>JASGLE010000033.1:10000-1287500 GCA_030179965.1 Cyperus esculentus | reverse complement strand
TTCGTATGTAACTTTTAAATAATCCGAAATAAATACTTAAAAATCTCTAAAAATGGAAACAATTTTATTCCACACTATTTTGATATAAAGAATTTATTGAGCTGTTTCTAAATCGAAATTTTGATATGGTTTAATATGTTTTGGTGTTAAGCTCATGGAAGGCCTCCGTGAGCTTAAGAACACCGTAGATTTACTCGATAAATAGTCTATATTATGAAGCTTCTTTGTTATGAATGATATTTTTTACAGGTAAATAAAAAAAATAGATATACAAGAAGTTGTAAGATAGATTTATCCTTACATTAAAAATTTGTTTAATAAAGAGTTCGTACATTATAAAAAAGTTTATCATCTCATGTCATTCAACTGCAGACAACAATGATTGTCATTTAACTAATTGTATTAACGGTAAAATAATTTAATTTACCTTTTCATTTTACTTTGATGCAATTATTTATATTAATTAAGTAAACGGATTTGTTTTCCGTAAGTCCAACTTGAGAAAAAATATATTACAGATAAGTATTATTCGAAACAGGCATATATACCACATAAGTATATATTTTGTACATATGATATGGTACACGACTTACAAACATTTCTTAAGAAAATGTTCCCAAGTAGTATCACCATACTAAATAATTAATTTATATATCATAAATGCAAAAGCAAACTCAAAAAAAAGGCCAGCCAATTCAATACTTTCTTAGCTATTAATAGCTTGGCAAGTAGCATGAGTTTTAATGCCCCAAGGTCATTAATTAAGGGCAAAATTGGTAAAGAAAGGGAAAAAGTTTTCCATGCCCTCAATATAGCAAGTTGGGCCCTCAAAATAGCACGGGTGATGCTATTTTGAGGGCGGTTTTCACTATTTTGAGGGCAGTGAGAGGATATCTTTCTGAAATGTCAATTTTACCCTTAATTAGAATGTTTATATTTTGACTCTAGATTAAATGCTACTTCCAGTGGGAAATGGTATTCACATTCAAAAAGAAAAAAAGCGAAAAGGTATTAACTATAGCGGGAAAATAACTATATTAATAAAATAATCAATGTTTAGTATATAACTTTTAAAAATCTCTAAAAGATGAAAAATTTTTGTACGTCACAAGATTTTGATATAAAAAATTTATTAAAGTATATATATTGAAACTTTAATATATGATATGTTTTTGAGATTAAACTTCAAATTCTCTAGACTAAAATATCATGCACCATATCTATATACAAAATTATAGCGGATACAAATCTCTTCCCAACCCACTCAAATATCAAATCACCGTCCTTTGCATAGATCATGGTGTTAATGTTATTAATGCTTAATTAATGGGGAGTTAGATGAGAGAGAGGAGAGCGGAGGGCAAAATAGGTATAGAGGGTAGAAAATATTCATGAGCCCTCAATATAGCAAAACCTGCCCTCAAAATAGCACTCCCCAAATAGCACTCCCCCTTAGAAGTATGCATGGTGCTGTGCTTAATTGCATGTAATTATTGTTGTGGGTGGACACAAATTTTGAGACCGGTAGATGCGGACCCCGAATGTAGAATTCTTCACGGATCGAGGTGCACACTTCAGTATCCACTCATTGCAGTCACGTCTTTAAAACGATTTCTGCGTCAAGCATGAGCAGGTGCACGAGCAGTTTGACGAAGACAGAATTAGTTAATACTTGTCAAAACACACAGAATATCTATATGGACGTTATATCATTTTGAGGAATTATGTTTTCTGAAATAATCAAGACTCGAATGAATCACAGAGACGGGGATGAAGAGGTGATAAGAGAAACAAGCAAGCAGCCCATGCGAAGAATGCAGGAGCAACGAGATTGAACGACTGACTGACTAAATGCCGTGGGCCGTGTCCAATGGCCCATCCATCCATCCCAGAACAGGTCCGGTTCTGTTCTTTTCTTCTTCTACAGTTCAACTAATCTTCTAGAAGGCATCGCATAACGTACAGTTCACATCCTCTACTGCGCAGTAAACTAATTAGCAGCACCTCAACCGTCGGATCTGCATCAAGATTCGTGCACAGCAAACTCGAAAATATCCTTATAAGCAATCCACATCGTTGATCCTCTGCGCTGTGAAATACCGCGCAGCACAGGATGAGCACGCAGCCACGTACATAGCAAATCTGAATTTTTTTTTTTGGTGTATGCTTTAAAAACAAATAAATTTGAGAGCTATGTCTACTCCAATACAAATTGTGAGAATATACCTATTTTTAAACGTCGGCGGTCAAACAGTCACACCAAAAGCTGACATTTAGAGATAGATGTAATCCTAGACTTATATTTTTTTCGCAAAAACCATGCTCCGAACGTCAGCGGTCAAACTCTGGCATCTGAAATGCACATGTAAACGGCCAGCATTTAAACGGCTAGCGTTCGGAGCATGGTTTTCACAAAAAAAGACAAGTCTGGGATTACATCTCTCTCTCAATGCCGGTCGGTGTTTAGTGTGACTTCTTGACCACCGACATTAAAAATAGACATATTTCCGTGATTGGTATTGGAGCGGGCATAGTTCTCCAATTTGTTTCCAATCGGCATAGACAGAAAAATAATTCGAGCAAATCTCCCACTCCGAGCGCAATCGTTATCACCTGCTGCGCAGTGATCTACTGTCCATATTCATATCCGTCCGATCTGCATCAAGATCCGTGTTCCCCAATCTGGAAACCGTGCCCAAGGGCTCGTCCGCCGGATCACTGCGCAGCAACATGCCGCAAAGTAGAGGATCACTGCTCCAATCCGAGCGCCTTATCTTTTCCTTCTTTCTTCTTTCTCTGTACTTTCTGCACTCTGCACTCTGCAGTGAGGGTGACTGAGGGCAGCGCCATCCCCGTTCCCGTATCCGATGCAGACTCTCTCCCTCTCCTCCTCGGCGCCCTCCCGCCGCTTCTCATGCCCTCGCTCCGCCGCTCCCTCCCTCACATGCACCCGCGCCCGGTTTCCGCCCCTCTCCACCTCCACCCGCGCTCTTCTCATCTCTTCGCAGTCCGTACGTTTTTCTTTTTTTTCTTTCTTTAATTCCGCTTCTTAACGCATTAATTTCCCCTCCGAATTGTTTACTTCTTAATGCATTCCAAGTGGCGAACGCAGAGTCGAGGCAGATGGAGCAGGCTGAGGGTCCGGGCGGAGATGTTCGGCCAGCTTACCAGCGGCTTCGAGTCCGCCTGGAACAAGCTCAAGGGAGCAGGTATACATACATCTTCAGCTCCCTATCCGATCTGTCATTCAACACTTCCTTAATCTCTCAATCTGATTAATAACATTGTGCTTGTTAATTAAGATGTTCTGACGAAGGATAACGTTGCGGAGCCGATGCGCGACATCAGACGGGCGCTCCTCGAGGCGGATGTGAGCTCATTCTCCTCATTTGCACTGTGCTCTTCAATATCATAACAATCTCACCGTTTGTAAAGACGTATTCGTAGTATTGAGTATTGACTTTGGTAATTTTGTTCAGGTGAGTTTACCGGTAGTCAGGCGGTTCGTGCAGTCTGTAACGGATCGAGCCATCGGCACGGACTTGATCAGAGGAGTTAAACCTGATCAACAATTGGTTAAAGTATGTCTAATTAATTTCTCTTTTTCACTTGCAACAGTTATGTATTGCTGTGTTCCGAAACTTGTATCTATCTATCTATCTATCTATCTATCTGTCTGTCTGTCTGTCCTGGTGCATAACCAGATTGTTCTCTTCTTTTAGATAGTGTATGATGAACTTGTACAACTGATGGGAGGTGAAGTGTCAGACCTAGTGTTTGCGAAATCAGGTCCTACAGTTATACTGCTAGCTGGTCTGCAAGGTGTTGGAAAGACTACGGTCTGTGGAAAGCTCGCATTCTATCTGAAGAAGCTGGTATCGTTCATTCCCAGTTTTATTCTATATATCATACTTTAAATTAAACCTCTTGCTCTTGTTTTTGAACAAATGGGCAAATTGTCCTTTAGTTCTACTTTTCTGAATTAATCAGATAAGAAGGGTATAATAGGGTTTTCGTAGATAATGTGAGTGTATTTTCTTTGTCCTTGGGGTCTGGAACATATACCTCATTTTTCTGGATATTCATATAAATTATAGGGCTCGAGATCTCCTTCATTTGAAATAAGGATACTAATAAGTGCCTGACAGATAACAGGGGAAGAGTTGTATGCTTGTAGCAGGAGATGTTTATAGGCCAGCTGCCATTGACCAGCTAAAAATATTGGGTGAACAGGTACACCTTTAACATTTATTTAATCCAATCTTTTGCAAGGCAGCTTGTAGCAGAAATTGTGTCCAACAACTTGTTAGTAGTGCAAAGCAACTAATTATAATGATAATATAGTTTTTCTAAATGCATGTTCACTTTAGCATATGACAGTCTGCTTTCATCTGCCAATTGCTATTCACAATGATAAAATTCAGAGTGAAATGTTTGTTCAAAACTTGTGTTCTAAATGTCCTATACATGTTTATTTGTAAAGCAGCTGATTAACACTGGCATTCCTGGATAACACTGTCTCTTGGTCCTTTGCTATAACAGTAGGGAACAAGCACAAGTGCACAACCATCTTTTGAGCTTTGGCTTATTGTTTCTTGTTTGATTTATTTGAACTTCTATATGACAGGTGGGTGTGCCAGTTTATTCTGAAGGTACAGATGCCAAACCTTCTCAAATAGCTAGAAATGGTGTTGAAGAAGCAAAAAAGAAGAAAATTGATGTGATTGTTGTTGATACTGCCGGTAGGCTCCAGGTAGGTTTAATGAGTTACAGCCTCATGCATGCCTCTCTGATCACCACTCCCTTCCCTGCCAAGATATTTGAATTATCAGTGTAACATTCACGGCAAAATTAACTTTAGTTGAGCCCTTTATTAAGTGTCAGCTATATATTTTGCGCTGTTGATAATTACACCTATATTTAAGACTTGATGTCGTGTGGATATTGCAAAACCCTGGCATAGAATTCAAATGATGTAAATGCTCATTAAATTATTTTCTGATAATTTTTCCTGGAGTTAAGAAGCATTCTCTTGTAAGCTCAAATTCAACTTGAATAATGTTGCTTTATTTTGAAATTGTAAGGTATCTGCATAGCAATGTGCATTAGCATTACTGACAATATTTTTCCTTTTACTTTTAATAGATAGATAAATCAATGATGGATGAATTAAAGGAAGTTAAAAAAGCTGTTAATCCCACAGAGGTCTTGCTGGTGGTCGATGCCATGACTGGACAGGAAGCTGCGGGTAAGTATTTTATATTTATAACAGAGTTATTGTGAGAGTTTATATGTCAAACACAAAATTTAAGAAAACATTTTATGTACATTCTCTTGTGTGTTTTCTCATTGGTACTATTTTGCATTGTTTTCTTGAATGTTAGCATTGGTAACAACATTCAATATCGTAATCAGTATTACTGGTGCCATACTGACTAAGCTCGATGGTGACTCACGTGGTGGGGCTGCTTTGAGTGTCAAGGAGGTATCTTTTTCCTCTTTTTTTTCATGTATATTCTGCTCTTGTATGGTCTGTTGTTTCTTGACATTCTTTGGGAGTTGTGAAGTATGGTATATTACATTACCTTATTATTTTTATTGTATTTGCACATTTCACGTGTAGCAGTAGGTTCCTTGACAATGCTGTACGGACCATAAACAAGACCACTGCGTTACTAATGCAAATTGATATACAAGTCTTATTTCCTGCCATATATTAACTATACTCTTGTGTAAATAGCTAGGTGACTTATCTTTGGACTTGTGTTCCAATAGGTTTCAGGAAAGCCTATAAAGCTGGTGGGCAGAGGAGAAAAAATGGATGATTTGGAGTTATTCTATCCTGATCGTATGGCTGGTCGAATCCTTGGCATGGGTGATGTTCTTTCTTTCGTAGAGAAAGCTGAAGAAGTTGTAAGTCTGCTAGCTTTCTTATTCAATTTCAAAATGAAATAATATTTTAGTGTAATGAATTACCATTATATTCTCATAGTAAGTGAATCAAGTTCTTTTTTATTCGTGTTTGCACAAAACTGGTCCAAAGATGCTTCATATCTATTTTGATCTGGACCTAGTAAAATGAGTCTTTTAGTGGTTCAGGGAAAGTAGCAGTTTGATCAATTTGCTTGCAAGTATGATAATGGTAGATGTTTAAATCCATTAGTATTAGTGTTTATAAAAAATTTATCGTTTTAATTTCCTGATAATATGCAAATGAAGTCCAAACCGACTTATTCACTTTTGAGTTCAAAAATATTGTGAACTGCATGTCACAAATTTTCTGTATTTGTATCAGCAATTTAGCATTCTAAATGAATACTCCTAGCAATTTAGTCTGATATTGTCAACAGCTCATGTGCAGTTTCATTACAATCTGCATTTTTACAATTAAACGTGCAACTTATTAGAAGCCTGAGAAGTTGCCTGTGCAATAGTGAGTACGCCTATTATTAGCTTCTTGTGATTTTTTTAACAACTGTCATTTATCAAATGTTGGGTGCAGATGAAAAAAGAAGATGCAGAGGAGATGCAGAAGAAGATAATGAGTGCAAATTTTGATTTCAATGACTTCTTGAAGCAAACACAGATGGTAGCAAAGATGGGCTCTATGAGCAAAGTTCTTGGCATGATCCCTGGCATGGCTAAGGTAATACTTGTTAGCATAACGAATCTGTATCGCCATCTGCAAACTTAATAAACCTGTTTCGGAGTTTTATAATATCAATCTTAATCCAAATCAGACATATAATTACAATAAACCAAATAATTGAATTTGATTGATGTGCAGCCCATAACATAATTGCCATATAACTCATTAACTACAAGGGCCAGCAAGATTTAATCCAGTCTCGATAATATCTGACTTGTCTGAACCAACCAAGCTGAGAATTTGAAATGCAAAGGACCGGAGCTCAAACTGATACAACCTAAATTTATACTGAGATGAGCCAAAAAATTTCAAAAATGTAGGAAATTTGAGCTCAGTACTTCAGTGCTGAACAGTATGTTAAATAACCAGAATAGAGCATATTTATAATGTAAATGTATGTGTGTGTGTTTTTATGTCCAAACCTTTGGCTTGGTTGGGTTTCTGTTCTGTGATTATATTATGATTTTTTTTCAGCAGTGGTAACGAAGTGAAAAAAAAAAGAAAAAGATGATAACTTTAAGATTTCATTTTATCATGCCAACAGGTAACCCCTGCTCAGATACGCGATGCAGAGAAAAATTTAGCATTCATGGAATCTATGATAAATGCCATGTATCCTGGTACTTCAACAAACATACCTAGCAAATATTTAGGGGTTTAATGAATAAATATGAACCGGTTTACTGTTTGTTAAAACTACAGAGGAAAGGGAAAAACCTGAGCTGTTGGCTGAATCACGTGAGAGGCGCAGGAGAGTTGCCAAAGAATCTGGAAAGACAGAACAACAGGTTGGTTTTACCGTTAAGCTTTAGTAACTTAAATAAAGTATTTAAGGCATATATGCACCCAGGTTTGATCAATTTTATGACAAGACAGTATTGTATATATTGACCTTTCATGAACATAAAAACACGCTTGCAATAAGCTTTAACTAAACTGTTCTCAAGCTTTTTTTTGTATGCAAGTGCTGTACTTTTAAATTTAACTAATTTAAACATTGTAACATTTTCTATTATTGATTCATTAGATTGAATATATATTAAATAAATCTGACTCATATTTGGTTTCATGGTTTGTCATTGGTGTTATATTCAAATAGACTGAACATTTTGTATCTCATTTGCAACCAGTGGAAATGCCATGGTCATGTGTAAACTTTTGGTATTATAAATTTAGGATGAAACAAAACAACTGTGAGATGCAACACTAATGTCTGAATAATTCCATGGATGGTTTAGGTGAGCCAACTAGTGGCCCAGCTGTTTGAGATGAGAGCAAGGATGAAGAAGCTGATGGGTGTCATGCAAGGAGGTTCAATCCCTGCTCTTAGTGATCTTCAGGAATCTCTTAAAACAGAGATTAAGGTTTCTTATTATATAAAACTCTCACATTTCATTTCTTTCTTCAGATATCTTAAACCATCATTATCTGGCCACAAGCTTTTCTTTCGATGGAATGATTACGAACTAAATATTTATTTCACCCTGCACAATATAAGTTCAATTAGTAACAATATAGGAGTTTACATAAAACCTGCATATACTTAATAGTATAACGTGATGAATCGTTCAAAATCAGGCTCCTTCTGGTACAGCAAGAAGAAAGAAGAGATCAGGAGGCAAGAGCAAACTCTCCATGCTTGAAGAATTTTATTCGAACCGCCGATCTGACAGTTAATTGTGAGTGGAGCAGTGTGACCGGAGACGGCTTGAAGCTACTAATTCTTGAAGTTTTGGGCAGATTCTTTTATTTTGTACTATCATAATAATTATATGTTTCTCAAGGCCTGGTAGTGTTTCTTTTTTGCTTTGTATAGGAATACGCATGTTGAAAATGAAATCATATGCTCTCTGGAGGCGTAGAAATAGAGTTAGGCCATTATATATCGAGTATTATTTACATAATTGCATGCATTATGATATTGCTCGTAACATATATTGTGTTGTTTTTCGTAAAACATTTAGTTTCAAACGGTTTTATACATAAAATCAATCTGACAATTTTGGGCCGTTTGGGCTTAGAAACTATTAAATCAAAGCCCAATACGCGTACCTAATTAGATTGACCTAACTGTTAGCAACTTCCCGAAGGCAAATAAAATAAGCAACACTTTATCTTTATGACTTTATGTATACGGTGACAAGGTTTGGCCGTTGGCGTGGCTTGTTTGGAAGCAGCCCACGCGTCCATGAAAGACACTCGGCGATGGATGTTGCGTCTGGCACCGTCTTGCCTTTTAATGCCTTTTGTATGTAGAAGAAGTGAAGAACTGAAGAAGAGCAAGGACTGTTTCTATTACGAACTCAGAAGAGTTTACTGTTTGTTTGCCTATTCAAATCGGGGGATATAGTAATTGGAATTTGGAAGTGAGTTTATATGGAAGAAGGAAATGGGAACAGCGAGGGGTTTATGTCGAAGGTGAGAAATCAGGCAGTTGCTTTTGGAGCTTCCTTCCAGGAAGGATGGGAGTACATGAAGGCATCCATTCTAGGCCAGGTAATTAATTAAGCTCCCCTCTTCTCTATCACCGTTTAATTACATACACACACTAGCACTAAAAAAGCATACGAACTTGCACCTTTTTTCTTTTTCTTTTCTTTTTTGATCGAGTAGAAACTACCAACTCAGTTGGAGGTTGCATACTTGTACAAGGACACTGTACTGGCTTTTACCAAATGGTTAATTTTGGTAACTTGTACTAAAGTTTTAAAAGAAAGATACTTTACCAGGTTTGATAATACTGTCATACTGAATTGTATATTGTTATTGTAACGTAATTAGGTAAAGATTTATATACTGTGAATTTGAGCTTAAACCTAAAACGTTCAATTAATACCTTCGGTCAAATATATAAAAGTGTTAAGTAAATTCAATAATTTATAATGATCTCACAGTTTTTATGCTTTAAAACGTGCATGACATGTATGGTTTGCAAGTTGCAACCGCTGATGACCCGTGGAAAAAACAACAAGAAACGTCCCGGCTTTTGTTTCATTTTTTTCCATTTTGAGATGATAACGGGGGTCTATAATCTATTCCCATTTTTTATGCATGTCTAGGTAAAGAAGGTGAAAGCAAGAAATGAGAAGGAAGCAACCGAAGCCGACATGCAGGCGGCTAAGGCGCAGATCGAAGCAACTGATGCAGCTGAGGCCCAGAAAAAACAATTTGGCATGTAAAATGTTTGCTTTTTTAGTTTTTACCAAAAAAAAAAAAATTATAACAGCGCTCCAAATGTAGGTTTTTAAATTTGAGTTTGTAAGTTTGAGAAGAAGTGAATCTTTTTAGCTGCATGAAGTGTATAATGCATATGAGTAGATGATGTTCGTTGGAGTAAACTGGAGTATCAGTCAAAAGTTTATCTTGCTTTGTTTATTTTTCTAATGTATAACATGTTAACAATCAAGGGGCTGATGAAAATCATGTGTTGCTACTTGCTAAGATGCACTTAATGAAATGGTTACAAATAACAAGTTTGCCAATGCCATCTAAGAATTTAAGATCCTCCAAGATATTCTAGCGGGTTCCCTAAATTAAACCCTGATTTTTTCTCCTTTTGATCCACCCATACAATTGGAGGCAACAATCCGTTCTAAGCTATCAATAGAAATCCATTTGAAGAACTGTTTCCCAACAAAATGACATAATCTCTTTGAAGCATAAGAATGGCCTCAATTTTTTTAAATAAGCCTCGAAAAATACAAATTCACGACTTTAAGTCCTGTAATACACAATTTTCATATTTGAGCCGGACGGTACTGTCCAACCAGGACGGGACGGTACCTTCACGTCTAGACTAGCAAAATGGGACGGTGCTGAAAGGAGACGTCCAACTTTTCAAGGTGGACGGTGCCCTTCAGCAACGTTCAGGTGTCTGATGTGTCGTAATTGGGATGCTGCTAAAGGGCACCGTCAGTTCACAGATCTGAACGGCTCTGTACCTTCCCGTCCAACCTGGACGGTATGGTAAGTGCCCGTCCAACTTGGACGGGAATATACAGCAGCGTCCACCTTCATTTCCTTCGTCCCTTTCTTTCTTTCTTCGTCCCTTTCTTTCTTTTTTCTTTCTTTTTTCTTTCTTTTTTCTTTCTTTTGTCGTGACGAGGAGCAGTAGGGAAAAAAGAGAGAGAGAGAGGAAAGAAGGGGACGAGTGCAAAGGGAGGAGGACGCTATGGTACTGAACCGTCCACCTTGGACGCCACAGTACCGAGCCTCCCATTGGACTGGAGATTACCAAACCGTCCCACCTGGACGGGACAGTTCCCTAGCGTCCAGATCTGTGAACGGACGGTGCCCTTCAACAGCGTCCCAATTACGACACGTCAGACACCTGGACGTTGCTGAAGGGCACTGTCCACCTTGAAAAGTTGGACGTCTCCTTTCAGCACCATCCCATTTTGCTAGTCTGGACATGGAGGTACCGTCCCGTCCCGTCCCGATTGGACGGTACCGTCCGGCTCAAATATGAAAATTGTGTTACGGGCCTTAAAGTCGTGAATTTGTATTTTTCGGGGCTTATTTAAAAAAATTGAGGTAAGAATGGTATGTGCATAATATAATGAGAGCGTGCAAAAGTTGAATTTAATTGTCTGCCTACTGATGGTACAGTTTATTGTGAGACAATCAAAATGTGGCTCTAATAAGGATTTAGCAACTCACTTTACAGTCCATTTAGTTTTCTCAGATATAACAGGCATTACAAGCACAATATTTGCACATAATGAAATTTTGAACATTTTAAAGCTCCAGCCGGAGTAAAAGGTGAGAAACTACAGTGGAAGGAAGGGGAAGAACAGATGTAGCTTTACATTTTAAGAAATTAAATAATTCAAATCAAAATTGAAACAAAAGATGAAACCTTGGCTAACTACGGGTCCCGAGCATAATTCCATCCCAATATCTGCAATATTATATCACAGAATTCAGCAATTTGTTCCAATATCCAAGGAATGAAAAGATGTCACTTGAGGTTGAGGAAACAAGTGCTTTATAAAGATACTAGATATCAAATCTGTGCATAAATCTTTCCAATCAACCCTTAATGTCATTTTATTGCAATCTCCCTTTCAAAGTGACCCTACTTTTATTTTCCTCTTAGTATGTTTTTGCGAACACTTAATATAACACTACTGAGCCATTTTTTTTTTTTCACTGGAGAGAAATGTTTGGAAACTTTCTTCAGCTAATATCAATGGAAGCTTAGCTTCCCCTGAGATTTACCTTGATACCGTATCCTTGTTTCTTCCTTTGACAATTGATAGAGTTTGTACCACAAATGACAGATCAAAGAGAGCACTTGCCTTTATGTGAAACAAGTTGAGGTGTTTAATTGGCAAAAGAGTTAACTTGGCGAAACAGTCAATCGAACTCGGGCCGAGACTTCTTCAGGAAGTTTAATCTCAACAATGTATTCTCCAAGTTCTGAGATTTCTGGAACATTAACATTGCTCTTTGCTATGTCCCTATTAAAGAAAAGGGTTGAAAAGATCTTTGTCAATAAAACCACATAAATAAATTGGTCCTGCACTGCACATGTATGGCTCAAACTGCTAAAGTACTAAAAACAAGTAGTATAATTTGCACTTGGCATGGAATTTCTGCAGTTCCCCTTAGAAAAGAGTACCTGTTGACTTGAGCCTTTATGATGTCAGCCACATCTTGTGGAGTAACACTGAAGAAATTTTTTAAAAATTAGATAAGAAACATTATTGAGATCTAAGAAAGATACTAACTAAAAGAATTGAAATATTAGAGCCTACGGGAATCAACTTTGATGTTAATTTAGATCAAAACCAGGTAATTAGGTAAAGAATAACGGACTGTTAGGAATCTAAGAATATGCAGAACAAAGAATGAAGATCTATGAATCTTGCAGAGAAAAGAATATAAGATCTAATAGATTAAATTAGAACATATTCAGACAGCTAACCTTCCAGCAATTTGCTTCCCTTGTGAGGGTTTTCGCCTAACCTTAAATGGACTCACAGCCTGTAACAATAGTGCTAGTTGTTCTGCCTCCTCTTTTACCTGCTCAAGTCATTATTGTTAAGCACTTGTACTGAATTTACGAATAGCTGAATCCTGCTACTTAAAGGGCGGAGCCATTGATGTGATATTAAAAGCGGTACTAAAACAAATATCACTCCTAACAACAAACTTTCAGACTGTTGTGTGAGCTATTTCTTTTATACAATTGTGGCACTTAAGGGCTTCATAAAAGTAAATTGTTCAGACTGATGAAAAGAAATTGCAATTGGAAACAGGAATTATAATGAAGATACATACACGGAGTTTCTCAGCTTCTATTCTCTGCCTCTCCATTTCCATTTCCCTAACCAATATGAGAGAAGGTCAGTATTATAGAAAAGAAATCATAGTTTCAGCTTCTTTTATTCCTCAAGTTCTCAATTTATCTCCGGAAGCGTGTAATGCCTCTTCACTTGTATAGCAGAGAACTTTGCTTTGTGATCACTACTATAAACAGGTCCATTTTGTATGAGAAATTTAAAAATTCAAAAAACTCATGCATCACATGCCATGTTTAGTCGATGCTTATTGGTATACCAAAATCCATAACTATTAATCAACAGAAACATCTTGCATCCACTGAATAACTATCCATACATCCGTCCATAGTGTACAAATTTTGTAACAGTTACACCTAATTTGTAACATTTAAACTGTATGGACGGTCCATCAATGGATGCTAGGTATTACCCATTAATCAATCAACCATTGCCCGACATAACAAACCATCACAAATACCATGTAACAACATTGTTCTACATAAATCCATTACTCAAAGAGAAACATCTTGCGTCTATTGAAAAACCGCTCATACATCCATAGACGTGTACAGAATGTAACAGATACGTCCCGAAATGTAACAAATACTTTCCGGAATATAACCTATGGACGCTATGGATGATTTTTCTATGGACGCTAGGTTTTACTCTTACTCAAATACTGCAATCTTCAGCTCCATTCTACACTTACATAGGTGCACATGGCAAACAAACCCTCACTTATAATAACTTTGATTTTACAAATGCACAAGGGCATGAGTAGAGAGATAAGGGGAGAACTATACTTAAGCATGCTAGCCGAGACGAGATCGGCCTTGCCGTACGGGAGGAGGTAATTGCGGAAGTAGCCGGCTCTGACCTTGACCTGCTCCCCGCTCTTCCCTAGCCCCTCGATGTCCTCTTTCAGAACCACCTGCACTCACTCACTCAAGCGAATAGAAATTAGTATTGATACGAGGAGGGAAGAGAAGCGGGTATAATAGAGTGAGGGAGGGACGAACCTGGCGGATCTTCTTGACGCTCTTGTTGGCCTGGATCCTCAGCGCCGGCGATGACCGGCGATGACTGGTTTGGGAGAGGGAAGTGTCCCCGCCGCCCCCGACGAAGGGACCGGGCCATGCGCAGGGCGCCGCGCGCAATGCGAGGGACGACAAGGACGCCATTGCTGCGTTCGTTAGTCTGCGAGTGAGTGAGATTGTGAGAGCACTTGGGTTATGAATTTGAAGGCTTATCCTCCCTCCTCTGCTGAGCGAATCAACGATGCAGATTGTAGGCGGCTTTCTTGAGATTGAGTTGCACGAATCTCAAAGCATATCCGATGGTTGAGTTGCCCCTTATCTTATCCTCTCTCTTTCATTGCGCTCAAGTACTGAACTGAATGAATGATGTGGATTGTAGGAGGCTTTCTTGAGATTGAGTTGCACGCATCTCAAAGCATATCCGATGGTTGATTTGCCCCTTATCTTATCCTCTCTTTCATTGCGCTCAAGTACTGAACTGAATGAATGATGTGGATTGTAGGGGCTTTCTTGAGATTGAGTTGCACGCATCTCAAAGCATATCCGATGGTTGAATTGCCCCTTATCTTATCCTCTCTCTTTCATTGCGCTCAAGTACTGAACTGAATGAATGATGTGGATTGTAGGGGGCTTTCTTAAGATTGAGTTGCACGCATCTCAAAGCATATCCGATGGTTGAATTGCCCCTTATCTTATCCTCTCTCTTTCATTGCGCTGAAGTACTGAACTGAATGAATGATGTGGATTGTAGGGGGCTTTCTTGAGATTGAGTTGCACGTATCTCAAAGCATATCCGATGGTTGAATTGCCCCTTATCTTATCCTCTCTCTTTCATTGCGCTGAAGTACTGAACTGAATGAATGAATGAATGATATGAACAAGAATGATTTAAGGAATGCAATTGACAATTGGGCTGTTGGTGTTGGTTTTTCCTGTCTATCAAGTTGGGCTTCTGCGCGTCGGCTTCCAAGTTCCAAGATTTAAACTGAATAATGGATGGCACCTTTTTTATCAAACAGAACTGGGCTTTTTTTATTTTGGGCAAAGGACCTGTAGGCACAGAACTGGGCTTCTCATTGCTTCTCCTCCAACATTTATTTTTATCTTCTTTCCTGCCTGTCATGGTGTGTTTCTTTCTGCGTTTACAAGTTTGAGTTATGACCAGTGACCACGTTGAACCCCCCCCCCCCCCCCCCCCCCCAAAAAAAAAAAAAAAAAAACAAAAACTGTCATCAGTATTTTTTTTTTATTCCAATTGTTAAGTTTAAATGGATCAAAAGCGGCTTTCAGGCGCATTGCCAAATTACAGGGGATTGAGACATCAACGATTAGCAAATTATAAGAGTTGAATATCTTTGTTTATTCTATCGTCATTCCTTATTGTAGCCATTCACTTGTAGAGGAAAAAAATAATAATCCAATGAATACAAACTTCTTTCTCAATTTCTTAACATTTGTATACATCTGCATATCTGAAAAGATCGCATATTTGAATTAAAAACGGGTAGATCACAATGCTCAAAGTACATGAATTTATCAAAAGAATTATGAGAGGCTGTTCTCCTATTCTGTTGCTTCAATGTCTATTAGCTTATGTACTCCCTCCTCAAAAAACATTCCCAATTTTCCAGCATCTGTATAAACTGCTACAAAGTACAAACTACTACCTCACCGTCTGCACATTAAGAGCCGCACCTGAAAAGAAATATCGTACCGTATTAGACGTGAAGAACTAATCAAATCGAGAGAGAAATAGAGATCAAGTAATGATACTCACTATATTTGAACTATTTGCTTCCAATTATAATTAAATAAAATCATTGTTCATCGGAGTCTTGAGGAGATCCAGCCATCCACTGCCAAACCCCACCGGAACGCTGCGTTTGAGCAGCCGTTGGCACCTTCCTATCTATTTGAGATATTTCTCTTCTCAGGTTTTCTATCTCTTCCTCCAGTGAGCCAATTGAGCCTATTTTTTCTTGTGCAGCTTGAATTTGTGTCTAAGTAAAATCATGGAAACAAAAAAGAGAGAACTGTTAGGTCCAATTTCAATTGCTGTCATCAAAACTTTGACTAGAAGTTAATAAACACGTATTGATATGGATAAAGATAATTGCAGTTATGTTACCTCCAGCTTAGTGCATCTTGAACTTTCAGCATCCAGTTGACTTTGCACGGACTGAAGCTCCTGTTCGAAAGCCAGAAAGAAGCACATTATTGAAGATAATTATTGTTGCATAAATGACCAAATCTAGCAAAAAACTAGAATGTAGAGTAAAAGTTGAGTAAAAGCACAACAAAGGCCTTAAAAATCTTCTTTGCAATTTTAACGTACTACCAATTATGGTTAGGCCTAAATTATAGGTAAGCGAAGTAGGCTTTAGACCAAGATCAAATATAAAGAACTGATAATATAATTAAATTTAGAAAAAGCGAAAACCTACCTTCATTAATTCAGAGTGGGAACTTCTGGCAGAGTCAAGTTTTTCAATTAATCTACAGTTTTCAGACCTGATCTCAGTCAATTTGGCTTCCAACCTGGTCTTGGCTTCCCTAAGCATGTCCATTTCAGATGCAGTCTCCTTTACAAAGGAAGATTGAACATCCTTTGTCTCTGAATCTTCTATGGCACTAGCATGTACAACCTTTTTGTCACTTGCAGATGCTATTGCATATGCTGCAGTAACAGATGCAGCTGCTGCTGCTGCTGCAGGAGACTGCAACAGGCGTGGCCGCACCATGTCCTTTCGCTTTGGTTTCATCACGAAAATCTGCCCACAGATATTTGATTTAATCATACATTCATACTTAATATCAAGTAACCTATATCAGGACAGACTGTAGATTACACCTACTTTACTGAGAATTATAATTACAAGTTTAAAAAAAAAAAAAAAAGCTTTTGTCATAGATGGAAGGAGTACTCAAGTAGTATTCCAACTATTACCAAAGCAAGCACATTGAATCTTAGATAGTCACATGTTGTAAATTATTTTTAACTATATATCTACTTCTTTAACACTGATTCATAATAATATGGCCAAAAGCTTGAAAATGTGCTTGCTTTTACCTCTCCTTGATTAAATTAAATTAAATTAAAAATATAAAAATTTACTTGGAGAACAGGTGAAAAGAGGATTTTAAGGAAAAAAACTCACTTAAGACTTCACAAAGTTTCGCTAAAGTGCAAATAAATTACACTGAACATCTATCGAAAATAACACGTGTTTTCAACTGACAAATATTCATGTTTTCTGAGCATTTACTGCATACGAAGTTTGTTGATATGCTGATGGTCAAGTAAACTAGACAAACACTTACTAAAGCAAATCAACACAAATAAGATTGACTAAAACATTCTCATAACAATATTAAGCTTTAGTTGATATTTGTACCTCATTGTTATAATTTCCATTGTAGCCGCCAAATGCAATTATAAAATTTTCATCATTTGTTGTACTTGAGCAAAGAGTAAGACCCTGCAAGGAATGGTAATAAAATAAAAATGCATTAAGACATCGAATTTTCCTTTGGTACATCCCACATAAAGAAATTTAATGTTGGAATAAAAATGCTTGAATGGTTTGTTTGCAAAATTCTTATCCTTTTTGTAAATTTCTAAAAAGATTCAACCCAATATTAGCCAAGATGTAATAGCATTAACCCAAGATTTGTAACACAGAACAAGCACATAACCATTGTTGACGCCATTACAGAACAAGCATGTACATTAAAGCGACTACCTACTTGTCAGATGCACATTTCATCCCTTTATTTTACTGAAGGATTACATTCTATGAGGAGAAAGGAAAAAAAAAACTATTCATGTGAAGTCGATAATTATAATCTTATACCAACACTAACCTCACTAGCAAGTGGATGTCTGTCGGGTACAGTAGTAGCCACTGACCACACAAACTTGGATGTATTCAGAACAATCGTCTCAGTAGCACCTGTAATGTATATTATTGTAGTTTACAATTATCTATTATAAGAAATGCTCAATTCTGTTATATATAAAAAGGTATTATGTGAGGGTATTGTCAATCTAAATGTGAATACAGTAACATAAGGTGGCAGTGCAACTCACTTTTTGGAGGATAAAAAAACCATAATTGTTTGATGTACAATTGGCAAGAGCAGTATAATCAAAAAATGCACAACAAATGAATAATAGTATGAGACTAAATGTCAGGAAAGTGCACAGCAAAATTTAGATTGCAGGTGATCAAAATTAACTGTTGCATTCAAAGAGGGATCTTTAAGTAAAGTTAAGCAACTGAGCCTAAGCATAAGCAATTACCGCTCTTATTATCTCCACCGCCAACTATGTACCAGTTGCCATCAATGATAGTACCAGCATGACCTCCCCTTGGTGTCACATATGCTCCTTGACTCTCGGGTTGAGACCACTCCATCTGTTAACCAACGCAGTTAAAAATCTTGCTTACTTTGGCTTAACCAGGCTTACCATTTAATTTAGTAGCATTCAAGTTGGACCTCAGATTGCAATTTCTACATTAGCACCTAATTTGCAGAATCAGTACGACACAATGTGCTTGTTCTTTATGCATTTTTTTTTGTTGGTGAGGGTGGGGCGGAGGGGGGGTGATTGCACGTACCGTTTGCAGATCAAGTAGGTGAAGATCATTGAAACAAGTAGAGTGAGAAGAACCACCAAATATTAAAAGATACTGTTCAGTATGTACAGTAGCTACGTGATCAAACCGAGGCGCTGGTGCGTTTCCCCTGCCAATGGAATATGAATAATAAAAACAATGAGATATGTTCCAAGTACATGAAAAAAAAAAATTGTATTTTTAATTGAAGCTCAACACAGCAGAGTACAGTCTGGACATAAAAGAAAGCATTTAAGTTAAATCACTGACAGTTCTACCCTCCTCCAAAATGCTCTCTCAGTCTTAATAGCGAAGAACAATTAACCATAAATATAGCCATGATAATTGTTGTTTCCAGTTGTCAATTCATACGCTAGAGAATAGAAGCATTCGCACCGAAACTATATTGGCTATTCCACATGTATATCTTGGAAGATATCCATGATAACTTTTTTTTTCAAAGAGATAAATTTGTTAATTGCGTTAACCGAAAGAATCAAAACTTACATTGTCTCTGCAACTTCCCACATCATAGTGTCAAGGTCGAGAATATGAAGATCATTCAATAGTCTCCTCATTTTATCTTCTCCACCAAACATATAAAGGCGCGAACCAACAACGGTCACTGATTGACCTCCTCTAGATATCTGGAAAAAAAAAAAAAAAAACGTTTTTTCAACATCATCCCTTGATAACTCAAAATCAACCAGTGAGAGAAAGTAGAAACATACCGGGGCTTCGCCATATGTATTGACAAGTGACCATGTGTATGTCTCGAGGTCGATCTGGTACACTGTATCACAAATAATTAATTCAGTAATAAATGAGATCAAGGAATTACTGTACGGTAACTACCACCAACATATGGATACATGATCATGGCATATGTCAATCGGTAAGTAGATTTGGTCAGGCAGTATGGACAGATGATTGTAGGCTTTTTATTCCTCAATTATGCTATTAAACAGCAATGAAGTTAAGGAGAACACAGTAAAAATTTTAGGTCGAACTAGTCCAGATGATTTGGTAAGGTATTGGTATTCTGTATGATTCTCACTGGACCCATTCAAACTTCAAGTCAACAGAAGAAGAATAAAAACATATAACAAAATGATGAACTGAAATTCAATCATCCAGACAACACAAATTTGATAACATAACAATTCAGTAGGCAACTACTAATATGGATATATGGATATACAGTTCAGTATACTGCAAATTGGGGGCAGTTAAGTTGTGGAACAGGCCAATCCTAATTAGAAATTTATCCAGTATCACAGTACATACCTCTAACTGTATCTGACAGAATCTTAGAGTTGCCAGAAACAACCAATAGTTTATTTTCCCATTTAACCTATAGACAGTAAAAAATATCTTAGTCCGTGTTAAGACTTGCACAATGTAGCTATTAGCTATCTATTCCAAGGATGGTTTCAGCGGCTTAAGTAACAGTTTGTAGTTAACACAGTGACATTGTTATCTCGAAGATCGTATATTACTCCATTGAATGCAGAAATTTTGTGCTGTTATTAGTACATGCAAGACCAGCATTTAAGTAATTTTGAACTCAAGCAAGCAATGTATATCAAATAGGAGTCGACAAAAAAATTTTAGCATTTTTTATAGTAGCAAACATAAAATTTGGGGGCTTCAAATCCATCTTCTAATAAAAAAAAATCTCAGAGTAGCATATTGACATAGAATGCTTCTTAATCACACATGTGTTACCATAACAACTTTTATTTTTTTTTTTCAAAAATTAAAGAAAATAAAATACCAAACTATGGCCGGCAGATGCAGGAAAGACTTGACCCGATATACTTCCATCCGATTCAAATTGTTTCTGGTTCATGGTGAGTTGGACAGTTGACCATTTGAAGCTTCTGAAATCAAATACCTGTCACAATTTTAAATGATGTTACTGCTACAAGAGACAATTAGAAATTCTGCCCATCACAAGTGATGGACATTGTCATGCTTTGCTTCCTTCCAACAAAGCTATGCCAGTTATCTTTTTGTTTTAATAAAGTACATAATATATCCTCATTTTTCAGGGACCATACAGGATATTCTTCTGTTCTTGTACATGAATTGATCCAATAGTTATCATAATGAAATCAAAAGGGGGGAATAAATAAACAATCATCCAACCTGAATATCTGACAGATAACGGCCATTTCGAGTTCCCCCAATGACAAATAGCTTATCTCCTACAACTTCTGCCGAATGCTACAAGAGTTAACAAAAAAGGCACCATAAGATTAAATATAAAAAACAAAATGCTAAATTATTGTGCAAAACTGGCCTATGGATTTGTTTGGTCCAAAGTATAGACAAGAAAAATAAAACAAAATTTTTGTAGAGGAATTGGACACAATATTTCATAAACAATCTCAGTCTCGGCCACAAAAGTAGCTTCAAACATAAGAAAATAAAGCAGCAGGGGTTGAAAGGTAGACCTCGTAACGCGCCGAGGGGCGAAAAGCGGACGTGGGATTGACCAGCATCCATTGATCATATGGCATTGTAGATAGAATGGTGAACCCATCGGAGCCCCCACTTAGGTCCTGTTCTCCCATGATAGTTCCTAGAAACAACTAAATCAATAAATCATCCATTAGTCAAGTAGGAATGAACACACTATTTTTAATGCCATTGTTTGTCAAGTAATTGTATATGCTACCATAGCAAGTGATTGTATTGTCACTCCATTGATTGTTGCGTTAATACCATGGTTTGGTTTATAAATTGACACGATCCGATCCGGCAATTGCGTGTTGAGCGGTTGAAAGGGGGGGAAGGAAGAGAGGGAGGGAAGAGGAATGCTCACCTCACCGTGCTTACTGGCGCGTAGTGCTGAGACTCGGGAGGCAGATTAAACGCACGCAGATCCGATGGATTGATGGTGGGAATTGGGAAGCAGAGATATAGAGAGAGGGAGAGAGATCTGGGAGTAGCGTGGGTGGAGTCTCTGTCTCCCTCCCCTTCCCAATTGCTTCGTTGATCGATGGAGTTTTTCTTTTTCAGTTTCGCCTTCGCAATTGCTTGCTGAGTTGACTGACTGGGGCCGAAGGTTTCAGACTTTCAGTGCGTCAGCTGATCAGCGTCTCCTCGGTGGAAATGGAATGCAAATGGAATGATACCAAACCAAAGTGCCGGAATATTTGAGAAACAATTTATTTATAATAAAAATATATTACGAGCTGAGCTATGTATTAATAATAAATACTACTACCTCTGTCCCAAAATAGATGGATTTTTTGTAGTTCATTTGAACTACAAAAAATCCATCTAAAATGGGACAGAGGTAGTATAATTTTATTATGTAATTTGTGTTCTACTTTTATTATTGGGTAAATTATTTGAAAGATCATTAAACTATACCTCAAATCCATAATTGATCACTGAACTTCTATTTATCCTTTTCTGATCACTAAACTTTGATGTTTGTCTAAATTTGGTCACTCCGTTGGTTTTTCGAACCAACATAACAGAATAATTAATATGTCTCCGATTTTAAACCTTGGTAATTAATTTTTTCATATAAATTATACGAGATTTTAAGTCAATTAAAAATATATATATTTATTTTTTTTACAATATTTATTTTTTCCAAAATAATTATTTTTTATTTATTTTTTCATATCAAGTATACAAATTGTAATATGTCAAAAAACGTGAGAGTATTTTATTATCTTGAAAGAAAAATAAATAAATAAAATGTGCTTATTTATATTCTTATATTAGTTCTACCTGAAAACAAATATGTCTAAACCATAAAATTAATGTTATGTTAACTATTTCGTTAAGTTTGATAAAAAAACCAAAGAAGTGACCAAATCTATAAACTGGAAAGAGGGGTAATCCTCCAGGCATCTCAATTATGTCACATCATCAATATTATTGAGAAAATCTTTCTCTACCCCGCCTCTAATCCTCCATCTTTGTACCCCAACCCATCTTTCTATTTTTAGCATAACAAACAATCATTCCATCTTACCGTTTTTGGAAAAAGACAAAAATAGTAAAATACTTATCGTCCGTACATACGAACAAACAAAGATTGTTCATGCTGAATTGATCCCGTCGATTTGAGCCAGCGACCTCGGCAATTTACTCTTTCTTGAAGAGCAAGAATACTATTTTTGCACCAGGTTTGAACATACTATGAACACCGTATGAACAAAGGCATGCAGAAGGTATGAACACCTTATTACATCAAATATGAATACCCTACGCAGCAGAAGGTGCAGCCGTTATGTCCATGTTGAAAAACGTGCTTAAATTAATTAAATTACGTACTTAAATTGACAGTTATATATGTGGTCCCCACGGAAATTAACAGAAATGGTAAGTTAGGGCCGGGTTGTTAAGTATAATGCAAAAAGGCCAACCCGTCCTAATTTTTCGATGTTCATACTTATTGATATAAGGTGTTCATACTAACTATTTTTTAGTGTTCATAACAAACACTGAACATCCAACACAACATTTACTCTTTTCTTGGAGAGCAATAATACTATTTTTGCACCAGGTCTGAACATACTATGAACACCGTATGAACAAGGGCATGCAGAAGGTATGAACACCTTATTACATCAAGTATGAACACCCTACGCAGCAGAAGGTGCAGCCGATATGGGTGTCAGAAGGTGTAGCCGTTATGTCCATGTGAAAAACGTGCTTAAATTAATTTAATCACATGCTTAATTGACAGTTATATATGTGGTCCCCACGGAAATTAACGGAAATGATTAAGGTTAGGGCCGGGTTATTAAGTAGAACGCAAAAATGTCTACCCGTCCTAATTTCTCGATGTTTATACTTGTTGATATAAGGTGTTTATACTAACTATTTTTGGGTGGTTATAGTTTGTGCATGCGCGTTGTTGGGTTGGGGCACGATTTTGGGGGATTTTTGTTGGGTACAGTTAGCTTTCCTCAATATTAACCATTGATTTTGTTTAAATCTCTTCATTTACTTTGATCAAATGGTTATATTTATTCTCTCTCCCCATTTAATAAGATGATATGATATGTCTAAGACAAAATTCAATCTTTAAAGCGGTCCAACATTTATGTGCTATCATTTATAATTATATATCATCATCATCATTATTCACATCAAAAATTTTAAAATTATGTTTATTTTTTTAAAAAATAATTTTTTTTTATTTTATAAGCTTTATCATTTTTTGTTATCAAATTTCGGGGCTTCGCCCGAGTTACAACTCTAGTTTAAATAAGCATCAAAGTTTAGTAACTACGAATGGATAAATAAAAGTTCAGTGACTAATTATAAATTCAGAGCAAAGTTCAGTGACCTCCTATAAAATTTACCTTTTACTATTTGATGATGAAATAGATATTGACAGTATTGCGCATCAATGGATATCCATCATTAAAGAAATAAATAGTGACAGTATTACATACAGTTTTCAACTAAAATTATTGAAATAGATGAAAATATATAGTGACTCGAGTAAGTTGCATAATAAAATTATTAAAATAAAATGGCAAGTCTGTATGGACTCCTGATTCATCAATGTATCACGTTCTGTTATTAAAAAAAAATCTTAAGCCGTCAAATATTATTTTTATTGTGAATCAAGTTATTATTTTTTTTTTTTACCAAGATTTACATGTACTAAAGATATAAAATGCGTTGTTTTTTTTTTTTAAAAAAAATACAATAGTCATAACACAAAAGCAATTTGGTTTGATTTATAAACTACTCATAAATTTTGCCAATATACACTAATGGCCTCCGTATAACATATTTATAGAGGAGGGGCCACTTGACAATCATTATAATAGATAATTTATTAAAGAGAAAATTGATAATAATCTTTAGAAAACAGTAAAAATTGAAAAGAAAATATAAAATATTATGGACTTTACGGATTTTTACAATATTTTCAATTTTTAAGAAATTCAAGTATTTTAATAGCCCATCAAATACCGTTTAAATTAGAACCATTAAACATAGTACAAAATTTGGAAGAACTACCAAACAATACTCAAAATAAATTGTGAAGTAATTACTCTATTATTATACTACCATGTCCATTGGTCGACAAGTTCAATAATATAAGATTATCAAAATAAAATTGTAAAGTATTTACTCTATTATACAACCTCTATCCTCAACTTGTCCCCAGTTAAATAAACTTTACTGATTCGATATTATTGTTCTATTCATCTCTTATTTCTCTAATATTATGATTATCATTTTATCTATATTATTTAATTAGAACATTAATTATGCAATGATTACAAATTGAGAGCTTTCCTAAAAATTTATTTATTGGTGGACACAGGTTGTACTACCGCACAGTGCGTTACTTGCATTTGCATACTCATTTGGGTCCATAGTCCATACCACTGTCATAAATATGTTGGCAGGTGCTGCCATAGCGAATACAGTTTATTGAATTATTATTGTGTCATTTGTAAAATTGCAATAACTAGGAGGACCTTTGGTAGGTCCCATCTGTCATAGAATAGAATCTACTGGAACATCATTGACATCACAAACTACCAGCCGATGTAAAATTCGTCGCATTGGCAGTTTGGCACTTGAGGTTCGCTCGGACTCGGAGAGCGTTTGAAAATTCCAGTGCTCGAACCTTGAAATACAGCTTTCATTATTGTGCGTGTTAATTCAGTCACATCATATGCACTGTAGATACTAGATCCGTTGAGAAGGAGAAGGGGGGTTTTGGGTACAATTCATATCCTCTACTGCGCAGCCCTCTAACCATTGGATATGCTTTGAGATTTGTGCAACTCAATCTCAAGAAGCCCCCTCTAATCTGCATCGTTAATATGCTTTGAGAAGAAGAAAGGTGATAGAATTGCTCTGCTCCCCGTCAAAACTGAAACTTTCTTTGTTCTTGATCTTTTCTTCTCTTTTCATACTTTAAACCTCAAATCGATATAGGATTTCAAAATGATTTTTAATTTACAAAAGATTTATGTTAATTTTAGGTTTAATGCACGGACTTGCAAAATGCTGAGCGCACATGACGTACGCTTTTTTTTTTTTAAATCGGCATTCCACCGAGAGTTTTTTTTTTTTTTTTTTTATGTGATCGTAATCACATTCGAGGTGTGGCTGAAGACGTATATATACTGGCTGATTCGAAGTACATAGTCGTTGTGGGACTAATCGATGAACACTAAAATTAGCTACGATCCAATTGTTGCTCCGGATTAGAACACTAAAATTAGCTACGATCCAATTAAGATCGGATGACTCTCCAATCTGCATCTGATGGTTGACATCATTCCAAAAAACCCTCTAAAGTCATAGTCATCATATTTTCGATTTGGAAGATCCTAATGTTATCATATTTTTTTTTTAATACAGACAAAATTATTTAGTATGCAAGTTGCTAATGTTTTATAGCTCCGCGACTTTCGTTGCATAATAAATATATTTACATGCTTTTATCAAAAATATATATATATATATATATATATATATATATTTACATGCATAATTTACAAGTATGAAGCATGTCTGACTAATCAAACTATCGTATCAACTAGGAGAGCTACAATAGTATCTTGAGCAATACCTAGAGTCTATAAAAAACCGTCCATAGCGTCTATAAGTTTCACTTTGGAATATATTTATTACTTTTCGGGACGTATCTATTACATTCTGTACATGTTTATGAACGTATGGACAGTTTTTAAATGGACGCAGGATGTTTCTCTAGTATCTTTATATGAGCTCCCCAAATTTTTTTATATTTACACTTTTACAGGCATAATTCAAGTGCACGAACTTTGAGACACAGGTTCTCATTATTGTGCGTGTTAATTCAGTCACATCACATGCAGTGTAGATCCGTTGGGATCACGGTAACTCGGCAGAATTGTTTGTCGGTGGCATTATTATTAGCACCCGGATTGATAAAATGCTTAATTCGCTGCTTTAACTTGGAACCAGAGCCCCACCCATTTTTTTTTTTTTTACTTGATTTTAGTTTTACCGAAAAATAATACCTCTCTCTCTTACTTGTGTTCCTGTTTTCCGAGGCAATACCAACCGTAGATTTCTCCAAGGTTCAAACCTTTTCCTCTTCAATCCCACAGTTTTGCCTTGTGTTCCTCTTGGAACCGTTCTCAACACTGCATTGATGATTGACCAACCCAACTCCAATATCCGAATAACTTTCCAAAACCAAACCACGAAGCAAACAAAACAAACTCAAGTCGAGTCCGTATCGGCTGCGATCCAAATTGGATCGGAGGAACCTCCAACCATGATCTGACGATTGTGACTTTTAAAAAGATTTTTTGGAATAATCTCAAACGTTCGATGGGAATTAAGGGCCCTCCGTTCCAAATCGGATCTCAGCTGATTTGAACGCAACTCAGGTCGCCAACGTGACAACGTCACTCAGATTAGATAGCGACAGAATAAAATCGTCTGTTATTCAATTAGGATAGGATAACAATTAACAAACCCTGTCAACGAACGGATCCAATCCGTCCAGTTGAATCTAACGGTTGTTATTGAAACAGCAACATCCTATTCTGCTACCAGAATAACAGCAGATGCATGCAGACTCGGTCTCTCAGACAGACGGCGACCTCACCCACATCACATGTCCACATCCAATTCATATCCTCTACTTCGCAGTAAATTACTGCGCAGTACTCTGGACGTTGGATTCACTTTAATATTCGTGCAACTCAATCTCAAAAAACCTCCCTATAAATAATCCTCATCGTTGATCCACTGCGAAGTACAATACTGCGCAGCAGAGGATAAGCACTCGTCCACATCTCACTGTTATACTTCTCTCTCTCTGTTTTTTTTTTTTTTGATTGAATGTTATACTTCTCGACTCTTTTCTTCGTTCTCTCAGTCTCAGTACTGATTCTACTGAAGCGGCCAGATCCAGACCAAACCCCAACCAAACCAAACCAATGCACTCCAACCGCCCGCTTCTCTCGCGCCCCGGCGGCGGCAGCGGGGGCGGCGGGGGCATAACGCTCCGCCCGGAGAGTCTCGGCCAGGAGGCGCTCCGCCTCACCGCGAACCTCTGCTTCGCATTGTTCGTCTTCGCCGTGCTGCTCTTCACTCTCATCGCCGCGACCTACCACCCCGACGACCCCTTCCTGCACCCTTCCACCTCCTCGCGCCTCACCTCCTTCCTCACCTCCACCTCCAACTCCACCTTCATCTCCGCCACCACCGACCCCGCGCCGCTGCTCACCGGCGAGGACTTCATCAACTCCTCCGCCGTTCCCCTACCCGATCTCACCTCCGATCCCGCCCCCGATTCCTTGTCCTTAACCGACTCAACTTCCACGGATCCTTCCACCGGTGATCTGTCCGCGGCGGATTTGTCGGATTCCGCAGTCCACCAGGCGGATCAGGACGATGCCTCCGCTGTAAGCCTTTCTCGATCTCTCAAATCTCAAGGGTTTTATATATTATTATAGGTAATTGTAGGTGCGTAAGGGTTTCTCAAAGTGGATAGCGACATAGTGTGATTGGATCAGAGTGTAATTAGGAGTGTTATGATATAATTAGACAATGCTTAAACCTTTTACAGCACAATTGATCAGTTTAGTGAATTTAGAGCTTTAATTACCTTTTTTAGCAGTAAATTATCTTCCTATTAGCTTCCATCCATTTGAGGGCACTATGTATCTACTTTTTTTCTTTTTTTCAGTATAAATTAATAGGGTTAAGCTCTGATTCAGCACCAATTATCACTTCCAATAAACCTTGGTGTAAATGTTATTGAACTTTGGAATAATTTAACAGAATTCTGACATAATTTAATTTATTATTTAGACTTGTGATGTAAGCGAGCCGATCAAGTGCTCAGATCGCGATGTCGCCAATGTGATGATGCGAGCAACCATTGACGGGTTCCCGGATGTGCACATCTACCGCTTCGGCAAGCCGGTGCAAGCAGGCCCTGCCACAAACCCCACACAGTGTGACATGGCGTGGCGTTTTAAGCCGAAGAATGCAAAGAGGGCTGCGCTTTACAAGGACTACCGCCGGTTTGATATTTCTCGCTCAGCCAACTGCTCCTATGCGGTTTTGAATATTGGTGACTACCATACTGGTGTGAATGCCCGAAAGAAGAAAGGCAGCAAGAAATCTGGCCGCAATGATAACAATTTCAAGATAATCGGTGTGGCAAAGCCAACTATTATTCCAATTGTCGGTGAAACTGTAAATGATACTTTACCTGTGGTGGAATCAGAAAGTAAGTTTAGCAGTGGCAAATACTTGGTATATATGGGTGGTGGGGACCGGTGCAAGAACATGAACCACTATTTATGGAGCTTTCTTTGTTCCCTTGGTGAGGCACAGTATTTGAATAGAACCCTTGTGATGGATCTGACGATTTGCCTCTCCTCTATATACACTTCCTCTAAGCAGAATGAAGAAGGGAAGGATTTTCGGTTTTATTTCGATTTTGAGCACCTAAGAGATTCAGCCTCAGTGATTGATCAGCACCAATTTTGGGAAGATTGGAAGCTCTGGCACAAGAAGGATAAACTGGGCATGCATTTGGTGGAAGATTTTCGGGTGACCCCGATGAAACTGGCCAATGTGAAAGATACCGTAATCATGAGGAAGTTTGGAACAGTTGAACCGGATAACTATTGGTACCGTGTTTGTGAAGGGGAGACAGAATCCGTTATCCAGCGCCCATGGCACCTCTTGTGGAAGTCCCGCCGGTTGATGGATATAGTGTCTGGCATAGCATCGAAAATGAATTGGGACTTTGACTCAGTTCATGTGGAAAGAGGAGAGAGAGCGAAGAATACTGCCTTGTGGCCAAATCTTGCGGCAGATACATCTCCTGAAGCTTTGCTCACTACACTTGGAGATAAAATTGAAAATGGCAGACATCTGTATATTGCTACTGATGAACCTGACACGTCATTCTTCGAACCGTTGAAAGATAAGTATACAACCCATTTTCTAGATGACTACAAGGAGTTGTGGAGTGAGAACAGCGACTGGTACACAGAGACGAAGAGCCTGAATAATGGCGTACCTGTAGAGTTTGATGGGTACATGAGGGGTGAAGTTGATATGGAGGTTTTCTTAAGGGGTAAGAAGCAGATTCATACTTTTAATGATCTCACAAGTGATTGCAAGGATGGAATCAATACGTGCAAGAACAACTTGTAGGTATAGTTAGTGATCGAGCTTAAATGGGTAATTAAAAAAAAAATTACAAAAACGGGTATATTGGTGGCATTTACTTTTCCATGTTCTGATTCATTCATGTTTTTAGTAGATGATCTGGTAGATGTATTGTACAAGGGCTAGGTAGTAGAGATGTTTTGAAATAAGACCTGTGGTGGTGGCAGAATAGCTTATTCTCTCTGTATGTTCATTTTCTCCTTAGATCTGCCGAACTATAATTTTGGTTAATTATGTTGATCGATTTTTGGCTTGTTCAAATTAGAGCTTCCTTTTATTATTTTCTCTATATTTTATCACTCTATAAGAGTCTTAAGTTTGATGTTAAATCATCACATAAATGGCTGTGACATACATATTACAGAGAAAAATAGAGTTCTATTACAAAATCCATATGAGGAGGCACTAATCTCTACACACAAAACAGTAACCAAAATTTCGTCAGCTGATGCCCATTTGCATTGCTGTCTATTATTTCCATTTAATCTGTTTTTTCCCAATGAGGAAAACCTCCATGTTCACCTGTTTTCTCATGTACCCGTCGAACTCGATCGTCACTCCGTTGTTCAGCATCTTTGTTTCAACATACCACTCAGTTTTCTCCCCCCACAACTCCTTGTAATCATCTAAGAAATGGATTGTGTATTTGTCCTTCAAGGGATCAAAAACCGAAGTATCGGCTTCGTCTGTGACTATGTAAAGATTTCTGCCATTGTCGACGTTTTCTCTAAGAGTTCTAAGCAAATCCTTCGTATAGGGCCTCAAAACTTGCACTGCATCGAAGTCCCAGTCAAGTTTCGAGGCAATGTTCAATGCTATATCCTTCAATCTCGGCGACCTTTTCAGGAGATGCCATGGCCGCCGAATAATAGTCTTGCTTTCCCTCTGACAAACCCGGTACCAGTAATTGTCAGGCTCAACGGTACCAAATTTTCGCAGTATTAAAGTATCTTTGAAACGGTTGAGCTTGGAAGGGGTTACATGAAAATCCTCGATCAAGCGTACAGTCAGTTTGCGTTTCTTCTGCCAGAGTTCCCAATTGGGCCAGAACTGGCGCTGATCGATCACCGACGCGGAGGATTTCAGGTGTTCGAAATCAAAGTAGAACCGGAAATCCTTACCTTCCTCGTTCTGCTTCCAGGAGGAATACATCGACGGTAGGCAGATCCCGAGATCCATCACCAGGGTTCTGTTCAGGAATCTGGCCTCACCGAGAGAACAAAAGAAGCTCCACAAGTACTGGTTCATGCCCTTGCACCGGTCGCCGCCTCCCGAGTACACCAAATATTTACCAGACGAGAACTTGCTCTCGGATTGGTACTCGCTGAGAAACGAACCTAGCTTGTAATCTTCCACGTTCAACTTCCCGTTGCTCTTCCTCTTCCGAGCATTCACGCCGGTGTGGTACTCCCCGATCTTAGAAACCGAGTACACGCAACTCTCCGATCGGGCTACCTCAAACCGGCGATAATCCTTGAAGATCCCCGGCCTTTTCGCGACTCTCGGCCGGTACCGCCACGCCATGTCGCAGCTCTTCCCATTGTCGTCCCCCACCACCGGCTTCCCGAACCGGTGGAAATGGACATCCGGAAACGCCTCGATCGCCGCCTTCATCAGGATATTAAAAACCTCCGGATCAACGCAATTAATCGGCGAATTCAGATCGCAGTCCTGCTCTGATCCCAGCACTTCCGGCGACGGATCCAGAATTACATTCAGATCATCCTGTATGAGTGCATCATCATTCCGTACCAACCCCGCGGTTGCCTGATCACCGGCATTGCGGCTAGCAAGGAAGGAAGTGAGATGGGAGAAGGAGGAGGAGGAAGAGGAGCTGTGATACCTTGATTTGATGACAGTGATCAGCACAGCAAAGGCAAAGAAGGAGACGCAGAGGTTGCAGATGAGCTTCGAGCCGTTCTTCCGGAATACCGGCGGACGGTTTGGATGCATTGTGCTTTCTTCTCTATTTTACCTTCCTCCCCCGCCCCTTTTATTACTGTGGGTGGTAAAATGGTAAACTGGTAGTTGAGGTGGGATTTCTGGGTGGGGAATGCGGCGTGGAACACAAAATGAATGAATGAATGAATGCAGGACTGACTAACAAAGGAGAAGACTTTTTTTTTTCTCCTTTCCTTTCTTTTGAGGAGAAGCCCTCTGTAGCGAGGGGATTTCATATCCTCTGTAGCGCTGCAATGTGTAGCGCAGGTTGTGAACCGTTAGATCATCTCGGGTTCTGTGCTGGCTCGAATCTCGAGATGATCTAACGGTTCACATCGTGCGCTATACAATGCAGCGCTACAGAGGATGAGCACTCGAGCGAGGGAGATGTCTAACTGCGCCAATTTGATATCCATACAAATTTAATTTTTCAATGCGGAGCCGGAGTAGAATGGTAATAAGGAAAAAGGCCTGCTTATCCTCTGCTGCGCAGTATTGTACTGTGCAGGGGATCAACGATGTGGATTATAGGGGGGAGTTTTCGAGATTGACTTGCACGAATGTTAAAGCAGATCCAATGGAGGATATGAATTCAGGAAAAAGGAAATGCAAAATACGGATCAATGGTGAATACTGAATACATAATTAATGGTGAATTCGGAGTTCCGCAGCAATACATTGTTAGAATAGATACCAGTAAATTTCTCTTAACCTTCAAATAAAAATTAAAAAAAAAAATCATATAGCTTCTAGTAATAGTACAATTCAAATGCTATATATAGGCAGTGTTGTGTGATTGATCATTGATCCAATGATCCCCCTTGTGCTCAGCTCTTCCAAAGTCTCAAGTCTCAAGTCTCAAACTAGCATTATATCGTCGTAATAAAGGGAGGCGGGACAGACATTTTGTAGCTAAAACTAAAGCTAAGATCAAACACATTTTGTAGTCAAAACTACACCAAAAGCGAGGTTAATTATGTTGAGACTCGAGAGTCCGTTACATTTCAATTTGAAAACATAATAAGAGTCAACAAGTTTCTCCAGAAAGTAGCTGCAACTTGAAAAGTGACAAAATTGCTCAGGGTTAATTTATCATGACAATACTACTTTTCAAAAATTTATAAAAAGAACATAAAAAATCTTAAAAATGAAAAATGATTTATGGATGTATTACTTGACTTATAGGTTGATCATGTTTCAAGTTTCAATCAATTTGAATATCGTTTAATGACTTATCAAAATTTTGTGCGCTTTTCGACGGTTATAATTTAACGGGTTTTTAAAGAGTTATCAAACGTCGCTTAAATTAAATATAATCGGAAACATAATCAATCTATAAGTTATGCAATACTTCCATAAAATTTTTTCTATTTTTAAGATTTTTTATGATTTTGTATAAATTTTTAAAATGTGTTATTGTCAAAATTGTCAAGTTAACCATTGTCAATGGATCCCTCTTAAAAAAAAAATGTGTCTGGTAAAAGTTGAAACTTTCCAAAGCTTGATAAACTTGTATAAGGCCCAGTACAAGAGCATTTGATAGATATACTGGGCCTGGATTATGTGGTCAATAAAGGCCATCTCTTATAATTTGAAAACGGAAACTCTCCAATACAATTACATTATCACTAGCGGGTGATCTATGTTCTACAGACTACAAAAGAAAAAAAGAAAAAAAAAATAATCAAGCGCTCATCTTAGTTTACAGCAACAAAATTCGATTTGGTTTCAAGTTCACTAACCATTGAAAAAAAAAAAAAAATACGCTTTTCAAAGTTTGTATCGACGGTACATTTTTAAGTTTACAATTTTTTTTCGATTAATATATGAATTAAATCTTCAACAACATAGGTTAACAAGTTGTAGCAAAAAGTATGAACATAATCAGCGCATCAGTAAGAATAATAATGTTAACTACTTCAAAAAAAGAATAATAATGTTAAAACAAGAGACTGAGAAGAACCAGTATTTGGTCTAGTGGCTAAGGACAATGCTCTCTGTGTGAGTGGTCGCGGGTTCGAAACCCAAATGGAAGGTCTTTTACAGATATTTAAATTTGAGTGGCTAAACTCTCATCTTTATTTAAAAAAAAAAAAAAAAACAAGAGACTGAGAAAGTGATATTGGACAAAAACGGCCACCATCCTTACTTTAATATTGTTTATATTGCACAACAGTGGGAACCACGATGTAGCTACATTGAGAATTTAATATTTATCACCTCTTATTCTGAAAAAATAGCCAAAAAAAAAAATGTTTTTTATCTACCATTTTCTTTTTAAATTTCTAAGACTTTGCTTGGACAAAATAATAAGTGTAAACAAGCGCTTCATTTTATAGTTTGTATTGAGAACCACGACGTAGCTACATTGAGAATTTAATATTTATCACCTCTTATTCTGAAAAAAGAGCAAAAAAAAAAAAATGTTTTTTTATCTACCATTTTCTTTTTAAATTTCTAAGAATTTGTTTGGACAAAATAATAAGTGTAAACCAGCGCTTCATTTTATAGTTTGTCCTATTTTGTAATGTACTTATGTACGTGCATATTTTTTTGAGCAAATAAACGGTGAGCTTAACCTCACCTCACATAGGCCTTCCGTGAGTTTAAGTTCAAAATCATATCAAATTACTTCTAAATTTGTGTTTATATATTTCATTATATCCTTTACATCAAAATAAACTACATAAATTTTTTATTTTTGAAATTTTCAAGTACTTGTTTTGAATTTTTTAAAACTACCTATACGATATTATTAAAATATTTAATGTTTTATGTATCACTTTTACAAAATCCAAAATAAATACTGAAAAATTTTCAAAAATGGAAAATTTTAATATTTCACAAGGTATCAATATAAAGAGTATAATAAGACATATAAACTCAAATTTGAAAGTGTTTTTTTATGATTTTGAGTTTAAACTTACTGTATATTTGCTCTATTTTTCTATTATAAACCATGCTTCTTGTTGCTTGTTACAAGAAACTGACAAGGGTTGAGAAGGACATCCGGTATCATTGATTAGAGATCGAGCATGGAAGCTTTTAACTAATTACAAAAGTACAAAATGCAACTCCCGCGTGCTAATACAAATTAAAAAAAAGGTACAAAACGAGTTTTAGTATGTCAATATTTATTTAATTACTTCAACATTATCTATTCAGATATCAAATTATAATGGAACGCTAAAAGCGATGACCATGTAGCAAACTTGAGGAGGACATTTTTATCAAAAAATAAAAAAAAATTTGACAGTGGCATCAACTTATAACAACAAGCAAAAGTATAAGAATATGAGAAGGGATTTGTTTACTGCTATTTATCTTGGCAACCACTCTTACATAAACTTATAAAATTATTTAGGAATGATATATCTTTTACAAACATGTTTATTTACAAACATGTTTATATAAAGAGGAGGGTTCTAATGCCTCAATTTTTTTGTGCCTCAATCATGCCTCCATTTTTAAAATTTTAAATAACTCAAAATTTAAAACTATTTTTTTAAAACAAAACTGTTAGATGTAATCTATATCATTTCATTTATGTATATGTAAAAAATCATCAAATTTGAATATTATTTTGTTTGACATCAAGGGCTTCAAAAAAATGCACTAATTTGAGCAACTTCTAGACATTGATTTTTATAACTCATTGATTTATATAAAATAAAACAAAAAAGTGTAAAAATTTGTTATGTGCACATAGAGAATATCATATTGATCAAATCTAACGGTTTTGTTTTGAAAAATTAGTTTTAAATTTTGAGTTATTTGAAATTTGAAAAGTTGAGCATGATTGAGGCACAAAAAATTGAGGTATTGGAACCCTCCTCTTATATAAATACAGTTTGATTGTATTTCATATTTATTCAATTTGAATGTCATTTGATATGACATAGACCGTTGTAATTAATTATCTTTTTTTTTTTTTTTTTGGGCACCACTTTTTGAGGGACTTGCCTGAATATCTAGATATGTCAGAGAAGATATAATATTTTACCAACCTTTAAAACCCTGCCTTCAGTCCGAATGAAAAAAAAAAAAATTAAATACTTGTTCAACATATGAACTGTCGCCACTATTACTTGCATTAAGTAAGGAATTTTACATTGCATCCAGCAATTAATTAATTGAACCTTACATTGCAAACAATTAATTGAACCATTACATTACATTACATTAAGTAATGCCCGTTATACTAGATATATATATGAATTTCTCAGTAAATAATTCTGTTTCTGTCCCTGTTTGAATTTTGAGTTCTTAGACGCTTGAGATAATTAATAATGCTGTAACAGTTTAATTACATTTTTTTTTTTTTTGACCTGGTTTGTGATACTGATACGGCATATAAGTACTAATGAAAACTATAATGCATGCAGCGATAAATTTAGTTCGAAAACGATGCATCTGGATAATTTTTATAACAACATTTGATTTATAAGTAAAAAATTATATGCCTATTTTCAAAGTTAAGTTCGAAGTCTTGTTCACATAATACTTGCACAATTCATAGTTGATAGTTCTTGTGTGTGTGTGTGTACAGAATAGAATCAAGTCATCCTACTTAAATCAAATGTGATATACTTTAATTCAAAAATAAAAAATAAAAAAATATAAAAAAAATTTGACATGCTAGATCCCATTAACGGCTGATATTTCTTAGTTGATAATTCTTGTGTTTTTTATGGCCGTAAGATTATTTTAAACGGCTGAGAGTGTTAGAAATAGGGGTGTTTTTTTTTTTTTTCTTAATCATGAGTCCCACTGTCATAGGTGCAACCTTGACAGCGGATAAAAAAAGTTCTCATTTTTATTGCTTTCGAATTCAGTGGCATAAACAAAATTATCATATGGCGTCTACATATCGAATTTATGTGAGACGATTAGTTAAGCAATTTTTTTTTTTTTTTTTTGAAAATGAAAAGTACCTTTGCGAGGCCCGCTATCATTACTTCACGAAAGCCATACAAAATAGGGGTTTTAAACACAAGATCAGTACTAAACCAAAGAAATAGTAAAGCAAGCTAGTATATGATCATCACTAGCTAATCACAAAAGTAAACATAATGTCTAAACTGCTAAACTAAGCTGATCATCTAACAAATCTTCATCTGAAAATTCATTGTCAGAGTCAAACTCCAGAGCAGCTTGTAAAATGTTATCAACAATTGCCAACTCCTGCACCACAGAGTTAACTTACCCACAGGAACAACTGACGCCGAAGCAATATCAGAAGATGTCTGAATCAGATCAATAACAGTTCTGTGAAGAAGATTAGATCCTGGAGAGTGCTCACCTGTCCAAAAAAAAAAAAAAAAACAATTGCCATATAGAAAAATATATATATAGAGTTAGAATTAAATCTACCTTGGTTCTTAAAGATTTTGTTATTCCTTTCACTCCAAACTATCCAAAGGCAAGCAGCCAACACTGTACACCAACATGATTAGTTAAGCATAAACAAAAAGGTTTCTGCAATTAATTAGTTGAACATGAAGATGACTACAATAAATCCAGAGAGAAATCAAATGGCTGCCTGACTATATATATACTCTTTCGTGCCAAACACAACCAAGAACAGTAATATATAGTTCGTTGACATTTCTGTTCTCTTCTCAAAAGGAGATCTCTACGTGTACTTTTACTTTTTTTTCCTGTAATATATGTTTACTTTTCTTTTGGGTCTTCCAAAGGGCCGTGGGCCATGTACATATGGCCTTTGACCCTTTTGCTACAGGTCAAATATGTGAATATTTTTCTATTTGAAAATATGTTGTTGATCTGAGATCTCAAGCTATGGTTTAGCTTGCATTGTTAAACTAGCGTAGATATAAGAAAGGAATAGCTTTGTCCTTGCTATCCTTACTATATATAAAAGCATATTGGAAAAAATGATATGAAAGGACTATTTTCCCTAAATAAGAAACCTGAGTTGTTGATCATTTTCTTGGATAGATCAGAACAGTTGATTTACATTAATGTCTCAGCCCATTAAAATTTAAGGCCCATATCAATTTCCTCAATATATAAGGCCCATTACATATTATCTTAAAAATTTATTATAAGAAATAACAGTTTCAACCCAAAGCAACGCATAGACTCTTTACTAGTATACAAATAAAAAAAAAAAAAACTTCTCTATCAGACTCATACATGTTGTGCAAAGACATTGTAGGAGCTAAACTATTGTGCAATTACCTTCTGAAATCTTAACAATTTAATTTCACTTTTACAATGTTGGTTCCATCAATTTTAAGCACACAAAACAGCTTGCCGCTATCCGTTTTGACTAAAACTGGAACTGTGAATATAACGCTTTTTTTTTTTTTTTTTTTTCAGAATAACTAGTTTTGTTACTAATAAATTTATAAAAGCAAGAACATTGTTGCTGGTTAAATAAAGGGGGGGAGTACTATATATTGGAGTATTGATCATCTTGCATACTTGTGCTTCACTCTTTCCAGCAGTGGATCATGCTGAAAACGAAAATAGTAATTAAACTATTGCAATTTATGGTGGGTCCAATTTTTTATTTTTGTTAAAAAAAAACAGGTTTAGTATTTTTTAATCACTATTATTGGAGAAAATTGGTGATGATGTTTAAGTAGTAGAACTGTCAATTAAACGCGCACCCCACTCTGCAAGCAAGCAAAGATTATCTTTTGCAGTCAGGAAAGTGCTCCATGCTTAGCTCCTAATTAATTAACTGTGATTAATTATTTAATTTAAGAGTTATACTGTGAATATATACACTTAATTTTTTTTTTGCAAGGACACTAAAAAAAATTCCGAGATATAGAAGTATATAGTATATGTATGGTATTAATTAAGTCGTCAGCAACAAATTAATGCAATATCATAAATTGAAAAAAAAAGAAGACAGCACATCACATATAAAGATGATATTATACCGATTGCATTCTTTTCTATTTTCCCCTGATTTCTAAATTATAGGATAAATAAATAAATCCTTATTTTAAGTATTAGATTGGCTTTAATTAAATTAATCAAGGGGATTTATTTTATTTTTATTTTATTTTTTTTGTGAAAATAAGCATAAATGAGGGAGTAAAAAGAACACTCACACAGTCACACTCGTTACAGTTTATTATAGATATACATGATTATAATTTTTGTGGAGTCCAATTTTTCGTACAGCAATATAATTAATATTTATGAATTAAATTCATAAATAGCTGAAAGTAAATAAAACTTGCCTTGCTTTTCTGATCATCTCACAAGAATCTCTCTTCTCTGTCACCCCACATTTACACTTAGTTACACTCTGTGCTCATCCTCTGTAGCGCTGCATTGTGTAGCGCAGGATGTGAACCGTTAGATCATCTCAAGATTCGAGTCAGCACAGATCTTAAGATGATCTAATGGTTCACATCCCGCGCTACACAATGCAGTGCTACAGAGGATATGAAATCCTTCCCTTCCCTTCCCTTCCCTTTCAGCCGTTACATGATATTCCCAACTCATGGCATTTGAGCACATAGCAAAAGAAAGCACATAGCAAGAGCTTTATGTAATGTCACACTCCACTCCCCTAAATTTATTGTTCATTCATGCAGCTCAGCAAATGAAATGAAATGAACCAACCAGCCAGATGCAAAACGGACCCTCAAAGTATGTATCAGTCTTAATTGAGTTTCAAGTAACTTGTAGAGGAGTGTGGCATGCAACTTTAGCATTTCATCCATTCACACTATTTGTCTATTTCCGTTTAGCCAACTATGTTAATTAATTAATTAAGCTATAATTAATTAATTAATAAAGGCTACTAGTTTGGCCAAAATTACTTTGTTATTTGGAATATTAGAATATGAACACATAACTGTATATATATAGAGGAGGGATCCATTGACAATGCTTATCTTGATAATTTTGACGATGGGGCTTTCTAAAAATTTGTAAAAATTTATAAAAAATCTTAGAAATGAAAAATAGTTCATGGATGTATTGCTTAATTTGTAGATTGACAGTCTTTCAAATTTCAATCAATTTGAATATCGTCTAATGACTTATCAAAATTTTATGAACTTTTCAACGGTTATAATTTATCCGGTCTTTAAAAAGCTAACAAATATCGCTTACATTGAATACACTTGGAAACATAATAAATCTATAAGTTGAGAAATACTTCCGTAAACTTTTTTCTATTTTTCCGATTTTTAATGATTTTTTATAAATTTTTAAAAAGTGATATTGTCAAGATTGTCAAAATAACCATTGTCAATGGATCCCTCCTCATATATATATCCCATCTGGTGGATTATTGTTAGAACATTTCATGATAAGCGAGCTTCTAATTTATAATTAGTTTGATTGGAATTGTCAGATATATTAAACAAATGCCCCACTTATTCTTGAATAATTGAAATTAAATTTAATAAACAAATTAATATCCTATTCAGACAATTGAGTTTGCAATATTTTTAATTAATCTAGGGTAATTAATTCGAGCCTACATCCACACTTAATTTGTTACATCCAATGTTGATCTTACATACATATAATTATTTTTAAAAACTAATAAATTGTTCAAAACTTGACTTGTTCTAAATTAAAATTTCTGGAAAACCAACAATATATGCTAGGTTCAGAAACCAAAAGCAAAACACTTGACTTGTTCACAAGCTAGCTAGCTTTAAATTAAGCAGTAGATAGTTCCAAAAGGACACCTAATTAAATCATGCAACCGCAAATAGCATATTCTCTTTATTTTCCTCGTTAATTAATTTACCGGAAATATTACAACTGTTTTAGAATAATACTAAATATGCAAGACTGGATAAGTGCATCATCACATCAGCTGTTAAATCAAATTAATAACCATGTAGAGCAAACAGAACAGAACAGAAGAGAGATATAACAGTGTTGTATACTTGTGCAGTGCGGTGGCCACTAAATAGTAGAAAAGGAAGCAAACGGACTGCGGCCTCCCCAACGGAGGACTCCACATCCTCTGTAGCGCTGCATTGCGTAGCGCGGGATGTGAACCGTTAGATCATCTTGAGATCACCGGCTCAAATCTTGAGACGATCCAACGGTTTACATCGTGTAGCGTTACAGAGGGTGAGCACTCAACGGCGCCGGGTGAGAGGAGCCTAACAATAGAAAAAACCCAACACACAACACACATCCAATTAACAATTAATACCGGTGTCCGTTTAAGGAGTGCTTATCCTCTGCTGTGCAGTACAATACTGCACAGAAAATCAACGATGTGTGATCGAGTCGCACGGATCTTAAAGCGTATCCAACGGCCAGAGTACTGTACAGTATTTTACTGCGCAGGAGAGGATATGAATTGCCGTTTAAGAAGCTGTAATGGTCAGTCATGCATACACACAATGAACACAACGGAATGAAGAGTGAAAGAGTTAAAGACACACATCACACATTCATTCACACACTCAACTCTTATCTGCTGCTGGTGGATGGATCCACAGTTTCATTTTCTCTCTAATTTTGCCTATATTTAAGTCTCTTTACAGTGCATAACTAATTAAGGAAAAATTAACCGATCCCTCCTATTTCACGGTTAGTGAAAAAATAGCGCAGAGGAAAATGAAACAATTATGAATGAATAATTGAGCACAAGAAAAATAAGAAACCTAAAATTAAGTTGCTTGTAGTTGTTGCTTGTTGCTGCTCTCTTCTCTTCTGTGTGTGTGTGTGTTGTGTCTGTCGCTTGACTGCCCTGCCCCTCTCATATAAACAAACGCACACCCCTTTCTCTCTTCCTTCCTTCCTTCACTATCATCAGTTCCATCTCTTTACATTACACCTCCCCCACTCCCTTCTCTCCCTCCCTCTCTCAATCCCTCTCTCTAAGTCTAATTAATTAACCCTTTTTTCTTTGAATATTTGATAATTTCCTCGATCTCTAGCTCGTAGTCGATCATGAGCTCCGGGATTGAGAAGGGCGGCGGGGACGACGCGAGAAATTGGACGAAGCGCAAGCGCACGGCCCTGGTGAAATCTAAGCCGGCCCCGGTGCAGGCGCCAACCCCTGTCGTCGTCACGACCTCCTCGCCGTCGTCATCGGTTGAATTCTCTGGCATCGCTACCGAGGAGGAGGAGCTCGAGCTTGCCAACAGTCTCATCCTCCTTTCGCGGGGAGGTAACCTCAAGGACCAAGCTGCCGCCCTGATGAAATCTGCTGATCACACCCTCACCTTCTCTTCTCCTTTCATCAGAATTGAAGATGTTAGGAAAATCGAGATGGACACCGATAAGGTAATTGTCATTCCGAGCTGCCAGTTGGTCGAGGCCACTGCCCAGTCCGTCGACAAAGATTTTACGTGCAAGATTTGCAGCAAAAGCTTCGGCTCGTTTCAGGCTCTTGGAGGCCACAAGGCGAGCCACAAGAAACCGAAGCTAGAGGGGGATGAATATATGGTGCAATCTTCTACTGACACCGGCACGACAGGTGGTGCGATCCAAAAAGATGTTGTCAGTAAGACCAAGGATGAAATCAAAGTCAATCCACCGGCTGCTAAAAATCGAGCAGTCAATAGTGTCGGCAGTAAAGAGCGGGCACATGTGTGTCAGGTATGCAATGCCGAGTTCACCTCAGGACAAGCTCTCGGCGGCCACATGAGAAGACACAAGCCGATAAACCAGGGCGGGAATGCGTCAAGGAGTAAGAAGGAAAAGAACGGTATCGAATTGGATCTCAATTTCCCTCCATTGGAGCAACAAGTAGACACAAGAGCTGTTCAACAACGGCCGGCGACTTTCCCCTTCGAGGGAAGCCCTCCGACGCAGCTTTCGCTGGGGAGCCCGGCACTAACCAACTGCCTATACGGCTGATCGATCCATCCATGCCATCAGATCAAGTAATTGATATATATGAAATTGATGCTGACATTAATTAATTAATCATTCTTTCTTTTTCTGTTTAATTACTTTGATAACTTCTTAGAAAAAAGGATTTGGGGTTTGCTTGATGTGAATTACAAAATAGCATCAATTGAAGTTAATTAATTGATTCTTTAATTTATTATAAGCTGGAACTGATGTGTGTGTTTGCATTGTAAATATAGAAGCCATCAAAGCCATGTATGGTTAACTTAATTAGGTAGTGTTTTATTTCCTTTTTTTTTTTTTTTTCTATAGACTGTCTACAGACTACACTGCATATTAATTAATTAATTAATTTTTATTAATTATATATTCTGATTTGCTTTGCTATATTTTCTTGTTGTATGTATGTAATATGTATGCTTAATTCTCTTGTTGCGTTGAATACTGGCTGGCTGGCAAGCTAGCTAGCTGGTACAAAAATAGTTAAGTCATGGCGTGCATGAGACAAACAAACAACTCATTTCTCTGTTGCCCTTTTCTCTGTGTTGTGTATGCAATGAGTCATACTCATGCATCAGAATGCCAAAAAGGCAAAATCAAAAGAAACAAGAATTTGTATTTATATATGCATGGGCCTACAGTTCAGTAACTGGCAATGTACAGTATATATATGCCAGTAGAGCAGTTAGCACAGAAGAATTGAAGAGGGAAATTAAGTGAGAATATATATAATGTCCCTTTTTGGCCTTTTGGGGGTTTCTCCAGCACCAAGTAAAAAGGGAAGGGAGGGGCCAAAGGATCAGGTTCTTTTCCTCATCCTGAGTTTGTTTTGTTTGCCAGAGAACTTAACTTCCCTTCCCTTCCCTCTCACATTAATGCCATTGGAATTGGGATTGGGATTGGAATTGGGTTTATATAATTGATTGATATTTCTGAAAAAGAAAAAAAGGGATCTAACATCCTACGTACTGGAGTAACTGCCCACACACTTGCTGGATGCTCATTCATTCTCTTCTCTCTCTCTCACTGTCACGTTTTAGATGTATCCATCCATCCAGCATTCCAGCTGCATCTTTTCTCGTACCTAAAGTGTGCAGTGCTATCTACATGTTTATCTTCTTCTTCTCATCTCAATCTCAATCTCAATCTCATCATCATGTATATCAGTATATGTGTAGAAATAGAGTCATAGTATGTGTAGCTAGCTAGGAGAGCAGCCTGCAGGTTCAATTTTAATTCTACGGGAATAGGAATTTTCCAAGCATCCTCATTTTAACTGTCCACACGTCCACACATATATACAAAATATCTGTAACTCTTATATCAAATTGTGTAGCACTTAACTCAAATTTTGTAACAACGTGGACACTAGATATATATGACCCAATTCTATATATATATATATCCTCTCCCCTTAATTTCTTCGCCTAATTAAAACATCAGCGTCGCAGTTAGATACATATATACCAATAAATGCCAATCAAATATATCCATCTGTGCATGTAGTTAATTAGCCATGATCACCTAGATATTGTTTGTCTCAATCTTAATTTGGCCATTTATTCATTTTTTACATGACACATACAACATTCTAGTTGCATATATAATTAAGAAACTTAACTATATATATAATCTAATCTAATCTATTATTATATATAATCTGGCAATACAGATTGAGACTTTTTTTAATTATGTTGGTTTAATATAACATCTACACAATTAAATACGTATGATGGATATATACTTTCCTTGCCTCAGGTTTCAGGAATGGCACACAACCGGCCTGGATTGCTTGTACTAAGAGTAACTGGGAATGAAAGAGTTTGCTTGGCAAGTAGAGTACTAATTAAGTGGAGTCACTCAACCTAAATCTAGTTCAACAGTTATCTATCTATGCTTAATTATATGCATATATGTTTTGTGTAAAAAGGGGGAATAATGAAATGATCAGAGGTGAGCAATTATATAGGTGTCAGTTAAGTGCACGTCTATATTAGTATATTTTGACTTCAGATCTTCTGTGCCTAGCTAGCTAGGTAATTAAGCTAACAAAGTTAAGATATATATAGATTTGATTTAACTTGGTTTTCCACCAAAATTAGAAGTTGGTTTTGGTTTATATTCTTTATTTAGAAATTTACTAATTGCAATTGATGATTAGAGTACTGAGCAAGTTAATTATATCAAAATTTTACTTGGCATGAAAAAAGTACTTCAGAAAGAATAAAGATAAACATATCGATAATTAATGAAATTGGTACGAATAACTATAATTACTTCTTCCTAGTTATATGTGAATTTGGAATTGGAATTTTGTAAGCAATAATATATGAGGAGGGGTCCATATATTCACAAAGCTTATTTTGACGGCAATCTTGACAATGGTACTTTTAAAAAACTTGAAACAATTCATAAAAATATCTTAAAAATAAAAAAATATGAATGTATTATTTAACTTATAGATTGATAGTGTTTCAAATATCAATCAATTTGACCATTGTTTGACGGCTTATCAAAATTTTATGCATTTATATCGGTTGTAAGTTAACAGATCTTAAAGAGCTAAACATCAATAATTTTAATATAATCGGAAAGATAATCAATCTATAAGCTAAACAATATTTCCATAAATTTTTTCTACTTTTGAGAATTATTAATAATTTTTTTAAAAATTTTAAAAATCTTATTGTCAAAATTATCAAGATAAGCATTATCAATGGATCTCTCCTCAATTCCTCGTAATATAAATATCCCCTATTTCTCTAGGACTTCATTTCTAAATAAGAATTTTCATGCTCCTAGCTAGCTCTTTAATGAGATGGCAGACCATTTTTCATTAGAAAATGAAAAAAATGAATTAAAGCACTAATATAATTATCATAGAATAACTAATTCAGTGGGTTAATGCAATTAAAATGATCAATATTTTATTATAAAAAGACTAAGACCATTAGTTAATTTCCATGGAATTTTCTTTAGCTTCATATATTTAATTAGCGAGAAAATAGATATTGCCTCTAACAACTTGTCCCTCCAATTGCCCCTCCTTATATGGAAAAAGGTCCCCCAACAACTTGTCTATCTTTTACATAGAATATACAAACATAACATCCATATTAATTAATAAATTTTTAATGAAGTATCCAATACAGGGCTTAAGTAAGGTTAACAAAAATATAGTATCACATATATACATCACACAACAATTTATTAGAATCATTTACAATCTCATTAAAACAATCTTTCTAGTATCAATATATATTAAACAGGGATCTCAACAAAAATAACTATACAGAACACTACATAGCATAGAGCCAGAGAGAATTGGTACATCCGGTTCTTTGAGTTCTAATTATATTAATTGCGTGATCAAATGCCCATTAACACGAGGTCTAAACCAAGTTAAGGGTTTGACGAATTCTTATATTCACATGAAATAGAAGTACAATTAACAACAAATTACCAGAGCTAATATATAATTCATATATATATATATATATATATATATATATATATAACGCAAGTAAGTAATAAGTACCAAAACTAAATCAAGAAACGGTGTAATTCATTAATGGGTTTGAATTGATTGATACTGTGGTTAAACCATAGATTTGTTACTCTATTAAATTTAAAAAAAATTATTTAATTAGTGGGGTGCATGCCTTTCCTTCTCTCTCTTCTCTTCTTTTCTTTCTCCTACCGTTACGCCGTGCATGCATATATGGTAGCTGTACATTTTAATTAGTGGCAGGGATGTATGTATAAGCATCTATAACCCCTGTTTGGTTTCCACCTGAAAAATCATTCTAGATTATAATATTTTATGAACTCAAATCCTGCAATTTCAGATTTTATATGGTTTAATTTTACTTTAAAATATTTTTTCTCAATACATATATATATATATGCCATGGTAATTAATTGAAAGAAATATATATATTCTTCTTTACATGTTGAATTGGCATAGCATATATAGCCGCATATATAGAATATTTATGCCTATAAGGTGTTAAGGAATATAAAGCGTTCTATCTTTGCATTGCCTACCGGCTCTACATTGTGAATGTGAAGTGCTGGTCACTCATTCTACAGAATTAAGTGAGCTGTTTACTTTTTTAAACAAAAATTACACGCAAATTACAATTAATTAATTACACTCATTAATTATGACATTGGTTTCTTATAAATTTTAAAAAAAAAAACAGCTGACAATTAAGTGCTCAAAACCGAAAGCTCACATAACTTGCCCTGTGGGCCGGGGCATCCTTTTTATTTATTTTAAGTTTTTTTATTTCGCACTAAACTTAAATATATATATATATAATTAATTACTAATTATCAACTATATTCTCTGGGGATACTTTTTATTTTTTTAAATTAGATTATATCATTATACCTGAGACGTGAACAATATCAGGTCTCAGGTTCTAATTAATTAGAGGTTTAAATTGAACAATATTGTTAAGAAATAATTAATTGTGATCATCCATCACTAACACATTAGGCTATAGTTGTATAAATTATTCTGTTGGGACATAGTCACATAGACGTACATTTTATTAGAAAAAATGATAGGCAATAAAAATTTTCTCTTTACCGTTCCCTTCGAAAATGTTAGAAATTATTAATTGTATATATAACAACAAAATTTTCAACAGAAAAAAATAAAAAAATTTATACAAAATTTTTGCAAAACGGAATATATTAATTATGTGCAATATTTGAGCTTATTTCACCTTAAACACCCACACATATTTCTCTACAATTGTCATATCATATTTCCCATGTTATAAGCTAGTTAACATCCCAAAAGCTAAGAATTTACGTGAAAAGGACTGAAAGGAAAATTCTGATATAAAATCACTTTCAATCCGGTTGCACACATATATATATATGATTGGCCACTAGCTTGTTAATTAGTTGGAATTGTTGGTGATATATATATGCACACAAATTAACAACCTTTTTGTAATAATTTATATTAATTATAATTACATAATTAGTCCCTCTTTTCATTTTCTTCTGATAATTTTGCAATAGTTTTATATTCAGCAAATTAAAAAAATGGAAGAAAAATTTCCTAGGTCGAACAGCGGAGAATCTAGAGGGACGTGTCACTAAGACTTCCATTTATTTACATTTTTTTTTCTGAACTATTTTTTAATTCACATCTTATATATAAATAAAAATAACCACCATATATAGTCTTGTTCCTCAATCATTAAAAAAATATGATTAATATATTTGAAGTTCAATCATTGTGATTAAAACAATAACCTTTGGCATTTTCTTTCTTTCTTTTTTTTTTTTTGATAAGAAAGATGGGAGTCATGCAACCTCTGACATTTTGACAGTCTTAATTAATCAAGTAATTAAGCAATTATTAACCTAGAAAATTTGTCACTGCTAATTAACTTGTCATGATATATATATATCAAGAGTTTGATTGAGAAAATATTGGTACATGTACACTGGAAGATTTCGTTAGGCATCTGTTTGATATATAAGAAGATATATACCAAAACAATATACAAAGAAATGAATAATCTCACAACGTGCCATGCCTTCCAACCAGCAGAGAGTGGAAAGAAACAGAGAACCTTGCATAGTGTTTGAGGGGAGAAGCAACTAATCATGTACTGGGTCACAAAACATCTTGGGGCTGTTCGGCAATCGATGTGACTTCAAATTTTAAGTCGCTCTAAGTAGCTCCCGTTCGGAATCATGGTTTAAGCTTAAGGAAGCAAAAACGCTAAACCATCGGTTTTGCTTCATTAAAATCTCAGGCAAGGCTTAAAGCCTAGTCAAAAAAAGGCTTAAGAAGATACTTTTAATCCATACTAAGGAGCTTATGTTCAGAAGGATTAAGACACTAAGAAAGTTAAAAGAAGTCTAAGGAGGTTTAAGCCGGTATTGCCGAACAGCCCCCAGGTGTCATTATTTGTTCCATTTTGACCTAAAAAATTAAAATAGGCAAAAAATGGAATTCATATATAATTCTAAGATGGAGAGTTGGTGCCTAGAAGAATTTGGGGGGGCCATATTAAATAATTAACCAGCTGCATGACACATGGCAGGAATTATTTTTAAGCTTTTGTTAATTGATTGATTAAGGAATGGAGGACAACTATTAGTGCTTCATAGAAGGATAAAAATATAGATAAATTTTCTAAAATTGTTACTTAGTCAAAGTCTACTAGTCTAGTGTTCCACCGACACGTATAGGTGTTGCTAGTAAGAACAAAAAGAGAAAAAAAGAGTAACTGAAATATAATTTAATTTGTAGGGTTTTGCTCCCTGATCGCACCTAAACAATTTTATTGGTTACGGATAAATTTAATATTGGGTAATATTCATTTATAGTCGTCAGATCGGAAAGAAACTTTGTACAGTGAGATCATCTATATTATCTATACTATATTATAAAGCACGTAAGTATTGGACGTCTTCATTTTTTTTTCTCCTTCTTCGAATTTCTTTAATTCCCATTATACCCTTTAATCAACCGTACATATCAAAATACATTAATTTCAAAGGTGTTGATGTTCTCCAATTAAACAACTTCCTTTTCATTTTGGTTTTTACAAAAATGGAAAGATATCAATCTTGGTATAGAAGACATCAATGTTGATTAGAATTTACATTAATGAGGATTAATATTTTATATTCTAACATTTAATAAGTTAATTTAGTGTAAAGATAAAATTTAAATGGTAAATAATTAGCCAAAAACCAAAAGCACGTTATATTCATTATACGATATGAGATTAGAATTTAAAATACCCGCACAACGCGCGAGTTTCTTGCTATTTGGATAAAAATTCAATTTTGTATTACACATAAATATATATGATACACATGGAATTATGGAAATGTACGTACTTCGGTTTGTCCGTCTTCTGCTTGCAAGTTATAACTTGAAAACTTAGCATTAACTAAAATGAAAAGGGATCAAATAACTATGTTTTTGGTGACCGATCGGTGACCGTAAAGTTAAATATTTAATAACTACATTTTAACTTCTTAAATAACAAAACTAATTAATAGAATATGTTGTATATATCATATTTTATGTGTATGCAATAAATTATATCATTTTGATTTTATTTACATGTACATCAAGCATTAACAAAAATCAACGGTTCAAGTTTTATGATTTTTTCTCCTCTTTTAATGACTATCGAAACAATATTAAAACTTTACCATTTTTTATGTATATGTTATTAAGATAATATAGAATACATCCAACGGTTTAGATTTTTCAATTTATGCATAAATAAAAAAATGGTCACCATGGACACCAATACTCATGGTTATTGAATCCCTCCTCAACTAAAATATATTCTTAGACAGTGAGTTGCCCAGTTATTACAAGATTAATATCCCACTAAAAGTACATCAAAAGGTAAGGTAAGGTAAGGTAGCTAGGAGTGAGTATCTCAAAGACTTCGTATTTTATTTGAACAAGCTGCTCAACGCGTTTGTAGTTTTCTTTTAATTTCTAAGTGGTACTTAAATAATAAAATTATAGAACGACCAAATCAAATCGTATGTGCATTTTGTTATTTTAGCGTTTTGCTAATTAATGAAAACAACTAACACATCTCAATTCTCAATTTAAACAAGCTCTTAAAGTGCAGCTCAGTTCCTTTTGAATTCAGATGAAAGTTTGATAAATAAAATATAGAAGAGTACTTATGCAATAAGGTAAAGTGAAGGGAGCAGAAAAGGATTAATTCTACCTTTATTGTTTATGGTGTACATTGTTCCAGTGATGCTGAAACTGGAAAGATTCCGATTTTTCAGCAAAAAAAAAAATAATAAATAACAATAATGAAATAAATAAATAATTATATGCTCAAATCTCATTAAAATTGGAACTCTTACATCTAATTTGCAAAATTACAGTTATAAGTTAAAACTTGGGCCTAAGAAAAAAATAAATTACCCATTAAATTTGCTAATGTGCTTATAAAACTAATGAAGGCTAATCATGAAATACTAAAAGTCATCCAGTTACAAATGCGGATAATTTCATAAACCATTCAATCGAAGAAAATTTAGATATTACATGTGCTTCTTCACCATTTGTTGGGATAAAATATAGTATAGATATTGGTTTAATAATGATGTATTCGAAGTTTTGTTTATAAAGGTGAATTGGTGATTGTTAGTTATATAAAAATAATTACTTTAAATTTATGCAAAATTTTCTCTTTGTTAATGAAAATAAAATTGTTGGTGATAGGCTGATAGCCTTCCATTTAAAAAATAATAATAATAATTAACTTAAAGCCGTTCTTAGTCTAAAAATTCTGGGCCTAAGAACCTAAATACCAGAAATAAACAAGCCTATCAGTACACTGAGTACAGTACAGTACTTCATGACTTTAATTAAGGAGAAGTTGGGATATTATTGGCTCAGGATTGGTGATTAGCACTGTAGATCTTTAATAGAATTCAACACTTTTACTCTTTAGTCTAACTGTTTGGAGATGGGGCCCTAAAAATCTTTTTAGTCACACACATGACAAATTGACAATAGTTTTCAATTTTTTAAGTTAAAAAGCAATGCATATGACAGTACTTGGAAAGCTCTTATTCCCTTCAAAAAATAATATATTTTTATGATTAAATAGACGAAGAAAAAATATTCCAAATAAAAAAACCTTACCCAAAAAAGTAAAAAAATTATGTGTCATGGGCCAATATAATTTTCAAGAGAGTGAATCAGTGGATCACTTAATTCACTTCCTTGTTCAGTTTTTAATAATACTATTTGATATAGGAAGTGCTAATGTCGTTCATTCTTTGTGATGCAACTGAGAATCTTTGAACGAATATATAGTTAGAACATGTTCCTTAAGATAAAAAAAAAACTTTTAAGTTGTGGTATTGGTTTATCCATCCTATGTTGAGAATGATAGAGTGTCCCAATTTATACATCTAGAAAAGAAATTTATTCGCTTAGAGGGGATAAAAATACAGAGCCACAACATCTATGCACCTAGATTAAAAAAAAAAAAAAAAAAGAGCAGAAGAAATATTCACTTGGGTCGACAATGATACAGTCCCAGCATCTATGCAGAGTGAAAACTGATACAGGGCCCTCTTATCGGTGATGAACACATACCTTAACCAAAAGGAGAATATTTATTACGATTGGTACGCTCATTGACAGTGTCAATAGCACATGGTACCTGATTAGTTTTCATTTTCATGATACCAACTTTGCAACTTGACCTCCATCTGTGCTCCCGAGTTTGAATGGAAAGGGAAGGGATGGAAATGAGAGGGATGTTACATTTTTGACACCCCATCAGTGGCGAAGGCATGGGGGGTTTGGAGGGGCCGTGGCCCCCCCTTGATTTGTGAAATTTTTTTTATAGTTGTTATGATTATTGTATTTTACCACCTTGATATAAATATTGATTGATAGATTAGACATATTTAAGCAATTGTTTTTCTCAAAAATAATTAGTTGTCTATTTCTAAACTTGATATTAACATTGATGTCTTACATAAATAGTTTTCATCTACAATTTTTTTTGTCATTCAAAGAACATCAAAATTTACTTCTTAATTTTACACAAACACAACACCCATTTTTTTCATGCCATTTTGTTACTCATGTTTGCACAAGCAATATATTACTAATTTCAAATTTTTGTTCTTCTAATTCAAGAATCCTATTGCCTTGAATTGGCCCCTGCTTCAAAATCTATCTGGCTTCGCCACTGCACCCCATATTGGGAGGTTACAATTGTGGAGTAAATGAATAGACTAGTTCACCCCCATTCCCATCCATTAACCTCCCAAATTTTAACTCGAGAGCAAGGTTATATATAGTTCATCCCCTCCCATCCCTTCCCTTCCCTTCCCATCCATTCACCTCAATTGGAGCACAGCTAGGATACTTATCCATATTAGGTTATATTCAATCAAATACAGAACTAGAAAAGTTAAGTGGAATTTCAGAAAAAAAAAATGGGGTACAAGTTAAAGCATCGTTATTACCTCCAAATCCATAAAAATTTTCATGAAATACCTGCCTTAGTAATTATGACCAATAGGTAACAAAATGTTGCAAAAGCACAATCGTAATATGGACCATACCATCAAGTATTTCGTAACAGAAACGGGACGAACAATGTTTTATTTCCTTTTTCTCTTTCCTTTTTTGAAATAGTGGCATCTTTATACCATCCATCCCATTGCATCACGCCATGTGAATAAATGCGTTATATAACAGCTGACTTGTCGAACCATAATAAAAATCTTATTCAAATTGCTACATTTAAGGTACCCGGCCTCTTGATGTTTATTCTGTGTCAACGTTTTGTTTCTAGGTCTTAGCAAAAATACAAGCCTTTCTATTTTTTTTTCAAAAAGAGATATAATACAAAGACGCATTTCAATTAAAACTTACTAAACAAAATAACGGCATTGATTGAATGATCACTGTTGTGAAGTCAAACCAACTACCCCTGCACAATTTACAAACGTCAAAGCCAATTTAAAATCTACAGAAAGCAATTCTGGACAACATAAGCATTTTACCAAGGTAAAACCATTTAAGTTTGGTACGTAATCCACTTTATCTTTTGTCATAAGTAATTCTCCCAGGATCCCAGGATCCCAGGATACCTATCGAAACTAGTAACTTTTCTAAATATTATCGAGAACAATTTATAAAAATTACTTACCACAAGCCAACCTCCCTCCAGCATTACCAGTGGTAAGGCTCAGTTCATGTCCTCCTGTTAAGAATATGGCGTTACAAAAGTTGACCTAATACAAAGATAATAGAGAAAACTTCACTTGTCATATTTACGAATTTGATGCATTACCTTTACCCAAGTCGTCCCTTAGTTCATGAACCACAAATGCCCTTCCAATCACTGAATTCGGGCCACTTAATGGAATCTTAATTTAAAAAAAAAACCCATTATTAAAGAGAAAACTCCGCCAATTTTGTTATAACATAGTAGCAAATGTACCAACCACATGGATCAATTAGTAGAAATTACCTGATTGTCAACAATGGTTGCTTCAGCGACTCCTACAGAGAAAACGATGAGAACAAATAAACCACACTCCATACCATAAAGAAATTTGACTTTTGTTATAATCATACCTTCAGAATTAGCAATGATGTTTCCCAGATCGCCAGCATGACGAACTTCATCCTCCGGAGCACCGTGTGTCATTCTGTTAGGGTTATAATGAGGCCCTGTACAATTAACATATCAATTGACAATTAGACTACAAAAATGCCTACTTTCCCTGTGATGCATAATCACTTGCCGAAGAGACTTTAAAGCAAATTCAGTCAAAATTGAGCACCGGTTGACAAAACATTCAGTTGCATTAGGTCTTGGTACACGATTGACGACAAACCAATGCTTTTCGGATCAAAATTGAGACCTTTCATAATAGTACCTGTTGATATGCAGCCATTAGTGGTGTCACCGAACTCGTGCTGAAACAACAAATTCAAAGAATGATCAATTGCACTTATTAAGAGTTAAGACAACAGAAAGTTGAAGAATTTGAGTGAGGCACTCACGAGGTGGAACCCGTGGGGCCCAGGGGTCAGCCCGGTGACCCGGACCTTCACCGTTGTTGGACCTACAATAACAACAATGAATCAATCAAGTAGAACTGATCCGATATCACAGTAGCTGCAATAGGGACTGCGAAGAAAGGCTGAGAGAGAGCGGACTCAAAGGAGGGAAGAGGAGAGTACCGTCGGAAATCTGGAGGAGAGTGACGAGGCCGTGCACCTGGGAGGAGGTGCCGCGGAGCACGGCCACGGCCCGCTTGGGAGTGGCGGCGGCGGCGGGGGAGGGATGGAGGGAGGAGAGGGAGGACTGCAGGTGCTGCAGCCGCCGGATCGCTCCCGACTGAGACTGAGAGTCCATCGTATGCTCGGAAAGTCGGACCGCTCCAGGTGCTGCCACGGGAGAGTAGCTGTCAGCTGACTGCTGAGAGGTCTTTGCTTTGCGTGGCGCTCTGAGAAGTGAGAACTGAGATGGATTCCATATCCTCTGTAGCGCTGCATTGTGTAGCGTGGAATGTGAACCGTTAGATCATCTCGAGATCTGTGCTGGCCTGAATCTCGAGATGATCTAACGGTTCACATTCCGCGATACACAATGCAGCGCTACAGAGGATGAGCACTAACTTAGTGCATTTTGCAGTTCATGATGTGAACCGTTGGATCGTCTTGAGTTCGTGAAGATCCGAGACCGCACGAATGTCAAGACAATCTAACGGCTCACGTCATGAACTGCAAAATGCGGTACAGCAGGAGATATGAAATCAAAGTGAGGCAGGTGGATTTTGTTATTTTTCTCAGAAAAATTATTGTGTTCTTTAGCACTAAAAATTTGATTATATCAAATGATATTTAAATTTTGATTTACATACCTCAATAAATCCTTTATATTAAAATTATATGGCATGAAAAAAAAATTATTTTAGAGATTTTTAAGTATTTATTTCAGATTTTTTTTTAAGAACACCATAGTTTTACTCTATTTATTCTACTCTCTTCTTTATTATTTTTTTATTTTTATTTTTTGGTTTCGAGTGGTCTTGGACTCTTGTGTACGTCTGACCTTATGCCAACAATATAATCGAACAAATTAACAGTGAAATAATCCAATATGATAATAATTATTTTTCATTATAATAATGCACGAATTTAAAAGGCCAATGTATCATTTTATACACATAACAGCGTAACCTAACTCAACTATACGCTTAGCTCAACTCATAATGAGTATAGATATTAAGTTATAACTAATAAAGTCGTGTTATAAACTTATAATTCAATTTGACTTTCGCTATTGGATTAGCTAAGGTCATGTCTTGCTAAGCTTTCTCGCTATAGTGCAACAAGCTCCTTTGACATTTATGCAATGTATGCTGCAAAGATTTCAAGAAATAAAACAATGCAATGTAGAATAGAATATCTACCAATTAGTCAGTCTTAATTGATTTTTCCATGAGAAATGAACAAACTTGTTGGTGCATAGGGATCCTAAGAAAATTAAAATACCAATTATACTGTTCAAACTAAAGTTCTCCTACGAAAATGATTGGAACAGGCCATTTTTTCTTTCTAAATTAGCGCAATCCACTCATCAAACTAATATAGTACACTGCATAACAATACTTGGTACGGTGCAATGCATTCTGGTCTCTTAACATGTGACATGTTCCCTGATCTTCAAAGCCGGAATCTTCATTCTGTACATGCTCGGTGATGAAAACCTAATTGTTCAAACAAACCATAAGCTCATTCAACTATAAGAGAACATCGTAACTGAAAATATGATCAGCAAAACTTGTATCAATGATCTGGCTCAAGTAGATCACTTCAAACAAAGGTGCCCCATGAAATTTTATCAAAGGATAACCAATTGACACCTATTTTACTCAACATGCGATAAAGCTATACAAGAACCCAAACCAACTGTTTATAAATTACACAAGAAATCTAATTAGGTACCGAATATCTAACCTTCATATTCATTGCATCCATTTTGTTTCTTTCCCTGTAATGTTATTTTTTCATTTCTTATCGGTTTCCTTTTATTACTCTTTTTTTTTTTTTTTTTCACTTTCTAACTCTAGTAAATACCACTTTTAACAATAACATTATAGTAGGTTTTTTGTCTGCTACTTCAAAAAGAAAATACAACACATAAAATTTGGAAAATTTTTTGACATTTTTTCTGGTACCAAACCTCTCACAGAATGTTCCAGTATTTTTAATAAGGAGATGTCATGTATGGTAATCGTCTTTAAATTAAAATCACACATTACAGTTTTCCTTACCTTATCATGCACCATTGATATGCTGATTCAGTGCCTTTTAAAACTGAAACATCACGATATGCAAATGTAAGCCCAACCATCTGAAACATTAGAATAAAACAAATTATCATCATAAAAACACTACAGTTTATAAGTGCATTGTGAGACCTAGAAACTCGTGCTACCTACAACCTAGTGTACCTCACATACGAGATACACAAACAAAATAGAGAGTATCACCAGTGGTCTTATACTGATAGACAGAGAATGGTCTGGTCTTTCTTCCTAGAGGACAGATAAACAGTGAGAAGTACCATAAATTTTCTGATATATTACATTTACATGTATGTTATAAACCATGATGTTTCTCCTTTTGGGGGCATGCATTGTAAATTTTACAGTTTGAAAGGGCATGGAGCAATAGATTTTCTGAGACACCATTTTCACCAAAATTTACTGTTCACTTAATTGTGCCCAGGAAGAGACATCACCTTCAGCACATCAAAAAAGCATGTCTGATTAGCATTAGTTTCATCCTTCTAGACACCCACTTCACCTCAACTTATTTCTTTTTCACACAACAGCAGGAAAATTTCCAACTGACACCAACTGCAAGGCAGTTCCTTCAACCAGCCATGCAGTGCGCTCTGGTTGTTGGTCTAATGGATTAAGCGGGTACAAAGTACCATTATTTGTCTCGACACCGTAAATAAATGGAAGCTTCAGGGTGAGAAAGCTATCGGGTGGTAACATAACCCTGGAACCAAACCCAAATCTTGACTGTTGCTCTCGGTTTGAAACCGACTGTGGCAAGCACGAGTCCTGAAAACGACAAGTATCATTACAAAAGGAACAAGAAACAAAATGAGATGTCCTGTAATTTTAGTCTAATTTTTGTTATAGGAAAGAATACCAAACTTATGCACTGATGGGACTAATGGAATAGTTCTTTTACATTTCAGTTAATCCCAGACTAAAATGTTCCTTGTAGCTACTTTGTGAGGGAACAACAAAAGTAATAACGGAGACAATATTTTACAAGTGCTAATTTTGATCAAATTAACTATTGCATGAGAAAACAAGACACAAAAACATACTTCTAACTTTTGCACATTCATATCATAAATCTAGACATACCTCGAATTGAACTACAGGACAGGTGGCAAGTAGTACGGGGAATGGCGGTGTCACCTGCATATATGTACAAATGTAAGACATGAATCTACTTATGCTAACTATGCGTAGTAAAGTTCAGTTCAAAAACTGGGTAATCAATATTTGGTATAATGTGGAACAGGAAAAGCCCATGCTGTATACATGTTTGTACGGATTGCAGCGAACTTTCATGGTGGGTACCACAAAACTCTTCATTATTAAATAAAAATTTTATATGTATTCTACTCATCTGCACTTACAATAAAAATTCGCTGCAGCTGTGAGGTAGTACCGGCAAATTTGACCTGCTGCGAGTTCTGTTTCTCAGATCGACCACAGTGTGGGCAGTTCATAAATATTGGTAATTTCCGGTTCAAGAGAGAAAATGCTCTCCCCCCATCTCTAAACTTTTCGTTATCATCAGCCATATCAGACCCACGAACAGGCTGGCTGCTGTGTGTTACTGACACCTCTTCCATCTTGTTAGCCCTAGTTGTGCTACTCTGCAGCACTTTTGTCGGAAAACCGTTCTTGTTACCCACATTTTTTTCATGACTCTTCCCAGAAAGAGATGGCGAGTCAAGACCTTTTAAATGCTTTTCAGATAGAATGAATCTGTGGCCTTGAGGACACTCGTGCTCAAACCCAACAAGCACTTTAAACTCTTGAATGGATTTATTCTCTTTGGTCCCCTCATCTTTGTTAAGTTCAGGAACAACATTATTAACTACCTGTACATCTCCGGAAAAGATTTTGTTCTCATTTTGTGTTTCATTTCGAGGACCACTGAACTTGATTTGTCTCATGTCCTTGTGGTTATTGCCAGTTTTCGAGTGCATCTTCTGGAGAGCAGGGAACTCAGAGTCAATCATCATTGTACTGGCCACAACTTCGGCAAAGGGCTTCTTTGTGGTAGAACTAGGAAGACCTCTACCAAAATTAATTCCCAAATCAGCTGCAACCTTTTTTTTAATATTGACATTTGAGTGATGCATCCCCCTCCCTTCTGTACTCGCTTCAGAGCATTGTACCATGGATAATTGAACATTTGTATCATTATCTGAGGTGCTTCTAATCTTCCATTGAAAGAGATACTTCTCTCTAGTGCAAAAGCCCGTTTGTAACAGACCCTTTTCTGGTTTATAATACCCTGCACCACCAACCCGCATCAATCGCCATGCACTGGCCATAACTGGACTAGCACCATCTGCGGGGGGTATCTGGACTGATGGTAAGAGACCCTCGCACTTTGGTAACACACAGAATTTTACATTAGCAGTCTCAATATCAAACGGGTCATCTCTTAGCGCCCTAGACCGCCCGCATGCACAGGCATGCAAAAAGAAATAGCCACTACAATGTTGTTTTCCATTCCCCGCATCATCCAAGCTGTGTCTTTGAAGCATACATGGTCTTCCCGTCAGGCTCGAAACATCACATTGTTGCCTCCCATTTTCCCAAATGGAGTTGCACTCTTTCTCCAACTTAATCACAAATGCACTTACAGCAGGTCCTTTGACAGCTGCTTGGAATGCTTCCAGTGCCTTAGTCAGATGCTCTTTGTGTGTGCAAGTACGGTAAAATGGAGGCAAATTCTGCAAGTACACATCCCTCGCAATTGGAAGAGCACTTTCACACCACGAAATGGAAAATTTTGTACTGATACTAGTACCTCTATCCAAGCAAGATAATGCTGCCTCTATATTATAACCATTTTCATTTTCACCTTCAGCAGAATCAATTTTGAGAGAAGTTAATGAATTTAGGATCAATGAGCTTGCTGACAGCCATTTATCAAGACATGGTAAATCAAGACCCATAACAGGTTTTACAGAAGATGAAGATGTAACTGCTGCAATAGCAGCAGCCGCCACAGTACCCACACCAGGCACGGAGCTGGAACTTGCGTTACCAGAAGCTCCACCTCCACGACCTCTCAACACCTCTGATTGGCGGAAAATAAAGTCCCTTATAACTTGCACCTCCTCATTGTTTGTAAAGTGGCTTGTATTTTCATTTGTTAAAAACTCAAAAGCCAACTTGGATGTCATCGAGGTATCAATAAGGCTCGTAAGAAAATTCAACGGTTCGCCTCTCCGATTTGTTGCTCGGTCCAGGAGAGTGACAACTCTAGATGCATCAAGTGAGAATAGAGGCGGGTAACTTGATTTACCAGTAACCCGCAAACTCAGATGCAGCTTCTTCATGAGGAAGCGCAGTTGTGCATCCAAAGATGCAGTCAGCCGTTTTCTGAATCCAGTATCAGTTTTACCAAAGCTAGCAGCACCGTCAGTGGTTGAAACTGACATGGACGCATCAGAAATATTCTCTTGTAATACAAAAAGGATAACCGGTGATGATTGACCCGCGGGAGCCGACAGGTTCGAACCGGAACCCGACATATTGTTACCACGTTGGACCAAATGCGGCAAGGACGCATTCGTGTTACTAATGGCAGTTGAATTTGATTTTGAAAGCACTTGTTTCGCAGTCTGCAGGAGCCGAAATGTCTTCAGTAGATGCGTGTCAAGCCGTAGCCCGTCGTGTAGAAATATGATAACATGGCAAACCTGCATACGAAAGAACAGAATAGCATTCATTAATAAGATCTTAGATATCGCAATTAGTAACCCTACATTACAAGAATGGAAGATGAGGAAGTATAACAACTGACAGAGAACATGAAGAGCATTCCCTTGAGATCCTCCGACTCCTCCTCACCGGAAGCCGCGAGAGAGGAGGCCAGCGGGGGCAGCGAGGCGGAGAATTGGAGAAACACCACGGCCTTCTCGGCATCGTAGTGGTAGCTCACCTTCCTATGCCTGAACCAGTCGGATCCATCGGGCGGCGCCAGCAGGTCGGCGGCGATTCGGGACGAGCCGAAGGTCCGGGTGTCGAGGACCCGGTTGATGAGCTGCGAGAGATCCGCGGAGGCGCTGGCGCTGGTGCTGCTGGCGATGAAGCCCACGGCCACCACGCCGTCCGGGGGCGGAGTAGAAGATGATGAAGGAGGGAGAGGGCCTCGGGAGAGCACCCGCACCGTGGACGCCCCCGCCGCCGGTGCCTCCATCGTCGCGGCGGCGTTGCGGAGGATTTTTAGTTTTTACGGTTTGAAGTTTTTTTAACCTCCGACACCGGAGGGAGTACGTTTCTCTAGAGTACTTCATTGTTGAATGGTTAATGGTGACCATTGGATTGCTTGGAGATTCGGATGTGTACGGATGTAGATACAATCCAACGGTTGAGATTAAGTGCTTCGCCTAGAGTACTTCACCTAGAGGATGTGAAATCTCACACAGGCAAGAACAATCAGAATTCTTTCTTTTTTTTTTGAACATGAATACATGAATAGGAACCTCCTGCATCAATCAAGGTAATTAATCTATGACTTGTGTATCAAATTCGTGGCTAATTACACTAACAGAAAACTTTACACTAAGATTAGCAGCAAGAAAAATTGTAAAAAAATTGCTGCAATTTTTGTTCCTTTCTTTTGTATGGGCAGTCTGCAATAAAATCTCATTCACCTGCATGCCACAAGTTTATGATCTAATTTAATATGTGTAATGTCTTACCCATGTAACCCATCTACTTCAATGTTTCATACCGTTGCGATTGCAGTTCAACTAACAACTGATTAAGATGCAAGTATGCATACAATTACAAGCAGAGCGCTGCATGTGGAATTCAGGCCCTCAGGTCTCAATTGTGGCTCCGGGAGGTCCGGTCCAATAAAAGACATATAATCCTTATCCTTACTAATAATAAAAGCATATTATAAAAAATGACATGAAATGACTATCTTCACATCTGAGCCGTTGATCATTTTCTTCGATAGATCAGAACCGTTGATGTACGTTAATGTCCGTTGACGTTCTCAGCCCATTAAAATTAAGACCCATATAAATTATCTCAAATTAAGGCCCATTACATATTATCTTGAAAGTTTATTATAAGAAATAATAATTTCAGCCCAAAGCAAAGAGTGGACTTTTTACTAGTAACCAGAAGCGCAGTTTTCTTTCATCATAGCAAATCACATAGTTCTGGGCTTGATGGGCTTCCAAATGAGTTTTCGCAGATTTCTCGCCGCACTAAAAGGAAAACATCACGACTATTATTATTCCTGGGCCCTTCTCAAACAAACAGATTCTATTTCATTTTTTATTTTTCCCTCCATGCGTTTTCCCCGTCCTTTAAAGATCGTAGCCGGGCTCTCTCAGTCCCTGTCCCTCCTCCAGCGCCACCGCCTCTCGCCGGAGCTCACTCTCCGCAAGGCGCGGCAAATCCACGCTCTTCTTCTCGTCTCCTCTGCCCCATCCCTCTCCCCTCCTTTCCTCCTCAACAACTTGCTGTCTATCTATGCTAATTCTAATTCTCTGACCGACGCCCGCAACCTGTTCGACGGAATGCCCCGCAGAAATGTCGTATCTTATAGCGCCATTATCTCGGCCTATGCAAGAGACTTGGATGAATTTTCGCGTATGTATGCGTTTGATTTGTTCCGTCGAATGGCTGCATCTGGGGTCAAACCAAATGCTTCCACTCTTGCTAGCCTTGTCAGAGCCTCGTCTGGCGTCGGTAAACCATGTCTCGGTGTTTCTGTTCATGGCTATGTTGTGAAATCCGGACACTCGGAGAGTACTGTTTTGCAAACTGCTTTGGTTGGCATGTATAGTGAGCTTGGTATGCCTGGGTCTGCGAACAAGGTGTTTGCTCAAATGCCCGGGCAAGATGTCATTGCTTTCAACTCGATAATTTCTTGTAATATTGCACATGGTAGAGTTAGGCAGGGTTTTCAACAGTTCAATACCCTGTTACGTGAAGGTCTAGTGCCTAGTCAAATTACCTACACAGTAATTATTAGTGCATGTGGGAGATTAGACGATTTGAAGATTGGGCGAACTATTCATGGAAAAATTATCATGTCCAAACTAAAACCTGATTTGCATCTTCAAAATGCACTTCTGGACATGTATTCTACCAGTGGTGATATGGAAACTGCTGCCTTTATTTTTGAAAGAATTGAGATGACAGATTTGATCTCTTGGAACTCTCTAATAGCCGGTTATTCTAACATTGGAGCAGGAGTTGAGGCAATGTATGCATTTGTACAATTAAGAGGTCAACAATGGTTGTTGCCAGATGATTTCACCTTAGCATCTGTAATTGCGGCAGCTGCGAATTTACCATGTTTCCATTATGGCGAACCTCTCCATGCTCATGTAATTAAAACGGGGTTTGAGGCAAGTGTACATGTAGGCAATACATTGATTAACATGTATTTTATGAACAATTATCCCAACCATGCACAAAATATATTCAACTCTGTACAGAATAAAGATGTTATAATGTGGACAGAGATGATTGTGGGTCACTCAAACTTAGGAGAAGGTGAATTGGCCATGAGATATTTTAGTTCTATGAGAAGAGAAGGTTACAAAGTGGACAGCTTTTCTCTTAGTAGTTCCTTAAACTCTGCTGCTGAGTTATCTATGTTAAGGCCAGGTGAGATGCTTCATTCTCTGGTGGTAAAATCGGGCTATGAACATAACATGTGTGTTTGTGGGAATTTACTTAACATGTATTCAAAAATCGGTGACCTTGAAGCTTCCTACAAAGTATTTTCTCAGATACCGAATCCTGATCTTAAATGCTGGAATTCAATGATTGGAGCGTATGGTAATAATGGGACAGCTCAAGAAGCCTTTAGTTTGGTTGATGAAATGTCAAATAGAGGGATACAGCCGAATAGTGTTACCTATATCAGTCTTCTTTCAGCATGTAGCCATGCAGGGCTTACGGACAAGGCCAGATATTATTGGTTTTCTATGTTAAGTAATGGCATCGAGCCATGTTTTCAGCACTATGCTTGCATGACATCTTTACTGAGTAAAGATGGACTGTTGGAAGAAGCAGAAGACCTAATTACAAAATCACCTTTTGCAAATCAGTCCACTGAATTGTGGCGGATCATACTTAGCTCCTCTGTAATTTTCAAAAATTTGTCTGTTGGGGTGAGAGCAGCCAAACAAGTCATAGCACTTGATCCACATGATTGTTCAACACATATATTGCTTTCAAATTTCTATGCTTCGGTTGGGAAATGGGAGGAGGTTTCTGAGATGAAGAGAAGGATTAGAGATCTTATGCTTGAAAAGAAACCTGGTATTAGCTGGATTGAAATAAAAGATAGGGGTCATGCTTACTCATTGATGGCAAGTTGAATTTGTATGTAGATAACAACGAAGGTGAAATTGTAAGGGTTCAGGACATTGTGAGATCTGTGGTGATGATTAGAGCTCACAAATGATTTCCATATAATCCTTCATGTGGTTGTCGAATGTACAGTATCTTTCATTCTTTTATTCTCTTTTGGGTAGGTTGTGATGCATATGTTAGGAAGTAGGACAATAATTCTTTCCTTGATTCACAGTAATAGTGAACTTTAGTATTTTTTATCATTTGTACTGATATAATAATAATAAATTATAATTATTATGCTGTTTGTCATCAATCGTACGAGCTGTGGCCTGTGGCCAATGTTACTTTAACAAAGGAAAATGAGACAGTACAGGATTCAGAGTGGATTTATTGCAAGAGAGGAAATGGAGTTTATGCTGATCACAGGTTACATTTAACATATCCAAATTAAGAACTCAAAATTTTCAAATATGTAAAAGATAATCTCCTGCTAAAATTAAATATATATCTCATCTTACTTGGAACAATTATTAAATTGTTGCAACCAATTTCCCTGAGAAAAGTGATAAACAACTTTTTTTTTATAATTTTTCTAGAAATCTGACTGCCAGAGATGAAACATCTGAACATTATGGAAGAAAAATATATAAATGAGGATGGAGCAAGGGTAATTTCTGTAATACTGGTAAAATTATAGACTATTTTTGCTGTATAGAGGAGGATGGCACAAAATTACAGTTCTGGTGCTTTTTGTAAATAAAAGATCACAAGAATTGGTTCGAATCAGAAAACAAGAGGAAATTGAGAGTGATCAGGAATTTTTTTTTTCAAAACTGATATTAGGTGGTGGGGGACTGAAAGTATTTCGAAAATTTGTTGCTGGCACTTGCTGTTATAGGTTAACCTGTTATTGCTACTTTCAGTTCATGTTTGTTTCACGCAGTGTGGGCTGATGATGTAGTTCATCTGTATTGATTTCCATAATTTAAAGTTGTAAACTCTATAGAACACAGACATTAGGTATTAACTGAAAATGACTTGCTATATTCTGTTTTAATCCGTGCAAACATGATTAAGATTAGCATCACTAATAGATTAAATGATCAAACAATCTTACATTTCTATAATTCTAAACATAAGTGTTTCAATTTTAGCTTATTTCTGATTAAGACCAAAGCGTCACTAATTAACCAAGATAATGGTAAAACTCTAAAAGTACTAACTACCAGAACAGATATAATCTGTTTCATAATTTCATTATTATTCTGTCCTTAGAGTCTTAGACTATCTTTCAACCACAATTAGAATGCCCAATCTTTTTGCTTAATGTTTCACATATATACCAAGAATCATTCTTCTAACTGCTGTCTCAGTGGCAGCATAATTTCTTTAATTTTTTTTTTCTGTTTACCTGCAGCAATCTCTAGAATTGAACAACTTAATTAAAAGGTAATCTTCTACAAACTTAATTTAGTTTGTAACATTAATTACTCCAAATTATAATCTACTTGAGACTAAACTAGTGCTAAAACATGTTAAGAAAATGAAAGAAAAAAAAGAAGAGCAAAACTGCAATTGAGTTCCGGATTGCAAAGATCAGAAACACTAATAACACTAAGTCAGCCCCATAATTTGGGAGAAAGAAAAGTATATGATTCAAGCAAAAATATTCTTAAATTCTGTAGCTAACTGAACAAGATATTTCCATTAAACTCATTCATTCCTTTACAAAAGCATCTCAGTGCCTCACTACTACTTATCAACCAAGAAAATAAGCAAGAAACAAGAATGACAAAGAAAGCAATCAAGAAATGTAATAACTAAACAAAGAACTAGTTTCATTCTGCTGGACTTATTGCAATAGCAGTACTAAAGATTGCTAATTCAAATAGCCTTCTTCGGCTCTTCCGGTGCAATCATATCGTCCTCTGCTGCCTCCTCCTGTGAAGCCATGTCATGCTCAACTGTCTCTTCAGGTGAAGCCGTGTTGCGCTCCAATGTCTCTTCAGATGTAACCGTGTTCTTTACTCTCTTCAGGTGCAGCTGCGTTCTGCTCTACCGGCTCTTCAAGTGCAGCCTTGTGCTCCACCGACCCTTCAAGAACAACTTTGTTGCGCTCCACGGATTCGTCAGGTGCAGTACTGCAGTCATGGTGTGCTCCAGCTCCTGCAGTGACGCATCTGATTTTCGCTCCTGTGAGGCATCAGATTTCCGCTCCTCTGATGCATCAGCGACATCTTGCTCCACGGGAGGTGGCTGAGATGAACTGGAGCCTGCTGCATCCGCTTGGGAGATGAACTGCTGACCCACCTTTGCATAGTTCTCACGCGAGATGCGGAGCATGACTTGCAAAATTGACTCGGACTCGGCCCATTCCGAGCCGATTTCATCCGAGTCTACTGTTTGTGCGAGTTTTGATGGGAAACTCGGATAACTCGGCCGAGTCGTCCGAGTCGTCCGAGTCATCCGAGTCATACCGAGTCTGGTGACAATTCTGCTTTGTTTCTGCTTAATTATTATAATTTCGTTATTTATATTCTTTTTTTATGTGATTTTATTGGACTGCTATTTTTTAAGCTGTTTTTCATTGTTTGTCACATGTAAGATGCTTAATTGATTAATACATGTAGTTTGCATACTTCAGGCTTAGTACCTGAATTTTTTGTTATTTTTGTCATGTTTTTTTATATGGTGAGCAAGGCTTTATAAAGTAGGAAGATGAAATTAAAAGGTTTTAGGTGTGGCAGCAAAATATTATTGGACACATTTGGTAGCTTCACGTGACTGCAGTAGCATTGTCCTACGTACCTTGCATGATATATAATTGATGGACATGAATGATGTAAAGTAGCAAATAATGCAACATAGACTTGTAGGTTAATAATTGAACATGTCTCCCGTGAAATGTATGTCTATATAACAACATCATCTTATTCTTCATCTCAACAACATCATCTTATTAATTTCTCTCCTCCAGTATGAAACCAGAAGGTTAAGATTGCTAATGAGAGAATTCATCAGGACTATCTGGTTAGTTTGAATATTTTTATTAAATTAAATTAGTGGTTTAATTGTGTGTAATATGTTGTTTTAATATTATTTTGTGATTAGATTTTTTTTTACATTTTTTATGATTTTTTTAAGTGAAAAATAAGCTTTTTCCGAAAAAATCCGAGTTTCCGATACGAGTCGGCCGAGTCGGCTGATTCCGAGTCCACAGTCCCATGGCCGAGTCCGAGTCCAATTCCGAGTTTGCGGGCCTTGATGCGGAGGTTCTCCAGTGCAATGCCGTAGGCCAAGTAAGGGAAAATGCCATGTTGCATGGCAGCCTGGTACTGAGCCTCAGCTTGGCTGAGAGCAATCTTGAACTTTCGAAACGCTTCTACCAGTGAAGCAATCAGTTCGTCGACATTGTTGTCAGCCATGGTTTAATTGTGTGATGAGGAGAGAATTGAGGTGATTGATTGATTCACTGGTAGATGGAAAAGGTATGAGGGGATAGATGGCTATATATAATGAATGCTCTAGTGAGTGAGAAGCATTAATTCTGTTTCTTTCTGTTAGGCGCTAGCTGCTTAATTGGTTCTGTTATCTCTCCAAGATCAAATCTTTAAATCTTGAATTTCCTTATAACAACTTTTTTCAACTTCTTTATGTTTCCTTTTTAATAATTTGAAATCTAAATAACATATAACATACATAATGATTAAGAAGAAATCTAAATTAGATGCTCCAAAGAAAAGTAAATATCCGGAGATCAGTCTCCAATTTTTTCTTCAGTGAAATGTTGACCCCCATATATTTTTTCTAAATACATTATACATGATTGACCCCCGTAAAATTGTCAAAGGAATAAAATATTACATTTATGATTATGTTGTCTTTTCTATAAGCAATTAATTAAGATTAATACGGAGATACAAAGATAACAACAAATTTTGAAAATGTTCATTATCTCAAAAAATTTTGACAATATTATTTATCTCAAAGATCAGTTGATAATGGTGGACAATACAAGTATTTGTTTCATTCCTCACATATAATATATGGGGAAATTTTATAATTGGAAATGATACCTCAATAGCAAAGCATCATTATTTGTAACATAAATATTTTTATTCTTTTGAAATTGGTCCTTCATAGTTTAAATTTTTAATTAAATTAATAGTAATTATTCATATTGTTGATCTCCATTATAAAAATTCTGCCTCCGTCTATGAATACGAAGTCAGGCAGTGCAAATGAAAAAAATAATGATTTATTTAATGAAAAAAATTATTATTATTATTATTTTTATAGAAAATTGACTGATTGTCATACACTAATTTGACAGTTGCATTTGAGCAATGAAGGTTTTCAATATCCAATTGGAACTGATACAATTTAACTATTTAAGAGTTGACCCAAAATGAACGCAAGCTCATAAGTCATAACAGGCCGACTTATTACTTGTAAAGAAGTTTGTTTGCAATTGAATCTATAAGACAAATGATTGGCTTGAGTGCGCAGAAATGAAGTAGTTTCTTCCTTTTGCTTTATTTGTTAAACTTTTAACTTGGATACGTACCTTCTTTGTTCACAGTTGTTGTTCTATTCATTGAAATATCTGCCCGTAGGCTTGCCATTAACTTGCTTAAAAATACGTAAGTCATCCATTACATGAGATGTAAGCAATGTCAAAAGGAGGAGAGTTAAAGTAAATCCTATGTCAGATTTTTCTCTCATTGCGTATGCATGATAAGTTGATATTTTATATCATTTTTATGTATGAAATGTTCTAGAACTTGATCAATTGTAGTTAGATTTTATTTAATTGCACTTTGTAGTATGCCAAGAATAAGTTACTGCTGCGTTTGCACTTTTATTTGCAGATATGGAGCAATTGAAGAATTTTGGAGCAATTTGGAGCGAAAACAGACAAGAACATGGAGAAGGAACGGATTTGCAACTTTCTGACGGCACCCGCCCAAAATTCCGGGTGCCCGCCAAAGTCTCATGCACATTCAATCATCCAGGATTTGCCTGCCCAAAATTCTGGGCGGCCGCCAAGAAGTCACGCAGAGAAGCAGTAAATTTAGGGCACCCGTCAGAAATTTTGGGTGGCCGCCAAAAAATTCGTTGAAAACAGTTTTGAGCTATTTTTGGTATCGTTTGGGCTCTAGTTTAGGGGGATATAATTAGGAGACTTTAGTTTTTTCTCATTCTCTCTGTCTAGCACTTTTGGGGATCAAGTTAGAATAGATTTAGGGTTAGAGAGAAGAACTTGGAGCGAGAATTGGAGATTGAAGCGAGGATTCGAGCGAAAAACTCCGTGTTTGGTTTCTTTCTCTTTTTCTCTCTTTTGTTTGTGATCTTGAACATGAACACTTGTTGTTTTTTTTTTGTATCCATGAGAGGTTAATCCCCTGTCTAGGGATGTAGGTTTTAGTTGAACTTGTAGTTGTTAATTTTACTTGGATAATGCTTTTAATTGTCATGTTGTAATTTTATTCTTCGTTTAATTTCTCATGCGTTGTCTTAATCGTTATGCATGAAATCTTAAAAACTAGGGTTAGGATTGAACCAATTCAACTTAGTTTTGGAATTGAAGACTTAAAATTAAGTTAGGCGATATACTTAACCGTGAAGCATCAACTTAAGAGATCCCGGTAATTGACTATTAATTGTGCGTATGATTTAGGAATTTTACCAATTTGTATCATGAACTTAATGAACCATAGACTTGTAGGTGAGGAACTTAATCGTGAAACCCGAGAGTTTAGGTACGGTATTAAACCAAGAAATTGTAGTTTAGTACCAATATTTATTGGTACCCTCTCACAACAATTCAATTAAAAGTATTAGTCAAGTAAATTGCATCTACAAAGGATATGACACCGAAGTCCCTAGATCATGTTTTATCGAGTCGTAACAATGTTGCTAGTTTTTATTTTATTAGGATTTATTTTCTTTTGCAAAACCTGAGAATAGATTAGTCTAGATCGGTGATTTAGGTTAAAAATCAGTGTATTACGTGTTGTCTCTGTGGATTCGATACCTGAGTACTACATCGGTAGGTTCATGCGCTTGTGAATTGAACCAATTAGTATTAGGGATTATTAGCAGATATTTCACATCAATGCACGCATTGGTATCCTGGCATTTGTGTAAAGGATTCGGATATTGTCCAAAGCTATTTGGACGGTCCAAAGGATTCGGAGAGCCGTATGATCTAATTGTTGATGATTGATCAACTATGATCTAATCACATATGTGCTAAAAATAGGAACAATATACAGATGTGGCTATATTTAGAATGATAGGATCATGCTATCACCGTTGATAAACATATAAATTGAATCGAACGGTTTAGTCGTAGCTTTGAACGGAGACTGTCCAAATGGTTTGGACAAAATTTTAACCCTTGTGTAAAACACTCCCTTAGCTGCATTACTTGTCGGTACGCTTGCCAGTCCATGTCGTGCAGGGGGTGCTTTGTATTAATAAGCAACCACTCCAATTCCTTTGAGCTAGTCTGAGTGGAAGGTGCATTCCTGAATTCCCCTGTACCAGCATTGTTGTACTGCATAGAGTGAGAGCAGTGGTATCGCACAAGCCAATTCTCCCACATAATGTAGAAAACAAGAGAAAGCTGACTATCCTCCAGTGTTTGACGCAAATCCATCAATGTGTCCGCGAGGTCCCCGGTGTACATGTCAGACCCAAATCCATCAATTTTTCTTAAAACTGAAATTAGGTGTTGGGGGGACTGAAAGTATTAGTTCATCTGTACTTGTTTCCATAATTTAAGCTCCATAGAACACAGACAATTCTAAATCAGGTCATGCGCAGACGTAAACCATTAACCTTGTCCATTAGATATTTAATTGAAAATGACTTGCTGTATTCTATAATTTCTATTTAAATCCGTGAAAACATGATTAAGATTAGCAATTTAGCATCACAAATGGATTTAATTAAATGATCAAACGATTTACTTTTCTCTAATTCTGAACATAAATGTTCTTTTTTGAGGAATCAGGCCAAGCCTGTTCAATTTCATTGATAAAAAGTTGTACAATAAGAAGAGAGATAAGGTAAAAACATGCCTAGGCTGCTCTTATTTATATACGTAGTGCGGCTTTTATTACTAGCTAGGTCCTAAACCCCTAGCAATGTAACTTCCATGCTCTAACTTCAGCTGCTATTTGCTCCCCGAGTATGCGCGTTGGTTTGGCCTTGCCCTGGAATATTCTGAAGTTCCTTTCCTTCCAAATGTTCCACATCATCGAGGCGCAAGCAATATCCCATAGTGTTGCAACCTGAGGTTGCAGAGCCGATCGCACCTTTCACCAAAAATCAACTGGATCCCGATCGAAGTCCCGTCTCGGCGCGCAGTTTTGGAAGAGCCTAATCCAAAGTTGGTTGGCATAGGAACACTGTAAGAACAGATGCTTCACTGTTTCAGTTTGAGGTTGCCCACAAAGTACGCAACCCGGTTGATGTGGCCAACCCCTTTTCTGCAATTTTTGAGCCGTTAATAATCTATCTTTGTATAGCAACCATAAGAAGATCTTGACCCTCAGAGGGATTCGCGCCTTCCATAGCTTAGGTGCCACCCTGCATCGTACTCCCGGGTCAATGATGAATCCGTAGGCTGACGCTGTACTGAAATTCCCGTTGGCTGTTCTCAGCCACCGCAATGTCCCGTCCGGAAGTGTTTCCGTGGATGCGTTGAAGATATCCCATAGCCTAAAAATATCCTTTAGGAAGAATGATTTGAGATTTAGGTTCCCCACATTCGTTCCCAATGACTCTGAACTTGTGTAGTGGTTGTGAAAGGATTTCGAGATTAACGACTCGTTTTCCACAAAGATTTTCCTCAACCATTTAAGCAGAAGCGACTTGTTTTGTGTTTCCCAGATCTATTACCCAAGTCCCCCATTCTGCTTTGGCAGGCAAACCCCTTTCCATGCAACGGAACATAAATGTTCAATTCAGCATATTGCTGATTAAGGCGTAAAAGTTTGAAAGTCTCAATTTATTATTCTTTCTCAAAGCCTCACTAATTAACCAAGATACTGGTAATACTCTAAAGGCACTTGCAGAACATTACTAACTACCAGGACAGATTTAATCTGTTTCATACTTTCACATATAAACCAAACTTTATATGAGCTTTCAGAAAGTAATGAAGACTGGCACCGAGCTATGGTGCTTTTCTTTTTCAAAAAAAAAAAAAAAAAAGAATCCCAAGTCTCTTTGCTTAATGTTTCAAATATATACCAAGAATCACTTTTTCTAAGCGCTGTCTCAGTGGCAACATAATCTTTAATTTTTATTTTCCAGTTTACCTGCAGCAATTCTAGAATTAATTGAGCAGCTTAAAATGTAATTTTCTACATGCTTAATTTAGAATTTCAACGTTAATTACTCTAAGATTATAATCTACTTGAAACTTTCATGCAAACTAGTGCTAAAACATGTTAAGAAAAAAAAAAGAAGAGCAAAACTGCAATTTATTTCCGGATTGCAAGCTGTAAAAATCAAAAACACTAATAACACTAAGGTCCTAATTCAGCCCCATAATTTGGGGGAGAGAAAAATATAAAATTCAAGCAAGAAAAGTCTCAAAATTTGTAGCCAACTGAACAAGATATTTCCATTAAACTCATTAATTCCTTTACAAAAGCATCAGTGCCTCACTACTACTTATCACACAAAACATGAACACAAAACCAAGAAACAAAGCAAGAAACAAGAATGACAAAGAAAGCAATCAAGAAATGTAATAACTAAACAAAGAACCAGTTTCATTCTGCTGGACTTATTGCAATAGCAGTACTAAAGATCGCTAATTAATTCGAGCAGTCTTCTTCATCCTGCGGTGCATCCGTGCTACGCTCCACTGTCTCTTCCGGTGCAATCGTATCATTCTCTGCTGCCTCCTCCTGTGAAGCCGCATCATGCTCAACTGTCTCTTCAGGTGAAGCCGTGTTGCACTCCAATGTCTCTTCAGATGTAGCCGTGCTCTTTACTGTTTCTTCGGGTGCAGCCTTGTGGTCCACCGACCCTTCAAGAACAGCTTTGTTGCCCTCCATGGACTCATCAGGTGCAGTCATGATGCGCTCCAGCTCCTGCAGTGACGCATCTGATTTTCGCTCCTGTGAGGCATCGGATTTCCGCTCCTCTGATGCATCAGCGACATTATCTTGCTCCACAGGAGCTGGCTGAGATGAACTGGGGCCTGCTACGTCCTCTTGGGGGGCACGTTCTTGTTGCGGCCTCTCATTGCAAGCCCTCACATATTCAGACACCTTTGCTAAGTTCTCACGGGCGGCTCCGAGGTTCTGCTGTGCAATGTTGACGTAGGCCAAGTCAGGGTTAATGCCATGTTGCAAGACAGCCTCAGCTTGGCTGAGAGCAATCTTGAACTTTCGAAACGCTTCTACCAGTAAAGCAACAAGTTCGTCGACATTGTTGTTGGCCATGATTTAATGAGTGTGATGAGGAGAGAATTGAGGTGATTGATTATATTATACTGGTAGATGGAAAGAGCATGAGGGGCTAGATGGCTATATATAATAGAAGTTATAGGCAGTGACTGAGAAGCATTCTGTTTCTTTCTGTTAGGCGTCTCCAAGATCAGATCTTTAAATCTTGAATTTCATATAACATACATAATAAGAAGAAATCTAAATTAGATGCTCCAAAGAAAAGTACATATCCTGAGATCAGTCTCCAATTTAGTCTCAGTGAAATGACCCCCATATATTCTTTCTAAATACATTAGTTACTCTTTGGTATCAGTCGGGACCTTGAGTAGTTCTGGCGCTTTTTGTAAATACAAGATCACAAGAATTGGTTCGGATCAGAAAACAAGAGGAAATTGGGTTTGAAATCAGAAAACAAGAGGAAATTGAGAGTGATTAGGATTGATTTTTCTTAAAAACTGAAATTTGTTGCTGGCACTTGCTGTAATATGTTAATTCATGTTCGTTTCACGCAGTGCAGGCTGATATTTAGTTCATCTGTAATTCTGTACCGATTTCCATAATTTAAACTCAATAGAAGACACACAATTCTGAATCATGTCATGCGTAGACGTAAAGATTTTACCTTATCCATTAGATATTTAACTGAAAATGACTTCCTGTATTATGTTTTAATCCGTGCAAACATGACTAAGATCATCACAACTAAATGGATTAATTATCAAACGATTTACATTCTGTAATTCTGAAGATAAATGTGCAATTCAGCTTATTGGGTTCAGGCATAAAAGTTTAAAAGTCTCAAACTTAGGCCAAAGCCTCACCAATTAACCAAGCTACTGGTAAAAGTACTTTCAGAACAGTACTAACTAACAGGACAATTAATCTGTTTCATTATTATTCTGTCCTTAGACTATCTTTCAACCACAATTAATTGCTAAATGTTTCACATATATACCAAGAATCATTCTTCTAAACCGAGTCTCAGTGGCAGCATAATCTTTATTTTTTTTTTTCTGTTTACCAGCAGCAATTTCTAGAATTGAACAGCTTAATTAAGAAGCAATATTCTACAAACTTAATTTAGTTTGTAAAATTAATTACTCCAAAATTATAATTTACTTGAGACTGTTATGCAAAATAATGCTAAAAGATGTTAAGAAAACGAAAGAAACAAAGAAACAAAAATATAAGATTCAAGCAACAAATATTCTCAGAACTGAACAAGATATTTCCATTAAACTCATTAATTCCTTTACAAAAGCATCACAGTGCCTCACTACTAATCACACATAACCAAGAAAGTAAGCAAGAAATTAACAAGAATGAAAAAGAAAGCAATCAAGAAATGTAATAACTAACAAAGAACTAGTTTCATTCTGCTGGACTTATTGCAACAGCAGACTTCTTCACATTTGTACACAAATGGGCAAAAAAATCTCATACGTGCCATACTAAGGATCACTAATTCGAGCAGCCTTCTTCGGCCTGCTGTGCTCCACTGTCTCTTCCGGTGCAATCGTATTGTTCTCTGCTGCCTCCTCCTGTGAACCCGTGTCATGCTCAACTGTCTCTTCGGTTGCAGCTTTGTTGCGCTTGCGCCGCAATGTCTCTTCAGATGTAGCCGTGTTCTCTACTGTCTCTTCAGGTGCAGCTGTGTTCTTCTCTACCGACTCTTCGCGTGCAGCATTGTGCTCCACCGGCTTCTCCGATGCATCAGCGACATCTTGCTGCATGGGAGCTTGCTGAGATGAACTGGGGCCCGCTGCATCTGCTTGGGGGGCATATTCTCGCATCATCCAGTCAGCGCAAGCGTTCACATGTTCAGACACCTTCGAGAACTCCTCACGCGCGATTCGGAAGTTCTCCCGAGCAATGCCGCGGGCCAAGTCAGGTGAAACGCCACGTTGCAACGCAGCCTGGTAATCGTCCTTAGCTATCCTGAAAGCAATCCGAGAGTCTACTAACGCTACTACCAGTGAAGCAACGAGTCCCTCGATGTCGTCGTCCATGATTTAATGAGTGTGATGAGGAGAGAATTGAGGTGATTGATTTACTGGTAGATGGAAAGAGCATGAGGGGATAGAGGGGTATATATAATGGAAGTTATAGGCAGTGACTGAGAAGCATTAATTCTGTTTCTTTCTGTTAGGCGCTGCTTAATTAGTTCTGTTATCTCTCCAAGAACACATCTTTAATTAATTCTTTAATTTCTTTTTTAATAGTTTGAAATATATTGAAGCTTAAGTATGTGGCAGTTACAAATGCAATAATATTTCATGTTTGAGTCAACTGTTTTACAGTGTTTGGGCTTTCTTGACTGAGAAATACAAATTTATCCGGTGCATATTGATACAATATATTGTACACGTTAAGGGAGACCGAATATGTACAGTATATTATCTTAATACTGAAAATTTTCTATAATGAATTCAATTCTACTATTAAGTATACATCTACAATTAAATGAAAAAAAAAATTGTAAAATGTGCTATTGTTAAGATTGTCAAGATAGAAATGAAATCTCCTGTTATCCTAATTTTGGATAACAGGACCCTATTATCCTAATCACGACCGTTGGATCAAAATAAACAGATCAGATTCATTCAGAAAAGTTTTTCCTCCCTTTAAAAACTGTACTTTGGTATCAATATGAACTGTTCATTTTGATCCAACAGTCTAGATTGGGATAGCAGGGCCTGTTATCCCTAAGAATAACAGCAGATACGGACTCTGTCAAGATAAACATTGTTAAAGATCCCTCTTCTTCACATAAACAGTTGCATGCTATGCTACATATACATACATATGCGCTATGTTATGTAGCATACAAACAGAGTGCTGAATGTGGAATTCATTCAGGCTCTCAAGTCTCAATTGTGGCTCCGAGAGGTCCAGTCCAGTCCAGTAAAAGAGGGCACTAGAAGTGCAGTTTTCCTTTCAGCATAGCAAATTACAAGGTTCTGGGCTTGATGGGCTTCTGAATGAGTTCTTGCAGATTTCTCGCCTGCACTATCACGACTATTATTTTTGGGCCTTTTTCAATCACCGGAGAACAATTATTGAATGGAAAACGTGTAGATTTCACCTATTAAGTAAGTCTCCCATCCACCCTTTTCTCACATTCTGACAAACTCACATGCAGCCATGTGCTTATCACAGTTGCATAAATGTTTACTAGAAATTGTAGTGTATTTATTCACTGGAAAATGATATATGTTGATCGGAAGATATAAATGTTCACTGAAAAATGATATTTGTTTATTGAAAATACGGTAGACCGGTTGATAAGTAAAAGAGGTGGATACTACCTATGACTCTTATTAAATTGTTGCAACCCATTTCCCTTGATTATATTCTAAGCTCCTTTGCACTTTTCTCTGTAACAGGAACAACCACTCTATGAAGTATACTTCACTTGTCAAAATCTCCATTGCTGCCGGGCCAAGGTATCTTCCGCTTGCAATTCCTTGTTCCCTTTTTCAGGTTGGTTGTTGGTATCAGTAATTGAATTCATCAGTGGCACGTACCATAGGTTATAGAACTTGACAGTGTTCATCAGGATCGGGATCACCTGCTTTTCTTGATCCAACGGTTGAGAAACACCGAAGTTTATTGAGATCCATGCAGAAAAACACTGAAGTTAACGAAGTACTTTGAGATCGGTGCGACAACCGATCTCGACCTTCGGATTGGAAAAGCAGGGCCTGCTTTTCTGTGAAGAAAATCAGCAGATTTTTATCCTGTTCATCATTGTTAATTTGTATACTGGCTCAAATGTCCTAAACCAGCCTTGTCAGAACTAAATTAAACATACCTTTCAGTTTCAGCTCTTGTACCAGCATTCTGAGAATCATTTGCAGCCAGACAAAAAAAATAAAATCATACGTACGTGCTGTTTTATCGTCGTCCAACTTGAATAACCATAAATAAAGGGGCGATTTTATGGATATTGATTATTACATTGTAAAGGTGGTTCTGAAAGGAATTTTCTCATCTCGTTATAAAGAAATAATTATGGAAGTCACAAAAATATCAGAATTGTTCCTCCCAATTTAATCTGTTAGTACAATTATTTTTGTCAAATATTAAAATGAGGTAATCGTGAAATAATTAATCATCATAAATTAAGAAAAGATCACTTGACAATTTCTTATTTTTAAAAAGAAATCTTATTGTCAAAACAAGATGCTGTCAAGTCAACCTCCTATATAAAACATCAGATAAACAGTATGATAAGTTTTAGTATAAGGTGAGAAAAGCAGATCCAGGAGAAAAGCAGATACACAGTAGTGCTCAAACATTTTCTATTCCCACTGGCCAATAGGGGCTAGGGCCAGCAAAAAAAACTCGGAGCTCATGGATCGCTCGTGGCTCACTCAGGATCGGATCGAATTAGGATCGTTTGTTAAGCTCGTTAAGCTAATGAGCCGAGCTTGAGCTTAGCATGGCTCAGCTCGTTAAACTCGTTTGGCTCGATAAATTATTATTAATTGCAATTCGTACTGCTCTTATCGTAGATTATTAATATCTTATACAACACATGGTCTAATATATATAAAATCGTTATATAAAATGTGTGCGAACATATTTTTGTTAATCATTTTGTTGATTTTTATATAAATTCTGATATAATATGCTTAAAATGTTGTTATTAAAAAATAAACGAGCTTAACGAGTCAGCTCGTTAATTAAACGAGCCGATCTTGAGCTTGTGTTTTTTTGACTCGTTTAACTTAATAAGCCGAGTTTGAGCTTAGCTAGCTCGACTCAGCTCATTTACACCCCTACTGGCCAATCAAACTGCTCAGGGGGCAGAGATTAGTGGAGACACAAGGGATAAGTGCTTCCAAAGAATCTTGAAAGTCAGTACTATTACATAGAAATTTAGAGTTTCTTGTATAACATATACTGTGTTTTCATTATTGTGTACAAGTATTTGTCTCCCAAACTTTCAGATCAAGCTCCGCCACTGACGTTATATATGTTCCTTTATTATATTCATATCCAAATAGAGTTAATTTGCAAACAAAAAGTGTTCCAAATCAAGTGAATCTATGCTAGTAATAAAACGTTATTCTATTATGATAGCTCCCCCCCCCCCCCCACCCAAACAGTACCTTAAGAAGTGGCCAGCTAATAATAGAACAGGTCGGTGAATATTATTATTGGGTTCACATCAATTACACTATTGGATCACTTGAAAGTCAGATTAGATGGGGTCTACAACTAGATTTTGATCTGTTAAAATAAAGCATTGTGCTCTTATATTGGTCAAGTTCCAGATTTAGATCATTTCAGGTTTTTATTTTTGTCTGTATGGATATATATATATATATATATATATATATATATATGAGGGCGTTGCAAGTCGTAATTGCCCATTATGACAAGATAATATATATATATATATATATGAGTTAGACTAATGTGCTAACGTTAGCATTTCAATCTGAAATGCTAACGCCTCAAAAATGGTGTTATAGTATTCGAAATCGTGATTTATGATGTTCAATACATTCTTCATATAAAAATGTTGAGGAATACAAATTTTTCCATTTTTGAAGTTTCTTAACTATTTGTTTTGAATTTTTTAAAAGAGCTCATAAATAATAATAAAATATTGATGTTTGTTCATGCTTTTTTCAAAAATACAAAATAAATACTAAGAAAACAAAAAAATAGAAAAATTTTGTTTATCCTTATATTTTTATATGAAGAATTTATCAAGCACATAAATCACGATTTCGGATATGATAATATAATTTTTGAGACGTTAGCATTTCGGATTGAAGTGCTAACGTTAGCACAATAGTCTAACTCTATATATATATATATATATATAAGCATTAAGCAATGGTACAGAAAAGAAAAGATGCAGCAGCAGTATGGAGTTATAAACCAACCATTTCTGCAATTTGTTTAAGAGAAAGTTCATTGTAGGTTCATGTTATATATTCTAAGAGCCAGTCGAACTGGATTTTTTTTTTTTTGATAAATCAAACTATGTTTAGATTGGAGTTTAAGTGTCAAGTGTGTGGGTCAGCAAGACTGAGTCCGTATCCTCTAAGTTAACTCAAAATTTGAGTTTAACTCTAGACAAATCTGGACCGTAGGTTTCGGATCTCGGTCAGGACGGTCAAGATTTAGAATTTAGGGGGGCCCCTTTATAAAACCACTTTACGGGCAAACTCAATTTTTGAGTTAACTTAGAGAATCTCAATTCTAGTAAGATTGTATATATAATGAGTGAGGCTATTGCGATTCGCAAAGTGCGGTGGCTAGTGCGTTTTGGCCTCATATCTCATCAACCGTAGCTCGGATGACCAATCGAAGTTGCTCACCATAATCTTAATATTGAAACCTAGTTGCATACCAAAATTTTCTATTTTTAGAGTTTTCTAACTATTTTTATGAATTTTTGAAAAATGACCCATTTTATGTACAAAATTTTGTGCATTTTCTATACAATTTTCAAAAATCCAAAAAAATAGTTAGAAAACTCTAAAAATGAAAAATTTCGGTAATCTACAAGATTTCAATATGTAGATTGTGTTGAGCAACTTAGATTTGTCATTTAAACTACGGTTTTGCGAAAGTGCATTACCTCACTGCGGTTTGTGAAGTGTAGTAGCCTCACTCATGTATAATTCATGAAAATTTGCCAACCATGGTTACAATAATTGAGCAGAAGACGACGCAGATTATTAGGATTTGATTGGTTTTACTGTCCGTCGGCAGAGAACACAGTGAGCCGTGGTACGGTGCACAAACAGCTGAGTACTCATCCCCCCTGACTTACTGCATTGTGCAGTTCACAGCGTCAGCCGTTGGATCGTATCGAGATCCGCTATAGCACGAATCTCAAGACAATCCAACGGCTGAAACTATGTATCCAATGATCGTCTCGAGACCTCTTCATTGGATATGAATTCCAAACAGCTACCTCTACTAAAAAGAGCTTTGAATTGATTGGAGATTAAGATATTGAATTCCTCAAAAAAAAAAAATGAATTTTAATGGAGATTAAGATATTCAATTCCAAACAGCTACCTCTACTAAAAAGAGCTTTGAATTGATTGGAGATTAAGATATTCAATTCCTCAAAAAAAAAAAAAAAATGAATTGATTGGAGATTAAGATGTTGAAGCAAATAAATTTTATTCATTCGGAACAATATATTGTACACTCCGGATTTATGACTTGTTATGTGAGGCTGGTCAACCAAAATAATGTTTTGTTTGTTTCCATTATCATGTCAGATAGCTATATACTTGAGCTGCTTCTAATGTCAATACCCTAAAGAGCACACAAGTTGATTTTGGCTGAAATTGTTATTTCTTATAATAAATTTTTAAGATAATATGTAATGGGCCTTAAATTTTAATGGGCTGAGACATTACCGTAAATCAACGGTTCTGATCTATCCAAGAAAATGATCAACGTCTCAGGTTTCTTATTTGGGAAAGATAGCCCTTTCATGTCATTTTTTCCAATATGCTTTTATGTATAGGAAGGATATGGAAAACTGGAAATATTAACAATCATCTTGATGGGTTAAAATAGTAAAAATATATTTGTATCACTCTGTTTAGAATGAAGATGTGAGCATATATTTAAGCTTACAAGTTGATTTTGTTGGTTGACTTAATTTTTATATAAATCAATTGAACCAGTTTAAAACCATTTTTATTCATTCACCGGGGCAATTGAAAATAGTTTGAGATGTTAGTTAATTTATGTGGAAATAGATTAGTAATATTTTTCTTCAAAAAATAATTATTAATTTCTTAAGCTCGAGTTTGAGTCAGTTCAAAGAGTTCATTTATTTAAAGAGGTTTGCTCCCATGATCCCACCACTAAGTAAAAAAAAAAAATGTATTAGTCTAAAAATTAGAATAAAACTAAGGTGCTTTTAGGAGCACGGAGCCTCCCGTGCTCCTATCTCAAAAATTATACTTAATCATCTCAAAATTTTAATTTATGAGTCTCATTAAATTCTTTATATCAAAATATCATAGGATATAAAAATTTTCTGTTTTTTGAGTTTTTTAAGTATTTGTTTTGGATTTTTCAAAGACGACATAGTTTTATACATTATTTTATTATTATTTTGAGGTCATTCTAAAAAATTCCAAAACATATACTTAAGAAACTCAAAAAATGAAAAATTTTTGTATCCTAAGAGATTTTCGTATAAAGAATTTAATGAGAATGATAAATCAAAATTTCGTGATGGTCTAGTATGATTTTTGAGTTAGGAGTACGCTAGATTTACTCTAAAAATTATTTATATAAAAAATATTGACTGTATATGAATTAAGACTTTATTTGTACCTTTACATCAACTAAGATGAGATTATTGGAGTAAAATTCTACAAAAACGGGTTAAAATATATGAATGTCTGTGAAACTCGTGAATTAATTTCACTAGAGAAACTCGTGAAGTTTTTACGTATTAATCTGAATATATGTGAAACTCGTGGTATCCTTAATTGGCGCCGAAATCAGCTGAGATCCAAATCAGATCTCAGGACCCTGAGATCTTAATCCGACGGCTCTGATTATTTACAAAAACTCCTCCTAAAAACTACATCCGTCAGATCCGAATCTCAAGACCCTGAGATCCGATTTGGATCGCAGCAGATACGGACTCTCCTTAATTGATCAATGATAAGTGAAAAACTCATGGGAGCTAGAGAGGTCGGCTGGTTGCCCAATTATTTGATTAAGCTCCATATATGATATACAGAAATTATCTTTGTCCTCTTTATCCATTTTTCAAACTAAATTTGTAGTATTTTTTCTTTCTCTTTCATACTCTCTCATAAAATTTAAGAGAATTTTTCTTGTTCTTTATATTTATATTGTACATGTACAAGTATTTCGCATGGTTGAGAATGCTAATTACAATCGGAATAAATAATTCGTTGCATCTGAAAAAAAAAATTTCAATTGGGAGTTGGGTAACAGAGATTTTTAGGGTGTGCTCCAGAAGGGGAGAGAGGAGGGGAGGAGAAGGGAAGGGAGGGCTGATCAAGTTTGAAGTTACCTGCTCAAGATCATATTAATTGCTCTATAATTACAATTTGTATCTTGTTACCCTCCTCTCCTCTTTAGTTACCTGAACAAGTAACATGACTTTGAGCAGGTAACTGTAAATTTGATCAACTCTCACCTCCCTTCCCCTCCCTTCCCCTCCCCTCCCCCCCTCTCCCCCCTTCTAGAGCACACCCTTAGAGACGACAATTATCATCTCCCTATCTATGACTATGATATATGGATCTGCAGTACAGAGCAAGCGATGCACCGCCGAGTAATTCGGTAAAGTGGGTGGCTCAGATGAGACTGAGATCCAACAACCGCACCACTATTGAACCAGCCGCAGCATTGATTGATATTTGATAATATTATTGTAGAGGATAATTCCAATTTTCCCTAATACAAATTGATTTTCCATTTCAAGTTTATTTCTCATTTATTCATACCAGAATTTTTGATCCACACAATCAAACTTCATTGTTTTGGGTAATGATTCTGCTTCGAATTAGTTGATCTAATTGTATCGAAATATGACATCAAGAAGGACAATGATATTTCAGAATGGGCTCGACCTACCGTCTATAGAGTGACGTCCATAGAAGGTGACAACATCATTGACAAATGGGATCAAGTGGGTCTCAGTTGTAACACCATCACTCACAGAATGTGACTATGGAACGTCCACTCTATAGACGCAAGATGTTTCCATATCAGAATTGTTGCAACACTTAATTATTTATTTATTTAGAAAGAGTATAATGGTTAAAAAAAAAATTAGAAGTTTGGGGTGCGGAGGAAATATTTATCAAACCATATAAATTAAAATTTGAATATAGTTTGATATGTTTTTGAGTTTAAACTCATGAAAGATTTTTGTGAACTTAAGAACGCCGTGGTTTTAGTTAGTTCTTTTTATACAGCAAGACTTGTTTGCCTATTTAACTTTTTATGTGTTCCTTCCACAAAGAAACGGAAGGAGGTGATATAAAAATCACTTTTTAAAAAAAAAAAAAAATTTATGTGCATTATATCCTATCTATATAAATTAAGGAACAGAAATAAGTAATTTTCGTTAACATATCAAATGACATTTTTTATGTACAAAAATTTGAATTATGAACTTTACTCTTCGAATCTATACATTTTCATGCAAACTATATTTTTCATTTATAATAAAATTATAAATTGATGAAGAAATTTCTGAAAAAATTACTACATTTTGGTACTTAATTATTTTCAGAAAATATATTCTGATATACATTAAAATTTGCTTCAATCTTTGCTTTTGTCTGTTTGGCAACAAAAAAAAAAAAAAAGTCTGTCTGTATACCAGAAATTAAGTCTTGGAGACGTATATTGAAAGCTTGGCTTCTACTTTATTCTTTTTAACGGAATCACACGATACAATGTGGAAAAAGAAAATGGATATTTTTAGGAAAAAAAATAGAGAATTTTTAATTGAGTTCAGAAGCAATCTTTTTTTTTTTTTTTTTTTTTTTTTTTTGAACCGAAGAATAACAGAAGCAAATCGCTTTCTTTGAACATTGTTGTATAGGAGACACTTTAAATGCTACGAATTTTAGGACCTTGTGAAACCACATCCAAAATCATGACTAAGAAGACCTAATACTATTTACTCGTTAATTATTGCTGTATATATGTGTTACAATAATTGACCTGAAGAAATCGGATCGGGATCACCTGCTTTTCAAAAAAGAAAAACAGGCGAAACACCGAAGTACGTTGAGATCCGACAGTTTAGAAACACCGAAGTATATTGAGATCGGTGCAGCAACCACCGAAATACGTTGACATCGGTGCGGCAACTGACCCCGACCGTCCGATCGAAAAAGCAGACTCTACTTTTTCTTTTCAAAAGAGCAATTGATTCTAATCCGAAAAAAGGATCGGTATCTAGACCCTGCTTTTCTAAAATCCGACGGTTGAGAAACACCATACTACTTTGAGATCTGTACAGTAAAAATCGAAGTACTTTGAGATCAGTGCAGCAACCGATCCCGACCATCCGATTAGAAAAACAGGGTAGCCGATACCGATCCCCGAAAAAATCAAGCACCACTGTATAATCATGAAGTCCTAGAACTAGAATCCATCCTAAAATTACCATTTTTTTCCAAAAAAAAAATATAGAGAGAGAGAGAGAGCAAGTGGAGAGACAACAAACAGTTTAATCATACAACGTTAAAAAAAGTAGGCCCCAATTGTTGGAAGCATTTATTTCCACAAACCATGAATCTTTTTTTTTTTCTTTTTTTTTGATATAGTTAAAAACTTAAAATTAATGAAAACCTGAAAATTCAGACGCGGTATCATGAAGGGCCCACTAGCACATATATAGAGGAAATGAGAAAATTGAAACCCACCGACATTTTTACTACTGCTAAAGTTAATTATATTACTTACTAGTAAATAGTACACACACTGTTTTGAACTGAAATTGTTATTTTTTATAATAAATTTTTAAGATATTATGTCATGGGCTTTAAATTGAGAAAATTGATATGGACCTTCAATTGAGAAAATTGATATGGGCCTTAAGTTTTATGGTTGAGACATTAAAATACGTCAACGGTGATGATCAATCTAAGTAAACAATTAACGGCTGCGATTTATTCCTTGGAGAAGATAAAATTTTCATATTAAAAAATCCAATCTCCTTAGTAGTAAGGATTAAAAAAAAAAGTTAACTATACAATCTGAATTAATAAAACCAATCAATGGCACTATATATATATCACTCTAGAATTTTATAATCACTGATCAATTATTTAGAACTAAAAATTGAATTAATTTAAGCTAAAAATTTTACATGATTGAATGGGAATTAATTTTTCAGGACATTGAATTTTGTCTAGTACTCCAAATCAATTTTGTTAACAAGTATCTGATATTGTTATTACCATCTTAATTGAAAAACTGTCTACGAAATGTAACAACATATTCCAAAATGTAACAGGTAGATACTATAGACGATTTTTCTATAGACACTAGGTATTACTCAAAATTTTACCTACAACCTGAAGTAAAGCACCGGCCATCACTGTTGTTTACTAAAATTGTAGTCATTTTTCTGTCAAAAAAAAAAAAATTGTAGTCATTTTTGTACGGGACACAAGCACTCCTAATGGAAAATTTTTATGCTGACTTTTGACTTGGAACTGAATGAATACCTTCTTGTGTTTACTAGTAACTTTATCATGATCTCTTTCAAAAAAAAAAAAAAACTTTATCATGATATTTTTCTTTGACAACAAAAAAAGCTTTATCATGATATTTTTCTTTGACAACCAACAAGCAAATTTTAGCCATCAGAACAAAACCATAATGTGAAACCAACAAACATTACATGGGGTAAAATAAAAATATGAAAAAAAAAACTAACATTAATGAAGTATTCCAATAGATTTCAGATCCCTAACATATAGCACAGTTCATTCATCACCTTTTTCCCTTAAAAATCGGGCAGACATAAATGCTCCAAATTAATCAAAGGAACTACGAAAAACAAAATTAACCAAATCAACCCACATGTGATTATGTGAAAGTGAACCCAACCCCAGCTGAGAAAAAAGAAAAAAAAAAATCAGAAACTTCATGCCTCCATTAATTGATAGACGGCCTATAGAAGTTACAGTCGATCGGCAGGCGCTGATGACGGTCTATAGAAGTTACACTCTATCAGCAGGCGTTACTTACGGTCCACAGAAGTTACACTCGATCAGCAGGCGTTGCTTACGGTCCACAAAAGTTACACTCGATCAGCAGGCGTTGCTGATGGTCCATAGAAGTTACACTCGATCAGCAGGTGCTGCAGCAGCAGCGCCTGCTGCTAAGTGCTAGATGCCACCACCAGTACCAGTACCAGTACTACTTAATTTACTGCTTCCCTTCACAAACCCAACATCCTCTCTCATTGGATCCTCTCTCTTTGCTATTTATCCATCCTCCAGCATTTGCTTCCCCAAAGAAGGGAGGAAGTTATCAATCAAGAACCCACAAACTCATACATACTTGTTATACTTTGTTTCCTTTGCTAGCCTGCCCGGCCGGCATCTTGATCATGGCGCTTCTTTTAGTCTCTCTTTTCCTTTTCATCTTGCATTCCACCGATGCTCAGCCCAACCCCGGCTACTACCCCAGCTCCCAGTTCAAGAAGTCCCAGTTCTACCGCGCTTTCAGTAATCTCTGGGGGCCGCAGCACCAGACTCTCACCGACCAGTCCTCCGTCACCATATGGCTCGATCGAACCTCAGGTTAATTACATTGCTTCTTTTTTTTCGGCTTTTTCATCTGGATCATTGAGATGTATGTAATATGTTTGCTTATTTGATTACTTTGTAATTTGTACATCTTATTAAAATGCTGTTTCAAATCGAACAATGCCTAATGATGGATATATATATATATAGGAAGTGGATTCAAGTCGAGGCACCCGTACACGAGCGGGTATTTCGGAGCTTCGATCAAGCTTCAGCTGGGCTACACGGCTGGTGTGATCACTGCATTTTATGTATGTACTGCAGTCCTAAACTCATGTAGAAATAAAACATCCCTCTGATTTTATACAAAGCTACATTTTACTACATTTCTATTTTACACTTTGTGATCAATGAAGTTCAATATATTGGTACTATTTTATTTATAAAAATTACTAAAAATGGTGTCTTTTTGTCTAAGAAATAAGAATTAAAGACATCCTAATAAATGGTGTTTTATTATGTTATTATTATGATCTTAAGGTGGTGATTATATTCTGATAATTCTGAGCATTTTTATAGCTATCAAATAACCAAGCGCACCCTGGATTTCATGACGAGGTGGACATTGAGTTTTTGGGCACCACGCCGGGCAGACCGTACACTCTGCAGACCAATGTGTACATCAGGGGGAGCGGAGACGGCCGGATCATCGGTCGGGAGATGAAGTTCCATCTGTGGTTCGATCCGACCGCTGCATTCCACAACTACGCAATTTCCTGGAGCCCTTATGAGATCATGTATGTTCACTTCCAAACCAAATACCCTCTTCTTTTCTGCTGAGCAATACCCAGCTAGCGTCCATAAAAAAACTGTCAATAGCGTCCATATGTTATATTGAAGGATGTATCTGTTGCGTTCTTTGTACATCTATAGACATATGGACGCCTTTTTCCATGGGAATTCATATCCCCTAACGTACTTGATGCATTGTGCAGTTCAGGACCTCAGCCGTTGGATTGTGTAGTTCGAGACGATCCAACGGCTGGTATTGTGAACTGCACAATGCAGTACGTTGGAGGATAGTTAAGTACTCTTTCAATGGATGCAAAATGTTTCTCTTTTAAGTTTCCTTGTTAAATAGGTTCTTATGTGCTGCCTTGAAGGCAAGCTGAGTTAATTAGTAAGGATGACATTGTCTTTATAATTTTTACATCTGAGTTACTCTATAATAAGGAACTTTCCAAAAGAAGACTAGAGAAAATGGTCAATTTGATAATTATAGAGAAACATCTTGCGTCCATTGAAAAACTGTCCATACATTCATAGATGTGTACGGAATGTGACAGATACATCATAATATGTAACAGATACATTCCAAAATGTAACTTATGGACAGTTTTTCAATGGATGCTAGGTATTACTCATAATTATAATCAGCATCTCCCACGTTGAAAGCTGGAAAAGACATTAAATAATGCAAGAAGATAATATATAAAATATTGGACAAAACAAATTCTGTCAATTTGTTGTTGGTCAAGCCAACTTTGTACCCTTTTTTTAGATTGAAGAAATCATAGTACTTTGCCTGAAAAGCTGGAACTCGTCATAATAGCAAACGAATGGGTAGCTAAACTCCCACGAAATTTAATATTATAACTGTTATTATTACAATTATTATTATTACTATTATTATTATTATTATTATTATTATTATTATTGATTATTATTATTACTATTAATTATTATTATTATTATTGTTGTTGTTGTTATTATTATTATTATTATTATAAGGTCATATTCATAGAATCTGAGTTTACTGATATATATATATGGCCTTAATAATATCACTGTAAAACTAAAACAGAGCTAGTGAAGTATAATTAATCTGTACTACAACATTTCGTATTTATATATATAAGCAGTTAATTACATTCGTTGGAATAAATATCAGAATGTCAGCCAAATTCACATTGGACTCGTGAAGCCGTCTGGCGTTTTCTTTCAAAATCACCGAAAAGCATTTGGATCTTCCTTTTGTTACTCGTATATATAAATGATAAATCCCGTTCACAAATTTATGGAAAGGGGTTTTTCCATGAGATTCGTGCTGGCCCACTACCTCCACCTCCGTCCGTGATAAATCCAGTTCCATTATAACATTTTGACAGCATTGTATATTCTTACAATATTATATGATAACATACATGTGTTGTAGTTTATTCATGTGAAAAGAGTAAAACTACCGTATTTTAAAGCTCAAGAGATTTCTGTGAGCTTAACACAAAAAACATATTAAACTATATTTAAATTTTAATTTATATGGCTCAATAAATTCTTTATCATGAAATTTGTATAAAAGGTTATTCGATATAAAGAAACTTTTTTAGCATTTGCTTAATTGATGCGTATCTATTTAGAATTTTCATTATGATTAACTAATTGCTGTGCACACAATATATTACTAATAAATCATCACATCACATCATGACTGTAAATTAAATTTACTAAACAAGACAATTATTTAGAATCAATCACCTACATTATATACTATTACATATATAACATAAAAAATCAGTTTAATTGATACATTAATTAAGTGAATAACTTTTTTCTGCTGCAGATTCTTCGTCGACGACATACCGATACGGCGGTACCCGAAGAAGAGCGCGAGCACGTTCCCGCTCCGGCCAATGTGGCTGTACGGTTCGATCTGGGACGCGTCCTCCTGGGCCACCGACAACGGGAAGTACAAGGCGGACTACCGGTACCAGCCTTTCGTGGCGCGGTTCACAAAATTCATAGTTCGGGGGTGCAGTCCCTATTCGCGGCGCAGTTGCCACCCCGTCCTGTCCTCGCCGTCCGGCGGCGGGCTGAGCAACCGGCAGTACATGGCAATGCACTGGGCACAGAGCCGCTACATGGTGTACAACTACTGCAAGGATCCAAAGAGGAATCATGCACTCACACCGGAATGCTGGAGCTAGAATTTATTATTATCTAGCTATAATTCTATATCATTCATTAATTAAGTCTGATTATAATTTGAATAAGTTGATTAATATTTGATGTTACGGCAATTAATTAGTAATTAGTAGGTTATTTTTGTTAATCTCATTTTTATATGTCATTGAGAGTACTATGCAAATTAATTAAATGTATGTAGAAGAAGTGTAGAACAATATACTATATATATATATATATATGGCATCAATCATGATACGCGTGGAGTGTATAGGCTTTTACCCTAAATAATACAATCAATCGCAAGCGTACGATATTATGCAATATAGTCGGGATCGAATCCACAGGAACGATTATATCTCTAAACAGTTCTTTAATTCCTAAACTAATCCTAATGTGAACGTAACCGATTTGGGGGGGTTGTTTGAAGTTGGTTTTCTAACAATTAACAGATGCAAATTAGTAAATAACAGTAAATAAAAGACTCTAAAACAATTATTAAACAAACGTTCCTAGGGTTTTCAGAATCAGTTTGATGTTTGGACTAACTGCCTGCGTTCCGCACCTGAGATGGTGCGAACCGCAAGATGTACAAATTTGTGGTTTTCTGTCTGTTCCTTGCTTGGTATGGTTCACACCTGTCACCAATGCGATCCGCAGGGAATAGATCAGAGTCAGTTCAAGCTCAGTTTCTATTGTTGATCAAAGTTACCGATCCCCAACTAACCCAAAGCAATTACAAGTCCCTCAACTCTCGTTTGTTGGCACTTTTAAATACTTTTAGATCAATTCGAAATCTTTAGATTATCTCTAACCTAAACCCGATTTGCTTTCGATCACATGTACGGTTTAACTCACGTTATAACCACAACTTCTCCTCTCGGATACAATTGGACAACAAGTTATCTACCCAAATAGTGCAAGTATTGAATCTCTATCAATTGACGTTAAGTTTTCCAATTAGACTATGCCCAATCCACAGGTCTATCAAAATAGGGTGAACTACTACAAGTGCACTCTCATGCAATTAGCAATTCTGGCCTAAGAAGATATAAATCTACCAACTAGATACGAACATACATCCACAGGATCATATCAAAGAACAAGAAAACAATTCAAGCACAATTATGAATAAGCTCAAAGCAAATATGAAAATAACTTCAATGCATAAACGTTAAAAGCAAGTATTCAATTAATCCATACATACAAACATCATCCTAAACCCCAAGAACAAAGGCGACTACTCACGCCTTGACATGACTAAACAGCAAAATAAAATAAGGGAAAAGAAAGAACCGATCGAGCTTAGGAATAGGCGAGTAACCAACTCCTTCACCTTGGCGGCGATGAACTCCTCCCTTGACAAAACTAGACTCTCAACTAAACAATGACTATTGACTAAACTAATCTCAACACATGAGACCTACTCAAGACAATGAGAAAGTACCCCTAGGGGTCCCTTTTATACTAGAAGATGCCTTCAGTTTTAGTCGTTCCACTTCTGGATCCTTGGGACGCAAGTATGGAAAAATAGATCGCCGGAAGTTAACGTGCAATAGAAATAGCGATTCTGCTCAGTTTTAGATGTCCTGCGTTTCGCACTAAATATAGTGCGGTCCGCAGTTGGAAGTTCAGAAATAGCAGTCCGCAAAAATAGGAGTGCAATCCTGTTTTTAGACTTCTTGCGTTCAGCAGAAATGGGAGCGCGGATCGTGCTATCTTTGGATATGGCGGTTGTGAGTCGGCACGTCTGAATGGGCTGCGTTTTGGGCTCATTGCGTTCCGCACCTGATGGAGTACGGTCCGCAGGCCTACTGGGCTGGGCTCCGGTGGTTGTGCTCATTGCTCCTTTGCTCTAAATCTGGCCTGTTTTAGCTCCAAAAACTCTGTTTCTCTGTAAATTGGGCCAAAAACACAGAAGTAACTAATTTCTAGGCAATCTTCTAATAAATGCTAATGAACTTAGGATTTTGGTACAAAAACTAGGTGCAAGTCTAGTTAAAATGCAGATATGAAATAGGTGCATCAAATCACTGTATTTTGTATTTGCACAAGTTATTATTGGTTTATTTTTTTTGAGTGATGTACTATTAATAGTACAAAATGGTCTGTACTACGGCTCTATATTATCATTTTCAAAGTTTATTTGATCGATCCAAACCGCTCAATGTGATCTCCATATATAAATGTCATTTAGACCAAATTTTATAATTTTTTGTGCTTTTTTATTATTTTTTTTAGGAAATTAGAAAATGACTTAATCTAAACATTATAGACCATTAAAAAATATTGTTTTTTTATATATCAAAATATGTAGTTAAAATTTTTTATAAAATATAAAATTTGGTCTATAACTACATTATCGTATGGAGATCACGTTGAACAGTTTGGATCGATCAATTGAATTTTAAAAATCATAATATAAAGTCTGAGGACGACTACTTTGTACTATTAGTACATTAGCCTCAATCATTTTTTTCTTTCTTTCTTTTTTTTTTTTTTTGTTTTTGAAGGGGCTAATTAATTAAAGGGCAAAAGCATGTTCCCCGTTTTGTCCTTGTTTTGGGTCCTTCTCAAATGTGTACACTTTTAGATTTTGATGAATAATTGATGTGAGGCATGTGACGTAAAGTTATAGCCGTTATTAGAATAAAATTGGCAGTTCTTATAAGTATCTCTCCAATTTTGTCTCAAATTCACCATTCTTCTTTTTATCAAAAGATGTTCTTACTTGTTGCCATTGGAGGAGTACATTTTCAACTTTACTCCCGTTTGGCAAGTGTAATAAGTTAAAGCGAAGTAATATGTTAAATCATCTTAAATCAGTGGTGTTTGGTGGGAGTGAAGTAAATAAATGAAGTAAAGTTGATGTAATGTGTAAAATATGTGAAATGTTGGTAATTTAGTTTACAATACCTATATAGCTGCGTTAACTTACTACACCTTAAATCACTTCCGTTTGGTGACTTAAAATTGATTTAAGAGCTTAAATCAATTTTAAGTCACCAACCAAACGCAGGGTTAACAAATTGATATATATATATATATAGAGTAAATCTAGCATGCTCCTAGGAGCACAGAGGCCTCCCGTGCTCCTAACTCAAAAATCATACTAACCATCATGAAATTTTGATTTATCATTCTCATTAAATTAAATCTCTTAGGATACAAAAATTTTCTATTTTTTGAGTTTCTTAAGTATATGTTTTGGAATTTTTTAGAATGACTTCAAAATAATAATAAAATAATGTATAAAACTATGTCATCTTTAAAAAATACAAAACAAATACTTAAAAATCTCAAAAAATGGAAAATTTTTGTATCCTATGATATTTTGATGTAAAGAATTTAATGAGACCCATAAATCAAAATTTTGAGATGATTTGGTATGATTTTTGAGTTAGGAGCACGGGAGGCCTCCGTGCTCCTAGGAGCACCATAGTTTTACTCTAAGTATATATATATATATATATTTGTAACTTTAAGGTTGGTGTGTTTTAACTTTTATAGTGAATATTAATATTTGCTAATGGAAATACATTTGTTTAGGTAAGCACAACTTGTAACATTGTGAACATTGGGTCCGTTTGGCAAATGAAGGAATAGCAATAGAATAGTGCTATCCGATTAGTAAAAATGGATTAGTGGTTGTTGGAAGAGTAAAAAGAATAGTGATGTTTAGAGCTATTCGGATAGTAGAAATATTGTTTGGCAAATGACAATTGGAATAGTATTGTGATAAATATTTTTAAAGCTATTGTTAGAGCTATTCGAACAGCTATTCCGCTATTCGACCAAATAGAACGAATAGCGGATTAGCAATTTTTTAGAGCTATTCGAATAGCTATTTCTGTTTGGCACATGGAATAGCTATTATTTTGCTATTCTATTCCAATTTTTGGTTGCCAAACACACCCATTGTGAATAGTAGTATTTCAAAAATGAAAATTTCCAATATAGAAATATTGTAATAATAATTGTGTTTCAAATTTAAGTTCTATAAAACTTTTTATAATATTGAAACTTAATACAAAATAAAGAATACAATCTATAAAACTTGGCGATAGCTTTTCTGAAGACCCGCCGCTATGACGCTATAATCGCGATTTAGAACCTTGAATTTAACTCAATTTAGTGAAGATCGTCAAATTTTTATGACAAATGTAGCAATCTAAATTTGAAGGTCTCTAAAGGTATGTCCAATGACGAGCTAGACTATTACACTAACGTTTATATTTTAGACCGAAATGCTAACGCCTCAAATTTTATGTTATCGTGTCTGAAATCACGATTTATGGTGCTCAATAAATTCTTTATATGAAAATATTAAGGAATACAAAAATTTTTTATTTTTAGAGTTTTCTAAGTATTTGTTTTGCATTTTTGAAAATGGCATATACAAACATCAATATTTTATTAATATTCATGACCTCTTTTCTAAAATTCAAAAGAAATACTTAGAAAACTCTAAAAATAATTTTTTTTGTATTCCTCAATATTTTCATATAAAGAATTTATTGAGCACCATAAATCGTGATTTCGGACACGATAACATAAAATTTGTGGTGTTAGCATTCCAGTCCGAAATGCTAACGTTAGTATAATAGTCTAACTCATCCAATGACATATAAATTATATGAATTTTGAAACACAATAAATCTATAATTTTAACAATTTGTAAACTTTTTTTTTTCAATTTTTAGGATTTATTTTTATAGATTTATGTGAAACATACTGTCAAGATAAGTGGCTGCCAAGATTCCGTTTTCATAATTTAACCCATTTGTTAATTCAACATAGTTCTATTAAATTTTCAACTTAATAAGATCATACATAATACTTTATTATAAGATCACACATAGTACTTTATTATTTGTATAAATTTACCCTTTAATTTAATATTTTAACTGTTTTTGTTGTACTCTATAATGGCAATTCAAGACGTACGCAAGGATTTGTCAAAATAATGTCACTTCAGCCTGCCCAAGTTCTACTTGTATAAAGGTAACGGTGTGTTTATGTTAGCCACTGGTGACATTTGCTGAGAAGCCTAAAATCATTTGGGCCTTACTTCTTTTCTTATCTCCTAACGTATGGCACGGTGCCATACAGTACATGGACCGTTGGATCGCCTTGAGATTTGAATCTGCATGTATCTTGAGGAGATCCAATAGTCTATGTAGTGCATGGCACCGTGCCATATGTTAGGAGATTTGAAATCGGCAGGGCCCGGGAGATATAATTACGCCAAAAATAGTGATCGGCAATTGACTCTTGCATCGATCGTACCTTCGAATCCTACAAAATTTTTCTATTTTTGAAGATTTTTAATTATTTGTAACGATTTTTGAAATATGACAAAAAATAATAATAAAATAATCTATTTGGAATTCAAATTCAGGTTCTTTTTTTGAAAATCATTAAAAATAGTTAGAAATCTCCATAAATATAAAAAATAATTTTGTATCAAATGAGATTTCAATATGTAGAAAGTACATGTCAAATCGGATCGGCCATAAGAGTTACATTTGTTGTGATATGAGCGCATAACAACAACCTCATTTTGTTATGCACAACACTGTAACCCAACTCCTAACAACAGTATATCGAGAAAAGTTAATAAATTTGACTTTAGGCAAGAAATTAAGTAATCAGTATTCATTATTCATTACTCAAAATCATCGTTTGTTATGACAAAAATAGCATCGTGCAATTCAGAAAATTAATTAAATCGCCACAAAATGAACCTTTTGAAGTGATTTTGTCTATTCTGTGATGTAACAAAGGTACATTTTATGATCCTCTCTTCATGCCGGCTCTATTTGAAAATTAATACAAGATAACACATGTATAACATATATGAAGCAATGGGCAAGAGCATAAACACCAACATTCAAATGAAAGCAACATAAATTCTGATATAAATAGAATTTAAGTATACTAAAACACACAGTGAGATAGAACGGTACTGCATATCCTTACTTATATATAAAAGCATATTGAAAAAAATAACATGAAAGGGTTATCTTCCCCAGACAAGAAACGTGAGCCGTTGATTATTTTTTTGGATAGATCAGAACCGTTAATGTACGTTAATGCCTGTTGACGTTCTCAACCCATTAAAATTAAAGGCCCATATAAATTATCTCAATTTTAAAACCCATTACATATTATCTCAAAAATTTACTATAAGAAATAACAATTTCAGCCCAAAACAAGACGTGGGCTTTTTACTGGTACGTACTAAAAGCATAAACAGGGACCAGCGTTTAAGAGTTAGCCTGAATAGTACTGGTACTACATATCACCAGATCAGTTCAAGTGCCTAATTAAAAGGCACGATCATATATATATATATATACCAGCAGCTGATTAGTACCAGATCAGTATGTTGTAATGGTAACATGACCTACGCTCATCATTAATTACCATCGGTTTGCGGCGCCAGCCACAAGTTACTGGCAATTATATATAATATATCCCTGTAAAAAGTGGTTGTATAGCTAGTGTCCATGATCCTTTGCAGCCCCATGCGCTCCTCAAGAATTCGGTACATGTCGAGTTCATCCGGCATCCTTTAATTGATGGATGCCCTTCTTCACAATTCAGGCTCGAAAAATTACACACTCGATCTGCACCTTGTGTTGGTTTATGTCATGACTGAGAATCGCGCCGCCTGTACGTACAACCTGTGTCCAGAGAAGGTCCCCAACCCGACAAATTAAAGAAGACCCCTCGATCGAGATCTCTGAAACAACACCATTATGATGCAATTCGGATCCATCAAATCCGAAGAGAACGTCACCTTGGTGATCGCAAAATCGCCTGTCCAGTACCTGAACAAGTAGTCAACCTCAAAGAGGGGATCACCCTCTTCAGCCCAAATTAATACGCGTCACGTACCGAGTTGTAAATAAAGGCAGATCAACATTAGATGTTGAACTGAAAATGACTTGCTGTATATTCCGTTTTATTCCTTGCAATATGATCGATTGAGCTTAGCATCACACCATCACAAATGGATTTAAATTATCATACGATGTACATTTGCAGTTCTGCTTATTGCTGATTAAGGCGTATAAAGTTAATTAAGAAGTCTTAAACTCAGGCCAAAGCCTCACTAATTAACCAAGATACTGGTAAAACTCTAAAAGTACTCGCAGAACAGTACTAATTACCAGGACAGATTTAATCTGTTTCATACTTTCATTATTATACTGTCTATACGCTATCTTTCAATGTTTTTGCTTAATGTTGTACATAAACACCAAGAATCATTCTTCTAATCGTTGTCTCAGTACTGGGCAGAAAAATCTTTAATTTTTTTTTTTGTCTGATTACCTGCAGCAATCTCTAGAACTGAGCAGCTTACAAAGAAATTTTCTACATAATTTAGTTTTCTCTGAATCTGAACATAAATGTTCAATTCAGCATATTTCTGATTAAGGCATAAAAGTTTAAAAGTCTCAAACTCAAGCCAAAGCCTCACCAATTAAGTTAACCAAGCTACTGGTAAAAAGAATTTGCAGAACAGTACTAACTACCAGGACAATTAATCTATTTCATTATTAATTTATTATTGTGTCCTTAGACTATCTTTCAACCACAATTAGAATGCCAAATCTTTTTGCTTAATGTTTCAAAGATCATATACCAAGAATCATTCTTCTAAGCGCTGTCTCAGTGGCAGCATAATCTTTAATTTTCTTTTCTGTTTACCAGCAGCAATCTCAAGAATTTAACAGCTTAATTAAAAAGTAATTCTCTACAAACTTAGTATAGTTTTGAACGTTAATTACTCCAAGTTAAAAATTTACTTGAGACTGTTATGCCAAATAACGCTAAAAGATGTTAACAAAACGAAAGAAAGAAAGAAAGAAAGAAAGGAAAAAAAAAAAACAAAAAACAAAAAAGCAAAACTGCTACTGTTTTCCGGATTGCAAGCTGTAAAATCAGAAATACTGATTACAGTAAGTCAGCCCCATAATTTGGGAGAAACGGAGATACAAGATTCAAGCAAGAAAATTCTCAAAATGTGTAGCTAACTGATGAGCAAGATATTTCCATTAAACTCATTAATTCCTTTACAAAAGCATCTCAGTGCCTCACTATTACTTATCACACAAAACATGAACACAAAACCAATAAACTAAGCAAGAAACAAGAATGACAAAGAAAGCAATCAAGAAATGTAATAACTAAACAAAGAACTAGTTTCTGCTGGACTTATTGCAATTAATAGCAGACTTCTTCTCATGTTTGTACACAAATGGACAAACAACCTTCTTCGGCCTGCTGTGCTCCGCTGTCTCTTCCGGTGCAATCGTATCATTCTCTGTTGCCTCCTCCTGCGAAGCCGTGTCATGCTCAAATGTCTCTTCAGGTGAAGCCGTGTTGCGCTCCAATGTCTCTTCAGATGTAGCCGTGTTCTTTACTGTCTCTTCAGGTGCAGCTGTGTTCTGCTCTACCGACTCTTTGATTGCAGCCTCGTGCTCCACCGACCCTTCAAGAACAGCTTTGTTGTGCTCCACGGACTCATCAGGTGCAGTCATGATGCACTCCAGCTCCTGCAGTGACGCATCTGAGCTTCGCTCCTGCAGTGACGCATCTGATTTTCGCTCCTCTGATGCATCAGCGACATTATCTTGCTCCACGGGAGCTGGCTGAGATGAACTGGGGTCCACTACGTCCGCTTGGGGGGCACGTTCTTGTTCCGGCTTCTCATTGCAAGCCCTCACATATTTATACACCTTTGAGAAGTTCTCACGGGCGGCTCGGAGGTTCTGCAACTGCAATGCAATGTCGTAGGCCAAGTCAGGGAAAATGCCATGTTGCATGGCAGCCTGGTACGTGGCCTCAGCTTGGCTGAGAGCAATCTTGCACTTTCGAAACGCTTCTACCAGTGAAGCAACGAGTTCGTCGACATTGTTGTTGGCCATGATTAATGAGTGTGATGAGGAGAGAATTGGGGTGATTGATTTACTGGTAGATGGAAAGAGCATGAGGCGATAGATGGCTATATATAATGGGAGTTATAGGCAGTGACTGAGAAGCATTAATTCTGTTTCTTTCTGTTTCTTTCTCCAAGATCAGATCTTTAAATCTTGAATTTCTGTAAAACAACTTCTTTCAACTTCTTTTAATTTCTTTTTTGATAATTTGAAATATGTTGAACTGTTGAAGCTTATATATGTGGCATTTAGTGATGCAATAATTAATCTTTAGTTCACGCTGGAGTTAATTTTCTTATAATTTTCTAGAATGTTGGGCTTTCTTAACTCAGAGCTACCATGCATATTAACATAATATTGTAAACGTTTAAGGGAGACCCAATATATATATACAGCATATTAATCTTCTTCATACTGAAACTTTGGTAAAATGATCTACATATTAAGTATATATACTTCTATAATTGAATCATTGCATTCATCTGACATTCTATAATATAATTCTACAATAAATTATCCTAGACCGGAGTTGGTGAAAACTGAAAAGTCGTTGCTGACAAACTAATTCACCGGCCAAGTCTGTAAACTATTAATTATCATAGTTAGTTTAGTAAATTAATTACAAAGATGTAATCGAGAGATTTTGCTCGAGTTAATTCATGTTGGGTCCCTCCTCATTTCACACTTCAGCGCATATCAGAGTTTGGCACAGTATTGGGTCATTTGGCACAGTTTCTTTGGAGTTCTGTGACAATCGGTAGAAACTCGATCTTTTTCTGTACCCTGTACACACTCTAAATAAGAACAGTAGAAGATAGAAAGATATAGTGATGGAAATGTTGGTTGATACTGGGCTGGCACAACCTTGCTGCCATGCCATCTATCTTTGTACTTCTAATTTGGTCTTGTTTTTTCTGCTTTGAGATAGTGGTTGTGTAAGTGTTGTAAGTACAAGACTCAAATGTTTTCAATTAAAGTGTTTCAGAAAAATCAGCAATTGGAACCGAACTAATGTAGTCTTCCACATTCTTGCCGATGATACCTGCATGCTTTACAAAAGACATGGGGTGGGAGGCCTTGGGTGGATCCACCTGGTTAAAGTAAAAGTCTGGGGAAGGATATATCGGATCGGTTGTGGCAGGATGCGGGGGCACATGGTTTTTGGGTTTATTAAGAAGGAAGTCCCTCTTCTCAGAACTAGCTGTTTTTATGTGAATCGAATCAAACTGTCTGTCTCAGGCTCATCTCAGTCAAGAGCGTAGGGAGAATGAATGCAAGGTTTACTCTAAGTCTTCGGCAGTTGGAGCCAAACTCAAAAACCCTTATAAGGCTTGGAGTGGTGGTGGAGTACTGGTGACTCGAATAGAAGAGATTCATATTTGGAAATCATACAGTAAAAAAATATATGAAATACCTCATTATCTATGGATATGCAATGGATATCCTAAAAGGGAGGAAGGTCAATCCCTTGAAAAAGTGCGTTTGCTAAGGCTTATTCGTTGGAAAGCTCTGAAAGCTCTTGCTCCATCCAGGCCAAGTTGGAGCTCTGCATGACGCGTGTGCTCGATTCGCGTTGTTTTGCTGAATTGGTGCTGGTTTTCTGCTTGTACCAGTCTGGTACAAGTCTGGTTTTTCAAATTGCACAATAATAGCTGTTTGATGAATGGTTAGAGGTTATTTGCTGGTATTTTGCTGGTACAGCTCCAACCCTATCAATTCAGTACGCCTTCTAATATTTATATATTTTAAGTGACTATACACGCCTTCTAATATTCAGTACGCCTTCTAATATTAAAAGTTCCAATATTTATATATTTTAAGTAACTATACATTCATATTAGTCTCTTAGAGTCCGATCCATCACTATGCCCGATATATACATTTCTAAACTCTGATTCTGGTGAGCAGAGTTTCAGCTTGTGCTCAAATTACACCACAAATGGGAATTTTACTTGAAAAAAGAAAAAAAGTTTAGTAGACAGAAGAAAATGCTCACACAATAAAATAGCATACATAGGAAGCAATCTAAGGTGTATCAGTATACTGCATTCTAGATAGAAAAGGTTGTGCATGCATATGGCTGGTCTGATAAATGTCACTTATGTGGTCAAATCATGCTGGAGCTGGAGGATGCGGACCACATATTCGTAACATGCCAATATATATGCCATCCAGGTACGGAAAGACTAGTGCTTCCCACGAAGGGCATTGCGGTGGTCATTTTGCAGCTCGGGACTTCACCTTTGGATGTCGATTAGGAGGCAATCACCTTTTGGATGTAAACAAATAATCATGTACTTGTATTTTTATTTTAAATTTAATGAAAATCAGGTAGACAGTTGTCTACTTCCTCAAGAAAATAAACTCGATCTGATTCTGGTGACCAGAGTTTCAGCTTGTGCTCAAATTACACCACAAATGGAAATTTAACTTAAAAAAAAAAAAGCTAAATTAATAAACCAAATTAGACAAAGTTCAGTAGACAGAAGAATTAAATGCCTACACAATATACAAGATAACATATAACATACATAAGAAGAAATCTAAGGTGTATGTTACTGCATTCCAGATAGAAAAGGCCGCGCATGGCTGGTGTACTCGGATTCGATCCATGAAATTAGTTCGTAGTGCAGGCTGATGATGTAGTTCATCTGTACTGATTTCCATAATTTAAATTCTATAGAACACTGACAATTCTGAACATAAATGTTCAATTCAGCTTATTGCTGATTTAGGCATAAAAATTTTAAAGTCTCAAAGTTAGGCCAAAGCCTCACTAATTATTAATTAACCAAGATACTGGTAAAAGTACTTGCAGATCAGTACTAATTACTAGGACTGATTTAATCTGTTTCATACTTTCATTATTATTCTGTCCTTAGACTATCTTTCAATCACAATTAGAATGCCAAATCTTTTTGCTTAATGTTTCACATATATACCAAGAATCATTCTTCCAAGCGCTGTCTCAGTCGGCAAAATAATTTGTAATAGTTTTTTTCTATTTATTTGCAGCAACCAGCAATCTCTAGAACTGAACAACTTAATTAAGAAGCAATTTTCTACAAATTTAATTTAGTTTTGAACGTTAATTACTCCAAATTATAATCTACTTGAGACTGTCATGCAAACTAGTGCTAAAATATGTTAAGAAAATGAAAGAAAAAAAAAAAGAAGAGCAAAACTGCAATTGGTTTCCAGATTACAAACTGTAAGATCAAAAATACTAATAACACTAAATCAGGCCCTAATTCAGCCCCGTAATTTGGGAGAAAGAGAAGTATAAGATTCAAGCAAGAAAATTCTCAAAATGTGTAGCTAACTGATGAACAAGATATTTCCATTAAACTCATTAATTCCTTTACAAAAGCATCTCAGTGCCTCACTACTACTTATCACACGAAACATGAACACAAAACCAAGAAAATAAGCAAGGAACAAGAATGACAAAGAAAGCAATCAAGAAATGTGATAACCAAACAAAGAACTAGTTTCATTCTGCTGGACTTATTGCAATAGCAGATCGATTTCTTAAAATTTGTACACAAATGGACAAACAAAGCTCATATGTGCCGTACTAAAGATCGCCAATTCGAGCAGCCTTCTTCGGCCTGCTGTGCTCCACTGTCTCTTCCGGTGCAATCGTATCGTTCCCTGCTGCCTCCTCCTGTGAAGCCGTGTCACGCTCAACTGTCTCATCCGTTGCAGCGGTGTTGCGCTCCACGGATTCTTTAGGTGCAACCATGTTCTGCCCCACAGACTCATCGAGTGCAGCCAGGATGTACTTCACTGTCTCTTCAAGAACAGCTCTGTTGCGCTCCACGGACTCTTCGGGTGAAACTGTGTTCTTCCCCGCCGGCTCTTCAGGTGCAGCCATGTTGTGCTCCAGCTCCTGCAGTGACACATCTGAGGCATCTGAGACATCTGAGCTTCGCTCCTGCAGTGACGCATCTGATTTTTGCTCCTGTGAGGCATCAGATTTCCGCTCCTCTGATGCATCAGCGACATCTTGCTCCACGGGAGCTGGCTGAGATGAACTGGAGCCCGCTGCATCTGCCAGTGAAGCAACGAGTTTGTCGACATTGTTGTCGGCCATGATTTAATGAGTGTGATGAGGAGAGAATTGAGGTGATTGATTTGCTGGTAGATGGAAAGAGCATGAGGGGATAGAGGGGTATATATAATGCTCTCTGGAAAGGGGTTCAATTAATGCTTGGTGAGAAGCATTCTGTTTCTTTCTGTTAGGTAGTAGTACTGTTTATATCTCCAAGATCAGATCTTTAAATCTTGAATTTCTTTAAAACGTATCCTTTCAACCTCTTTTAATTTTATTTTAATAGTTTGAAATATATAGAAGCTTATATATGTGGCATTTACAAATGCAATTAATATTTTCATGCTTGAGTCAATTTTCTTACAATTATTAAGGGAAACCAAATATGTACAATATATTTCTTCATACTGAAAATTTGCTATAATATTGAAGTAATTTATCCATGCATATTTAGTATACTTCTATAATTAAATTGTTGCATTCATCTGACATCCTATAAAATATATTTTACAATCAATTATCCTAGATGGACATTGATGGAACTGAAAAAGTATTTGTGGGAGCCGTTGCTGACAAACTTATTCACTGGCCAAGTCATTAAATTATTAATTATCATAGTTAGTTTAGTAAATTAATTACAAAGATAAAATCAGAGATTTTGTTTGTATTAATTCATGTGTGGGTCCCTCCTCATTTCGGTTCAGTTCATATCAGAATTTGGCCCAGTTTTGGGTCATTTAGCAGAGGAAATATGAAACTGTTATTTTGGTTTAGTGCAGGGTTCGTTTTCTGTACTGTCCACACTCTAAATAAGAACAGTAGAAGATAGAAAGATATAGTGATGGAAATGTTGGTTGATACTTGATACTGGGATGGCACAGCCTTGCTGCCATCTATCTTTCTTCTTCTGCTTTGGTCTTGTTTACTTGCTGTTTTAAGATAGTGTTTGTGTAAGTGTTGGAAGTACAAGACTTGATGTTTTCAATCAAAGTGTTTCAGAAAAATCAGCAATTGGGGTGCTCGGTTCGAGTTGTTTTGCTTAATTGGTGCTGGTTTTCTGCCTGTACCAGTTTGGTACAAGTTTGGTTTTTCAAATTGCACAATATCTGTTTGGTGAATTGTTAGAGGGTTATCTGCTGGTATTTTGCTGGTACAGCTCCAATCCTATCAATTCAGCACAATAGCTGATTCTGGTTACCAGAGTTTCAGCTTGTGCTCAAATTACACAACAAATGGGAGTTTAACTTGAACAAAGCCATAACAATAAACCAAATTCATACTCTAGAAAGAGGGGTAAGCTTCCAAGCTTTTTAGCTATGCCACATCCTCATTCATCTCAACCATTGATTATGTTTCTCTCTCTTCATTTATCTTAATCAAATGACTCAATTTAATTTTTTTCTTTAAAAAATTAATATCATAATGTACCTAAAGAACAATTTAAGACTCAAAATATTTGCAACTCTTTGTATTATTTTATATAAATTGAGATGTAACTAAAAATATATTATATAGAAAATATATTGAGTCCAATATTTGTGTAATAAAATATATTTATGAAAAATATATATTTATTTTTAATATTTATTAATTTATGTAATATCACCCCGATTTATAGCTCTAGTTACACAAAGTTTAGTAGACAGAAGGAATGTTCACACATTATAGTTCTAGGATTCAACCCACAGATTTAGATGTTCCAAATAAAAGTAAATATCCGGAGTTCAGTCTCCAATTTTATCTTCAGTGAAGCACAAAAAGAAGAAAAGAAAAGGAGATACGATGCAAGCCTTCAATATTAAATCAAGAGATTTTCTAACTTCTCACAAAGTTAGGGAATTTTGTATACAGTAAATTTGTGTATGTAGAATTGAAGATCCTTGAGCGACTCCGACTGATTGTTTAAACTTTGAAAACAGAAGTATAAATATATAGCACTGACTAATTCATGCTGTGTACAGCACCATAACCTCACTCATAGATTAATTATCATTTATACCCACCTTAAATATGCAGTGAGGGAGACATACCCTTATCATGCAACACTTAATCATGCAAAAATATGAAAGCACCTGGCAAACATTTCTACAAGAAGATTATTATTTGTACATTACACAAAGATAATCATGAATGACACATCTCCAACAGACCATGGATTACAATGTACAACCAGTTCTTTATTGCCTAGATGTTAAAAGATACAACTTCTTAACTCCATTTGTAGCATCAGAATATGTTTTCCTGTTAATCCCTTTTCTCTCCCCCATCACTTGTTCCATGAGGTGAAACTGTGGTGTTCGCTTCACTTGCACCCTGAAAAGGACAAACAAACATAAAAATAAATATAAAGTTTGCAGCTTCACATATAATGCATAAACAAACTTAAAATTAGATAGCCCTACTATGAGTATATGTTACAGCCAGCTCCTGGAAAAAGTGATTTCCAATTTTTTTGTAACTTCCTAGAAATCTGACTGCGAGAGATGGAACATCTCAACATTATGGAAGAAAAATATATAAATGAGGATGGGCAAGGGCAATTTTTATAATACTGGTATAATTATAGACTATTTTTATGGTATAAATGAGGATGGCACAAATTTATTTCACTGCCACACTTCAACGGCAATGCTGCCAATGCAAGTAAATTTAGCAGCCCTCCCCACCCAAACCTCCAACAAGAAACAAACTGTGTACGAGTTCTTCACAATAACAATATAAAAAAACATTAGTTTCTATTTGCTAAGCCAACCACAACACTCGCATTTTGCATCCAGAAGCCAAAAAATAACTGTGTACTATTTCAGTTTAGTGCTACTGTTGTTACAAACTTACAATCAACAATCACAAGTGAAATCCACGACCCACGTCTAATTACATGGAAATCAATATATACGAACGATCTAAACGGAGCTTACCTGTTCAGCATTCTTCGGTTTGTACGGGCAAGCAGGCGGGACCATCTCAGGCTTCTGGTACTCCCACCCGAATAGCCTGTACACCTTACCCTGCAATCACCATTATTCATTCGGACATTATTTCCATGTTCACACCGAGATAGTTTTATCGGTTACAGATGAATCTCATAACGGGTAATATTTATTTATGATCGTCAGATCGAGAAGAAATATTCTTTGGTGGGAGTATTGGAGTAAAATTCTACATATAAAATCTACTTATGGCAGTAATCAAGTCTGGTACAGAATTGTACTAACAATAATGCCATTTCAGATAAAATCAAGGTCTGAACTGACAAAACCTCGACAACAATAAACTACAAAGGTATCAGCAATTGGGAAAGGCATAAAATTGGGCAGCAATTGGGGCAACTTACAAGGATGAAGTAGTAGAGCAAGGGGAGCGCGTTGACTACTGGGATCAGAAAGAGAGGCACCAGACAGAAGATGCAAACCTTCAATCAATCGTGTACACAAACAATTTCAGATCTTTTTTTTTTTTCTTTTTTTTAACACAAATCAGAAAACCCAACATCCAATTTCGAGAATTGGCCATTGGGGAAGAAAATTTGTAAGTGAGACTCACCATGGTACCGGATCGATGGAGAAGAGAACCTCGAATGAGAACGAGAATTGGTAAAGGGGAAATCTGAATTGGTGCTTGCAAATTAGAAATTACAATTCTGATCCCCAATTACACAACCAACCCTGTGATTGTGTAAATTTATGTATGGGGCCGTAGAATTAGTTATATGATATATATACAATTTGGGCCGTAAGATTATGGAACTTAGTTTTTCCGGCCCAACAAATGGAGAGCGTATAGGGCTTTTAACAGCAATAATGAATCATTATTGGTCCATAGAAATGAAGAATTCTTTTAAGAGATCTAATTTTTTTGACATAAAAGTTCTCTCTTCCCCAGGAATAAATTTCAGCCGTTAATTGTTTACTCAGATTGATCACCATCGTTGACGTACTTTAATGTCTCAACCTATTAAAACTTAAGGCCCATATCGATTTTCTCAATTTAAGGCTCATTACATATTATCTTAAAAATTTATTTTATAAAAAATAACAATTTTAGCCCAGAGCAAGGCGTGGGCCACTTTACTAGTAATTATATAATATATATGATTTTTTTAAAAAAAAGTCTCCAACTCATAATTATGTTTGGGGAGGGATCGGTTGACAATGCTTATTTTGACTGACAAGATAATGAGATATTTCATAAATTTGTAAAAATTTATATAAATATCTTAAAAATGAAATTTTTTGTGTGGATGTATTACTTAACTTGTAGATTGGTAGTATTCGAATTTCAATCAATTTGTATATCGTTTGATGGCTTATCAAAATTCTGTATACTTTTAACGGTTGTAATTTAACGGATCTTTGAAGAGCTATCAAATGTCACTTAAATTAAACATAATTGAAAACATAACTAATAAGTTTATAAATATTTCCATAAACTTTTTTCTTTTTTTAAAATTTTTTTATGAATTTTTATAGGTTTTTGAGATATCACATTGTCAAAATTGTCAAGATAAGTACCGCCAATGTATCCCCTCCCCATTATGTTTCTCTCTATATGTATATTGTGTGCTGCTTCATCTTTATTGGATCAAGACTATGCATGAAGGTTGCATAAGACATTTTTATTTGTAATTAATGCACACATGGCAGCAGCTGCCAGTTTTATCAAAAAAAAAAAAATGAATAAGTTTGTCAGCAACGGCTCCCAGCAATACTTTTCAGTCATCAACAAATTTCAAATTATTAAACAAGAAATTAAAAGAAGTTGAAAGGGTATATATGTTTTATAGAAATTCAAGATTTAAAGATCTGATCTTGGAGTGATAACAGAACTAATTAAGCAGCGCCTAACAGAAAGAAACAGAATTATATATAGCCATCTATCCCCTCATGCTCTTTCCATCTACCAGTAAATCAATCACCCCAATTCTCTCCTCATCACACTCATTAAATCATGGCCGACAACAATGCTGACGAACTCGTTGCTTCACTGGTAGAAGAGTTAGTAAACTTTCATATTGCTCTCGGAATAGCTAACGACGAGTATCAGGCTGCCTTGCAACACGGGATTTCGCCTGACTTGGCCCGCGAAATCACAGAGGAGAAATTCCAAATCGCGCATGAGAGCTTCTTGATGGCGTCTGGACTTATGACGGCTTGCACTGGCAGGACGATGCAAGGATATGCCCCCCAAGCGGATGCAGCAGGCCCCAGTTCATCTCAGCCAGCTCCGGTGGGGCAAGATGTCGTTGATGCACCTGAAGAGCCTGTGGAGCAGAACACGCTTGCACACGAAGAGTCCGTAGAGCGCAACAAAGCTGTGCTTGAAGGGTCGGTGGAACACAATGCTGCACTCGAAGAGTCGGTAGAGCAGAACATAGCTACATCTGAAGAGACATTGGAGGGCAACACAGCTGCAACCGAAGAGACAGTTGAGCGTGACACGGCTCCACGGGAGGAGGCAGCAGAGAACGATACGATTGCACCAGAAGAGACAATGGAGCACGGCAGGCCGAAGAAGGCTGCTCGTATTAGCGATCCTTAGTACGGCACTTATGAGCTTTGTTTGTCCATTTGTGTACAAATGTGAAGAAGTCTGCTGTTGCAATAAGTCCAGCAGAATGAAACTAGTTCTTTTTTAGTTATTACATTTCTTGATTGCTTTCTTTTTCGTTCTTGTTAATTTCTTGCTTATTTTCTTGGTTTTGTGTGATAAGTAGTAGTGAGGCACTGTGATGCTTTTGTAAAGGAATTAATGAGTTTAATGGAAATATCTTGTTCAGTTCTGAGAACATTTGTTGCTTGAATCTTATATTTTTCTTTCTTTGTTTCTTTGGTTTTGTTAACATCTTTTAGCATTAGTTTGCATAGCAGTCTCAAGTAGATTATAATTTTGGAGTAATTAACGTTGAAAACTAAATTAAGTTTGTAGAAAATGGGGCTAGTGATGGATCGGATTCTAAGGGCTTCCTATGAATGTATAGTTGCTTAAAATATATTGAAACATTTAAAAGGTGTATTAAATTGATAGAATTGGAGGTGTACCAGCAAATAGCCCTCTAACAATTCATCACACAGCTGTTGTGCAATTTGAAAAACCAAACTTGTACCAAATTGGTACAAGTGGAAAACCAGCACCAATTCAGCAAAACAACTCGAACCAAGCACACCAATTGCTGATTTTTCAAAAACACTTTAATTGAAAACATCGAGTCTAGCTTGTACTTACAACACTTACACAAACTGTGTACAGGGTACAGAAAAAGTGTTTCTACAGATTGTAATACAACTCCAAAGAAACGTCTAACAGTAATATATATCTTTTTACAAATGAGCCCTGCACTATACCAGAGTAACAGTTTCATCCTTCCTCTGCATATTCGGTTTCCCTTAATAATTGTAAGAAAATTAACTCAAGCATGAAAATATTAATTGCATTTGTAAATGCCACATATATAAGCTTCAATATATTTCAAATTATCAAAAAAGAAATTAAAAGAGGTTGAAAGGATACGTTTTAAAGAAATTCAAGATTTAAAGATCTGATCTTGGAGATATAAACAGTACTACTACCTAACAGAAAGAAACAGAATGCTTCTCACCAAGCATTAATTGAACCGCTTTCCAGAGAGCATTATATATACCCCTCTATCCCCTCATACTATTTCCATCTACCAGTTAATCAATCACCTGAATTCTCTCCTCATCACACTCATAAACCATGGCCAACAACTCTGTCGACAAACTCGTTGCTTCACTAGCAGATGCAGCGGGCTCCAGTTCATCTCAGCCAGCTCCCATGGAGCAAGATGTCGCTGATGCATCAGAGGAGCGGAAATCCGATGCCTCACAGGAGCAAAGCTCAGATGCGTCACTGCAGGAGCGAAGGTCAGATGCCTCAGATGTGTCACTGCAGGAGCTGGAGCACAACATGGCTGCACCTGAAGAGCCGGTGGGGAAGAACACAGTTTCACCCGAAGAGTCCGTGGAGCGCAACAGAGCTGTTCTTGAAGAGACAGTGAAGTACATCCTGGCTGCACTCGATGAGTCTGTGGAGCAGAACATGGTTGCACCTAAAGAATCCGTGGAGCGCAACACCGCTGCAACCGAAGAGACAGTTGAGCGTGACACGGCTTCACAGGAGGAGGCAGCAGGGAATGATACGATTGCACCGGAAGAGACAGTGGAGCACAGCAGGCCGAAGAAGGCTGCTCGAATTGGTGATCTTTAGTACTGCTATTGCAATAAGTCCAGCTGCAGAATGAAACTAGTTCTTTGTTTGGTTATCACATTTCTCGATTGCTTTCTTTGTCATTCTTGTTCCTTGCTTATTTTCTTGGTTTTGTGTTCATGTTTCGTGTGATAAGTAGTAGTGAGGCACTGTGATGCTTTTGTAAAGGAATTAATGAGTTTAATGGAAATATCTTGTTCATCAGTTAGCTACACATTATGAGAATTTTCTTGCTTGAATCTTATACTTTTGTTTGTCCCAATTTATGGGGCTGAATTAGTATAATTAGTATTTTCTGATCTTGCAGCTTGCAATCTGGAAATCAATTGCTGTTTTGCTTTTTTTTTTTCTTTCTTTCTTTCTTTCTTTTGTTTTCTTTACATCCTTTTGCATTGTTTTGCATAACAGTCTCAAGTAAATTGTAATTTTGGAGTAATTAATGCTACAAACTAAATTAAGTTTGTAGAAAATTACTTTTTAAGCTGATCAGTTGTAGATATTGCTGCTGGTAAACAGAAAAAAAAAAAAATAAAGATTATGCTTCCACTGAGACAACTCTAAGAAGAATGATTTTTGGTATATATGTGAAACATTAAGCAAAGATCTGATGGCATTCTAATTGTGGTTGAAAGATAGTCTAAGGACAAAATAATAATGAAAGTATGAAACATATTAAATCTGTCCTGGTAGTTAGTACTGTTCTGCAAGTTGTTTTAGAGTTTTACCAGTGTCTTGTTTAATTAGTGAGGTTTTCCGGGTTTGAGACTTTTAAACTTTGACGCCTTAAGCAGCAATAAGCTGAATTGAACATTTGTGTTCGGAGGTAGAGAAATGTAAATCGGTTGATGAATTAAATCCCTTGAATGATGCTAATCTCAATCATGTTTGCGCTTATTAAAACACAATACAGCAAGTCATTTTCAGTTAAATATCTAATGGATAAGGTTACAATTCTTTGTCTTTGCATGTGAAATGATTTAGAATTGTCTGTGTTCTATAGAGTGAAAAGAACATGAATTGCAAGTAGTGATAACAGGTTAATGCTTTCAGCCCCCCACCACCTAATTTCAGTTTAAGAAAAATTGATGGATTTGGGACTGACATGTACACCGGGGACCTCGCAGACACATTGATGGATTTGGGTCAAACACTGGAGGATAGTCAGCTTTCTCTTGTCTTCTACATTATGTGGGAGATTCGGAAGGCGCGCTGCTGAGGATATCCTCTGCGTGGCAAAGCGCGTGATGGCATATAGTACCCACATGAAACCCAGCACGCGCAGCACACAGCAACCATGAAGTGCCACTGTGACACCGTCAACCACGAATTAATTGCCAACTACAGGTTTCCGTTGTTGGGTGGATGGCTCTTTTGCGCCTCCTGCAAATGGCGGTGTGGGATACATTGCCTTTCACGATCAGGCGCTGCTAGAGTACGTGCGGCTTGTGTGATACCCCTGCTCTCACTCCGTTACAAGCAGAAGCGCAGGCCTTACTCTATGTGGTACTGTACAACAATGCCGGTACAAAGAAATTCAGGAATGCACCTTCCACTCAGACTAGCTCAAAGGAATTGGAGCGGTTGCTTATATAATACAAAGCACCCCCTGCACGACATGGACTGGCAAGCGTACCGCCAAGTAATGCCAGGATACCAATGCGTGCATATGCAACGAGAGAGGAATCTATATGCCCATGATTTAGCAAATCTATATGCCCCTGAAATCTGAAATTGTTCGTTATCATTTCCGTTGATCCACTGCTTCATTCTTGTAAGTTGCTTCTGTAATTATTCTCTCTTGCCTTTTCTGCCTAATTTGATGCGAATCCTGTGAAAATTCTGTGCCTTTTCCAATTGCTGATACTTTATTGTTGTTAAGATTTTGTCAATTCAGAAATTAAATTTATCTGAATTGGGAATTTGCTGGTAAAATACTGTACCAGACTTTATCAGTATCATAAGACAGATATGCAGTAATGCACTCTCTCAGTAGTCTTACAAAATTATAATTTGAAGGATTTTCAAGCAAAAAGAGTGTACAGTCTATTGGTCCATAATATGATGAATATTGGTAATTGCAGGGTAAGGTGTACAGGCTATATATTTAGGTGGGAGTACCAAAATGGCTCTTTTGAGTTTTGATGAAATGGCTGTGGAAGATTTACCATGACAGAGAATCATTATTATCTACTATATAAATCGCCACTACAGCCTTCCTGATTGATTGCAAAAAGATACCTCCGGACGGACGGACGTTCGCATCTTCCTTCCCGAGTTCATTGTATTATTTGCTCTTTGGAAAATTTTCAGGGTTTCAATTGAGCGAGAATTGCCTATAATGCAGTGGCGTTGGACAGCAGCAGGGAAATACACTTCTAGCTCGGCATACTGATACGCATTCATCATAGATCGATCGGGGTGAAAGATCAATCGGCTTATGCCAGCCACACTGATGTGGAAGATCAGAGCCCCATCCAAAGTGCGCATTTTCATTTGGCTACTATCACTGGAAATGTTGCGAGACGGAATTCTGCAAGAGGCGCGACAATGTCATGGCATGTGTACTGATTGCTAAGGGGCAGATAGAGCTAGTTTTGTTTTACCAGTTTCTGTTTCATATCAGTTTTCTTTTCTATTCTGTTTTCTGTCGACATTGCCCTTGCCTTTTCTTTTCTTTGCCTTCTTTCTTTTTGTTCAAACTTCAAAGCATATTGGTATTGTACATAAATAAAATAATCATGTAACCTTTTTATTTCTTAATAGAAAATCAGTAGACAGTTGTCTACTTCTCCAACAACACAAAAAAAAAAAAAAAAAAAAAAAAACCTATGATAATGAATAATTTACGGCGGGAATTTCATAAATGCAGAAGCGCTCTAAACTTCTGCCTTCATTCAACAATGTATATGTTAAGATGTTTATAATTGCATTATATATACAGACTCGGGGGCGGATCTAAGGGGGTGCCAGGGGCCCCCAGAAGTTGTTGAACCCGATTTTTTTGGTTTAAGTTAAGTTTATATTTGGTGTAAATTTTTGTTAATTTGATGCCAAAATTCATTTTTTTAATCAAACATGGACAATGGTTAACAAATTAAATATTTTATTACTTAAGTATACAATTAACTCTTAATCATAATTATTTTGTTGAACATATATAAAAATCGTATTTTATAATAGTTATTTTTTTATCGTTTTAACTATGAACTGGCCTCTTGAAACCCCTTTTGGATTAAACCTTAGAATGTTGGAACCATGACTCGTCTTCCGACCCCCTTTCATATTGATCCTAGATCCGCCCCTGCATACGAGTTTATACGTCGTGTCGTTAGCCTCATAACTTGGCCAGTGTATAATTAATTTTGTCAGCAACGTCTCCCACCATTACTTTACTTTTCAGTTTTCACCAATGCCCTTCTAGGATAATTAATTGTAAGATATATATTATAGAATGTCAGATGAATGCAATAATTTAATTAATTATAGAAGTATACTTCATATGTAGATTTGATTTTAAAGCATTTTTTTTCAGTATTAATACATGTTTGGTCTCCCTTAACGTGTACAATATTAAATATTATGTTAATGATTATCTTGACAATTTTGACAATTAGACTTTTCAAAATATTGAAAAAAAATAAAAATTCTCAAAAACAAAAAAGAGTTTACCGAAGCATTTTGTAACTAATAGATGGATTATGTTTCTGATTATATTTAATTTAAGCAATGTCTGATAACTTTTCAAAGATCCTAATCAAATTTAAGCAACGTCTAATAACTTTTCAAAGATCCGTTAAATTTCAACCGTTTAAAAATACACAAAAATTTGATAAGTCATCGAACTATATCCAAATTGATTAAAACTTGAAACACTATCAATCTACAAGTTAAATAATGCATCCATCAATCTTTTTTATTTTTAAATTTTTTTATGAATTTTTACAAATTTTTGAAATACTTTATTGTCAAAATTAATGTTAAGATAAGCATTGTCAATAGATCCTTTATGTTAATATGCTGGGATTAAATTTGTATCTCTGAGTTAAGAAAGCCCAACATTCTAAAATAATTATAAGCTTCTATATATTTCAAATTATTAAAAACGAAATAAATAGAGGTTGAAACTTGAAAGGATACGTTTTAAAGAAATTCAAGATTTAAAGATCTGATCTTGGAGTGAGAACAGAACTAGAGCACTGAACCCCTTTCCATAGAGCATTCATTATATATACCCATCTAACCCCTCATGCTCCTTCCATCTACCAGTAAATCAATCACCTCAATTCTCTCCTATCACACTAATTAAATCATGGCCGACAACTCTGTCGACAAACTCGTTGCTTCACTGGTAGAAGCGTTTCGAAAGTGCGAGATTGCTCTCAGCCGAGCTGAGGCCAAGTACCAGGCTGCCTTGCAACATGGCATTTTCCCTGACTTGGCCTACGACATTGCACTGGAGAACCTCCGACTCGCTCGTGAGAACTTTGCAAAGGTGGGTCAGCATGTGATGGCTAGCAGCGCCAGACTGGTTCAAGAATGTGCCTCCCAAGCAGAGGCAGCGGGCTCCAGTTCATCTCAGCCAGCTCCCATGGAGCAAGATGTCGCCGATGCATCAGAGGAGCAGAAATCTGATGACTCACAGGAGCGAAAATCAGATGCGTCACAGGAGCGAAGCTCAGATGCCTCCGAGGATCTGTTTGATTTTGATATGAATAAATTTGAAAAGGGGGAGGAGCTGGAGCACAACATGGCTGCACCTGACAAGTCCGTGGAGTGCAACAAAGCTGTTCTTGAAGGGTCGGTGAAGCACGAGGCTGCACTCGAAGAGTCGGTAGAGCAGAACGCAGCTGCACCTGAAGAGACAGTAAAGAACACGGCTACATCTGAAGAGACATTGGAGCGCAACACGGCTTCACAGGAGGAGGCAGCAGAGAACAATACGATTGCACCGGAAGAGACAGTGGAGCGCGGCATGGATGCAACCGAAGAGACAGTGGAGCACAAAACAGCTTCACCTGAAGAGACAGTTGATCTGATGAAACTAGTTCTTTGTTTGTTACTATATTTCTTGATTGTTTATTCTTGCATTCTTGTTTCTTGCTTTATTTTCTTGGTTTTGTGTTCAAGTTTTGTGTGATAAGAAGTAGTGAGGCACTGTGATGCTTTTGTAAAGGAATTAATGAGTTTAATGCAAATATCTTGTTCAGTTAGCTACACATTTTGAGAATTTAATTTCTTGCTTGAATCTTATACTTTTGTTTCTCCCAAATCCGGAAATCAATTAATTGCAGTTTTGCTTTTTGGTCTTTCTTTCGTTTTCTTAACACCTTTTATCATTACTAGAGCTGTGAATCGGGGCTTCCCCAAAAAAATAATATTACATATATTAATATATATTGAAAATAAATATATTTTTTTCATAAATATATCTTGTTAGATAAATATTGGACTTAATATATTTTCTATATAATATATTTTTAGCTACATCTCAATTTATATAAAAGAATATAAAGGATTGCAAATATTTTGAATCTTAAATTGTTCTTTAGGTACATCATATTATCTCTTTAATGAAATAAATTTTGAGCAATTTGATTAAGATAAATGAAGAGAGAGAAACAAAATAAATGGTTGAGATTAATGATAATGTGGCATAGCTAAAAAGCTTATAATCTTATCCCTCTTTCTAGAGTATGAATTTTGCATAACAGTCTCAAGTGAATTATAATTTGGAGTAAGAATATTGCTGGTGTACAACCAACAATTTGTGTACAATTTAATTTACGGTGCAAATAATGGTTATAAAAGATGCCAGTGGCTTTCTATATTTACCAAGCAAATAGGCATAATGGGCACATAAAAATTTATAAAAGGAAAACTGTTTGATGCAATTGCACGGGAGTCATCTTTGGAAACTATTTTGCACACAGTATAATTTCGCTTTAAATGGGCCAGCAAAATCAACGGAACCATTAATTACATGATTATGATCATATTAAATTAATTTCCAAAATACTGACTTCAGGGTTCAAAAACGAATGGAAGTTTTCATTTGTCACGGAAATATATATTTGATGGTCCCACACGTCAGATTCATCTTCTTAATGTGTCACTATTTTTTTTAATATCAAAGATTTATCATTTATGGATCTTCAAAAGGTTTTTTCTTTGAGAAAGGATCTTCAAAAGGTTTGATAAGAAAGAAACAAATAAACATTCTGTCAATTATTCTAACAAGAAAGAAACGAAAAATGATGCTAGAGCAGACTGAGTACACAAAACCAAGAAAAAAGTTCGAAATGCAAAAGAGAACTTATAAGAAATAATCATATGAGAAGTATAATTTAATTGTAAGAAATATCTTCATAGAATTATAGTCATGCCCAACACAAAATTCTCACTCGATATTCACAAAATTCTCCAACATAATTCACCAGGATTAATTGTTAATAAAAAGAGAGGAAATCTCAAATAGGATACGTCATATATGATTTTGAATTTGGTTTATATTTATTTTATTACCATACTTTACTAAGTACTAACAAATAAGTATAGTGTAATAATGATAACAAACATAACAATTAAAGATTTGAACATGATTGTACTGAAAAGTAATTAATACATACTAATTGTAACTTATGAGTATGATTGACTATATTATCCTTTTGATAAATGAACGGTTCAGAATAAAAGTTGGACCATAATATTGATTGTACACAAATTTTTAGTTGTACACCAGCAATATTCTTTGGAGTAATTAACGTTCAAAACTAAATTTTTTTTTTTTGTAGAAAATTACTTTTTAAGCTGCTAAATTCTAGAGATTGCTGCTGGTAATTAAACTTTTATGCCTTAATTAGCAATATGCTGAATTGAACATTTATGTTCAGAATTAGAGAAATGTGAATCGTTTGATAATTTAAGTCCATTGAATGATGCTATCTCGATCATGTTGCACGGATTAATTAAACAGTATACAGCAAGTCATTTTCAGTTAAATATGTAATGGATAAGGTTAATTCATTACGTCTACGCGTAACATGATTCAGAATTAGGGCCTGATTTAGTGATATTAGTGTTTCTGATCTTTACAGCTTGCAATCCGGAAATTAATTGCGGAAAAAAGAACTTAATTAAGTTGTTTATAATTGCATTATAAAGAGTTTAGCCTGATTCTTGGCCAGTGAATAAGTTTGTCAGCAACGGCTCCCACCATTACTTTTTCAGTTTCATCAATATATGTCCGTCTAGGATAATTGATTGTAAAATATATCTTATAGGATGTCAGATGAATGCAACAATTTGATTATATAGCAAATTTTCAGTATGAAGAAAATATACTGTACATATTCGGTCTCCCTTAACGGATAAATTTGTATTTCTCAGTCAGGAAAGCCCAACATTTTAGAAAATATAATGGTAATAACTTTAACTAAAGCATGCATGAAAGTATTAATTGCAGTTTTAGATGTCACATATATAAGCTTCAACATATTTCAAATTATCAAAAGAGAAATTAAAAGAAGTTGTTTTACAGAAACGAAAGATTTAAAGATCTGATCTTGGAGATATAACAGAACTAATTAAGCAGCATCTAACAGAAAAAAACAGAATTAATGCTTCTCACTCACTATAGAGCATTATATATAGCCATCTAGCCCCTCATGCCCTTTCCATCTACCAGTATAATATAATCAATCACCTCGATTCTCTCCTCATCACACTCATTAAATCATGGCCCACAACTCTGTCGACAAATTCGTTGCTCCACTGGCAGAAGCATATCTAAACTGTGAGGCTGCTATCAACCATTTTGAAGCCGAGTACAACGCTGCCATGCAACATGGCATTTTCCTTGACTTGGCCTACGACATTGCACTGCAGAACCTCCAAATCGCACGTGAGAACTTAGCAGAGGTGTCTGAATATGTGAGGGCTTGCAATGAGAGGCTGGAACAAGAACATGCCCCCCAAGCGGATGTAGCGGGCCCCAGTTCATCTCAGCCAGCTCCCGTGGAGCAAGATGCCGTTGCTGCATCAGAGGAGCGGAACTACGATGCCTCACAGGAGCAAAAATCAGATGCGTCACAGGAGCTAAGCTCAGATGCCTCCGAGGATCTTTTTTATTTTGATGTGAATAAATTTGGAAAGGGGGAGGAGCAAAAATCAGATGCGTCACTGCAGGAGCGAAGCTCAGATGCGTCACTGCAGGAGCTGGAGCGCATCATGACTGCACCTGATGAGTCCTTGGAGCGCAACAAAGCTGTTCTTGAAGGGTCGGTGGAGCACAAAGCTGCACTCGAAGAGCCGGTAGAGCAGAACACAGCTGCACCTGAAGAGACAGTAAAGAACACGGCTACATCTGAAGAGACATTGGAGCGCAACAAAGCTGTTCTTGAAGAGACAGTGAAGTACATCATGGCTGCACTCGATGAGTCTGTGGGGCAGAACATGGTTGCACCTAAAGAATCCGTGGAGCGCAACACGGGTGCAACCGAAGAGACAGTTGAGCGTGACGCGGCTTCACAGGAGGAGGCAGCAGAGAACAATACGATGGCACTGGAAGAGACAGTGGAGCGTGGCGTGGATCACCGCAGGGCGAAGAAGACTGCTGGTATTAGCAATCTTTAGTACTGCTATTGCAATAAGTCCAGCAGAATTGAACTAGTTCTTTGTTTTGTTATTACATTTCTTGATTGCTTTCTTTGTCATTCTTGTTTCTTGCTTAGTTTCTTGGTTGTGTTCATGTTTTGTGTGATAAGTAGTAATGGGGCACTGAGATGCTTTTGTAAAAAGGAATCAATGAGTTTAATGGAAATATCTTGTTTAGTCAGCTACAGAATTTGAGAATTTTTATTGCTTGGATCATATAGTTTTGTTTCTCCCAAATTATGGGGCTGAATTAGGGCCTGACTTAGTGTTATTAGTGTTTCTGATCTTTACAGCTTGCAATCCGGAAATCAATTGCAGTTTTGCTCTTCTTGTTTCTTGCTTTATTTTCTTGGTTTTGTGTTCAAGTTTTGTGTGATAAGAAGTAGTGAGGCACTGTGATGCTTTTGTAAAGGAACTAATGAGTTTAATGCAAATATCTTGTTCAGTTAGCTACACATTTTGAGAATTTAATTTCTTGCTTGAATCTTATACTTTTGTTTCTCCCAAATCCGGAAATCAATTAATTGCAGTTTTGCTTTTTTGTCTTTCTTTCGTTTTCTTAACACCTTTTATCATTATTTTGCATAACAGTCTCAAGTGAATTATAATTTGGAGTAATTAACGTTCAAAACTAATTTTTTTTTTTTTTTTGTAGAAAATTACTTTTTAAGCTGCTAAATTCTAGAGATTGCTGCTGGTAATTAAACTTTTATGCCTAAATTAGCAATATGCTGAATTGAACATTTATGTTCAGAATTAGAGAAATGTGAATCGGTTGATAATTTGAAGGCTTCCATTGAATGATGCTATCTCGATCATGTTGCACGGATTGATTAAACAGTATACAGCAAGTCATTTTCAGTTATATATGTAATGGATAAGGTTAATTCATTACGTCTACGCCTAACATGATTCAGAATATATTGTCTGTGTTCTATGGAGTTTAAATTATGGAAATTGGTACAGATGCCACCTGCTGTGCTGTCCCTCGTGAACGAGCATATCCACTGTGTTTGCTCTCTTCTGGTATGCTGATCCGACATTACCCCATTTCAGTTTTAAGAAAAAATCGTTCCCAATCGCTCTCAATTAATTGCCTCTTGTTTTCTGACCCAAACCAATTCTTGTGATCTTTTATTTAACAAAAAGCGCCAGAACTACGCAAGGTCCAAACTGATACCAAAGAGTATCTACAGTGCCAGAGTCTTAACACGTTCTTTTTAGGTTTTACAGCAATTATATATACTGTATAGCTAGCTAGCGAATTGGCCTCTATACATTACCCAATTGTCTGCATTTATATATATGGGGCTAGTGATGGATCGAACTCTAAGAGCTTACTATATATTGATTATTATAAAAGGTGTATGTACTGAATTAATTCAAACAAAGTCTCTCGATTTTATCTTTGTAAGTAATTTACTAAACTAACTATGATAATTATTAATAATAATTTACGGCATTTCATAGAGGCGCTCCAAACTTCTGCCTTCATTCAACAATGTATAAATTAACTTGTTTATAATTGCATTATACAGAATTTATACGTTCTGTCGTTAGCCTGATAACTTGGCCAGTGCATTAGTTTGTCAGCAACGGCTCCCACAATATATATTACAGAACGTCAGATGAATGCAATAGTTTAACTATAAAAGGATACTTAACATGTAAAATTGACTTTATTATAGAAAATTTTCAGTATGAAAGAAAATTAATAAACTGTACATATATGTTCGGTCTCCCATAACATGTGCAATACTATTTTTATGTTAATATGCACGGGATAAGTGTGTATTTCTCAGTTAGGAAAGCCCAACATTCTAAAATAATTGTAAAAAAAATGAACTCAAGCATGAAATTACTAATTGCATTATTAAAAAGAAACTAAAAGAAATAATTGTAAATGCCACATACATAAGCTTCAAAATATTTCAAATTGTCAAAGAAGAAATTAATTAAAAGAAAATGAAAGGATATGTTTTAAAGAAATTAAAGAATTAAAGATCTGATCTTGCAGCGCCTAATTACAGAAAGAAACAGAATACTAGCATTGAACCAGCTTTATATACCCATCTATGATCTATATATATATCCTCTCATGCTCTTTCCATTTTTTATACCCATCTGCCTCTCAGCTCTTAATTTCCATCTACCAGTATAATCAATCACCCCAATTCTCTCCTCATCACACTAATTCAATCATGGCCGACAACAATGTCGACAAACTCGTTGCTTCACTGGTAGAAGCATTAGTAAACTCGGATGCTCTCGGCCTAACTGAGGCTGATTACCAGGCTTTGCTGCATTGCATTTGCCCTGACTTGTTCTACGACATTTCACAGAAGGACCTCCAAATCGCGCGTGAGAACTTCGCAAAGGTGTATAAACAAGTGAGGGCTGGCACTGACAGGATGATGCGAGAACGTGCCCCCCAAGAGGATGTAGCGGGCCCCAGTTCATCTCAGGCTCAGCCAGCTCTGGCGGGGCAAGATGTTGCTGATGCATCGGAGGAGCGAATCTCAGATGTGTCGGAGGATTTTCTTGTTCTTGATCTGAATAAATCTGAAAAGGGGGAGGAGCTGGAGCACTACATGGTTACACCTGAAGAGCTGGTGGAGCACGAGGCTGCACTCGAAGAGTCGGTAGAGCAGAACACAGCTGCACCTGAAGAGACAGTAGAGAACACGGCTACATCTGAAGAGACATTGGAGCGCAACAGAGTTGTTCTTGAAGAGACAGTGAAGTACATCATGGCTGCACTCGATGAGTCTGTGGGGCAGAACATGGTTGCACCTAAAGAATCCGTGGAGCGCAACACGGGTGCAACCGAAGAGACAGTTGAGCGTGACGCGGCTTCACAGGAGGAGGCAGCAGAGAACAATACGATGGCACTGGAAGAGACAGTGGAGCGCGGCGTGGATCACCGCAGGGCGAAGAAGACTGCTGGTATTAGCAATCTTTAGTACTGCTATTGCAATAAATCCAGCAGAATTGAACTAGTTCTTTGTTTTGTTATTACATTTCTTGATTGCTTAATTTCTTTGTCATTCTTGTTTCTTGCTTATTTTCTTGGTTTTGTGTTCAAGTTTTGTGTGATAAGTAGTAGTGAGGCACTGAGATGCTGTTGTAAAGGAATCAATGTGTTTAATGGAAATATCTTTTTTTAGTCAGCTACAGAATTTGAGAATTTTTATTGCTTGGATCATATAGTTTTGTTTCTCCCAAATTATGGGGCTGAATTAGGGCCTGACTTAGTGTTATTGGTGATCTGATCTTTACAGCTTGCAATCCGGAAATCAATTGCAGTTTTGCTCTTCTTTTTTCTTTCATTTTCTTAATATGTTTTAGCACTATTTTGCATGGCAGTCACAAGTATAGATTATAATTTTGGAGTAACTAACGTTCAAAACTAAATTAAGTCTTTAAAATTACATTTTAAGCTGCTCAATTCAAGAATTGCTGCAGGTAAACAGAAAAGAAAAATTAAAGATTATGCTGCCACTGAGACAGCGCTTAGAAAAGAATGATTCTTGGTTTATGTGAAACATTAAGCAAAAAGATTTGGCATTTTAATTGTTGTTGAAAGATAGTCTAAGGACAGAACTATAATGAAAGTATGAAACAGATTAAATCTGTCCTGGTAGTTAGTACTGTTCTGCAAGTACTTTTAGAGTTTTACCAGTATCTTGATTAATTAGTGAGGCTTTGGCCCAAGTTTGCGACTTTTGAACTTTTATGCCTTAATCAGCAATAAGCTGAATTGAACATTTGTGTTCAGAAATATTAGAGAAATGTAAATTGTTTGATAATTTAAATCTATTGAGTTGAGTGATGCTAATCTTAATCATGTTTGCACTGATTAAAACAGAACACAGCAAGTCATTTTCAGTTAAATATCTAATGGATAAGGTTAATTCTTTACATATCCGCATGAAATGATTCAGAATTGGCCTCTACATTGTCTGCATATATATCAGGCTGATTTCATATCCTCCGCAGTACCGCAAATTGAAGTTAATTATGTGGGCCGTTGGATTGTCTCGAGATCCGAGCTTACACGAATCTCGAGATAATCCAACGGCCCACTTGATTAACTGCAACTTGCAGTACTGCACTGCAGGGGATAGGCACTCGGTCGGGCTAGTGATGGATCGGATTCTAAGAGGTTAATGAAATGCATAGTTATTTAAAATATAGCAATTTGAAAACCAAACTGGTACAAGCTGAAAATCAGCACCAATTCAGCAAGAAAGAAAACGATTGAAACAACTCAAATCGAGCACACCAATTGCTGATTTTTCTGAAACACTTCAATTGAAAACATCGAGTCTTGTACTTAAACCACATACACAAACACTATGTTCAAAAAGCAAGTAAACAAGGCCAAATTATAAGAACAAAGACAGATGACGTGGCAGCAATGTTGTGCCAGCTCAGACCCCAGTATCAAGTATCAACCAACATTTCCTCACTATATTTTTCTACGTTAACAGTAATATGAATATCTTTTACAAAATAAACCCTGCACTAAACCAGAATAACAGTTTCATTCTGCCTCTGCTAATTGACCCAAAACTGGGCCAAATTCTGTTATGGGCTGAACTGAAATGAGGAGGGACCCGACCCAACATGAACTAAATCAAACAACATCCCTGGATTTTATCTTAATTTGTAATTAATTTACTAAACTAACTATGATGGTTAATAATTTACGGACTTGGCCAGTGAATAAGTTTGTCAGCAACGGCTCCCACCATTACTTTTTCAGTTTCATCAATGTATGTCCATCTAGGATAATTGATTGTAAAATATATTTTATTTTATAGGATGTCAGATGAATGCAACGATTTGATTATAGACGTATACTAATATGTAGAATTGACTTCGTTATAGCAAATTTTCAGTATGAAGAAAATTAATATACTGTACATATTCGGTCTCCCATAACATGTACAACATTATTTTTATGTTAATATATGCAGGGATTAAGTTTGTACGTACCTCTGAGTTAAGAAAGCCCAACATTCTATTAAAATGATAAGAAAATTAACCCCAGCATGCATGAACCAAAGATTAATTGCATCAGTAAATGCCACATATATAAGCTTCAACAGTTCAACATATTTCAAATTATCAAAAAAGAAATTAAAAGAAGTTGTTTTAAGGAAATTCAAGATTTAAAAACAGAAAAAAAGAGAATGCTTCTCAGTCACTAGAGCATTGAACCCCTTTCCATAGAGCACTTATATATACCCTGTTGAGTATGGAGGCACTAGCTATAACAATATTTTCTATTATATCTCAAAATATTGTTACAACTACTACTTAAATACTAAACCTCCATATACCCCTAGCTTCTTACTACAACCTAACCTCCAATTCACTACTATCTCTTGCTTGGTTTTCTTCATCCAACTCCACACCCCTATTTATACTAGTTCTATGGAGGGTGGTGGATAATTCTAGATACAAGATATTTTTCTCAAGATATTTCTCAAGTATATTCTAGACTTGAGATATTTTTCTTGTCTCTAGAACATTCCTAATAAATATCTATTATCTCCATAATTCTAGATAATTCTTGTATATGGGCTTGGACCAATTTGGGTTGGGCTTATGGGCTCAGCGTTGCTCATCTTAACACTCCCCCTCAACGCTGACTCGGTGTTGCTCTGAACTTTGGCACTCCGCGTCCATCCGGATCGTTATGCTTATTTGCGGTCGAACTTTTTGATTCTTTAGTTCTTGATCGGCACGACTCAATTGCTTGTAGCTGAACTTCTCGATTCTTTCCTTCGGAACTCTGATTCACTACCAGCCTTGGCACTGGTTCTCGTCGAATGGATACTCCTCTGCGGATCACTTGACGGGTTGCATCTCCTCGCAAGATTATCTGTCTATCACAGTCACTCCTATGTGTCATCTCATCGGCATCACCTTCCTCAGTGATGGTTTCCACCCCATCATTCTCTTGAGGCTTCTCTTCATCCGCCACGACGCAACTCATAATTCCGACCTCCTTTATGACTTTGGTCTCCTCATCGAGCAATTCTTTAATTGGTTCTTTAAAAGGTAATGACTCAAAGTCAAGCTTACTTACCTCTTTGACATCTTCGGTATCTTCCATGAAGAACGATGACTCGGAATTGATCTCTTCCTCCTCGACTTCTGTGGCATCTTCTCCATCTTTGATCGGCCACGACTCCATGTCAAACTCCTCTTCCTCTGATTCATCACTGTCGGCAACCTCTATGCCAACTACCGACTGTATTCCAACAGTCGCCACCACGTCCCAATCTTCTTCATATGGGACCTCCTCCGGCACCATCTCCACTTTGGTCGCCGCGAGGCTTTCTTCATCTTCCATGATTGCAGCAGTGAGTGCTACTTCTGCATCCCACTCTTCTTCACAACCACTGCTCTCATGGACAATGTCTTGGCTTCTTGAGGTCGCCACATTACCATGGCCTTTCTTCTTCTTCCGCCAGCAATCTCGTGCATAATGCCCTCTTTTGCCACAGTTATAACATCGATCGTCATCGTCTTCATTGTCATCGGATGAGTCTCGAGCTCCCCCTGAAGAATTAGTCTTCTCTTTAGGCCTTCGTTGCTGGCTAGACCTTCCTTCGGGTCTACCTCTTGACTTTCGGTCAGGTCGACCCGTCTTTCGGTTGCTGAACAAGGCCTCTTCTTCTTGCTTCAACGAGACTCCGGCCATTTGCTTCACTAGAGCCTCCTGGTTTGCGAGCATATTCTCCAGCTCCAATAGTGTTGGCTGCGTTGGCCAACCTTGGACGGCTGCTATGAACCCGCTGTACTCGGGTCTTAGCCCATTGATGAGAATCCTTCTCATCCTTTGCTCGCTGATCTTTTCTTCAGGGTCTATTTGAGCAATCTCACTACAAAGAGATTTTACTTTTGTAAAGTAATGGTTAATCATCATCTTACCTTGTGAGATTGTCATGAGCTCCTTCTCAAGTAGTTGGAGGCGCGCGTCGTTCTTCTTTGAGAAGAGTGTTGCTAGGGTATCCCAGGCTACCTTCGGCGTGGGCACTTCTCTGATGTACTCCAGTAGCTCGTCTTCAACGGCTGTCCTGAGTACAAACATCGCCTTCCCAGCCTTGATTCGCCATTTCCGCAGAGTTTCGGCTTGCTTCTCCACGGACAGAGTTTCAGCTGGCTTCTCTGAAGCCTTCTTCTTTTTCGTTTTGGGGCCAGCAACTTGTTCCGATACCGTCTCTTCTACGGTATCAACTTTCGGCGGGGTCGTCTCAGACCCGCCTACTACCTCCCATAGGTCCTGCCCTTGGAGGTAGGACTCTATGCATGCCTTCCAATATATATAATTACTAGAATTCAATTTCTTCATTCCACCAATCGTACCTGAGAAATCCATGGCTTCAACTAGGACGGCTGACGTCTAGTAAGCCTTCTTGAAGATTTCTCCTCCACCGCACTTCGCAGTCCCGGACTGTCGTCAAGCTGCGGCTCCTTCGACAACTTGTCGATACCACTATATTGACTGGCGGAACACCGGCAGAATTCCGGCTCTATGCTTGACCCCTACCACCGACTCTGAACAAGCTCCGACAACTCCGGCTCTGATACCAGATTGTTGAGTATGGAGGCACTAGCTATAACAATATTTTCTATTATATCTCAAAATATTGTTACAACTACTACTTAAATACTAAACCTCCATATACCCCTAGCTTCTTACTACAACCTAACCTCCAATTCACTACTATCTCTTGCTTGGTTTTCTTCATCCAACTCCACACCCCTATTTATACTAGTTCTATGGAGGGTGGTGGATAATTCTAGATACAAGATATTTTTCTCAAGATATTTCTCAAGTATATTCTAGACTTGAGATATTTTTCTTGTCTCTAGAACATTCCTAATAAATATCTATTATCTCCATAATTCTAGATAATTCTTGTATATGGGCTTGGACCAATTTGGGTTGGGCTTATGGGCTCAGCGTTGCTCATCTTAACATACCCCTCTATCCCCTCATGCTCTTTCCATCTACCAGTATAATATAATCAATCACCTCGATCCTCTCCTCATCACACTAATTAAATGATCATGGCCGACAACATTAATGTCGACGAACTGATTGCTTCACTGGTAGAAGCGTTTCTAAACTATGTGGCTGCTCTTGACTATGTTGATGCTGAGTACAATGCTGCAATGCAACGCGGCATTTTCCCTAACTTGTCCTACAACATTGCACTGGAGAACCTCCAAGTCGTCCGTGAGCACTTCTCAAGGGTGTTTGAACATGTGAGGGCTTGCACTGAGAGGCTGCAACAAGAACGTGCCTCCCAAGCGGAAGATGTCGCTGATGCATCAGAGGAGCAAATCTCAGATGTGTCGGAGTATTTGCTTGAAGAGCCAGTGGAGCAGAACACAGCTGCACCTGACGAGACATTGGAGCGCAACACAGCAGCAATCGGAGGGACAGTTGAGCGTGACACGGCTCCACAGGAGGAGGAGGCAGCAGAGGACAATACGATTGCACCGGAGGAGACAGTGGAGGACGGCATGGATGCACCGCAGGGCGAAGGTATTAGCAATCTTTAGTACTGCTATTGCAATAAGTCCAGCAGAATGAAACTAGTTCTTTGTTTAGTTATTACATTTCTTGATTGCTTTCTTTGTTATTCTTGTTTCTTGCTTATTTTCTTGGTTTTGTGTTCAAGTTTTGTGTGATAAGTAGTAGTGAGGCACTGTGATGCTTTTGTAAAGGAATGAATGAGTTTAATGCAAATATCTTGTGCTGTTAACTACAAATTTTGAGAATTTTTATTGCTTAATTCATATAGTTTTGTTTCTCCCAAATTATGGGGCTGACTTAGTGTTATTAGTGTTTCTGATCTTTAATTTACAGCTTGCAATAATCCGGAAATCAATTGCAGTTTTGCTCTTCTTCTTTTTTTCTTTCATTTTCTTAACATGTTTTAGCACTAGTTTGCATCAAAATTTCAAGTATATTATTGGAGTCATTACCGTTGAAAAACTAAATTAAGTTTGTAGAAAACTGCTTCTTAATTAAGTTGTTCAATTCTGGTCTCTAGAGATTGCTGCTGGTAAACAGAAAAAAAAAATTAAAGATTATGCTGCCCAAAGAGACAGCGCTTAGAAGAATGATTCTTGGTATATGATCTGTGAAACATTAAGCAAAAAGATTTGGCATTCTAATTTTGGTTGAAAGATAGTCTAAAGACAGAATAATAATGAAAGTATGAAACAGATTAAATCTGTCCTGGTTGTTAATAATGTTCTAGATCTGAAATTACTTTTAGCGTTACCAGTATCTTGGTTAATTAGTGAGGCTTTAGCCCGAGTTTGAGACTTTTAAACTTTTACGCCTAAATCAGCAATATGCTGAATTGCATATATACTTATGTTAAGCATTAGAGAGATGTAAATCGTTTGATAATTTAATCCATTTTAGTGATGCCAATCTTAATCATGTTTGCATGGATTAAAGCAGAATACAAATCATTTTTAGTTAAAACATCTAATGGACAAGGTTAATTCTTTACGTCTGCGCATGACCTGATTTAGAATTGTCTATGTTCTACTTCTACTACTTCTGTGGAGCTTAAATTGTGGAAATCAGTACAGATGAACGCCTGTACGTACTGTGTGAAACGACCATGAATTGCAAGTACTGATAACAGGTTAACATATAACAGCAAGTCCTGGCAACAAATTTTCGACATACTTTCTGTCCTGCACCACCTAATTTTCAGTTTTAAGAAAAACTATTCCTAATCACTCTCAGTTTCCTCTTGTTCTCTGATCCAAACCAGTTCTTGTGATCTTTTATTTACAAAAGGCTGCAGAAACTGGCTAACTGTTGTACCAGAAGTTGGGTCAGTGAGGTTCTGACTAGATCTACACTTGATCATCTGTTTATTGGCAATTTATTGAACAATATCATCTACCATAAACAAAATAAAGTGATTTTAACAGTGAACAGTAAATTTGAAAAAATAAAACAAATTATGAAAGAATTTCGGATATAGATAATTTGTAGGATATATAATAGTGCCAATTCTCAACTATGGAAAGAGAAGAACTAAAATATCATCAAGCACTACCTGAATAGAACAACAACTGTCAACTGTGAACAAAGAAGGTATGTATCCAAGTTAGAGTTTAACAAATAAAGCAGAAGGAAGAAACTACATTTCTGCACTCAAGCCCACCATTTATGCACTGTCCTTTTATTTCTAATCTCTGGAGTAGATTGAAATTATTTCATCCTCAAGGTAATTTATAGCTACAGAGTACAGACTCACTTGAGTCTTTCTGGTATTCATGTACCAAATTAGCTTTTGCTATTATTTGCTTTTGGTGTGCCAATATTTGGATAATTTGGAAGGAAAGAAAGAAACTTTAGAATCTCACATCTAATGGTGGCCCTAGTATATATGGATGCTGACCCTTACATGGAGACAAGCATTGGTTAATCAGTGATGTCTTGGTCAGCTAGTTTAGGGTTGCAGGAATAGGTCTTGGTTTGTGCTTTTTGTGTACTTCTTCTATTTTGCTATGACTGTAACTAGAAAGACAGGGTGCGCTTCGCGCAATCAATAAATTATACTTGCTAAAAACACTAATAACATGATTAACAATAAATTCTTGATATATAGAGCAAAGATCCAAAAAATAATAAAAAAAAAAAGTAACTATGCCTAAAAAAAAATACTATTCCTTTGACACTCTAGATCTACAGTGCACGGCAATGTTCAACTTCTACTATCTCTAATGTGAGTAAAAGCCTCCCGTACTCCTAACTCAAAAATCATACTAAATTATCTCGAAATTTCGATTTATGGGTCTCATTGAATCTTTTATATCAAAATATCATAGGATACAAAAATTTTCCATTTTTTGAGATTTTTAAATATTCATTTTGTATTTTTTAAAGATAACATAGTTTTATACATTATTTTGAGGTCATTCTAAAAAATTTCAAAACATATACTTAAGAAACTCAAAAAATGAAAATTTTTTGTATTCTAAGAGATTTTGATATAAAGAATTTAATGAGAATAATAAATCAAAATTTCATGATGGTGTAATATGATTTTTGAGTTAGGAATGCGGGAGGCCTCCGCTTCCTATTGTATTTCTCGTTCTTTTGTTTTATTGTTTAATTGTTTAACCTTTTTCTTTTCTTTTGCTTTTATTTTGCTTCTTTTATTTTCCAAAACCATAATGTAACAACTTGTTCATTAATGGAATAGGAGGGGACGATTCGAGCCCTTTCCTCGTTTTAAAAAAAGAAAAGATTTACTCACTGGACACTGTACTGGGCTTTTGAAGAGCAAGTAATAAAGGCCGGCATCCTAGCGATGCTTTTCTGTTTTCAAAAAAGTCGGCCTATTATGACTGCATCTTCTCTGTTTTAGTTTCAGAGGTAGGCTGGCTCGCAGCAGTCTGCAAATGGGCTTGCATTCATTTTGGATCGGCTCTTGAATCCTGGATATGGAAAACCGTCGATGGATCGGATCCGGATATTCCATGATCCAATTGCGGCGACCCGCGCAATTCACGGCTCGCTCGCTCAGACAGACTTTGATTCAAAAGATCCATCCGGTCCCCCCCGTCCTCACGTGCAGCGAATCAACGACGCGGATTAGAAAGGGAGTTTCTTGGATATGAATGGAGCACTCGTCACGCGACAAGATCCTTCCTTCCTTCGCCTCTTTTAGATAGATAGCGCGCTCCCGGCTCCTCATCGATCCCCTTCTTTTGGGTTCCAATCTGCTGCCATAGAATCTTGGCTGTTCGTTTTTTACTTTCTACGGTCCCGATTCAGACTGCAGGGGAACGGCCGCCGTCCTTTTTGTGGGGCCCTCTGTCAGAGACACTAAAAACAATAGCAGGCCGCTGCGATAGAAACAGAATCGTAGCTGATGATGTGAATCCTCCTCCCTCCTCTCGAATTGATATCCTCTGCTGCGCAGTTCGTTGCTGCGCAGAATTTCAACTGTTGGATCTGCTATGAGATTCGTGCAACTCAATCTCAAAAAATCCCCCTACAATCCTCATCGTTGACTTGCTGCGCAGTATTTTACAGCGCAGCAGACGATAAGCACTCCTCTATCTTCTATCTAAAGTACAATAAAACGGACAGTCACTGCCCTCGCGCTCCTAAACCCCGAAAATGGCAACGCCACCGTCTCCCGGTCCGAGCGCGCCGACGGCGGCCTGCGACCCCGACGCCACCATCGCCATCCTGGAGATCGCCAATCTGCTCTCCGTCCCCATGGCCCTCACCGCGGTAATCCGCCTCGGCGTGCCGGCCGCCATCTGGTGCAATGGCGAGAACGCCCCTCTCTCCGCCTCCGAGGTCCTCCCCTCCTCCCCCGACCCCTCGCTCCTCCAGCGCCTCCTCCGCCTCCTCTCCTCCTACAATATATTCCGGGAGCATATCTCTGACTCCGACGGCACCCGCCGCTACTCGCTGACGTCTCTCGGCCAAACCCTCGTCGGCGATCAGGGCTCGTACGCCGACTATGTGCTGCAGCACCACCAGGACGCGCTGGTGCGCGCGTGGCCGAGGCTCCACGAGGCCGTGGTCGATCCGACGGGCCCGGATCCGTTCCGCCGGGCGAACGGAGGGGTGCCGGCTTACCAGTACTATGGCACCGATCCGGAGACCAATGAGTTGATGCTCCGGGCCATGAAGGGGGTGTCGGAGCCCTTCATGGAGCGCCTGCTCGAAGGCTACCGGTCGGGGTTTGATGGAGTGGAACAGTTGGTCGATGTCGGTGGCAGCTCGGGTGCCTGCCTGGAGATGATCATGAAAAGGGTCCCGTCGGTCAGATCCGGAGTCAATTTTGACTTGCCGGAGGTTGTTGCCGCCGCACCGGAGATGCCCGGTGAGTCTTAGTTCGGCCGGTTAATCGGTCAAATTATCTGTTATTATAATCAGTTTGTATAGTTAATTAGTGCATGAGTGCGTCATGACTTAGAAGTTAGAAGTTCCATTAGAAAACAATACCAAGATGGGGAGTTGAAAATTTTTTTTAAATACTTTTGTGTGGTTGTCATTGTTGCTGTCTTGCTGCCTTTCTGGACATAATAATTAATAAATAGAGAAATATCTTGCGTGCATTGGAAAACTGTACATACATTCATACATAGATATGTAACGGAATATAACAAATACATCCCAAAATATAACAGATGTATCCCGAAATATAACCTATAGATGCTATGGACAGTTATTCTATGGATGCTAGGTATTAGAGTAATACATATCAGAAGAGTAGTAGGGCGGCAGGAAGTCTTAATAATTGTTAATTTAACAGTTTAATAACGTAAGTGTCTGTCTGATCCAACAGTTTAATATTAGTTGTTAATTCAAATACTCATTCATAATTGTTGTCTCATACCAGAATATAATATTCAAGGAAACAGCTAAGAATGGAGACTATGGATCTCCTCCCCATTGTTATTTGTTGTGTGCATACGTTTTTTTTGGGTACATGCTTTAATTTTGCACTAACACTCATGACCTAAACCGGACGGACCAGATGTGTATACATGAAATGAGAAGCAATACATTCAAAATTGACTGATTTTCTTGGAAAAAAAGGAAAATTATTTGTTACCGTCCGTCTGACACAGCTGACTTGCTGCTGGTGTCAAGTGTACCGGTATATGATACTCAGATATGAAGCAGGGTTCTGATTTTTAACTAGTTCCAGGCTGAAGTGCTGAACTTCCTTGTTAGAAGTTCATAAGTATCTGGAGTTTCATGTATGGGTCGTTGGAAGAACTGAGAAGAAGTTTCAGGAGTCCCGAACTTTTAAGTGTGATAGTTTAGGACTGGAATTTCTCTTAGTTCAATTAATATTATGATAATGTGCTTATTTATGCAGGAATAACACACATTGGGGGTGACATGTTTAAGTCCATTCCACCTGGTGATGCCATTTTTATGAAGGTAAAATGCTGAGCAACTAATTATAGTTCTAACTTAAAATGTTACCAATAATTTCCATGATTGTATCTACTGGTTACCTCTTAACAAAGTGAAAAACAAAAATGCTAGTGGTTAATGCAGAATAAAAGGAACTTTAAATATCCTGTTGGTCTTCTGATTGCTAAAAGATTAAGTGATTCATGTAACCCCAAAAAAATAACCACTTACAAAGAAGTTGAGACAAAGAGGTTGTGACAAAGATCCACATGTAAATAAAATTATACTGAATGTCAATTACATCTCAGATTAAGAAACAATGCAATGAATTTTAACATAGTTTTACAAAAAAGTCTGATTAGGATATATTTTCTATTTTTTTCCTTTGCAGTGGATTTTGATGACATGGACAAATGATGAGTGTATTTCAATTCTAAAGAACTGCTATGGGGCCTTGCCCGATGGTGGCAAATTAATTGCATGTGAGCCAGTATTACCAGAGGAGACCGATAGCAGTAGCAGGACTCGTGCCTTATTAGAAAATGACATATTCGTCATGACCATCTACCGGACCCAAGGAAGGGGGCGGACTGAAGACGAGTTCCGGCAGCTTGGTCTTGAAGCCGGGTTCAAGTATTTCAAGGCCATCTATTTGGACCCGTTCTACACGGTCCTCGAGTTCATCAAATGAGATAGTTGGTTCTCTGATTCACTATTTTTTTTTTATGTTACCCCTTATTTATTGTTTCAATTGGAGGTAAAATTAAAGAAGCATATGAGCTAATGAGTGCTGCTGGATGCTTTTTACCCGGTTATCCTTGTCATATCATCATGATCATATGCCGTTAGTTAATAATTTGAAGCCTACTGTGGCTATAATAGGTAGAAATAATCAACATACTTGCATAATTTCCTACTCTGCTGCATTCAATATGTTTCCATGTTAATTTTGCAAGGTTGATGTATTCAAATCTATGTTACGTTGAAGTAATCAATTCAACCACTCTACAGTCTCTAATAGTAATGTTGCAATGCTTACAAACTCGGCCCAAAAATCTGATACAATGGAAAGGATTCTCAAGCCCGAAAGTGATAAAAGGGCAAGTCGAGGTCTGTAGAAGCTTGTATCCTTTTTTTTTAATATTAGAAGCTTGTATCCTTTGTATGCTCTAGTGCTGTGACAAACGGGCGGGTAAGGGTCTGACGGATGAAGGGTCCGGCGGGCAACGGGTCCGACGGGCGAAGGGAAAAACCCTCACCCTTACCCGCCCCTCGCCCTTCGGGTGAGGACGGGCACGGGCGGGCGGGGGGCGGGTGGGGGGCGAGGCGGGTCGTGTCGGCTTCGGGCAGATCGCCGGCGGTTTCTGACATTTTTCGGCGTTTTCGGGCGGATTCCGGTGTTCTTTTTTTTACATTTTTTTAGGAAATGTTTAAGATAATTTTTTTAAAACATAATATTTTAAAAAACAAAAAAAAACGAAATAAATTTTTAAAACAAAGTTTTTTTAGAATCCGAACTCCGAAGAACGTTAAAAATCCAAAACTTTAAAAATCCGAAACGATAAAAACAAAGTTATTTTAAAACAAACATTTTTTAAACAAAGTTTTTAGAAACAAATTTTTTTTAAAAAATAATCCGAAGCAAATTATTTTTTAAAAACAAAGCATTTTTCAAAAAATCAGAAACTTAAAAATCCGAAATCTTTTTAAAACAAAGTTTTGTTTAAAATAAATTTTTTTAAAACAAAGTTCTTCAAAACAAAATTTTTTTAAACCAAGTTTTTTTTAATTTTATTTGTTTAAAAAAAAAGTTACTCTCCTCTTTTATTCCGGGCTTGGGATCGGCTATGTTATGATATTATAAAATAACATAGGCGGAGTTCTAACTTTTTTAAAAATGTTATTAAATATTTAAAAAAATAAGAAAATGTTGAATAAATTGGAAAAATGAAAAGAAAATAGAAGAGTGTGTAGAGTTCGTACCGAAACCGAAACTACCTTTTTAGTTGTCCGATCTCATATACCATTGGCCGGTCTCTTCTTCGGGTTCGCATTCATCATCCGAGTCCGGCTCCGCGCTCCCTTGAGTTTCGGCGCCGGATAAAGATGCTTCCATTTCCTTATATTGCTCACGATTTTCCGCATCAATCCAATCCTTGAGGCATACGAGTCGCTCAAAAACCTTTGGACCCAACTTGCTCCTAATATCATTAAAAAACAAATGTAGTAAGTAAAAGAAAAAAATGTGATTTAAAATGAATAAAAAAATCGTGTAGATGTAAAAAAATATACGCATTTACCTTTTATCGGTAAGAATCCGATTTGCCGAACTAAAACAAGATTCGGAGGGCACGGTTGAAACGGGAACGGCAAATATGTTCCGCGCCATAGTATATAAAGTTGGAAAAATATTTTTGTTTTGCTTCCAATAATTAAGAACATCAATTCCCTCCAGTGCTCCCTTTATGGAAAAAGAGACTTGTAACTCGTTGGAGGCGTTGTACATAGTATCCGAACTATCGTCCTCCAATATTGACAATAATCAGTCGCCCGATTAGGTCCTATGAAATTTTAAGAAGTAAAAGATCGAATGAAATAAAAAAAATCCGAATTAATTAAAATCCGAATTTAATTAAAATTAAAATCGGATTCAAATTTAAAAATCCGAAATAAAGTTAAGAAATCCAATTCAAATTAAGAAAACCGAATTGAATTAAAAAAAACCGAAATAAATTAAATAAATCAGAAATAAAAAAAATGTACCGCGGGGTTTGACTTGTAGAAGCCGGTTGTTGGACATTTATTTGGGCGTTGTATGCGTTGAACAACTCTTCAATCACTTGGGTCACAATTTGATCCACCTTTGTAGCATTTTTATCGTGTAAACCTTCTTGTATGTTAAATGGAGACAATTTGCAACAATCGTGATGAGTGGTACGGTTTCCCAATATTTGAGAAACTTCTCCTTCATGGCTCCTACGATTGGAGCGAGAAAATGGTCGGTGTCTTCGAGAACTAAGAAAAAAAATCGAATTAAAAAACCGAAATTAAATTAAAAAACTGAAATTAATATAAAACCGAAATTAATAAGAAAACCGAAATTGATAAAAATTATGAAATTAAAAATGTACCTTTCATTTCATGATATACTTGGGATATTCGGAAGAGGTGGTGAAGCAACTCATGCGCGGTCGGTTTATATGAGCAAGACAATGCTAACGTCGCTTTGAAGAATATTTCAAGAAATTTCATTAATGCAATTGATCCCATTCAACCGACGAGAGAGCTAATTCCATACCCTCGGGCGACTCATTCAAAATTGCATTTATAGCTTGTGCGTAAGGAAAACATCGTTTCAACATTCTATAAGTTGAGTTCCAACGGGTATCTACGTCCCATGGCACTCTTAATTTAGTAAATTACATTCTACGGCCTTACCATTATTACTAGCATTATCAAAAGAAATTGAAAAAACTTTATTTTGGAGATCATTTTTCAAATTATATTCATTCATAACACCCAAAATTGCATTAAAAACTACTTCGCCGGTGTGCGGGTATTCTATAATCCGAAAACTTATTACTCTTTTTTGCAATTGCCAATTATTATCAATGTAATGTGCGGTAACACAAATATAAGATAAACCATGTTTACCGGCGGTCCAAATATCGGACGTGAGTGCTACTTAAAATGGTGCGGTTGCAAATATGGCAAGCAATTCATTTTTGTGGGCCGTAAATTGTTCTTTAATTTCGTTTGACATTTTCCTATAATAAAATGGTTTGTAAAATGGTTGAGCGCAACTTCTAATAACTAAACGAGCAAAACTCAAACAACCGCTCATACTAATTGGTTGTTCCTTGTGAGTAATATACCGTGCAAACTCACTCAACATTTTTTTTTCATCATATTTTTGGTGAGTTCGTGTACCATCCGGATTAATATGGGTTTGGACATGTGTAGTATCAGGTTGTTCTTGTGGTTCTTGACCGACTCCAATATGCCGTTGGGCATGTCTACCCATAGAACTATTTTTGGTTGTTCCTGTGGTTCTTTCTTTTTCTCGGCCTAGTGGCGTGCTTGCCGCCGGCTCTTCCTCTATTGTTTGGATTTCGGGAAATTGATCGGAACTTCCGCCGATGGTCGGAGGAGCAAATGTGCTAGAACTCCCTGCGGCACTTCCGACGGTATGATGTGTGTACTCAGTCTCATAGGTAGTTCGCGGATAATTGGGACTAGGACCGAACAATTGATCACTTAATTCTTGGATAGTATTATTTAGGGGATTGGGTGTCGGGGCTCTCAGGTACATATTGGAATAGTCATGTGGTGGAGTTGCCATTTCTCACTACAATAAGGAAAAAAAGCGGATTAATTTATGGAAAGCAAAACGAAATATAAAAATAACCGAATTAAACTAATTGTGTATGAAAAAATTTATCATAAAAGAATAAAATATTTTGATTACAACTTTATGATAAAATTACAATTTTTGAAAATTTGAAATTATTTTACAAGTAATGAAAAAAAATATAAAAGAAATAAATAATACAATTATTTTGATTACAATTTTAACATATGTTGTCAAATCTGATTTAAAATAATTGTGTAATTGCATAAATCAAATTATAGTATTCTAATAATGTTATAAAAAAAATAATACAAATAGAATGTACCTCCGAATTTTTGCGGAAATGCCGGCGAATATCGGATTGAGTGATTGACTAATGCAAGAGAATGTAAAAAAATAAATATGCTAGTTTTTTCGAATTTTGGAAATAATAAATATAAATTAGAATGTAAAAATAAAACTAGAATTGATTTATGCAAGAGATTGAGAGAGTATTGAGTGAGAGATTGAGAGAATTTGATAGTTTGTGGTGTGAGAAATGAGTGTTGAATGTATGGGTGTATTTATAGGTATGAATTGGTGGGGGGGGAATTCAAAAAAGGAGCCGTTGGCCGGTGGGGGGGGGGGGGATTTTTCAAAATTTTGTGTCAGACGGGTCCGGCGGGTCGCTCGGGTTGGACGGGTCGAGGGGTGCAGTTGGAGCGGGTGCGGCGGGTCGAACGGGTCGGGGGGTGGGTGGGGAGGGTCGGTCGGGCGGATCCCGAGGGTGGGGCGGGTCGCCCGTCGGGTCGCGCGGACCGACGGGGGTGTAACGGGTGGGTGGGGTGTCAGACGGGTCGGGCGGGTCGAGGCGGGTCCGACGGGTCGGGCGGGTTGAGGCGGGTCCGACAGGTCGGGCGGGTCGAGGCGGGTCCGACGGGTCGGGACGGGTTGGGATAGGTCCAAGGGGTGGGTGGGGTGTCAGACGGGTCGAGGCGGGTCCGACGGGACGGGACGGGTCCAACGGGTCTGGTAGGGTCCAAAGGGCGAAACGGGTCGGGTCCGACGGGCGGGCACGGGCACGAGTCCGAAGGGTGGGTATGGGCGGGCACGGGTTTAGACGGGCGGGCACGGGTTTAGACGGGCGGGCGGGTTATGGGGGGCGAGGTCCAAAACCCAGACCCTTACCCGCCCCTTACCCGTGACCCATCCAACCCGGCCGACCCGTCTGAACCCCGCACGGACGGGTAAGGGCAGGCGACGGGCACGGGTTCGAAGGGCAGGCGACGGGCACGGGTTCCAAGGGCGGGTCATGGGTCCGGCGGATTTTGTCACAACACTAGTATGCTCTTACAAAAAGTTTGAACGGCTCGGACATGGAAACCTGTTAAAATATTGCCTTACAACATGTTTATAGCAAAGAAAATAAACAACAGAACAAAACGTCAAAAAAAAAAAAAAAAATCTAAATCAGGGATCGGTGTTCTTCTGATTCTAATCTGTTTGACACTTTGACAATATATTAACAATATTGTGATTTGTGAATAGAAATCTTTAATTTGTTCTTGTACTTGCAGTACTAATGTGCTAATCATATAAACGACAAAAAATATTGAAAGGTAATTTTTCGCTAATTTATTATTTGCCTCTACAAAGGACACTCGTCAAGTCGGGAGTATGTCGCGCCTTCAACCTCTCTCGGAGGTCGAGCTGATCGGACATGGCGGAGCTCCGACAAACTCTTCTTCTTCTTTCGATATTGTTCACATTACGAAGAATTCGGAGCGACCTAGAATCATACGATATCAAGATGTGATCAAATTTGCTAAAGATCACCCAGATAGGTTAATCTGGGAGAAAGCTTTTGCAAATTTGATCACCGAGAAAGATTCCTTGATTGATTTACCTACCTCCGAGACAAAAGAGAAGGATAGTTATGGGAGGACTAATAAGCGTAATCTTGTAAACGGTACACGAGCTGTGATCGGCAATGAAGAAAATAAAGAAGCTTCAAAGCCACAGATTAAGGGACATGGCACGGAGGCAAAGCAAGAAGTTAAGGCCGGATTTTCAAGAAAGAATGATTTCAGGCCAATTTCTCAAAACACAGTGAAAGGCCTTATTCGATCAAGATCGGTTTTATTTGCCTCATCTAACAGGCCTGTGATTCTTGATAAAAAATCCTTTGCGGATATTCTCATAAAGGGCCCCATTGATAGAGGGAAAGTGGTAAAACAAGAAGGGGTTAAGTCCTGGCAACGTTCCAGTGCTCCGCAGGTGCATTTCTTGAAAAATCGACAACCATTGATACGGTGCTTCAGATGCGGGGATGGAGGGCATGTAGCATCGAACTGCCGGAATGCTCTTACATGCTTTGCTTGCGGAAGACTAGGACACACCTCTAAAACCTGCAAATTCATTACAGTCAAGTCTTCACAAGCTTCACCACCTTCGAATCTTTCTCAGTCTCCTTCTCCCCCTCCCGCAAATAGTGATCCTTCCTCAAGTTCTCCGCGGTTGGTAAATTTGGGAAAGATACCTAGGGTTACAAGCTCAGACACCGATCTGGAGAGGAGATCGGCTGCAGATCTGAAAATGATTCCAAGCAAGGTGTTACGCTTTCTTGAGACGGAGACCTCGGCAAGAATTGAGGCAGAAGCAAGGAGAGGGCTGGTTCTGGTGGCTAACGAGAGGATCAATCCACACGATCTCCTCGCCTCTCTGAGATTTGGCTTCTCAGCACCAGGTCACCATTGGAAGGTAAAACCACTTGGCAACAACCGCTATGCTGTCGAGGCACCCGAATTTTGGAGAAACCAGTTTCTTGCCCAGGGATCTGTGAAAGTAGGAGAAAAAATAGTGGGGGTTCAGCCACAAAATGGTAAATTCTGGGAAGGGGCAAATCTGGTTAGGGTTTGGTTTAAGTTCATAGATATGCCAACGGCCTTACAATATCCAGAAGCTTTGGCTTATCTAGTTCATGAATGGGCTACCTTTCTAGATTGTCAAGTTGATATTGCTAGGGAAGATTGTAAAATACTGGTTGAAATACCTCATGTGGAGGTTAGTCCCGAATATCAATGGGTTGAATATACCAAAAGATCTGGTGTTAAGAAATGTGCTAAAGTGAGATTTGAATATTTGGGGGATTATCTGGAAGAAGATCAGCCTCCCCCTCAGAAAAAAGTGAAACCCTACTGGAAGCCTAAATGGACCAGGAATTATGGAAAACCTGTTTAATCAGAATGAGGGAGGGGAAGGTTCTAAGGTGGGCAGTAAGGGTACAGAAAGCAATATCAATGAAGGGGGGAATTCAGGAGAAGGTACAAGTGGTACCAAAAATAAGTCTGTTCAAGAAGGGAGCACAGATAATGGGGAGTTTGTGAACATAATCTCTGATTCAGAAGCCTCTAAGGAGCAGAAACAGGCTGAGAAAAAAGGGAAAGGGAAGATGGGTGACCATCCTGGTGAGGGTTGGAACTTTCGTATACCAGATACTGCTCCATATGTTAGAAGAGTGATAGCTGACCATTCAAAGGAAGGTGATGTTAATAAGGAAAAGAATGAAAAGGTTCAAGAACTCTTTGGGGTGCTGGTGAATAAGTTGGTAACACCTGTGATAGAGGCTATTCCTTTGCAAGCTATCCCAGTAGAGGGAGGGGAATCACATGAAATCCAACAGATGGAAATGCAGGAGAATGAGGGGGTTTTGATGGACAGTGACTGCACTGGAGTGACTAATGAGGTTCATCATGAAAAGGAGGTGAAGTCTTCAGGGGACAACACAAAGAAGGAAGCTTTGAAGATGCCTAAGAAGATAACAAGGAAGATGATACAGAAGGATGCCAGAGCAGGGAAGGATGAAGGCTCCACAGCAATAAAAGGTCCATCCTTTATCATTAATCCTTTCTCTTCTATGTCTGATGATGAAATAATTAATGTTATAGAAGATTATGGTGTTAAAATACATGCATCTAATTCTAGGTGTAGAGACTTAATAAATGACCTAAAAAGCTTAGAATTTAAAAGATTCCAAAACCTGATGGATGCTATTTTCCAAGTATTGAAAAAGTTTGAGGAGGATAATAGAGATAAGGAGGGTTCAAATCTTTTGGGGTCTTTAGTGGTATCTTTATGAAGATATTAAGTTGGAATATGTGGGGTTTTGGGTCAACAGCTAAGAGGTTATATTTGAATGAGATTATCAGAAAGGAACATATAGACATTGTATGCTTACAGGAAACTAAAAAGAGTAGTATTACTAAGAGAGAGTATGAATCCATAGCTATTCACTTACAAAAATGGTTTTGTCTACCCTCCATTGGGGCGTCAGGAGGGATATGTGTTGGTCTAAATGAGTCTAAATTTGATATTCTTGATGTTTTCATTGAGATTTTTAGTGTATCTGTTCTACTATACAATAAAATTGATAAGTTTCCCTGGACCCTGACTGTTGTATATGGACCAGTTGCACACAATCAAAAAATTGACTTCTGGAATGAACTTTACGCAATAGGAAATGCATGTCAAGATGCTTGGGTAATAGGGGTGATTTTAACATAATAAGATCTAGATTGGAAAAATGTGGGGTTCATTTTGATTGGAGAAATATGGAATGTTTCAATGATTGGATTAATTTCTTTGACCTAATTGATTATAGAGGCAATAATAGAAAATACTCTTGGACTAGGGGACAAAATAACACACAGAAAGCTCTTCTTGATAGATTTTTTGTAAACAATGAATGGGAATCTCAATATCCAAATTCATCTTCAGGATATAAAAATAGATCTTTCTCAGATCACTCAATAATCATACTAGATTCATGTTTGATAAATTTTAAATCTAATTTTCAGTTTAAATTTGAGAAATTTTGGATTAATCAGAATGATTTTAGTGAGAAAGTAGTGGAATGGTGGAATTCAGTGATACTAGGTAGGAATAAAATGGATGATTGGAAGCTGAAAATAAAATATATGCAGAAAAAGATGAAAGGCTGGAGCCTAAATCTTAATAGTGAGGTTAGGATTAAAAAGAATTCAATTCAGCTCTCCATTCAGCACCTGGAAACTATCCAAGATAATAGAATTCTTAATGAAGATGAATGGGATATTTTGGTTTCAAATAAAAAGGAATTACATGATATTTACAAAGATGAATCTATCAAATGGGCACAAAGAGCCAAGGAAAAATAGATCAAATATGGGGATGCAAATTCAAAGTATTTTCAAAAAATTGCCTCTACCAATTATAAAAAGAATATTATTCCAAGATTGATAATTAATGGGGTAGAAATTTCAGATCAAGCTTCAATCAGGGATCATGTTTTCTCTTACTATAAAGAGTTGTTTGGAAAAGGGGGAATCACACGGGGAGGGCTATCTGATGAAGTTTGGTTTGAAACTAAAAAAGTCTCTGATGAGGATAATGCACTTTTGACTGCACCTTTCACCGAAGAGGAAATCTGGTTAGCTGTTAATAATTTGGGGGCAGACAAAGCCCCAGGTCGAGATGGATTCCCAATGAGCTTTTATCAAACATACTGGAATACTATCAAATCTGATTTGTTAATCCTCTTTGAAGAATTTTTTAAAGGCAATTTAGACATTTCAAAAATTAATAGAGCTACAATTTGTCTTATTCCTAAAGTACAAAATGCCTCTGTAATTTCAGAATTCAGACCAATTAGTTTACTCAATTGTAGCTATAAATTTTTTTCAAAAGTGTTGGCAAATAGAATTCAGTTTGTTCTAAACAAAATTATCAGTCCATCTCAATGTGCTTATCTAAAGGACAGATATATTTTGGATAGTGTGATAACAGCTCATGAGATCCTGCATTCTGTACACAAATCAAAAGAGAAAGGTATATTAGTCAAAGTTGATTTCCAAAAAGCTTTCGATTGTGTCAACTGGTCTCATATTTTAAATACACTTAAACAGAGAGGGTTCAGTGATACTTGGGTAGGTTGGATGTCAAAGTTGTTTTGGGGGGGGGGGGGGGGGGGGGAGTTAACATTCAAATTAATGGAGTATACACTGAGTATTTGGAATGTAGAAGGGGTGTTAGGCAGGGAGATCCCTTATCCCCATACCTCTTTATACTAGCTGCAGATAGTTTCAACAAAATGATTGAGCTAGGGGCTTTGAGAAACCACATTCAAGGATTAGGGCCTAAATTTTTAAATGACAGATCATTGATTAACCTCCAATATGCTGATGACACCCTGATTTTCTTAAAAGCAGATAGGGTAATGATAGAAAAGTTTAAATGGCTGCTTTTAAGCTTTGAAGGGATATCTGGGTTAAAAGTCAACTTTGCTAAAACTGAACTTATTCCTTTAAATATAGATGAAAGTGAGGTTAATTTCCTTGCACAGATAATGAATTGTAAAATAGGCACTTTGCCTATTAAATACCTAGGGGTGAAACTGCACTGGAAGAAACCATCAAAAGATGTCTGTTGGAATTGATTCTAATAATTCAAATTAGATTACAGGTTTGGAGGGGTAAGTTTCTTTCATTAGGTGGAAGGATAATATTGCTAGAATCTGTGTTAAGTTCCATTCCTCTGTACTATCTTTCATTGTTCATTGCTCCTAAATGGGTCATTAGGAAAATTGATAAAATTAGGAGAAATTTTCTATGGTCTGGGGTTGATTCTGGTAGACACAAAAAGATCCCTTTGATTAACTAGCAAAAAGTGTGCTTACATAAAGAACATGGAGGTTTAGGTATTTTGGACTTAACACAAATGAATATTGCCTTAATTGCCAAATGGTATTGGAAAATGCTGAATTCAGATTACTCAGGTTATTGGAAAGAAATTATCAGGTTTAAGTATGGATATAAATTAAGTGGGAACCTTTCATTCTTTTGGAAATCTGTTCTGAACATTCATCCACTGTTCAGGAAATTAGCTCATAGAACAATTGGTAATGGGGAATCTATCCTTTTTTGGACTGATGTTTGGTTTGGAGACTGTCCTTTATATATACAATTTCCTAATCTCTTTGCAAAAGCCAAAAATGTGGAGTCAGTTACACTAATGCAGGTTTGGAATAGGGGTTCTCCAGAAATTCCATTATTTAGAGGGGCCAGCTTACTTCTGAGGGCTGAGAAAACTTGTGTTATGGAAATACTTAATTCAATCAATTTTTCAGGGGAAGATTCTATTGTCTGGAAACTAGAAACCAAGGGCATTTATACTGTGCATTCCTTTTATATGGCTTTAAATTTTAGGGGTATAAGGATCAGGTTACATGATTCAGTGTGGAATGTTCCATTACCTTTCAAGGTTAAGGCTTTTGTTTGGTTAGTTTTGCAGGACAAAATTTTGACAAAGGTCAATCTGTATTTTAAAGGTTGGAATGGTGATTTCTTTTGTGATATATGTGGTGAAATAGAGGATTGTTATCATCTGTTTATTCAATGTCCAAGTATGAGAAAATTTTGGTATTTGTTCAATTCTGTTAACCCGAGAGGAATATCATTGGATCTGTCATCTATTGATAACTTGTGGGTCAGTACTCTGGTTCTGAACAAGGAAAACAAAATTTATGCCCAATGTATAATTTGTATATCTTTTTGGGTGTATTAGAATTGTAGGAATAAATTTATATTTGATAATATGTCATTTCCAAGTTACAATTCTATTGTGTATAAGATTATAACTCTGTATAACTCATGGACAGGTCATGAAAGTGGTTTGGAAGGGATGATTGTTGAAGACAGGGTGAGGATTTTGGAAGAAACAGAAGAGGAAACTGCAGGGGCTATAATTGCTATTTGAATCAGTTTTCTCTTAATTTTCTTGCCAATTTCCATTTTTTGGTTAGGTGATATATTTCCTTATGTGTAAGGAATTTATCCAGGATTATAACTAAGACTAGTTGATTGATGCTATATGGATGTAAGCATTTTAAGGTAGTATATCAGATTCCAAATATGGTCTCTGATTATGGACATGGTTTAATCTCTAAGTAGGTTGTAAGTACTCTTTTATCTCCTTAAAAGAATTGGGAGATGGTGAATTAAAATTCACTTTTATCAAAAAAAAATATATAAACGACAAAAATACTAAATAAAACTTTTATGTTCCAAAGTACTAATCTTTTCGGACCAACTCCCAAAAGAAAATCATCATATAATAAATGGATCAGTTCATCAAAACTATACATGTGGCATTTTCTGGATGTCACAGCAACACAACTGCATTTTTGATAGACGATAACTACATGAGACCGTCTTTTCCGAGTGTTTATCCCCTAACATATGGCACAGTGCCATGCAACACAGACTGTTGGATCACCTTGAGATTCAAGCCTACACGGATCTTAAGGAGATCCAGCGGTCCATGTACTACATTGCCATATTTTAGAAGATCTGAAATCGTATTTTCCTACTTCAGCTATTTACTCTGCTTTGTCTCCTTTCCACAAAAGAAAATCCTTTGCACCACCAAAATCCAAACAACGACCGCATTGTGCACTCAAATAAATAGAGTAATACCTAGCGTCCATAGAAAAACCGTCCATAGCATCTATATGTTACATTTCGGAATATATCTTTATATTTCATAATATATTTGTTAGATTCCATAAGTTTCGAGATATCTTCGGTATATCTTTACATTTCGAAATATATTTGTTACATACCATAGATTACATTTCAGGATATATCTTTACATAATATATCTGTTACATTTTTGTACACATTTATGGATGTATGGACGGTTTTTTAACGGACGCAAGATATTTCTCAAATAAATATAAGCTCCTCTATAATATATCAAGCTCCATCTCCATCTTCACACACCAACAAATCTCTAGCTAAAACCCTAAAAAAGGATCAAGCCATGAGACCCGACAACCGACAGATTCAGTCCGTCGTCCCCCGACCGATTTTACATGAACCGAGCAACACGCCGAGTCCGGGTCCACATGCATACCCGATACAGCTCGACTCGACCGCTACCGCCATGGCCGCTCTGGTCCTTCTGATAGCTCTGTTCTTCCTCTGCTTCTTCTCCGCATGCGCACGGCGCCTGTTCTCTCTGGTGCACCGCCGGGATGCACGCCTGTATTCACCGTCCATACTGCCCCATCCACGGCGATACATGGCGCCATACCCGCCTCCCTACGGTCTGGACCCGGCAACTTTGCAGGCCCTGCCTGTAGTTATGGGCCGGAAGGAATTCGGGTGCTGCGTGGTTTGTCTAAGCGACTTCGAAGAGAAGGATCATGTGAAAGTCATACCAAGATGCGGGCACGGGTTCCACCCGGGCTGCATCGATGTTTGGTTAATGATGCAAGGTACATGCCCGGTTTGTCGCTGCTCCGACATGGTATCAGCTGCTAGCAGATGTTATCCAGGCCTCGACTCCGTTCCGGTGAATGACACCAGAGACAATAGTGGTTGTACCAGTGGTGTAAACCTGGAGGAAGTAATGGAACACCATGGAAGAGATGGAAAGGAGTTGTTGGTACGGTTGGAGAGATGTAACAGTTGGGGACACCGACTGGGGACGGGAAGGAATGCACATGCGTCCAGCATCAGACGCACAGTCAGCTTTTGAGTGAGTGTGTGTGTGTCCAAGGGTTCTGCACATGTCTGACACGTGTGTTGCATGCAAGTTGAATTCCATATATTCTGTAGCGCAGAATGTGAACCGTTAGATCGTCTCGGAATAGGCACTGGTTCGAATCTCAAGATAATCTAACGGTTCACATTCTACGCTACACAATGCAGCGGTATAGAGGATGAGCACTCATGCAATTCTAGTGTTAGGAAATAGGAATTAATTTCCTCCCCCCTTTTTCTTTCTGATGATGGAAAGCTGTCATATTATTTATTTTGTTTTTAATTTTCTAAAAGTTTCGAACTGATTTTTTTTTGTATTTATAACCGGTTTTGAATCTTCTATCTTCTGTAGAATATTCCAGAAGTTTCAAGGGTCTTCACAATTACATAAAGAAAGAATGTTTTCACCGATCTGATTAAGGTCTACCAGGATTCTTTCTTCTTTTTGTCTTTAGATAGCTGAGAGACAAGTCTCTGAAGATAAACGATTATAACACTTTCGATTGGCAACCTGAAGACGAATCGACACAACTAGACAGTCATCTTCGACCACTCTTAGCAACCCTTATAATAATAATTTTAACTCAATTATTAATGGTCACATCGCCATTATCATGGGTCATATCACATATTTATTCGCATGACAATTTTGACAGTTTCTAATTGATGAGTTTAAAAAAAATCCAAGTTCAGAAATGGTGATGCTCTGATTTATTAAACAGTTTTTTTTTTTTTTTTTGAGAATATTATTAAACAGTTGCTATCCGTAACATGTAAGAGATAAAAACAAAAACAAAACCCAGAAGAGAAGGACGAGAAGTATTGTCTCATCAATAATGCCATTAACATATCATCTTCATGATCAAAGTCTGTTGTGCTTCAGGTTCAATTATTTTATCTTATTACAATTCCGGTCCTCGGATACTCAGTTAAACCAAAATCACCAACTGGCGTATTCTTAGATAACAATATTAAAATTTCTAATTAAATTTAAGTAACGGTTAAATCAAGAGAATAATTGTTGATGGAGTCTTGTAGAAGTGTTAACCCAGAAGAAAATCAGAGCGTATGATAATAAATTTCAGAGACTACAATCAAGTTATTCATGTTCCATAATTGACCAAATCAAATTAAATGCCAAAAAAAAATCATGTTCTAAATTTAATTATCTGAACAGCCAATGTAAATTTAGTATGCTACAATGAGACTGCTGAAAATATGTTGGCACTTAGTCTGTTTTGTATTTCATTAAAACCATACTATACAGGTTCCTGAAGATCCAATCAACAGAACAGGAATAGAGTTTGGGCGCGGCGCTGCGGCACCTCAAAACATTTAATCTCTTTTCCTTTACATGAGTTGTATTAATTACAAGTGGAAAATAGCTGGTGAGTAATACTTACAACTGAAATGCCATTACATGTATGCATTTCTTTTCTCTTTTTTTTTTCTTTTTTTTTATGAGTTAATAAACACCTCATCACCAATGCCCCCCAAAATACATGGAACGTGTTCTCAATCCACTTGAAACATTTTTTATGCTCCAAGACCTCCCATAGATAACACAGTCAATGAAGAACAGTACCGAAAAAACCAAGGAAAAAAAAATCTACATACAGGAAAGAATATAGGAGAGAAGGGAGTTACCAAATCCTTACTGAAGGACAAAAACTCGCACATCCAACTCTGTACCTTACTGTTATTGCTTCATTGTTTTCCTTTCGGAATTCAGAGTATAGAATATGCTCTGACAACCTCGACAATAGGAGCACGACAGAGTGGGCACTTCCCACCGCTACGTACCAGCTCGTTGGCACATTTTGAACAAGTGCACATGTGGCCACATCTACTCAGAGCACAGCAGAACAGTAATTAGTCAGGATAACAAATAAGGATTGCAAGAAGGATTATTATGTACATGATACTGGTCATTTAAGGCATTGCAGGGACCTTATTTTTCAAATAGTGATCTCCTGCAGTGCCCTTATATGTCAACATAACCTTCCCCTCTACCTTCTATTTCCACACAATACTAGAGCATCCTATTTGTCAATACTTTAATGAGACATGTTGACATATTATTTAAGGTTTTAATTAATTAATAACAACAGTGCCCTAAAGAGGACCAAGAAACTCCTCTCATCAAAGTTTTGAGTAAAAGGCAAGGTCAATATCATGACAGTGCACTACCACTTGTATGACAGTATTGAATATTAGTATTGTTTTCCTTTGAGATCGTCTACAGTCAGCATGTTGAGGTAAAACAGGCTGGTGAAAAGACAGATGAGGATTCTCTAGAGACAGTGAACATGAAATATACTGCTGAAAATTTAACAAATACTCGAGAAACATGAGACTTTATATGTTAAATTAAAGGTGCACGCAAGAAGTCAATTTTTTATAGAATCACTTGCAATACAAGAAGGCTGGGTGAAGATCAATAAGGTGTGCGTTATCCCCAAAAATTAGGTCAAGAGGGCACAAGACAGATACATGAACTTAAAGATAATACAAATTGAAGTACTCAAAATGGATGGATGAGAAGAGAAGGTAAATCAACAAAAGAAGGTCGAGTTAGTTGCGGTATGGTCTGGCTGTAAGTCCACAACACTTTTATCAACGTGAACCACAGGACTAGCACAGATGGTAATAGACCTCACCTCTTAACAGAGAGACGTATATTCAAATCCCAAGAGTAGCATAATATATGCTGGGGTTATCAGGAGATCTACTTAGAAAAAAGAAGGTCAAGAATTTGGTAGTGATGTGGAGATGTCAAATCCAATAATTGTAAACCTATTATTGACAGAAACACAAGATATTTGATGCAAGAAAAGTCAATTCACTCTATAGTATACATATCCAGTGTCAGGTAGGAGACTCAATCAACAAAGTATGTATTGAATCTGAGTACATCTTCATATTGGAGGTTTATACTTGTATCTGCCATAGCCCCACTTAAACCTTCAGTGAGATATCCTATTTGCCTTTAATGTTCTTAAGTGAGATCTCTACTTGGTTTCATTTCTAGCCTTCCCCAACTTGTTTGGGACTAGTATGTTATTGAGTGAGATATTATTGTATCTTTGTACACTGTCATTTTCAATATAATAATAAAACTCAACATCTAAGAAGATGACTGTGCAGCCATCCTTTTTGTACTCTAAAAAGCATAAGCCTGGTATAAACCAAAATTGGAGGGATGAAAAGCCAACCTGTAAAGAAGGGAATCGATTTGGGTATCACAGCATACACAGCATGTTCCCTTTCTAACTTGGCTCCATTTTGATCCATCATCCGCTAAATCAATGTTTACCCCTAAATTTGTATGTGTTGTTAGCATCAAATATATAAACATACAAATTGCAAGAGTTAAAAAAAGGGTATTGACCAATGCTTCTTAAAATCAAATACAAAACTGGTGTGCTGAATTCAGCTTTAGAACAATATTGTCTAATTTCCAACAACCACACACTTCAACAAAAATCATGCGTCTGCAGGTTTGTGAACCAGATGAGAGAGAAAGAGCACCTGATGAACCTTGGAAACGATTAAGAGCAGCAGATACTTCCTGCCGGACAGAGCGCTGCAGCTCGAGTTGCATATCCATGCATGATTCCAGCAACCTTTGCATTTGGTTCATCGACTGCTGCAGCCGGCCCATGTCATTCCGCATATCATTAATGGCCTCCCATTCCTACAAATTTGAAAACCCACCGTGTTAGGATCCTAATTCCTAAATGCAATCTTTACACTTCTGTAAATCTATATACATGCAATAAACAGGATATGAACAATATTCAATCTAAAGCTATGTTTAGTTGTTGCACTATAAAACCCACATTAAATGCAAATGGGTGGTGGTTTGTTTTGTCTGATCAAAATCCACAGCTCGTTTGTTTTCAATAGTAACCAATGCTAGCCAGCCCCTCCCAGCAAGAATACTTTACAACCCTGGATTGTATTATCACATTACAACACACCAAAAATGAAGTGCCAAAGATGAATTAAGAAAAGGAGGAAGGAGAACGAACATATTCATGCCGATGCACATTATGGCGGACCCAGTTGCTGTGGCGCAAGGCAGAACGAAAGAGTCTCTGACGTGGCGGGAGAGGCGGTGGTGGAATTGCAAGGGTCGGCCTGTTCCGCAATTCCTGATTCTGGTTCTCTCTCTGCTGATTCTGAACTCCTTCAGGCAGATTGCCCTCTGCCTCATCCAGATTCCAGTCAAGTGGCCCATGACCTTGCCGCTGAACGTAAGACCGTATGAGTCGGTCCAGGTTTTCACGGAAGCCACTGTGCAGCAAGTTTGACACACTCCTCCTGTTTTAGGTTTGACAGATACAAAATAAAAAAAATTAAGCAAACATCTTGTGCCAATATAGCAACCTTATCAAGCTAAGAAAGAAGAAAAGAATGGCAAACATGATCCTAAGTTAGAACCTTTTCCGTGTTTATGTCCTTGTGCTTTGCACAATTTTGATCACTGCTTCCAATTTGCAGTCCAAAGGGATAGCAAACCACATTCATTTCAGTAAGTTTTCAGTCAGAGTATGACTTGTCTATACAAGCAATCATTATCAGTCTATCAGACAACCTTGACTGATATTTCATAGAAAACAATAAAAATTGGAACTTTTTTCTGACAAAGCAGGATATTAGTGGCTACAAGCCTAAAAAAAAAAAAGAATAATACAGCAATGCCCACTCATGCAATTTATCCAGTAACATAATCATCTTCCTTCAAAAAAGCAATCATATACGAGTGCAGGAAAGAGACAATTAAGCTGCTAAAATAACCTAATTAAATTGGAGTGAACTGAAGTGATGGCCAGTACACAACGGAAAGAGAACCATCGAAGTGCTACTAACAATAATAGCATTTGCTTGTTGTATATTGGGTATGAAACCACATGTATTGCGAGTTGTGTTTCAAATTGAAAAAAAAATAAAAATAAAAATAAAACAAACAATCAAACTAAAAGTGTGCAAAGAATATCCACAGCTTGAAATTTAATCTAATCTGAATCAAAAGACTTATCTAGATTTCTCACTAAGGAAACAGAGTGGAAACCTGTGGGGATTTCTTTCTAGAATAATTTTTTTGCCACAACCATGGCTTTCTTATGTAAATGCTACATAAGTGCACTCATATGGTATGATCAAATGTTCATGTTTAAGTACAATCACATGTTCATACTCATCATACAAGAACATTTCTGTGCAAGTCAAGGACCATTCAATACAAACTTGATGAAAAACATACAACAGAAAAGAGCAAACAGAGACATACCGGCTGAGGAGTTCTCTGAGTTCCATGCTATAAACATTGTCATCATCCGGTGGGATAAAACCGTTTGTTCTCTCGGCAAACCCAGGCAGATCTATAATTGGGGGAGAATACTCATCCTGCCAATTATCATCACTTGCATGTGATTCATCGTCCTGCCAATCCTGTTCCTGTAGCTCCACATCTGTCACAGCTTGTGACTGGTCCCCTTCATTCACCAACTGTGTTATATTTACCTCTCCCCCTTCTTCATGTTGTTGATCAAACTCATTAGACGGAGGAGATGGTTCCAAGGGATCTTCTGCGACCAAGACATTCTCTGATGTTGTAGGCTCGGGGATCAATGGTGCCGAGACTTGTACAGCACTGGATGGTTCGGTCTCTTCTGTATCTTCATTTTGGGTCGATTCTTGCTGCATTGTGGTGGAGGTGGAGGTGGGGGAGGATGTGGTGGTGGCAATATCTGTTTCTTGGTTATCTTGCACTTCTATGGTAGTCTGAGATTGCATGTCACTAGAGAGTTCGGAATAGCCAATAGAGGCTGTATCCGATACATTAGATGCCAGGTCATGCGAGCCAGCATGCTCCAATCTGAAAAGTGAAAGTAGCAAGACAAATTTCTTCATTGAGATGCATATATGATCACCTTATATGTAATTTGCATATGTTCGATATGTAAAATTCAAACGGGAGTACATTCTCTATACTACAAGTACAATATCATAACGAGAAGAAGAAGACAAATGAGTGACCGCACCTTAAACCAGACACCCGTTGTCTCTGCCTCAGCTGGCCCAGTTCTCTCGCAGCAACAGAAACCGGCCTCTCCTCTTCAACTGCCGGGACGTTCCTCAGAAATCTCCCCCTCAGCAGTGCCTGAAATTAAACCAATTCCTTTTCTTTAACCAATATGTAAATAAATATCTACCTACCTACAAAGTAAATTCCTTAAACAGGTTTTATTTATTTGTAAGTCGAGCAAACCTGAATGCGGTTCCGGTGGGAGAACCTGGACACGGCCTGATGCTCCGAGAGGCTCTGGAGCTCCCGCTGCCTCTCTCTGGCCATGCGGCTAATCAAATCGGACCGTGCCTGCCGTCCCCTAATACGCAACATCTGTCTCCTTTGACCATTCTCCCTCTCAAAGACCGCTCCCACGCTCCTCTCCCTCTCCCTCACCCTCTCCCTCTCCTCCCTCCGGCTCCCACGCCCCGGCTCCCTCTCCTGAATCCACTCCCTGACGATCCTAACCTGCTCCCGCTCTATCTCGGTACGCTGCTGACCGTTCTCCTCTCTGGACGACGGCGGCGGCACTCTCGACCGGGTCCGCGACTCGGTCTCCGCGAACAGCTGCGAGATAATCCTTCGCACCCGCTCGGACTCTCTTTCCCTCTCCCACTCCCTCTCTCGCTCCCTCTCTCGTTCCCTCTCCCTCTCCCTCTCCAACACCTCCTGCACAATGTTCGTGCTGAACTCGCCGCGGCTGGTCCTCGACCGCAGCACCTCCGAGCCCCCGCGGCTCCTCTCGCGCCGCCCCTGCTGCCGCGTCTCCCTCTCCCTCGCCACCGAGACGTCCTCCAGTTCCCGCCATATCTGAAACGCCTGCGACCTGTACGACACGGCAGGCGAACCGACCGGCGTGGAGCTGGCATTGGTACCGGTGTTAGACCGCAGAAAAGAGGAGTCCAGCGCGGAGGAGACGGAGTGGAGACCGGAGAGCGCGAGGATCTCCGACTCCCGCTCGATGTCGTTGAAGATCTCATCGGCCTCGCGCGCGACGAGGCGGCTGAGGCGGCGGGAGGACTCGGCGAGATGCTCCTCGGAGGGGGAAGAGCTGTCGTCGGCGCAGGAGGAGGAGAGGGAGGCGGCGCACCCGCCGTCGAAGTGGCCGCGCACCAGCTCCTCCAGGCCCCGCCGGAACTGCAAGTCCGCCGCGTCCATGCGGCCGAATCCAACCCCAGATTGCTCCACCGATCGATCGATCAATTGATTGGTTAAATTAGCGAGTGATCGAAATTCGAAACCCTAATAAAAAGGGTTAAATTTGTTTTGGGGAAGAAACGAAGGAAGGAAGCGAGCGGACGGAGGACGGGAGGAGTGTGTAATTTGGGATGAGGTCAGTTCGGGGGAATTGATATCCCCTGCTGTACTGCATAATGCAATTCACGTCATCAGTCGTTGGATGGTTTTGAGATTGGTGCTAGAGCGGATCTCGAGACGATCCAACGGATGATGCTGTGAACTACACGATGCAGTACAGCAGGGGATATGGATTCATGAGTCGGGGGTAGAATGGGAAATTGGAGGAGGTCGCGAGGATTTCAATGTTAACATCCTCTGCAGTACTGTAATATGCAGTGGAGCACATGAACCGTTGGATCGCCTCGAGATCGGATCTTGCACCAACTTTGAGACAATCCAATGGCTCACGTGCTTCACTGTATATTACCTTATTGCAGAGGATAAGCACTCGCCAGGAAGGGGAAAGGTAAATTTCTTTTTTAAATTTTTGTTTTGGTTTTTAATTAAGAGTTTATTGAGAATTAAGAGCAGGAGGAAAAGGAACTTCTTTTGTTAGTTTTAGATTGAGATTTGAGATAGAAATGGGGAATTTGGGATTGGGAGGGACACTGTTTTGAGAAGTTTGTTTTTCTCATTTTTATCTCTCTTTATTTGTTGGGTTATGGCGTGTAGTCTAGATAATGAGAAATTGCCGGCCATCAAAAGAAAAAAAAAAACCAATAAAACACTTATTATAGTTAAGGAAAAAGGATACTTTTTACCTTTTTAGCATTTAAATTTAAATTGCCTTGAACGGCACTGTTGGATAAAAATGTACACTTGAACATTTATGTCATCGAAAAGTAATATAATAGAAGGTTAGATAATTTACAAGTATCGGACATGACAAAGTATAACATTTTAAAGCGAAATACAAATATTTTCATATTAGTGAAATGAAAATGCCCACCAAACAGGCAACGAGTAGAAATTTGGAATATGTTGGCAATATGTTTGTTCAAAATAATAAAAATTGTTTTTTTAGAATGATTAAAATGGACCCAAATCATAAATAATTAAAGGTGTTCAATGATGATGTAAAACTTAACCAAAATAACTTGTACCCAAATCATAATTTACACAACCAAGTAGAAGTTCCGTGGAAAATGTTTTAATTATCGTCATCAAAATTAAATTTATTAAATTTACAAATTTAGTGGATTACCTTGTTAATTAACGAATTGAAATATATGCAAATTAAAGAGTACCGTATCAAGCATCCAACTAAGAAGTTACTTATCTTCCACGTCATGGCATATGATGCCACGTATAATTTTGTCTTTTCTTCCCCAACTTTATTACGTGATAGAATTACCATTATACCCCTACTTTCTATTTGAAATGACAACCAATAAAAAATTCCAAAAAATGCCAAGTGTTACTACAATGGGGAGACTTGATCCAACGGTGTCGGGTTTATCGGCCTTAACGGGTCTCCATCGTGGGGCCCCCGACGCTAACGATTCCATTACCGTCGGTGCTTCATTTTCAATTTTTCGTTCCCATTTTTTCAGTTTCATCATTGTTTTCCGTCCCCGGAGGATAATTTTGCAGTCCAGATCAATGACTTTGTATCGTTGTTTATTTTGTCTTACATTATTTCCCCTCATTAATCTTATAATCTATATATTTAATATTTATTTATAAGAAAACATTAAATATCTCTTAAGTAAATATGAAGATATTTCATGTGTTCTAACTCGGCATAACGTTTGAATCAAAAAAAAAAAAAAAAAACTCGGCATAACGTGGCAAAAATATTACCGTTTTCAGGTTTAGAAAATGTTTTTTTTTTTTTAAATGATTTATATCACAATTCACAACACTACAACTAGAGGTGGCAGATTGTCGGGTCGGGTCGGATTTGGGGGTCAGGTCAGTTTGACCAAATGGAAATGTCGGATCGGGTCGGGTATCGAGTTGACGGCTACCAGCATTTATTCGGGTCGGGTATCTGGTTGACGTCTAACGGCATTTTTTCGGGTATGATCAGATTTTGCACTTCTATTCCTAGCTCATCTCGAGTTTCGGGTCGTTCACGTTAGGGTCAGGGTCAATCTGGCTTTCTCTGAAACACGATTCGAGTCGGATCAGGTTCGAGCTAGTCTGACTTTCTCTGAAACACAAATCTGGTCGGATCGAGTTCGGGTCAGACAAGTTTTTTAGGTCGGGTCAGATTTTGCCATCTCTAACTACAACAGTGCGTGGTTGGGGTCATTAAATATGACGGATTTATATCAATTGTAGTGGTTGAGGAATTGGTGTCACGGGATCCAAAAGGTTAAGTGACTAAATATATATCAAACTTGTTAAGAAAGTAAAATTTCAGAATTGGCCTTCTTCAGGCTGTGAATGTAGAAGGGAAAGAAAGGAAGGGGACTCTGTACCAAGTATTAATAGAGTAGTGCCATCATTGTTCCATGTCAACTCATGTGTAGATAAATTTACAAGCAAGACCCAAGAGACAGGTATTAATGCTTGATTTACTTCATACATAGATATTAGATAGTTAATTTAGGTTGGGAAAACTTGCACTCAATCCAGTTTAGGAAAAGAACAAAAACTAATTCTACACACTACATAGGGGAGGTCAAAAGAAGGAATTCAATAAGAATCCCCATACTTGTGTGATTTGTTTTGTTTGTAAGTGTTATAGTGATAATAATAATAATACTAATAAAAATCATTATTATTATTATTTTATTATTATTATTATTTATTATTATTATTATTATCATTATCATTATCATCATCATCATCATTATTATTAGTATTATTATTATTATTAGAACAATTATACCGTGAGCTTAAGTTCAAAATCATATCAAATCACTTCCAAATTTGAGTTTATATGGCTCATTATATTCTTTATATCAAAATCTTGTGGAAGACAAAAATTTTCCATTTTTGAAGATTTTTAATTATTTTTTTTTAATTTTGTAAAAGTAATGCATAAACATTGAATATTTTATTAATATTGTATAGTCACTTTTACAAAATTCAAAACAAATACTTAAAAATCTCCAAAAGATTTGATGTAAGAATATAGTGAGCAATATAAATCTAAATTTAGTAGTGATTTGATATGATTTTGAACTTAAGCTCACGGAAAGCCCCGTGAGCTTAAGCTCACGATAAGCCCCGTGAGCTTAAGCTCACGGTATATTTGCTTTTGAGCGACATTATTTGTGTGATTTGTTTCTATGCATTTGTTATATAAATTAAAGTCATTATGAACTTATTTTGTATCTGAATTGTGTATTAAAAATATAGCATAAATTAAGTTGAATAATAGAGTCATTAGTACGAATACCAACCCATGTAGCTTGAATAAATGATGTTGGTATTCCTAACTGTATCCTCAATCAAACATTTCTCGATCTTTATTATACTACTATACAAATTTAACTGCTAGAAACTTTTCATTTAGCCAATTTTACTTATATTATTATGGGAAGGGATCACATAACAACTATGGCAACCACTCTTAAATAAATTCATAGAAAATCTTTTACAAACATGCTCATATAATCATAAATTGTTTTTTTTTATTTCATTTAATTTGAGTGTTGTTTGATACTTTATCAAGAATGATTAAATTTAGACCGTTGAATCATCATACAATTTTGAAGTTTCTTGATAGAATATCAAATGACACTCAAATCGAATAAAATTTTAAACACAATCAATTTATGAATGCATGAATATATTTGTAAATGATTTTTTTATTTTTAAAACTTTGTATAAAATTATTTGAGATTTGTTGTCATGATAAATAGTTGCCATCATGTGATACCTTCTCTATTATTGTATGATATATTATTTTGTATTTCAGATATATAGACTCCATATATTGCCAATCCAATGGCGAGGGCAGGGGCGGATCTAAGGGGGTGCCTGGGGGCACCCCGGCCCCCTTGGGCCGATAAAAATTGTTGAACCTCAGTTTTTTCTGTTTAACTCAAATTCATATTTTATGTTATTTTTGTTAATTTGATGCTAAAAATCATTTTTTTGATATCAAAACATGGACAATGATTAATTAATTAAATATTTTGTTACTTAAGTATGCAATTAACTCTTAATTTGATATATATTTTGTTGAATATGTATAAGAGTTGTATATTATAATAATTATTATTTTTATCTTTTGAGCCATAAAGTAACCTCTCTAAATCCATTTTGGATCAATATTTAGAAAGTTGGAACCATGAATTATCCCCGGCCCCCTTTTCATATCAGTTTTGGATCCGCCCCTGGGTGAGGGTGAACATGAAAATTGATATCTATCCAAAACAAATAGAGTATGGCTCAACTAAGTTGCAAATTTTTAAAGGACCAAAAAAAAAAATAAAATAAATAAAAAAAAAATAAAAAAAGAAAAGAAATGTGAGATTAATGAATAGTCAATGCAAAAGTGAAATAAGTGCCTCTGCATTCAAACATAAAATAAAATAAGTGCCTCTCAAAAGTCACAAGAATGAACGCTTCCTTGAGAGGGGATGCTTTGTGCTCAAGGATTACTTATCTTTCTAATAAAGTAATTAATAATTAATTAACAATTGGATAGAAGTGGCCCGACTTAAAAAAGTTTTTTCTGTTTATCAATTCTATATATGTAAATTAATCCGTAGCAAATGGCTTAGTAGCTGAAGTGGTAGCTAACTGGTGGAGTACTCCACTTTCAAGAGGTCATGGGTTCAATCCTCTATGAGCACGAAATAAAAAGTTTCAATAAAACTGACAGAGTATTCCACTTTCTTAAAAAAAAAAAATTAAAAAAAAATCCGTGCCTTATTTGTTTTTATTTTAGGCCCCTTATTTTATTAGTTGATCCATTTTATGGATTTGTGGGGTCTTCTTTACTTGACCAAGTGAAAGGCATCTCAGCACTTTACACTGGAGATTTCATTTAACATTGATTTTTCGTTATTTCTGGTATTTCTTTCAACGATGAATTTAAGATTAGATTATAACAAATAGCAAATTGGGTTCTTGTTTTCTTTCCTTCAATTCCTTTCTCTTCTAATCTTCTTACCTAGTTTTATCAAGTATGATTCAACTTTGTTATGGTGTTACACAAATTAAACATAGAAACAGCAAATGGAATAAATAACAATGATAAGCGGACACCCATACGGAAATATTGATGTATGCGTCCTCCTAATCATAATATAATTTTGGTATAGACTACCGAGTAAAACATAGCAAAATATGAAGGATTTCACTATTATATATTTGGAATTTACTCTTGAAAGATATTTAATATTTTGCTGGCCGGATATTCATGTAGTTGTTGTGAACTACTGAAGTTTATTTATCCTTAGAAGAAAAAGAATTATTCAATTATTTATGAAATATTCTGCCGTTTCAGCAATAAATTAAATTTGTCTCCACACAGTACGTCACGTCTTTTTTTTTTTGTTGTTCTTAATAAATTCCGAATAATCATCACTTAATTAACATGCAATTGAATCTGAACAAAGGATGGCATACAATAATAATCCTTCGTGGTAGGAATAGGATATGATGTCCGAACTCAAGTAAGCAAAAAACTTGATGTAATATGAATTATACAGGGCACACTATCGTGAAAACGTTTGTCATTTCACTCTGAAATGCTAACGGTCCAAATTAAAATTTTGTCACGACCAAATTTTCAATTTATGATTCTCATTAAATTTTGTCACTCCAAAATACTACGGAATACAAAATTTTTTCATTTTTTTAAGTTTTTAAAGTATTTGTTTCAGATATTTTAAAATTCACGTACAAACAGTACTATCTCATTAAAAAAAAGCACTATCTCATTAATATTTTAGATTCATTAATATCTCGTTAAAATATATGTAGTTGATTGTTGATCTGCGGATGTATGGTGAAAATGAAAAATATAGAAAAGTGTAAGGATAATATCCACTCAGACAAAATCCGGATGTAATCCGAGTTTGGAAATCCCTATATGGTGTGTTTGGTAATCAAAAATTGGAATAAAATAACAAAATAATAGCTATTCTATGTGCCAAACAAAAAATAGCTATTCGAATAGCTCTAAATATTCTAATTGTCATTTGCCAAACAATATTTCCACTATCTGAATAGCTCTAAACATCACTATTCTTTTTACTCTTCCAACAATCACTAATCCATTTTTACTAATCGGACAACACTATTCTATTGTTATTCCTTGATTTGCCAAACGGACCCTATATAAGCCCCACCACATACAATATATTGGTAGTTCAGTACTGAAAGCCTAAACGCACTTTAATTTGGTCTGGTAAGTGGCTGAACTTTGTATAAACTATAAACTATAGAGAGTTGTTTGACCATATCTTAATGAGGATTACATTCTCTAAGCATTCTTTAGATTCTAAAAGTTATAGCTAATCCAAGAATCAGCTTTTGGTCCGATGGCTAAGGGCAACGCTCTCTATGCGGGAGATTGTAGATTCGAAACTCAAATGAGAGGTCTCATAAACAGTATTAAATTTGACTGGTTTGACCCTCATATATCTTCATCTTAAAAAAAGGTCATAGATGATGCGCTTTTCTTGCTAAAGATCGATGGATGAGAATCCTGAATCCGCTGCTTTTCTGAAAAGAAAAACATGGTCTGCTCTTCCGATCGGACGGTCGGGATCGGTTACCGCATTGATCTCAAAGTACATCGGTGTTTTTCAACCGTCGGACCAAGAAAAGCAGGGCATCTTTTCTAAAAATGTTCAGCTCACAAGCTACAAAACAAGGTGACATCATGATTGAAGCCCGTCCGAAGTGCAATACGGAGCCATTACAGCAGGCCTAGACTGTTATTATTAGTTTTGAGTCCGAATGAATAAAGGCTTACCACAGATGGAGGCCTAAAGTGTTACCAGGCTTTTTACTTCAGTCCATAAGAATGTTGGACTTGAAACCGAATCCATTTTGCTTTCCCAAGCCTGGTCAAATTTAGCTTAAGGGGTTGTTCGGTAAGGTGGTTAGCTTAAATATTTAAGCCTCACTAAGCCATACTAGTTCGAAAAAATAAAAAGGGCTTAAGAAAGCTTAAGCTTTAAGCCATGGATATTACTTCCTTAGGAATCCGGGCAAGGCTTAAGCCCCGGTCAAAAGGAGGCTTAAGGAGAAACTTTTAATCCGTGCTAAGGAGCTTGCGTTCGGAAGGATTAAGAGACTAAAGAAGTTAAAGGAAGTCTAAGGAGGGCTAAGGAGGGGTTGCCGAACAGCCTCAAGAAATTGGAGAATGCAATTGACAATTTCACAATAGCCTTAAAACTTGAAATAATATATTTCAAAAAATACTGTACAAATATAAAATTATAAATGTTGTGGAACTATTTTATAAATTTTAAGTAATTTTATGTCATATTTAATAGCATATCAAAGATTTTAAATTGGAATTTTTGTAATTTACACGAAATTTTGATGAACAATCAAACCACATCTAAATTGAATAAAACTTGAAGAACTACTAATTATAAGTCCAAAAATACAACAATAAATTTTGCTAAAATAAAAATTTGCTTCCATCGGATCGGCATCTTGCCCAGAAGTCCTGAACCAACCCTTTTTAAGATGGTGTCCAAATCAGCTGAGATCCAAATTGGATCTCAAAGCCCTGAGATCCTATTCTGGATGGCTGAGATTATTTCAAAAATCTCTCCTAAAAACAGCATCCGTCGGATCTCAATTGCGGGTCCTGAGATCTATCTCAGCAGATACGGACTCTCTAAGATGTGTCAATTTGGCAAGAAATAACCAGAACATGCCATAGGATTTTTGAGAAAGAAAAAAGAAACATGTAAAGTTCACTTCTATAAAATAGGTCATCCATCAATTCAATCTCACAGTTTTGACACACCACATGCACTTATATGTTTACCACAATTGCATAAATGTTCACTGAAAATCGTAGTATACCTGTTCATTGAAAAATGATATCTATTAACCGGAAAGATATAAATATTCACTGAAAAATAATATTTGTTCATTGAAAATACAATGAACCGGTAGATAAGTAAAAAGGCTGAACGCTCCTACTCTCAAAGAAAGGTAAACAATGTAATAATGGCATTTGAGTGCAGAGAGAAGGTGGTGAAACCCTGGAAGGCTGGAACTGAAAGTGACGTTGCACCAGACAGTTAACAACTCACCCATGTGAGTTGTGAGCTCACTGGTGGCCACCTAACCCCTAGCTACACCTCATTCCCTCCCTACATTTGGCATGCCGATAAAGATAAAAGAGAAACGTTTTGCGTCCGTTGAATAACTGTCCATGCATATGTAGTGTTGTACAGAATGTAACAGATATATTTTGAAATGTAACATATGTATCCCGAAATATAATATATAAACACTATGGACAGTTTTTCTATGAACGCTCAGACTCATATAAAAGGATAAAAAAACAGCCTAATCAAGCACACCGGAAAATAAGTGAAAGATAATATTGGGACCTTGGCTTGGGACCATCATTGCTTACCTTAGAATTTAATTTCACTGATATTTCATCTTCATTTTTGAAAGATGAAAAATTTTGTATTCTTCAGTATTTTTATATAAAAAATTTATTAACCACCACAAAACATAATCTGTGATTTCAGACACGATAACATAAATTTTGAGGCGTTAACATTTCGATCTGAAATGCTAATGTTAATATAATAGTTTAACTCCTACAATGAAATATAAATTTTGGCATTTTGTTTGCTCCTGATAAACATTTTTCTTTTCTTTTGTTTACTCAGGTATAGAAACCAGACTAAATATAATATCGCCATGAGGCTTCCAACAAAATATAAAACAACAAGGATAATAATAATAATATATATGCTTAAGAAAGAAAGAGCCATTACAAACCACAATTGTTCTAGTAGATTAGATAATATAAATAATTTACATACACAATTGATAGAGAACCATGTTTGTTCATAATCATAAAACCATGAAATACAAGAAGAAGACACCAACAACTCAAGGGACCACAATAAAGCCAGATCAATTTGAGATGGAAAGCTCTAACAAGTAACAACACAGCAAGGCAAGACAAGATCATGGCCATTGTTGGCCTGATTTGATTTTCTTCAGATTTATTTATCTGCTCTTGAATGGGATAGCTCTGATCACAATCTGGTGGTAGATAGCCGCCAGCGCAGCTCCGATGAACGGTCCGACCCAGAAGATCCACTGAAATAGATTGCGACGAACGAAGAATTTTAGTTTGTTTGTTAAAAGGAAAATAGAAAGATCACTACTTTACATAATTTGCAAGTTAAAAGTTCTCTCTCTCTTTTTTTTTTTTCAAATTAAGGCATCCTAAAAGTATTGATGTGAGAACCATTTTGGTAAAATTCACACATCCTAAAGCATAACTTTTCTGTTCTTTCCCTTTCTTTCAGAACCCTTTCGGTAAAATGCATCCTCAATTGTATGATTGAAGTTCTAAGATAAGAAAATGAGTGGTGAGTGGTACCGGTACTCTGGTACCAATCTTTTAAAGTGCACAATTGTGATTGTGAGTGAGTGTAGAAAGTGAGAAAGTAGTGTGAATATTGTTCTTACCATGTCATCCCAAGCATGGTCCTTGTTGTAGATTATGGCAGCACCCAAGCTCCTCGCGGGGTTGATACCGGTACCGGTGATTGGGATGGTAGCCAAGTGAACTAGAAAGACTGCGAAACCAATTGGCAGCGGTGCAAGGATCTGCATAAAAAAGATAAAAAAAATTAAAATTAAAATACAGTAACAAAAATGACAATAGTAATAACTAACAAGTTTTGAAACTTGGAAACTACTTGACCTTGATAAAGGAAATAAAATGTTCAAATCAGGTTTGACAAATTCTTATTTTGAGGTACAATCGAATCGACCCAACAAGATACTGGTAAGGGATAATTTAGGGAAGGAATGAACAAGATACTGATAACACCTATAACTGAAATTTTATAACTAAATCGACAAATAATTGGTTTGGAGCTGCGTAATAAACATGAATGAGTAATATACTGTCAAAGGGGGCGAAATGTACCGGAACATGAGAGTCCCTGGCGTTCCTCTTGGCATCTGTGGCTGAGAAAACTGTGTACACCAAGACAAAGGTGCCGATGATCTCCGCACCCAAGCCGGACCCCTTTGTGTACCCATGAGCGACCACGTTGGCTCCGCCGCCTGTGCTCTGGTACAGCCCCTTCTGGTACCCCTTCACGACGCCGGCTCCACAAATGGCACCGAGGCATTGCATCACAATGTAGAAGACAGCCCTTGTGAGAGAGAGTTTCCGGGCAAGGAATAGACCGAAGGTCACGGCCGGGTTGATGTGTCCACCTATGGAACAAAACAGTTAATTTTGGAATTTTTGAAGCTTATTTGCATAAAAAGGAACAACCTTTCACACTTTCACTCAAGTCTGAAAATCTTGGTTACAAGTTTTTTTCTTGTAAATTTTGGTTACAAGTTTTTTTCTTGTAAATTTTGGTTACAAGTTTTTTTCTTGTAAATTTTGTGACAAGTGTTTTTCTTGTAAATTTTGGTTACAAGTTACAACTATATGGAAACTTTGTGGATCTACAAGTCTGAGCTCTCAAAATTCAAGTATCAAATTTTTCAACTTTTATACTATTTAAAATTTTTACAACTTTTATACTACTTATTATTTTTTTTTTTCAAATTCCTTGGGTCTAAAAAGTAATGGAAAATTCAAACAAGCACCATATCAACCATATCATATGATTAAAAGTTCTAAAAGTTACAACTATATGGAAACTTTGTGGATCTACTGGTCTGAGCTTTTAAAATTCAAGTATAATTTGTTTTCAGCTTTTATACTATTTAAAATATTTTCAACTCTTATACTAAATTTTTTTTTTTTTCAAATTTCTTGGGTCTAAAAAATTATGAAAATTTCAAATTAGCACCATACTTGTAACTTATAACATTTACAAACAGCCACATCTGTAAAAATAAAAATAAAAAACAAAAAAACAATATGATAAATTAATTGATAATGATCATACCTGAGATTCCAGCAGTGCAGTAGACCAGGGCAAAGATCATGCCACCAAAGGCCCAAGCAATGCCCTGGATGCCAACAGAGGCACACTTGGAGGGGGAGTTGTTGACACCCATGACAGTGAGGATGGTGATGTAGAGGAAGAGAAAGGTGGCCATGAACTCGGCGATGCCGGCGCGGTAGAAGGACCAAGAGCTCAATTCCCCGGGCTCGAAGAACGGGGCCGGGGGTGGCTCCTTGTAGTCCTTGCCCTCATCCTGGCTCTGCGCCGCCGTCCCGATCGGCTGCCTCTCCGCGAACTTGTTGGCCCCTAGCTGCACATCCTGCTCCTTCGCCTCCATTGTTGGTTGCCTCAAATAAGCTTAGTTTTTGTGTTTTGTTGGTTGGTTTTGGAGGAAAGCTTTGTGCTTTGTGTTTGTGAGATGGTGGTGGTGATGGCAGTGGAGATGATGAGTGGATTTATACTGCTGAGTTAGTGTAGTGGGGAGAGGAGATCAATGATCAGTTGTGGCTTTTTTCTCTTTGGGTACCAGTGGAAAATGGTATTTGTAAAAGGAGATCAAAAATGGGAAATTTCACAACTTTGTTTGCCATTGTTTTGTTTTCCAAATTTTTATATGTTATTTTGTGTTTTGAGGAATTAATTAATTTAAAGGATAATTTGTACAAATCAAATCCATGGCTCTACGTTTTTTTGGTACATTTGTAGTATCTAAATGAACAATATTAACTAAGGACATACTCTAATTTAACCATCTTTTTATCACAAACAAAATATTATATAGAACCAGTCTTTGATCTAGTGGCTAAGAGCAACGCTCTATGTATAGAAGGTTGCGGGTTCCAAAATTCAGATAAGAATCTTTTATAAACATTTAAATTTGAGTAGCTTGACATTCGTCTCTCTTGAAAAAAAAAAGAAACAAACAAAATGTTATATGAATTGCTCAGTTCATATTTTTTTTAACACTGTCCAATACTTTTTCTTCATAAGTGAGAAGTTAATTAAAAGATTTGATATATTAAAAATTTTTTGATGGTCATGGAGTACAAATTACCAAAACTTGAGTGACCACAATGAAATTAATACATAAACTCAATAAAAGCCAAGCAAGCAATTGCAGCAAAACAAGTCTAATTAGCAGTTATGCAACGCTGTCTTTGATGCTATTAATGATATGGACTTGTGCAAAAAACAAATTAATGTGAGCCTTATGATATCATTATTAATGTGATATGATTCTTTAATAATAATAATGGAATTGTCAATAGATAGAAATAGACAGAGAGGAGAGACTTCTGATAATTGGGTTGTTGTTGTTGTTGTTGTTGTTGTACAGCAGAGTGTTCTGGAAAGCTCATCTGCCAGAAGAGATGCAGAATATCCCTTTCCTGTGCCAGATGCATGTGTCTTTTTATGTAGTCTTCTGCTGACAACAAAGTACAAACAGTTCTTCCTTCTGGTGGAGAGATCATAATGGTTGAGAAATCAGAAATGGGTAGGGATCAGGTGATAACCAATTTTTATGATAACCGTGATAACGGATCTTTTAGTACATACAAATTCAATCTCTAAAGTAAAAAAGTTTATACAATTGTAGTAGTATGAAGCTTATGAATTGATTTTGTATCAATTATCAACTAATTTAAGTATCGTTTGATACTATTTCAGAACTAACAAATTTTGGAACCGTCATAAATATTAAGAAATTTTGATGAGCCTCCGATAAAATATCAAACGATACTCAAATTAGTTGAAACTTAAAACACGATCAATCTATAAATTCCATTAATATATTTATACAAAACTTTTTACTTTGAAGATTTTACTTATATTTATTTGAGAATCCGTTGTCGCGGCTATCATTAAAAAGCAGTTGATACACAATCATCTATAAATTTTATAATATGTTTGTACAAAACTTTCTACCTTAAAAATTTATATGTATCTGAGAATCTGTCGTCACAGCTGTCACCAAAACCATTTGTCACCGGATCCCTACCCATCAGAAATCCAGCCACATGAGTTAATCTTAATATTTACCAGTCACAGTGGATCAGACTCAATTGTGGGGCAGCATGGTCGGTTTGTTTGGTCTTATCCTTTGCAAGACCTTGCCAATGTCTAATACTCCACTGCTATAATTCTATTCTGCAATCGCTTTCTGTATGAGCCAAGCCAAGCCATTATTTTTTTCTAGTTCTAGCCCATTTTTTTTTTACGGGGAGGGATCCATTGAAAATGTTTTATAATAACAATTTTGATATTGGAGGTTTTGAAAAATTTATAATAATTCATAAAAAATCTTAAAAATTAAAATTTTATAGAAGCATTCTTTAACTTATAGATTCATAGTATTTCAAATTTCATCGTTTGATGGTTTATCAAAATTTTATATATTTTTTAACGGTTGAAATTTAATAAGCTTTAAAGAGCTATCAAACGTCACTTAAATTGAATATAATTTGAAACATAATCAATCTATAAGTTAAACAATATCACTATAAACTTTTTCTAATTTTTAGAATTTTTAACTATTTTTACAAAATTTTCAAAATCCCCATTATCAAGATTGTCAAAATAAGTATTGTCAATGGATCCCTCCTCTTTTTTTTATTCTTCTTGCCTTTCTTTCTTTCATAAACAGTTACAAGAGATTAGTGTAGAAGATTATACACAAACAAGAAAGGAAATGACAGACAGAGACGGCAACTACCAACGTTTTATAATTTTTTTTTTAAGAGGCTTAATTTTCTCTGCAGAATTATATTTCCAACGCAATAATTCTTCTGCTCTTGTCATTATATATAAAGCATTTTTTGATAAAATTGTACGGTGTAGTATTTGTACACCAATCATAATCTTGTCTTAATTCACCACTAGAACAATAGAAGTATATTTTTTTGTGAAATTTAAGTCAGTTACATCTGATCTAACTAAGATTGCAGAATAAAATTTACCTCAGCAATAGAAAGTTGTTATTATTATTTTTTATTTATATTTTGAGCAAACGCAAGTAAATTTGTTGTGTAATAATAATATGCATGCACTAAAAACTAGTCTTTGGTCTAGTGACTAAGGGCAACGCTCTTTTTCGTGTGCAAGGTCGTGAGTTTGAAATCTCGGAAAGTCTTTTTATAGCATTTAAATTTAAATTTGAGTTACTTGATCTCATCTTTATCCCAAAAAGTAATATGCATGCACTAGGCGCTAAAATCAGTTGTGATCCAAATCGGATCACTCCAAATCGGATACCTGAGATCCGATCCGACGGTGCTGATTTAATCGCAGCAGATACGGACTCCATGCACTAGTGTGACAAAAATTGTTTTCAATTTCGTCCTTTCAAAATTATTTTTGCACAAACAATTCACGGACCCAGATTCCCAAACTTAAATCACATCCAAAAACCTCTTATAACCGTTGCGGAAGTGGGGCAGCTCAGCTGGGCCTGGAACTTTCTCCCTTTCTAATTTCTAATTTCTAAATTCTCATAAATAAGTCATAAGTGACTCCACATTGCAGCATTACCCGTTACTCTTTTCCCTTGAGAATCATCTTCCGTCCATTGAAAAACTGTCTGTACGCCCATAAATATATATGAAATGTAAAGGATATAGAGATGGGTTTGTACATAGACAAGCATCGGCAAGTGCCCAGCCTTGATCTTGCTTCTCTCTTGTGACTCGGTTACTGGTGGATTTCTATTTCAAAATTCTCATACAAGTGACTGCACATTGCAGCATCACCCATTACTCTTTTTCCATGAGAAACATCTTTGTGTTCATTGAAAAACCGTCTATACGTCCATAAATATATACAGAACGTAACGGATACAGAGACAGATTTGTGCATAGGCAAGCACCGGCAAGTGCCTAGGCTTGATTTTTAGAAACTATAGCACGTGTAGTATACTTCTATGAGATATCTATTAAAAATACTAAGTAAATATCACATTGTGCCTTAGCTTGATTAACAATTAGGCACGTATATCCAAGTGTGCCCTAGCTTGCTCAAGGATCTAACTCCGCCCCAAAACGGATACGTTCTGAAATGTGACAAATACATTCTGGAATGTAACATATAGACGCTATAGACGGTTTTTCTATGGACGCTAGGTATTACTCTTTTTCCCTTTGAAATGAGAAATGATCATATATTCATATGAGATGTGAGATATTCCATGTCCCTTTCGCAATAAAATCAAACAAATCCTCTCCGGTTCCACTCCACAGACTCAAGTAATCAAATTAGGCATTCAATGTTTTAAGTTTTTGAATTATCCAGGACAACGATGAAAAAGATTAAAAATGTTTACGCCTTTGTTTGCTTAAGAAATATTTTTTTAAAGCTGATTTATTTATTTTTCCTTTTTAATTGTGTTTTACTGTTTTGTGTAGATGTTTAAAAACGCTCATTTACTTTTTAAATGCACTAGTAAAGAGTCTACACGTTGTTTTTGACTGAAATTGTTATTTCTTATAATAATTTTTTAAGATAACATGTAATGGGGCTTATATTGAGAAAATTGATATGGGATTTAAATTTTAATGGGCTGAGGCATTAATGTATATCAACGGTTCTGATCTATCCAAAAAAATGATCAACGACTCAGATTTCTTATTTGAAAAATATAGGTCTTTCATGTTATTTTCTAATATGCTTTTATATACAGTAAGGATTATCCTTTCCTTTTTTTTAAACATCGTACGGTGCTATTATTTAATTTAAAATTTTGGATAAATTTTGCTCTAAATTTTCTAAGAAGGGTTGCAGATAAATCTACGGATCTACCAGCCACGTACGTGTCTGTAAATTCACGAGAACCAGTGAAATTTTCTCAGTGTTCGATGTCAAACTTTTTGGAGCAAGATAAAATATTCCCTTGAAATTCAAAAAAAATATATATATATATTGCCTTCCAGCTTTAACAGAAAGCACTAAATTCAAAAGAAAAAAGTAAAGAAAAAACATGAACGAAAAGAACTAAGGACAAAATTGCAATGCCCCACTGGCCACTGCTTTGTTATAATTTTAGAAAGATGGGGGCGAGTGACAACCATTTCTTACGAGAACAGCAATAACCGATTTTTAAATAAATGTAAATATAATTTTTAAGATAAAATTTTTTATATAAATGTATCATGAAGCGCATAGATTGATTGTATTTCAAAATTTAACTAATTTGAGACTTATTTGATACTATATTAAAATTCATAATTTTTTAAACTATTGTAAATATTAAAAAAAATTGATGAGTTCTGAACTTCTGATGGAGTATCAAACGATACCCAAATTAGTTGAAATTTGAAACACAATTCAATGATAATATGTTTGTACAAAATTTTCTATTTCATAGATTTTATTTATATTTATATTAATTTGAGAATTCGTTGTCGCAATTGTCACAAAGAATAGTTATCCCCTATCCCTGTCCTTAAAACGGTACTTTTTTTATTTATCTTTTAAAGATTTCATTGTTGGTCATTACCAAATAGTATAATGTAACTTCACATGAATATTATTATTATTTTATGTCATCCTAACGTATAAAAATATTTTGCAAGTATATATATGTTTATCAATTATCCACCGTTTATCTTTTTTGCTGACAAAAGAGGATTAGGCAACTAAATGATACCTTGTGGGTCCAATTAATATAGTTTGAAGGAATAAATAATAGAGTTGTGCTATTAGTACCACAATATTAGTACCCCGGAATGGTACCCCGAAATTAATGCTCTGCGTGATGATGTGCCAACCCAACTAAAAACGCGTGCTCACGCGCTGACGCACGACAACCCAACCCGTTTAGGCTCAGCAGCCCAACTCGAATTTGCAAGTGTTTTTATTTTTTATTTTTTTGCGAGTGTTTATATTTCTCGTCTGAGCACCCGGATTTGCAAGTGTTTATATTTCTCGTCCGAGCACCCGGATTTGCGAGTATTTATATTTCTCGTCCGAGTGTTTATATTTCTCGCCTGAGTGTTTATATTTCCCGTCCGAGTGTTTATATTTCTCGTCCGAGTGTTTATATGTCTCGTCCGAGCACCCGGATTTGCGAGTGTTTATATTTCTCGTCCGAGTGTTTATATTTCTCGTCCGAGTGTTTATATTTCCCATCCGAGTGTTTATATTTCTCGTCCGAGCACCCGGATTTGCGAATGTTTATATTTCTTGTCCGTGTGTTTATATTTCTCGTCCGAGTACCCGGATTTGCGAGTGTTTATATATTTTTTTTAAAAAAAAAGAAAAAAAAAACATGAAAGTTGAAACAGACAGAATGGAAAAAAGAGGGCTTAATTGCCAGCAGAATGCGGCAATTAATTTGTGCATTGTTTTTTGTCGTTTTCTGGAAACAATAGGGGAAAAGCATGCGGTTATTAATTGGATTGCTATAACGGTTTGGCAGTTATTGCTAAATTGAGAGATCAAAAGGTCGGGTACAAGTATGGGGTACACAAGAGCGGGTACTGAGAGATTTTCTCTAAATAATAATACTTAGGCTAACCTCCTCCACATCGCTTTCTCTCTGCTTACCACATAACAATTAATTAATTAATTATCATCATTGATTGATGGAGCCCACATAGCCAGCCAGCCTTAGAAATCAAGGAAATTATAATTATAATTAAGGCAGGAATCTTAATTAATTTAATTAATTAGTCCCTCCAAATGCCAAAGGATTAGATTAGATGTGAGACAAAAATGTGAATGATTACAACATAAAAAAGGTCTAATTATTTTTTGAGAAATTATCCTTGTCCCCCTTATCTATCTCCCAGACTAAATTTATAATATTCTCTCTTATACTCTCGTAAAATTTAAGTGAATTTTTCTTATTCTCTATTTTTTTTACTATACACTAGAAATGTGCATCGCGTTGCTTCGGCAGTAGATTAATGCTTCTTAGAAAAACAAATGAATTGGGATGTAATTTTAAATATTAAAGAAAGATAAAAACTAAAAAAAGTATGAACTGTGAAGAAAAAATATAAATTATGAAAAAAATTTCATATTATATAAGTTGCTATTTTCAGAGTTTGTACTATCTTTCCTATTGCTTACTTCGCTTATCTATTTTAGAATTGAGAGATAACTGAAGTTATACACATCTCTCTACTAAAAAGAATACAAATAATAAAAAATTGAGGAGATCATAATAAACATAATTTTTTGAACTTTTTTCATACAATTATATTGTTTTTTTGAAAGGCGAGTATTTTAAAGACGTAGTTGGTTTGTTATAGATTTTTGTGAGTTATTAATTTAATATTTTAAAAATCTTATTGGATATAAAATTTTTACAATTTAAAATTTTGTAAGTATTTATTTTTAATCTTCTAAAATGATTGTAAATAATAATAATAGAAGACATATATGCCGAGTGAAGTAATAATTTTATAAGACATATATTGTAGCTTATATTTTGTATATTGTTTATTTACATTTCAATGTCAACAATAATAGCTTATATTTTGTATATTGTTTATTTACATTTCAATGGCAGATTCCTGGGTCGGGTCAGGTTTGGGTTTGGGTCGGGTCACGTTGGGTATCGGGTTGATGGTTGCTGGCATTTTTTCGGGTCGGGTCGGGCGGGTTTTTTGTTTTTGGTCAGATTTTGCACCCCTATTCCCGGGTCGGGTTCGGATCAGTTTGACTTTCCCTAAAACTCGGGTCAGGTTTCGGGTCGGGCGGGTTTTTCCGGTCGGGTCAGATTTTGCCACCTCTAAAGGATCTTTAAAAAAAAAAAAACACTGTTCATGGTACTGTTCTTTCTACTGTAGCAGCCCATCCAAGATTAAATATACTATAAAGGGATGTACGAATATTCTGCATAATTGAGGGTGTGAATTGCAATCGGTAAAAGTGATTTGCTGCATTTGAAAAAAAATTCAACTAAAAACGATTGGGGGATGGATAAGGGGATGGATAAGGAGGATTTTTTTTTTTTTTTTAAAAAGTTGACGGTGGCTGCCAACGTGGATAGTGGGGATTTTTAAGGAGGACAATTATCATCTCTCTTATTTTTTTTTTTCTAACAGAAGAAATTAGAGGCAACTAAGTGACCGCCAAATGCTATGTTAACTGCCACGCGTCGCGTCGGTGTCCGTTGTGAGGCCGCCCAGTGCTCAGCAGCCACAAATTGTTAAAATAGTGTGACACTCGCTAATTATTTTATGCACATGTTTATAATATATTAGTGCTCTCTGATTTGGGAGATAAGCTTCTACATATATAGCCTCGTTAAATGAAATTTCATGAATTTTATTTTTTTTAGATAAAACGAGGTCAAGTAACTCAAATTTAAATGTCTATAAAAGATTCTTATATGGGTTTCAAACACGCGACCTCTGTCACGGAGAGTAGAGCGTTACCTTTAGCCACTAGATGAAAGGTTGGTTCTTATAAATTTTCATTTTTATCACCATATGGGAAATTAAACGCAATTTTAAAGTTAGCTATGTTCATATCTTAATTATTTTTATATAATTACAGCCACAATTATCCTTACTATATATAAAAGCATATTGGAAAAAATGACATGAAATGACTATCTTTCTCAAATAAGAAACCTGAGTCGTTGATCGTTTTCTTGGATAGATCAGAACCATTAGTGTACATTAATGCTGGTTGACGTTCTCAGCCCATTAAAATTAAAGACCTATATAAATTATCTCAATTTAATGTCCATTACATATTATCTTAAAAGTTTATTATAAATTTCAGCCCAAAGCAACGCGTGGGCTTTTACTAGTGCTGTAAAGAGCACTTGGATTATATCAAGGAAAAAAAATTGATGTTGTTGATGAACTTCATTTCTTGGCAGTATACAATAAAAAAAGAAAAACAAAGAGAATAATATTAATAGTGGCAAATAGTCAAAAATATTAATAGTGTCTATAGTACACGCTATATTCATTATGTATGTTTATTTGATTAATCTGCATCTCTGTATACTATTCTCGTGATCCATTCGACTTAATTTTTTTGCCAAGCACAATGGTATAGACCTTCAAATTCGTAACTCAATGGCCGATCTAAATTGCTCATCGTAAAATACCTAATGAAATCTAATTGCATACCAAATTTTTCTATTTTCAGAATTTTATAACTATTTTATTTTGAATTTTCAAAAGTTGTATTGAAAATATACCAAAATGTGTATATAAAAAGTTTTCATTTTTCAAATTCGAAAAATAGAAAATATTTGGCACGCAAATACGTTTCAATATGTAAATTCTGGAGAGCAAATCGAATCGTCCAATTGAGTAATGAATCTGAAGATATAGGACCGAAATACTGATGCCACTACATTGTGCTTTGCAAAACATAATAACCTCACTCACTGTACTCTGTTTAATAGATCAATATTAGTAGCTCTCCATCCTAATTAAAATACCAGGTTTCAATATAAAAACTTTTTTTTTTTTTTTTTTTTTGAGAATTCAATATAAAATTTTGAGATCAAAGAACAAGTCTTAACATGGGGGGTCTCAATCTATTTATCAGCAATGCTCGTCTTTTTCCGAAAAGTCGATAGCAGCTGTCAACGGAATTATCAGCGATGCTCGTCATGTCGATGTCTCCACATTTCCGAATTCATATCCCCTGCTGTAATGCATTATGCAGTTCACAGCATCAGCCATTGGATTGTCTCGAGATTCGTGCCAGCCCTGATCTCGAGACGATCCAACGGCTGACGCTGTGATCTGCACAATGCAGTAAGTCAGGGGACGAGCACTCCCAAATTTCCAATGACCAATCTCCGTGGAGCACCATTGCACCCAACCAACTCCTATTCTATTCGCTGCCTCCCATTATTGAGCATGAAAGTATGAAACCCAAAGATCATTTCAGAGCTGATCCTGATTCCTGAGCTTGAGCTGAGATAGGCCCAATATAAATACTCTCTATATTTATCTGCCCATCTGAGTTCTTCAAACTCAAGTAAGCAGATTGAAGGGAATTCATAGCAAGGAAAAGAGGCCCAAAACTCCGATTCATAGTTTAATCAGGGACAACTTGATTTGGGCTTCACATCTTTTTTAATCCCTTTTTTTTTTTAATAATATCAGTTAAACTAGTTGTCCCTAATATTTTTTATATGAAAAATCTATTGAGCACCATAAATCATGATGATTTTGGACAAGTAACATAAATATCATTTCGGATTGAAATGCTAACGTTAGCATTTTCAATTAGTGACCCATCAGTAACTACAATATTAAATATCTATTAACTATTTTTGTAAACTCCTAAATAACAAAACAAAACTAATCGGTAAAATGTTTTGTATATATCATGTTTTATACCTACATATCAAATCATATCATTTTGATTTTATATTTCCAAGTCAACCTATTATAATGAACTCATGTCCTCAACCGCCTTTCATTGGGCCATATCAAAAGACCACGGAATAAGAGTTTGAGGAAATCATCTTTATCTGAAAGCATTCAGCTGAGTATTATTTTGTTAAGAACATTTAAGGTTTTAATAAGGTAGACAACTGTGTAATATAACATGCCTCTCACTATCAAATATTCAAATGCGACTCTAATTACAAAGCCAGACATATTAGACAATACAGCGGTATCTTTGCTCATGATATCATCTCCAGCTCAAAGGTTAATAAGCAACACTCTAGGTCGTACATGTACCTTTTTTACAAATTAGCAGCACATGATTCAGGTAATACGACTGTAAAATTGAGATACATATATTACACAAAACAGATTACCCAGAAGGACCTAATAAATTACACTAAGAAAGGTTAGACCACGATAGAAAACACGTATCCGAGTCAGCTCACAATTTCGGACTAACTAACGCTACAATAATTTATTAATTATTATGAACCGGGACTGCAATGGTACACTTGAAACAACTCAAGACATCCAAGGCTGTGATAACTGCTGTATTTTGAGCCATATTACAAGTCTGCTCTCTATTCAGTGGCGGTTGGTTGAGAATGTGAGTGCATATGAGTGCAAACTCTCTGCGGCACCCCGCTCGTCCAAAGGTTTTTCAGCTCTCCCCTTTTCCGTCCTAGTGCCAAAAAGGTACCTGTAGATGGATTTTACAACCAAATACAAAGCATTTATCTTTCTGCTTGGTTAAAAGCAATTAGTCATTTTTTATGAATAGAAAACTTGCCTAATGTGAAAGGGACTATATACAAAAGAGCCGGCTGTCCATGGCCATCCATAAGGTTCAAGGCAACGTATGTTACAAGTAGACCTGAAAGAAAAATAACACTGTGATGTAAGTTTCCAACATTTATCCAACTTCTTGAAAAAATCTTTCTTCATCAGAGTTTGCAAGTTGTTCAATTCTTTAGTTCATTTCTTTAACTAGCAAGAAACCTGCCCGTTGTGCGGACGTTTTAAATTCTAATCTCATACCGTGTAATACATATAATGTGCTTTTGGTTTTTGGCTAATTATTTACCATTTAAATTCCATTTTTACGCTAAATCAACTCATTGAATGTTAGAATATAAAACGTTAATTCCTCATAATGTAAATTATAATCAATATTGATGTCTTCCATACCAAGATTGATATCCTTCCATTTTTGTAAAAAATTAAAATGGAGAGGAAGTTGTTTAATTAGAGAACATCTAAGCCTTTGAAATCAATGTATTTTGATATGTACCGTTGATTAAGGGGTATAATGGGTATTAAAAAAATTTGAAGAAGAAAGAAAAAAAATGAAGAGTGTAATAGTTACGTGCTTTATAATATAGTATAGATATAGATTATTATCAGAATGCCAAGTAACTAGAAACAATATAGCTTTATAGTTTAAACCACAGGAAAGAAAATGATGCCACTTACCAGAACCATAAGCCACCATCGACCACAAGAAATAACCACCACGCAAGCTTTTCTTGGCAGCCCAATCATATCTGAAATAAAGATAGTGAGCTTTAAACTAGAATTTTACCTTCAAATTCTTACGAATATTAAATAGCATCTGTGTGCTCATCTTTCAATTCAAAATTATTTAATTTGGTATGGTTTCTTCAAGAAGTTGCATGAAGCTTAAAAAACATAGTGGCAGCACAAAATAAAAATCAAGAGACTTCTAATACATTAACAAGCAATCAGATTAAAAAAACTCATAACAGTACCACACGACCACCAAATATTTAATATATGCACCAATGCATCACTATCCATTCTCTTAGCACTTCTAATAATTCTCTACAAGTTCAAAACAGCAAAAGACCTTACCAGCACTTTGTTATTTCACCATCCTAGCAGTTAGCATATCAGACAACAGTTTGAGCATATTTTTAAAGGAAATATAAATAGAACATTGACCTTAATGCAAAGGCAATTAACAAGCCAGGAAGAAGGATGTCACCGAAGCCGATGATACTGTAACCACCCCATGGGTCAAACATACGAGGTATCTTTAGCAACATTGGGACCCCATCCTCATCAGTCTTGTCACCTCTAGCAACCTTTTTCAACATTTTCAAATATTAAAGTGATATCCTTGGAAAGTGATTTTCAATTAAAATTACTACTTTAGTGCAAATTCTAACTTACCACAATCATCACACTTTCATGAAACCACCATTTTGAGACAAAAACCCAGAAGATGTCATATAAAAAAGCACAGCCTAACAGCACAGACCCAACCTGTACATAAAAAAAGAAAATAAAACGAATTAATACTTCCATGGACATATTGCAAGACAGAAATTTAGTGAAGATATAATAACTATTGATATTACCTTGAGATTAGGTAATCTGACGATTTGAAGTACAGTGATGATCAGTGCAATACCCTACAAAGCATAAATTCATCACATGTAAGTTTGCTTGCAGTTTGCACACTGTAAAGAACAAGGGAACAAAGACCAAGTTCTCTATGGGGTTATGCTAATATATCAATCAAGACCAAAATTAGCATGCACAACAAGAGATGGGCTCTTTTGTGGCACTTTCTTGGTTGGAATATACCATTTTAGGTTTCCAATTGAAATAGTATTTGCCAGTACAATTGTTCATTAGCTGATTTTCTAAAAAAAATATTTGGACACAAGTAACAAAGTCTGATTACCAAGATATCTTGACCAATCCAAGCAAAGGAGAGACGGCGATAGATCGCCCAGAGGACAGCAAAAACAATACAAAACGGAGAAACGGCCATTGTTAGGTAAGAAACAGCTCCGAAGAAGGGAACCTTTACAAAAGATTCCCCAGCACGCTTAAACCATCTGTAAAAGGGAAAGCAGGACACAGAATTAACGTCTGAAGGTTCAGATGCTACACAACCAGAAATTGATTAGCAAAGAGAGGGAAAACTTAACATACATTGATAGCAATGCCACCAAGCAAGTTTGTAAGCCCTGCAACAGAACATATGTTTTATTAACAAAAATATCAACATTTGTGAATAATAAAAGTAATAGACATGACAATAAAAATAAAATAGCATGTTCAGTTAGGTAGCAAGATACTTTGTAGCATAAAAAGGACAAAATATGGAGGGAAAAGATTAGAGAGACACACACCTCAACACCACCGATGCAAAATAAAACGACCAAAAGTTCAACGAACCAAAAGGACATTAGCTTGTAAAGAAGAATCAAGAAAAATGATGCCACTACAACAAATAATATAGCAGATAGTGTATTTATATCGACAACACCACCCCCGCCAGTAGCCTGTGCATTAATAAGTGCAGCTTCATGGCCATCCTACAAACAAAATTAAAAAAAAAAAAAAAAAAAAGAATGTCAGAATCAAACAATACTATCAGGAAGAAAAAAAAAAACCTCTCAGCATAACAGAAGGACCGCCATCAAATTTAGAGTGTGAAATAATAATAACCTTGAGTAGCTTCTCATGCTCAATGGAAGCCTCTCTAGCACTACAAGCAGACCAATACGATGCACAAAGTATGGTTCCCACAGCCATCAGCCAAAGAAACACCTCGGCCGTATCAACTGCAGGACGCTCTGGAGAATAGAGCTGAAGAGATACTGCAATAATGTTTACATAAATTTGCTTAAACTAGAAATGAGATTTTAATTTCCAGAGTGCTTTGTTCATGATTTCTCTCCTGGTTAAAGGTTAAAACTTATTGTCTGGTTGAAAATAGTAGCAATTGCAATGCTGAATATGCGTTTTCCAGAACAGTACATTCTGGTAGTAATAATCCTAAGGCGTAAATCTCTGATGCATCTCAAAAGGTTCAAGGACTTTTTCTATATTATAAAACTGTGAAGGAAAGTGCGATGTAAATTTAACCTGAGTGGCCATCTGTGAGTAATCCCTCTAAACTGACACCGGCATCTTTTGGTAACATAACTGCAGCTATTTTTATGTTCAGATCTGTTTCATTTTGGTCGCACACCATCTTGTAAAGCTCTGTGATGAAAACATTAAGAAGGTGAAAAGTCGAGATATGAAACAAAAATACCTAAAGTCCAGAAAAATCACTGCATGCTCAGTATGAATATAGTTTACAGAAAAAAGCTATATGGAAAATTTGAGATATACAATCTCTGTTGCATATATTATCTTCTCTCTCTGTAATAGGCATGCACATGGTTGCACACATAACTACTAGGTACTAACACACACAAAGAAAGCCAACTTAACATGACGTGCAGTAAAATTTGTCTGTACGAACAAAAGATCACAACATTTTAATCCTCACATGAAACCACATTATTCAGAAAACCCTCCAAATATTGCATACACTTTTCCAAACCAACACTATATCAAGAAGCTTCTGACCCCAGAAGATCTAAAATGGAATTCAACCCAACTTCACACACACTAAGCATCTCAATTGCAAAATCTGGTTGACTCACAATTATTAGAACAATAAACATTTCATGACACAGGGCCATGCAACATAATTGTACCTTTTCGGTGGTTAACAATAAGAATAGCAGAAGCACCAGCTGCTTCAGCAGCTCTTGCCTTCTCAGTGAACTTGCATGTCCCTCGGTGCACCAGTAGGACATCACCTGCTACCTATCAGATTTGAACTGTCATTAGCAAACTAGTTTGGGAATGACATTAATAGTAGATGCTAATCACTGAACAAGACATTTCAGTGTTGAGCTGTATTTAGTTACAGACTTATGGTAGCTGTATTTAGTTTGGGAATGACATTTCAGTGTTTGAGGTGCTAGATTACATGTCACATAGAAGAACTAAGAAAAAGGAATTGTTTTTGATGCCCAAATACAATGTAAAGATCCAGATTTAATGTTATCAATTGGCAGAACAAAAACCGCCCCAGATGGAGAGAGAATTATATTAAATTGCAGTCCCCTGGCATCAGAATTGAACATCCTCTGAGGTGAGTAGCGGTACAAGCCATCTGTTTTTTACTTACCCACTAAATATGACAGTATTCCTTGTAATTTCTTCATCTACCTCATCAACCAACTTCAACCAGAGTTTGCGTGTGCGTGCTTGTGTATGTAGTGTGTGCTGAGAGCAGAAGGGGGCCTAAGAGGCTATAAAGAAAGAAAAAAATAGAGCAGTATAAACCTTTGCAGGTGTGGTGCAGCAGTCAGCAGGGTTAGCCAGCGATAACTTGGTCCGATTAGCATGTTTCTCTTTGGACTCGATGGTTTGACCGAAGCGAGCGCCGACTCCAACAAACTCAGCATCCTCTTTCCCATCCACCCAGGTTTGCACTTTTACCTTACCAAATCGAACATTAACATGCACACAAACATCAGTACAAATTGCTAATATTCAAATTAAGAATTGATATCAACCAGATTAGCATTCATATTAATCGAGAAGCTGTCAAATTAATTAATGGCTTTGATATTCTACTTATTTTACACAGTGGATTATATATATAATACAAATAACCTGAATACTAAACAAGTAAATATGAATACAAAGTTACAAACCCATATAACATGATTACTAACACAGCCAGTATCAATTTTTGTATCACTTCTGATATCTATGTATCTGTTCCCTTTCCAAATTCAAACACTGTATTAAATCAATTAATGGCTTTGATATTCTAGTTATTATAAACATAATACGAATAACCTGAATACTAAACAAGTTTGTATGAATACAAACACATAAAACACAAATACTAACACAGCCAGTATCAATTCAGGTATAGCTTTTAATATCTGTGTATCTGTTCCCTTTCCAAATTCAAACATTGACAAATCCCACTAGCCCTAAATTTAGTAAAGGCAGCTAAAACAGCAAACTATCGGCGCAATCAATCGACAAATAGACAGTCAATTGCTTCTAAAACCGGACACAAAACAAATTAAACCTAACTGACTAACAGATTGAGTAACTAACTGACTAACTGACTAACCAGGACGAAGTTATTGGAGCAGCCGGGGATCTTAGGCGCGGTCTGGTCGTCCTGGACCGTGTCGCCGGCCATGGCGACCCAGGGGAGCGCCGAGGCGAGTATGAGGAGGAAGAGCAGTGCGGTCCCCCATGCGCCGCGGCGCTGGACCGAGTCCATCGCGGATCCGATCGCTCCCACGGAATTATTCCACTTTTGTCAAAACTGAGAAGAAATAAAAAAACAAAATAAAGAGGAATCGAGGGAAAAGGAAGTTTTTTTTTTTTTTTTCTTTTCAGCGGCAATTGTTTTTTGTTTTCGAAGGGATTTTAGATCTGTGAATTTGATATCGGGGAGTTGAGTTTGGTTGGTTTGGGGTTTTTGTTTTGTTTTGTTTTCCACTGAAATGAGACCGGAAAGAAAAGGAGAGGAGAGGAAGGGAGTTAAAGTGAGGTTCTTCTTTGTTTTGTTGTACTTTGTACCACACCTTTGTTTCGTACATACGATGGATGGGCCTGCTGTTCTGTTCTGTGCAATGGCATCCATAGCATCCTCCTACAATTGCATTTGTCGTATTTACCCCCTTAAGTATCCTTTTTAATACATTTATCTATTGGTTGATGATTGAAGCTATTGCGTTTTGCAAAGCGCGGTGGCTAGTGAGTGTGCTTCGGCTTCATATCTCCTCAAATATAGCTCGAATGATCAATCCAAGTTGCTTACCGTAATCTTAATATTGAGAGCTAGTTGCATATCAAAATTTTCTATTTTTAGAGTTTTGTAACTATTTTTTTGAATTTTTGAAAAATAATCCATTTTCTATACAAGTTTTTGTGCATTTTCTATGCAACTTTCAAAAATCCAAAAAAATAGTTACAAAACTCTAAAAATAGAAAAAATTGGTAATCTATAAGGTTTCTTGATCATTTGAGCTACGGTTTTGTGATACGGGGGTCGAAGCGCATTAGGTCATTGCGTTTTGTAAAGCGCAATAGCCTCACTCATTGTTTGATTGTTTTTATAAGAGTGAAGCTATGGTATTTTTAATAGTACAAAATGGCATGTACTACGGTTTCATGTTGTTATCGTTCCAAACTGCTCAACGTGATCTTCATATGTTAATTCGGTTCTTGACCAAATTTTATATCAAGCCATTTTCTAATGAGGAGGGATCCATTGACAATACTTATAATGACAATTTTGACAATGGAGATTTTGAAAAATTTATAATAATTCATAAAAAATCTTAAAAATGAAAAAACTTTTATGGATGCATTCTTTAACTTATAGATTAATAGTGTTTCAAATTTCAATCAATTTGAACTTCATTTAATGATTTATCAAAATTTTATACATTTTTTAACGGTTGAAATTTAACGAGCTTTAAAGAGCTATCAAACGTCACTTAAATTGAATATAATTTGAAACATAATTAATCTATAAGTTAATTTTTTCTATTTTTTAGAATTTTTAACTATTTTTACAAATTTTTCAAAATTCTTATTGTCAAGATTGTCAAAATAAGCATTGTCAATGGATCCCTCCTCTATATTATCCACAAAGATAGTAAAAAAGTATAAAAAAATATAAAATTTGGCCAACAGACATTTATATATGAAATCACATTGAAGGTTAAACGGTTTGGATTAACTATTTGGACGTTAAAAGTAATAATATGGAGTCGTAGTACGGATTCACTTTGTACTATTAATTGAACCGTAGCCTCATTCGTTTTATAACTATCACAAGCTCCCAGCATCACAAGGTTGTTAAAAGTAACTATTTTATTTGAAGTTCAACAAACCTCAACAATTAATTAAAGATCTTTGTAAAAAAGAACCAGCCTTTAGTCTAGTGGCTTAGGGTAACGTTCTTCATGTGAGAGGTCGTGGGTTCGAAACTCAGATAGAAGTCTTTTACAGCTATTTAAATTTGAGTGACTCGATCCTCATCTTTATCTAAAGAAAACAAAAATCTTTGTAAAATTTACTTTGCAAGTAGTTCTTTACACTCAGATATTTTCAAATTGTCAGACTATCAATGGCTTGCTACTTTTCTGCCTGTGTTCGGTTCAATTCGACTTGAAATGAAGCGTTGCTTCAGCTAGAACTAGCTTTGCATTGCACCCAAGTCCTTATTAGATTGGAAAAATACACGGTCCATGAAAGAGACCACCCAACCCTATCTAAAAATCTTAGCCGTTTAAACTCATCTCAACCGTTCTATGGCAGCTGCCATCACAATTATGGCAACAGATTCGGACTCCATGATCAGTGTATAGCAGTATAGGATTAGATTTTTCATGTTTGAAAGAGTGTTTTTGGGTACCTCAAAGATGCATAATTTTACGATGTGTGTTTTAAAGTGTGCGTAGAAATTGCAGAATTTTCAAATATTCAAACTTGCTTGCATAAAAATAAAAAAAAAAAAGATTCAAACTTGCGTGGTCAATGTTACAAACAAAGAAGCAATGATCCGTCCTCTTCCTAATCCTATGGATTTAGAATTAAAAATCAAGAATTACAGTGCACGCCAGGTCGCCATCGTTCCGTTCGGTACAACGGTACGGACAGACTACGTGCACCGGTGTAGGGCTGTAGGCAATGTATTCATATTTTCTAGAGAAGAATTTTATTCTTTAAGGAAAATAAGGAGTTAGACTATTGTGCTAATGTTAACATTTCAGTTCGAATTCTGAAATGTTAATACCTCAAAAATTATGTTATCGTATCCGAAATCGTAATTTGTGGTGCTTAATAAATTCATCAAATAAAAATATAATGGTAAACAAAAATTTTCTATTTTAAAAGTTTTCTTAGTATTTATTTTGTATTTTTGAAAAAAGCACGAACAAATATTAATATTTTATTATTATTCATGAGCTCTTTTAAAAAATTCAAAACAAATAATTAAAAAAGTTCAAAAATAGAAAATTTTTGTATTTCTCAGTATTTTTATATAAAGAATTTATTGAACACCATAAATCACGATTTTGAATCCGATAACACAATTTTTTAGGCGTTAATGTTAGCACAATAGTCTAGCTCGAAAAATAAGTGCTCACTTTCTCTTATTTTCTTTTTTAAAAAAATAATAACTTGAGCTCTCATCATTTAGAAAAAAATAAAGCACTTCTTAAAAAAAAAAAAAAAAAAAAAAAACTTATTCAATCTGCTTTGGGTACTTGCTAATTCATGAACACCAAATCACTGTTTCAATGGAGTTTCAGAAATGAGACAATTCAGCTTTACCATTGTCTCAACTCTTAAAGTAACTCTTATTGGCAGATTTATCTGGAAGTTTGACCAATTGAGCCATATTTTATGCTTCTATAATCTAACCCCTAGGATTTCATTTCCATTAGCTGCTAAGCTGAAAGTGAAACTTTGTTAATTAATTAAAAAACTTTTATTTCTGCCTTTTCTGACCTGGTCCTCTCTGAGACGAGGCTCCATGCCTCCATCTGACTTTTGTACTGAAACTTTTCTGTGCAGGCAGCTAGCTGAGCTCCCTTTTTTCCTCAAGCTTGATTAAAAAGGGAAAATGATGGATATTTGTTGACCATATATAAGTTTGTTTGTCTTCGGTTACATGAACAACTCAATTGAGAATTTGAGATTATTCAGAGATATTTTAGTTTTAAAACTGGTAAGTACACATACTTTGATAGTCTACAGTTGAAAGGATGAGGCAAGGAACTGTCCAATTAATTGGTAAAAAAAAGGAAGGAGAAACGTCTTGCGTCCATCGAAAGACTGTTCATACATCCACAGACATATAAAGAATGTAACATATGCATCTCAAAATGTAACAAATAAGCTCCAGAATTTAACCTATAGACGGTATGGACAATTTTTCTATGGAGGCTAGGTATTACTCAAAAAAAAAAAAAATACTAATTTCATTTAAACAAGTATATATTTATATTAGTGATGTTTTTATTAGATGATGGTTGATAAAACATAAAAAAACAAAGTAATAATCAATTAAATAATGACTAATATTACAGATACAAAACAGCAAAACAATATATATTACAAAAAATCTACTGCAACAATGAAATAATGGCTACAAACTCTCAAAAAGTCAAGAACAAAATTATCTACTATATACAGAAGAGACTTTTCAAAAAAAAAAAAAAAAAAAATCTACTATACAGAAGAGGAGATCTTCACATATATGATGGAAGTAGCTCAAAATCCCAAAACAGCATCAGGATCATTTCCTTTTTCTCAAAAATAGATCATCGGCGCTTCTGCTGCCATTCCTGAATCGCAGACCGAAGCGCATGATTCGGGGTCAGCTCATCACTCGGAAGCTTGAGATTAGTCATTGGGGAAGTGTCATGGCCACTCTGTAGCCATCCTTTTATTGCTTCACCTTCATATGTGAACCCATCAGCTGCAATCTGTGGATCTTTCATAGTCTCCTGCGATTTCGTAAGGTGCGAAAAGATTGAATCTTTAGCCTATAAAAATGAATGCATTCTTTTTTTCTTTAACTATGGATGGTTGAGGACCAGTTTATCTTTAGAGATAATCCAATAACAGTAAGAAAATGGTTCTAAAAGCAAAATTCAATCATCAAAAACTGATGGCCGGTTTCGAATTTCGATTTGCATATTAGAACTCTTGCTCAAGTAATTCAAATTTTGACATAAGCAATAGTTGTTGTCAGAATAGTAGAACATGGACGATACCTTAAGTATTGGACACATGAAGTAGGAAGGCACAGTACTGACGAGCTCTGAGTCCGACCCAATCGACCAAGACCGGAGATTAGACGCTTTGGCTGCATCAATCAAGGGCTTAACTGCTATACTGACCTCGTCGACTAACGGTCGACTGTCTCGCTTTGTATCGCAACACCTCAGTGCCAATTTAGCCAGTTCCTTTGTTTCCTCAAAAGGCCAACCACCAGCTGATCCATCGAGAACCTCATGCAATGTTTCCTTATCCAAAGCCTCTTGGACCACCTTTTTTATCCGAAAGGCAGGTCTTCCGGTCAAGAGCACCAACAATAGAACACCGAGTGAGTACATGTCGCATGCCGGTACGAGTTGGCCAGTGGCAAGCAATTCAGGCTCCACATAAGCCACAGTGGATCTTCTCGAAGTGTAGTTCTGAGAGAAGGCCATGCCGAGGTGTAAGTCAGACAGCTTGACTGAGTAAGTTGAGTCGAAAAGTATGTTGCTTGGTTTGAGGTTGCCATGTGCTACGGGACTTGGTTGGGTCGAGTGAAGGTAAGTGAGCACAGAACACAGCTCTGACACAACACGGGTTCGGACTTGCCATGTCATTGAATGGTTCTTTCTGTGCAAGTAGTCTTCTAAGTTTCCGTGAGGGACATATTCGTAGATCAGCGCACGGGCCTCCGTACAAGCACCTACTAGCGAGATGAGGTTCGGATGTCTTGTGCTGATAATGTTTGCCGCCTGTACGAAAATATTAATTAAAGCATATGGATCTATTCACTAACCATAGCACAAAGAAGACAATATGGAGTACCCACAAACTGGAATTCCAATGTGATAAAAAACCAACAAATTGTTATTAAATGGATAACAATTTCGGTTAAAACTCATTGTTAAGTAAGCGTGGATGCCGATTTTGGTTAAAATTCATTAGTCATAGTAACAAATTGCACAATTGATCCTTCAACAAACCATATGGACCAAAATTCAATTGCTAAAGCAAGCTGTATACCAAAACTGAAACCATTCAACAATTAAAGTTCCTCATAGCTTTTTTCCTAAAAAAAAATTGTACCTTTTGGGAAAACTCATGTTTTTGGTAATAATCATGATTGAACACCTTTATTGCCACAACAGTGTCATGAAGAAGTCCCTTGAAAGTTCTGCCTAGGCCGCCTTCACCAATCTTCTTGGACTCATCAAAGCCATCGGTCGCTTGAATCAGTTCTTCATAATCAAACTCCCTCAGGCTCGATGTAAGATCAGTAATAGATGACTGATCCTGTTCCTTCCTTTCTGAATTCATCAACTGTTCCTGTCTAAGTGATTCAAGGAGACGGTAAGCCCCAGAGAGCTTCTTCTCAAAATCACTTCCCATTGCTTCGTATTCACTGATGCGAAGCTCGAGCGCTACTCGTTGCTCACTTGCCCTGTTTATCTGTGCAAGTATATTGTCTAACTGTTGTCTGTCTCGTTCCATCTCAAGCTTCTCTCTTGCTATCCTTTCCTCTACATCCTTCCTTTTCCTCAATTCTTGGTGATAAAGACTTTCGGCTGCCTTTGCCTACCAAAAACATAAAAAGAAGATACTGTTTTTTATGTTGCAAAGATAAGATACTCACAATATTAATAACAGTTTCCTTATTCCTATTACACTTATATTTTTATGTGAAGTTATATATTTCTCATCCTTATCTCCCTTTTTTTCTTTTTTTTTTTTGAGATAAACACGATATTTGGGTTTATTTACCTTCATTATTTAATTATCGAATTTGCTACGCAATCACATTCTAAGAAAAATTGTATACTTTACCTTTCTGGAAGCCTCAAGTAGATCTTTCTCAGCCTTCTGGCGTCTCCGTGCTGCTTCATAGGCTTCATTCTTCAGGTCTTCAGCTTCAGTAATCGCACCCCTTAGTCGTTCATACAAATCAATGTCCTCTATTGAAATATCATCCTACAATTGTTAAAAATCCATTCTTCTGAATTTGAATAAAAATCGCTTTACATAGAGAGTTAAATTTGTTACTTCTATTACCTTGTGATGAAATATATTATCTCTATTCTTAATCAATGCAACAAACAAATATACCAGGACATGCCACTGTCTTAGAAATATGTACTCATAGTGGTGATTAAATCTTATGCAAAATAAGAGGACAAGCACGTCATGTGCGCGCTCTTTTGGTTTTGCAACAGATATTCAAAAATAGATATAGAATAACAATACATAACTATACTTGAATCTGAACTCTGAAGCTATGAGATAAGAAGAGGAGCTTACAGCTGAGCCATTCTGTGCAGACGATGACTCTGTCTGGTATTCCTCTTCGGTATCGTGAGGCACCGTGCTTGGCCCTTCTTCAGGCATATAAGTGGGCTTTGGTTTCTCAGTCAAGTAATTGCCCGTCGTTTCCTTTTGGAACGTCCCGTCGGTCCACTGGTTGGTGGTGCTGGATGTCATTGTAATAAGTATGTCTTCGGCATAAGAGCGGTTGATGGAATTGGACCTAGGTGGGAAGGAAGAGTTCTGCATGCAGGGTGGCCCACTCGGTCTGGGAATGTCATAGCCAAGCGAATCGTACCTCGGGCTTGGGCTGCTCGAGGATGACGAAGCTGCTCTTGGACTAATGGATCCTTCACTAGCTTCTCTATGAGACCATGCAGACATTCTGGTTAGTAAACACCGATGAAGCACAATAATATGTGATAATGAAGAACTAAGGGATGATGAATATTGCATGACGACCATCGACAATGATAAACTAAGGAACCTACAAGCTTCAGAAGGAATGGAATTTTTAATTGTTTTATACTATCAATTCCTGTTGGTTATTCTCTCCAAGTTATTACTTGTATGGTTGTACCTCATACTCTATATAATAAGATATGCAACTGAACCATTATGGATTACTCTATTATAGTATACACATGCAAATTTGCATAAGATATCTCATCTTAATAAACCGATCAGAACAGATGGATAAATGACTGAATAAAAGCCATATGCATATTCACAGTGTAATCGTAAGGGTGTACTTGCAGAAGAATGCATGCATCACCAAACACAAGTATTGAGCACATTTAGATGTTTTTAGCTACCAATAGCTTATTTTCAACATCTAAGGGAAGGCATTGTATCACTAATCATCTTAGTATAAAATTAATTTGAAGTAAAATTTCTTCTTTGCTTGTGAGGTTAAGCAAAATACAACTACCAACATCTAGTTTTATATACAAGAGATGGAGGAAAAAACAATAACACTGAACATACCTTGTGCATATCAGGTTTCCTCGACAAACAAATAAGATTTTGCACCGGAGTTCAGCTTTTTGTTCAACCAGTAGCGCTTTCCTGGATTTTAGTGTCTTCAATCGTCTGAGAAATAGACCACTCAGTGCCTTAGAAAACTTAAGCATGAATTAAACGATGTTAAACTCTCTAGGTCAACAATTGCACAATGTCAAATATCTTCCCATTTTAGTCAGGATTGAAAATGAAAGACAAAATCAATAAGAATGTAGCATTTGAAAAAAAAAAAAAATGATGAAAACACTTTGTGGTAATGTTTCGAAGCTATTTTTCTTCCGGAGAAGATGAAATTTGACAATTATTTCTAGAGCATGATTGCATGAAGCCATGAAGTTCTTAAAAATCTAATTGTTCATTCTGCCATGTATAAAGCTTTGAAAATCAACTCCTTCCCAAGTATAAAAGATGCCAATTTCAAAACAGAAACGTGTTTGAACAATTCTACCAGTTTACCTTGAATAACGGCGATCCCCAGCTGCACCCATGACAAGTTCAGTGACACCATTTTCACGAATAAGCTCAACTATACCTTGTGCAGTGTCGTCGTTCTCTATGATTACCTGCTCTGCCTCCACCTACAATTTTTTTTTTTATCAAAAGCAAGTATAAATTTACAAGCCATGCATCCTTAATAGAACGAAGCCTCAAAATGAAGGGTACAGGTAATTTAATCGATGGTGGGGTATAACTAATGAATGTCAACAAATTAATAAATAGTTGACCTCCATCAGGATCACTTAAAATAAAAGAAGAAACATGATGTTGCTAAAACTTTGAATATGCCTGGAACTTAATAAACAAGGAGAATGAGAGACCTTTTGACTCGAGCATATGTCCATATACTCTTTCAAAACCTTCTCCAGCTTGCTCTTCTCCAGAAGCCGGTATGCTGTCACCTCTTGTTCAGCTAGTTGGCTCACAGGAAACTGTGCACCCACTGCATTTAGTTTCAAAAATCAGTAACTATGCAAAAGAGAAGTTATAATGCAGAAGCAGCAAGTCAATATTGATAAACTTTCATTTGTTTCTGACCAATTTATAGGCATTCAAATATAGGTTCATACTTCACATGTTAACAGATATAAAATTGACTTGATTGTGTACATAATAATAATTTCTTTGGGTTTTAATTGACAATTGGGCTGCTCCTACAGACCTTCCTTTCTATGAGTCTGCAATTAAATTTTTTAGTATAAAAACGCTGGAGTTGTGGAGAAAGACGCTGGAGACGAAAGGTTTTAGGCTTAGTAGGACTAAGACCGAGTATATGAGATGCGACTTCAGTGATGGGAGATCTGAGAATGAAGATGTTAGTCTAGATGGACTAACAGTGTCAAAGAAGGACACATTTCGATATCTGGGCTCCATGCTACAGAGTGATGGGAATATTGATGCAGATGTTGGCCATAGAATTAAGGCGGGTTGGATGAAATGGCGACAAGCATCTGGTGTTCTCTGTGACAGCAAGGTCCCACAAAGGTTGAAAGGTAAATTCTATAGAACAGCCATTAGACCTGCAATGTTGTATGGGGCAGAATGTTGGCCTACTAAAAGAAACCATATCCAGAAGATGAGTGTAGCGGAGATGCGTATGCTACGATGGATGTGTGGCCACACAAGAAAAGATCGTATCAGAAATGATGACATACGTGACAAAGTAGGGGTGGCTCCGATTGAAGAGAAGATAGTCCAACACCGATTGAGGTGGTTTGGACATGTTCAACGGAGACCTCCTGAAGCACCAGTACGTAGCGGTGTCCTAACCCGTACCGAAAACACGAAAAGGGGTAGAGGTCGGCCAAAACTGACATGGGAGGAAGCTGTAAAAAGAGACTTGAAGGCATGGAGTATATCCGAAGAGCTGCTCTTGGATAGGGACGCGTGGAAGTTAGCAATCCACGTACCGGAACCATGACCAACAAATCAAACCCCTAGCAGCTACTATTATATTACTATTATTACTATGACTACTATTTCACTATTATTACTATTATTATTACTATTATTATTATTACTACTACTATTATTATTAGTATTATTACTACTACCACTATTACTACTATGTAGTATCATCATTATTATCATTCATATTAGTATTATGTAGTATCATACTCATCATCACTATCATTCATATTAGGACTAGTTTTTCACTATTACCATTGTTATTACTGTTCTTTCTTTATTTATCTATTTTATCTTTCTTACGATCATGATCATCATTGGATTTTACTTGGTTTCATTTCTAGCCTACCCCAACTTGTTTGGGACTAAAGGCTTGGTTGTAAAAACGGGCCAACTTCTGTCTTTAAACCGACAAATTGCAGTAGATGTGCTTATCTTGAATGATTCCTCTAGTTTAATCAATATATATTCATTCATGTCACATAATTGTTTGGATTGCTAATTCATGGGAATCTAAATCCTGCCAGTATCCAACATTTAGCTGCCCTTGGCAATTGTGATACTAGACATTACAAGTGTAACTTTGCAAGTATCTAATCTGTAGAGCATTTGTTAGTTTTGTAAGCTTGCTTAAAATGCAACACCGGTTTGTACTTATTTTTGAGACAAATATAAGCTCAAATGCTTTGAAATTGAATAAATGCAAAGATGTAAAGCTTATAATACTGCCTTTTTTTTAAAAAAAAAAAAACAAGACAGGATTGAAATGATATGAAAAGGATGAATAATGATTGATGAAATGAATCATATAACAAAAGTATCATCTATATGAATAAAAAAGTTTATCATCAATTCATCACTGTACTCTGACAGCCTGAACAGCACAAACCACTTCTAGTCTTGAACCATATTCAGATATAAAAAAGGGGCTAAAGTGCTTATATTATATGTCCCACAAAAGTTAGTTTCTTATCCTTTCATAAAAAATGGATAAGTTAGCTCTTACTTTATATAATCTCCTTCCCTTCTAGAAGATCACTGGTATAAAATGGCCTCATTCAGAGAAGAAAACAAACAAATAGGGACGGAATTAATAATGGTTATGAATATGATCAGTTTACACGAGTGACACACCCATCTCCTCTTCTTCCCAACCAACTAATTTAATATGAAGAAAAACTTGTATGAAATTCTGCACAAACAGAAGCAAAGACCCAACAAGTACAAGTCAAAAACGAAAGAAATATGGGTGCATTTGGTTCTATTTCTTTGTTGTTCTTGTTCACAATTGATTTAACTTCTTCCCGATATTTAATTCAGCTCATTAGGGGAAAAAAAAAAGAAACATCTTAACTCTATTGAATAACCGTCTATACATCCATAAATATATAAACATGTACAGAATGTAACAGATACATCCCGAAACGTAACAGATACATCCGAAATATAACCTATGGATAGATACATTTGAAATATAACCTAGAGGAGGGATCCATTGACAGTGCTTACAATGACAATGTTGACAATGGGGGTTTTGAAAAATTTATAATAATTCATAAAAAATCTTAAAAATGAAAAAAACTTTGATGGATGCATTCTTTAACTTATAGATTAATAGTTTCAAATTTCAATCAATTTGAACATCATTTGATGGTTTATCAAAATTTTATACATTTTTTAACGGTTGAAATTTCATGAGCTTTTAAGAGCTATCAAACGTCACTTAAATTGAATATAATTTAAAACATATTCAATCTATAAGTTAAACAATATCTCTATAAACTTTTTTCTATTTATTAGAATTTTTAACTATTTTTATAAATTTTTCAAAATCTCCATTATCAAGATTGTCAAGATAAGCATTGTCAATGGATCCCTCCTCTGTAACCTCTGGACGGACGCTATGGACAGCTTTTCTATAAACATTAGATATTACTCAGAAAAAAAAGAAGGAAAAGAGAACACATGTTCATCGTATATCACATGCATCATGAATTCATGACATTGATAGATGGGAGGAAGAAGAGTTTTACCGACACTAGTCATCAACAGAACAAATGGAGAAAGGAAAACAACAAACAAACAAACAAACAAACAAACAAACAAACAAACAAACAAAGAAAGGGAGACAACGAGAGATATCCTACAACTATAATTAAGATTGACATTGACCTCTCAAGCCCTCGAAAGATTGAAACTTTAAAAAAACGCTGGATAATTAATTAATTATTTGGATCAATTATAATTATGCAAAAAAAAACAAGCAAGGGATGGAATGGATTGGAATTCGTACTGATGTTAATGGTGGAGGCGGGCTTGTGAACATGGGCGATCACGAGCCTCTTCTTGTTGCTCGGCAGATTCTGCAGAGCCCAGATCAGATTGGCCCTGTTCTCCTTCACTTGCTTGCCCACCGCCACGTACACTCTCTCAACCACCTCCTCCTCCTCCCCCTCATTGTTGTCTTCCTCCCTCCTCCTCTCTTCCGCCTCCTCCTCCATTGCCTTTATTAATTGTTACAGCAATAACAGACGCGCGGCAGTTGGGAAAAGAGAAAGTAGGTCGTCAGGTTTAATTAGTTCAGTTACTTAACATAGGGGCTTTTGTACGGAGGCTTTTTGTCGTACTTTGGAGATGCTTTTTAGCTAGCTAGCTAGCTAGTTAGCTTTGCGAGGGAAAGAGAGAAAGAAGGTAATGAATGAATGGGATGAGATGTGAGAAGGGATCATGGCATGGGAACTGGGAAAAGAAAAGAAAAGAAGAGAAAGGGTCCGTCTCGTCTCATAGGTTCGTAGATAGAGACAGTCAGACAGAGAGAGAGAGACACATGTGTCGGCGAAAATACGAGTTATTATTACACCTGTTTTAGGAGGCGCAACGTCCAGTGCATTTCAGATCCTTTGGCACGGTGTCATGAAGTACATGGACCGTTGCATCGCCTCGAGATTCGAGCGTGCATGAATCTCGAGGTGATCCAACGGTTCATGTGCTGCACGGCACCGTGCCAGTATGCTAGGGGAATAGGGGATATGACGGGTCCTGTTTTGTCTGTAGATCACCGTGTGCAACTGCTCCAGGCAAGAATGGAATATGACCATGCACCCAGAAGATCTAAACAAAATGGGAACTGATATATATAATATATTGAGAGTAAAACTACCAAAAGATCTAAACAAAATGGGAACTGATATATGATATATGATATATTGAGAGTAAAACTACCGACTAACTTGCTCTTAAGCTCACGAGGGCCTCCTGTGAGCTTAACAAAAAAAAGTATCAAACTATATCCAAATTTTGATTTATATGGCTCAATAAATTCTTTATATCAAAATTATGTGGCATACAAAAAATTTCCATTTTTAGAGATTTTTAAGTATTTATTTCAGATTTTTTAAGAGCAACTATATAATATTAATAAAATAATCAATGTTTCATATGTAACTTTTAAAAAATCCAAAATAAATACTTAAAAATCTCTAAAAATGAAAAATTTTGCATGCCACATAATTTTGATACAAAGAATTTATTGAGCCATATAAATCAAAATTTAGATATAGTTTGATACATTTTTGGTGTTAAGCTCACGGGAGACCCCCGTGAGCTTAAGAGCACGCTAGATTTAATACCAAAAATAATATTAAATTTGATATCAAATGTATTATAGTATTAGTGATTTAATATTTGTATTGAATGTATTGATATTTAAGTTAACTCATTATAGTATTTAATTTAATTGTATAATATATCTAAATACACTGTACAAAACAAGTTACATAGTATTGAATACATATCTATCTAATATAAATACTTATGCGATCGATATCGATATTGATATCACTTTATCTCTATAACATTTTTCAAGCAGAATAACACAAACAATCACTCCGTTTGAGAGACTTACCTTTTCTTGTTTAAAGAGAGATACCGATATACTTAATTAAAATACTATACGATAACAATTAATATACTCAATTGAGTAATTTAAATTTATTATAATGCAAATAAGAAAACAATATCTTAACAAGTGAATGGCATGGTTCACCATGTTCAAACTAACTAATCACCCCCATCAAGGTGTGGGGACCACAATGAGAGTTCTCATCGCCTTCCTTTTTTATTACAACTACTTTTTTTTTTTTTTCCCTATTTTCTTTAAACACATTTCTCCTTTATTTATTTTCCAACTCGTTTAACAAAATATATATTACGTAAAATTGAGTGTCATGTATAAAAAATTCTAATTATAAAGTTCAATTTTGAAATTAAGAAATCAGTATAGAATTTCCTTTGTTCCCATTTCTTTCCATGGATTTCAATATTGCAATATATAATTCATTGTTGTCCCATTTTGCTTTTCATTGAATGATGATATATATGGGTTTATGAATTATGAGTAGACCCTACTCAGCATAAGTTCAAAAAGTTATGACATGTCACGACGAACTGACAAACTAATAAGATATCCATAACTCTAATATATATATATACATAGACTGACAGACAGAAAAAAAAAAAAAAATTCTTCCTGTCGTTCAAAGCTTAAACTAGTCCTAATTAAAACCTAATACATTTTAATTTTTGAGTCAATTAAAAGAGTGTATGTTAGTAAAGGATTTCAGATCCTCTAACATATAGCACGGTGCTATGCCGCACATAGACCATTGGATCTCCTCAAGATTCGTGCAGGTCCGAACCTCAAGGCAATCCAATGGTCTGTGTGAGTGAGCATGACACCGTGCCATATATTAGAGGATAAGCACTCGTATTAAAGGAGCATAAAACAGGTCCGAATCTCGAGAAGATCTAACGGTCTATGTGAGTGAGCATGGCACCGTGCCATATATTAGAGGATAAGCACTCGTATTAAAGGAGCATAAAACACTGCATCAGTAAGTAAGACTTAAAAAAATTTGTTTTGGTTTAATTAATTAACACTCCTTGATTATATAAGATTTTTAAAATTTTTTAATGTATTTGCAGACGTGCACGGAAAGCAGCAACACTAGAATATTCTTTTATTCCGTCGTCGATTCGCTACCAGCCTACCAAGTTCTGATCTTCTTTATTTATTTTTTTTGTTTTTGAGGAAACCAAGTCTTGATCTTCAATGAAAACTGACATGCAGGAAGGAACCTGTCATGTGAGAATGACAGATGGGACCCACATATCAGAGGACAGTACTCCTATTTTAAAAATGAGTAAAAACTAACGTTCACATTTTTATTTTTATTTAGAGAAATTATCTTTACCCTCCTTAACTACTCCTCTTATCTATTCCCAAACTAAATTGGTAATATTTTATCTTTCTTTCTCATACACTCATAAATTTTGAGTGATTTTTTTTTTTTTTAATTCTTGATATTTCTATTGTATATATATATAAGTGTTTTGTTCGATTGAGGATGTGAATTGTAACCGGTAAAAGTTATTGTTGTATTTGAAAAAGAATTTTTAACTAAAAATGTACTGTGGTGAGGTTAAGGGGTTTTTTAAGGAGAGCAGTTATCAACTCACTTTTATTTATCCACCGGTCTACTGTATTTTTTTTAATGAACAAATATCATTTTTAGTAAACATTTATATCTTTCCGATCAATAGAGATTGTTTTCCAGTGAGCAGATGAAGTACAATTTCCAGTGAACATTTATGCGACTGTAGTATGCACATGGGTGCACGTGACGTGTGGGTGTGGATGAGTGGCCTGCTTTATAAGAGTGGACTCTATATGTTTTTCTTTAAAAATCTCAACCGTTGAAGTCAATCCAACGGACCGTTCTGATTATGACATAGGTTTTTTTACGATACGTAACACAGAATTTCTTTTCCTGATATCAAGCAACACAATTATTTTGATTTTAATGGGTTTTTGTTTTCCATTTCTTTTGTAGGTTTGTTTGTTAATTATAATAAAAATTAGTATGACATATATAGTATTATTTTTTTTTTGCAGCACCAATAAATGATTTCGATCATTTTTATACTAATTGTTTTGCGGTGAGAAAAGTTGTGAAAAACGTCGACGTGATCATCAATGAAAACTGACATGCAGGAAGGAACCTGTCATGGGAGAATGACAGATGGGACCCGCATATCAGAGGACAGTACTCCTATTTTAAAAATGAGTAAAAACTAACGTCCACATTTTTATTTTTATTTAGAGAAATTATCTTTACCCTGCTTAATTACTCCTCTTATCCATTCTCAAACTAAATTGGTAATATTTTCTCTTTTTTTCTCATACTCTCATAAATTTTGAGTGATTTTTTTTTAATTCTTGATCTTTCTATTGTATATATATATAAGTGTTTTGTTCGATTGAGGATGTGAATTGCAACCGGTAAAAGTTATTGTTGTATTTGAAAAAGAATTTTAACTAAAAATGTATTGTGGTGAGGTTAAGGGGTTTTTTAAGGAGCGCAGTTATCAACTCACTTTTATTTATCCACCGTTCCACTGTATTTTTTTAATGAACGAATATCATTTTTAGTAAATATTTATATATTTCCGATCAATAGAGATTGTTTTCCAGTGAGCAGATGAAGTAAGTTTCAAGTGAACATTTATGCGACTGTAGTATGCACATGGATGCATGTGGCATGTGGGTGTGGTCGTGTGGATGGGTAATCTGCTTTATAGGAGTGGACTCTACATGTTTTTCTTTAAAAATCTCAACCGTTGAAGTCAATCCAACGGACCGTTCTGATTATGACATAGGTTTTTTTATGATACGTAACATAGAATTTCTTTTACTGATATCAAGCAACACAATTATTTTGATTTTAATGGGTTTTTGTTTTCCATTCCTTTCGTAGGTTTGTTTGTTAATTATAATAAAGATTAGTATGACATAGTATTTTTTTTCTTTTGGTTTTTTGCAGCAACAATAAATGATTTCGAATTTTCGATCATTTTTATACTAATTGTTTTGCGGTGAGAAAAGTTGTGAAAAACGTCGACGTGATTTCCATCAACATGTTTTGTCATATATACCATATATATAATAAAATGACATTGATTTCATTAACATTTTTCAACGAATATCTGTTTGCATTTGATGATTAATTTTCAAGTGCGTTTCGTTTGTAAAAAATATATATATATTTTTTGTAGCAATAGAATTAATCCAATTTTATTGCCATAACAATTGTTATACGCATGCGATCGCTCTATTGACAAATTAAACAAACCTACAATAGTGGTAATTAACAAGCCTAAGTCTTAATTATTGCAACTCATTCTTTTTTCTTTTCTTTTTTTTGTGAGGAAATTGCAACTCATTTTTTCATCATAAACAAAATTCAATTATAAATGCAGATCGATATATATATATATACCTGACCAATGTTGTTGTTATTGTTGTTCTAAAATTTCTACAAATTCGTTGATAAAGTGACACAAACCAATTTGAGTTTGATTAATTTTTGAACAGATATATAGATTTCCACCAAATGTAAAAGATGTAGTAATCAGGACAGCATCACATTTTGACTTTTAAAATGAGGACAAGTGAGAGTAGAGACAACCATTGATAGACAAAATGTCGTTTTACCTGCCAATGAATTTGTCGAAATTATAGGGAAAGAAATAAGTCACACTCTGAGGTGAGAAATGCAGGATAATTCAGTGTGTTTTCATATTAAGCCATGGATATTATTATCATCATCATTATTATTATCCCACTAATTTTGCAAATTAATTAAGTATTTAAGTGTCACGTTACGTACAAATTATGAAAAAAAAATTGCAGATACGTTTTGATTTTTATAAATTTAATATAGCAAAAAAAAAAAAAACCGAATTTTTATATATATGATAACGGAATTAAAAAAATGAGAACCAATTTGCTTATTTTTTTTTACTTAATTAATTTTTTAGATGTACAATAGTGTAGTAAGAGCACAAAATCACAGTTTGTTAATAATGTAGGTCATAACTCATACCTTTGTATCTATAGTAAGATTATAATAATTAACCTGATTATAATAAAAAAACGACTATATGAGAAAAAAAAATTATACTAACAAATAATTAACTAAATGAAAGAGTTGACTAATTACATTTATCATAAGGCATATTCCAGTGTAGAATTGGATATCCCTCAACATGCCAACTAGTGTATTAAAAAAAAAACATATATATAATTAATTAAGAAATGTTCTCATGATCTCATCATATTTTTATGCATATATACTTTCAAAGTTTGTTACAATGAGAAGCAACATAGGTGAAGCTTAATTAATGAAGAACGGAGATGTGTGCTCTAATTCAAATAATCTAAAAGTTACTACTGGTATATAATAATTAGCTAGGTATTTAGGAATTTTTGGCTATAGTTGTTTTGTATTTTTGCTTTTCCAAAAAAAAAAAAAATTATGAGATACTTTTTTAATTTTAGTGCTTTCAAAATTTTTTGAAACTAATCGTCATAGTATGAAAAGAATTTGGATTATATTTAGGATTGTTGTTAAAAAGGAAAAAAAAAAAAGTTGATGTTAGGTTGTAATTAAGCAGGCATGACTTAACAAATATAACCTATCAAGCTATCACTGTCCAAGGAATTATACTGAATTATTTTTAAACAGATACAGTAGGTTTGACAAAGTACCACATTTGCACATTGTTTATTTACACCTGCAATTTAGTTTCACTTTCAGTTGAAATTTTATAATTTTTTTACTTTTTATATATACTCATGCAATTGATAGTTCAAAGATGATTTGGCATTTGCATTATTATTAATGTCATTAAATTTATCAAATTAGCTATCGTATGATATTCCTGGAATTAAATTTAAAATTGAGGTTAAAATGCCAATAATTTTAATTATTTTACAATTAAATAAAGATGCTCTTAAATATGTAAAGCTAACATTTTGAACAAAAATGTATATTAATTTCAGTTATTGAGAAGTTCATCACACCTGCAATTCTTTTAATCCCCAAGGGTCTAGTAGTAAATACATAATTAGACAAGAGACAATAAATCATGATGATTTAATTATTTAAAATGATCTACCATATGATGAAGTCCTTGGCTCCTTGAATTTCAAGTTGCATAAAGGCTAAAGCAAAGATACGTCTAGTGCAATTAACTTGCATGTGTATACTAGTGGTGGCAAAATCTGATTCTATCCAAAAAAAACTTGTCCGATCCGAGTTTTAGGAAAAGTCAAACTGACCCAAACTCGAACCCGACTGATGCATCACATTTATATTTACATATTTTTAGGATTGTACCTTTATTTTTACTTAGAATTCTTAGGTTTAGTTGCATTTAATTAGTTAGATGTCTAAATTTGAGTAAATCGAGTTTTTGGGAGCCAATTTGGAGAAGATGCGAAAATAGGCGAAAGAGCACATAGAAGACCACAGAGTGCGGACCGCAATCTCGAGTGTACGGTCCGCACTCAGATCAAAACTGGAGCATCTAAATCTGGGCTGAGCACAACCACCGAAAATGCACTTTTGGAGGAACCGACTCCCTATTTCTAGGGGAGTGCGATCCGCACCGACTCAAGCCCAGACCGCAAAAGGAACAAAACCGACTGGACCTCTATTTTCTGGAACTGTTTCAATTGAAGATATCTAATTCTATTTTTCGTTCCAGAAATTAGAGATCGGTTCCAGAGGAAAGAAGCTTATTTTTGAGAGCATCTAATGCCTATAAAAACATCGTCTCTTGAGAGGTTCAGTATCTTGTTAGTATCTTATTTTGAGAGTTGTCTTGTCTTAGTTTTAGAGAATTAGTTTTAGTTGAGTTGAGAGTCTTTAATTTTGAGTTAGAGTTAGTTTAGTTTAGAGTTGATAAGAAGAGGGAGATTACTCGGAGAAGAAGGTTATAGCGCCGTCAAACTTCATCTACTCGATCATAATTGGTGCTTTCTTCTTTATGTTATTTACCTTTTCTTTAATTATGTTTTCTTTAGTTATGTCTGAGTAATTATCTTTGTTCTTAGGGTTTAAGATGATATTTATTTGTATGGATTAATTGAATACTTGTTTTAATTGTTTAAGACTTAAAGTTATTTTCAATTTGCTTTGCGCTTAATAATAATTGTACTTGAATTATTTCTTGTTCGTTTGGTAAGAACTTATAGATTAGGGCCCGATCTAGTTGGTTAATATAACGTCATCCGATCAAGAATTGATACTTGTGCTAATTGGGTAGATAACTTGTTGTCCAAAAGTAAACGAAAGGTGAAATTGCGGTTGTAATGAGAGTTAAACCGGACCTTAGAACAAAAGTGGATTGAATTTAGGTTAGAAATAATTCTAAAGATTTCTAATTGATCTAAAAGTGTTAAAAGTGCCAACAAACGAGAGTTGAGGGACTTGTAATTGCTTTGGTATAGTTAGGAGTCGGTAACTTTAGTCAACTTATCAGATCTGAACACAAACTGGTCTCTGTCAGCTACTTGCGGACTGCAAAGTGACAGGTTGTGGACCGCAAAAGCAAGTAACCGACAGAGAATTTATCTCTCGGACAGTTATCTGCGAACCGCAGTTAACTCCTGCGGATCATTAAACTGGTAACCGAAAGAGAGGCGAATTTTGCATACCTTGCGGACCGTAGGATAACCCTTGCGGACAGCAGGCAATTGATCCAGACAGCAAACTGATTATGAAAACCCTAAGAACGCTTGTTTAGTAATTGTTTTAAGTCTTTAATTTACTGTCATTTACTTATACCTGCTGTTAATTAGGAAACCAATCTCAAACAAACCCCCACTTTTATACAAAAATACCAAAAATATTCTCATTAGGATTATGATAGAGTCTAAAGTTTGGTTTAGAAGTAATTTCCGTCCCTGTGGATTCGATCCCAACTATACTGCATTAGATCGTATGCTTGCGATCAAGAGCATTATTTAGGGTATTAAAAGCCTATACACTTTCCAGAGGTCACCGACCCGACCTGAGTTTCAGGGAAAGTCAAGCTGACCTGAACCCGGCCCGAACAATCCGAAACCCGAGCTAACCCGGTAAAAGAGATGCAAAATCTGATCAAACCCAAAAAACTCGCCCGACCCAACCTGTAGACCCAAGAAAATGTTGGTAGACGTCAACCCGATACCTGATCCGACCCAAAAAATACTGATAGCCGTCAACCTGATATCCGACTTGATCCGAACCCGATCCCGACCTGACAATCTGTCACCTCTATGTTACTATGTATATACATGCATTTCTGACCGAGTTAATATAAGGAGACCGTGTTACAGTGTTAATGCCATAATGGCTTGATTGGTTCAGTCAATGCATCACTTGCCACATGCAATATATAATGAATCATCAGACTAGTAATTAATTAATTAACAAACAGTCAGAAAGGAAGAAAACGGAAAAGATCGTAGCTAGGCTTTGTAATATGTATGTTGAAGCTACCAAAATCATTAATTGTCTTCAACTAATAAAATTATTTTTTGAGTCAAGAGTTTTTTATGTAATTTATGTAGAAACTGCCAATGTGCACAGCAGTTGTGAACTGAGGAAAATCCTATTAATTTTGGCCTCTCAACTATTATGTTTGATTCAAATTAGTTCGTAAACAATATTTTTTAATATTTATGAAAATAGCATGTACAAACATCAATATTTTATTAATACTAGAGCTGTAACTCGGGCTTCGCCCCGAAAAATAGTATCAAATAAATAATTCAGAATTTTATAAAATTTGAAATATTTATATTAAAAAACATTGAATTTTTTTTTTAATTTTTAGTGTAATTAAATAATAATAATAATAATTCAATAATTTATAAATAATAATATATATAAATATTAGATCATTTTAAGGGTTAAAATTTGTTTTAAACATATCACATGCATCTTATTTAATGAGGAGAGAAAAAAAAACATTAGCCATTGGATCAAAGTAGATGAATAGTTTCAAACAAAATCAATGGTTAATAAGGGTGATGATGTGGCATAGTTGAGGTGTTTAGATATCTACCCATCTTTATGGAGTATAGATTTATGAGCTATTTTCTAATATTCAAAATAAATACTTAATTAGAAAACTCTAAAAATGAAAATTTTTTTGTATTCCTCAATATTTTCATATAAATAACTTATTGAGCACCATAAATCGTGATTTCGAACACGATAATTGAGACGAATGTTAGTATAATAGTCCAACTCGATCTATCAATACCATATATATCTATCTACGTCGTAAATATGAAGACCTTGACGCCTTGGAATTCCAAGTTACACATAAATACCCCGTTTGGCAAGTGTAGTAAGTTAAAGCGGGGTAAAATGTTAAATCACCTTAGATCAGTGGTGTTTGGTGGGAGCGAAGTAAATAAATGAAGTAAAGTTGATATAATGTGTAAAATATGCGAAATGTTGGTGATTTAGTTTACTACACCAATAGAAGTGCGTTAACTTACACCTTAAATTACTTCCGTTTGGTGATTTAAAACACCTTAAATCACCTTAAATCAATTTTACTACATTACCAAACGGGAGGAAAGCAAATATACACGTCTAGACGTCGTCTAGTGCAATTAACTTGCATGTGTCACTACCACAGAAAAAAGCATCAACAGCGGTTATTTATGACAATTCCCAACGGTTCAGTGAGGGTTGGGAATACTAGGGTTGCTAATGCTTACTAAAGAACCGTTGTTGATACTGTTAATCAACAACGGTTTATAAGAAGGAACCGTTGTTGACGATAGCAATTCCCAACGGTTTATAAGAAATAACCGTTGTTGATTCTTAAGAATTAACAACTGTTTTTTGTAAATAACCGTTGTTGATTCTTAAGAATTAACAACTGTTTTTTGTAAATAACAGTTGTTGATTCTTAGAAATTAACAACTGTTTTTTGTAAATAACAGTTGTTGATTCTTAGAAATTAACAACTGTTTTTTGTAAATAACAGTTGTTGATTCTTAGAAATTAACAACTGTTTTTTGTAAATAACAGTTGGGATGATGATTTTTTTTAAAAAAAAAATTGTTTATTTATAGAGATCAGCCCTTTGCTCATTCAAATTAGATATTATATACCATATTAACAAAAAAAATGTACATTAAAAAACTAATAATAAATTCTAATAATACCATAGATTAATTACCAAACTAAAATCCAATATAATATCATATTCATATATCCAACAAAATTAAAATCCATCATAATATAATAGAATTTCTCAAATCCTAATAATATCCGTATACATCAGCACCTTCTCCTAATCTTGCACCATCACTTCCTCCTGATCTTGCACCAGCATCTCCTAATCTTGCATCAGCACCTTCTCCTGTGCCCGAATCTACAGGGAGTACAGTGAGTTTGCAATAATATATTTTTTTGCAATATCTTAGAAACAATTTCGTACATGAATTATTTACAATTCAGTTTGTTAATTTTTTTCTTGACTTTAGGGGAAGAAAGTTTGACTACGATTTGTTTGAACTTTGAGAGAGCAAGGAAAGGAAGTGTGATGTCATGCATTCATATATCTATTTTACCAGACTTGCATTAGTATTTAGGCCTGAAAATCCTGAGTTTGCATGCATTTAGTTAAGAATATGTCTCGATTCCAGTTACTTGTCTACTTGTGTCCATATTTCAGGTTTATCAGGCTTTTGGAGCCAATTAGACGCGATTTGGAGCTTTAGATGGCAAGGCAGGACTGGATTCGGCTTCCTGCTGACCGCAAGTCACTTCCTGCGGCCAGCAGACGTCGGTTAGAGCATGTTCAACCATCCAAAGGGCGCCAGAAACTTCCAGAGCAGCAAAAACCGCCATTTCCCTTCGTCCTGCGGACCGCAACACCGTTCTTGCGGACCGCAGGGAGTTATGCCAGGCTGCTATTTAAAGGGACCAGCGCCCTGGACGGTTTCATCCACGTTTTGACTCATTTTCATTCTCACACCCCTTCGGTTCAGAGTGTCCAGAGGCAGAGAAGGAAGAGGTTTTGGCCGATTCATCGCCCGTCGAAGGAGATTCGAGAGAACGCCTTCTCATGCGACGATCGTGTCAACCCCGACATTCCTCTTCGGTTTCTTTACACAATGAATTCTTCTTCTTTGTTTTGCTTTTCTGTTTGTGCGATGAGTGAGTAGATCTATATGTTCTTAGGGTTTGAATGATGATGATTGTGTCGACAGATTGACTGTATGTTTGGATTTATGTCGTTTTCATGATCACTTGAGATTTGCTTTTTAACGTGTTTGCATTCTGTTTGATTCGATTGATAAACCTGTAGGTTGTGGCCAGACCTAGTTGGTTAATGTAGTATCTTTTGACCAGATTTGATTGCTTGCACAGCCTTGGTTGATATTGTATCCGAAAGTACCCGTTAGGCGAAACTGCGGTTTGATTAACCTTAAACCGGACCATAGAACCATAGTGACATGATCGTAGTTTATATCGTATTCTACGGATTTTGATTCAGTTTAGAACTGTTATTAGGACCAACAGTGAGAATTGTTGTAATTGTACCAGAACTGAATTGATAGGAATCGACGACATCGGTCGAAACACAACCAGAACCAAAACTGCTCTCGGTTCTTCTACCTGCGGTCCGCAAGAGTCATCTTGCGGTTCGCAGTTAGTTACCAAGAGTGTAAGACAGTAGTTGTGGATCGCCTGAGGGTTACAAGGAAACTTGTGATCCGCAGACAGTTCTATAACTGCTAAATAACCACATCCTGCGGTCCGCAAGAGATATCTTGCGGAACGCAGGCAGTCAATCCGAGACCAATCTGATTCTGCCAACCCTGAGAACGCCTTTTAATTAATTGTCTTTCAGTTATTTACTTGTTTTAGCACTATTTCCTTGTGTTTGTAACCAGCCTTGTTAAAACCCCCAACAATTGACCCTTTAATCCAAACTCTCTTAGAATTTAGAAGTAGGTTTAAGTAAAGTCTGGTGTTAATCCCGTCCCTAAGGATTCGACCCTCAAGTACTACACGAGATCGTACGCTTGCGATCGAGTGCATACTTTAGGTTTAAAAGCCTATACCCGTTCGCGCGGTCAAAGTGCCGGTGCTACCTTGAGAGAGCAAGAAAAGAGCAGTGATGGTGCTGCCTTCGCTGTCGGAGAGAGCAAGGAAAGCGAGGGTTGGTGCTGGGCTTCTTTGTGCGGAGAGCAGGGAGAGTGAAGTTGGTGGTAGCCTCCGTTGCGGGACCTTTTCGCGGAGAGTTGGTGCTGGCCTCTATTGCGCCGTCGTTGCCGCTATCAAGCAGCCCTCCATCATGCTCCATGAAGAGGGAAGGGTTTTAGTCAGGTTTTGAAATTGGGGGAAATACAAATTGACTAAGGCCTGAAGTTGAAATTATAGTAGAGCAAAAGACGAAGTGGTGGGTGAGTTAGTGACATGATTCAAAAATTTTGTCTTTGAAAAGAATCAACAACGGTTTCATATAAAAAACAGTTGTTGAAAGATGTGGAGGCGGGAAACTAGGGAAAACAATCACCAACGGTTGTTAAACAAAACAGTTGTTAAATGGGCCATAAGAAGGAATCAGCAACTGTTATTAATAAAAAACAGTTGCTAATTCTTGCACATGAATATTTTATGTTACCCAAGAATCAACAACGGTTATTAATAAAAAACAGTTATTAAATGGGCCATAAGAAGGAATCAGCAACTGTTATTAATAAAAAACAGTTGTTAATTCTTGCACATGAATATTTTATGTTACCCATGAATCAACAACGGTTCCCAATGAATAACAATTGTTAAATGGGCCATAAGAAGGAATCAGCAACTGTTATTAATAAAAAACAGTTGTTAATTCTTGCACATGAATATTTACCCAAGAATCAACAACGGTTATTAATAAAAAACAGTTGTTAAATGGGCCATAAGAAGGAATCAGCAACTGTTATTAATAAAAAAAACAGTTGTTAATTCTTGCACATGAATATTTTATGTTACCCAAGAATAACAACGGTTCCCAATGAATAACAGTTGTTAATGGGCCATAAGAAGGAATCAACAACTGTTATTAATAAAAAACAGTTGTTAATTCTTGCACATGAATATTTTATGTTGCCCAAGAATCAACAACGGTTTATACTTTAGAAACCGTTGGGAATGCTATCCCATTCCCAACGGTTTTTTATAGTGAACCGTTGTTAATTCTTGCACATGAATATTTTATGTTACCAAGAATCAACAACGGTTTCTATTTTAGGAACCGTTGGGAATGCTCCCCCTTTCCCAACGGTTTTTTATTGTGAACCGTTGTTAATTCTTGCACATGAATCAACAACTGTTTCTTCTAAAGAAACAGTTGGGAATGATATGCCTTTCCCAATTGTTTTTTAAAGGAACAGTTGTTGATTCTTTTTCAGATTTCGGGCAAGTCTTTCCCAACTGTTCCTTCTGATAAACCGTTGCTGATGTGTTTTATTAAATTTCCAAAATGCCACTGCCACTTTTCAACAACGGTTTTCTTGATAACAGTTGCTAAGTTGGGGTTGCTAAAGCCCATCTCTGTGGTAGTGCGTGTATATAACTACTATATATGCATTTCTGACCGAGTTAGTTAAGGAAACCGTGTTAGGGCCAGGTCATATATACTGGTTTGATTTTTTCAGTCGATGAATTAAATCACTTCTGCCTTCTGGTCTTCTGCCCCATGCAATCAAATATTAAAGAGTAATACTTAGTGTCCATAGAAAAACTATATATCATAGCGTCTATAGGTTATATTTCGGAATGTATTCGTTATATTTCAGGGTGTATCTATTACATTTCTTGTACGTCTATGGACGTATGAATGGTTTCTTAATTAATGGATGCAAGATGTTTCTCAATATTAAATACCGCACGTTTTGCCTGCACCGATCGATGACTTTGACGGTTGGGGATCCATTTTGTGGAACCTGCATGTCAATGAATGAAAAAGGAGAATTTCGAGGGGCAAAGCGGAACGTGGAAAATTTTTATGGATGCCCAGCTCTATTGCGGTCTAAACAGTCAAGTTATTTTCATCAATATCTAAATTTATGGACGTGAGTTCAACTTATATCCTACAACTTCTTCATGTGCTATTTAACAGCCAAGTTACATGGGCAATGGATAGAGAGTGGGCAGGTTGATATGAGTCTAAAGGGCGTCTTTTAATTTGGGCATCTATAAAATTAACTGAACTACTCAAATAATGGTACATTTAAGATAAAAAGTTTGGGCATCTATAAAAATTTTCTGCGGAATGTACTGTATCAGTGTATCAGCGTCTTAATTTAAATGTTATACAAGCTAGTTAGCCTCCTGATACCTACAACACAACTCCAAGCCCAACTGAAAAGTTTCTGTATAAATGAATCCAACAAATAAATTGGCCCAGCATAAAAAACTCTCTCTTCTATTTTTGCTGTAACGCTGTTAATCAAGGTACTCCAAGTCTCCAACATTCTATTAATTTTACATATGTAGGCTGAAAGTTAAAGCAAATTAATATGACTATAGCTGTAATTCGGGCTTCGCCCGAAAAATTGTATCAAATAAATAATAAAATTTTTATATTTATATTAAAAGAATTTGAATATAATTTTTTTAATCTGTTGATGTGAAAATAATAATATAATATTTTTATAAATAATAACCATAAATGTTTTTGGACCATTTTAAATGCTAAATCTTATTTTTGACTTATCATATCTTGTTTTGAAGCCATCCACTTAGCCCATAAATTGGAAGCAATCAGGCCCAGTTTTACATAGCAAGAATGCAAATGAACCCATTCGGCTTGCTCCTGCCTCCTGCAACTACCCCAAAATATTTAGTTTACTAAGCAAAACGCTGGGCAAAAAAGGGCCTTCAACAGACCACGGAACCATTAAAGGCCCAGTTTTCATTTGTCTCTAGCATTTATAAAATTTAAAGCCACAGTCTAATTAAAAATCGGGAAACATCTTGCGTCTATTGAGTTTGCCCATTCATATATCCATAGTCAATTTTTGCAACTGTTGTTGTTACAAATGGGCCCACTTGGTCTCATTTGTCAGTGAGTTTGTTACATTCTATGGATGTCCATAGTATGGACCGTAGATTATCTGGTTGGAGTTTATATTTGCAATCTGGTTTTCAATTGATTTTTTGCTTGTGTTGTTGTTTATTTCTGTGCTCAGATAAATATCAATCTGGTTTTGTAAATGTACGTGGACTTGAAATACAAAGGCTTGTGATTCTAAATCAAAATATCGAATATTCCTAATTGCATCACAAGTAATGTGATAAGTTTTTTTTTTTTTTCTTTTTTTTCTTTCTTTTTGTTTTTTTTTCTCTTAGTTTTGAAGTCAGTGGCCATGAATTGCTCCTCAAAGAATCAAAGATAGGCACACTATTGATGTCACTCAGTGCATGTTTCGTTGTTATAATTTTCCTACCTCTACAAAATTTCTGACCACGAAGAACCGACCTTTGTTCTAATGGTTAAAGGTTACGCTCTCTGTGTAGGAGGTTGCAGGTTCACAATCTGAATGGGGGTCTTTTATAGACATTTAAATTTGAGTGGCTTAAGTTAACCCTTTATCTTTATCTCAAAAAAAAAAAAAAAAATGTTAGCCATGGTTTTAGTTAAATATCAAGTCAAATAAGCTCTAAAACTAGGTTTTAAAAAAAATCCACTCCAACTAGATTTTTCGAGTTGTGGCTTACTATGTTCTAAATTTGGCTTGCTATGGTCATAACTTTTATAAAGTCATGCAAAATTGTGAAAGAGAACACGCCCGAATAAATGAATTTTTTGATGGCTTTCGTACCATGGCTTCGACCCCTCATCGATCCTCTACTACGACAACACCTTCCAACACGCTTTTTCAACCTTCAGATCATCACTAAGCTCCTTGAGATGCGTGATGGTACCGATCAGAAAGCAATCCGACAATTCATGAATTTTGCAGTAATTTATTGCACAGTAGAGAATACAAAATCCATGATTTCTCACTTGTTAAAATTTAACTATACAAGATCTTCTCGTTAATAATGTAATCGATATTTCAAATCATTTTTGAAAAATCTCAAACAAGTACTTGAAATCTCTAGGAATTTTTTTTTTTATTTGTATCTTTCAAGATTTTGAGATTCTGATACGTGGAATTTATTCAGCCATATAAACAAAAACTTGAAAGTCTTTTGATATGATTTTGATTTTAAGTTTGCATTGTATCGTGAAAGTCTTTCTTCACGTGTTCTTTTAAATAAAGATGAGAATCGAGGCAATCAAATACAACTGCCATATATATAATATCCTAATGGGGGTGAACCTTACAATCTCACATGATATATTATGATGATATAACATATTGACTTTACCAATATGAACCAAAACAAAAGTTGTTTGTTTTTTTGTTTTCTTCACATCTAAAACTTTCTCAATACACACGTTCCATTTTGATCCACAAATACGTTGATTTATTTTGTTACTTGGCAAATTGGATAAACTTTTTTACTTGACACCCCGGCCATATTTTTCCTCCCAAGCATGCATATGCAAGAGTCAAATCAATTGTCACTTCTTTAAATGGTTAAAATGGTTGCTCAAGTTGCTAGACATTTATTGGACTTTTAGTTGTCTCCCATGCGGTGTCACACCAGGGACCATATAAATTAAGAGGAGGGATTCATTGATAATGACAATTTTCAAAAAAAAAAAAAAATACAATTATAAAAAATATCAAAAAAAAAAAAATTATGGAGGTATTTTTTTTTTAATTTACAGATTGACAGTGTTTGAAATTTCAATTAATTTGGATATAGTTTGATGGCTTATCAAAATTTATACATTATTTATCGGTTATAATTTAACGAAAATCTGAAGAGCTATCAGATGTCACAAAAACTATATAATTGGAAAATAATGCTTCCGTAAACTTTTTCTATATTTGATAATTTTTAATGATCTTTTTTCAATTTTTTTAAAATTTCAATTGTCAAGATGATCAAGATTCTCAATGGATCGCTCGTCATCAATTAATTATCTTGACAATATATATATATATATAGAATATAATTACCTTGCTTTGCAAAGTTGGGCAATTTTTTGCTTTGCGTTCAAATCTCATTCTCCAAAGCTCAAATGGCCAATCTAATTTGCTAAACATAATCTACATATTGAAAACATACAAAATACCAAATTTTATAATTTTTCAAATTTTTTAGCTATTTTTTTGGATTTTTGAAAGATTGACACTTTTTGGCATCATCATTTTATTATTATTTCTGGGTCATCTTTCTAAAAATCAGGAAAAATAGTTAACAAATTTTAAAAATAGTAAATTTTGGTATCCTATCATATTTCAATATTTAGAATGTTTTGGTTCAATTAGATTTGTTGTTTGAATTTTCGTTTGTGAGATTTTGAAAACGCAAAGCAAAAAAAGCCTCAACTTTGCAAAGCAAGGTAACATGTCCCTATATATATATATATATATATATATATATATTATATACTAGTAAAAAGCCCACTCCTTGCTTTGGGCTGAAATTATTATTTCTTATAATAAACTTTTAAGATAATATGTAATAGGCCTTAATTTGAGATAATTTATATGGGCCTTAATTTTAATGGGCTGGGAACGTCAATGGGCATTAACGTTCATCAATGGTTCTGATCTATCGAAGAAAATGATCAACGGCTCAGATGTGAGGATAGCTTTTCATGTCATTTTTTCCAATATGCTTTTATTATTAGTAAGGATATATACTAGTAATGGGCCCACGCCTTGCTTTGGGCTGAAATTGTTATTTATTATAATAAATTTTTAAGATAATATGTAATGGTCTTTAAATGAGAAAATTAATATGGGCCTTAAGTTTTAATGGGTTGAGACATTAAAGCATGTCAACGGCGGTGATCAATCTAAGTAAACAATTAATGGCTGAGATTTATTCCCTAGATAAGATAATTAAAACTCTCATGTTAAAAAATCCAATCTCATAATTGGAGTAAGGATTTATTAGATAATATCGCAATTGTTGAGCCGTGATCATTGACATGTATAATTGGAATATTCTTGAGAAGAAAGAGACAATATATAATATATGAGCATGGTCAGAGTCTCAGTTTCAACCTTCAAGGCATCCTCCTTGACTGCATTGTGAAAATGTTGATATGATATTGACATTTACTACCACGTGTGGCCTTGCATTAATTAATTAATTAAGTATCTATCTATATATTCAGATCATGCTCCGTCCAATTAACAAGTGGGTTTTAGTTAGTTTAATTCACATTGTTAATTTTTATATATATATCTGATATATCGAACTTATTTTTTCTTAATTTAATAAAAGACATAGGTCATGCTTCTAATAATTTTTTTAATACCATAAATTTAATTCATAAAGTACCATAAATTTAATTAATTATCAGGAGTCAAGACAGAGAATTTGTTTCAAAATTATACGATTTGAGTATCATTAGATATTTCATGAAGACTAATTAGTAAATTTAGAATATTGTTACTATACAAACTTTGATGGTTCTTAATTTTAATATCAAATGATATATGATACTCAAATTAAATAAAGTTGAAACACAATTAATAATCTATAAACTTATGAAGTTTTTATTTTAAATTTATTTAAAATTGATTTTTTCAACAAAAGATTGGCGAGGATATATTTCCTTTAATCCAAAAGTTAAGATTCTCAAGGATTTCTTACCAAGGGCAGGGGCAGAATTAGGGCCCCCCCCCCTCCCCCCCCCCAAATAAATTTTATCCCATGGATCAATCAGTTAATATTCAAAAGCCCAGATGATTCCCAATCTTAATCTCAATAGTCCATTATAATCAGTTACGAATTTACAGTATGCTTCCTTTTTTATCACCGGTGAATTATCGATTTGTTTTCCAAAATTACTTTGAGAGGGATCTATTGACAATTCTTATCTTAACAATTAGATATTTAAAAAATTTGTAAAAAATTATAAATTATCAACAATAGAAAAAGTGTACGAAAGTATTTCTTAACTTATATATTGATTATGTTTCCGATTATATTCAATTTAAGTTATATTTGATAGCTTCTGAAAGATCAATTAAATTACAACCGTTAAAGTTACATAAAACTTTGATAAGCCATCAAACAATATTCAAATTGATTGAAATAAAAACTATCAATCTACAAGTAAAGTAATGCATTCATAATTTTTTTTTTTTTTTGCATTTTTAAGATTTTTTATAAATTTTTAAGATGTCCTATTATCAAGATTGTCAACACAAGCATTGTCAATGGATCCCTTCTCAGTTACTTTACTGCTTGTACCACCCAGGCTGCGTTGATCCGTTGTTCCTCAAGGCTTGTCTCTGGCTTATGGTAAACGATTAAATGAGAAGGTTTCAAGCATTCAATCATGAAGCAAAAAAATTTATACAAAGTGTTTTTAAATCGATTGAAACTGGAGCCAGCTCAGTCTAAATCTACGGGTTTTTGTTGTCCCTCGGCCACTTGCCCCCCCCCCCCCAAGTTGGAATCCTGGTTCCGCCCCTGACCAAGGGCATGTTCGGTTGTCATGAGATTGTGTAGGTTGAGATTTTATAGGGATGGAAACCCACAAAATGAAAATTGGGAACCCATGTATATGGGAATATCAACATATGACATATGACCGTTCGTTTGTACTATGGGAATAATCGTGGGAATTGCTTATAAATATTGTAATCATCAAATGTAAATTTATAACTAATAACTATTAATATAATTCTATTATATGGTATCTTTGTGAGAATTGAAATTCTATGAAGAAAGTTCTCAAAACAAATTTATTTTTTTTTTTAAATTGAACAATTATCAAAACTAAATTTGTATAAATTACGTTAATTAACATTACATAAATTAATTTCTTTTTGACAACCTTTTGTTGAAAGGCAATTGCATTCATTACATGTTGACTATGAAGTGCGATTCAACATCAAAAAATTGAACCAATGAAAAACATAGTCATTGTTAAATTTAAAAATATTGAGTTTTGAAAACACAAACAACAGTAAAATAATTAAATTTAATCTTTATAAAGTTAGGATGCACAATTGTACATACATTAGAAGAAAAATAGAGCATACTCACTACCATGTGCGCTGTGGGAAGAAAATAATCAACTTGAACCTAATTATTTCTTACCGGCCATCATTTTGAACTAAAATGAGAAAATATGATAAATTTATTCCCCAACCCACCGGAGGAGAAATGATCCATCGAACGGGTTTGGGTTGAAATACCCATCGGACATGAAATCCCATTGAAACCCACCAACATGGGATGCATCCGAACACACCCTAAAAGTTTTTTTGATGTAGCTTACCAACTAATTAAAGTTATTTTCATGAAAAAATATATGTCCGCTCAATAACTATTTTTGGTATGATATTAAAAGAGAAACATCTTGCGTCCATTGAAAAACCGTTTATACGTCCATAAATATATATGGAATATAACAGATACGTTCCAAAATGTAATAATTAAATTCCGAAATGCAACCTATGATCAGCACTATGGACGGTTTTTCTATAGACGCTAGATATTACTCAAAAAACGAAGAAAAAAAGAAGAAGAAGAAGAAGAAGAAGAAGAAGAAAAAAAAAACTAAGATTGAGATGAGAGAATAGAGATCCTGCCGAGTGCCGACCACACAGTGAACTGAAGGAGTGCTTGAGCTTGACAAGGGAGAAAAGAAAAGAGTTTGACAAGGACTAGGGTTTAAATGGCACATGCTTTGCATGCATGGATGTTGATCGGTAATTACACAGAAAATGACCGGAGTTCCAATTAAAAGCCGTATTAATTTGTTTTATCAGATTATGTTATGTGAATTGAATGGCTGGTCCTTTTTATTGGGCAACCGTGTGGTTGTGGCTAAGTGCCGACTAGAGGACGTCCACCACTTGGTTAAGAGTGTGCTCATCCTCTGTAGCGCTACATCATGTAGCGCAAAACGTGAACCGTTAGATCATCTTGAGATTCGAGTCAGCACAAATCTTGAGATGATCAAACGGCTCACATGCTATGCTACACGTACAATGTAGCGCTACAGTGGATATGAAATCCTTGGTTAAGACTTAAGAGTGCTCATCCTCTGTAGCGCTACATTGTGTAGCGCAGAACGTGAACCGTTAGATCATCTTGAGATTCGAGTCAGCACAGATCTTGAGATGATCAAACGGCTCACATGCTGCGCTACACAATGTAGCGCTACAGAGGATATGAAATCCTTGGTTAAGACTTAAAGAGTGCTCATCCTCTGTAGCGCTACATTATGTAGCGCAGAATGTGAACCGTTAGATCATCTTGAGATTCAAGTCAGCACAGATCTTGAGATGATCAAATGGCTCACATGCTACGCTACACGTACAATGTAGCGCTACAATGGATATGAAATCCTTGGTTAAGACTTAAAGAGTGCTCATCCTCTGTAGCGCAGAATGTGAACTGTTAGATCATCTTGAGATTCGAGATAGCACAGATCTTGAGATGATCAAACGGTTCACATGCTGCGCTACACATTGCAACGCTACAGAGGTTATGAAATCCTTGGTTAAGACTTAAGAGTGTTCATCCTCTATAGCATTGCATTATGTAGCCCAGAATGTGAACCGCTAGATCATCTTGAGATTCGAGATAGCACAGATCTTGAGATAAGCAAACGGTTTACATGCTGCGCTACATAATACAGCGCTACAGAGGATATGAAATCCTTGGTTAATGGTTATTCAACTATATATTTGTCTTTTTTTTTTTTTTGAAAAGTTGGTATAAGCTACCAGCAATTCAACTATATATTTGTCACATATGAGATGTTGATACAGAAAAAAGTTAATTTTGCCCTAATTAACAATTACAATTTATACCTTTTAAGATGTTTACCGTCTTATTTGGTGGCTCTATTTAATTATAAAATTTTATGTGATTTGTAGCTCAAGACTTCGCATCTGTGGGCAATAATTAAGACTTAAGTGTGTTTTGACAAACCGTTGACAGATGCATGGAGACACATTTTGATAATTAATTATCAAACCCTCACGGTTTATTTCGGAACTTTTTTAAATTAGAAAAAATAAAAATCGAATTGAACATATGGAGCAATTTCATTCTTAAAACCAGTATCTGAGCTTGATTACAATTAAATAATATATGAGTGACCCGGCTTGATCTTATATTTTCTATACTATATATTGTCTGAAGTTTTTAATTAATTATATAGAAGCACTAAAATATATTTCAAATTTTTCTTGAAGAAAGGGAAACAACAACATAATACAACTATAAAAATATATATCATAAATTTAATTATATATATATAAATAATTAACAGTTCAATTAAAAATTTTAATTAAAGAAACATGTATTATTTTCCGTCTCTATTAATTAAGTTCGTGTCTTTATCCTGCTGCAATTGTTTTCACGTACCTTTTGTTGGTCTCCAACATTTGAAAAACTCAAACAACAAAAAGACGAGAAAATTCAAACGATGTTTGAAAATTTCATCATTGTGTCGCAGTGCCGAAGAACTGTTCATATCCAATTTACATGAGTCAATATGCCGTGGAAAAATGATCATTTGATTGAAAATTTGAAATTCAAGCATATATGCACGTGATAAATTATGTGTATTTTGAATACTAGAGTTGTAACCGGGCTTCACCCGAAATATGATATCAAATAAATAATATAAAAATTATAAATTAAAAATAGTTATTGTAAAAAATTGAACAAAATTTTAAAATATTTGATGTGAATAATGATGATGATGATGATGTAATAATTTATAAATAATAGCATATAAATGTTGGACCATTTTAAAAATTAAAATTTTGTCTTAGACATATTATATTCATCTTATTAAATGGGGAAAGAGAATAAATATAAGCCATTGGATCAAAGTAGATGAAGGGATTTTAAAAAAATAAATAGTTAGTAATATTCAGGGGGGTGCCAGGGGGCGCCCCGACCCCCCTTCGCCCGGTAGAAGTTGTTGAACTCCGGTTTTTTTTTTTTTTTTTTTAATTTAAGTGTATATATGGTGTAAATTTTTGTTAATTTAATGCCAAAATTCATTTTTTTTTTTATATCAAACATAAACAATGGTTAATAAATTAAATATTTTATTACTTAAGTATACAATTAACTCTTAATCATAATTATTTTGTTAAATATATATAAAGTCGTATATTATAAATTTATTTTTTTTATCGTTTTAACTATGAACATGCCTCTCTAAACCCCTTTTGGATTAAACCTTAGAACATTGGAACCATGACTCATCTCTCCGGCCCCCCTTTCATATTCATCCTGGATCTGCCCTGGTAATATTGATGATGTGGCATGGTTAAGGGACTTGGAGAGCTACCCCTCTTTCTAGAGTATGAATTTGTGCTATAATTCCGATAATCTCAGTCGCTCTAAACCCGTTTGCACACCATTTGAAGTACAAAACAGGTAGATTCGAGGATATTGTGGTTCATACAAAATAACAATTTTTTTTCCTCTCCATCATAAAAGTTAGCAAATTTTTTTCAAAAGTTTGAAATTTGTTTTCTTCATAGATGTTGATACAAAGATTAAGTTGAGCGGTTTTAATCAACTTTGTGGACATTGAAGGTGGAGATACGAGTCACACATAATATTCAAAGTTTGATATACATATTACTGAAGTACGGAAGACCTACGTGCTCCTAGAAGTACCATAGAATAATGCATGATACATATCAGATATTTTGATTTTATGCACGTTAAATATTGTTTTATTGCGCTGATGCATAGTAGGTGACCAATGTTGCACCTTAAATGTCTTACTGTGCACATTATAATGAGAGGAATGTTGCACATAATTAATAGAGTGCTACCTAGAGTCCACACTATGGACATCGATAGAAGTCACACATGGACTGTCGAATGGGACTGGGACCCATGTGGATCCATGTGTAACAGTTACACTCATATGTGTGACTCTATGGATGTCTATAGAGTGGACACTTAATGTTTCCCTTAATTATATGCATACTAGTAAAGAGCCCACGCCTTGCTTTGAGCTGAAATTATTATTTCTTATAATACATTTTTTAAGATAATATGTAATAGAAAGAAAGAGGTCAAGTTTATTAAAAAATAAAGTAGAGTAGATTATTAGTCAAAAAAGTTTATTGGGACTAAAAAGGGAAATATTTAATTACTGACGCATTTCGCGTAGCCGCGTGGGTAATGAACTGAAAGCTCATCCCTTGTAAGGAAACGGATATGGGCCTTAAATTTTTATGGGCCAGGACATTAATGTATGTCAACGGTGGTGATCAATCTAAGTAAACAACCAACGGTTGAGATTTATTCTTTAGAGAAGATAGAACTTTCATATCAAAAAATCAATCTCCTTCAATTAGCAGTAAGGATATCTTTGATGCATATAAACCAATGGAATCTGGAGGCTGGGCCTTGTGCCGGGTCCATCTGATCAACATAAAAAAGCCCAAATAAATCCTTTTGGAAAAATTGGCCTCAACACAACAAACAGCCCCCAAACGTTTCAAATGTAATTATTCCAGAAGTATAACGTGGTTGAATGCTTAACTAATCAACTGCGATAAGTATCACCTAGGTGCACTGCAGTGCGGCGTTTTTTTGTCTGGGCCTCGCGTATAATAAGAACAAAGTATTCTCTACTGCAGGTTCTCATACAGGAAAGGGAAAGAGAAAAGGAAAAAGAAACATTCTGTTGGTACGTAATCAAGAAGATTTCAATGCCATAAGTTTGGTATGCTACTAAATGTCACAAAGACACAAATTAACTCGTTTTTTATTTAAATTCAAAATTTTATATCTAAATTTAACATCAAAACCGATGATCTCTTATTCGTATTCATAAAAGATGTATGCATATAAAATTTCATGATTTTTGAAGTCCATTTTATACTACTAGTAAAGAGCCCACACGGTGCTTTGGGCTGAAATTGTTATTTCTTATAAAATTTTAAGATAATATGTAATGGGTCTTATATTGAGGAAATTAATATGAACCTTAAATTTGAATAGGCTGAGACATTAATGTCAACGAGCATTAATGTAAATGAACGGTTATGATCTATCCAAGAGAATGATCAACATCTCAGGTTTCTTATTTGGGGAAGATATATAGCCCTTTCATGTCATTTTTTCCAATATGCTTTATATATATATATATATATATATATATATATATAGTAAAACTACTGTGCTCTTAAGCTCACGGGGTCTCCCGTGAGCTTAACGCCAAAAACATATCAAACCATATCCAAATTTTGATTTATATGGCTCAATAAATTCTTTATATCAAAATCTTATAACACGCAAAAAATTTTCATTTTTGGAGATTTTTAAGTATTTATTTCGGATTTTTTAAGAACAACTATACAATATTAATAAAATAATCAATATTTCATACGTAACTTTAAAAAAAAATCTGAAATAAATACTTAAAAATCTCTAAAAAATAGAAAATTTTTGCATGTCACATGATTTTGATATAAAGAATTTATTGAGCCATATAAATCAAAATTTGGATATGATTTGATATGTTTTTGGTGTTAAGCTCACGAGAGGCCCCCCGTGAGCTTAAGAGCACAGTAGTTTTACTCTGAGTGTGACCTACCGTCCATCCATAGACGGTCCATCACACTCACAAAGTGTGGTGTGGTGGGCCCCACCATGTGACTCTTTGTGAATGTAATGGAAGTCCATACACTACACCAAAAAATATTATTCCTTACCGTGGATTTTGGTAAGCAATAGTAGGTCGCCGGTAAGGAATAGGGGTATTGCTGACCACAGCGGTCTGTAATACAGCGGTAAGGTGCCAGCCCGTGGGGAATGCTGTATGGGCTGACCACTACGGTAAGGAATAATAGCATTCCTTACCGGCGAAAAATTGTTCCCTACCAAAACATTCTAGTAAGCACTGCATTTCCAAATCGTTCAACCTACTGATTACTGCTAATTGCTTACCATATTTCCGGTAGGGAATAATATTATTCTGGTAAGCAACTATATTTCTAGAATTTTGAAATTACCAATTGCTTACCAGATTTCTGGTAGGGAACACTTTGGTTTTGGTAAGCGGAAATCAGATCGGTAATAGGTAAAATTAAAATTGTTGTCTAAAAATTTATTTTCATATGATATTTTATAATTTTTACTCTAATTCATTAATTGTTCTCGTAGATACTGAACATTAGAAACATAATTTAGTTTGAAAATAAGAAACACACATAAAACTCTCAAACAAATTATAAATTAAACATAATCCATACAACACATCCAATTCCTAAATATTAGAAAACATATAAAATTGTTTGATACCACAAAACAAAGCCAACCCTAAATCAACATTAAAAGAAATATACTAAATAAAGCAAATAAAACTTGTAGATGAACTAGAACTGTTCATCATCTGATTCGGGAACAAGCTCCTCATCACTGCTGTTGTCACCATTGTCATCTGCATTTATCCAATTAGCTCGATGGTGAGAAGCACCGAATGAAGTAGATGCTCGTTCCTAAAAATTTATCATATGTGCATCAGGTGCTTGTTTGTTTCTTTCTTTCCTTTTCCAACAAAAAAAAAAATGTAAAATCTGTATATGAGACTCTTATTCACATATTTCACTCCAGTGGTCCCATGTCCAGCTATCAATTGGTACACAAACCAAACAAAAATCTCAAAGAAAGGCAATTGGCCATTTTTATTGCTCTATTCCAACTTGTAGCATATAAATACAAATAATCAGAAGGGCACTTACATAGGCATCACGTTCACTTGGATCCTGACCATTGTGATGAGCAGCTAGATGGTGCGATGCACTGAATGAACTGAATGCCCGCTCCTACAGGGAGATAATTATATTATTAGTATTATACTATACTTATATCCAATTATATATAGTTGAAAAACAATAAATCGTGAAATACCAAATTTGTAGCAGAATATATGTAATCTGCATTGAGGAATATCTATACAATGGTCAAGCTTTGAAACATTCTGGCAACTAGTTAAATGTGAAATGCATAGTTCTAAATCACAGTTTCATTTGGTTGCCAATTTTTCATAGAAAAACAGAAATTAAGCTCTAAATGAATGAGACTTCAGTCATTTTTCTTGTGTTAGTCAAGAGTTAGACTTGCGAAGCATCTATATTCAGTGGCTTATTAGATTGGCATTCCATTTCAATTGCTAAAGAAAGCACAACAGAACATAATAAAATTTTATAAATGCAAGTTCATGTAATATCACTCATTGCACATGAAACCCCTTCTCCCTGATATACACAAATTGTGGACAGTGAAGTTATGCTTCCAAGCAGACAACAAAAATGAACAAGCTTACAAAATTCCCAAAAAATCATAAATTTCCAATAAAAAGTAAAATCTGGACATAAGACTCTTATTCACATATTTTACTCTAGTGGTCCCACATCTAGATGTCAATTGTTACAAAAATGAACCAAAATCTCTAAGAGAGGCAATTGACCGTTGTTATTGCTCTATTCCAACTTCTAGCATGTAATTAAATACATAAAATAAAAAAGGGCACTTACATTGACATTGCGTTCACTTGGATGAAGACTATTGTGATCATTATCAAACTCTCCAGCATATGAAGTTGACGCACCATCCTGAAAATAAACTCCAACAGTCAAGCTCTTGAACACCTAAGCTTTGTGTTGATCAAATAAAGAAATGAATTATCTGAGTAACTATAAGTGAGCTCACCGGTTTGTGAAATTTATGTGGTGTACATTAGATCAAATTTTTTATTGTTGTATGTACTTTTAATGCTTTTGTAATTGCTAGTTAATTGATATTTTCATAACAAAGGTACAATTTTGAATCTTTAAATGAATTATTTGTTGTTGTAATACGCATTCTATATAATTAAAATATGTGAGTACACAAAACAAAGGAGAAGTTTGAGAACTTGCATTTCTTCTTCCTTGTGTTTCTTGCATCCATGATACTCGGCTTTGTCGCATAGTTTCCCGCAATGCTCTGAGATATCGGCGTTCTCGTTCTTCCTCCCTTTTCAATGATTCATCCCTCTCATCTTGGATCATTTTACGGACACTGTTCAATGTTTCATTCCTCTCATCTTGGATCATTTTCCTGACAGTGTCCATATCAGCACATCCAGGTGGTGGCATTTGTGTTGGGACATTTACGGGGTGACTTCTACGTGGCACCCTAGGGTCGACAGCAGCCCCCATGCCAGTATAATGCCCGCGTGGCCTGCCACCTGTTGCATCACACCACAATTCCATATCCCAGGGAGGATAAGCTGCTGGGTCATCACCATATTTTTTCTTCCTTGCCTCACGTACCGATTCCTACAGTTTCATACAACAACCCCATCATAAATCCGCGACTGAACCCAGCAACAACAATTTGCAAAGATCAACATAAACATATACCTTTATCTTCTTGGCTTTATCACTAACTAGCTGACCTGTCTTCTTCTTTGTATGTGTGACTTCATACACATCTTCCATATCTGGATCATGGCCTCCATTTTCAGTCATCTACAATCAAAGCACATGCTCCAATATCATTCTAATAATTAAAGATAATAAATTGATATGCATAAAAGGTGAAATGAATAAGTGAATAGGTGCTTAACCAGCTTGTGCTTGTAGTCAACAATACTCAAGGAACCTGTAGTTGCGTGTGCAACATTGTCACCTGGTGCCAGCCTATTGTTTGTATTTCGGTCAGATGATTCCCTAAAATATTTACCACACCAAGTCTGAATAAGTAACTTCCAATCATTACGTCTAATCCAGTATGGCTCCGAATCACTCCAATCTCGGGGGTCCTCACTTTCAGTTTCTTTGATCGCATCTAACCGTGCTTCATAAAGACTTTGGGTCAACCTACGATTTGCTTTGTACTCAAATAGCCTACGAGCTTCATCAATGCCAACATTCCCATGAATCCTGTACCTTCTCTGTTGACAAATCAAATGTTGTGCAACTCAAAATTCACATAATCAAACTTACAACAGATATTGAAAAAAAAAATTGATATAATTATACTGTGAACTCATAGAAGCTTGCTTCCTTTAAACTGTCACTCCATTCTTTCTTCAATGATTCGACCCCTCCACCAGGATAAAGGGTTCTAACGATCTGCCCGATTAGAAGGTTGATGTTCTTGTCTCTCTCGTAAGGTTCACGTCGGAACGTCCTATGAGATGTTGTAAAATATGTTAGCTACAATTGGACTTCAAATGAAGTAATATGAGTTTAATATATACTTACGCTCCTTCGATGGTAATTACAGGCCGTTGCTCTTCTGACTCTATTGCGTCAATATTTTTTCCGGGACCCCTCCCTCTTTTCTTTTTTTCCTTTGTCACCTCTTCCATTGCCAGACTGATCTTTGCGAGGTGGCTTACGAGGCATTGTTGGAATCCTAATAATATGTGCAAAATACACTTGTAATGTATCAATCGGCAATACAAGCAAAAAAACACAAAGAAGAGAGACTGGCCCTAATGTTTTACCAACAGTAGAGCAGAAATTGATGTTTTAAAGAATAAAAGAAAATTCAATTTTTTTTCCATGCGTTTATTGAAAATGAAATGAAAATGTGAAGGAAAGTTTGCTATATCAACATATTGCCTAGCTGGCTGAATTATGGGTAATTACATTGTCATCTAAAACCAAAAACAAACAAGTGATATCAGTTGTATAAAATCCAAACATTTCACTGGAACTAGAATATAATGCAAGATATATCATCTTGCTCTTGTGCGTACCAGTACCTAAAGCAAAAGTTCTGCATGTGCAATTTCTACTTCTGTATGCGTGTACCAGTAACAGTGGAACTTATGTATTGGTTTGATCAATCTCTTTACCCATACTAATATACTATTGCAACTATCTAATGTACTTGCATTTTATAACTGAATATTGGATAATGGTGTATGCAGTCAACGTGTTTGATAAAATGCCTATACTAAATTTTATTTTACTGTTACATAGGATGATTCACTGTATGTGTCTATGTTGTCAATAAAATGATGCATTTGAAAGGGCACAGTATATTGGAGCATATATTGTTGATTTATCCTTTGTTTGACCTATTCAACAATGAAACCATGCTTAAACTATTAAGGCCACTATGATTTATATTTAAAAGAATCCTTTTGGAAATCTTTACGAATGAATTAAATCCTGACACAATTTAGTTGTTGTAAGAGAGAGGTTAGACTGCTTTAATAGGCACTAAACCATACAACTAACTAAATTATGAATGCTTAACCAAAAAAAACTCAAAACCTTTATCATAAACCAGATGGTGCACTTGCATAGACTTGCAGTCAAGGAAGTTCAAGGGCATCAATTTATCATCTTTAGCAATAGCCAACAGTACCCAAAAGGTACTTTAAAATCGAGGATTCTTTTGCAAATCAGATGGCTTTAAAACTTACCTCTGAACCAAAGGGAAATAGAAGGCAAAGCATATCCAGCGATACAGGAAGCGCTTTCCAGCGAGGCACTGTTTTCATCGCAACCCACCAATCCCGCCTCTCACGACTTTTAGACACATACGGCAAATAGTAAACTTGATGACTGACTTGCCAAGCCATAACAAATGGATCATATTTTCGCAACGAAGATGTATGCCTCACCTCTACGAAACCATGTTTTTTATCAACTCGTACTCCGTTATCTATGTCAAACCAATGACAATTAAATAGAATCAAGTTATTCTTAGCTCCGTGGTAACGCAATTCTATTATTTCTTCAATGACACCGTAGTAATCTCTATCTTCAGTACCTCCATCGGCAAGAACACAAACACCACTATTCATTGTCCTCTTACTGGCTCCGTATGTCTTTGTATGAAACCTGTAGCCATTTATTATGTATCCATTGTAACATGTAACCCTTTTGGATGGACCCTTTGCAATATCCCTTATTCTGTCATCGATGCTTAGATCTGCAGAGACTAAATTACGAAGCCAATTTGCAAAATCTCTACTACGCCTTTGAAGCAATGTTCTCTCAAGTATTCTAGGATTTTTCCTCCGTAGCTCATTGTCAAATTTCCTAAAAAATAAATTTTGTTACTTAATTTCTTGAATTTCAGTTGAGCTCTCAACAGTTCATAATATTCCACATAAAGATTAATATTAACTAAAATTGGTGAAAATTTTGTATTAGATAACTTACTTGACAAATGGTTCAATTTCTTTACAATTAAGTAAGACGTAGTAGTGAGCTACCCTATGTTCTTCATCTGTCAAGTCTCGTACTCCGCCATGACCAATTGTTTTACCTACATGTGCGAAGATCTTTAGTCTTGTATCGTTCATGACAGGCTCAACGTAATTCCGGCCTTGACTGTTTAGTTTCGTACGTACATCTTCTGAGAAGTATAAGGCACAAAATGATGAGATTTCTTGCACCAAGTATGCCTCTGCAATGGAACCCTCGGCGTGTGCTTTGTTTCCAACCTTCATCCGGAGCTCTTTCATCAACCTACATGCTCACATTGATAACCAATGTATACCAAAATCATATTAATTGCAAAAATAATAAAAAATAATATAGAAACGAGCAAACCAACTTCAAAAGCAATGCTAATAGTAGTAAGTATAACAAAACCTTTTTGTACCTTTCATAAAGATACATCCAACGAAATGTGATTGGTCCACCAACTTTCGCTTCATAAGCAAGATGGATAACCAAATGCTCCATGCAGTCAAAAAAGCCCGGTGGAAAGAACGTTTCTAATTTGCACATTGTAACCACAATATTACGTGCTAACTCATCCATGTGATCCGGATCAATTTCTTTTGCGCATAAATCACGAAAGAAGTTGCTCACTTTAGTCAATGCTTCCCATATATATTCAGGAAGTAGGTCACGGAACGCAACAGGCATCAACCGCTCCATGAAAATGTGTCCATCATGACTCTTCAATCCCGTGACCTTGCAATTATCAACATTGACACGCCTTGACCAGTTTGCAGCATATCCATCCGGAAACTTCAAATCTTTGAGCCACTGAAAAACAGCCCGCTTTTGGTCTCTATCCAATGTGTAGATCGCTCTTGGTTTTGAAGGATTGTTGCTTTCAGGATCTTCTAACTCCAACTCAGGTCGATCACATAGCTCGGCCATATCACGACGTGCATTATTGTTGTCTTTGGTCTTGTTACTCAACTCCAAAATAGTGGGAAATACATTACCAAACCAATTATTCTCAATATGCATTCCATCAAGACAGTGGCGCAACAAATTTGTAGACCAATAAGGTAATTCCCAGAAGATGCTCTTTTTTGTCCAATTATGGGTCACTCCAAAACCTTCTACACGTGTACTATTAAAGTCAATTTTATCAATACTTTCTAAAACTTGAGATCCCGTAAGACGCGGCGGTGGAGGGTCTTTCTCTATTGTATTCTTTTTAAACCAATTATGCTCTTTTCTTAACAGGTGGTCCTCAGGCAAGAATTGTCTATGGCAATCAAACCAACATGGCTTTCTGCCATGTTTTAGTCGTGTTGATTTTGTTTTTCCCATACAAATCGGACATGAGAGGTTTCCGTGTGTACTCCAACCAGAAAGCATTCCATATGCTGGAACGTCACTTATTGTCCACATCAAAGCAGCTCGCATCACAAAATTTTCCTTCATAAATGAATCATATGTTTCAACACCTTCGCTCCATAAGGACTTCAAATCATCGATTAGTGGTCGTAGATAGACATCTATCTTCTTTCCTGGATGGGAAGGTCCAGGTATAAGAAGTGTTAAAAAAGTGTATTGTGGTTGAGTTATCATTGATGGTGGCAAGTTATAAGGCGTGATAAACACAGGCCAACAGGAGTATGAGGGTCCCCCTATTCCGAACGGAGTGAATCCGTCAGTTGATAGGCCAAGTCGAACATTTCTCGGGTCTTGAGCAAAATCAACATGATTCAAATCAAATTCCTTCCATGCTTGGCTATCAGCGGGATGAGCCATAATTCCTCGATTCTTAGGTACACCATTCTTGTGATATCGCATATGCTCAGCAATTGTTGGACACAAATAAAGTCTCTGTAACCTCTGTTTAAGGGGAAAGTAGCGTGCAACTTTATGAGGGATTGGTTTGCCTCTGGGATTAGGATTTTCTTTATATCGAGGGTGATTGCAATAATTGCACACGGTCTTGTTGATGTCTTCACCATAATAGAGCATACAATCTCTGGGACACGCATGTATTTTAACATAGTCCATTCCGAGCCCCTTCACCATCTTTTTGCACTGGTAAAAGTCCTTTGGTAGCTTATTGTTGGTCGGGAGGGCCTTCTTCATGATAGATAGCATCCGATTCATGCAACTCTGTGGTAAGTGGTAGTCAGCCTTCAAATTCAACAATTCGGTCACTACGGATAATTTGGAAACTTCCGCATTGCACGGGCTTGTAACTTCCCACAATGGTTCTTCAGAATCCTTAAGCATTTGGTAAAACTCCTTGGCTATGCCGTTAGGAGGTTCTCCGTTTGTGGTCAAATTAATTTGCGGTCCAGCAGCATCGACTACCATCTCAGTCATAAAATTGGGTTCGTTTTCTTCATCATCACTGAAGAGATGCATATTGTCATCATGTTGATCCGTTTCCCCATGATATATCCATCTTTCGTATGATTTCACGAATCCTTTACTTGCCAAGTGTCCCCTAACTATGGCAGTTTTTAGGTAACATCGATTCGCACAATCTTTACATGGGCATTTAATCTTATCTTCGTTCGGATACGGAGAATTAGCAATCGCAAAGGCAATAAATTCACGGACCCCTCTAACAAATTCTGGATTTGCCTGATTATTTATTACTCTCTTATACATCCAACTTCTGTCAGAACTCATTTTCTCAACACACCTGAAAGTAAAAATAAAGAAGCAATTATTTTGTGCAACAAAATTTTTTATTAACATTAATTAATTCAAGGACGGTATCAATGTACTAAGTTTATAAATTACATATGCAAAGAATACCGTATTAATTAAGGAAGGACAACAATAATATATAGAGAATTAAGGAACAAACAATTGACAAATATATTGCATGCATGTACATATATATTCTGCAATCGGTACAGTATTTCTTTGTAAAAAGTATGTAATCTTGTGAGGTGATAAGCATCGTAATGAATGTTCTAGAAAACACAAGAACATTTTTTAGAAACAAAAAAAAAATAAGTAGCTTCAGGAAAAAAAGAAACGTTAACTAATACAAAATTATAAATTATTTCTTTTTCTTTTGAATTACCACGAGTATTTATGGTGTCTTCTTGTAAAAAAAATTGAATTTTTGAGAAAGACACTGAAGATTAACAAACCAAGATAAGAGGTCAGACTCAAATCTGTTTTGTGTTTGTTATTAATTATGGTATTTTCCTATGATTACTAATTTGTTTTAAATTACATAAAATTACCTTGTACTTAACCTTTCTCAACGAACTTCAATACGAATATATCTGTTTCTTTGAAAGATTATATCTGAAAAAGGAAGAACATAAATGAGGAAGCATAAGATCATATTTCACAAAATTTCACACAACAAAACATCATCAAAAGAAATCTTATATATGTTAAAAAATGCCATAAAAAATGTAAATAAAGAATAATTCATAAGTAAACTATGAGAAATATCGAAAGATAAAACTCTTTTGCAGAAATAATTTACTAATGTACCTTGCGAGCATAGAAGATTGTTGAAACTACAACAAATTTTGGAACTTTTTATGTAACATTTATATAGAGGTATATGTTCTCTATGTTTGGAATTGTATGTCAAATTAAGGCTTTCATTTTTAGTCAACAAAACTTAGTACATAATTATTATATATAATTATAATATAGTAATCCAAATTAAGGCTTTCATGAATAGACTATGCCTAGAATATGATAATTTTCTATTTTTTAGAAAATAAAAATATTCAATGCAAGCAAATCAAAATTTCGCAAGTTAAAATTTAGAAATTGATAAAAAAAAAATTGGAAGTTAAAAAAATATTGAAGGTTAAAATACGGTTTTCTATTTACATCTAACTAAGATAACCGGACAGATTTAAAAAAAAAAAATTGTATACGGTTAATTTTTTTTTTTTGGGTGAACAGTTTAATTTGGCCTCCTATATTTCCGTCAGAATAAAATCCCAATTTAGGCCGGCGGTTACATCCTTTAATTAACATTTAACGTCGGAAAAGAAAGAAAATAGCATCCCTTACCGGCGAAATTGGTAGGGAATAATATTTCGCCGGTAAGGAATAATATTTTATCAGTTTTTTCGTCATGGCTGAGGGCTTATTGCCCTGACCACTGTGCTGACCGTGGGTTTGCCGCTAAGCAATACCTATGGTATTCCTTACCGCCGGTCGCCGGTAAGGATTGTGGTAAGCAATGCCTATGGTATTCCTTACCGCCATGCTGACCGTGAGTTCGCCGGTAAGCAATACCTATGGTATTCCTTACCGCTCGGCACCGGTAAGGAGTGTGGTAAGGAATAATCTGATTTGGTGTAGTGTATAGATGGACACAAGGTATTTCTCTTTTACTCTATATATATAGTAAGGATATCAGTGGATTAAAGATGAATATATGCAAGTTATAAGCCCTAATCAGCTTCCAAATAAATTGTTTTGAGCCGAGCAATTCTTGTAGGGCCTAGCTTAACACGAGTGTGTAACCTTTTATGTCTATATATTCCTAAAGTAAAATGGATGTTTGTACATATTTAGCATTTTTTAGCTTATTAGCTACCATTAATTCAACGTGGGTTTTGGAAAATGCAAACACATTGATCTGGTGGTCGGTACATCCGGCCTTTTTCTTTTTTTCTTCCTCTATATATTCGATACTATGGCCTAAGGGTAAGGGCTACACTTCTGCATGGGCACCACCATTATATAATTTGGAGTAACATCTAGTGTCCACTGAAAAATCATCCATAGTGTAGTTACATTTCAAAATGTATTTGTTACATTTCATACATGTTTATAAATGAATTGACGGTTTTTCAATGGACGCAAGATGTTTCTCAATTCTCATTATATAATTGTATGAGGAAGCCGTTTACTATATATATCACTTATAAAAGGATTTAGATTACAGAAGCTAAGACATGATTTTGAAATATGGTTCTTTTGGATTACAAAAATACCAAATAATATACTTTAGAAGTATGTTTTTTTTTGAAAAAAAACAGTTACAAAAATATGCTTGATTTCAGAGAAAGTTATGAAAATGTGTCATACCTTGATAGTTTTTATAAAAATATGCCTCTAAAATTTATAAAAATATATAACTAATTTAAGAAATAATTACAACATTATATTTCTTTGAAAAATTTTGCTCACCCCTGTCTTAGAGTTTGGCTCCGTCCCTAACGAGTATAATTTAAAAAATTTTAAATTATTTTTTAAATGAATCTAAAATGTTAATAATTTAATATATAAATAGGTCATTTTAAAAATATCTAGACAAATAATATCGAACTCAACAAAAAAAAAAAATGTTATATTTTAGTATGATATTAGATTTTGATTTAAAAATTTACCGAGCTATATAATTGATATTTAGAAATGATTCAATATACTTAATTTTTTTAATTAATTCTGTAAGAAGTTTCCGTGAATTATTATTCATGTTATTTACTCGCATATTATTACATTATATATAAATGAGAAAAGATTACGGTACCCGCACTCTCGTACCCCGTGTCCGTACCCCGTATTTCTTCCACTCTGTCAATTTTACGAATAGCTGCACTCGCGATTTTATCTTTCATTTTTGTCAAGAAAAATGACAAAAATGATACTCATACTCCAATTGCGATGTGTGAGTGGACAGCTTCCCGACTAAAATTAATTGACTAATTTACTTGAAGGCTTGAAGCTTGTGCTATGAGAGACATATATGATATATGTTGGAATATAATAGTTGAATTAATTATTAAATGACGCGCATGTATTGTTTCGAACCATTTCAATATTTTCTTATAATTTTTTTTCCGTTGGTTTATTTTTCTTTTTCAAAACTAATTGACTAATTAATAAAGCGGCAATTAGACGGTCGTTGGTTAGGTTTGTTAAGAAATATAAACACCAGTTATAAAAAATATATATATACCTATTGTAAAATATAAACACTGGTTATAAAAATATAAACACCTAGCTAGTACATAAATATAAACATCTAATATAAAAATATAAACACATAGTATAAAAATATAAACACCTTCACGAAATTTAAGCTATTGCAAATATTTGAGTGAAAAATATGAATACTTGATTGAGAAATATGAAGACTTGACTGAGAAATATAAACACTTGATTAAGAAATATAAATACTTGATAAAAAAATATGATTATCATTGAGAAATATAAATACTTGATAAGAATATATTAAACCTGACAGAGATATATTTGATCACAAATTTTAAATACTTGATTGAAAAATATAAACACTTTATAGGAAAAAACTGATATGATCGAAAATAAGAAATATGACATAAAATAGAAATAGAAATATAAACACTTGAAAAAGAAATATAATCACATAAATTGGTCATCCAAACGCATTGTATTAACACATGACAGAGAAATATAAACACATGAAATAGAAATATAAACACCTGAAAAAGAAATATCATCACATAAATCGGTCATCCAAACGCAAAGTATTAACACATGACATAGAAATATAAACACATGAAATAGAAATATAAACACCTGAAAAAGAAATATAATCACATAAATCGATCGTCCAAACACAAGATATAAACACATGACATAGAAATATAAACACCTGAAAAAGAAATATAAACACCTGACATAGAAATATAAACACATAAACACATATATTAGTCAAATTATAAACACATAGAAATATAAACACACAAATTATAATCATAAACACATATATTAGTCAAATTATAACCGTCTAAAATCAAAATATAAACACAAAATATGCATCATAAATATATAAACTGAAGCTGAAAAAAAATTTTGGAATTGGCGGATGGCCGGCGCAGGGAAATATTGCACCTCCCATTATTATCCATCTAATTCATGTTTTCCTTTTTTTTTTTTCATTTTGGTCAGCACCTCATGACTTTCCTAATCCAGCAAAGACAGTTGGGGGTACGGGAGCGGGGTACGCTGGGCGGGGTACTGTTAGCTTGACTCTATATTAATATATAGGTATGTCCTTTCCCAACTTTTTTGGCTCATAAAGAAGATGGCATGTAAAAGTGGAGAATTATACAAGCACTCCGCGATCAATGTGCGTTTTACTAGTTTGCATCTTTCTGGAGCTAGCCGCAATATTATGTATATTGTTGCGGCACTCCCCCTGTCCCCCAATTCACATCGTACATATCTAGTGTCTATATAGGATATGATCACCTGCTTTTCTTTTAGAAAAGCAAGCCCTGCTTTTCTTGATCCGACGGTTGAGAAACACCGAAGTACGTTGAGATTTGTGCAAAAAATATTAAAGTATTTTGGGATCAGTGCAATAACCGATTCCGAGCAGCCGATTCTTATCCGTCTATATAATATATAAGAAAAACATCTTCCGTCCATTTATGGACTGTCCATAGAGTCATATGTGTGACACAAGTTGTTACATTATAATCTACATGAGGCCCATTTGTCACACAATTTTGTGCCTTCTATGGATTGTCCATAGATGGACGTAGATACGACTCATATAAGGGTTATATATATATATGAGGAGGGATCCATTGACAATATCTATTTTGACAATCTTGACAATTCCAATTTTCAAAAATTTGAATAAAATAGTTAGAAATTCTCAAAAATAGAAAAAAGTTTACGGAACTATTGTTTAAGTTAGAGATTGATTATGTTTCCGATTATATTTAATTTAAGTGACGTTTGATAGCTTTTCAAAGATCCGTTAAATTACAACCGTTAAAAAATGTATGAAATTTTGATAAGCCATCAAACAATGTCTAAATTGATTGAAATTTGAAACACTATCAATCTATTAGTTAAATAATACATCCATCAACTTTTTTTCATTTTTAAAAAATTTATATGATTTTATTCAAATTTTTTAAAGTTGGCATTGTCAATATTGTCAAGATAGGCATTGTCAATGGATCCCTCCTCTATATATATATCCTTACTAATAATAAAAGCATATTGGAAAAAAATGACATGAAAGGGCTATCCTCACATCTGAGCCGTTGATCATTTTCTTGGATAGAACAGAACCGTTGATGTACGTTAATGTCCGTTGATGTTCTCAGATCATTAAAATTAAGGCCCATATAAATTATCTCAAATTAAGGCTCATTACATATTATCTTAAAAGTTTATTATAAGAAATAATAATTTCAGCCCAAAGCAAAGAGTGGGTTTTTTACTAGTTAAATATATAAAAGCATATTGGAAAAAATGACATGAAAGAGCTATCTTCTCCAAATAAGAAACCTGAGTTGTTGATCATTTTCTTGGATAGATCAGAACCGTTGATTTACGTTAATACCCGTTGACGTTAATTAATGTCTCTGCACATTAAAATTTAAGACCATACCAATTTCCTCACTATAAAGTCTATTACATATTATCTTAAAAATTTATTATAAGAAATAATATTTTCATTTTATTATAAGAAATTTCAACTCAAAGTAACCGTTGGCTGTTTACTAATATATATTAAATTGAAATTGTGTATATATATATTGAGAAAAATGATTTGCTTTTTAATTGTAATTAATCAGCTAGACAACCAAGCCGCGTAAATTATATAACCGAGTCTTCTATCTCCTCTCGGGTCAAAAGTATTGAAGCGTAGCCCTTTGACCACACTTCTAGACGGACCTCGGAAAAAAAAAAGAAAGTAATTACGAAAGTAATATTATTACGTATGCACCCGCGCCTGCATCGTTTGGAATTTGGGGAAGACGGTAACTGGCGCTGTTATGCGTCTCCAGATATATTGCATCTTTTCTTCTTTTCTCCATCCTAATTACTTAATTGGATTACTCTACCAAACGGTCGGCCGGCCGGTCGGGGAACGAGATCGTCTGCCATGCATGTTGCAACCGAGCAGCGCAGAAAGAGAAAAAGAGAGTGACCAAGGTAGGACCCACCGAACCGAGTTCTGTGATTGGTGGACATACTTTACCATATGTTAGAGGACCACAGTCTGCCGGTCAGACGTCCGGTTTTATTACATGAAACAATTGATATAACACTATTAATCAAATTGATATATTTTGATAATAGATTAGATCATTTGATGAATCAAATAAATAATTATACGGTCATGCATGCCAACGTGATTAGAGGGGAAATTAGAAAATATTTAACATGGCTTGAGTCGTGCAAAATCGTTAAATATAAATAATTTTTAGCTGTTATGTTTTGCTGAAATAAAACGTTAATGTTACATAAATTATATACATGATGTTATGTTAAATTTTAGTTACATTGTAATTAACAATATTAGTAAATAGCGTGAAAGTTCTTATAAAATTACACATGATAAATATTTTATTAATAATACTAATATTATATATGGAACTTTAATTGGTTTAGCTAATTAATTTCTCATATATACATTACAAATATATATATAATATAACACAACTATAAAATTTAATTTCTCAAAGCCAAAGAGCTTAATTAGTTGTACAATACTGATTTCTTTTAATATGATTAATTATAGTTAAAGATAAATCAGAAAATTACATTCTTAATTAATTGGTCCAAAAAAATAACATTGCTGATTAATTGTTCTTTTTTTTTTTTTCCTAATCTGAACTCTGGAGGATCATAATTATTAATTCATGCAACACAGCAAATGGCCTAGTAGCTCAAGTGGTAGCTAACTTGACTTCTAAAAAGTCATGAGTTCAATCCTCTATAGGCAGTTGGACACAAATATCTCATAAAAAGAAATGAGAGACGGTAGAAAATATCCACTTAAATCTTAAAAAAAAAAAAAAAATCATGCAACACAAGTTGGAGAAAGATAACAGGGAATAAAGCAGACAAACAAAAAAGCACATGCCATTCCATTGATTTCCATTCCATTCCTCCACTATATAAAGGGCACCAAACTGCCTCACATCCTTCACACACACAAAGTCCCCACTACAACTCCTCCAAGAAAGAAAAAAACAATACCAACCAATTAATGGCCATGGCGTTTTTCCTTCCTCTCTCTATCCAAACCCTAATTTATGCCATAGGGTTCGCAACTCTCTGCCTCATGTACACCCTCATCTCCACCCTCTGGCTTTCGCCTACGAGAACGAGATCCGTGCTCGAACGAAACGGCTTCCGTGGCCCCTCCCCGCAATTCCCCTTCGGGAACTTGCTTGAAATGAGAAAAAAACATGCGACGTTGATGGCGTCGTCCGGTGATCAGCCGCCTTCGGGGATAACGCATGATATTCATGCCTCCGTCTTCCCGTATTTCGCTCGCTGGCGAAAATCCTTCGGTGCGTACTCTTGAAATTTAGACTAGTTAAGGTGCAATCATAGAAGTTGCAAGTTTTTTAATTTTCTGTGTTTTTATCTAGTACAAATTATTCTAGTTTTATTTAGTACAAATTATTCTAGTTCTATATATATATATAAAATCTAAGGGTTTATTCAGACACAAAGTACTTTTCTTGTCAGTTTAATTTTGATCCAGTTTAGATAATCATATATATATATATATATTTTTATTTCATCGGATTGCACTATATGTTTCTCCATTTTTTTTTTAAAAAAAGAAAGTTAAATGTTTGTGCGTTTCAATTAGACAGAGTATATATAACATTTAATTATATGAATTTTGATTGCTCCAGTACATCAACCTTGTTTTAGAAGAAAAAAAGTTGGAATGTTTTAAGCCATCTATCAATATGATCAATGGAAGGAAACAAAGTGTGTACTAGCAGCTAGACCTTAACACAATTTTTTTTTTTAATATCAAATATGATAAAATTAAGCTTTGTTCTTTCTTACTAATACTGCATTTTATTTACTGTACAACTCAAAATTAATGCTCCAACATTTATTTTTAGTTTCTTACAGATGAAAATTAAAGTTGGTTGCTAAAGTAAACAAGCTCATAATATATGCAATATCATAGCTATGTAGCTACTTATTATCATTTTGCTAATAATATATATTTATTTTACATGATTTATTTCAGGAAATGTGTTCATTTACTGGCTTGGGACAGAGCCCTTCTTGTACACAGCAGACCCTGAGTTCCTCAAGCAGGTGACCTCCGGTATCCTCGGCAAGCAATGGGGAAAGCCGGACGTGTTCAAGCGTGATAGAAAACCGATGTTTGGCGACGGCCTTCTGATGGTCGAGGGGAACAACTGGACTTTCCATCGGCATATCATCTCACCGGCATTTTCGATGACCAATCTAAATGTAAGCATTTGATCGATCGATGGTTATTCTTTGTGAAAATATCCAAGAATTTGTTTGTAGTTCAAAAGCAAATTTTTTTCTTCAACATGTTTGTAGTTCAAAGAACTTGAGTTGTTATGCAAGAGTTAGTTCCTTGTTGTTTCAAATTGGAAATTAATAATATTTTTTCTTGAATATATATGTAATAAATTTTAATGATAGAGATTGATAATTGTGGAAAACAAAATTTGGATGTGAAGTACAACAGCCAATTTCTTTTTTTTTTTTATTTGAAGACATAAGGATAATTTTTTTCTTACAATATATTATGCATGGCATGTTTTTTCAGTCTATGATAGGCATAATGGAGGAGACCACAAAAAAGATGGTAAGCCGATGGAGCACTCGAATTCTCTCCGGCCAAAGCAAGATAAACATAGAAACCGATATCACCGAAAACGCCGCAGAGATCATCGCGATAGCAAGCTTCGGCATCAATGAAGAGAACTGCAAGACCGTCTACGAAAAGCTCCGGTTGATGCAAGCCATGCTGTTCAAATCGAACCGCCTTGTCGGAGTTCCCTTCAGTAAGTTCCTCCACCTGAAACAGTCGTACAACGAATGGAAGCTCGGGAAGGAACTCGATCGACTCCTGTTACAAGTCATCGAGTCGAGAAGGCAGGGAAGATGGAATAATGCGGAGCGAAAGCAGAACGACCTGCTCGGTCACCTGTTGGCGGAAAATGATGACAAGGCCACGCAGCAGAAACGCCTGACGACGAAGGAGCTTGTCGATGAGTGCAAGACGTTCTTCTTCGGGGGACACGAGACGTCCGCCCTGGCGCTGTCATGGTCGCTCCTGCTGCTGGCGCTTTATCCCGAATGGCAGTCGATTCTGCGCGACGAGATCATGGAGGCAACTGATCATCAAAATGGTGAACTAACTTCAGATGTGCTTTCAAGACTTACTAAGGTATGTGTGCAATTTAATTTCTACTTAATTGCTTTTTTAATTTGGTGTTTGACATTTTGATGCTGATTTAAGAGTCTCAATATATAGATTATAGATTGTTTATATAAGAAATTAAAAATCTTATAGAATACAGAAATTTTCTATTTTTGATTTTTTATACTATTTTTAATTATTGTTGAAAGATGAGATTTTTTGTATAAAAAATGTTTTTATTTATTATTACTACATATATATAATATGGTGCCTGATTAATGAAATATTATTTTGCAAAGTAGATCAATATGATCTTGATGATGAGGTTATTTTATTGAGTTTTTTTAGGGCACATAAAAAAATGGTATATATGTTTTCAAAATAAAGAAACAAGACTTTATATAGAAAGCCAGTCTTAACATATTGTTTTCATTACTATTTATAACAAGCAGAATAAATCAAATAAATTTAGAATTTTACTCCAATACTCCCACAAAAAAAAAATTGTTTTCGATTTGACGATTATAAATGAATATTACCCATTATGAGATTCATCTGTAACCGATAAAATTATTTGGGTGTGAGCACGGAAGCAACGTCCATAAATTTAATATATGAAGCATGCCTATTATATATTTTAGCTATAAGTATATATGTATGGTTATAAATTGGACGGATATCTCATATCTTGTGTTTGTATGAATATGAATTTTGACCAATATGGATATACCAAGGCCGTCACAAATGTGTACGTAACTCTTTTAATTGCCTTTTCTTCTTCTTTTTTTTCCCTTCCCTTTTTTAGTGTGTGCTGAAAGGTACTGATCATCAATGGTTACAATAATATGCTCGGTCTAAACTCTAAAAGCATTCAAGTTTAATCTCCATTCATACACAATATGTAGCTTACAATTATAGGCAAATTCATACACACACACACACACATATATAAAATAACACATGGTTAGAAACTTTATGATCTAAAAAGTTGAACACTTGAAGGTGATCAGTTACGTTATCTAATCTATCTTTATCTGATTATATATCCTTACTCCTAATAAAAGGAGACTGGATTTTCTGACACGAAAGTTCTATATTCCCCAAGGAATAAATCTCAGCTGTTGATTGTTTACTTAGATTGATCACCACCGTTGACGTACTTTAATGTCTCAACCCATTAAAACTTAAGACCTATATCAGTTTTCTCAATTTAAGACTCATTACATACATATTATCTTACAAAATTTATTACAAGAAATAACAATTTCAGCCAAAGCAATGTGTGGGGCTCTTTACTAGTCTCAGTATCTCAGGAAATAAAAATTACATGGTCGTCAGTAAGCTAGGGAATTAAAACATGGAGTCACTGCACTGCACTAGAAGTCTAGAAAGGTTGAAGAAAGAAGAGAGAGTCTTTTATTTTATGGTGGAGTCGTATAGAATTATAACAATTAATTGTTAGTAGTATAATGAGACCGGATTCCATCAGTTTTCTTCATCCATTCATTCATTCGTCCATTCGTTAAATTTCCAGACGAGCATGCGGAACTAAGACGAAGAATTGACAAATTTTAAGTATATATAGAAGCGTGTCTAAATGGAATGAATGTGTTGATTGGTAAAATGTTGAAAGCTAGGGATGTAGCTAATATACTTTGGACAATTGAATTAACTAAGAATAAGAATTTTCTTATATGTAATTGATTGGTATCTTTCCTGCAATAACCATGACAAGACTAATTAACTAATTGCATAAAAATAGATGTGCATGAGGGAAAAAAAAATAATGCATAAGTAAATGAGAAATGTCTATGAACTAGACAGGGCTTTATATTCAAGTTAAATGAGCTAATTAATTAATACTCATGTTAATGACATTATTATGTATTAAATATTCCAATTACTTTGTACTGTACAAATTGTACATTATTTTTAATATTAAACTAATTAAGATGCACTATGATTAATTAAGCTGAATAGTAACTCATTAGAAATGAATTATATAAAATATTAAAATTTATACACAAAGTAAATTGAATAATATATAAGTTGTTAACATAGATCTTTGACTCATTTGATTTAAATAAAAAAACATTTAGTACGTATTCTAATATATAGTATCCTAAATTAATGTCTTAATGGTATGTATATATATATTTATATATATCAGCTCCCTATTGATTATTATCGGATAAATTAAAACAGCCGCAAAGTGATTCCACCTTGACATAAACCCAGATAAATGTACAGCGAAATTAAGAAACCCTAATCAGTAGATGTATATATATGAGCTTCTTAAGTTATATATATACTAGGCTTAATTGATTACTATATATATATATGTAACTGATCTATATTATTGATCATGAATTCATGATCTTATGTAAAGCATATTAGTTTTCTTGAGGAAATTTTTTTTTTTTTATTGTTTTGAGGAAATGTTAAACAGCTGCTTTAATTAATTAAAGCGTATATTTTGTTTTATCATATGTAAATTAATTTTCTGTACTGAGTTTCACAATATAAATATTTATAGAGCCCGGCTACAATAATATGCATATCACGGTTTTACCGTGCTATGCGGTCCGTATCTCAGTTTGCGGCGTCCAAATAGTCGATCCGAACCGCTTAACTTAATCTTTATATCAAAATATACTAGCAAATCAAATTTTATAATTTCTATAATTTTTTTGCTATTTTTAATGATGGAGAGAAAATGGCTGGATCCAAAGATTTTGGTACATACAAAATAACGATTTTCTCCCCATCACTAAAAATAGCAAACAAGTTTAAAAATCGTAAAACTTGGTTTCCTAGTATATTTTGATATAGAGATCACATTGAGCGGTTCGGATCGACTATTTGGACACCAGAAATAGAGGTACGGACCACATAGCACGGTAAAACCGTGATATGCATATTACCGTAGCCTAATTCAATATATATATATATATATATATATATATAATTATTAATTATTAATGAAGCAAATTTCTTTTTCTAACAAAGAAATTAATTACATACTGAATTATAATTAATCATTGTATATCTCGTGCATTTAATTTGCTGCAGATGGGCTGGGTTCTCAACGAGGTGTTGCGCCTATACTCACCGGCGCCGAACGTGCAGCGCCAGGCGCGGGAGGACATACGCATCAACGGCGAAGGGGACGGGGAGTCGAAGGTCATCCCGAGGGGCACCAACATGTGGATCGACGTGGTGGCGATGCACCACGACCCGGCCTTGTGGGGCGCCGACGTGCTGCAGTTCCGGCCAGAACGGTTCGCGGAGTCCCTCCACGGGGGATGCAAGCACCGCATGGGGTTCCTGCCGTTCGGGTTCGGCGGAAGGATTTGCGTCGGGCGGAACCTCATGGTAACCGAGTACAAGGTGGTGCTCAGCCTGGTCCTCCGCAAGTTCCGCCTGTCGGTGTCGCCGGAGTACCGGCACGAGCCGAGGATTATGCTGTCCCTTAGGCCCTCTCATGGAATCCAGCTTGAGCTTGCTCCACTGTGAGAAAGGCAGTTAATTACAGATACATGCATATATAGACGAAGTTATATATATATAGAACTAAAATATATCAATGTCTAAATGTGATCGATCGATATATATATATATGGCTCTCGTATATATATATACTTAGACAAAGTAATATATGTTATATATATATATATACGTTTTTTTTTTTCCTTTGCGGGTGCAGTGAACGATGTACTCATGTTCCGATCATAGTTGTGTAATTAAATGAAATCAATGCATATAAAATTATGAATAGATAACGGCGCGGCAGTTGCCTGTGGGGTTAGTATCCTCTACGGTACCGCACGCGGTGCAGTAGCTGTCCGAAAGATCTTAACCGTTGGATGAGTAAACCGGTCAGGAGACAGTTGAGACGGTCAGGAATTTGAATCACCGGGCCCTTTAAAATTCATCCGCGTGGCACTTCACGCGGTGAAGTACCGTAGGTGATGTGAATTCGTTGCGTGTGATTATTGTCTAGCTTGTTACACTCCATATATAGGCTTATATTATATCATTTTTCAAGTATAATAATAATGTAAAATTTGCTAATTGTGCACTGTTATGTGCATTATTGATATGCATGCTAATTTACTCTAATGTGCATTATTGATTATAATTATTGTCTACCCTTCTTCTTCAAAAAAAAAAATTTATTGTCTACCAAAATTGTTGAAGTTAAAATGATCATGATGACGATAAATAAATAAATTATATAATCATTGTCTACCCTTCTTCTTCAAAAAAAAAAAAATTTATTGTCTACCAAAATTGTTGAAGTTATAATGATCATGATGATGATAAATAAATAAATTAAGCGCCAATTGTGAACGTGCAAAAATTATATTATCCAAAATGTAATTAAGGGCCCAACCGGGTTCGAACCGGTGACCTCTTGATCTGCAGTCAAATGCTCTACCACTGAGCTATGGACCCTTTGTGTTAATTAATTTTACATTAGTCTAAAAATTTATAAATTAAAATTCTCGAAGACAGTTTCTTTCCGCTGGCCTTGTCGCTATGGGCGGCAAAAAAGCTCGGAGCTCGTAAATTGCTCGTGGCTCGCTTGTTAAGCTAATGAGCCAAGCTTGAGCTTAAGCATGGCTCGGCTCATTAAACTCATTTGGCTCAATAAATTATTACTAATTGCAATTCGTACTACTCTTATCATAGATTATTATTATATGGTCTAATATATATAAAATTGTTATTAAAATGTGTACGAACATATTTTTTTTAGTCATTTTATTAGTTTTTACATAGATATAATATATTTAAAATTTTTATTATTAAAAAGTAAATGAGCTTAATAAGCCAACTCGGTCAACTCGTTAATTAAACGAACTAATATTAAACTTATGTTTTTAGCTTGTTGACTTAATAAGCTGAGATTGAGGCTCGGCTCGGCTTATTTACACCCTTGCTTGTTCCGTATGTCCGTTTTACACTTTACAAATAAATAACTTCATCAGATGGGCCTGGCAGCGGCCTCTGATGCACTGATGCTCACCTTGACAACAATACAATGTAACGAAATTTCTTCGGCCCGTGTTACCAACCTCCCCTTAATTTCTTCTTTCTGAAAGGTGCCTGAGGTACTGGGGCTTGAGTTGAGCCCATCGGTCGGCCCTCATAAATCCAGTCCAGTTTGCAATGCGGTGGACTTGACGGCGGTGAAGTAGTCTCCGTTTGGGCTGACTCCTCTAGAATGTGTCTGTGTAGAATCTTTTTTAATATTGGCATTTGCTATTTGGTCACCACTATCCATTTTATATGAGCGTCAAGTATATTGTAGTTAGCAACTCAAGTGTTAATCACTATTAAATTTCGGAAGTGACGATTATTGTAGTAATTTTATATTTATAGTAATTATATGTGTTCATCTAAACACACAAAGTTCGAATTAATTCAATTATATAATTTAAAAATATAATAATAATTGGACTTGATCGGTTGTATATTTATGTGATAACTGCAAACATATATTTCGCTTGTATGAAATTTCTTATTCCTGTCTTCTAAAGGGGCAACTTTCCAATAATAACACAATTAATTTATTACTTTAGGTGCACCTAAATTTCAATGGACTTATAATAATAATAATTACATTTGATCTAATAATTTTCAGTCATTGACTCGTTATGGAAAATGTTTGTTCAAAAAAATTTGAATCTCCATAATAAAAATTGTACTAAATATAGCCGTTAAAAAAAAAAATACTAAGTTCCCGCAAAATTCTTTTACATCTTCCTCTATAATTTTATATTCAATTAAAAACATACAATTTATTTATTTTATTAACAATTTCCATAGCATTCATTATTGAAAATATATAGTTGTACTTTTGATAAACCACATCCTCCATCTCTTCCTATTCCTTACATATAGTAACAAAAATTATATGTTAAACTGTCAGTATATATAAATTTTCATCAATTAAGTGGATTATTAAAATATACGTAATATAATTATATTTCTTTGGACAATATCTTAATATAAATAAATAATCTGTATATCATGCAAATACAATCTCCTTCTAAAACTTACATAACACCAGAAATTACAAATTCAACACAAACACAATGCAAACGTAAACGTACAGTGTTTGGAAATTGGAAACATTGCACCTTGAGAAATCACAGAGGACCCCAAGTCCCCAACCCTCTAACCGTTCCGTTACCCGAAACCCGCAAAAGATCTCCGTCCGTCGTGCCTCCGTTTTCCCCTTTCCCACGATCTCACACAGTCCCACTCTCTGCCCGTCCAAACCCTAACCCTCGCTCCTTCTCCGGCCATCCTTCCCTCCTCTCCGATGGGGAAAGGCCGACCCCGGGCAGTCCAGACGTCGCTGCCGCACCCCGCCCCTCTCCCTGCCGTCCCTGCCGTACCATCCCTCTCCATCCCCGCTGCCCCCGTCTTCTACCCTTCGGAGTCTGAGTTCACGGACCCCCTCCAGTACCTTGCCCAAATCCGCCCCCTGGCAGAGCCTTATGGCATCTGTAGGATTGTGCCGCCTGGTACCTGGACGCCGCCACCCTTCTCCCTGCCGCTGTCGTCGTTCCCGACCAAATCGCAGCCCATACACCGCCTCCAGTCCCGGCTTTCGTCCACCGATCCATCCACTTTTCAGCTTGATTACCTGCGGTTCCTCACTTCGCATCTGCACAGGAAACCCCCGAAGAAGCCGCCTATCTACGAGGCCGAGCCGCTCGATCTGTGCCAATTGTTCAATGCCGTGAAGCGGTTCGGAGGTTACAACGCGGTATGTCAGGATAAACGATGGGGCGATGTTGCGCAGTTCATTCGGCCGGCGAGGAAGATCTCGGAGTGCGCCAAGCATGTCTTGTCGCAGCTGTACTTCGAGCATCTGTATGACTATGAGACTTACAATGATGGAAAGAATTGCCCTGGAAATACCAAAATGCGATTTCATAAAAGAAATAAGAGAAAAAAGATTAGTCAAAATCTGCAAGAGGTTGCCAATTTCAGTACTGAAGAATCAGACCAGATCTGTGAACAGTGTAATAGCGGGCTGCATGGAGAGGTCATGCTTTTGTGTGATAGATGCAATAAGGGTTGGCACATATACTGCCTAACGCCTCCATTGGAGAGTGTTCCTTCGGGGAACTGGTACTGCCTTGAGTGCATCAATTCAGATCAGGATAGTTTCGGGTTTGTGCCTGGCAAGAACCGGTCTCTGGAAGAGTTTCGACGATTGGATGATAAAATGAGGAGAAAGTGGTTTGGCCAGAGAAGCTTGACAAGGTCTCAGATTGAAAAGAAATTTTGGGAGATTGTCGAAGGGAAAGCCGGGCCGGTGGAGGTCATGTATGGGAGTGATTTGGATACTTCCATCTATGGTTCGGGATTTCCTAGACCAGGTGACCCGTGCCCACCAGATGTGGATCCAGGTTTATGGAAGGATTATAGTACGAGCCCATGGAATCTGAATAATTTCCCCAAATTGCCACACTCAATTCTTCGGTCGGTGAAAGATATTACGGGTGTGATTGTACCGTGGCTGTATGTTGGTATGCTTTTTTCGGCGTTTTGTTGGCATGTCGAGGATCATTGTTTCTATTCCATCAATTACTTGCATTGGTATGAATATATGCTGCCCTTCTTATTGCACTCTTTTTTTATTACATTTATTATTTCGCACTGCTTCACTATGAACTATCTGTCAAGGATGACAGTCTCTGTTCTGTTAATTATATTGGACATATGGTACTTCAGCTGTACGGTTGGATGGCCAACCAAATTGGGGATGAATAGGATAACTAAAATTGATTGGAGCCAAGCAGTGTAAACTGGGGTTACGGTTACTATTGATTGTACTATTACCATAACAATTCAACTACACATTGATCGGGTTACCATCTGTAGTGTAGTGATATTAGTTCCAATAAGTCTGCTCAATGTTGCACTTTTTTTTTTTTTTTGTATTTTTAAGTTTTATTTTCTTCTCAACCTCCTGTAAATTTACACAACTTTTTAATGAAAAATTTTGGTAAGCTGTCGCCTCCCGCATAAAAAAAAAAAAAGTTGGTGCAACTTTTTGTCTATCAAGTGAAGAGAAAAAAGAAATGGTGCTTTATAGGTTACATATCATTGCCGATTTAGAAAGTTTGAAGGATACGTTGGAACTTAAGAAGACATTTGTATGGCCAAAAACTTGCCTTCTCCATTTTTCTGGATGCATTGAGCTCAAGGTTTGAGCTGTTTTGTATACATTTTCAGGGGCCAGCCAAAGTGCTGGTATGGAGTCCCAGGGTCTGCAGCCACTGCTTTTGAGCAGGTAATCTTGTAGAATAGTATTTATTTTTGCATTTCAAAATAATTTAGTGAATTACAGAATACAATCAGTGTTAACATCTTCTCATTCGATTCTACACAAAGGTTATGCGAAATGCTCTGCCGGATCTGTTTGACACACAGCCTGATCTCCTCTTCCAGCTTGTAACCATGCTGAATCCATCTGTGTTGCAACAGAATGGTGTGCCCGTTTATAGTGTTGTTCAGGTTGAAGCTGCATGTATTTCAATTTCAAAACTAACAGTATTGCTGTCTCAAGAATTATTATCACTAGCTTGTGGTATGAATTTGGGTAGGACTAACATCATCAGTAACATACTTCTTTGGAACTATGCACTGAATTGTAAGTCTAATGTGCAATAATGCAAGGATCCACCAAAAAGCAAAGGACTTGAAATGTAAACTTAGGATACCCTCTAGAATTGACCTCATTTGGTATGGGAAGTTGATAATTTCTATATACATTGTTATGTTAAGTAAGCTTCTAGTACTGACAAAACGACCTGTAACTGATGTATATTCAACTAGAGGTAAATTATTCATAGCAGATAATCTTAATATTATCTTGGGAATAAAGTGATTGTCGGTGCCCAGAAGCTCTTTTTGTATATATGGACTTGAAGTGGGAATTCCTTTGTTTATTTATAATTTGTAAAGTATTAAAATTTTACGACATTTTAATTTTCAATTTACTGCTGAACGCTGACCTCGCTACATATCGAAATTTTACTGTTTTTCAATCAGGAACCAGGGAGCTTTGTTGTAACTTTTCCTAGATCATTTCATGGAGGCTTTAATTCAGGTGTGCATTACCCTGACAATTCTTTTTCTCTTACTCAGAAGTCATTTTATTTATATGCCTGCAGGCATCACACTTGCACTTGAGAGGATCCATAGAACTCTGTGCATCAATTAAATATTAATACAAATTACTAACTTGCAAGTCTTTAATTTTTGGGGGCCAAATATGTACTTTGGTCTGATTGGTCAGTTAATAAAGTGTATGTTTGTATTATTATAGTTATTAAAGAAAATATTTTTGTGTGTTTCTTTATTGATTCACATAGCTCGATAGTTAAATTTGACATCCTTACATTTGTATCGTTACAGGGTTAAACTGTGCTGAAGCTGTGAATTTTGCCACAGCTGATTGGTTACCACATGGAGGTGTTGGGGCTGAATTGTACCGAAGGTACCATAAGGCACCTGTCTTATCCCATGAGGAGCTGCTGTTTGTAGTGGCAAAGAATGGTATTGATGCTAAAAGACTTCAGTACTTAACTGAAGAACTGGAGAGGGTATTCCAAAAAGAGAAAAGGCACAGAGAAGATCTATGGGTTAATGGTGTTGTCAGGTCAAAATCAATGTCTCCAAAAATGCGACCTGAGAATGTTGGTACTGAAGAGGTAAACATTTTGGCAATTAAGGAGGAGTAATTAGTAATAAACAGCTTCTTACTACCATCTTTTTGTTTGATACTTGGATCCTTAGTTCCTTCTTGATATCCAACATCAATTGCGCAGGCGAGTCCGAGTCTGAAAAGAGTGTTAAGTCAATTACTTAATAACAAGACTATATTAATTTTCAAATTAGATTGTATCCTGACAAGGGCAGTTATAATTGCAAACGAACTTATTCTGTTAGTGGATATTTCTAACCATAAGAAGCTTGGTCTTCACAGGTCAAATTAGTGGATTGAGTTACATTAATTTATCAAATAGAAAAGTAGAACTTTAATATCATATTACGAGCTGTTAGTTTAAAATGAATGGTTTGAATTCTAAATCAGGCGGACTAGGTCTATTCGTTTAAATCTAATTGTCAAGATTGGAATAACAGCACCCTACTTTCCGATTTGGATAAGTAGAGGGGACATGAATCTACTAAACTAAATGGGATTCTAGAAGAATTTTATTTTCTTTTAATTTATTGCGATTTCTAAGGTATTTTGATTGGAAACTTTCTTAATTTATGTGTTCTCCTCTTGTTGTTGTTTTACACCCTTCCTCTCTTCACCTGCAAATTCTAAACACCATCCAGCCTTTGCATCACTTGTTGATCTAAAATAAATTCATTTTTTAAAACATGCAAAGTTCATTATGAGCCATATATATGCTTCCATTTTCGAATAGCTATAAGTTTTATATTGTCGAGAGCAATAAAAAAAAGAAAACAATATAATTGACAAGATTCTCGTCATCAGTGTCTTTAATAGCATATACTAAGACTACCACCACCACAATAATTAGGAAGGATTAATAGTTCTCATATATTTGCTATTGATCATTACTTTTCAGGATCCTACATGCATTATTTGTCAACAATACTTGTATCTTTCGGCCGTGGCATGTGATTGTCGACCGGGCTCTCTCGTTTGTATAGAACACTGGAAACATTTGTGCGAGTGCAATCCAGAAAAACATCAACTTATATACCGTCATACTCTTGCCGAAATTAGTGATCTGATTAATTTGGACACAAAAACTAGTTCGACTCAACTGAAGAAAGAGGTTTGTTGTACTCAATTTTTTTTTTCTTCTGTACAGTGTTTGTGTTGATTTTAGGTTTCAAGTGGTAGGTAGGCTACCTTACCTGTTTTTGAGTATGGGTTAATGTTGTCAGGTGATAATTCACCTCTAAGCCATAATCGAACTACATTTATTCTTGAATCCACCCTCAATTCTGTAATTAAAATCAAACCATGTAAAGTTATGAAAATTCTCCAGAAATGGTGCTAGATTTATCATTATTAGTACAGCCAATGAGTACTTTAGATGGACATGACTGAGAAAACCACCGGAGTTTCAATCTAGTCCTTCTGAAGGTTTATTTAAATCTTGAGAACAACATCTTCATTCTTTCCCCCAGAAGTTGTTTGAGTTCATTTCCCATTTGTTTTAACATGACATTTTGCTTGTACACTTAATTACCATATTTTAGGCAAAAGGTGGGATCATTTCCTTTGTGCAGCTTGCCAAGGATTGGCTTTCAAACTCGTACCACATTCTTGAGATGCCATTCTTAGACTCAAATTACCATTCTGCCCTCATGGATGTGGAGCAATTTCTTTGGGGTGATCACGATATGGATTCGGTACATTATTGATACACAAATGCTTGCTGATATCAATGTTAATTATGATCCTGGGTTCAAATTTTAAGAGAGTCCTGTTTTTGTGTGGTACTTTACCAGATTCTGATATTTTTATTGGCTAATTTTTTGGGCTCTTCCGTTGATGTAGCACCTATGAATCAAGTAAAGTAAGTTCACAAATTGTTTATTATAAAATAGGAGTCTTCCTGGAAGTTGCATTGACTATAATGTCTGGTAATTCCTGTGCTAAGTACCAATCACACTGACATATGAGAGTCAATCTATTTTCTGATACATTTGAATTTGAACAAATGTGTTTTAGGTACGCAATATGGCAGACAGATTGACACAGGCTTTAAGGTGGTCACTGCATGTCAGAGGCCTTTTATCCAAAATAACAGTTAATGTGAAGAAACGGAGTTCAAAGAAAGTTGCATTAAGTGAAGTCGAAGAGCTGGCAACTGTTAATCCCGTGCCGTGCTGTCTTCCTGAACTGGATCAACTCAAGGTACTTCCTTTTCATTAAGGAATATAACTGATAAACTGCAATCATATCGTGTTGATTAATTGTAGCAGGAATGGTTTATTTGTTTTTATATGATTATCTTTGTCCTGAGATTTTAATGCAAAGGTGTTGCTTTGGGGTTGGTGCAGAATATTCCATATATAATTCAAGTTTGACCTTTGTTCTTAAATTTTTATTTTGCTGACAGTCCTATGTTGAGGAGGCAAGAAAGATGATTGATGAAATAAACACGGCTCTTTCCTCCAGTCCAACTGTAAGTATCCACCTATAAGAAAGATGTACCTATTAAAAATTAAGTACTGTGTACTTTATTATTTTATTTCTTTTTTCTGAGGTTTTTGATTGTTCGATATTTCCTCCCACACCCCATATCTCTCCATTTTTTTCTTTTTTATTTTCTTCTGAGAAGTGGGGATTGGCTGCCAAGGGACACCTCTATCTCTTCCTCTCTGACCTCCTACTTTGACGGTTTATGTAGCAACATTGTATATTGATTTTTGAGCTGTTGTTTCTTGTCTCTTAAATTTTCCTGACATGGTCTGTCAGATTTTGGAGTTGGAGTTACTTTATTCTCGTGTTGACAAGTTCCCAATTAATCTCACGGAGGCCACTATTCTGTTGAAGGAGATTTCTGCTGCTAAGGTATGATAAGCTGCTAATTTTTCATACAGTAAATCAGTGACTCCTTTTATTTTTTTTATAGCAAATTAGTGGAGGGATTAAGTAGTATTAAATGCAATACACAAGAAAGTTAAAAGAAAATGTATTAACATCAGAAAAACAATAATAAAAAAAGTACAGACTAATAAATATTATATAAATAGCCGCACACGTATCCTAAAATTTTGAAATTGTCGTATCGCTGCACCTAGATTGTATATGATACAATACTTGCACCCACACCCATGCGACTTAGTAGGTAGTAGAGTACCAGTATATGTTGCTACTCGACTGCGCTTTTACTATCCAAGCTGGAGTATGAAATCATTGGGCCTGGTGATGCATTATCATGTCGTTGCTCGACAAGAAGGCTAATTTACCAAAGTGGTCAATCTATTCCTTAAGATGATTACTTTTTAAAGCAAATGCCTTCTACATTATTGAAGTAGAAAAAGTACAAATGAAATTCTTATTTGTGGTGCATATGCTGTAGGTTTTGTTGAAAAGTTGCTGTAACTTAATAGAAGAAAAGGAACCTGGTGCCATCGATATTAGCCACATTAACAATTTGAAAGCTGAGGTTTGTCTCATATTGTTTGTGTTGCATGTCTTATTTATATTTTTTGTTATAAGATTTATTGCGGATATTTGTTGAAAATTTGAATTTGATCTTGCCTTGTTCCTTTTTTTATGTTTGTTGTTTTTTATCTCTGGTGTGTTACTTTTTCCTATAACAAGAAAGTAAAGTGATATTTTTTAATTAGTACTTAAAGAAATTGAAGTATTCTTACATGCAATTACCACCACAGGTGCAACGGCTACGTGTTGCACTTCCAAAAATGGATATAATCTTAGAGCTCTGCAGAGAAGCTGAGTCCTGGAAGTTGCAGTGTGAAGAGTACCTCAGGAGTTGCACTAAATTTAAGGTTTGTCAAGCTAAGAGTTTTATGTGTTGACATCCTGTTATATTTTCCTGTCAGCTACAGATCATGATTCTATTTTATTTGTTGTCCAGCTTCTTGACTTGATGTTTATATTTGTCCTGTATCTAATTGTGATCCTTTTCATGTTTGGGTGGGATCCATTGACAATTGATAACTTTGACAACTGTGATACTTGTAAATAATAACTTAATGTCATTGAATTCCGTCAAATAAGATATAATCGATATCTTATACACATCATATACATGAAAATTATGAAATATTATGAACGTTATACCTTCATCAAATGACATGAAATTTACAATGAATCATATTTAACAGTATTTGAGGGGGCCATCTTTCAATATGTAAAATATGTGTTTTATTGAGGTTGTTTTATATGGTTCTGGAATTAAGCCCAAGGAGAACTCCTTGAGTGCTCATGTTATCTTTACTCCAAATTGTAAATGTTTTGGGAAAACGTAGTCACTGTTGTCAAGGGATCCGTAATCCTCATGTCTTGCTCATTTTGGGGTGTGCTTCATGTTTATGAAGCTCAATCGTTGTCACATGTTTATGAAGCTCAATCATTGAGTTAGGCCTTGTCTAAACATTATTGCTTCTACCATATCTTTTGCTGTTTCTGTAGTTTATATCAAGTAATGTGAAATTTTCTTAAAAACTGAGTGGCTCATTGAACTGAATCATTTGGCAGGATCTTGAGGAGTTTATTAGAATCACAAGCCACCTCATTTACAACATTTCAGAGTTGAAGCTGCTCAGGGAACACCATGCTTATGCTTGCAATTGGATTTGCCAGGCTAATGATTTATTGCAAGCTCTTAACAAAAGAACAGATTATGATAAAATTGTAGAAGATCTTTATTCTGTATTAGAAGATGGACAAGCTCTGGGAGTACAAGGTAACTCAATTGCTCCTGAGCATTACACTTTCTATGAAGGACCTTACTTGCAAATGCTACTTCCCTATACTAACATCACTTAAGGCCTTATTTAATTGTGAATTCTGTAACAAAGCCTTAACGAATCAATTATTGCCTCAATTTATTTCTTGCAACTTACTAAGCTTGGTTGGCCAAGTTTTGCCAGTTTCTCATCAATTTTCCAATTCTTAATGTGAGCCAACTAAGGCTTAAATATCAGCTTAAGCATTAAAAAACCTGAAACCAATCGAACAAGATTGCCAGAATAAAGCTGTACCTTGTCTTACCTGACAGTTTGTATAAATTCCATCATCAAACCAGGAGGGAAATTGCTCTGTCTACCTTCTAAATCTTATGAGCTTTGTGTTGATATAACATTTATTGGTTGTTTTATGCTGTATAGTTGATGAGCTGTCTCTTGTGGAAGAGGAACTTGAGAGAGCAACATGGAGAAAAAAAGCTTTTGAGGTAGTTATATCCTGACTTTCAAATGCAGGCACAAATTACCTTGCTAGTTCTTCCATGATGACTTTTTCATCAGTTATATTGTTGTTAAATCCCAACATAATTTTTATTATTTGTTAAGTTCCACTTAATTGCAAGGCTGAGGGTTTTTTCAATATTTTTTGTGGTACAATATTAAACAAAAGGTCGCGACATACCCTAAATATTTTTTATATTGACCTGAACATTTGCGTTTGAAATCTAGTTTATACGCAGAATGCTTAGCTTGGATTAAACTCATGCAAAGAGTTAAATAATACTTGCACCAAGCTCTTTATTTCCACCTCATTATGACATATTGTTATAATGTTATGGATGTATAACTTCTTGAATTTTGTTATTGGCTGTGCATAGGCTCTCTCCACCCGACCTTCACTGGATACAGTTCAGCAATTGCTCACAGAGGCTACCTTGTAAGTTGCTAAATCCCTTCACATACTCATTGTATAAGCCGCATTTAAAATTAAAAAATTTGTTTTAGACTTTTAGTTCTGCTGTTATCTTATTTTTCAGATTGGATATAGAGGGGGATCAATTATTTGTCAAGTTATGTGAAGTAATTTTAGGAGCAAATTCCTGGGAAGAGAAAGCCACATCTATTCTTGAAAGCACAGCCCCATTGTCGGAGTTTGAGGCACTTATTTGGTAATATATTTATTGACTTATCAGTTATTCACTCAAGGAAACAAAGGGAATTAAATGCAATCTTATCAGCAAATATCACATATCATTGTTGTAGTAATGGGTTTGCTCATATCCTTCAAATAATTGTCATTTTTCTTGTTGCCTGTTTTGATCGAACCTTAATTACATTATGGCTTCAGATTGGATATGAAACCACTTTACTATGTCAAATAGAAACTGAATTGAGCTATTTTGGTTGTAGATGAAAGGGTCCTCTGATGTTTAATATTCTGATGCATGTATATGGATATTTTTTTTTCCTGTATCATTTGATATCTTTTTGATAATTATAATTTTCAGTTCTTCAGAAGATATATATGCTGTTCTCCCATCTTTGCCGCTAGTTTTAGAAGCTGTCTCAATTACTCGGTCATGGATGGACAGATCTAAGCCATACATTTCTTACTCTAGTAAAGTATGTGATGACATACTTAACTTATCCGAACTCAAGGTGGGTGCCATTTCAATGGGCAATATTCTTCAATTACTTTTATTTTCCATTTAGCCACAAGTAAAAGATTAGCAAAAAGGATGTACCTTCCAGTCCTGACACCAATTCTAACAGAAATTTTAAGGTGAATGGAAATTGAGAATTTGCAAAGCAAAAAGTGCAGTAGTCTGGGTGTAGGGTGGGTATGGAAATTATGGTACCAGTCTGGGTATTTTTTGCCATTGTTTGATTTATCTAGCCTGAAGGCATACATTGGTCCAAAATTAGTCTCAATTCAAGGATAATATCATTTAGACAGTATTTAATGCAAGAAAAGTAACATTAACTTTGAAGGAAAACAGAGTGCAGGCACTGGATTATACAGGTCAAAAAAATTCTGAAATTCAGGATGCAAATTCTTAACCAAAGGACCAACTGCTTGGTGTTTATGAATTTTTTTTTTTCTTTTTTCTTTGTGTAGCAATTGATCACTGAATCAAAAAGCTTGAAAGCTACCTCAGATGTATCTGCGGGTTTGCTGAAGATTCTTGAAGAGGCTGAAGGATGGATACAAAGTGCAAGAACTGTATTAGAAGAATCAAGAACCTTCTTCACTCCATGTAAAACTGATATACATATATCTGTGTCCCTTCTCAAAGAATGTGATGGGCTAATTAATAGAATTGACAAAATAGTAGAACATGGTACTTCCCTTGGGTTCGATTTTGAGGAGCTGCCTCAGTTGAAAAAATCTGCTGCAGTTGCGAGATGGATTTCTACTGCATTGTCGTTTTGTTTCAGAGTCCCTTCCATTAAGGTAAATGCTACAAACAATTTAACAATAGATTGTTGGAGAGTATGAAAATGGTTTATCGTTGTTACTAGCTTTGACTACATTTTTAACAATAGTCTTTGAACTATTTTCAGATTTATATTAATCCCGTTCACATTTATAGGATTTTAAATGCATCTTCCAGGATAAACTAGGGACTTATTGCTTTAAAAAATGGTTTAGGCTTGATTGCTAGACAAATGGTTTAGGCCTGATTGGAGTTCAATTTTTTTTATTTTAGGTTAGATGGTTTACATACCTTTTTAGTTCGAGTAGCTGTGCTATTTGCTAATTTTTCTTGTGGAATTGGCTGAGTTTCTTTTTGCATGCATCTGAGCAAGAACAGTGCTCGTACATAATTATTGAACAAGTACTTTTTTATCTCCCCCTCCTTGTCTTGATGTGTTAACTAATCAGTTTGCTGTCAACAATGAAGGAGGTCGAATCATCAATCAAAGATATGGATTGTCAGTTAGGAGACATGTCAGGTTGTACTTTAGCAGATTGTCTTGTCAGGGGAATCCACTGGCTAAGGAGAGCAAGGTCCATGTTTCCAGATCCTGAATCTTCTGAAAAAAGATGCATGCTGAAAGATGTAGAAAATGTTCTGGTCGAGTATCAGGTTCGTTCTTCTCCCCACATCCTAGTTGACAGTAAAAGGAGTGTTCATAGTTGCCCCTGTAATTTAATGTATTTAGCTTTTAAACCCCATTCACTTGATATGTGTAGAATATTTTTTTATTCTAGGAATAATTTTAATCAATCAGCCATTTTCAAGCTTTCTTATTTTACTGTGGAATTCGCATTTTTCTCTGAAAGGTGGAATTAATGTGGGCTTTCTCCTCAAAATGAGATTGCACTCAAATAATAAATTATAAATAATACCAATTTCTTAGAATCTATATTTAAGCCTGGTCACTGTGGAATTCACTTTTAATTCTCACATTCTTTTGATGCAGGAAGATGTGGCGCCTTACCCGGACATAGTTCTGCAACTCCAAAATGCTATCAAGAAACACCGGTTAGACCTTTTTCTTTTCTCTGTCCGCTGTTGGGGGAGTTGGTTTACGATTAGTTTAGATACATCTTCCTTTTTTGGCAGAAATCAATAATACTTGGGTCTCAGCTAGAGGTGGCAATCAGATGTAGCCAAGCAGGCCTTGTTGGCCAGTTGATTTCAGAGCAATGATGAGCATAGTAGTTCATCCTGCTTTGGATTGTTTGGTCTTGGATCATCTTGAGCTAGGTTGGGTCAGGTCTCTGGTTGTTTCTGCTTCTGTTTAGATGCATTCAAATCCACTCGTGTTGGGTCAGGTTTTGAGTTATCTGCCTATGGATCATTTTTGGGATCAAGTTGGGTTTATATCAGGTTGTTCACAATCCGGTCATTTCAAGTAACAACTGTTTTCAGATTCTAGTCATGCTGAGTGGGCTTTCGGCCAGTAGTGGGCTCAGGCTGTCCAGTCTTTTAAGATGGATCAGGTTTTGGGTTCTCCTCAGTCATCTTGGTTAACGGGTGTTTAGGTTCTGATTGGATCAGTTTTGAGTCATCTGGCTTTTGGTTGTCCTGGGTTTTGATTTGTGACGAGTCAAGTCCTTATTAGTTTGCATTTCAAAAACATTGTCAAGTTGGGTTGGACCTGTTTATGTCAGGTTTTTCCACCTAGTTAGTCTATTTCAGGTCCACTGTGAAACTTCCATTTCACTTCTTTTGTTTCTCTTGCATTCCAGGCGCTGGGTAGAGCAGTGTCGTGCATTTTTTGTGTTTCCTGGTCAAAAATCATGGGCTGTTCTACTAAAATTAAAGGTAATTGTGTGCTTACACTATAGGTATGAAGTTTCAGTATCTCAATATAAACTGAATATGGAATGGATTGCTGTGTTTGCTATTGCAGGAAAGTGGTCAAACAGATGCATTTAGTTGTCGGGAAATGGACGAGATTGACATTGAATTTGAAAAGGTCAATAAATGGGTTAGACGGTGCCATGACATAATGCAACCTTTTCTTATAGATGCTAGTTCTTTATCCTCTCAACTCGAAAAGGTATATTCTCTACATTTTCTTCTCTGTTTTTGAATGCATACTTAACCTGACATTTAATGTATGGTGAAAGGAGAGGAAAGTTGATAAAAAAATCACTGGTCTGTTTGATCGATTTGGGATCAAAAAAATTATAGGTTCTATTCTGATCAGTGTCATTTCTGTCTCATATCATTGTTGATTGCCAGTTAATGCTATCCTAGTACTGGGTTGTTCAGTTCCAATTTGGTTAGTAGATCATATTTGAAATACTATTTACTCTGGTTGTTATAACTGAATTACCTAGTTTGAAGATACTTGGTCCTGTTGAGTTAGGTAGGGTAGGCAGACTGGTTTGTGGATATTGAAGCTGGTGGATGTGTTGTATCAGGTCTGGTAGGTTTAATGTATGGACAGATCAAGAAATCCATTTGTCAAATTTTGCCAGCTTGGGTGATTTTTGATAAGGTTCTCTGAATTAATTAACTCAACTGGTAAGGTACACCCTAACTAATTAACCATTGTGAGTGATTGTTGTTGTCTCTTCTTGTGCAGCTATTAATTGTGCTTCTAATATTTACCTGCCATTAGGCAACTACTACTGGGGTCTTTTAAATAAAAAAAATATTTTTTTTTTTGTAATTGCTAAGAAATTTTATCATAAACTTGAAAATATTAAGAACATGCAGTACTTGGACTTATATTGTTATATGGCTTGTGGGGAATGTGTCAATTCAGAGACTCTTGTGCCATTAATTTGCATCTTCATCAAGGGTTGTCATCTGTTTGAAGTTTAATAAACTTGTGGGCTTAAATTATATCTTGTAGCTCAAAAGATCTCTGGATAAGGCTTTGTGCATATATAGTGGTTCTAGTTGCATAAAGCAGCGCAAGCTCTGTATTTGCTGTCCCTGTGATTCCCGCAAGGAAGAAGCCTATAGATGCCCTTTATGCGGAGACTGGTAAGCAATTATTTCAATAACATTACCAGATTAGCCCAAAGATCCAAAAAAAAAATCTTGCATCTCTACAAATTTGACTTGAATTATATATATTTCTGCTGGCTGAGATTGTCAGGGATCCCTCTTTGTTACTGAAAATGTCACCTCCTATCTATCTTCCTTGTCTTAAAATAACTTATCGAGTCTGCAACTCCTTTCATCCTAGTTTAATTATGTAGAATAATGAACAAAAGGAGGATATGGATGGGCATTTCAAGTGAACTTTGATTGGCAAACTTTTATATGCATGATTTGTTTAATTACGCATCAGGAGCATTTCAAGTGAATTTGTATGAGTTGGGATTTCAAGTGAATTTGTAGAGTGGGCATTCAAGTGGGTTTGGAATGACAAACTCTTGTATGCATGTATTATATTTGATATCTTAGGCATGACATATGAGAGCTCCTTTTTTGTGGTAATACCTTATCTTAGAACTGTTAGTGAAATATCGACTGGTGTACTAGACTTCCATTTGTTTTAAGGCTTCTGAAAAGTTGTGACGAATTTGTTTGTTTTTTTTCCTTTTTAATGGGCAGGTACCATAGTTCGTGTGTAGGATTACCCGTTGCCTTTCCTGATAATGCAGAGGTGTTAGCGTGCCCCTTTTGTTGCTATATAAAAAGGGGAGATGTATTAGAAAGTGAAACAAAGGCCTTTGTAAGTGTCTTGGTATTTTTATATCTCTACTCGAGCCTGCATAATGAAAGTTTTGTAGATCTTGTTTTTACAATGGGACTTAAATTGCAGATTTGTAAAGCAGGAAGGCCCGAGTTGAAGTCCTTTGTTGAATTGACCATTGCCAAGGGCCCCTATACTGGGTAAGTGCAAATTTTCCAACAGCTTTGGTATAAGAACTGTACATTGTGTTGCTGTACCAGTACCAGAGATGACTGCTTTAATAATTTCAGACTGAATCTAGTTTCTTTTTTGGTGTTATTTTATTTAATAGGGTTCGAGAATTGGATTTGGTGGAAGAGATTGTGAGACAAGCTAGGCAATGCAAGACACATCTTATGCAAATATTGAACAAGTCAAATTCATATAATGAGAAAGATCTCAGTATTGTCTCACATGGCCTCCTTATTGCCATCAAGGTAGTCATCTTTTTATTGAACTATATTGGTTCTGAAGAACTTTTGCAAAGTTATGATGCAGCATGGTGCTGACAAAAGCTAATCTAACCTAAATTAACCAGTCACCAAAATCAAACCAATGAGCAGTTACCTAGATTAGCAGACAGCAATCAGTCTGACCCATAATCTATGGTGGTGATTTAATTTAAGACTGCCAACCGTAAATACCTGATGAAACCCATAATAGAGTCCATGTAAGAATACTCAAATCACCAACACTGAATTTAATTTATATATTTTTGTTCTGGTGACCGGGATTTGACATGTGCTCGACGATGAATATGCTAACCCGGATTTGACATTCGACATGAACTATATCAATCTTTGACCTCTCTAGCCAAAGCTAATCCGAGTGTTCCCTTTTCAACCTCTACCTGAGGATGATAAATTGGACGAGCTCATCTCCTTCTCTCTTCTTTCTTTTTTCTTTTTGAAAAAGAGATGAGGGCCGGGCCCTCAAATTTCATTAATCAATTATCACAAAATATCATCATTGTGTACAAAAGGTTCTGAAACAAAATGAAAACTAAAGTAGAAAGACAGTAAAGCTAGACCAGAAGAAAAAGTAAAAACCTGGAAGTTTGAAATTCAGAGCATAGTTATGGTGTGGCCAAGTTGCTGCCTGTAAACCATGCTTTATGCTCCATCAAAACATCCCTTGCTATGTCCACAATGTCCTTGTGTTTTTGTTGGTGCAAAATTTTTGTGCATAACTTGCTCCATATAACAAAATCTGTTAGAGTTCCAACTGTTTGGAAAAGGTTGCATTCCTGTTGATATTAAAATCGATGATGAGGTACTGGTGACTGTCAAGCCCATCTGATTAATCAGAAACTTCATTGCAATGTTACTTTTTCTGTAGTGTTGATAACCTGAGATATTTTTGAGCTTTGATAAAATTTCTCTGAATATTTTTACAGGCTGCAGCAGTTGCAGGAATCTACAGTGAGCATGAAACAATAGGTCTTGAATTAGCATTGGCACGATATTCTTGGAAAGTTAGAATAAACAGGCTTTTATCAGCTTCATTGAAGCCAACCATGGAGCAATTGTTGCACTCTGAAAAGGAGGTACCTGCTGTTTGATCATGAAATTCTTTTATGTGGATATTTCTCTGCTAATTAATACTTCTATATGTATTCTGGTCCCCAAGCCAAGCTGGTTTCTGTTTCATTTTTTATTTAGAACTTGATATCTGAAACGTAAATTTACAGATTTCAGGTCTTTATTGGTAGTATGCTCAAAACCTGACTGATACGCTAAGCAAACCAGTGATCCTTGGTTTTGGACACCTGAAAATGATATTCATAATGATGGCCTGTTTTGACTCTTTGATGCAGCTGCCTCTTGCATGAACTTTTAGATGTTGCAAGTTATAAAATATTTATGTTATTTTACTACTTTCTGACAACTCAGGGCCTAGATTTGGGGATATTATGTGAGGACAAATTTATGCTTGATTTAATGGAAATGAAAAAAACTTGCACGCAGTGGTTAGACAAGGCCAAACAGGTAAAATCTAAAAACACTATTAATTTTATAATGATTTCAAAAAGCCTAGATGATTCCTAGCAATTTATCAGCTGTTGAGTGAAATACTTTATGAGGTTCAGGTGGTGTCGGATTCAGGAGAGCTTCCTCTTAACCAGGTTTATGATCTTATCAGTGATGGGGAGAATTTGCCAGTGCGTTGTGAGAGTGAACTAAAGGTAGTAATGTACATTGACTTCTTGCAACTTTTTTGATCTTTTTTCTTTATTTTTTTTTTTTAGATTTTGACATGCATTGTAATTGTTTTGGCAATGGTTTGATTTCTGCAGGCATTGAGAGAGAGGAGCACTCTGTACTGCATATGCCGCAGGCCATATTATGGTGAAGAGATGGTTGCATGTGACATGTGTGACGAGTGGTACCACTTTGATTGCATTAACTTGCATGCTCCTCTTCCAGAAAAGTTTTACTGTTATGCTTGCCAACCATCTAGCAGGTAACTGCATGCAATTTGTCCTATTTTCTTTCCCAAAATTTATAATGGTTTGGTAAATTGCTTGTTGACCTTCCAGTTTTGTTTGAATCCTACCTTTGCTGTGAAATCCCCATCTAATTTGATTTATCAATTTACTCTTTCATTGCGAACAATGGAAAACAAGACCAAAGAATGTACCTGAGGATGTATCAATTATGCTGTAAAATTTAACATCTCTCTCTCTCTCTCAGTACAAACACAATCAAAGCTGCGAAGCCCGCTGTAAACTCAGCTTCTAAAAGAAGTAAGAAAAGGCGAAATGAGGAGCAAGAGACGTTAGATCTTGTTGCGTGTTTGAAGAGTCAGATGTATTACTCATGGAGAGTTAATACCCGGCCCTCTCATAGAGCAGTTAGGAGACGTATCAACTTTAGGAGTTTAATCTAATTCGACTAGGCTAGTCTCATTTATTGTAGATAATGTATTTGTAGTTTTGGTGTGAGGGGATAGATGGGGGGAGGGTTGATTTATCATTCTTTTAACTGTTGTATGTTCAATGGTAAAAATGTAATAATACTTAGTTTCAGGTAGATCGGAATGATTATGTATAAGCTTGTGTCATTTTCTAAGTTAGAGTTAATTTCTCCTATACCCTTCAACTCCTCAACTCTTCATGATTTTCTTGTTTCTACTTTTACTATATAAGAATTTAACATTTAAAATTTGGCAACTTACCTGTTAGATCACGATTTAAAATAATCTGAACAACAACAATCCAGACAGAAGGAAGAGAGAGAGAGAGAGAGAGAGAGAGAGCAACGTTTGGGGCATTCAGTTAAGTGTAAAATGCATGTTTTTGTTAAGCAAGTTGTTGAACCATATAAACTGGTTTAAACGTGTAATAAAGTCATTTTCTTTTTTCGTTATTATTATTTTTGAAAAGTTTAATAACTTCATTTTTCATCAAATGAAATTAACTAGATTCTACAATCTACAGAGGTTACTATTTCTAAGCCACTATTCATGTCAGATGGGTCCGAGATCCAATCGAGAAATTAAAATATCAGAGCGTAACATACAGGATGTTAATTATTGAGTTCCGTTTAGCAGATTAGACCCGGCCCAACTAAAGCCCAATATGGCAACTAAAATAAGGCACTAAAAAAATAACCTAAGCTGTGGCCCGTGGGTTATCGGATTCAGATCCGCTTGTGCATCTATCAATCCAGCAGGAGGCGGTCTCCAAAACCCAAAGACTGGAAGATAAACGAGAGAGGCAGGCAACCAACACGACGGCGGCGAGCATCCATCCAATCCATCTAGGCCGCCTCCAGGGTTTCCGACTTTCCGTCCAACATGTCGAAGAAGAACAATCTCAAGAAGCGGAAGAACCAGCACGAATTCGACCTGCGAAGTAAGCAAGCGAGCAATCCTCTCTCTCTTACTTTACTCCGTTTCTGCTCTGCTCTTCCTAATTATGTCAGATTTGGAGAAGCTCATCATAGTCAATGTTTGGTATGTATGCAGGGGAGAAGGCAGCGAAGGAAAAGAGGGACAAGAAGCTTCAGGCCAGCAAAACCAAGATGAAGGTATTCATTTAGCTGGTTAATTGTTACTTAGAATTCAGGATGATTCTTGCAGCCAAAATGATTAAAAAAAATGAAGAAAAAGGAGATATGAGTTGATTTAATGATTCATATAATACAAAGATACCAGCTTTTTAAGTCATGAATCGAGTAATTTTAATTGTCGGGTAAAGTTGATGGCTCATTGTGCAATTTTTGGGGCCGACCTGTTTGAAAATGGGGCTTAATAGTTAAAACTTGAGTGAACTGGTATGCATCTCTTTTGGTATAGTTTCAATGATCCAATATCAGTTCAAGCTAGAACGGTAGAACCCTTAGAATCTATTTGTTCAACCCTTCGAATCTATTTGTTCCCTGAGTTGGTTCTCTTGTCCGTTATTCATAGTTCCGTACCCTTTGCTACTATTTTCTGAAATACTTCATGGGTGTGTCGTAGTCCGAGAAACGAATGTCTTATACACATGCTCAATCTGTTATATCATCTCTTTCAAATATAGGGATTTCTGAAATTCTGTATATGTTGTCTTCATCTCTGATTTTTGCAGAGGGAAGTGAGGACATAAGTTTAATGCAGGCATTTTTTAATTTACTCAATTATAGAAAATCAAATAAATTTTTTTTGTTAAATATATGTCTTCTGATGTGTAATTTTATTTAGTTTTGTAGAGTAGTTTTTTTTTTTACGTAAAAAAAATTTAGAAGTACCTGATTGCTTGAAATCGTTCAAACTTATTAGAATTAACTTATCTTTCTAATCAGTATACTGGTCTGATCGTTTTTTATTTTTTTAGATTGATGGAAGTGCAACAAAAAGAAAGGGAGGGAAATTTAAGGTGGGGAAGAAGGTGAGGACCAAAATGTCTTCTCTGACAAAGGCTAAAGTTGCACAAGCCATGGAGATTGATAAATGATGCTCCGAAAGAGGATTAGGAATAGCTGGTTTCTGACTTATCTCTATTGCATCTTGAACTTCAATTTCAATATGTTTTGAACTGCATTCTGATGCGTATATGGCAGAGCCTCATGCACGTCGAGCTTCACTTGTACTAGTCATTTAGTCGGAATTATTTTTACTTAATTTTGTTGTATTGTGATTCATCGAGGATTTTACTAGTGTGGAGAAAAGTATAATGATTTTGCTGAACAAGTATAGTTTTGTACATTAAATTTCTCTGATATTTTCCTTTCAAAGTATGGCTGGTTGCTTATGGACTTGTATGTACAATGTGGGTTCCTAACCATGCTGAGCAAAATGCTAATACCTGGAATATGTAAAAAATTAAGTAGCAAATATAAATAAGTTAAACGTTTTTATATTCAAATATATGAACTCTTATTAGCTACATATTCATATTGACAGCTTAACCTACCTCAAATAAATCAAGCGTTCTTATTATTCAAAGGTTGTCAATTTTCAGATGTTTGCATTAGGCCATTAGTATATTGTTAAAAGCTATTAACTCCCCAAATTTCTTTATATGCTTATTGCAAAGCATTCTTTTTTCAAAATTTCAGCTTAAATTCTTTTGAATCAATGAAATATATTATTTTATTTTTTTTTAATGCTTCAAGCATATTTATTAAATTATTTTTTGGCGTGATCTAGTTATTCTAGTATGTGGCAAATTGACATCAATTAAACGTTAAAAGGTGTTTTATGCTTCTTTAAAAATTGAATGCTTTATGCCTAGAAAGTATAGAGAGCGAAAGATGATAACTATGAAATCCGGAATGAACCAGAGAGAGTAGCCACGTCCCCTAGTCAAGAGGTCCAAAAGGGTCACTCTTCCGCCAGCACACCATGCGTCGATATATTTTTCTTACATGCACCCACAACTTTAAGGGAAATATCTTGCGTCCATTGAAAAATTGCCCGTACATTTATAGACGTGTATAGTAACAGATACATACCAAAATGTAACGTATGCATCTCAAAATGTAACATTTCAATGTCCGTATATTCATAGACATATACATAATGTAATATATACACACCAAAATGTAATATTTCAGAATGTAACCTATAAACAGTTTTTCTATAAACACTATAAACGGCTTTTCTATGAACACCGGCTATTACTCCAACTTTTAACTAACTTTCACTTCGGTCTGACGATTCCATATTCTGATTTTGAAGGAATTATTCTGGATCATTAAATTCAAATATTTTATCACTTTGTAACAGAAGGCACTGAATTAATTAATGAAATATAATGCATTATGCATCATGCATGGAAGATTGTTTGTATACCCTAGTTTAAAGCTTAACTGATGAAAATGTTTCATTTATAGATGAAGGAGAAGGATGTTGGCCCTCCTATATTTTAAATTAATTTAAATTTAATTTAAAATTATAAAAACGAGAATTGTTCTCTTTATTTTATTATCATTATCATTATCATTATCATCCGATGCAATATTTGTTGCATATATAGCACAGCTAAAATGGCATGTATATCATCTCTACTATATAAAGCTAATCTAGTTCCCACCGAGCAATTCTAAAGCTCCCAAAAATAAATTGGCATTAAAAGGCGGTGTCAGTGCAAGCAGCTGCAGAAGTATAGAACTCTCTCGGTCCCAATTCAACCCAAGTTATCAAACACACACACACACTAGTAACACTACACACCCAGAGAGGAGGAAACAGATAATGATGGAAGAACACAATAACATAATTTACATACCACCCCCTCAGAAAGAGTCTGAGGAAGTTCCCCAATCAACCGAGGAGAGGATCACCAAAGATGATCAGCCCTTGGAGCAAAGTTAGTTTAATTCCCCCATCATTTTTGTTTCATCACCGAACATGTTATCTTTAATTGAGGATTGATTTGTTGTGATGGTCAATTGCAATCTCTGCTAGTGAAGTTTTTTGGGTGTAAATTATTGAATCTAATATGAGAATAAGTAACCCATGTTGTTATTAATGTTAAATTTATAATTGAAGTTTTTCAATTTTTACATTAAATTGACATTCAGGTGATTGAACTTTAGTTCTGAAATCTGTTACTGGGAAGACTTTAATTTATCAAGTTTGGCATTGTTTGACATTCAATTTGCAGAGACAGAAAGTACATACTTACCAGAGGAGGCTTCAAATAAGGTTCCAACCACAGAGACGACCTACCCGCCGGAGAAGGCGTCGAGAGCCCCAGGAACTGAAAGTATAGAAAGCACTTACTCACCAGAGAAGGCATCAAGAGCCCCAGCAGTGGAAGGGACTTACTCACCGGAGAAAGCGTCAAGGCCCGCAGCAATTGGAGGTGCTTACTCGCCGGAGAAGGTGAGGAGGGCCCCGGCGGAAAGAGGTAAGGGGGGAAGTGATATATCTTTCATTATGCTTTCATTGCTGTTTTCAGAGATGGCAACATGGTTGTTTCAAATTATGCAGATGTCGGTCTTACAAGGATAGAAACGGAGAAAAAGAATTCTATGATCAAGGCATGGGAGGATAGTAAGAAATCCAAGGCCGAAAACAAGTAAGATAACTCACATCCTGTCAATGCTTTCTGGTGAGATATTTGTGAAATAGACTTGAAATTACTTTACTGAGACGACTTCTGGATTAAATAACTAGAGCTCAAAGGGAGATGGCATCAATCCTTTCATGGGAGAATGCAAAGAGGGCAGCTATTGAAGCTAAGCTGAGGCGAAAGGAGGTACACCGTACACCTAATTTTCTCTGCTTTCGACTTTGTCTATTGATCTATTATTGTCAGTGGATCAGCTCAATTTCTCGAATGATTTGTACAGGAAGAATTAGAAAAGAGAAAGGCGGAATATGCTGAGAAGCTGAAGAACAGATTGGCAAAGATACATAAAGAGGCAGAGATGAAGAGAGCTCACGTAGAGGCCCAGCGCGGAAAAGCATTCGTGGAAGCAGAAGAGAAGGCCGCAAAGTATGAAGCCACAGGTGTGAACCCAAACAAGAAATCCTGGTGTTGTGGTACCAGCACTTAAGTATATGTGAATTGTCACTAAATCCTCAATCCTCATGTGGATTCGAGTGTCGGTGTGTTATCATAGGAAGTGCATACATTAGTTTCTCTTCTTTTATTCGGATTTTAGGTAATAAGCTCTTCTTTGTATTATTGTATAAGATATGTAAGTTAAATCTGTTAGAGTTTGAGTGATGAAGTATTTGTTAGGATCTGATCAACTACAACCAACACCAACAAACACACGAAGAGTGTTCGATATCAGATGCTCATCATGGTTTACCTGCACAAATTGGCACATGCACATTATGAGTTGATGACTACTATATCTCTAAATATATAGGTTAGCCATGCCTGGGAAAAAGCTCATTAGGAACCAGGAAGCTGATTGAAAATCTCCTACAACATCTCTTAAATTAGTTCTCATATACCAACAACAGGTGAATTCAAAATTATCCAAAAATATAGTTTCTGTGAGACACAGTTGGCAACAAATTATTTTTGTGAGACACCATTAGCAATAAGTGAGATATTGATAAGAAAGTCTAGACTATAATATTCATCCAACATCCAAGTACTTACAAAAAACAGTTTCACAACTCAACATCACATCCTATAACATATTAGGTACAAAAATGACAATCTACCAAGAATTGATCATATCAGTTACTATAAGGCATGTAACCAACAAAGCAACAGTAAATTTGTTGTAAAAGCTAAAAAGAAAACCCTAATGCAAGGAGAATCTATTTTGTTATTTACCATAATATCCATCTGAACAGAAACAGCTGCCCTTCAATCTGCAATGGCAGCTGACTTAGTTATATCTGGAAAACCATCCATCACATTTGCTTTCTCCTCCATCTTCATGATATCCATAATATCATGATACCTGTACAATATTGTACTAAAAGCTAATTTCTATGGCTAAAGCAGCCACACATTTGCATCTACTTTTGCTGAAATATCATTCTATTTCTCTCTATCCATAATATCTGAAGTATGCAGTAGATTTATTTATTCTGTATGGATGCTTCAGAAGAAGAAAACAGTTGGTAATTTTGCTAAAATCATAATATAAAAGAGCATCAAATTGAATTGAACCTAATAGATTTTTATGTAAAGGTTATTAATTACCAAGATATCAGGTAGGAGCGAGTCCACGAGGCCATTCGTCATCATCCGCAATGCAGTGCTGGAATACCAGACGCACAACCAAAACCAAGATGAATAAGGACAGTGCGGCAATGCACAGCTTAATCATGAAATAAGGATCAGCCACTCTCACTGCCCTCCTTGCATAATCCGTCCCATTAAGCCGCAGCACTGCTACCTCGAGCATTGCATCCATGACCTTCTTCGTGTCATTTAAAACGTCTCTTGCCTGATTGATGTCGTCCAATGCATTCTCAATCAGATCCAAGGCAGATATTACCTCGCCAGATCTCCCTTTATCAAGATGTTCTCCATGTACCTTGGGTACAAGCAAGGGTCTCTGCATGTTGAAGAAAAAAAAAAAGAAATATAACAACCAAAAAAATGGAATTAAGGAGTGTATAAAAGTAAGGCTAATTTTACTATGGACCGGATGAAATATGGGGGATTCATTTTTTATAATTGGATGGTCACGATATGAATTTTAGATACAATTAAAGAGATGTGTCTGACAAGAACCGTTCGATTCAAAATGAAAGGTTGCTTAGCCGATCCATAGCAGAACCACTCATAAAGTACAGGTAAATGACATTTGCATGGTTATTGGTGAACTAAAGAGTGAATGAGCTGAAACAGCATGTGAGTGGTACAAAGTTTCTGGTAGAACTAAGAACAAGGTACAATTAATATTATATTCCTCAGAGTATTTCTGAATTCTGATTACAGACTTGACAATTTGAAGTTCAAAGTTTCAAATATGCATTTTATTCGCCTAAAATTTCTTCAGAAGCAGATATATATAGTCGAATACTAGAATTCAGTAACATATGTTCTGTATATATAAGCTACAACCCTAATGATCCGATCTAAAGTGTGATTTCTACATAATTGTTCAAATTAGAGCAACTGAATACGAGAGAGAGATGATGAGAGACGTCAGAGAGTAGAGACCTTCTGCTCCTCTGTGGTACCGGAGCTCCTGGAGAGCAGAGGAAGATCCGAGGCGGATTGACCAGAGATGGTGACAGGATCAGGCAGATCTGACAAGGTACACTCACATTGCTCTTTGATCTGTAAGTTGAACAATAAAAGAGAAGAGGAGAATGGATGATAAGAACAGAGATATACAGCAAGCAAATGACAGAGAGAGAGAAAGAAAGAAAGAAAGAAGAGACGAGAGTGACCTTGGTGAGCCTAGGAATGGCGCTGGAGGTCAGATAGGAGGTGTGGAGGTGGGAGGCGGTGGGAGTGAGGTGCTCTCGCGATGCGGATTTGGGGAGGAGAGGGTTTGAAAGAGACGAAGGCGACTCCATTTGTGATTTGGTTTAGTTCTCTCCCGCTCGCGCGCACACTCGATCACTCCCTTTGTATAGCACTTTATTTGGGGAGAGGTTTTAGATTTTGAAATTTGAACTGGTGTTGATTGTTTAACCCGTGATTGTGATAGTTTTGTCGAAAATATCTAACATTTTTTTCTTGATAAGTATTTAATTATCCAAAAAACTTTACTAAATATGGAAATTATACACATACGTAACAATTTAATATAAAAAAAGCACATGTTAAAGATTGCCTCCGATAAAAATTTGATAGTTTTTGAATATTAAGTGCCCGAAATATAGGATAAGATTTAGTATAAAATTCAATATACAGTGTATGATAATTATTTATAAAACCGTATAAATAAATATTAAATATTAGAAATAATATTAGAAAAATGATATAAAGAAATAATTTAAATTTATGGGTTCCGCTAATAGAAACCCGGGGTTTGTACCCTGGCCGTGTACCCCGGTCAAAGATTCGAAGGATAATTGTCCGAGTATGTTCATTAATTGATCGCATGCCGCTTTTGTTACATGATGCACATCCGCTGCTAATTAATTCTTCAAAAATGCTCATATTTTCTAATAATTTGGATGCAGTTTAATGAATATTTTAAATCACAAACTTATATTTTGTTGAGAAACATATCATAAATATAAATATTTATGATTGAAGCATGTGTTTATATTTTCAATCAAGTATTCATAGCATTTGATCAAACATTTTTTAATCATAAGGTGTTCATATTTTTCAATCAAGTATTCATATTTTTCAATCGAGTGTTTATATTTTCTCACTCAAGTATTCATATTTTTCGGTCAAATATTTTTCAATCAAGCGTTTATATTTCTCAATCAAGTATTTATACTTCTTAATCAAGTATGCATGTTTATCAATAAAGTGTTTATATTTCTCAACCATATTTATCGATCAAGTATTTATATTTTATAAATAAAGTGTTTATATTTCTCAATCAAGTGTTTATATTTTTCGATCAAGTGTTTAAATTTCTCAAATCAAGTATTTATATTCATAAATCAAGTATTCATATTTATCGATCAAGTATTCATATTTCTCAATTAAATGTTTATATTTTATAAATAAAGTGTTTATATTTCTCAATCAAGTATTCATATCTATCGATCAAGTGTTTATATTTTTCAATCAAGTATTTATATTTATCGATCAAGTGTTTATATTTCTCAGTCAAGTATTGATATTTTTCGATCAAGTAATTTTCAAATAAGTGTTTATGTTTCTCAAATTAAGTATTCATATTTTTTGCTCAATTATTTCTCAATCGATTATTCATATTTTTTTGTTCAAATATTTTTTAATCAAGTGCTTATATTTTGAATTCATATTTTATTTTGTAGAATGATAAAAGAAAAATATAACATTAGCAATGCAATGAATCCAAGAGTTAAAAAAAAAATAACATATTCAAACGTTAATAATTACAATCACATCAAGTCTGATATATACTTTGATCAGTACGTATTGATCAGTATTAAATTTTAGTTGATAGTTTATTATACTCAATATGATAGAAGACGATATACTATTTATTGATTCTCATTTGCAAGACTGGATTATAGTCTCCATTAATTGAGAAATGGAGAGGTGGGAAATGGATTTGAGTCTACCTACACGGGATTGCAGGCAGAAAATAAAAAAAGAATAGCGATCTTGTTTTTGGATGCGGGGTACGAGGTTGGGGTACAAAGTCTAGGGTATATAGAGATTTTCTCTAAATTTATTGCATGAATAATTATGGCCATTTGAATATTGAGTACCCAAAATTTAAGATACAATTCAATATAAAATTCAGTACGAAAGTACATGACTGTTATTTATACAATAAATTTTTAGTAAATCCTAGAATTTTTTGCTCATAATTATCATGACCATTTGAAATGAGTAAAAAGCTCAAAGATTTACTAAAAATTTATTGTGTAAATAACAGTCATGTACTTTCGTACTTAATTTTATACTAAATCGTATCTTAAATTTTGGATACTCAACATTCAAACGGCCATAATTATCATGCAATAAATTTAAATTATTCCTTTATATCATTTTTCTAATATTTAATATTTATTTATACGGTTGTATAAATAATTATCATGCACTGTATATTGATCTGAATTTTATACTAAATCTTATCATATATTTCTAGCACTTAACATTCAAACGGGCATAACTTTTGATAGGAAACTCCGATCGGAGCAAACTTCACGGCTACGGAAAGCTAACAACAAGATCTATCTAAAGAAAAATATCAAAAAAAAAAAAAAAAGCTTCAGGCACTAGGCCGGGTCCCCAGGAACCGGCCTAGGCCCGTAGGCCGGATTCCCAGGACCCAGTTTTACTAGTTTTGAAAATAAGTTTTTTTTCTTTTTAACTTTTAAAAATAAGAATTTTTTTATTTTTTATTTTAAAAAATAGGCCACCCATCTGAGATTCTGAGTAAAGCGTCTAAGGTTTCGCTCGCGCCATAGATTTTCATTTCGGTAAATAATTATTCACCCTAACTTGAGTGTTCATATAGTATATTATCAAATATTCATATTTATTATATCGACATGTTCAAATATTCATATTTATTATATCCACGTGTTCCTACATTATAGAAGGTGTGCTGACAGGAACGTTTATAAGGGAACTTTCTTATACATTATGCACAGAAGGTGCGCTAACAAGAACGTTTATAAGGGATTTTTCTTAAGAAACAGTTAACATGCCCCAATAATAAAAAAATGACTTTTGAAATGCTAATTTTAAGAAAACAAAACAAATACTTACAAACACAAAAAATGAAAAAATGAAAAATTTTTGTATTCTTCAACATTTTAGGCATTTGGAAGCACTATAAATCATTATTTTGGCAAAAATAACGTATATTTTGAGACATAGCATTTCAAATAGCACAATAGTCTAATTGCAATACATAAATATCAACACTATGTAGTTTTACATATGAAAAAAAAAAACAATAATTGCAATTACAATAAAAAATAAATAAAACCAACTTCATTTCCTTATTCTTATACCAGGGATGCCCTTCAATCCCATTTTAACAGCCGTTTTCCTAAAGAGAGAAGGTGGGTTCTCTAGTCCAATGGAATGGCAAAACCGGTTGGCCAGATCAGCAAGTGTGATCTTGTTGCAACCGATATCCCCTATCGAGTTGTAGTAGCCGAGCCATGCGTGGTATGCAGCTTCTTTGATGCTATTGTCAACTTTTCTTATCGACTCCTCAACCTTTACAAAAGAAAATTGTGAAAAAATGAGCAAATCTAAAAGTAATATTTAAGTAATCTGGCTAATCTATCATTAATTGCCAATTTTTTTGTGAAAACCTTACTACAGTATTAAGTATGTCTGGTGCTTCTTTATTATAACTAGAAGCGTGGAAGAAGATTCTTTTGCATATACAAAATCAGGGATGTCTCAAATCCTTACCTTGTGCTTCATATCTGAATCAAGCTCGGGTGCTTGAGCCTTCTGTAATGGGAGATCTTTCAAATCATTTAAGAAATATTCTTCAAAAGGAGCCAGCAACAAAATTCCTTTGCCACTTTTACTAAAACGACCAGTTCTTCCAAGGCGATGCATGTACTGTTCTCTATCTGAAGGAATACCAACCTGGAAAAAAAGAGTATACATCATAACCGAGTATTGACTGCAAAAATGAGAGTGCCTGATTTTGACAATTTTATTTTGGTTCCCTTTCAGCATCTACATGTCCCTACCCAACTCAGAAAGAACTTCCCAGTTCAAACTTCCTTTTGCGTAATGACTACACTTAAGCAAATTGCAATCAATCCTAAGGTATATCACTTTTAAAAGGGACCAATGGCTAATGCAGAAGTGAAAAAGCCAGAAGACCAACCACCTCAGAGATGATAGGTATAACGAGCATGGCTAATGCAGAAGTGAAAAAGCCAGAAGACCAATCACCTCAGAGATGATAGGTATAACGAGCATCAGTGGGAATCAAAATTATCTAGGCAGTGAATCACATAAAAAGAATAATTATAGAAATATCACCCAATTTGATAATAGGCAAGATAAAGATAAGATAGAAAGAATGACAGAAAAAAAAAATTTAAATCAATTTTATATGATTTACCTGAATTACAAGGGTGACATCAGGAAAGTTAATTCCACGAGCAGTGACATCAGAAGTAATCAGAATGAGGCGATTGGACTCTCTGAACTCATCAGATATGCGAGTACGATAAAGCTGGGGCTTCCTCGAGTGCAGTTCTCTTACATTCATCCTTAGATCTCTCAGCATTATAAAAGTGAACTCTGCTACCATTGCTGTTGTGCAAAAGACGACTATCTGAAAATTTACGTTCTCGTTAAGTTAAATGGGTTCATTTATAAGTTTCCTTTTTGTCAAAATATATGCATGCTAAACTATTGCACAATGAACTAACAAAATTAAGGGTATAATTTTGATCATCCAAATTTTGTCCAATACAAGGTTAACACTTTTCTCGAAACATTAAATCCTGCATATAGAGTGAGTTGTGCACAATTTGGAAAGCAAAAGGAGTACCACCGAACTGCATAAGATATGAGGTAATATTTCTGAAAATTATCACCCCTCTAAAATTAACACCTTAATGTTCTTCTTCAATTTATGTAGTAAAATTACACATGATATGCCATTTCTGTCATTTTGAATATATATAATAAAGAGGGCTATATTTATGTCTGAAGACAGGTGACCTTTACGCACAAGTTTGTCAGGTACTTTGAGCAGCAATACTAGCAAATTAATATAGAAAAGATTGGAAGAGCAAGAAGCACCCAGAGAAACATTGACAAACAGAAAATAAAAGAGTCTACCTTATAATCTGGCTCTTCCATGACATGCTCTAACAGTAGCCGATATAGTATAGGAAAATGCATCTCGTGCGGTACTACAAGACATGACTGGAGCACCTACAGAAAACTAATAGGTCAAGTCATGATGCCAAACATGAAAAAACCAAAATATTGTCAGAAACAGTTCACATACTCTTTTAAGTATATAGAAACTATCCCCGTATCCTCTTTATATTTCAATTTCTTCAAATAATAAAATTGAATTATTCCTCCTCTCTGATTAAATAATGCAGAACAGCATTCTACAATACTTCTCCATGGAAAGGAGAAGTGTGTAAAATACTTATAAAGCTTGCTGTTTGTCATTTTATAGGGATGTGTATGATAATGTAAGTTTGGCTGGTAGGTGTGAAATCCTTTCAAAGAAAGCATGGAGAAGTGCTGCTAGATTAATGGAATAGCATTATGGAAAAAAAAAAAAGAAAAAAAAAAGCACATAGCTGCCACATAATTTCAACAAAAAATGACAATGGTAGGTTCTCAAAATAACAAAACTTCAAAAAAAGAAAAAGATTTTTTATAACAATATTAACAACAGTAATGTAAAAGATGGGATTAATGACTGTGAGTCATCGCAAGTATTGCATTCACAGGTACAGATATGTGATTCCTCTTGTAATGGATGGCAACATACCTGCGTAGAAGCTTCAACACCTCCCAAGCCAACTGTATCCACATGTACATGATCTCTCTTTAATACAAGCTGAGAAACCCGCCTTACCTTTTATATTTAAAAAAAAAAAAAACATTCAACTTAAAATATCATATATAATGTAGGTATCCTGCTGCGTTTATCACTTTGCAACAATGTGTGCTTTTACATATCTTGTTATTTTTGCTATGTAACAACAAAAATGTATACCCTGTCAATCTATGTATTATGCAGAACAGCTAGGCCACTTTATAACTACTTGCTTGTTGGCTTATTGTATTTAGTTACAAAGTTCAGAATAAAGTGGGGTAGAAAATTGCATAATTCATGCCCCATTTTGATTGAAAATATATAAGCAAAGACTGTTAGTGACAAATACCTCCTTGGGAACTGTGGCTGTGAACAGCATAGATTGCCTCTGACGTGGTAGGCAATCAACAATTTTCTCTATATCTTTTTTAAAACCCAAATCCAATAAGTGATCAGCTTCATCCAACACGAGCATCTTTAAACCCATCAATCGGACAGAGAACCCAGTTTTGTTCTCTATATGATCCAGCAGCCTGCCAGGTGTTGCAACTAAAATCTGAAGTGGAACTAAACTGTGTTAATGAGGATAATACACGTGTTGATGTTTAATTAGGCAATCTTGTCAGTTTATTGCCAACTGATAATTGTGTGCATACTTAGGTGTTATCCAATCATTTTTACTTATTTGAAGGAATGGTAGTATGCAACCATGTCTTACCAGTCCCACTTGCAAGACAAAATCCTAAAATATATTATAAAAGCGAAAACAAATTAAACCTGACAGGGACTTGATTCGAGCTGCTTCAGGTCAAGCTTAAATCTGGTACCACCAACGAGCGACTGAACACCAATTCCTTCATGATATCTGTTAAGAGTAAGATATAGTGATTCACCTTTTACTTGTCAAGCATATTCTTGAATTTGTCCCAGGCACAAAATCAATGAGGCCCTTACTAATATCAATAAAGACCATGAAAAGTATTAATTTTCTACTGGAAACTATTACTTGTAGAGCATTTTTCTTGAGTTGGTCCTAAGCCCTTTATAGCAATGAGCCCTTAAATTAGCATTATGGAAAGATAGATTTACTTAAACATACAGAATTTTAGACTGCTTCTGATAATTTTTTTCTTGCATTCAATGTTAAATTATTTAACAAAGAACATTGTGGTAGGCTAGTAGCATCCCAACTGTACTGACAAATAAAAAAGTTCATAGAAAGAATAAATTATAATACTGCACATGCTGCAGAAAAGTATCTAGTTCTGAAAACCTACTCTACCAGACTATCAAATTAAGCTGTTTAGTAAAAAGTAAGGTACCTCAAAAGCACTTTTGCTTCTGCTGTCAGTTGAATAGCTAGCTCTCTTGTGGGACAGAGAATGAGAGCAGATATAGGAGGTACACGGAGATTTTTGCAGCTCTCCTTTGCCTTCAATACTGATTCAATTGCTGGGATCTGTTCATCTTTAATAAAAACTTCTATTTAAAAAATTCCAATTCGTGAAAAGAAAGCTTCACAGAATGGCATTGGATTTCTATACCATTTCTGTTCTGCTCCCCTCTTCTCTAGTTGAAAACTGAGACACAAAGCAAATTCTGGTTTGCTTGAAGTGAACAAGGTTGAAGCTAAAATCAAATTCTGGTTTGCTTGCAAACCAGAAATCAAATGAGGCTCGAGTAGAATGTATCAAGGATGTGGTTGAAGTACATTCCTTTAAATCAGTACCATCTGGTGTCTATACTTAAAACAATACATCATCCTAGTACAGGTATTGTTCATAAGCTGTCTCTAGTTATGAACAATAAAAACAGTATGTACCAGAAACGCAACAGTCTTGCCGTTCCCCGCTCTAGCTTTTACTAAAACATCTTGACCTGCATGGTATTCATGAAGGTAATGTAAAGTTAATTTATTAAAAAAAATTATAACATAAGCATAAGACGAACAAATAATAAACACTTGGTCTAAATATATCTTTGTTGCAAATCAGATAACTGAATCAGATAATCATTTTGTTACAGCACCCAACATGTTGACCAAATGAAACTCATATTACCTTCTAAGCCAATAGAAAGCGCAGCTTCTTGCACAGTAGTTGCATATACATACCCAGAATCAGATAGTGCTTTCACTGTTAATGAAGAAATCCCAAAATCATCGAATCTGGAATTAATATTCATATTAATTGAAAAACTATTCAAATTATTATCTTTAGTATATTATATATATGATACGAATAACTTGAATACTAAATAAGTTAATATAAATACAAACCCATATAACATGAATACTACCACAATCAATATCAATTTTGGTATCCCTTCTGGTATATATGTATCTGTTCCCTTCCTAAAAACCCCTGTACTACATTTATCTGGAACATTAACAGAGTGCAGATACATTAAACCCGGGATAAAATTCATATGGTCCGCATATAATATTGGTTACGACAATCCTGAAAAAATTCTATGTAGAATCTTCATAAACATTGGTGCTACATATACAAATTAAACAGCAACCTCTTCTTGGAAAGGAGAGATTCTTCCTTCGGCACTGTTTGTCTCTCCTCCACCCTTGCAATCTCCTTTCTACCCGTAAACTCATCGCGAATCTGCTGCATCTCCCTCGAGCGGCTCCTCCTCTCCTTCTTCACATAACCCTCTGGCTGTCTCACAGCAACACTGCTGCTGAATGTTGGAGGACTGCTCCTGATACCCCTCACAGGATCTGAATCCGGTTCGGATTCAGATTCCTCCTCGCTGGACGGATTGGCCCTCCATTTCCTCCCAGCAGAGTATTCCCTCTTCTGAACAAACGAGGCCGCGGCAGCAGCCGCACTGAGTTGCGGAACCCTGGACGGCGCTTTGAGAAACTTCTTAGGCGGGGGAGGATCCCTGACGGGCCCATCGTCCTCGTTCCACAGATCCTCCGCGCCCGGCTTGGCGAACCGATCGGCGAGGATCTTGACACGGTCTTTGGGCGACTTGGACCGGGGATCGGCGGGGACGGAGTGGGATCGCAGGAGGCGGTCTGCCTTCTGGCGCGCCAGCTTCTGCTGCGTGCGTCGGTGGTGCCATTTCGTTACGGGCTTGCCGTCGCCTCCCGTGCCCGTGGCAAGGGCTTGCGTCAGGAAGTGTGGGAGGAGGCGAAGGAGGTGGTGGGAGTGGGAGTGGGAGATGGAGCGAGCGCGCAAGAGGAAAGTGAGGGTCATGCTTGTACTTCGGTCGGGAGGGAGGGGTGCTCACTGCAGTGAACGGGGTTTAGGGTTTTACCGCCGGAGATGTCCAGTTTTTAAATCACTTTGTATACTTTGACACTTGCTGTCACACACGTGTTTTGGCAAGTATATTAAAAGTATAGTGGTGTTGTAAATGATTTAAAGCGCTTTAAATTATCAAATGGAAGTGATTTAAGGTGTAGTAAGTTAACGCAACTATATAGGTGTAGTAAACTAAATCATCAATATTTTACATCCTTTACACATTATATCCACTTTACTTCATCTATTTACTTCACTACTATTAAATACCACTAATTTAAAGTGATTTAGTGTTTTACTCCGCTTTAACTTACTACTCTTACCAAACGGAGAGAAAATCTGTAATTTTGTCGGCAAAAGACCAAAAGTGAGTTTGTCCAAATACAAAAGATGAAATTGAGACATCTATCTATCAATCAAAACACGATTTTATTTGATTAATAGCTGGGATCCAATTTTTTTAATCATTCACCGATTCATCGTATTTTTAATGAACAAATACCATTTGTCAGTGAACATTTACATCTTTTCAATTAATATATTATTTTTCAGTGAATATTTACGCAATTGTGCTAAGCACATGGATAAGTGACGAACTTAGAGATGGACTCTACATGTTTTTCATTTTATTTGAGAAACATGATGCACCATTGATTAATCTGTCAATACGTCTATAACTAGTTAACTACTATAAAATTTATAGTAGTTCAGTTAATTTTATAATTTTAACATCAATTTTTGTAACATATAAAGCCTATAGACATCTACAGAAGATATGTTAGTTAGCACTCATTTTATTTGATATCTTTACTCTTTACGAGTGGGGCTATGGTACTATTAATAGTACAAAATGTGTTGTACTATGGCTCTATATTATGGTATTTGAAGTTCAATTGATCGATCCAAACCGCTCAATGTGATCTCCATATGTTACTGCTGTTCTAGACCAAATTTTATATTTTTTAGAATTTTTTAACTATATATTTTGATATATAAAAAAACCACCATTTTGAATGGTCTATAATGTTTACATTAAGTAATTTTCTAATTATCTAAAAAATAGTAAAAAAATACCAAAAATTATAAATTTTGGTCTACACTGACATTTATATACGGAGATCATATTAAGCGGTTTTGATCGGTTAATTAAACTTTAAAAATGATAATATGGAGCCATAGGACGGGCTAATAACCAACTACGTGAGAGCTTCTGGGAACGAAGGGAGTCTTCTTATATTGTTGAATAGATTAATCTCCAAAACCAAAAAATAAAAAATAAAAAAACGCACAAACTCATCTTGTGCCATTGTTCATGAAAACAAGTGCATAACACATCCTATATGTTGGCACTAAAAAAGGCGATTTATTCTCTCAAAAATACAAATTGTCTCTAAAATTAATTTGTTTTTTATTTTGTCATTTTTAGTTCTTAGAATATTAAAATTATTAATTTAATCAAAAGACATAATTTGTTTAATTTTAGATTTTCATAATTATATATTTCAATAAACTTTTATTTCATTTCAAATCATCTTAAATTTAATATCCATTGGAAGATATGTTAATTTCACATCATTAAAGCTAGTGCGCACTGGATCTCCAAACAAACCACACAATATCTTAAGTTTACATGAACAAATATCCATAAACAAATTAATGATATTGCATATCAACATAATATACTTAAAAATATTTTTGGATAAAATGGACACTCAAATTGTTGATATTTCACCAAATTGAACGAGTCTTGATGAAACATCAAATTGACTGCTGAGTGCCGACTCCTGAGACAGTTTCCTACTTCCGTTCTATCTATGGGATCCCGTTACTTATTCCGTATTTCCGTTCAGTCAGTCGAATAGGTGACTGACTACACATTGAAACACACTCCATTGGCGCCGCACACAATCCATTCCCCGCCGGGCGGTTCGCGCACATAACTGGATCCGCTTTAATATTCGTGCAACTCAATCTCAAAGACGCCAAAGGTAATAAAACAACGGCGTTTCGTTAGCACTTTGCACCTTGTTCCGTTGGAAAGAAAACAAAGGAAAGCAGAAAAAATGGAGGGAAAGGTTAAGGCAAGCGGAGGAAGTAGAAAAGGAGGAGTCCGAGTTCTAATAGTGGGCGGCACGGGCTACTTGGGCCAGCACCTTCTGGAGCACCTGGCAGCAGTCTCCAGCTCCAGTCCCCTCGACATCGCATTCACGCACCACCGTCCCACTCCTCCGCAGGCGCTGCTGGACGCTCTCCCGAGCTCCATCAAGTCCTTCCCCGTCGACGTCCGCACCGGCCAGGGCCTCGCCGCCGTCTCCGCGTCATTCGGCCAGGTCCTTATTTGACATTTTAAACTCTTTCAATTTGGATCTGAGCATTCCCTGATCGGAGATCGGAGATCTGGATTTGGATTTGAGTACTGTTAGAAACTTAGACTGCTTGATTGATTGAGTTTTTTGATGTAATGCAGCCTGATGTGGTGGTCAACTGTGCGGCCGTCTCGGTGCCGCGGGCCTGCGAAACGGATCCGGAAGCTGCCATGGCAGTCAACCAGCCCACTTCCCTTGTGAATTGGTTGCTTGGGTTTGGAAACTCCGATTCTCTTCTCATCCATCTCTCCACTGACCAAGGTATCTGTCTATCTGTCCTTTTTCTTTTTCTTTTTTCACTGCACATTTTCAATTGTTTGTAAATTTACAACAATAGTACCCTGTAATGGCTAATTCTGCTATGGATCGGATGGAATATGGACCATTCATTTTTCATAATCGGATGGTCACGACATGTCGTTAGATACAATTAAAGAGATATATTGGATCATAACCGCTCGATTCAAAATGAAAGGTTGCTTGTTCGATCCATACCAGAACCACTCGTATATATAACCATGCCTGTACTAATATATTTTAAGAACAAATGCCCCTCTTTCTTCATCAATTTGGCAATTAAGAGATTATAAAGGGATTTTTAGATCCAGCAAGTAGCAAGGAAGAGTACAGGACAGCACATTTTTGTTCTTTCATTTTTTTTTTGGTTATGAATGGGGGTGGTGCCTTTAGTAAGAGTTAAGCATGGTGTTTGTCTTTTTGCTGGGTACAATACATTGAAGTTGTCTCTAACTTAAGTAATATTTGAATAATTTGCCGGGTTTTCTAAAAGCCCGAGTCACATGTACATCCTCAAAATGAGAAATTTTGTCATATTATGTACTTGTACAAAGCTACAATAAGTTAGAAATACCTCTGCTAATTTATTTTGTTCCTTTAACTTTCCATTTCATGGGGTCTTGGTTTTCTGCAGCTTTAATGTGGTGTTGATCTTTCTGGCCTGACTAGGATTTTTTACTAGTCGAATTATGTTTTATTCATTTAGAAATATATAAGGTTTGACCAGGCTTTAAATTACTAACAGTTTATGAAGGCATAAAATCATATTACAAAGAGGAGGATGAGACTATTCCAGTGAACATGTATGGGAAATCTAAAGTAGCAGCAGAGAAGCTTATTAGCGAAACATATCAAAATTATGTTATTTTGAGAAGCAGCATTATATATGGACCACAGACTGTCTCTCCAGTTACAAGGTCCCTTCCAGTTCAGGTCACTTGGTTTTCTTATGTTTTTTTTGTCTTTTTGCTATATTAACTTTATGAGCTAGGATCATGCAACCAGCTTACACTGATGTTTCAAAGTTCAAATCAATCAAAAAGATCTTGTTGCCACTATGTAATGCAGCAAAGCTGAAACCGTAGTTTGCATTGATTGTTTACTTCATGTGTTTACATTACAGTGGATGGATAGTGTTCTTTCACAAGGCAAACAAGTTGATTTCTTCTATGACGAATATAGATGCCCCATTTTTGTTAAAGATATGGTGCATACTATCTCTTCTCTGACAAATATGTGGATATCAGGTAAATTTCTTGTACTCATATTTCAATTTGATAGGTATATAGTGACCCTGCAACCATGAGAGCATAAAATCTCTCCACACCCATGTTAGGTGAAAAGGATGATCATAGGGGCACATGTATGATTTAATTAATTTATTATGGGTTTATATGGTATGTTGTAGATTTTACTGGTTTACACAAAACCCTTCCATTCTGAACTCCTCTGTTATGATATTTCAATTTAAATTACCTTTGACTTTCTAAATCAATAGATGGGAAGAAGATGCAACTTGTACTAAATGCTGGGGGCCCAGATAGGGTCTCAAGGGTGCAAATGGCCGAGTCGGTTGCACTACACAGAGGATATAGTTTGTCTCTTATCAAATCGGTTTCTGCCTCTTCGGTACCCACTGTTAACTCAGATTGTTTTTTTCTCTGTTGGCATCAGTACATTTGTTCAATTAATTAGTTGCATCTTGAGGTCTTACCATCACTAACACTTGTCAAGTAGTGCATATATACGGGTCATGTTCTGTTAATGTGCCTTAGCCCTGTACCAGAAAAATAGTAAAATTGGCTGTTATGTGAAGACCTGTCTGATAACCTCATCTGAATATAGCTCAGATATGAAGGAAAACCTAGGCCCAAAAGTTGAAGGAGAATGTGGGACTGAAACAGTTATGCTATACTGGAATCTGTTCTTGTAATGTGTTAATTTCTCTGGATCCTGGATCTGCTATTGTTGAAACAGTTCACATACTCTTTAAAAGCATTATACTTCAGTACATTGTTATATAAATTAGTTGATCAATTACAATTATAATAATGGACGCAGAAGTAGTCAACAAGAACGACAACTACATGAGCAACAAGAATTATGCTGATTATCAAAAGTTGTAAATTTGCAGATTGATCGAGGGGTTGTGTCGCCTGCAGATATATCTATGGATATAACAAGATTGGTAGAATTGCTTGGTACAGAGCCTACTTCATTTCACGACGGTGTTAAAGCGACACTTGAAACCATTTCTAATTCATGATTTTGAACCAAATATTGTTCTCTCTTTTATGTTATCCTTGTCTTGGTAAATTGGTTTCATACAAAATAAAAGGATACTACTTGTTGACTTCACATTTCTACACAAAAACTTCAAACATATGCAAAACAAATAAATTTAATTTAATCGGTACGTCGAAATATAATTTCAGAAATGAGCAAATGCCTGAAGTTTATTTTCATTTTCTTTTACACACGATAAATGCAAGTCGTTCCATCATAATATGTTTCAATCGTTAAGATGGAACAAAGTATCCAACGCAACACAGTTGTGACAGCTACTTTGTGGAAACACAGAATGAAATTATCTTTCCACGATGAAAAGAAATATTGTCAGAAAATAGAAAAGCTGAATTATAAAATATACTTGAACAAAAAATTTAATATATATAATATGTCAACCCTAGCAGTATCCAATGACATAACAAACAAAATTTATCGGGTGAAAAATATGTAAAGGAAACAAAATTTCAGATATAAAGATTGATTAAACAACCATATATTGCTCGTTCTTTCAACAACTTTTAACGAGATTTTTTTTTTTCTTCTGAAAGCTTAGCTACCAAGAAAACTTTAACGAGATTTAGGCTTGAGATCTAAGCATCTTCTTATAATCGTGGAAATTGCCAGCGAAGGGGGTCACTTTGCCCTGTGAAACTGCCCACAACTCATCGACACTGTTTGTTATCAGATGCTCATCATGACTCACCTGCACAAATTAGCAGATGCACATTATGGCTACCGTATCCCTAATAAATAGGCAAACATGCTTAGGAAAAAGCTCATCAGGAAGTTGAAAGAAAATTTCCCAGAACATCTCCCAAATTAAATAATTTTTCAAGAACCAACAAAAAGGAAAATCAACAATTATCACAATATATTATTTTTCTGATAGACGTCAACAAAAAAAACTATTTGTATAGGGTCCAGCTCTCTGTTAGATTGCACTTAATAGTGCATTAGTGCAACAATTTTCCCTTTGTTCTCGTTACCCAGGATGTTTTGTTAATGCGCTTATCTATTATTTCTTTATGCAAACCAAAGACCAAAAGGGTGCATTTCAAACTGTATAAAGAAAAATTGCACCTGTAAACCCTAATACTTATTTTGCTAGTAGATTTAATATAAAAGAGCATCAAAATTTAATTGAATCCAATAGATGTTAAATTGGATCAAGTTATTAATAATGTTTTACCATTAAGACACCGCCTTGAAAAATAACCAGACCCTGAATAAGTGCCTCCACTGCATCCAAATCCTAAAAGCAAGTTCATGCTCAGCAGATCAAATTTCAGAAATAAAAAATATATCATAAAAAATGAAAAATGCATTTAAATCAGGCAAAACTGAAAGGAAAGCATGTTAACCTACAAATTATTAGGCCAAAGAATGAACTTACAAGATGGTTAGAGGGTTCATCAAGGAGAATAATATGTGGTTTCTTAAAAGTGATCTTTGCAAACGCAACCCTACTTTTCTGACCACCTGCAGCAGTGAGGAAGAAAAAAAATTAAATGAGAATCCATAAAATATATCTCAATTATGAAAGGTATGATGGTAAGATAGCAAATAGTTCTGACCAGAAAGGGTATACATAGGCTGCAGAGCAAGACTTCCTGAGACACCAAAGGAACCCAAATGAGCTCTGAGCTTTTGCTCTGGTACACCCTGCAGGCGATAAAACAAGCAAATCAGTCTGCCAATAGAACAACTGTAGTTAATACGCTCTGAAGGAGATAAAATGACAATGTATGTATTTTAGGTTTGCTCACAGGGTAGCATTTCATCATATAGAGAAGAGGGTTCGCCGAAAGATCAAGCCCATCAACATGGTGCTGACTGAACACCGCCATCCTAACCTACAGAATTTTTAGCAAAAGATGAACAAAAGAAAAGGTTAAACAGGAATATAACATAGAATAAAGAGCATGCTATGGTAATAATTTTGAGTTTTATGTTTTAATCATATATCTCAACTTTGTAGCCTACTTTCCATTTACGTTGATTGCATAGATAAACCACTTGTTTAGATGCACCATTAATCAGATAAGAATGTGCTTCTATTTAAGGTTGTATTATTCAACAATCAAGATGGTCATAGGTCTTGCCTCTCTACGGGGAAGGTTCAAGTCCCATTAAATACATGAAAAGTAATATATGACAGGACTAATCGGAACCCTATTTGAAGGACAAAATGATTAATAACCAGAAAGAAGAGGCATGAAATTACCTTGGGAGAGCGAAATACAGTTCCTGAAGTTGGTTGAAGTTCTCCAGATATGAGCTTCAGTATGGTAGACTTCCCAATGCCATTAGGACCAACCACTGCCAATTTCAAATAAAATTATAGCTCACTTTCAGTGCCAATCCAGGTATATAATTTAACTGCAACTGTACTACCAAGATGCCAAAGAGTAAGTGGTGACTTTAGTATTATTTTATAAGCCACCCATTTGACCATAATAAAACATAGTAAAAGTAAATATATTCACATTAATACAACAAATGTTGTAAAGAACATATACAACCGAAACCATATCTCAATATAAATAAGAAAAACAAAATACTATAGAAGACTTACTTGCTATACGGCTATCAAGGTCTATGCCAAAATTAAGATTTCTAAATAAAAGGGGCCCTCCTGGGTAACCAAAGGAAGCGTCGCTACACCAAAGAAATAACAATTCAAAAGGCAAAAAATGTGTGCATATACAAAAGAAAAAGATCACAACAATAGATTATGAAGAGATCGAAACTGAGATATTATGAAATAACTGACATTTATAGATATGCCTGCTAAATTAGACACATGAAGAGAACATATACAAGAATTTATAATTTTACAGAAGTACATATTAAAAGGTTTAAAAAGAATTTTTTTCTAAGCAAAACCTGAAACTGATAATTGGAGGTCCAGGTCGGTCATCTGGAGTTGGAAAATCAAATTTGTAGCTGCAGAAAGAAGGGGAAAAAAAAGATTATTAGAAATACAAGGTCCATAAAGTGATATGATAAACCATTACAAGAGTCCATTGTGAGGCAATCAATTGAATGAAATTACTATAGACATAGTGACATACTCTGGATCATTGATAATTGCATCCACAGTACCCATTCGATCTAATGCCTGAAAGAGTTTAGTTTCAAGTATCAATAATAAAAATATAGAAGGTGATGTAATAATTGATGATTTCAGTAACAGCGGGGCTCTAAAGAGTACCTTGATTCTTGACTGAACAAGCGAGGCTCGTTTTGCATTATAACGGAACTTATCAATAAAAACCTGAAATACAAACATACACCAGATTACAATTAGTATCAACCAACTAACCTGTTACAACTTACAAATTTCTACTGTTGTGAGATTTTTGACATGAAGAGCCCGAGGACCTAAAACATGATTGAATGGGCAAAAGATACTTTTGTGTCATCTTTAAAAATGAGTCAGAACACATTTGTGTGGGTATGCCTAATTTACGAATAAAGATATACACTGCTGATTCTCAACAACTGAGCTAATAAACTGTAAAAGGAAACCATGCACAAGTCTCATACCAGAGGACGAATGCCGGAACACATTCTGCCCAACTTTGCAGAGCCTCATTACAATGTTGAACACACTAACTTACACAGCTAAGGACAAACAAGAATATAATGCCAATGTTAAGAAATAAAAATAAGGACCTGCATATGTGCGCGGGCCTTCTCATTTGACTCCAAAGCCTTCTGCTGGTTCTTAATTTGCTCTTCCCGTGACCTCTCAAATGTGTCATAGTCACCTTTGTAGGCTGTCAGCTTTTGGTTATGCAGATGCAGTATGTCGGTAACTACCTGAAATGATTGATCGTACATACAGTTCATGATATAAAGGATTTTGACTTCAAAAAAGACGCACCAAAAGAAAGCACAGTACATAGGGGGGTGGAAACAGAAATTCCAAGAGTACGTGGATCAATTATATATATATATTAAAAAAAAAAGAAATTGCTTGAGTAAAATATGCTGAACAATCATAACAAATTTTCAAGTAATTTTTGGGGTCGATTTACTTATATTCTTTCTCTTTAGCTGGATTTTTTTTATTTCTATTCTCTCTTTAGTTAAACTTTTTATTTATATCTTGTATTATCATGACATAGCATTTTTACACACATAATGTAACCTTTTGACCTTCCTAACCATAGATTCATTTTGATGCAAATAAAAGCTCGCTATAATTTATTTTCCTATGTTATATTTTTAGTCTAAACAAATATTGTGTGCACACTTCATTAAAATGACTATACTTTTTCAACAAATGCATAATCATTTAATATTATTGGATCACAAAAATAACAGAATGTTTTCTGGTATGCATTCATATGTAGTGTGTGTTATATCCTATAATAATATTGTAAAATATTATAATTTTGGGGCCAAATAATTGGGGCTAACGGCTAACGTTGTTGCATACAACTGTATTCATATCATATCTGATACAATCCTCAGAATCATATCCGTGCAACAATTGTCTGGACCTTAACCTAATCAATACAAAATCATAATAGCTGACTTACTGTGTTCAAAAAATCTCTGGCGTGAGATACAACAATAAAAGTTTTAGGCCACTTCACCAAATATGACTCCAGCCACAAGACAGCATGGAGATCCAGATGGTTCTGCAAATTAAAAAAAAAAAAAGCACAAATTATAACTATAACAAAAGACATGCTGTATAAGAAATGTTATTTTCATTCTTCAATAATAAGGATTGTACCGTTGGTTCGTCAAGAAGTAACATATCAGGTTCGATGAATAAAGCACGTGCGAGTGCTATGCGCATTCTCCATCCACCTGAAAATGCCCTTGTTGGTTTTAACATCATTTCTTGACTAAAGCTTAGTCCCTGAAAAAGAAAGTTAATCATCAATAAGAGTTGGGGACATTAAATGCAAGGAAGATGCACGCTCAACCAGTGTACTGGAAGTTGTCTAGTGCATACCAAAAACCCGAAGATCCAGCCCTGACAAGTAATGCTCAGGACTTTGGCATTTATGCAATATACAGTTAAGAGAACATACTAAGTGCCATTATTTCATACTTAAGTTAACAGTCGGCTACCCTTGATTGGTATGCACTAAGATGATTCTTAAAACGTGAACAGCAAAAGATGATTCTTAAAACGTGTGAACAGCAAAAGATGATTCTTAAAACGTGCAGTTGAAGGGTTATGTATCAAATGGTAGAAAAGGCGGCATCTGGACAACACATATGGATATTAACAAAGGAAAATGATATGATCATGTGGGAAGCTCTTACAGCCAAAATAGAAGCAGCACGGGCTTCAGCAGCATCTGCACCAATAAATTCCAGTCTCTTGTAGATTTCTTGAAGCCTCTTTGAGATAGCATCACTATCCTTATCTAAATTCTTTCCAGATTCTTCTTCAAACTCTATATCCCTCTGCATCACAACTTGTAGCATAGATTAGTTACTAAGAATACAAGGTTCAAAGACAAATATTTTTGAAATCACTTTATAGAGCATCTCCAAGAATTTGTTTGGTAACTTCTACTCGAGTTTTTCCACTTCAAAACAAAAACTTAATATTTTCTCTTTTATGTAACAAACGAATTTGAAGTAGCACTTTAAAAATGAAAAAGAAAACTGATTGCAATCCACAAACATGAGAAAAAGCTAACAGTACTTGTTGTAGTCATAGACAGTGATACTATTCACTTCAACAAAATAAACAAACAGGATGAAAAAAATTCCATTGTATGAAATGCAATGCGACCTGTCGAGCAAGCAGGCGGGCTTCCTCATCCAAGAGCTGGATTCTCATAACATCAGCATTGAGCACACATTGCAAGGCAGTAGTGTCATCACCTACCACTTCTTGCTCAACGTGCAATATCTGACAGTTTTTCGGTATCCCATCTATTGAATGCATGGCCATGGCCCTCAAGAAGGATGTTTTACCAGTACCATTTCTCCCAACGAGACCTAGTAGATAGTGGTCAACAAACAGCAAAATCAAATCGAGTATTTGCTTTGAGAAATGGGAAAAAAAAATTGGATGCATATTGCAGCTTTGGAAAAGGTAACTCAAAAGTACCCATTAGAATTTACAACAACAAAGCCTTTAGTCCCAAACAAGTTGGGGTAGGCTAGAAATGAGACCAAGTAGAGCCACAAGAAACAAGAAGAAATGATGATGATGATGAAAAATGAAACTCTCTTATAGTGAGATTATTCCATTCATCGCATTTCCTTTTCATTACTACACTGCACCATATATCAGGTATTCCACCACAAGTAAATTAAAATTGTTATCTACTTATTAGGATATCATATACTTCAGTGGTCCACTGCAGTCCAAGGACCACAAATAGCAATATAAGAACGAAAAGAGTTCAACAAGATATGCACAGTGGAAAAGTTTTCTCTTGTGATAAGCTAAACTTTTTGCTTGCAAAAGAAAACTCAATGTGATGTATTTTGATATTGAGAGGGCCTTCAAACTCACTGAGTTATAAGCTAGCCATTTGCCAAATTCAGTTTAGATGCAATTTCAAAATCAGAATTCTAAAAGATGCCATTTATAGCCAAATTTGGTTCAGTTGTTGTTCCCTAGTAAAACCCTTTCGAGTTTGCTAAAGTCCCCAAACTGAATTCATCCAGAAATTTACAGGATAAAATATGATAGTATGGATATTTATCTCACCATAATGCCTTCCGAAGGATAGAGTAATGCTAGCATCTAAAATCAGATCGCGGCCACCTACTGTAACAGAAAAGTTTTCCATGTGTATGTCCCGGATAGCTGGGCCACCCCCGCCTCCATCATGATTAACAAAAACTGCTGGCATTCCTGCCCTAAGAGCTTCCATCTCTGCCACATGCATTTGATATTCGGCCTAGTAAAAGAAGATAAAAGGGATTACAGATAAATCAACTTGGGGAGTTGGAGAGCTACTATTTTAGAATCTTCTAGTAGCTTCCAACTTCAACAAGTCCAGTTTTTTTGGGGCTTTAGTAAGTCACATTAACCATTCACTCTACTTTCCAGCAACTATTAAATATTGTTTCATTTTGTCTATGTACAATCAAAATTGGGTGATAGAAATAGATAATATAACTCAATTGGAGCTGATGAAATTTACCTACGCTATCAATCTACAAGTTAAATGATACATCCATAAATTTTTTTTTTCATTTTTAAGATTTTTTATGATTTTTTTCCAATCTATAAACTAGAAAGATGGGTGAGTTTCAAAGCTTCTAAGCCATGCCACATCATCAATCTTCTTAGCCATTAGATCTATTGTTAATTATCAATCTAATGGTTAAATTTATTTTGCTCTCTTCACTAGAATTCCAAAAGGCATAGATTATAATTGGTGATCTCTTATAGAAAACTTCCATGTAATTATATGTTACAAGTTTTCTATTTTACTTTCTAGCACCAAAAAAAAATTATGCCACATTAATGATTATAATTAATTATAAGCATATTTTATACGAAGGATTTAAAATAGTTGTCACTTATATATATTTTGATTATTTTCTTATCAACTTGAGTAGTTACACAAATAATAGCTATAAAATTAATTAATCATGTCACATACAATACAAGTTCACAACATCACACTATTCTACGTATCGATTTTCTATTTTAAAGATTTATTAAGTGTTTATGCTTGCAAAAATTTTATAAGGCCATAATAAACATATTTAATTGTCTATGAAAATAGGAAATTTATTTTTTTTAAATCTTATTCAGGAATTCAAATTCTTATTATCATATATTACTATTTGTCTGGGGCCTCCGGGCGAAGCCCGGAATTCCAGCCCTAGTATTTCAAAAGTACCATTGTCGAGATTGTCAAAAGAAGCATTGTCAATGGATCCCTCCTCTTTATAATTTATTTTTCTCAGTGAGTCTTACCTTCAATAGCTTGAAATAATGAAGATCATCAGTAAAATATGTGCTTTTAGTTGAAGACAATACTCAAAGTTTCTCAGAGATATTAGAATATGTGAATTTCTTTCAAGCAAATTGTCAGTTTTTTTATTTATATTCTGGTATGAAGAAAAGCAGCATATGCGGATACATAAAAGGAAAATGATGTTACCTCTCTCTGTCTTTCTTCTTTCCTTTTTCTCCTCTCAATCTTCATACGATCCCTTTCAGAGAGCAGTGGGCCTTCAAAAACCTCTTCTTTCTTCTTAGGTACTTCCTCTTCGTCCATCCCATCATACATTCGTAAGGGCATGGCTAGGCTTCGTACTGCTTGCTTTGGTTTCACTAATCCATGCGTCCCAAATTTATCTGAAAGCTTGCTACAAACCTAAACTCCAAAAGATAACCAACTTTCAAACAATGTATTTTTTAAATCGCAAAATGAGGAGGAAAATAAGACCATGTCAGTTCTTTCATATCCTCTCCAATATACTGCCCCTTAGGTGACGACCGAAGGAAAACATAATCGGAAACCAGTAATTGTACCAATATAGTAGTTGGTACTCGGAAACTCGGAAAATCTAATTACTGTTTATCCACAAGATTTTGAGAGGCAGGGAGAGGAAAATATCAGTTGTCTTAAGCCGTAAAATTATTGATACATAAGTATATGCTTTAGATAGGTGCACTGCAAATATCATTGATGAATGACAAATCATCAATCTTTATTAGGTTTTCAGAATAGAACCCTTTGCTTAGAGAAAGCTTTTTGGTGTACAAATGCTACAAGTACTGATCCGGAATATTTGGCCGTAGAGGGTCTTATTCACTCAATCAATATTACTTGATTAACATTTTGGTCTATACTCTATATACAAGGATCATTTGATCCTTCATAACAATTCATCAATTTGGTGATAGATTTGGTATGAACAACTAGATGCTTAATTAACATACGATTACACTTTTCAGAATTCTACATAAAGAAAAGAAAAGGGGATGAGAGATTATTACAGTGCGGCACTCGGAGTAGTCGGAGACGCATCCGGAGTCGAGAAGGAGATCGCCGATGGCCCGGAAGACGCCGTCCCCGTCGACGCCGAAGTCGAAGTCCTCGTCGGCGAGGACGTTGACGAAGTAGTGGACGATGGGCTCGTCGACGTCGTCCAGCTTCCGTCCCAGCACCTCGTGCACCGCGGCGCTCGCCACCTCCGTCATCTCTCCGTCCGTCTCACTTCACTTTCTCGTCTGCTGCGGCTCCTGCCTAGAGATGGCCACTGTCTGTAGAACAAGCAGAGGATGGAAGAGAGGATCATTTGGGCCGAATGTTATATGGGCTTAAATAGGCTAAATGATATTGGGCCGAATGTTATATGGGCTTAAATAGGCTGGATAATATTGGGCCCAATGTGGGACATCAAGGGGCTGTCAACGAATCGAACTTGAACCGAATCGAGCTGGAGCTAAACCGAACTCGAGTTGAAATCGAACCGAGCTAAACCGAATCGAACTAGCTCGAACTCGAATCGAGCTCCGAGCTCCATACAAGCTTAATTATTATAATTTTATATTTATTTTTCGTATTACTATACATAATTAGAGCTAAAATAATTATATTATTTTGTCTTTTTTTGATAATATAAACAAATCCTTTTATAGTATATATAATTTCGGATGTGTTGCTACAGTAATAGGAACAGTGCAATGAACTTTTTTTTTTCTTTTTTGAGGATCCTTCAAGGCTTCAATAGTATCTTACCTTGAGTAGTTGGACATAATAATCTATAAGGTATTATTGTTGACATTGGAAATATAAACAAAAAATATACAAAAAAGTACATGTATAATTTTTTTTTCGTTTTTAAGATTTTTTAATAATACTTTAAAATTTTTTCCAAGCTCAATTGTCAAATTTGTCAAGATAATCATTATCAACCGATCTTCTCTTCAACTATTGATCTAAACTTCCTTTTGTAAAATTCAATAATTGTTTTCAAAAATATTAAATATGTTGTAAACAACTTTTATCCTTAAGCAACAATATTTGCCATAGGTAGAGATGTCTAGAGAAGCAATATTTACATTTTAGAAAAAAAAATAAAATATTTAACATCTTGGACAAAAGAAATTACAAGTGTAAGTTTGTGGAGTTCATCAAAATATAGACATGAAAGAAGATTCCAATTTAAGATACAAGTATATACCATGAAAATTTAATAGGCTTTGAACCATATGTCTTCTAAAATTATTATTTGCGGTCATTTTAGAAGATTGAAAAGAAATACTATCCAATCCAATGAGAATTTTATAAATATATATATATATATATATATACAATAACAAAAAGAAAGTTGGAGATATTAAAAGTATAGATTAATAAACCACAAAAACCTTTAACAAACCAATTATATCTTAAAATACTCACCTTTCAGAAAAAACAATATAATTGTATGAAAAAATTCAAGAAATTATGTTTATTATGATCTCCCACTTTTTATTATTTATATTCTTTTTATTAGAACGATGTGTATGACTTCAGTTCCTTCTTAATTTTAAATAATATAGGCGAAGTACGCTATAAGAAAAATAATATAAACTATGAAAATAGTAAGTTATATAATATGAAAATTTATTCATAATTTATATATTTGTTTTCATAGTTCATGTTTTTTAGTTTTTATTTCTTCTTTAAGATTTGAGATTACATTTTAGTTAGTTTTTTTTTTCTAAAAAAATATGAATCTACTGTCAAAGCAACACGAGGCATATATCTAGTTATCTCTATTTTTACTAATTTAATAATAAATAATAAAATAAGTATATTATAACAAACAAATTTGACAAAATAGTTCAAAAAATGTGTAAATTATTGTATATCGAGCTATTACGAGTTGAATCCGAATCGAATTAAGAAAAGATCGAGCCGAGCTCAGACCGAATCAAGCTGACAAAAAATCAAATCGAGCTTAGACCGAATTGAACTCGAGCGAATTACGAGCTACGAACTTTTTTGCCAGTAGACATCATACATGATAACATGAATCATATAATATGATTATTTTTTCCTCAAGCTATTTAACAGTGCCGATTGATGAAGTTGTTCTAGAGATTGGGCCGCACGAATTTTAAAGCAGATCGGACGGCTAGAACGCTGCACTGCAATTTACTCCGTGCAGTGGTCAGTAGACGATAAGAACTTACTAGGATCGATGCCTCGTGTTGCTTCGGCTTCATTTAATAATTCATTTTTTTATTACATTTTTAATAACAAAAGTTATTATATACTATTTTAGAGTAAATTTACGGTGTTCTTAAGCTTACAGGGACTTTCCATGAGTTTAACACTAAAAACATATCAAACCATATCTAATTTTAATTTATATATAGCTTAATAAATTCTTTATATCAAAATCTTATAGCACGCAAAAAATTTTCATTTTTGGATATTTGTAACTATCTATTTCGGATTTTCTTAATAGTAACTATAAAATATTTATAAAATAATCAATGTTTAATATATAACTTTTAAAAAATCAGAAATAAATACTTCAAAATCTCTAAAATGGAAAATTTTTGTGTGTCATATGATTTTGATATAAATAATTTATTAAGCCATATAAATCAAAATTTGGATACGGATTGATATCTTTTTGGTGTTAAGTTCACAGAAGGCGTCCATGAGTATAAAACACTATAGATTTACTCTGGTATTTTATACATGAGAAGGGATCCAATAGCTACGATTTATTATGCTCTTGATGACCATAAAATTATTTATACATAGTTTTATGAAAATGATATAATTTTATGAGTATACATAAGATATGATATATGCAAAACAATCCATGAATTAGTTTTATTTTATAGGAGTTTAAAATATAATAGTTATTAAAGATTTAATTTTTTGGTAATCCATGAGGCACCAAAACTTGTGGTCATTTGATCTCTCCTCGTGTATCTCTAACTTTTGTTAACGTTTTTTAAATTTACAAGGAAAACAAGGATTTTTATATAATGAAACACTATAAAAGAAGAATACCATAAATTATAATAAGCTCTTTATATTTTTAATACCATGATACCATAAATTATAATGTAACTATATATGAATGTTCTTTATGTTTTTATAATATTTATATGTCATACAAAAACTCATGCATTGGGTGTTAGAAAAATGAGATAGAAAGGATATATATGAAGTATGTTAAGAGTCTTCAATACTCTTCCTACGATGGAGATTGGAGATGACATGAAAACATGAAATTATTGTCTATATCTCTTTTAAGCATGCGGGTCCCACTATACTTGTCTTTTTTTTCCCTCATCTCTTGAACTCGGTATCCAAGAATAAGATTCTTGTTAGAACACTTTGCATAGAAGGATAATAATTCCATCGGATGAGTTTAAAGGCTACCAATAATTTAGGAAAAATAAAAAGAATAGCATCAAATGGTTTAAAACATGGTAGTATGGTTGAAAGCTAGAAAAGATGGTGTGCTGGATCCTTTCTCTTATTTCTATCTCATCCGGAGGAGGTAAAGGAGGTGAGAGAATTCATTAAAATAATGATGGTGGAACTTTCATATATATATAGAACTTTGTGTAGCAATCGATAAGATAACTAATTATGAGCTTCTACACGAAATATTGTCACAGAAAATCAAAATTCAGATATTCTGTTGCCACACAATCATTGAACCTAAGAAATGAATTATAGGTATAACGCTTATCCATTCCGCTTCAACAGAAACTAGAGTAATGCCTCGCGTAGTCGCGTTGCTTCGGCCGTGTTGATCGGGATAAGTTAGGATAAATTTTTGATGATATTTATTATTGATGACTTTATATTGTATTTTTTTATTCAATTATATATATTTTTTAGAATTATTGTTAAATTTACAAAATTTGTAAAGTTTTCCATCCGCATTAGAAAATTGGATCATGATATTTTAGATTATCTATACGCTTCAATTATATAGCTCTAATATTACCTTATTATGGTTTTTGTACTTTGTTTAGACGTTAATTAAAATACATTGTTATAATAAATATACTATGAAAAGTCATAAAAAATTTATGGTATAGTGACCCAAACCATCGTACCGTATAATATATTCAAATTAAATTAATTTTATTAAATTCTTAGTTAATATGACTAAATTTATCTTTTCAAATATTTAAATAAAAGTAATTTTATTAAATTATTAATAAATATGACTAAATTTATCTTTTCAAATGATGTTTAGTGAGAAATGGGTAACATGAATTTAATTTTCAGTAGCTTGCATTCAGGAACTTATGACGGAAAGATTAACCAAACTTATAAAAAAATAAATAGAAGCATTTAAAATTCATCACATACAATTGAATTTATTAGTGATATTATCTTAAATTTTTTTCTTGTTTAAGCCTCATGTCGGATTAAAATAAATTATTAAATATGTGATTCCATATCATAAATAATTATAAATTATAGAAGCTTCATGTCATTCACACATTTTGGCATCTCATATAATAATGATTTTTATTGTTTTTTTGCTAATCGGTACGAATAATACTAAATTCATGTATCTGAATATCGTCATTTAGTTTTGTGCGAACTGGATCACTGGAAGATCATATATCAAATGATGTTGGTCTAAAAAAAAAAATTGTAGCACTGTTTCTTACACTGTAGCTACAGTTGAACAGTACCAAAACTCGTCCAAAATTAATATCTATAAAAAGGATTTCCATGGCAGATTCCCGGGTCGCGTCGGGTATCGAGTTGACGGCTGACGGCATTTTTTCTGGGTTGGGTAATAGGTTGACGTCTGGCGGCATTTTTTCGGGTCGGGTCGGGTTGGGCAGGTTTTTCATTTTTGGTCAGATTTTGCATCTCTATTCCCGGGTTGGGTTCAGATCAGTTTGATTTTCTCTGAAACTCGGGTCGGACGGATTTTTCAGGTCGGGTCAGATTTTGCCACCTCTAAAGGATCTTACAAAAAAAAAAAAAAAAACACTGTTCACGGTACTGTTCTTTCTACTGTTCCTTCTACTGTAGCAACCAATTCAAGATTATATATACTATAGTAGGATGTGTAAGATAGTTGAAATAGAAAATCCTACAAAACAGTAAATTCGTTGCTTTGAAAGTAACGTAAATTCAGAAAAAATAGAAAGCCTTGCTCCAGAATGAAGTGCAGGGAGAATTATATGATTTGGGCCATTCATATATGAATCATATGATATGATTTTTCCCCTCAAGCGATTCAACGGTGCGGAGCAATACCGGGGTTTCTGAGATTGAGTCGCACGAATCTTAAAGCAGATCGGGTGGTTGGGTCGCTGCTCGGCAGACGATAAGAAGAATTGAGACAATATTATAGGACGAGTGGAGGGAAGGAAGAGTGGAGAGAAGGAAGGCCAGTGGCCACAGCAATCGCGGTCATCAGCTGATCCTCGTTCGTCTCTGACTGACATCTCTGATGATGGCTTCCTCCGCTCTCGTTAGGACCCTGGCCGTGCCTCACCCGCGCGGCTCGGCAGTCGCAAGACCGGTCTCGGCCGCTAACAGAGCGGCCGCGAACAGCTGCTCTGTTCGCGGCAATTGGAGACAGGTTGGACTGTTGTCAGTGGGAGGAGGAGCGCCCCGCCGCGGCTCGGTTGCGTGTAAGGCTCAGGAGGCAGCTTTGGAAGGTTGTGAATTCAGTCTCCCCTTTTGGTTGTCATGTTTTCTTACCAGTTACCAGGAATGTTGTTGTGTAGGGAATTTAGTGAGTCAGTAAGATGTTCTTACCTTGTCTTGTTTTTCAAGTAAAGTTTCATGATAATTGGCAGAAATTTAGGAGTACGGTGTGAAACGAACGATGCATGATTGAATTTGCAAGTTTTTACATCAACTGGTACACCACAAGTTTCAAGCCAAATTTACACTCTATTTAGAGATATTTCTAATGCTACTTTTCTCTATGAAGCTTTGAAAGTTTTATCAATTATTCACTCTACAAGATTACCATGCTTATTTAGAATTTTATCCATCATAACTCTTTTATCATATAAGGAGCCTATTTAAGTGCTTGTTCAGCACGCACTCAATAAGCTTGCTTAGAATTTTAGTTTTTTCGATGAATTGGCATGCCCTCCTTGGTACACTATTTTGTATCGATTTTGATGTTGCATTGTGTGTTGAGTGAGTATTGGAGATTATTCTGTTTGGTATTAGCAAATAAATGTTTATTGTCGCTGACTCTGGTATGTATGCGACGTCCTATTAACAAATAATTAAGCATAACTCTTAATTGTATTTACTTTAAGATTCTATTTTAATTTGCTGACAGTACCAGTAATCAGAAATTTAGAATCTTACTGTGGACTGCCAGCGGCTGTTATACAGTGCCAATAAATACTTGTTAGTGTGTGTCGTGTGTTGCTATAACCATATCCTTACAAGTAATTGGCTAATCTGTAGTCCCTGATGTGACGACTTCGACATGGCAAGAGCAGGTGTTGGGTTCTGACGTGGCAGTCTTGGTCGAGTTCTGGGCTCCGTGGTGTGGTCCATGCCGCATGATGCACCCGGTCATAGGGAAACTGTCAAAGATTTATGAGGGAAAGCTCAAGTGCTTCAAATTAAACACAGACGAGAACCAAGAAGTGGCAAGTCAGTATGGAATAAGAAGCATCCCAACCATTATTATCTTCAAAGATGGGGAGAAGAAGGAAGCCACTATCGGGGCTGTGCCTGAGTCCAACTTGGTGACCACCATCGAGAAATACATCGCGAATTAATGACCATGTTATTTATCAGTATCATGTGTTTTGCAGAGAGGTTCCTTTCTGCTAAGCAAAGATGATGTAATTTCCCTTTGGGGCTGTTGTAAGACTAAAAGATGGATAGAAGGTAAACAGAAGTTTGGGGAAAGCTCTTCAAGCTGGTACAGTATTATATTATTTGAACCACTGCTTCCGAAGCGGTGGGAGTTGTATATTAATAAGTTGAGATGTTTAAGCAATAACACAACCAAAATTGAGTTATGACAAGTGAGTATAAAAAACAGTCGTAATTTATACTCAAATCATTGATTATTTCTTCAATACAATATATCCTTCAGGAGTTTAGACAAGTGGCTATTGAATTCATCTTTCTAATAGCATTACATGATATTTCATTTTCACGTTGAAGTCCCCTGCAAACTTCTTAATTATGTATTTATGCAGAAATTATAGATTTTAGTTCTATAAAACTTCAACAATTGGCATATATTTTTTCACCAGTCAGATAACTTGTTTTAATAAACAGAAGGTGCTAATGGTACCAGCTCCAACAAGTATAGCTTATACCGGATATATGTTAATTAGCTTTTGTTCAGTTGGACCAATGTTGGAAAACTGTTCTTTCAAAAGAAATTATCAAATGTTAAAATTAAGTTATAAATTTACTCAGTACAGTTTCCATATATAACAGCAAAATTATAAGGATAACATATGTATCTCTAGGTTGAATAGGCTCTTCAATAAAATGAGGCCAAACCTGGAACTGAAATGAGCTGAGTCCAAAAATACCCCGACTTAAATAACATGTAACTTGCTGGGGCTTCTCAATTCACCAGTAGATGCTGATATTTGGGCACTTTTAACAATCTCCTGTATGCACATTGATAAAGATTGCATTGTTCATATTTGTGTGATGACAAATGAATTAATCTTGGAAGAACGATAAAGCGTGCTGAAAATGATTTGAGATCATAAATATGATATGATGAACTGTATTCTTCGATAAGGATAAATGGTTTAATCTGGAAACTGATAAGAGTGCTGATAAGGATTTGATCTTGTAGTTTAAGTGATGTCAGTTGTCATCAATAGATAAGAAGTTACTGTTAACCTTCTTAAGAAGTTATCTAATTACTATAGTACACCTGAAACATTGAACAAGAAGTGTTATTTTGATCAAATGGCTGATATTTAATTGAAGAACTACAAGGGAGGACATGATTTGGAGACATTAAGAAGAAAGAAGATCCACAATTAGATAAGGTGTTAAAAAGTAACATAATTGATCCTATTTTTGTTTCCAAGAATGCCCTTTCTCAGTTAGATGATTGAAACAGATGAACTTTTTTTGAAAAAACTTGAAATATAGAAACCGATGAAAGAAGATCCACAATTAGATAAGGTGTTAAAAAGTAACATAATTGATTCTATTTTTGTTTCCAAGAATGCCCTTTCTCATTTAGATGATTGAAATTGATGAACTTTTTTTTTTTGAAAAATACTTGAATTATATAGGAACCGATATATACTCCCTAACTATGCATCTACCTAATGCCAGTTGTTTTCTCTGCTGGCAATTGATTTCAGTGCAGAATCATGATCTTTCGTAATGTTCATCAGTTGGTACAGAAGTATGATGACTATTGATTGAAGCATCAGATTAATGATCCCTATTAGAGGTTCAGATTTAGATTCGAAGTCCGACCGGATAAGAACTCGTCACGGGAACTTGATGTCTGCAATATGGACAGTTCCTTTTGCTGGTATCCTTTTATGTTGAGCTTCAGTTCTACACTTCTACTTCTACTGTTACCTTCACGGCACACGTGTACACCTTAACCGTACGCAGTTTTCGCGTATTCTGAAAGCCTCCTATAAACTTTGGTCTTTTATGTCTTCATCCTTCAGAATTTAGTTGTTGCATTCTTTCAGATACTGTCTTGTACTTGATCAAATATATGAAACATATGAAATGAAATATATCCACAATTACAGAAATATAATCCAAATATCATATGTATATGAATTGAAATTCAAGCAAAAATCAACCAATTGACTAAGCATATTTAACCAAAAAAAAGTTTCAGAAATTTTGCTTATAAACCCTTATTAATAAAAGGGGAAAAAATAACAATGAATGCTTATTAACTTCTTTCTATTTATGCTAAAAGTTTGTAAGAATATTTCAAGAATTCATCAATATTCCAAATTATATATTATTACCTTCTATTTCAGCATAAGAATCAGGTAAACTTAAGCAAAATTAAGAACTTCCATCTGATTATTGCAGTCATTAACAGAACTTATATTTTAAGATTTTTTACACCAAAAATAAAGGTAAGTTTTGCACACATGAATATACAAAAACTTTTAGAGTAATACCTAGCGTCCATAGCATCCATAGGTTACATTTTAGGATATATTTGTTACATTTTGGGACGAATTTGTTACATTCCGTACACGTTTATGAACGTATGGACAGTTTTCCAGTGGACGCAAGATGTTTCTCAAAACTTTAAAGTGGGCTTACAAGCATACTACTGCACACTGTTGATAAGACTTGATTATCAACTGCATAAACCCCTTCATGAATTTCCTACTCAGTCCCTTAGGCCTTAATTTCCCTATTTCCCTATTCATCTCTTTTTCTTCCCCTTGGTGTAGTGTATGCATGTCAGATGGAAGGGGAGGCACTCCAATCCTCCTCCTTCAATTGCAACATCTGTCTCGACTCCGTCTCAGAGCCAGTCGTGACCGTCTGCGGTCATCTCTACTGCTGGCCCTGCATCTATGAATGGCTGCACCGTGACCACCCCGCAACTGGGCCTACCTGCCCCACCTGCAAATCTCCGATGCCTGACACCTCTCTTGTCCCCCTGTATGGTCAGGATTCAGGCACCAGCAAGACCGGCACCCCCAACCGCTCTTCTCTGATGAATTGCACCAGGTCCAGGGAGGTGGAAGATCATCCAGGCACAAGTAATTCTAATTCCAACTATAATACTTGGATCGACGATGGCCACTTCCGTAACTATTGCGGTCTTGCAGGTCTTGCAGTAGGATTGAAATATGAGTGCCCATATCGGCGTTTGGATGAGCATGGCGCAATGCGGGGGATTTGGATCAGTATCTGGCTTAGGCTGTTGCTTTCTGCATTGCTAGTGTTTGTAATTCATTGCATTCTCTGGTTCTGAAGAAAGATGATATAGGTTTGTAATTGATTAACCTGTTGTTGTTACTTCCTTTTATAATTAATAAAAGTAAACTTAACTGGGAAAAATTATGCAAAGCAGTGATATTAACTGAAGTTATCCAGATTGGAACCTACCTTCCATTGTTACTCAAATGAACAGCAGAAAAGGAAAAAGGTTTTGGTGGAGGGGTGGTGATGTTGAAAAGAACATCTGTTCTTTTCAATTATTTTCACTCATACTGAATAAAAGGTACAGGGTGGACACTAGAAAAAACTAAACAGAAAATATACAGGTTTGTTTGAATATCTAAGAAGAATTTATTTATGTATTGTCTCTGCACTGCATTGTTCAGTATCATAGTTCCAACACAACAATTGTGCCTCCAGATGTGGTTGAATTATTAAAACCCAAAAGCTCAGCAGCCTCACCGTTTATTAGTGTTCACTATAAATAAATACACTGACGGCACTACCAGAAAAATCAGTGCAAAAAGATGCAATTTAACTTAAATGAATTTTGATTTTGCTAATCTCCTACCAGCATTTTACATTTACTAGTACAGTGAGAGCAATATGCCAACCAGAAATAGACCAAAGACCTACGAAACTTGCCACAGAAAAGCTTCTTCATTATTAGTTCTATTATTTCAACATCATTTGTCATTATCAAGTAATCAAACATCATTTAGTCCATCTTGTTATAGATTTCGGTGGAAACAGACGGTTCTAGGAACATTAAATAGGCACCAAAACACAACCGATATTGCAAAATCATTTACTACCAAAATCCATAATAAATGCCGCCATTACAGATCTCCAGCAAACAAACATATTAAGAAGTACAAAAATAGCTTTAGGATGAGGAAAGGCTAATCAAAATTTCCAGAAGAACAAATCAAATTAACTATCTTCTAGAGGGGATGTTCATATTCTGCTGGGAGGAGATGATCTCAGCAATAGCTTTCATTGCATCAGCCTTCCTATTTGAAATTTTACTTGATTCTTCTTCGTTGTTTGTTTGATCTTCACCAGACTCATCCATTTCAGCTATATCTTGATTAGTTTCGGCAATTTCGAGATCCAAGGATTGAGCTACTTGAGCCACATTGGCCTGTTCTATGCTTGGGTCATCTTCATCTGTGTTCTCGGGTGGGGCTGTACCAGCTTCTTGTGGTGGGGGTACAAAGAAGGGAATTTTACCCCGTTGCCAATCATGTAGAACCATCTTGGCAGCCGTCATTATATCAGGTTCCCCACCCTGAGGCAAAACAAGAAATCTCATTTTGATCACAAACTTTTAGCAGTGAAGTAGGCCTCTTAAAATAAATAAATCAATCACATTGCATTACATTCCCAACCCAAATCAAACACAAACATGCAAGGTATTAGGTATACAAGAAATGTAAAATTTGATCTGTTCTAGCTAACTACAAGGTTTGGCTCCCCCTGAAGAAACGCGGTTTCATGATTGTAATATAATCAGGAACCAGAATCAAGCACAATACCTTCAAAAGTTTTCCAGTGGACTCACTCAACTGGACAAGAAAATCATTCTCATCAGCCCTGCAATAAAATCAGATTTAGTGCAAAACAAAGAAAACAATAAACATCAAGTCCAATGAGAGAGTAGGGGAAGTGTCATACCAATCATCAATCTTATAAGCTCTTTGCAAATGCTCCTTTTTAACCCGTTTTAGTACCTCCCCTATATGCTCAGCTGCATCTTGCAAATTTGTAACACGAACCTAACAATAAAACACTGTTTTACTTACAAATTCCAAGCTAGACAAGTCATAATTATGGACACTTATGACAAACAAAAACAACATACCACGCCCTTGAGAACTACGTCAGTCTCAGAATCATTGTTGTGGTACACCACACCAGGAGAATCAATTAGGAAAATTCTTTTGGTCAAGGTGATATACTGCCAAACCTTGGTCTCTCCTGGGATTGGAGCCGCCTTGCAAACCTTCAAATACATAAAAAAAAAGATAAAATCAGAATCTTCAAAGAATACAAATACTATATAAGGAAAGATCATACAAGTTACAAGAAAAATTTACATTTTTGGAGCGTAAGGTGTTAATAACAGATGACTTTCCAACGTTAGGATAACCAACAAACCCAACAGAGATGGCCTGTTTGTCGTTCTTCAGGCGTGCATATTGCCTCAGGACTGATAAAAGAGATCCCTAAAATATATAAAAAATTAGTTTGCCTGTCCAACAATGCTACTAGATGTCAAAAAACATAATTGATAAAAGAAACTATATCCCAAAAGAATGACAAATAATATCTCAGACCCTTTCACAGCCAGAAACTGCATTTAAAAAAAAACCTTCTTTCTCAGTGATTCTACATGAGCAAACCACTTCTCCAGCATTTCAGAGGCATACAATGTATGTGCTATTTTTAAGAAGCCAAAGGTACAAAAGAGAAGTCCACAACTATGCTGAGAATTAGGCATAGAGATAAACCTTGCCAAAGGAGTTGGTGACGCTGGCATGAAATGCTATAGTAGGGTACTCCTTTGACAAAACACGAAGCCAACCTTTCGTCGCCCATGCTGGTATCAGATCACACTGCAACAACAACAGTTAAGAAAGGAATAAGCAATGTTCTGAGCAATAGTTAAGTTATGTATAAGACTGCACCAACCTTATTAAGTAAAAGAACCATGTGTTTGTGCATGGAACGTTCCTTTAACTGCTTTTCCAAATGGAAGCATCTTGTTCCCTGTGGATCTCTTGCATCAAGGACCTGGATATGGGGAAACAAACCATAAAACAAACTTAGCAATCTCTTTCCCACATAATGTATAAACCATAAAACTGGTTTTGACTTCTGTGAAGGACAAAAGTAACTCATTCAAGACTAACTAACAACATAAGCTGAGCTATTCAGTTCATCAGTTGAACTAAAGGATTCTTGGAACTGACACAATTAGGGGATCAGTTTGGTTATCATTAGGGCCCAGATGCCAGACAAAATACATCACAAGTACCTGCCCAAACTGAACTCAGCCCACAGTATCAGTTGGGACTTCATTGTAACCATAACCGAAATCAATACCACAAATAAACCCACCACAAAGACATAAGAATCAAAACCATCAAATCCTATCATGCCTAAGTTTTTCCTGGACAGGCACTGGTTTGGTAACTCTAGATTTGTAAACAGGAAATGTAAGAATGGAAAAAAGGAATCCAGACGGCAGAGAAGTTGACAAAAGGAGAACAAGAGCCTAATTACCTGGACAACAACATCAGAGGAATCAACAACCTTGTAAAGTTCACCCCAAATTCTCTTACTCTGTCCTTTTTCAAACATAGTGTGCCTGACCAAGTCTCTGAGACCATCTTCTTCTCTGTCGTTTGGTAGCTTGGCCGATGCATATTTTTGTTCGAACTCATCTAAAAATGATCACCAAAAACAACATATAAATACATATACCAAGGCAGAGCATGATCACAACTTTATATCTATATACATTGCGTTCGGCTTACCTTGAGAGGTGCCAGCTCTGTTAAGGAGGGACTCATAGTCAGACACCAAAAGATTGGGGCGTTTCCTTTTTCCCTTCGGACCGAAAGCATGCGCAAACGGCTGTGTGTCAAGGAGATGTGCCTTTGCTTGCTGTTTCAAAAATATCACACAAAGATCATTACCTCCAAATTAATTAATTAATTAAGGGTGCAGCACAACTGATGATGCAGCATAGATGGAGGCCATAATGATAAGGGAATAGATACATAGATACCAAAAGCGATATCAAAATTAATTTAAAGCGATATATTAGCATATTAAAGCTACTAATTTGAATAGTTTCTCAACTAACATGAATATTAATCCAGTCGGTATCAATTTTGATACAAGTAGCACATTAAAGCAATTAATTTGAGTAGTTTCTCAACTAATATGAATATATCAATTTTGGTATCAAGTTTGGTATCCTAATGATAACAATACCTTTTGGTGATCCTGAAGAAGGGAAAGAGGCAACTTCCTCTCCTTGAGAATAACATTGTACTGGTTGGACATGCGGCTCTGGAGCTCCTCGCGGAAGAACTCGAGCTCCTTCTGGTTGACAACCCTGGTGTTCCCGAACCAGCGCCGGTCGGGCTCGATGCGGGTGTTCGGGAGCTCCTTGGACTGGAGGTCCTGCCAGAGGAGCTTGCCCTTGGTGTCCCGCTTGGGCCTCTGGTTGACCATCTTGAGGCGGCGCACCGTGGCGGCGGAGCGCATGCTCTTGTCGCCGCCCTTCCCCTTGCCATTGCTCCGGTTCACGTCTAAGGAGTGCCTCGGCTTGCCCGACACGTTCACGCCCTTCTCCTTCTTCTTCCCCATTTTCGTTCGTGGGGAGCGAGTGGGCAGCTAGGGTTTGGAGGGTTTGGAGAGGGGGAGAAGGGAACGCGGCGGCGAAAGAAAGAAAGAAGGAAAGGGTTTCGGCAGCAATAGTTATGGGTTATTGGATTACAAGCTGCCCGTTCGTCCCAGAGCTGACCGGAATTTTTTATTTTCTGACCCCAGTTCGGCGTACAAAGTGACTTAAACCCTTACTAAATCACACTAGTTCGAAAAAATAAAAAAGTAAAAGAAAAAATAAAAAATAAAAGAAAAAATAAAAAGAACTTAAGAAAACTTAAGCCTTAAACTATAGATATGACTTCTTTAGGAATCGTGGTAAGACTTAAACCCCGGTCAAAAAGAAGTTTAAGGAGAAACTTTTAATCCGTGCTAAGGAGCTTGCGTTCGGAAGGATTAAGAGACTAAAGAAGCTAAAGAAAGTCTAAGAAAGCTTAAGGAGGGGTTGCCGAATAGTCCCTACAGAAAATAGATTTCATATCCTCTGTAGCGCTGCATTGTGTAGCGCAAGATGTAAACTGTTATATCATCTCAGAATCTGTACTGGCTCGAATCTCCAGATGATCTAACGATTCACATCTCGTGCTACACAATGCAGCGCTACATAGGATGAGCACTACAGAAATTATGTTTTACAAAGTTACTTATAAATATCAATATTTTATTAATATTTATGAGGTCTTTTCTAAAATTCAAAATAAATACTTAGAAAACTTTAAAAATGAAAAAAAAATTGTATTCTTCAATATTTTCATATAAAGAATCTATTGAGTACCATAAATTCTAATTTCGGATACAATAACATAAATTTTAAGGAGTTAGTATAACAGTAACTCTTACAATTGTATCATTAATTTTAAATTGATATATTAGCATATGTGCTGTTCAAACTTTAAATTAAAGCAAAATTTCAACATTTTCCATCTTCTTATATATAAGACAAGATAATATGTAAGAATATCAATATATAAATAAAAAAATAATTATACAAATTTTGGAAAATAAGATATTTTAATCAAGCATTTGCAAATAATTATACATGCTATTTTAAAAAAATGCAAAACAAATATTTAGAAAACTCTAAAATGAAAAATTTTTGTATCCCTAATATTTTCATATAAAGAATTTATTGAGCACCATAAATCGAAATCACATAAATTTTCATATAAAGAATTTATTGAGCACCATAACTCTAAACATGTTGTTGGATATTTTGTGATATGTACGTTTGGATCATGTTACGTAAGGATTAGTGAAAGAATAGAGGAATTGAGAATAGTATGTAAGATTAGTGAAAAATAGTGATTTGGATTAGTGGTGGAGGATAGTGAAAGTTTTTGCTATCCAAAAAAAGAGAAATATTGTTTGGATTGTATGCTTGGAATAGTGACGGTGGGAATTGATAGAATAATATTTCTTTGCCCAACCAACCAATAATTTGCTTTAAAATATGCTAACTGTTAGGCCCATTTGATTTATATTATGAAATTATCAATTAAATATTTTAATTCTAGTTATCAGATAACTTGTTTTCATATGTATTATATGAAATATTTAAAAAATAATATATATGCGTATATGAACACACATGAAGATATGAAATACATCATGCAGGCAATCAGTAATGCTCTACAAACAAGCCAAAGTTTCTAATAATTAAACATACTAGAGTTGTTACTCGGCCTCACCCTGAAAAGTGGTATCAAATAAATAACTAAAAATTTTATAAATTTTAAATATTTATATTAAACAAAACTTGAACAAAAATTTTAAATATTTAATGTAATTAAATAATAATAATAATAATAATAATACAATAATGTATAAATAAGAATACATATAAATGTTGGATCATTTTAAGAGTTAAAATTTGTTTTAAACATATCACATTCATCTTATTTAATAAGATTTAATAAAGAGAGGAAAAACAATATAAGTCATTGGATCAAAGTAGATGAAGAGTTTCAAATAAAATTAATAGTTAATAATAATGATGATGCGGTATAGTTGAGGTGCTTGGAAATCTACCACTCTTTATGGTATAATATAGATTTACGGAAAAAAAAAACGATCCTAATTCCAAACACAGATTAAATCGGATATCTATTGCTTAGTATGCTTTGGATGGTAATAAGATCTCCTTGATATTTGTAAACACAACATCGATATCGAAAGCTGAGGAGAGCAAAGAATAGAGTCGAGAAGAGACAAGTAAATGAGGTCTCTATAGACTCGGCGTGGTGAGGAGAGCACAATGAAGACCTCGACAGCAACGATGTTCTCGTCTATCGTTGGATATTTGCAGAAGGAAGACATTGTTGGTCTTTCTTTCTTTCTTTTTTTTTTGGAAGATGAAACCAGGAAGGAGAAGGGTGGGAATTGAGAAATGAATGAAAAATTGTGTCTGCCCACTTTTGCTATTGTCTTTTTCAACCCAAATCAGCTGTTCTTGGCTTCTTGCTATTCTAACTTTTAGATGGAACAACGGAACAACACTAACCTGGAGCTATTCTGATTAGCAGATGTTTGTTTGGATTGCACATTTGCACCCCATCCTGGAATAGATTGCTATTCCGCTGCTCCGTTATTTTTGTGTGATCCAAACATATTTAGTAAATAATTTAAAGTGTTACATACTATGGCGCTGAGATATGAACACAACTACAGATCAAATTATTTACTAAATATGTAACACATTCAGCCCAATTCGGTTGCCACTGAAGAGCATATATCTGATTTCTGAAGTTGAGACTTCTCTGAATGTACTTCAAGTTCATGAATCTTGTAAATAAGAAAATTGGAAATGAGGTTTGATAGTACCCAAGAAGATCTGCTGAATCGATTTCAAGAAACCTGAAACACTTTTCTCGTAGCACTATAATCTGAAGAAAGTTGTATGAATATAAACTAAACAGGAGGGTACTTGAAACATTGGAATTATTATAAGTTCATGAGGAATCTCAGCAAATTTGTCTTGGATTAATTATTCATTACTATCTTCACATATCCTGCTCATCTAAGGTAGCTGAGACACCAGTTTGAATTAGTTTGAACAGCCCGGTGGATCAGACACAGCACAGAATTTCAAATTCAAACCCGATTGAAAAGAACCGTCGATCGATCCAATTCGACCTAACCTGCAAATCAGATGAAGCTAAGCTGCAATCAGAGAGAGACCAAGTCGATCAAATATCAGCAATATATATCAACCCAACCCGACCCGAACCGAAATCAAATAGCATGCAATCTAATTTAAATCAACATATGATCCAAAAAAAATAAATATTAAACTTGATCCGACCCGCCCAATCTGAACTTGAACCTGACCCACCTGCCCAATTTGCTACCTCTACTCATATGTACCAGACAAACTGATACAATACTAAAGTAAAATAAACTTCAAGCAATCAGAAATTTGACACACAACTCCCACAATCCTCCCTCCCTAATTGTATTTCATTGAAAATGTTTGTGATACAGAGAACATGTCAAGACAGTGCTTAAATAGAGATACAAGATACATTTGATATCTTTCTTTTTTTCATAACAAAGCAAAAACGGAAAATAACAAAAAGGAAGAAAATCCATCTGTGACTTGCGTATCACAACACCTCAAATATTCTCTTTAATTATTTGGCTTGCAATATCTATGAGTATCTCAACACTCCCCCTCAAGTTGCACCGTAGAGAACATCGGAGGTCAACTTGTTAGCAAATTTTTGAAAGACCTCTTTAGATAATGGCTTCGTGAACACATCAGCCAACTGATCTTTGCTTCGAAGATATGGAGTCTCAACTGTTTTATCTAGAACTTTTTCCCGCACGTAATGGCAAGCAACCTCAATATGTTTTGTCCTCTCATGAAAAACAGGATTGGAAGCTATATGGATAGCTGCTTGATTATCACAAAACAACGGTGTTGGTTTGTGGATGAACGAGTGTCCCAATTCCTGGAGAAGCAATCGTAGCCAAACAATCTCACTGGTAGCACTAGCCATTGCACGGTATTCTGCCTCAGCACTTGAGCGAGCAACAGCCGTTTGCTTTTTACTTTTCCAAGTCACCAAGTTACCTCCAACAAACATGCAGAAACCAGATGTTGACTTCCTGTCCATCGGGTTACCTGCCCAATCTGCATCAACATATCCAATTATATCAAGATTCCCATTATTTTTCATTAAGATTCCTCTTCCTGGTGCCAACTTTAGATATTTGAGAATTTGATTTACTAATTCTAAGTGACTCTTGGTAGGCTTCTGCATAAATTGGCTCACATAACTCACTGCATATGCTATATCTGGACGAGTCATTGTGAGGTAAATTAATTTACCTACTAGCCGTTGAAAATGGCTAATGTCATCAAGGAGCTCTTCATTTGAGTCAAATTTTTGATTGTACATCATTGGAGTATTAGCAGGTTTTACTCCTAGTTTACCTGTTTCTCTCAGTAAATCTAGCACATACTTACGTTGACACAAAAACAACCCTTTGTCAGAATGAGCTATTTCAATACCAAGGAAGTACTTTAATTTTCCAAGATCTTTTATGTCAAATTCAGTTCTTAGATGTGTTTTAAGAGCATCAATTCCACTTTGATCACTTCCTGTAATCACAAGATCATCCACGTATATGAGAATCACAACAATACCTTTATCTGTAGTAAGTCTAAACATTGATGAATCGGCCTCTCCTTTCTTGTATCCAATTTTAGTTAGGGCTGAACTCAACTTACCATACCAAGCACGTGGGGACTGTTTAAGTCCATAGATAGCCTTTTTTAAACGACACACCATTCCCTCACTTCTAGTTACTGACAAGCCAGGTGGTATGTCCATATAAACTTCCTCTTCCAATTTGCCATGAAGAAACGCATTTTTAACATCCATTTGGTAAAGGGGCCATCCAGAATTAACAGCTACCGACATAACAGTACGAACTGTATTCATTTTGGTTACAGGAGCAAAAGTCTCTTTATAGTCCACCCCATAAGTTTGAGTATACCCCTTTGCCACTAATCTGGCCTTATACCTTTCTATCGATCCATCACTATTAAATTTAGTTTTATAAACCCATCGACATCCTACAGTTTTCTTTCCGTGTGGTAACTGGACAATATCCCATGTACTGTTCTTATTTAATGCTACCAACTCTTCATTCATGGCACTAACCCATTGGCTTAATTTATTTGCTTCTTCAAAACTGGTCGGTTCAATTTGAGACTCAACAGCAGCCAAAAAGTTGCAAAAATTCTGTGATATTTTATCATACCTGACTAATTTCTCAATGGGATAATTGGTGGAGCAATAAGTTATGAAGTCATTAAACTTTGTCGGAAATTTCACCGCACGAGAGGATCTTCTCAAATCAGTAATCGGCTGCTCCACTTGACTGTCTACCTCCTGGTTTGTTTCACCTGTTGTTGCAGTTTCCAACTGCTCACTAGGTTCAGAGGCGGCTTGTACATCAGAATCCTCAATAGGACTTTGGCCATGAGAATTTCTAGCTTCTTCATTTATTACTTCTTCTGATCCAGTCCACAAGCCACCTAATGAGGGTATGGAGAATTCACTGTACGTGCTTTGTTGCCCCTGAAATTCATCTTTGTAAAACAAGTTATTTTCACAGAAAGTTACATCTCTAGAGATATAAGTACGTTTGGTAATTGGATTAAAACACTTGTAACCCTTCTTCGTAGAAGAGTACCCGACAAACACACATTTATGTGCTCGGGGATCCAATTTTCCTCCAACTTGAGAATGCACGTAACAAACACATCCAAAAACCTTTAAGTGAGAAATCCCAATTTCTCTATTGTACAAAATTTCTAGAGGCCTCTTGTACGCAAGTACCCGACTAGGAAGTCGATTAATAAGATAACAACTCGTGAGGACTGCATCAGCCCAAAAATTTTTTGGTAGATTTCCAAAAAATAGAAGAGCACGAGTGACTTCTAAAAGGTGCCGATTTTTTCTCTCTGCAATCCCATTTTGTTGAGGAGTACCAACACAAGACGTTTGATGAACAATTCCCATATTGCGAAGAAATGTTTGAAATGCACCATTAGTATATTCTGTACCATTATCGGTTCGAAGAACCTTGATAGTCGTGCCAAATTGATTTCTAACCATGTTGTAAAATTCTTGAAAAATCATGCACACTTCACTTTTTGATTTTAAAAGATACAACCAGGTTGTTCGAGATTTATCATCAATAAACGTGACAAAATATTTAAAGCCATCTTTGGATTCAACCGGGGCATTCCCCCAAACATCAGAATGGACTAGATCAAACAAGTTATCAGCCTTTTCAACCCGTTCTCCAAAAGGTAACCTATGCTGCTTAGCATAATGACAAGAGTCACAAGAACTAGAATCTAAAGACAAATTTAAAAAGCTTAACACATGATCAGAAGGGTGTCCTAATCGTTGGTGCCACAATTGAGCGGAAACTTTGTTTGTCACAGCAAACACAGAGGAGTTTAAGTTGACCACATACAACCTGTTGACCAGCTGTCCTTCACCAATCTTCATCTTGGATAACCTGTCCTGAAATACTACCTTCTGAGGAGTAAAGATAACATTACAATTCCATTGGTTAGCACATTTGCTGACAGAGAGTAAATTTTTCTTAAGATCTGGTACAATTACAGCATCAATTTCCTTTTGAAAAATGCTAGCCTTTCCTGTACCTTTAGTTGGTATTGTGACACCATTTGCTACAGTTACATGGGAATAAAACCGGTTTTTGCTAGTATGAAAAAGTCCTTTTTCAGAACTGAACATATTATCAGTCGCACCAGAATCAATAATAGCTTGTGAATTTAAGTTTGAAGCAAAAACATAACCATTACCAGTAGCTTTAACCACATTTGCGGTGTCAGACCCAGCACCTTGCATCTTCAAAAACTGTTGGAATTGTTCACTGAGTTGGTTCAGCTTCGCATTCACATCAGCTACTTCCACTGACCCCACATGATTTGCTACTGCTGAACTCCCTTCTGTTGTTCTGAACTTTGCTGGTTTGAGGTTTGGATGAAGCACCCAACATCTGTCCTTTGTGTGTCCTTCACGCTGACAGTGGTCACAATAGAGCTTGCGCTTTTCCTTACCTCTACTCCAACGACTACCATTGAAGTTTGTGCCAGAATTTGCAGCAACAGAAAAGGCAGAACTTTCTGCTGGTACACCATCTCTGGTGGCTGCAGTCTTGCTCCCCATGACTCGTCTTCTTGCTTCTTCACTCTGGATGATTGAGCAAACTGTGTTAAAAGAGGGCAGCTCCGGTCGCATGAGAATATCACGCTTTGCCTCCTCAAATTCACTTGAAAGACCAGCTAGAAGAAGAAAGATTCTGTCATGCTCTTCCCTTTTCACATATTCTTGAACAGTGGCAGCAACTGGTCTGTACTGACGAAGTTCTTCCCATTGCCCTTTTAATTTACCAAGATACTCAGTGAAGGTCTGATTGGAGTCTTGCTTAGAGTTAACAAGATTCTGTTGCAATTCAAAGATTCGAGAAGCATTGTTGGTGTGACCATACATCTCAAATAAATTATCCCATAGTGCCTTCGCAGATTCTGCGTAGGCGAAAATCTCATACACTTGTGGCTCCATGGAGTTAAATAGGAGAGATAAGACAGAAAGATCACCGGTCTGCCATTGATCGAAGTCGTCGCCATCAGACTTCGGAGGTTTTGTTCGGCCATCGATGTAACCGAGCTTTCCTCTTCCACCAAGAGCAACAGTTACTGCTCGTGCCCAAGGACGGTAGTTGGTGCCGTCGAGGAGAAAATGGGTAAGCTTTTGATCCTTCTCTGTTGCCATGATAAAGCAACAGCAGACTTTTCAGTTTGAAAGGAGAAGAATGAGAATTGATAGAATGGGGGGGGGCTAAGAGAAAAAAGTGGTGGCTGACAAGATTTTTTTTTTTACTTGGATTTGAATTAGAGAAACAAAAAAAAAAAAAAAACACCAGGAAATAGGTTAACGTGGTGTAAGGAGAGAGGCAACAAGTTTGCTAAAGATATCTAGCAAACAAGGAACTGGTACAGTACCGTTCTTCAGTACTATACGAAAAAAAAAAACTCTCAATTCAAACTTTCGCTCTGATACCATAAAGTAAAATAAACTTCAAGCAATCAGAAATTTGACACACAACTCCCACAATCCTCCCTCCCTAATTGTATTTCATTGAAAATGTTTGTGATACAGAGAACATGTCAAGACAGTGCTTAAATAGAGATACAAGATACATTTGATATCTTTCTTTTTTTCATAACAAAGCAAAAACAGAAAATAACAAAAAGGAAGAAAATCCATCTGTGACTTGCGTATCACAACACCTCAAATATTCTCTTTAATTATTTGGCTTGCAATATCTATGAGTATCTCAACAAATACAAACATCTACAGTTATATAATTATTAATTTTCTTAGAAGAGTAAAAGGCGTAATTACTAATTAAAGAATATATAGAAAGGGTTGAAATATGTTTTCACTTTGCATAAGCAGTTAGGTAGGACAAGGACTTGAGGTACTTAAAATTAATTACCTCCTTAATTAACCGAGTTAGTCAAGGCAATAACATACATAAAATATGCCTCCTGTTAAATCAGCCTTGGTAAATTCTCAACTGGTGCATCATATATTGGAACGATGTATATATATATATATAAGATTTATAATCAAGTAATTGACTTGGCAAAAACATAGATTAGTATAGAGCAACATCTTGGATCCATTGAAAAACTGTCTATACATCTATAGACGTGTACAGAATATATATAACAGGTACATCCTAAAATGTAACTTATGGACGCTCTGCTATGGATGGTTTTTCTATGGACGCCGGCCAGGCATTACTCGTCAGTATATGACATATGTAGCTAGCTAGGTCCTCCTGTGGTATCTTTGAACAAGTTATAAGTCCATATTTGTATTAATTAACGAGTAGATTAATTACTCAATCACTTGTAATTCATTCATTAATTAGGCCATTTATCTGGGACATTAAAATTTAAAAGGAACTTCTAAATTGCAAGTACAGTACAGTACTTGTTACTGGCAACAATGGTACTGAAACTACTGATTGTCCAAGTTTTTGTGCTGCTCTTACAGTGCAAGAGCACGGTATCTGCGAGGATATCTCTGCCAGGGTGCCCAGACAACTGCGGCAGAGTCCCCATCCCGTACCCTTTCGGAATTGGCAGAGGTTGCTTCATGGAGGGATTCGAGGTCCTGTGCAGCGCAGAGAACGGCGAAAGCGCGCCTACGCCATATGTGACCGGTCATAGCAACATCGGGAACATGACCTTGCTGAATGTAGATCTGTCTTTGGGCCAGGCACGTGTCGGCATGCCTATATCTTCCCAGTGCTATAATGAGACGGCGAAGGCCGATGACGACGTCTTTTGGTTCGTAAACGGGTCCGGCACACCCTTCAAGCTCAACCACATGAAGAACAAATTTACAGTTGTTGGTTGTAATAACCTTGCCTACCTTCAGCTTGCCAATGATGAATACGAGTACTTGGGCGGGTGTGTTTCGGCATGTGGCAGCCTACAGAGCCTCGCCGACGGCGGTGGCGGCTCCTGCGCAGGAGTCGGTTGCTGCCAGACGGCCGTCCCCAAAGGAATAAACTTGGTTCAATTCTGGTTCGATAAGAGGTTCAACAGCTCTGCAGTGAAAGATTTCAATCCTTGTGGCTATGCCACAGTGCTGGAAGATGCTGCATTCAGTTTCAAGACCTCTTACATCACCACGAACGAGTTGACCGGGCAAGAGATGCCGGCTGTCATCGACTGGTCCATAGGAACCGCACCGTGCGAAATTGCACTGATGAACAAATCCTCTTATGCATGCAGAAGCAGTTCCAGTGTTTGCTTGAACTCGATCCATGGCTCGGGTTACCTCTGCAACTGCTCTGACGGTTATCAAGGCAATCCGTACCTCGACGGAGGCTGCCAAGGTCTCTTTCTCTCTCTGCCTTTCTTTCAATGAATATGTATTAGTGTTATGCTCTTAATTGTGTCTTGTATTCATGCAGACATCAATGAATGTGCCAACCAAAATCCATGCTCCAAACCAGGGAAATGCCACAATCTTCAAGGAGGATACCGGTGCTCCTGTCCGTTCGGCTGGCAAAAAAAACATAACAGTACGTCGACGGAGTGCGAACTCAACTTGACACTGATATTAGGTATGCGATTCTAACCTAACCTAATTGCCAATGCACAAAATTAATTTGAGCATCCAAAGCTATAAAATTTTCAACCATTTGGAATGTTTTTTTTCCTCATGGAATTCCAGCAATGTTAAGAATAAAGTTTTAAGTTTGATTGATTAGAATTTGAACTAAAATTCAAGGGAAATTTGCACAATTGTTGTAGGAACCTCTGCTGCTGTTGTGGCTCTACTGTTTCTGGGGTTTGGGACATACATGGTCCAAGAAAAAAGAAATCTGTCTAAATTAAAAGAAAAGCACTTTCAAGAACATGGAGGTTGGATTTTGTTAGAGGAGATTAAATCAAAACAGGGGTTTGGTTTTGTAATTTTTTCGAAACAACAAATAGAACAAGCAACAAATAATTTTGACAGCACAAATATTATCGGCCATGGAGGTCAGGGTACTGTCTACAAAGGAATTTTACGAGATCGGACAGTTGCCATCAAAAAATGTAAGATGGTTGATGAGAACAAGAAGAAAGAATTCGGAAAAGAGATGCTTATTCTCTCCCAAATTAACCACAAGAACATTGTGAAACTGCTAGGCTGTTGCCTGGAAGTCGAGATTCCAATGCTAGTATATGAATACTTACCAAATGGTACTCTTTATGAGTACATCCATTGCAAAAATTCAGGATCACGGATTCCTCTTGTTACCCGTCTAAGGATTGCTTATGAATCTGCAGAAGCACTTGCCTATTTGCACACATCAGCATCTCCTCCGATTTTCCACGGAGATGTGAAATCTGCAAACATTCTTTTGGACCAAAATTTCGCAGCAAAAGTATCTGATTTTGGAGCCTCAATGCTAGCCCCAAGAGATAAATTAGAGTTTGTCACTCTTGTGCAAGGAACATGGGGATACCTCGACCCAGAGTACATGCAATCTTGTCAATTGACAGACAAAAGTGACGTATACAGTTTCGGTGTTGTTCTCTTAGAGCTTCTAACCAGAAAACCCATAATTGATTTCGATACAACAGAGGAAGAGAGGAGTCTATCTTCTCGCTTTCTGTCTGCCATGAAAGTGAACAAAATGCACGAGCTTCTGGATGATGAAATCAAACATGAAGCTGATATGGAACTAATCGGGGAAGTCGCAGAGTTGGCTAAGGCATGCCTAAGTATGAAGGGGGAAGAGCGACCTATGATGGTGGAAGTGGTCGAGGAGCTTCATCGAATCAGCAAAATCAAGCAGTATCCTTGGGGACAGCAACAAGATCCCGACGAAACAAAGGTTTTGCTCAGTGAAGGATTTCATGGTGACATAGAAATCGAGCATTCCCGCTACCATCTCAGTCTAGATAAGGAAGCCGTCGAGAGCATTGCTTTCGGTCGTTAACCGGAAATCCATTCCTTCTGTCAGGTATATTGCTTTTTTCTTCATGTAGTGCTCCTTTTTGGTTCCTGTATATTGCTCTCTTTGTAATCTTTCCATAAGAGTAATACCTAACGTTCTACCTGTCCATAACGTTTATAAGTTACAAAAGCAGATGTATCTGTTACATTTTTTGTATGTCCATATTTGTATGTCTATAGACGTATGGACATGTTTTCAATGGACACAAAAACGTTTCTCTATACTGAATTAATCTTGAACAAGATAATATCTGATTTCAGCCTTTCAGGTTTTTGGATTGGGTTTCTTCAGTTATATCTTTCTAGCTGACCTATTGACGCTTTTTTTTTTCTGGGTAGGTAGCACTGGACAATATATATATAAGCATGCTCGTGACGATGAAAATTTTAATATTTTTATTTAAATCTTAAAAATAAAAAAGTTTTATAAGTATGTATATTATTATTATTTGTAGATTTATTATGTTTGCAATGGCATACAATTTAAGTCTTGTTTGGTAGACCATCAGAAACTCATTACACTACCACTGTTGTAAATTAAAGCACATAAAATTAAACTGAACTATCAAAAAAAAAAAAAAAATTCAAATTGATTAAAATTTAAAATACTATCAATAAGTTACAAAATACATCTATAATTTATCTTCTATTTTTAAGATTTTTTATTTTCAAATTTATTAAAAAGTTTCATTGTCGAAAACAATTCCTTAACACTTTCTCATGAACTTCTTTAGGTAAGAAAAACAGATTGTTATACAAGTATACACCCATTATCAGATCAGAATGAACAATACAAATGAGACAGTTGTTGTAATTTGAAAACAAGACTAATGATTTACTATTTGCAAAAGTTACAATAGATGCAGAAATGCTTATGTACAAAGGGCAAAAGAAATCTCTCTTCTCAACTGACAACTTGGAAGTCTTGAACTGTACAAACATGAAACAATCTATTTTATCCTTTTCTTTTCAAAGCAAAGGAGCATTCTAAAACCCTAAAAGGAATGGGGGAGAAAAGGAAAAGAAAGAAAGGGGATAGCCGATTTTGTCCATAATGACCCGATGCATTTCATATTCTTTACTGCAAGCAGAAGCAAAAAGATTAAAGAAAATCTTATTTGCTCTCCACAAGAAAAAGGAAATATAATGCAAACTGAATGCATTTTGGTCATCGGGTGAATGCTTCAGCTTTGATGAATACAGACCGGTTTGGTAGATAATACTTCGATATCGTCAAGGGCAAACTCACTTCACATGAGAATCATAGGCATCTAAAACTGAATTCGGGATCACAAGGGGTAGTTTATCTATGTACATGAAAAGGCGCCTTAGATTCTCCCTCGTGATGGTTGCTGTGTCGACTATGTCCCTGTCGTCGGTTAATATCCACAAATCAGCCGAATTCACTCTCTTGATGTTGTCCCGGCAAAATGGGCACGACTGAGATCTCGATCTCCTACATTTTCGTAATGATTTTTCAGACTTTATTTTTACGAAATCACATATCAAAATATGGTAAGGGAATATAATGCGAGTGTCAGGTCCTGGTACAGTTCACCCGTAATTTGTACCAGTACAGTAGCCTTCAGAATTTTGCTACTGGTGTCTACTTTAGATTGATGGGTATAGACTTGTCTGGTACTGAAATTTAGTTGCCTCGGATTAAAAACTAAAATATCAGCTTGCCGGTATGTGCTTGCAATCGTTGTGACTTGTGAGTGAGCATATAGCATGAATACCAATCTCGGTAGCAATTCAAGCACATCGAATGCGTGCAGCTGGGTAGGACTATTCTGCTATTAGTCTCCAAGCAAATCCCGCATTCCTCCTCCATCTCATTCTCAATCTCATACAGAGGTTGCTTCTTCTTGTCTTCCTGCTCTCTCCTCCGGTATCTCTCTATGCACATTGCCTTTTGCTTTCTGTCTTCCATGTCATTGATTCCCTTTCCGAGTTGCATCAGCGAAGGAAATATTACAGCTGCTTGTGTCAAATATAAGAAGTGTTACGATGCATTATATACATAGCACTTGAAATATAATATTAATATCAAAGTGTTACGATACTTTATATACTTGGTTTTCTGACAAGGAGAAATCTATTGATCTAAATAATTCCTGATCATCCAGTAGCAATGTTTTTCCTGCTACCTAAGTATGGTAAAATGATTATGAATCTGTAAAATTTTCTTTCTGAAAGGATAATGAAGCAACAAATAGTATTTGGAAATTCAGTGGAGTGTATACTCATATATATATATAGTGAGAGCAAAACTATTATACTAACGTTAGTATTTCGGACCGAATAGTATTTGGAAATTCAGTGGACCGAAATGCTAACGGCTCAAAATTGTTGTTATTATGTCCGAAATCATGATTTATGGTGCTCAATAAATTCTTTATATGAAAATATTGGGAAATACAAAAATTTTCCATTTTTAAAGTTTTTTAAGTATTTGTTTTGCATTTTTGAAAATAACTTGTACAAACATCAATATTTTATTAATATTTATGAGCTATTTCCTAAAATTCAAAACAAATACTTAGAAAACTCTAAAAATAAAAAAAATTTTGTATTCCCCAATATTTCCATATAAAGAATTTATTTAGCACCATAAATCGTTATTTCGGACACGATAACAACAATTTTGAGCCGTTAGCATTTCGGTCTGAAATGCTAACATTAGTATAATAGTCAAACTCTATATCCTCAATTTTTTTAAATAAGCCCCGAAAAATACAAATTCACGACTTTAAGCCCTGTAACACACAATTTTCATATTTGAGCCGGACGGTACTGTCCAATCGGGATGGGACGGTACCTCCACGTCCAGACTAGCAAAATGGGACGGTGCTGAAAGGAGACGTCCAACTTTTCAAGGTGGACGGTGCCCTTCAGCAACGTCCAGGTGTCTGACGTGTCGTAATTGGGACGCTGCTGAAGGGCACCGTCCGTTCACAAATCTAGACGCAGGGAACTATCCCGTCCAGTTGGGACGGTTCAGTAATCTCCCGTCCAATGGGACGGCTCGATACTGTGGCGTCCAAGGTGGACAGTTGTGGCGTCCAAGATGGACGGTTCAGTACCATAGTGTCCCCTTCCCTTTACACTTGTCCCCTTCTTTCCTCTTTCTCTCTTTCTTTTTTCCCTGCTGCTCCTCGGCACTGCAGCAGGACAAAAGAAAGAAAAAAGAAAGAAAGGGACGAAGAAAGAAAGAAAGGGACGAAGGAAATGAAGGTGGACGATGCTGTATATTCCCGTCCAAGTTGGACAGGCACTTACCATACCGTCCAGGTTGGACGGGAAGGTACAGAGCCGTCCAGATCTGTGAACTGACGGTGCCCTTCAGCAGCGTCCTAGTTACAACGCGTCAGACACCTGGACATTGCTGAAGGGCACCGTCCACCTTGAAAAGTTGGACGTCTCCTTTCAGCACCGTCCCATTTTGCTAGTCTGGACGTGGAGGTACCGTCCCGTCCTGGTTGGACGGTACCGTCCGGCTCAAATGTGAAAATTGTGTGTTACGGGGCTTAAAATCGTGGATTTGTATTTTTCGGGGCTTATTTAAAAAAATTGAGGACTCTATATAGTGAATAGACAATTTTACAGACATATTTTTTATTGAAGAAAAAGGCTAAGAAACAAGAGCGAGATGACTAATTTTAAACTGAAATCATATACCATAGAATTCCCTGATGCTTGCTTTTCTTTCATGTGTTGACATGGTTGTAGTTCCGTCTAAATAAACCTGTGTAGGCAAAAAACTTGTATAAGTGCCCTACAGTATACATCTCAAACTACTTCTTCCTTGACTAAACGAGAAATGCCTTATATACACATACAGATGATTGAATATTTGTGCCTTTAATTAAGTATGCTTAAACTAAACCATTGCTCATCAAAGCCCAAGTATTACAAGAAAAAAGAAATAATTAATTAAGGAAATGTAAAAAAAGATAAGACTTTGTAAATGAGTATTCGCAGAAGACCGAGAGTGCCGGCGAAGCTACAGTCGGTCCATTGGACAAGGAATAGAAGAAAATGTGCCACGGGACTGTATGCCATCCTCATCTGCAAGCATGCCCCGTCATACTCCCGCTTAAACTCGGACGCCCTGAAAAAATCATCGAATTTTTTTTTGGTAACTGGCAAACTGCACATTTTCAGTTTTTTTTTTTTTTTTGATGAAAATTTATTTTTTTTAATTTTCTTAGAATATTTTTTCTGTGTTATTTTTGGTAATGATTCCACTGTTCCACAGTTTGATCTGTTTTTGGTTGTTCCATATTTGATAAAAAAAAAAAAAAACCCCTTATTTGAGTGACATGCTAACAGCAGAATTAATTTGACACATAAACCATCCACCCCACCAAAAAAGAAAAATAAAATTTGCAAGAAGGGAGAGAAATTGTATTTTACATGTTTAATTAGACAAATATTCTTAATTAACAATCTACCATCCACCAACCATATATACAAGAAAAAAAAAAAAAAAACTTACAATTTCTAAATCTAAGAACACGGCATAACAACATATACTATATATAATATAGCTAGCTAGGATGAAAGGAAAAGCAATGATTTGATCAGAGGGAATTGAATTGGATGGATTAATAAGTGGTGAAATTAATTACAGTGAATTGGCATGCTGGATGTCAGCTTCGAGCAGCTTGAGCGAGTCCTTGAAGGATTTCCCCATCATGGAGAGGATGCACATCATGGAAGTTAATTGCCCCCAAATAAACCCCTAAAACCAAAACCCCCCTTGCTGCCTAATTAACTAGCTTATGGATCCAAGAAATAAACAAAGCTTAGCATATTGTATAATAATTTGTATTCTTTCCGTAGGGAGGGAGGCAACTGGGAAGGAAGGAAAGAGGGGTGTCTGTGCTGCTGTGCTTGTGACACGACTTGTAAAAGAGTAAAGCTTGTTGCTTTCGGCCAGGTGGCAGCAAGCCCTGTCTCTTTAGCTCTATTTATTACTTATTAGTTATTACTTGTTACCAGCAAGTGGTTGTTGCACTTGTCTTGTTGCATCATTAGATTGCATTAGATGGTTCGGGAATGTACAAGCTTTCCGTTTGACTTTGTTACTTAGATACTTCTGAGGCTGATCTGTGGGACCCAGATATATATCTGACACTTGATGCTGAATAGAAGTATAGAACTGGCTATTAGAAATTTTTATTAAGGAATGATGTGATGTCATAAGATAAGATAATTGTGGTTATTTTACCTTGATATTTTTTATATAAACGCTGATAATACTGTTATGCTTTCTTAAAGTTTGATCTTCAATGCTATATGATACTAGTAAGAAACCCGTCCGTTTGCGGTCGTTTCAAATCCTGAACTCATGCCGTGTAATACATATAACGTGCTTTTAGTTTTTGGCTAATTATTTGTCATTCAAACTTCATCTTTACACTAAATTAACTCATTGAATCTTAGAATATAAAGCATTAATTCCTCATTAATATAAATTCTAATCAAATTAATGTTTTCCATACCAAAATTGATATATTTTCATTTTTGTAAAAACCAAAATGGAGAGGAAATTGTTTAATTTGAGAACATCAACACCTTTGAAATCAATGCATTTTAATCTCTACTATCGATTAAGGAGTAGAATGGGAATTAAAAAAATTTGAAGGAGAAAAAAAATGGAGACGTCCAATACTTACGTGCTTTATAATATAGTATAGATATGATAATTGATAAATGGGCGAGCTTGACGGAATTTACTAAATCTTCCAATCTTTTGGTCACTTTGGTTGTGGATTTGTGAAGCTGTCAGGTGTGCTGAAACATTAGCTGCCCGGCTAATTGCTCCTTTTCTATCTTCCCATCCAAAGAAGGGAAACCCGTAGCATAGAATAGGAAAGGAAACCCACGCCCCCAAAATAATCTTTGTGCTTATCCTCTGCCTTAAGGCACGGTGCTATGAAGCACGTAAACCGTTGAATCGCCTCAAGATTCATGCAGGTTCAAATCTCTAGGCGATCCAACGGTCTCTGTGCTTCATAGCACCGTACCTTAAAGGCAGAGGATATGAAATGCACACGTAGTGTAGAGAGATGAGGACATGAGGTGCTATTCACACCGTTGTTGCATTTACAAATTCTTAAGAACTTCTATTGGGGACTATTAAATTGCTGAATGCGTATACAAAGCTGAAATTGCTACTTTATGAATTATGATATACCTAACAGAAAAATATTATTGCACGTATGCAGCTACGCAAAAAGTTTATGAGTGGAGAATCATAGAAAATGGAATCATAAAAATTAAAAAGTTCGATAGTCAATAGAAATTACAATGCAGTACAAGCATGTACGAAAATACAAAACAAACTAAAAACTCGCTGCTGCTGTGCTGCATAAGAATCTTACAAGTTCAAGAAATCTAGTATGAACAACCAAAATATGCAGCGTTATTTTCCAAAATACAGTCCCTCCGGAAAAATTGCAAACAGAAATTCAACCAAACTGAGAGCTTTGTCTATTCGTGTTCATGACAAAGATAGAAACACAACTCATGATACACACACACACACACACACACACAAAAAAAGAGATTTACTCGCCAAACTAAAACTTATTGAGCAGGTAACTTGTCCTTTAAATACTTGAGAATCGCAGTTGTTCCTCGATCCAAGATGGTGCGCCTTATACTGAGAATGGGAGAGTGTGAGAAAGAGAACAAAACAAATAGAAAAATTAACATTTAAATTTGGGCTAATCGACTGAAAAATTCTGCAGCCAAAGCAGGAATGCAATTGATAATCAGTCTTAAATTGAACCTTCTAAAAGGGGCAGACCATTTCGAGCACACCAAATTGATCACAAGTCCATAACATAATTTGAAACTAGATTAAAAGCAGGGTTCAGAACTAAATGTGACAGTCCACTGAATTTTTTTGGTCACACGCATTGTATATGACTGAACTGAAACAGTATTAAACTCCCAGATTACATTCATTAAACTAGAACTGGAGTTTAAATTGCTCAGGTTTTGATTTAATTATCTAATAATCATATGAAAATGTCAAGCATAGTAACTTTTTGAGTTTAACTTTTATTTGTTAAAGATGTTCTTATAAAATAATTAAAATACATAAAAAGAGAGACTACCTCCGCAATGGGTTTCCATCAACTTTGAGTACCTGAAGGCTTGTCTCAAGCAATCCCTGCAAAGGTAGAATGAAACATTAGAGGAGAATACGATGGAGAAAGATATAACAACTATATGGTATTTGATGAGCACGGTGTAGGATGGTAAAAGGAGATCAAGGAAACAAAAAAACAAATGAAATGATTTAAAAAGAAACAAACCAGTTCTGCTGGAAGGGAAGCAATATTATTATCTGACAAGTCAAGTTCAGTAAGAGAAGTCATGCCTTTGATTTCCTACAATTCAAGGAAAAAGCTGTTTACATACAAAAAAAGATATGAATGTGAATGCTTGGCGCAAACCATTGCAGTTTTATTAAATCTATGGTGTTTACCTGGGGGATGCTTGCTAAATTGTTCTGGCTCAAGTCAAGAACCTTCAGCTTTGCTAAGCTCAATACGCCAGTTGGAAACTGACTCTGCTGTGTTCGCCTATTTAAATAAGAGGTAAGAGATACTATTAATCCTCAAATAAACAAAATAGCGACCAGCTTGAGTGTATTTTCTATCTATGGATTCACAAAACCTGAAACTGTATACAGTATACACTCAAAAATTTCAGGGAGAAAGAAGTAGCTTGAAAGGCCCTTGAGAAAGTGCATACCTTAGATAAAGTTCCTGCAATTGCGATAATACAGAGATGGCAGAAGGATCTGGAAGTGGAGATGTAGTGCAACTCAGATCCAGTATTTCCAATTTCAACAGATCTTGAAGACCATGAGCTGGAATCTATAAGACAAAATGCAATACACACCTAATGCTTAAGAACAAGTTTCTCTATCATATTTTATTTAAATGCATTATTCTTTCCAAGGAAAAATCCTTTTTATATTCTGAGACCATAAAATTCTCAAGGACAGTACTTTTACACAGCATTCAGATATATTTATCGGCACCATAACAATAGCATTTGAGATGATCCATAATACTAGCACCAGCAAATAAAATGAATAAAAATTACAGCATTTCATCAGCTGTGTTCATGTATCATAACTTTTTTTTTTTTTTTAAAAAAAAGCTTTGTTAATTTTGCTAAAGGGTTGAGTGGGCCCCTCTCTAAACGAATAATAAGAGTAGTACAGTCCCCTGTATCAATTAAATGATAAGGAGGATGTCATAACACCCTAGCTTTCTAATTGCGTAATAGTACCCTATCTCAGTTTCAAAATCCATTAAATTAACACAAATCTCAATTTGAATTCCTTCTAGACTTAATTAAAAGAAATCAGATCTATGTATGAGATCTAATGCATAAGATGCTTTGCTACCTTTGACAGGGGGTTGTTGTTGAGCTTCAAACAGACAAGACTGGGGAGAGAAGATAGTACATTTCCCGGCCATTCTTTTATTTTATTGCCAGACAATATCAGCTCCTGAAAGAATTAGCGTCAATTCGACAATTAATTTGTTTTGTCTCAATTTTTTTTTTCTTTTTAATGGAAGGTAAATACGTCAGCTTAAAATTCATGTTTCAAACAGCCAAATATAATAAAAACCTGAAGATGAGAGCAACTTGATAATTCATCTGGCAGCTTGTCAATTGAATTCTTTGAAAGATCGAGTTTCATCAAATTAGCAGTTTCCCATGTGACAGACGGCACACTTGTCAGACCTATACCACTCAAATTTAACTCCTGAAATACAAAGAGGCAAAAAGGACCAATTTCAAGCTGTGATGTAAGAAAATTTTAAACATCATGCTGGACCTTAAAAGATTGGAAGGTACTATATAGATACCTATACTTATATAAAATAATGTCTTCTAGCCCTTCACATTTTCTCAAAAGAAGAATATTTTGGATACTCTTAAAAAGTTACTAGAATGTTTTTTTACTAATACAATCCCTATTATCGTTAATGTATTATATTACAACTTTTATATTACTACTATCTATTTTGGTTCATGTGGCTCTAGGTGGGTTCATCTCTAGCCTACCCCTACTTGACTTGAGGCTCTGTCGTTGTCTTCCTCTTGAAAACTTACTGAAATTTTTAGCAATGGGTTCATAACTCAGATGTCCACATGAAAAATATAGTTCTCAGTTCTAATTTTTGCGTTATCCAATTACCTATCTAAATTTTAAGGGTTCCATATGCCTGTTTAAATATTAAATTGGAGCTAACATATTATAGATCGTTATGTGCACTTGGCAATAAATTAAGAGCAAAGTACCTTAGATGAAAGAGACAACCGAGCTGCCTGGGCAATCACCTCATCTTTTCTTGGGGTGCTAGACGATGCCAGCTCTGCAAACAAAAAACAAACTAAACTTTCATCTTCATCATTTTTTTAAGAAGATAAACAAAAGGAAGTCCTCCTTTCTGCATTGATGCTTCTCCCTAGTTCTAAAACAAAAGGAAGTCCTCCTTTTAAAGGTCCCATGGGTTGGGCTTCCCCATCTAGATACTAATAACATACTAATCACTGGCCCATTTGACTCTGGAGAAAGTTCTATACTTTTCATCTCTAAATAGGGAGTTTTCTATATTTGAGTCCCAAAGACCAAATAGGAGAAATAGAAGCTTGCCAAGTAAGACTGGAAATTGATATTTAGAAATTGCATGCCAGTACCTTCTTCATCTGATGAGAGACGGCTCCTCAAGTACTTCAGTAGAGCAGCTGTAGGCCCAGTAACTAATGAGCTGGGATGAAGCAAACGAAAGAAATTTGGAAATAAAAATTTAAAACTTAGCTGTTAATAAGACCCGAAATGACTGCAAAAGTAATCAGCTTACCTCCTTAGTGTCCTTATAGGATTTCCATTCAAAAGAAGCCTTCTCAAGCTCGTCATTGTACCTGCAATAATAATAGAATAATTTATACCATAAGAGTTTACAAATTCAAGAACATTTATCATATTTGCATCTAACAACCGATTTTTTAAATTTTAAGTATAGTTTACTCTTGCTCAACCACCAACTCCCACAAGACCGATGCAAACAAAAATCAAGCTCATAGGTGAGGTTCAAGTTTTCAGAGATAGTGGACTGTAGTTTGAGATCATAAATGGGACAAATCCTACTGTCAGAAATTCTGGGTAGCAGACATCAATAAAAAGTTTTAGGAATTGCAATTATCAAATAAGAAGCAGGCGGTGGAGAGCTTGTACCAAGCTCAGCTGGCAATCCAGACAGAGAATTATTTGACAAATCTAGTGCAGAGAGCTTCAAACGGCATCCACCCACAGGATACTCCTTTAACTGAACAAAATAAACAGTATGTACATCAGTATTATATACCAAATTATGTGCAAATGGTGGGTTAAGGATTACAATTTGTGGCTGCTTTTTGGATGCCCATAGCAACATTTTTGCACCCTAATTATTAGTTCTCACAACAGGACGAGAGATATGTATATATGAAATATGAAAAATATTCAAAGAACCAGTTTGGTGCTAATTAAAAAAATAAAGAATTATCAAGACTTGTTGTAAATGTAAGAAACCTTCCATAAAATAACAGATCAGAGCTCTATAGCTTTCATAAAGCACATTACTGGTTTGATTTGATTAAATTACACAAATTGATTGTACTTAGTACAGTAAAATTTTCAAGTAAGATGAGAGTTCAATGAAGCATTAAACCTTATTGGACCGAAGATCCAATGTTCCCAGACGTGAAAGCTCACCAATTTCATCAGGGACTGTTGATAACAGGTTGTTGCTGAAATTTATACAAAAAAATTGCAAATGTAAGCTATTGTCGGGTCCCAATTGGTGACTTACAAGACAGTTTGGTCTCATGAAAGCCGACGGTTATAATAGGTCAGGTAAATCTATAACAAGTGGTCCCACCCCATTTCCGTATAACTAACAACATTGGAAATGCTATTTATATAATATAAGTAATATTTCAAATAGTACTTCAAATAAATTGCCATAGTAATATTGTAATTCTAGCAAAATTTGGCATACCCAAGGTAAATCTCAGCAAGTGAAGAGCATCCTTTTATTGAAGGTGGGATTGATGAAATCTCTGAGGAAACACCCTAATGGTCAGAAAAGAGTCATAGCAACATAACAGACCAGTATTTTGAAGATAAAAAATAATAGACATTGAACTCACTGTTCTGGTGCAAATCCAAACGGATCAGCTTAGAGAGAGCTCCAATGCTTTCTGGGACACCCATCAGCAGATTCCTTGCTTAAAGAACATAAAAACTAAAAAGGATATAATACCTTCAAGATAAGAATGCTATACATGCATCTAATTTCAGCCGAATTTAATTCATAAAACTAAAATTAAACATAATAAACTAAAAAAACAGTGTATACCTGCATTCAACTCTGTTAGAGCAGTCCATGAGCTAAGCATGTTATCAGAGAGAGTCGTCATCTTGTTTCCCTAGCATTAGATAATAAATGAAAACTTTTACATGGTAAAAATGTAAGTGAACTTCTTCAGTTTGGTATTCAATAAAGAGTATTTGCTTTACCTCTATGTCAAGTTTAAACATTCTGGTGCAGTTGGCAAGCTCATCTGGTAATTTAGTCAGGGAATTGTCCGTTGCCTAGAAAACAACAAAAGTAACAAATTGAGTAATGGCCAAAATTGATTCATCTGGTTTAAGAACTGTATCAATTTGAAGCATTATTCTTGCATTGTTCTTTTTTTATTATTTTTATTTATTTTATTATTATTATTACTACTTTTTTTTTTTGCCTACTTCAAGCCATAATTGGGTAAAACTGAGCCTTAGCCAGAACTGGGGACTAAATTAGAGTTAAGATAAATTGGTCCTCTGTAGTTAATTGGGAAACCATTTTGATACTCTCATTGCAGATAGTTGACACACAAAAGTAAGGAAAATGCTAGCCGCTAATATAATCACCTTCAGCTCTGCTAAATCTGAGCACCTCCCGAGAGCACTTGGCAACTCTTTGAGAAGGTTACTTGAACAATCAAGCCTGTATTGTTAGGATAATGTTACAAAATGTATTGACTATTAAAGTTTAGGTAAATATGATGAGATTCACAATAGGAAAACTTACTTAACCAGTGCTGTAGCCAACCCAATCTCCTCCGGCAGAACGCTTATTTGGTTATATGAAACATCCAATGCTTTCAGCAGAGGTAACCTGAGCAAACCAATTAAAATGTTCACAAAAATCCTGTGAAGCAATAATAAGAAACATATACGTTCAACAATGATATCCCTTATAATTTTATAGTTTTATTTTGGCCCTTCATTAGGTATCTTTAATAGCTTAATATGTCATGTTTCAAGTACTAACATGGGTAGTAGTTGGATCCACTTTCAAGACCAGATAGATTGAACCTTTCTAAATAAAAGATGTTTCCTTTCTTGTGGTCTTCAATTGGGGCACGCAACACAACATATCAGCATCCAAGTGCATTCCATGTTAACCAATAAGAGACATCCAGGTTTAAATACTTAAACTAGGAAAGAAAGTACTAACTCTCCAATGGCAGAAGGGAGGGATGAGATCCTATTATGACTTATGTTAAGAACAGTTAATGAGGTTAGGTTGCGTAAGTCTTCTTTCAATGATTCAAGATTGTTATGAGCCAAAATAAGCTTTTGCAACTCCACTGTCTACACAAATCATTATCAAAAGGGTAAGTCACTAGCCCTACATGTGCTCAAAGTAGTAAAAGTATTTTGTTTTCACTATGAAAATTCTTAAAAAGTTGCAAAATTATGCTCTACCCTATTAAAAGATTATACTTTTTTACTGTCTAACAACAACGTAATATCACGATGATGATTAAAAATGTATTTCTTACTTTTTTGTTTCTGCTTTTAGTAACATCTCTGGATTTCCCATGAACGGCAACCCAACAACACTAAGCATTGGACAACCCTGATCATTAAGTTTTGTGGTTCTTCATCAAACTTATCTTGTAATATAATTGCATTAGAGTGAGGTAAACCAAAGAATCTACGTGATTGGTAAATTGTCATAGTTGTTCCAGTGGTGCTTCAACTTTTCCAGTGGATTATAATTGGCAATATATGAGCCAATTTAAAAAGATAAATAATAATTCAGACTTGCATCAGGAAGAAATCAGGCACTTCAATTCAAAAGCGTACTACATTGCCCTCATTGTGATATAATTCAGACCATGAGAATCTTTCCGACCATCTCTGTGTGCACACAGCACACACAGGCCACAGCATTGATAGAAATGAGAGAGAGATGTCAAGTCAAGTACCTCCCACCATTTCTCCTCCTGGCCGACAGCATCGAGGCTCTGGTATACCTCATTCGGCACCTCACTGTTCAGTTCATTCAAACAAAACAACAGATCATCGTTAATTCTCGCTATTTCACTACAGTGCTAATAAATTCCAACCAGAAATTCAAGTTCGTATGATCCAGCAGCTGATTCAGAGCAACAACCACTGCACCGGATCTCAATTGGTCGAGCTAGAACATTCCAAACCGATCCGTGAATAAACGGTTGGAGAGATGGATCACCTGAGGGCGCGATTGGAGAGGTTGAGAGAGCCGGACTCCCGCGCCGATCGCAGAACCCGCTCCATTGCTGATTGCTCGCTCGCTCTCGCTCGTGCGCGCGGTTGCGGAGCTCTCAAGTCGGATCAGATCAGAAATCAGATCGCCATTAGATTGTTAGGTTTGCCGGTCGCTTCAGTTCAGAGTTCACCGCGCGTGTTTTAGAGAGGTTAGGTAGATAGATCTACTCTAGTTTTTCCTTACAAAGAATAGAACACTTATGTCTTATGACTATGAGTAGCCAAAAAAAGGTCTAAGCGCGTAATTCGCTCGATTTCGACTCGCTGTGACCTCGATTTTCGATTTGGGTCCGGATACGGTGATACCATAGTTGATACCAAGATAGTTGACCAGTCAAATATTGGTATAACTTGAATACTCATTGGTATAACTTGAACACTCATTGCTATAACTTAAATACTGACATAACTTGAATTCTCGTTGGTATAACTTGAATATTTACTGCTAAAACTTGAATACTAACATATTTTTCAGCTTGAACACTCATTAATTGCTATAACTTGAATAGTGACATAACTTGAATTCTCATTGGTATAATTTAAATACCTATTGGTATAATTTGAATATTTACTAATAAAACTTAAATACTCGAACATTGATATAACTTGAATTCTCATTGGTATAACTTAAATACCTATTGGTATAACTTGAATATTTACTACTAAAACTTGAATACTAACATAACTTAAATTCTCATTGGTGTAACTTGAATACCTATTGGTGTAACTTCTTAATATTTACCACTAAAACTTGAATACTGACATAACTTGAATTCTCATTGGCATAACTTGAATTCTCATTGGTGTAATTTGAATACATATTGGTATAACTTGAATACTTATAAGTATAACTTGAATACTTATTGGTCTAACTTGAACACCGACCAATTGCAAGCGAACCGAGAATTGACATAGAGAAGAAGACCAGAGAGGAGAAATTAGAGAACGAACAGAGAATAATAGAACGAAAGGAGAAAAAGATCAGAGAGGAGTGTGAGAATTAAAAGAAGGAGATCGGAGGGGACAAGTCCGCGCCATAAGAGGATGACGACGGGAGGAGAAATAAACCGGAGAGGAGATCGGAGAGGAGTTCGCGCCATGAGAGGATGATCGGAGAGAAGAAGATAAGAGGAGAAGGAGATCGGAGACAAGAAGTTCGTGATTTGATTTGATTAATTTTAAATTTCATTGAACCGACATTAGACCGGAAAAAAACCGTATCCGGTTTTATGGTATCAACTATAGTATCAACCATGGTATCCACTTAGAATTTTCCTTTCGATTTTTCAGTATAAGCTCGAGCTAACTCGAGTTTGATTTAGGTGGACTCAATTTTTTATTGATTCGATCGATTTGGATTCGATTCGTAATAGCTAGATATATCGTAATTTACATATCTCTTGAACTATTTTTTTTTAAAGAAAGTGGAATATTATCCACCAGTTTCATTGAAATTTTTTATTATGTGCCCACAAATAATTGAACCTATGACCTCTTGGAATACTAATATACTATCCAGCAGTTTCATCTTTTGAACTATTTTATCAAAATTATTTGTAATAATATACCTATTTTATTATTTAATAAACAAAATATACTTATTTTATTGTTAAATTAATAAAATATAAACTTTTTAATCATAATTTATTATAAAATTAGTAAAAATAGAGATAATCTTTTTATATTATCAAAGAAGGTCAAAATAATATACTTATTTTAGCTCCAATTATCTATGGAAATATGAAAAAAATATATAAAATTATAATAATTGAGCTTGTATGGAGCTCAGAGCTCGATTCGGTTTAGCTCAGTTCGATTTCAGCTCAAGTTCGGTTTAGCTCTAACTCGATTAGTTCAAGTTCAATTTAGATAAAATTCGATTCGATTCGATTCGATTCGTTTACCGCCTTACTTATGAGGGATCACTTGGACAATATTTTGGAGTGGTAAAACTAATTTGTATTGTTACTTTGAACGATTGAAATTCGAATAAATACTTTAGAAAATAAAAGGTTACATATTCCGATATTCAGAGTGTTTTAAATTTAAATTTTAAGCAATTTGAGTATTTTGAAATTGTTCACACAGTATTTGTGTAAAGTGTAAATATTTGACGATTTAAATTTAACCATTTTTAATTCATTTGCTTGAGATTTGATAAAATAAACACTCCACACACATTTTAAATATTTTTCAATATTTATAATTTTTACAAAAGTTTTCACTATTGTCAAAAACTCAAAATTGCCATGATATAAATTGTTAAACTCAAAATTTTATATAGAGATAATAGTGCTTGTTTATTTTGATTTGATTATATTACCGGCTAAATGGTGAGGACAAGATTGTATTAGAGGAGTGTCTCCGGATTATAGGGTTCTAATGCCACAAAATTACTTGTTTAATAACATTTTAAAATTGACATTTAAAATTTTTAGATCTAAATCGTTAATCCTCTTCACATTCATGGGAGAGAGGTATCATGTATGCATGTAAAATTATGTAAGTTAAAGTTTATGACACTAGATTAAGTGGCCTAAAAATGTATGAACCTAATTAAATATAATTGATTAATTTTCATACATTTATTTTTTCAAATTAATCTAGCATCGAATGAAATTCAAAGTCATGAAATATTACATGTATACATATCTCATGATTATAAACAAAATAAAAGAGTTTGATTTGAAGTTTGTATTTCAAAATTTGGAATACAAGTGAAAAAAAATAAATGAATTTGTGGTATGTTGTAGCACTACAAACTCATAGCATTGGAACCCTCTCTTCCTTGGTTATTCCTCACCATTTCTCTCTCATTGAATTTTTCAAACCAGTATAACTTAATATTCTGGGATCAATAACAAATTCTACCATATGCAAACAATTACTCAATGGAATATTGTTTTTTTTTGTAGCAGTAGAAGACACTTGACACTGCAAAAAATTGTCATGATGTTAATCCAAGGCAAAATCACTCTGAAGTCCAATGGGACATTCCATTATCTTATTTCTCATCCGGCTTAGAATGGACGGCTTGTGCACATCCCAAAAAGTCCGAACAAAAATATAACTTTTTCCCCTCAAAATGAATCAACAAAAGGAAGAAGAGGTAAAAATGGCAAAGCAAAATTTACAATCATAACCATAAGTCATGGTACTGGAGCTCGGAAATGCAAGAAGAGAGAGCGTCCCGCACAGTTAAATTGTCAGCCTCCATGAAAAGCACTTCCTCGAAGAGGCACTTTGCCTGTTGAAGCAGCTTTACCTTTTCTTTGTTATTGTGCTGTCTCAGGTGAGAGCGCTGCTGCAACGTCATGCCCCACCTATATAACGCTGCAATGCAGACTTCGTCATTGAATTTTCTAATTTTTCTTAATTTTATTTATTTTTTATCATGTAGAACAAGAATTCAAAATTTCAGTCATTATGTTAAAATTTTGGCCAGTCAAAAATCAGTTGGAAATGGTACCACACTTATTAACAGGCACCACGTTAGATTTCTATATAAACTAAGAGGTCTCCAGCTCAATACCTATCAGACTTTACTGATGTATAGTGCCTCCATAAGATATCGACAGAGTCTAAACTCTAAATACATATTGAGAAATATCAACATAAATGGTGCTGTCATAACTAAATACAGAGAAAATTCCGATCACCGCAAAAGCTGGTTGGTCTCACTTGAGGTTCACACATCATAAAGTGATAATTTCTGGAAGGCTGAAAGAATAATACCATAGAATCTAGAAATTGCACATACCTTCCGGCGCATAAGCATTATTCCTAGATAGCATGGCATCAAATTTATCAATTGCCGCAAGATATATCTTGTCAGCATCTACGGACGCCTCCTACATTTTGATCATGCATAGTCAATATCTTGTTTAAATTAACTACAAATATTGTCTAACAAAAAATGCAGCAGCTAAATTGACTGATATGAGAGTAGCAATGTTTGATACTGTACATAACAGTAATTTAAAAAAAAAAAAAAACATACAGGTCCAATATCTGAAAGTAACTGAGCACGGAAGGAGAGTGCTAGGCCCCAATTGTAAAGGGCTTTAGCATCATTAGCATCAATGGTGAGAGCCTTCCTGTAGTTCTTCCCGGCCTCAATTAATAAGTTCTCACACTCTTCACACGCGTCAACAAGAGCAGAACCGACCTCGGCCCTTTTGAACCTTGAATCATCCCTATTAGCCAAAAGCCCTCTCAATTCTCTACTCATCTTTAGCTTGAGTTCCCCGTGCAATAAGCAGGCGTTGCCTAATTGGCCTATAGCTAGTAAGCATGAAGGTTTGAGAGATACAGCTGTCGAGAGAAGGGACGAAGCTTTGTACAGCAATGCGTCGGCCTTTTCTTCATCTGCATTGATCTTCAAACATTCCCTCGCCTTTGCCAAAATATCCGATGCCTCCTTCAAATTCCTGTTGAACTCCTCATCGTCAATATCTAAATTACTGTCAGTTCGATCTTGGGTTTCCGAATTCCTTTCAGCCAAGTCTCGTTCTCCAATCTCCTCAAACTTGAACTTATACGACCTGTTATGTATCTCAACTGTTTGCTCCACCACCGATGATCCCTTTGACTCTCTAATAAAACCTGCCTTTTGGGAACCATTTTTAATATGCTTTAACACCGTTCTCTCAAGCCTCGAAGAATTGACGTCGTTGATTTCTTGATTGTATGATCGCACATTACTATAAGCAGGTTCAGACTTCCTATTATCAATGACATTGTGCAACGAGTTGAGTTTAGAATCGTCAACCTTCGAGCTCCTTGACAGAAAACTTTCTTCCCTTTTCAAGTTTACCTCCTCCGGCAACTCATCCTTGTTCAAAGATTCAACTTTCTTCTTCCTACCAAGTTCGCCAATGTTTTCCTCAATCAGACTGCTGAAATACCTAACGACGTCGGAAGCAACCGCCTCGAAAGTCGCTCTCTTTTGAACTAATTTCGAGTTCAACTTCCTATCTCCCTCGACAATCTCACTAAAACTAAGATCTTTCTCCACAACCTTGGACGCATTCGCCAGTTTGATCTTCAAATACTCCGTGATATCAATGGATTTCCTGAGTTTAACGCCCTGCATCCGACTGGAAACCCCGATCGTCTGCAATCCATCTCTCAATTCCGCAACCTTCTCATCCAGTTCTCCAATAATACCCCGCAAAACCCTACTCTTCTCATCCGAAACCCTCGTCTTCTCAACCCTGCTCCCGACTCCCTCCCTGGCAATCCCAACCGCGAACCCGGCCAGGAAAACCAGCACCGACACGGGAAGAAATGTGAACGGGGAGAGCCGCACCCGGGCCACAGCCAGCGCCGAGAGAAACCCTAGCAGGAACACAACCCCGCTCTTCCCGTTCCGGATCCCGATCCAAACCAGCAGGTCCTGAATCGGGTCCGCCCCGTCCGGCTCCGACAGCGCGAGGTCGTCCCATCCGCTGTAATTATACGCAGTCGAATCGGAGGCGGTTGAAGTTGAAACGGGTACCGGGTGGCGGATCCGGGTCCGAGAAGGAAGGGAGAGGAAACGGGGGTTAGGGTTTCGGGATGGGGAGAGGAGAAAGGAATAGAGGGAAGGGTTTGGAGTGGAGACGAGCGCAGTGGTAGTTACTACCATGGCGAGAGGAGGCGCGGACCCAACCGGAGCCTGTATCTTTGGCTACGAAGAGCTTTCCCTTCCCTGGTTGATATTGATACAAAGCGAAATGTAACGATAACCGTTCATTTTTAAGCGATTCGGATTTCACGTTTAATCGAGCGATTCGGATTTCACATTTCATCGAGCATTGTTTCGCTTGTGCTATAATAGCTATCAGATTCACAAATGAACGGTTCATATTTCTTTCAAGATTCACCAGATATAACTAGTCATTGCTTAGCAAAGCAATTGATACGGAATCTGACCTTGGGTTTGGTCTTTCTATTTTTCAGATTTCCCTTTTGGCCCAATTTATTATGGGTAGGGATCTGGTGGAGTAATGTTTACGGTAGCTGCGTCAACAAATTCTCAAATAAATATAAATAAAAGCTTTAAAATAGAAAATTTTCAACAAATTCTTAAATAAATATAAATAAAAGCTCTAAAATAGAAAATTTTGTACAGACATATAATGTAGCTCATAGATTGATTGTATTTCAAATTTTAACTAATTTAATTGTGGTTTGACTATCAAAACTTATCAAAATTTCTTAATATTTACAACGATTCAAAACTCTGTGAGTTTGGCGCTTAGGCCCAACCGCCCAATTTATCATCGGTACAGAAATAGAGTTAGGCGCTTGCATTTCCAATTTTAATTCTTTTTGGGAGTAAGAAGTAAGAAAGGAAATTATCCTCTTATAGATATAGTAAGAAAATTTTAGGCAATAATATCTGCTATTATACGAACTTGAATCAAGCATTCGAACATAATCTCTCAAAATAAGGGCATGTTCGGACTAACATGAAACCTGTGGGAAATCTACTGTTTGAGTGGGAAAAAACAAATTCAGTCTCACATAATTTCTTCTTTCCCACCAAAACAGTAACAATTTTGTGGGTTGGGTTGTGATCCGAACAGGGCCTAAAACTGTGTATATTCCGATATGATAACAAATTAACAATACATCATCCAAAAGTTCATATATATGTATAGGTAAACGATAGTAAGCAATATATGCACGAAGAGGTCAAACATACAACTGAGTAAGTAACTGACAAAACATCCGTACAGGGGGAAAACAAAACAAAACATCCCTACAACAATATAATCCTCAGTAAAATATTTCTATAACCAAAACAGCACATACACAATCACCATTGTTACATACATAAACTGCACATGAAACACACCTCTAGCATTTTTCCAGACCATCTAACATCAGGTACACCTGAAATAATACACCCACCTCAAGCAGAAACTGGAACAGTAACCTTGGAAGTGGTTGGAGCAGCGGCAGTCTTGTCCTTGCCAGATGCAGGAACAGCAGACGATCTGGCTTCTTTGGCAGGTTCCTTTACGGGTTCAGGCAGCTTCATGTGAGGCGGGGGGCTATGCTTGAGCTTCACAAGGATCTGGCGCATCCTGGACATGTCAGTGGGCTTACCAGGTTTTGGACCCTTCATTACAGTAATCGATGGTTTGTTCTCCTTCTCTTTCTTGCCCCTCTTCTTCTCAATGTTGGCAATTTCATGTGGAATCAACTCTGATATAGCTTTCCAGTAGTGTTTGTCAGAATCCGCGTGGAACTTCTCTTGGTTTGTTATAAAGACCTGGGAAAGCACCAGATATTAATTGTCAAATTGAAACAAGACAGATAAAAAGAAAAATATGAAGAGCTAAGAGAATTTACCTTCTCCTTTTCACGGTTCTGCACCTTGCTTGTTTCGACATTGAGTTTCCGCTTCTCATAGAAAGCCTCTTTGTATTGTTGAGCTTCTACTATAATCTGTTCTCTCAGTTCCTTTTCTTTTTTCTCTTTATCCTCCAGAAGCATAGCATTTTGTCTGCATATGTAACAACATACCAGGAATTACTACTGCCTCAAAGTATTACAAGGTTCACACAGACATAAAGTACGAGAATATCTTAGGTCATATAATGAATATAAGTGGTTTGGTTAAATTGAGCTAAGTTCAATAGTCAACACTCCCTAGAGTTATTAGTAGCATCTGCTTCAGAAGATAATAAAAAAAAATTATATTTATATCCAGAAACCCAGATGCTGTTATATTGTACTGAAATTATGAGTGCTTGTGAGATGATAAAATGATCTGTATTCAACGTCTACTCCATCTCCATGTATCTTATTTTTCAGCCAAAGCTGTCTGGAACACTTCAGACAAACTAGTCTAAGTAATGAATAACAGAATAAGTTTCATTTACTGTGCCCACAAATAAATCTTAAACAGATCAATAACCCAAATTCAGAGGTCGCCTGTATAGGGGGAATGGAATTATATCGGTGTGAGTTCCGAGAGAGTGGCTTGGTGGGTCAAAACAGTTTGAAGTTGGAAGAATTTAATTAACACACACTAAATTATTTCTTGCCCAGCACACTGAACTGAAATAGAACATAAGATGGGATCTATTACCCAACCCATCTACAGTTTATTCAATGACCCCCCACCCCAAAAAAAAAAAAAAGAAAACCATCTCTTGGGGTGTATCCGAACACGTCCTCATTGTGTTCCCAAATCCAGACTAGTTTCAATGAATTATTGTCGATGCCATAGTATGATCTGTTGTGTGTGTGTGTGTTTTGTTTACGAAATATGATAAATAAAGTAATAAACATTGTAAGTAAGCTATACTAAAGTTTCAGTTGGGGTTAAGACATGCTCAGAATAGCAATGAGCTTAAAGTAGCATATCTACAATTCAGTAGACATACAAACAGTACATTCTAAATTTCTAATCTCCATGTTATGCCGGAGAAACCCTAACAATTACTCATTAACCAGATCTAATCACACGGAAGGCAGGCGATTAATCTACACTGAATAGAATCACTGACAGTGCAGATCAAGTAGATGATGAGATCCAGCAAAAGAACACGCACCTGCGCCATTCTCTGAGCACGAACCCATCATCCGGCTGCATCTCGGAGGGGGGAGGCAGGACAGGCTCGTTGGATACAAAAACGTCGCCGTTCGCCTCGGATCCGAAATCGGGGAGCGGATCTGAGCGGAGGCCGAACGTGTCGGGCGAGGAAGCGAAGGCCCCGCCGGCGGCGGAAGTCTCGACCGTGTCCCCGACGTGGAAGTAGGAATCGTCCTCGTCGTCGTCGAAGGGGTGGGGAGCGGAGGAGGAAATGATGACGGGCTCCTCGTCGTCGCCGTTGGCGGAGAAGGCGGAGAAGGAAGTCGCCATGGCTGCTGCTGCTGGTGTTTGTTTGTTCCCTTCCCTTTTGTTTTGCTTTTAGGCTGTGCTGTGCTAGCAAATAGCTATCTGTTGTGACTTGTGAGTGAGTGGGTACCTTCTTTGTTTTACTGGGTAGTGGAGTGGGTACCTTCTTTGCTTTATTACTGGGAATAGAGAACAAAGCTCTCCCACCCAGCCTCCCTATTATTATGTCCTGAATTTTCTGCTGAGTTCTTTCTGAATGCTGATAAAGTGGAGTAGGAATAAGAATACAACAATTAATTAATCAAGATGTTATATTTTCTATAGATTGATTTGCATATAACATTTTATACAATTTGAAATTTATTTTATACAATTTAAAATTACTTATTCTTTTATTATATTTTTCTTATTCTTTTATTCTATTCTGCTTACGTATAAAGGGTTAATTTTGGAGGAATAATTATAAGTTTTATGCCATTTAAAAAACCAAATTAAAAAAATACAAATGTTCACTTTTTTATATGTTGTATATATTTTTTTTATTTGTCATAAAAAATAATGAATCCATACAAGTTTACAAAAAGACTTATGAACATTAAAAAAAAAAAAAAAAAAACCAATCAAACAAAAGGTGCAAACCATAGAATTAGAGCAATTCATATCCTCTACGGCGCAGTAACCTAGCCGTTGGATTCGCTTTATGATTCGTGCAACTCAAACCCCTCTCATAATCAACAGAGGATAAGCACTCTAGTTAGAGAGAGCTGTTAAAGCAGAGCGAATTGTGGGCGTTGGGCGTAGGCAGTGAAGCAGCCATCCCTCAATCATGTCCACCTGCTGTTACTATCCCTCCTCCTCCACCTCCCACCGCCTCCCTCCGCACCCCCGCCTCCCTTTCCCCTCCCTCAAAACCCTAACCCTAGCTCCACCACGCAGGCCCCTCAGGTCTCCCTCCCTCTCCTTCTCCGCCTCCGCCGCTCTCTCCGACCCCTTCGTGCTCGAGATCGCCGAGAAGCTCGAGGACGCCCTTCCGCTCCCTCTCCCTCCCCCCTCCCCCATTCAGTCGCTCCGTGACGCCGCGGCCCAGTCCCTGCTCTCCTCCGCCTGGCCCACCCGCAAGTCCGAGCCCTTTCGCTTCACCGATATCTCGTACCTCCGGAAGTACCCGATTGTGCCCACTCAAAGCCCCAAACTCCCCGCCGCCGAGTTTTCTCTTACTTCCTCCCTGCCTATCCAGATTGCGCTGGTCAATGGCGTTCTCGATCCCTCGCTCTCACGGATTCCCGCTCTTCCGCCTGGCGCTTTCGTCGGGAGTATCAAGGATGTTCCCCAGCAAGGTCCCATATTCGAGAAAATATCCTCCGCAATCGCTTCCTCCAGTGAATTCCAAGAAAAGGATTTGTTTTACGATCTGAACAATGCCGGTGCCGCCGATATGGTGGTGGTCTACGCCCCCGCCGGTGTTTTAATATCAGACACAGTGCATCTGATGTTCGGTTACAGTGGGTCGGGTAATGAGGAGGAGATGGGTATGTCTAACCCGAGGGTATTGGTCGTGGTCGAAGAGGGCGCGGAGGTGTCTTTAGTTGAAGAGCATTTTGGGGTTGGTGGGGCGGGCTGTTATTGGGCGAACCCTGTCATGGAGATCGTTATCGGGGAACGGGGAAAGGTTTCACACTCGTATGTGCAGAGGCAGCCCATGGATGCCGCCCATATTAAATGGACAGTTACCCGGCAGGTAATATTTGTACTTCTTCTAATTGCTGCATAAATATATAGATTGCTTGCAGCAGCTTTCCTGGGTATGTAGCCTGTTCGGTAGTTACTAATCCTACATAAATTTTTTTCTATTAGAATAGGATTCCATATCGCATTTGGTGAAAACCTACGAAGAGCCCATCATTGATAGGAAAAAGATAATCCAGTCCAACTTAATTAATATTTTCCTCTAAAAACGAGCATTTTAAAGGAATAAATTCCTATTAGGAATTTGATAGTATAGTCTGCCGAAAAGTGAATAGAATTTATTTCCTATAGACTCTTAATTCCTATAGAAACCCCTATAGAATTTGTGTCTAATCTCGAGTTTTGGTGGTAAAGGGGTTCTTGGTGAAAGGAATAGGATGAGATGCCATAACACCAGTTAAAGAAGGAAATCCAAGTAGAGAATTCGAAATAGATTGTACTGTGTGAGTACCCGATAATTGACTTCATAGTTAATACTGTATGCCTGTTAGGATGAACTATGTCTGTCACATGCTCTGGTTGAAAATAACTTCTAGCCATTAATTTTTCATTTGAGAAAAATGGAACTTCAAAGAAGGATTAGTTTTCTATATTATTTAAGATAACCTTTAACACTGTATCTTGGTATAATGTACATCCTTATACGGTTATACTTACATAGAAGCTTAGATAAACATGAGGGATATTCCCTAACATAGCCCAATGACTGATATTATACAAAAGTAGATGAACTGTAGGCCATCAATTTATAAGTGCCAATCACAAAATGAGGGTGTTGCTTTTCTGTATCTTCACAGTCACGTTTTATCTGTTTCAAACTCATGTCTAAAAAATAGTGTTATTGTGTTGGTAAGTCCTGGAAAAACAGACAAACATTCGAACAAAATAAAATTAAACATGATAGGGACCATGGGCCGACATTGTGCTGTCATTTGATTTTAATGTTTGTTGTTGTTAAAAATAATAATAGGAAGCATCAAGTACCTATGAGCATGTCGAGGTAAGCATTGGAGGAAGACTGAGCAGGCATAACTTGCACATCCAGCAGCTGGGTCCAGAGACGGTGTCAGAGTTATCAACATTCAACCTTGTTTCTGAGAGCAAGCAGATTCAAGATCTGCACAGCAGATTGGTCCTTGACCATCCTAAAGGCTACTCACGGCAGCTGCACAAATGCATCGTTTGTGAATCTCGAGGCCATGCCATATTTGACGGAAATATTAGGGTCAATAGGTATGTACTATTCAACAAATTTGTCATGCAGTTAATGAGTCGGTGATGGTTGAGATTTTCAAGCTAGCTTGTTTTCTTAAGAAAACACCAAGTTTTTGTTCTTATCACTTCATGAGAAGAAGGGTCCCTTTGAATCCTTATCGTTTTTCTTCTCTGGAATTCTGTTATATGGTAAACCATTCATGAGTGACTCAACAACTGAATGTTGGGGCCTAATAAATAAATTTAGGTAAATTGGGAGCTAAAAGTTTAGCTGGGATAGTTGGCCAATTTAGGGAAATTTTGTGAGAACCGCCATATACTTGCCGCACCTTCAAACTTCAAAATCTTACGAGTCCAACTTCTTCGGCATTGTAAATTAGTTCTCATCTATTGCTTATGATTCTTTACTTGGCAGATTTGCTCAAAACACAGACGCAGGCCAACAAACAAGGAGTCTTCTCTTGGCACCGCAAGCCCTCGTAACTGTGAAACCAAACCTCCAGATAATTGCTGATGATGTGAAATGTGCACACGGTGCAGCTATTAGTGATCTCGACCAAAACGAGCTTTTCTATTTCCAGGCTAGAGGTTTGGACTTGAAAACAGCTAGAAGTGCACTTGTTTATTACTTTGGAGCCGATGTGATTAGGCGTATTCCTTTTAAGCCCATTAGAGAGACCGCTGCCGGCCAGGTTAAGAAGTTGCTGCAAGGTTCTACACTTTAGGATCCCACATATTTGAGTTTGTGATTTTTTACAGTTTTGCTCAGTTTGAGATGTAAAGAGCAAATAAGATTGTTGTGATCAAATTTTGCGGTCCTTTTGTATAATTATGTAACTTTTCATCAATAAAATTTCCCTCTTTGTTTCAGGACTTTTATTTATTTATTTATTTTTTCTTGTAAGAATACAGGCCCAGTGTAAAAATATCGTTCTATATAGTTTCCCCTAAACTATATATGGGCTGTGGATCCATTTACCATTTAATGATCTCTGATCAACTTTTACGTTTAAAATATCTCTGATCAGTATTTTGTAGTTAATTTTTTTAGAAATGATTAAAAAGAAACTTTAAGACTTTAATTTTATCCCTCGCCCTTTTCAAATAGAGGAGGGATCAAATGACACTAAATTATTTTGACACAAATGTTACACTAAATCATATAAATTTATAAAAAATCTTAAAAATGAAAAATCTTTTATCAACATATTCATTTACTTATAGATCGATTATGTGTCAAATTTTATTCAATTTTAGTGTTATTTGATACTCCATCAAGAATCATTAAATTTAGACCGTTCTAATTACTATATAAACTTGATGGTCATTGATGAAGTATCAAATGACACTCAAATTGAATGAAATTTGAAACACAATCGATCTATAAGTAAATGAACATGTTTGTACAAGATTTTCTATTTTTAAGATTTTTTATAAATTGATATGATTTAGTGTAACATTTGTGTCAAAATTTTGGGTGTCATTGTATCCCTCCTCTTTCAAATATACATGATTTATATTCTGTTTTGAACATAGTTTGTGCTGTCGTTCTTGAACAAATAAAATTATTTCTCTATTTCCTTTCTATAATAACGCATTTTATTATTTGAAACATGATGAAAATAGTTGCAAAAATGAAATTTATGGGCATTTTGCTTTCTTTTATGCTTACAGAAGTTAGTGATTACAGAATCATTTACCATTGTAAATTAAATTTATGTTCTATATCAAATAAAGTACAGAAAGAGGTTATAATAATCTTGAACGAAGATCAAACAATAATAGCCTAATACTATTACATATAAGTGGATATTAACAGAGCATGTACTTAATTTTAAAGACCATGATATCCTTTTATCCAATTTAACGCATTAATCTCAAAAATATTAAGACAGAATTTTAGTAGGCTAATTGAATATTGCTAATTAGGCAGTCAGCATATACAACGAGTACAATGGTACACTTTCAAACATGACAAATGTTTGAACAACAGTTGTACTGGCACAGATCAGCTGGTAGCTCTCAAGTCAGAACTAGATAAAGACTATGACAGTATGTTTCAACAATTCATTCAGTGGCTTAAAAATACTTTAGATACATGTTACATGTACTGTTCTGATTCTAACTTAACAAAAAATTTGAGTTGTGCTCCATTTCACCAATCTCTTCTATTGATTTCGGTAAAGGGTTCTACAAGGATGATAGAGTTTGAACCAATGTAGGATACAAAACTCGGTATGAGCCTGTACTGACCAGTGATCAGATATGCTCCATAAAATTACCCTGATAAAGCAGATTTGAGGAGCTTTCTCCATATGCCGATCCGAGGGACAATACCCTGCTGTACCATACACTCCAAGACAGTGTGCGCACTATCCAAGCACTTTTTATTGCACAATCCGTGTATAGCAACTTTATACGACGACAAACTAGGCCTAACGCTGTTAGAAACCATCAGCTGGATAAAATCCTTAGCCTCCAAGTACCGCTTCGAGTTGATCAAACCATCAAGAAGTGCTTGGTACGTGCCAGAATTCGGATGGCAATTATTTGTGGGCATCTGTTTCAGAAGACCCATTGCCTCATCTACCCTATCGTTAACACAGAGACCCGAGATCAATATGTTAAACAAGATCGTATCGGGCGAGGCAGATTCGTCACTACACAACCTTTCATACAGTTCAAACGCCTCTTGTACTCTATTGTTTCTACAGAGATAATGAATCAGGGTAGAGTAAGTAGTAGTATTAGGTGAACAACCTTGCTTAGGCATTTCGTCGAACACCTTGCCAGCGGCCTCGAACTGACCGATCTTACACAGCCCCTTGATCAAAATGTTGAAGCTGCACGTATCCACCGTAATCCCCAATCTCGGGGCAGACACGTAGAGCTCATGTATGACCTGAAATTGTCGATTGTTAACCAGCAAGTTCAGGACATAATTGAAAGTCTTCACCGACGGGCAAGAACAAAAATTGGGCATTTTTCGAAGGGTCTCAATAGCCTTTTCCGGGTCATTGGCAACATTCCCATACATCTTTACCAGCTTATAAAACAAACCCTCCGAAACTTTAACCCTTTCTTGCCTCAACCTTCCTACCAGCACATCCACCTCACCGAACCTCCGAGCAGCCGCAAGTTTCCCAATCAGCAACGCATAAAGCGCCTCATTGGGCCTGTAATCGACCCGCGCCGCGGCCTTCTGAAACGCGGGGATCAGCGAATCGGGGCGATCTACATGAGTAAAAATCTTTAAAATTTCATTTGGAGAAAGCCAGTCTCTGTGGTTCAGTCTGTCCAGCCAGTAACTCTCGTTGTCGGATGTTCTCATCATGCGTGTCGGCTCGGATAGCGCCGAGTAGCGGCATCTGGCGAGGCGTGAGATGATAAGGTGGTTGGAACAGGAGATACATCTCAGTAGCGGCATCCGAACCTTTAGAGGCCGGCCAAGCATAGAGCGCAAGAGTAGAGAGCAGCGGTCTGGAGTCGAATGGGTCGCGACTCCTGGAGGATTCCATATCCTCTGTAGCGCTGCACTGTGTAGCGCAGGATGTGAACCGTTAGATCATTTCGGTATCTGTGCTGGCTCGAATCTGGATATGATCTAACGGTTCTCATCCTGCGCTGCACAGTGCAGCGCTACAGAGGATAAGCACTCTGAGGGAGCTGGACGAAGGTGGGAGAGGGAAGTGAACGATCCGGATCAGGCGTAGTTTTTTAATCCAACGGAAGGGATTGAGCTCCAGTACATACAGTACTGGGGATTTTTCTGAGAACAACATATATGTTTGTATAATTTTTTTTTTTTATTTTAAGATCTTTCATAAATTTACTAGTGGTACTTCCTCTGTCCACAAAAGAATGAATTTATAGCAAAAGTCAAAGGAAATAGTGGAAGAGTGAAATTACTTTTATACCCTCAATTAGTATAAAAGTGAACATTCTTGGAAGGAGACGAGGGGTATTTTTGAAATTTCGTAATATATATATATATATATTTTTTTTTTTTTTTTGAGGAAGAAAGTGGATTCAAACAAAGGGTATAAATTCATTTAATTGTGGACAAGTTGTAAAGGGTATAAATTCATTTAATTGTGGACGGAGGAAGTAGTTGTTTGTGCGTTTCAACGTGCCAACGTGGATACATTATATAAAAATAATAAAATTTTCTAATAATGATAATCTACCAGATTACTAAAGAATAAAGTTTTTGAAACACGATAAACATATGATTGTATAATTTTTATTTTTATTTTAAGATCTTTCATAAATTTACTAGTAGTTGTTTGTGCTTTTCCACGTGCCAACTTACATACATTATATAAAAACAAATGAAATTTTCTAATAATGATAATATAGGAGTTAGACTATTATATTAACGTTAGCATTTCGCACTGAAATACTAACGCCTCAAAATCTATGTTATCGTATTCAAAATCACAATTTATGGTGCTCAATAAATTATTTATACGAAAATATTAGGAAATACAAAAATTTTTCATTTTTAGAGTTTTCTAAGTATTTGTTTTGTATTTTTGAAAATAGCATGTCAAACATCAATATTTTATTAATATTTATGAGCTCTTTTTTAAAAATTCAAAATAAATACTTAGAAAAATCTAAAAATGAAAAATTTTTGTATTTCCCAATATTTTCATATAAAGAATTTATTGAGCACCATAAATCATGATTTCGGACACGATAACATAAATTTTGAAGCGTTAGCATTTCGATCTGAAATGCTAACGTTAGTATAATAGTCTAACTCATAATATAGATGATGAAAGAGTGAGATTATGAATTCTGTATCTCATGGTTTTTATTGTATTCGTGTTCAGAAACAGATGTTAAAAGTGGTTCAATTTCTATTTTCTAACATATTTTATTTGTTAATATTTATCAAAAATGAAATTTTATGTATTTCATTTCTACCAAAAGTTCCATTATTTTGAGTGACAAATAAAAAACATTTAACAAAAACACAATATTATGTATTAAAGTTTGTTATCAAATGTGCATTTTTTGTATCACAAGTTGATACTGTATTAAAACTTGTCGTTAATGCATATTTTGAATGACAGAACTGTACACAGTACTTCGAATATGCATTAAAGTCATCATCAATGCATATTTTGAATGAGAGAGAAAGAACGAGCTGGAAAAACTATGCTTACGAGTTTCTGTGTAATGATCTTAACGTACATCTGACGGTTCATATTTGTTTCAAAAGTTTACTATTGTTACGAGATCAAGACATCTAATATGTATACAAAGAGCAGAATATGAAAGACATTTAATGAATTTATATGGAAGTGATTGTCGAGGTTGTAATGATTCTTGCTTTTATGAAAATTTTTTAATGTATTAAAAAAATATATAATGGCTTAACTTGTTTAGTTAATCGATCCCAATGATATTGCAAATAACTATGGCTTACTTTGTGCTGAATGTTTCCAAGTCAACCATTTTGATGGAGCGCCAGTTACAATAATTTATGTTATAAATATTAAAAATTGATGTTATGAATGTATAAATTTGTGCACTAATACACGACTGCTGCAAGTTGTAATAGCTATTGGATAATTGTTTTTATTGAAGTCGTCACTCAATGCGGCCCTCGTATATTTAAAGTCAGAGATTTTATTTTAGAAACTAAAAAATGTTGGTATTATTTTTTTATAGTTTAGCAGAATTTAGTACAGATACTCTCATCTACCAGAAAATACATTTTAATTCCCAAAAAATTAATAAATATTAATATAAATATATAAATACTAAAGAATCCCTTATACCTACTCTTTATAGGCTGGGGAGAATGCTGCTCCCTCATTGATTTGGAACTGGGAGCTGTTCAATCAATGCTTCAACGGTTCAGATTCGATGGAAAACTTATAATGTTTCTTAAACTTTTTGAAGCCACTAGATATGCATCGTGATGTATTATATTTGTGATGTGCGGATAAGATTGCATTGGGTATATTTAGTACGGCTATGCACCAACATACTGTCGTTGGGTCTATTGCGTACAATTTGAGCCATATATGAATATAAATATAAACGATTAACTGGACCCTAAAAATAATTTCTGTTGTGTTCCACTTTAGCATAAGTACAATTTTATTTCTTTCTACTTTTTATAAAATACATTTAGATCGTCTTTCATTAAGAGATAATACATTTCTTTTTTTTATGACTATTAAATGAAATGACACTTTTGACAGATTGTAAGAGGTAATTTTTATGTTGTCTTTTAGGTAAGTTCTTTGAATTGTTTTGCTTAATATTTTTTCTACAAATAATTAATTGAACTACGTATTTTTTTTTTTTAATTCAAGTGCCTATATAAATGATTTGATTGAAATTAATTCATAAAGAATTCAATCCCGTTGCGAAGCGCGGGGTTTATTCTAGTATAAAGAATAATAAAAGTAAAATAAGCTTCCGAACAAATTCAAATTTAAAGGAAGTAAAAAACAAATTTATAAAAAAAAAAAAAGCGAAGAGAAATTAAATTAAATTTAAATAAACGGGACAGTAAAAGGTCCGTAAGTCCACATCTCTGTCTGCGGCGTCATGCATGCCGCTGACACCGACCCGTACAAAGCAAATGCTCCTTTCCTCAGTGACACACTGACCCGCCAACAATATAGCATCCTCAACAAATCCGAGTTCCTCCTACCATGTATTCTTCCATCCCAGTGCTCGTCCCGTGACTAACCGCATTGTGCAGTTCACAACGTAAGCCGTTGGATCATCTCAAGATCCGCACTGGCACGAAAGTTGAGACAATCCAACGGTTTACGTTGTGAACTGCACAATGCAGTACAGCAGGGGATATGAATTGCCCATCCTTCCCGGTATTCCCATCTCCTTCACAAACCGAGTGCTTATCCCCTAACTTACTGCATTTTGCAATTCATGATGTAAACCGTTGGATCGTATCGAGATTCGTGGAGATCCGAGATGACACAAATGTCAAGACAATCTAACGGCCCACGTCATGTACTGCAAAATGCAGTACAGCAGGAGATATGAAATCTTTACAAACCTGGTGCGCTCTCAGTCTCTGATCTCTCTCGCGCCGTGGAAACCACCTCTCTCTAGTCTCTGCTTAACTATTACACTACCCGTCTATTACCATTCCATTTCTTTACTATTAAAATTCCGCTCCTCCTCCTCTGCGATCGCAATTCAAACCCTCTCTCTCTCCGATTCTGCTCTGCGATGTATTCGCGGCCCCTGATGCGCGGGATCCGGCCGCCCAGGGTGTACCCGAAGGGCCGGGCATCGCCGTACGCGCTCGCGCTCACCGGGCTCCTCCTCGTCTCCGCTTTCCTCCTCGTGCTCATCGCGCTCGGCGTGCTGTCGCTCCCGATCACCACTCCCACGGCCTCGCCCGCGCACGACCGGCCGCCGCGCCGTGCCAGATCTGCCCGGGAATCCAGGTGAGCTCCTTTAAACGACCTCTCAATCAGCTCGCTGGATATTCAGTGTTCGGAGTGTGTTTTTGACTGATTTATTTGTTGTTTTTTTCAGTGGTGATGGATTGGGGGAGAGAGGGCCGCAGTGGACCGAAGTGATCTCGTGGGAGCCCCGAGCTTTCATCTATCATAATTTCCTCGTAAGTGTTCCCCATTGTTAGAAATTCAGCAGTTTAGGAAGATTTTGCACCAGAATTTGAAATGTAACTTACTAATGCACATTTTTTGTTTTGTGGTATGAAGATAAGTTTTAAATCAGTGCTAAAATTATGAGTGGTTATGCTGTGGATCAGCTAAGTAACATTTCATTTTGAATCCAGCGGTTCTTATTAATTATTAAATATGTATCTTTAATTATATCTAAAAGATATATCGTGACCACCTGATTAAAAAAAATAAATGGCCCATATTTTATCTGATCCATAGCAGAATTAGCCAAAATTATTCTGTAAAATATGTAGAAATTTGATAGGATTGAAGAAGAGCTCCAGATTTAGGGTTCTGATTGTGAAATCAGAACCTGACTAGGTTTTGCAGTACTGGTAAATCTGGACTTATCTGATTTCACAATAAGACCATCGATAGTTGCATTGTTTCTTGTATCTAAATGCATGCCTTATATAATTGGAGAACAGTCCAAGGAAGAGTGCGAGTATCTGATAGAATTGGCGAAGCCTCACATGGTGAAATCTACAGTTGTTGACAGTACTACTGGCAAGAGCAAGGATAGCAGGTATGCAAATGTGCAAGATTTAATTTTCTCAGGGATTGGGGCAGGACCAGAGCTAGAGGTACCACATCACTTGCATGATATAAATAGGCTTTGATTTGGGTATTTCACAATTCTAAGGTGCAATAAATGCAGTTGTCATTCAATTGTGCGCCCTACCAGTAATGAAGTAATGGGGCAGGGGCATAATAATTTAATTTCATGCTGCGCACTGTATAGTGTTTTATTTATTTCAATTATTCATAATTTGGTGCTAGTTCTTAATAAGATGGTTCATGGTTCATGATGAAAGAAACCTTTTCAAGTGCATTCTAATTTTTTGGTAGCATCAAGGTTTTTTAATTTAGGTGCATTTCAATTTGTTCTAAGCATCAAGGTTTTATTTATTCAGATGCATTTCAATGGTAATTTTAACTTTTTTTCAGCAAAGCAAACCTAATTGTTCTTTAAAAAAAAAAAAAAAATGCAGTTCCATCACATTAACAAAATCTTCTTAGGTTTAGTGCTCTTGTTAAGTGTATCATCTGCCCTTTTAAGAAAAAGATCTGCTTATTTGTGATTGAGATGTTGTATGGCCTTATCTATTTTGTTAAGGGTGCGGACGAGCTCAGGAACATTTCTTCAAAGAGGAAGAGACAAGGTTATTCGAGCCATTGAAAAAAGAATAGCTGACTATACCTTCATACCAGTTGGTATGTGATGATTAAAAATTCATCTCAATAGAATTTTTACATTTGAACATTTTACGATAATATCAAGTTGTGATCTTCATCTTAATATCTATTATGCTCGGACATACAAAACTGCCTTTTCTGTATAAATATTATTTGCTGATTATCCGGTACATCCATCATTGAATTCTCGATATTTATTTCTCTGGCTAGTGTGGCAGTGATGGTGTGACCCATTGTATGAGTGTACATCGATGATTGGATGAATATTTTAGATGTCAAAATGAAAGTTGCTGATATTTCAAAAGGATACAAAAAATAAGCTTAATATTTTCAGATCGGTACAAATTATTTGCTGTTTGCCCATCACTAACTTGTGAGCCAAATGGTCCTGATTTTTTGAGTTTTGACTCTTTTTCTCATACGCATCACAGAACATGGAGAGGGCCTTCAAATTCTACACTATGAGATTGGACAAAAGTATGAACCTCACTACGATTATTTCCTTGACGAGTTCAACACCAAAAATGGAGGACAACGAATGGCAACTGTTCTCATGTATTTGTATGTAAATTTCCTTCCACATGTACTAATTCTATGCTTTTAAGTTGATCTATCAATAGTGCTGTAGCAAGAGATCTTTATTCTGCTAAATGGGATTGTGAAAAAAAATGCTAGAAGTTTGTTGTTAGATAGGGAACATCTTGAAAGCAACAAGCATTATCATCTGTCATATGTCGCACTTGCAAGAATTAAGTACATCTATCATAACATCTACTGTTGACTATATGTACAGGTCGGATGTGGAAGAAGGTGGGGAGACAATTTTCCCAGATGCCAAAGTTAATAGTAGCTCATTGCCATGGCACAATGAACTATCAGAATGTGGCAAGAAGGGCATTGGTGTGAAACCAAAGGCCGGAGATGCACTCCTCTTTTGGAGCATGAAACCAGATGCAACACTTGATCCCCTCAGCTTACATGGTTTGTTATCACTTCATTCAACTGACTCAAATGTAAATGAAATTTCCATTTTGTAACTAGATTTGCTTTTATTTTATAGGTGGATGCCCTGTCATAAGAGGAAACAAGTGGTCATCTACGAAATGGATGCATGTACATGAATACAAAGCTTGATGCTGTCATACTGTAGGCTACCTTGTTATTTGCTGTCTTCTATCTAAGGGTAATTCCTTGTTGTCCAACCCATACCATACTCAATTTATTTCTACAAAACCATCTCTCTTCAGTGAGGAAGAAATGGAGTGTATTTAGGAATCTTTTGAAGAAATTGAGATAGGTTGCATGTTTGTGTTAGCAATCTCTTCGAGGCCTGGGAGATTGTTTCTATAAATAATCTAGAAGGAAATTCCTTAAATCTATAATTTTGAAAAGGTCTCAAATCTCTAAGATACGATTATTCGCTCTTGGCAGGTCTATCAGCATGTATAGAAGACAATTTTGCTCCTCACGAGTTGCTTTGTTTGGGTTCCGGCTTTCCTGACGCATTTGTTATTGGCATTTCCCCGTTCTTTGCTATAACAAAAATAATTAGTGTTGTACTAGGCCGCAGCTAAGTTAATGTAGTGTCTATCTATATCACATGTATCATTCAGAAGTAAGAGGCATTTCTTTGTCATTTCACTAATAGCAGCTAGTTGTACATTCCATTTATTGTATTCGAGTAATTTTCGAGGTGGCTCGAGTAAGAATTCCAGTAACATAGTGTGCCCTAAGCTCGTGTTTAAATTAGCAGCTCGGCCCGATGACTTATTTTACAGGAGGGAAGCGTAGTATCTACATTAAAATTATTAAAATTTTTCTCCGCACATCAAACTTAAATTTTTAAAAAACCATTATATACCTTCCAATTAAATCAAAAGTATTTGTAATAATTTTATAATATCATTATCCTTCATAGTGATATATTTTGATGCTATTAGATAAACTTATTTGAAGGAGAACAATTATTAAAAAAAAAAAAATAAGTTTGATGTGTGGATCAAAAAATTTTGATGTAGATAGCGCTGCCCTTAGTTTATTTTGCAAAAAGAAAAAAAGAATGTTGAAATGTAGGTTAACTTTGAAATCGAGATATTATCAAGCTTTGTTTGATGCAAATTAGTGACAATGTGACAGAGTCCTCTATAGGGGAGGGCTAGATCAATTCCTCGGGTTGGGGATTTTTATCTGCTGCCATAGTCCTGCCATTAGACACTGACAGGTGGGTCCTTTATTTGTGGATCCCACCTGTCAATGTCTAATGGCAGAACCCTGCCATTGTTTTTAATGGCAGCAGATACGGACCCGCGGGTTGGGGATAGCGTGAGTGTGTGGCCTACGGACATTGTTCAAATTAAAAAAAAAAAAAAAAAGAAAAAAAAAAAAAAGAAAGAAAGAATGATAGCTGCCTGCTTAAGAAGAGCATAAGATATAGTACTTATTAAATGGGCAACTATTGATCAACGTTTGGAGGTACTAGCGTCGTAACGAGCGGTTACATGAGTGCCCTTTATTAATTGTTGGGAGTTTTAGCTTTGATTATGCCAACTTGCCAAGTATTTGGGAAACTTTAAGAGCTGCAATCTTACCCAAATTTATTACATTTTTTTTTGGGTAAATACCCAAATTATTACTGGAATTACAAAATGATATAACCGAAAGCTTTAGTTTATAAGTTTCCTTTCAATTGATTACAATCTGATCGCAGTATCTCACATGTGCATGATAGAAGTGGCACATGCGCCCCTGCAAAACGGCATATGCAAGTCGTACCCTCGCAGTAAAGTAAATTGTAAATGCAGTTCACCTAGAACAGAATGTCTTGCATTTTGACTTGTGAAACATAAAAAAAATTATCTTAACCATTTTCCCCTCTATATAGATGGCTATAATATAGAACAGTTATTATCAGACATCTCCCTTTAATTGTATCTAAAAGAGATATCGTTACCATCTGATTATGAAAAATGAACGGCCCATATTTCATCTAACCCATAGCAGAATTAGCCTATAGTATATATCTCAGAATTGTTATAGAACAACTGATTGAGGGGTGGAAAACTGCAAACTGTTTGTTGAACCAATCCGGCCATCAATAATCACTTCTCTAAGTGTTACCTCGCACTTGAAGTTTGTTGGTGCATCCGAGAGACCGAGATGTTATAACAGTACAAAAATGAGCTCTCAATTACACAAAATCTCTGGTCGTGTTTTCACTATACAGGAAGGATGCACAAATAAAACAGGAAATAATCTAGGAGTGAAAAAATTATCTATGTGATTCATTCAAGATGACTGAAACATCCATCAGTTGATAGCTGGATTAATAGAACTATTTCTCATTCTGTCTGAGCCGAATTCTAAAATAGGCGACAAAAATTCCAATAAAGGTTTCAAGGCACTAGGTGAAAACTTCCTAGCAAAAAGCACACAAGTACTTGTGTTACGGCCGTTATATTTGCAATTATGCCCCTCTAAGACCCTCTTAAAGAAGTCCTCATGAATATCGTACCTTCCAAACGTGGCAGGATGGGGTCCGCCTCTGGACCAATCGACCCAGGTTACACTCCTGTTCGCAAGAGAGTCGGGCTTCTCAATGTAAAGCATGGTCGGAAAATAATGCTCGTCAACATAGCAAGCCGGGCGGCAGAAGTTGGTAAATTTAGGGTAATAATGTGTGTCTTTGATAATGGTTATAGCAAGTTCACGGTTGACCTCGAACCACTGCGAGCCCTTGCGCCACTGGGTGAGGTTGACCTCGGGGGCCATATTAGGGTTGTACCGGCCCTGGCCGTATGGACCAGGATCATCCAGGATACTTATGAAACTGTGATTGGAACGAGTAAGGTAGTTGTAGGTGGTGTTGAAGTCATAGAGGGGAATGCACGACTCTGAGAGAAGAACAAACCGCTCATTTGATATATCCAGTAGAGCATTTGCCAAAAGCCGTTTCTCTGCATCACACATGCTCATCCTACCCCATTCGGTCACCTGACAGAGAATACAATGAGAAAACCGATTGACAGATAAATTTCTCTTAAAGCTACGGTAATTCCTATTTCTTGGTACCAAATTACAATTGATAATTTGGAATAAGAACAAAGTATCATTAATCATTATACTTGAAATTCATTTAAGTAAAACAAGATGTGAATTCCCAACAAAATGATGATAGCACAATTCCGATTTCAACCAGTGAAAACCGAACCCAGAATTGGTACCCAGAGAACTGCAATTTGGCCTGGTAACTATTGCTATTGAAATTAAGCTCAACCGCAATAAAATTGGTCCCGATTTAACTGCATATCACCACCCTCAAATTGAAAACCAAAACTATAAAACAGAAGCATAAATAAAACCAGTAAGGCATATGGTTACAATATGGTCAGCAAGGAAATTCTTGCCTCAATTGTCGGACGGTACCAGAATGCAGGTCAATCTGAGAAAATGATAACAGCCGGTTCAAAATGATGTACCTTGCTGGGTATAAACCGGCGATAAAACACAGAATCAGAAGTAAAGTTCGCAATATAGGAAGGGAGGGCATGGACATAGATGGAGTAAAACCCCTCGTGGCCTTTAAAGAACTTCTCCCAGAGCGGGGCGAGCGGGAGCGGCCCCCTCGTCAGGAACATGAAGGCGACCTTCGGTACCCTCTCGAAAGGGTACTCTTTCATGGTGGGGACGAAGGATGCGCGCCAGAGGAGCTGCTCGTCGGTCATGGAATGCACGACATTCCCCGGCGGCGGCTTGATCCAGCGGTCGAGGCCGTTGGGCTCCTCCGGGCACGCCTGGAACCGGTGCAGAATGACGCCGGGTACAACACCACCGGCCTGTTTGGTCATGAAGAAACCGAGCACCGAGAACCCGATGCCCAGCGAGAGAAAGAGCAGGAAGAGCTTGAGCAACAGCATGGGGTACGTCCTGGGCTGGCTCCGGTGGATGGACAACGTGTCCCTCACATCCTCCATGGATGACACTTTGACTTGCATACTTGTTGCAGAACAGGAGATCTAAAAGTAGAAACTGGCCACCATGGATGACAATTTTCAAAAAAAAAAAAAACCGAAAACTTACGGAAATAATAAAAACGGAAGAGAGTATAACTTTCCGCACTGGATCCTCCAGTAGAAAACCTGGAGGAATTGAATTTTGTTGTACTACCAGTACCAGATGTTGTAATCCTCCTGAATCGCAGAAGAAAGAGGGATTTATTTACTTGGATGCCGGCTGTCCAACTCCCTTACTGTTGTACTATTTCCTTGGAAGAAAAGGCAGCAAGTAAAGTGAGTAATCAACTGAGAAGAAAGAAGGGGCGAATGAGAATTGAAGCGCAGATTGGTGTTGGATTTGGTTGGGAAAAGAAAGAAAGGGAAGTGCGATCGGAGTTCGGAGGGGTTTGGTGGTGGGTGGATCTAGAAGCCACTCAGGAAACGAACGAACGAACGAACGAACCAATGCCAGAAAGTGGCAGACGAGGTCACGCGGGACCACTGCTGCCTCTGCCGCTGGGCCCCACGCTGCAGCGACAGATACAGTTATACATACGAGCACATCTTGTTTGTCGTCTCCTCTGAGATGGGGAGGCCGTATCTGCTGTTATTCTTAGGATAACAGGGTCCTGTTATACCAATATGGACCGTCAGATCAAAATGAACGGTTCAGATTGATATAGAAGTACAGTTTTTGAAGGCAGGAAAGATTTTTTTAAATGAATCTGATCCGTTTATTTTGATCCAACGGTCACGGTTAGGATGATAGGGCCCTGTTATCCAAAATTAGGATAACAGGTGAATCGATTCCGGGGCCGATGGGAGAGATCTCTGTCTCTGTCTGTCTGTCGTCATGTTCCGTAAAGCCCAGTGGGCGGAATACAATACAATTTCCCTTTGGGCTCGGATTGATTGCCTTCTTTTTATTAATAGTTGACAATTGGGCTGGATTGATTTGATCAGTAATACTACTGATTGCAACCTCTTGAAGAATCGCACGGCCAAGTTGGCCCTGGCCTGTAAGCTAATTGCACTGTTACTTTTCTTGTTGCTACTGGGTTCATGCCGAAATTTTTTTTTGTCTGACCCTAAAAAAAATAAAAATCTCAATATTATCCTTGTTTGCAAACAAATCTTACAACTATCCTTACTTGATCATGGCCACAATTCATTCTGGTTGCAGCGGTCAGAAAAGTAAAAACTTATCAAATTTGTAAAAATTCGCATCTAAACGCAACATCTGACCGCAGAGTCTGACCGTAGCGGTCAGACAAAGCGTCTGGCCGCAGCGGTCAGATATTTTAAGATTTCTATTAATAGCATAATGTAGGTCTCGTCGTTAGCTTTCCATCGATAAGTCATATGCCCAAATCGGAGTTTCCTATCAAAAGTTATGAGTATTTGAACGTGTATACAGTTACAACGACTGAATACAGAGTTATAATTTTCTATCAAGAGAGCTGCGTCTGTATACAGACACAATGTCTGAATGCACATTCGAACACTCATAATTTTTGATAGAAAACTCTGATTTGGGCATATGACCTATCAATGGAAAGCTAACGATGAGACCTACATGATGCTATTAATAAAAATCTTAAAATATCTGACCGCTGACGCGAATTCTTACAAATTTGATAAGTTTTTACTGTTCTGACCGCTGCGGCCAAAATGAACTGTGGCCGTGGCCGCTGGTCAAGTAGGGATAGTTGTAAGATTTGTTTGCAAACAAGGATAATATTGAAATTTGTATTTTTTTTAGGGTCAGACAAAAATTTTTTTCTGTTCATGCCTTTATGGCAACAATAATCCTTATCCTTCAAGAGATTGGATTTTTTGACATGAAAGTTCTATCTTCCTGAGAGAATAAACCTCAACCATTGATTGTTTACTTAGACTGATCACCACCGTTGATGTACGTTAATGTCTCGGCCCATTAAAATTTAAGGCCCATATCAGTTTCCTCACAGGGGATGAGCTCTCGGTCCATTACCCACGCGTAATACGTCAGTTATAAGAAATAATAATTTCAACCCAAAATAAGGCGTGAGCTCTTTACTTGTATATCTATACTATATTATAAAGTGTGTAACTATTATACTCTCCATTTTTTTCTTTCTTCTTCAAATTTTTTTAATACCCATTCTACCTCTTAATCAACGGTACAGATCAAAATACATTGATTTCAAAGGTCTTGATGTTTTCCAATTAAACAACTTCTCCATTTTGGTTTTTACAAAAATAGAAAGATATCAATCTTGGTATGAAAGATATCAATGTTAATTAAAATTTATATTAATGAGAAATTAACGCTTTATCTTCTATCATTCAATGAGTTGATTTAGTAGGAATTTAAATGATAAATAATTAGCCAAAAACTAAAAGCACATTATATGTATTACATTGAGATAATGATTTAAAATTCTCGCAAAACGGAGGGGTTTCCGGCTAGTATTAAAAGTATTTAGTTAGTTACTTTAACATACAAATGCTTGTATATTTACAGTTCAGCAAAGTCTTTACTTTTGCATTTACCCGAAGCCTCCGGTAAGAGAGCAAATTGAAATTGACCAAATTGAACGACTTTCCAAAGTCCAACCATTATCAAGCTTATCACATAATGGCCTATTTTACAGTACTGTTGGTGCTTTAGTGAATTGACCAAATAGAAAATAAAGGTTAAATCAATCAAGTTTCAGTTGGATGTATCATGTATATGCCAATTCCCTTTGGTTCTGGCCAAATTCTGTGACAAATAATAGCTGATACAAAAATCTCAAACCCATGATACCAGCACAAAACATCATAAATTTTACAAAAACCAACAAAAAAGCAAGAGAGGAGGAACTCAATTCAGGACTTCAACTTCAATTTCTTTGTGCAAGAACTGTTCTTATTGTGAGATCGAACCAATATAACTACATGTAGGCAAGTATCTTTCAAATCTTGAACCCGGGGGCACCAACCCGCCTTCCGAAAGGTTTGATACAAGTTGGATGCCCAACTCATCTGCCCAAGATTGTTCTATAACAAGTACATACTCAAACTTTTATCCTAATATCAAGTAATTGAACAAAACAAATGCATATGCCACATAAATACAGTTTAAAATAACATTAAGTAAACAAAGAATGAAGAAGAAAAGAATGAGACGATCAGATGACGGCGTGTTAGAACCTTGTGCAGTTCTTGGGCAAGCCAGTATGGTGGTCAACGATAACGAGCTGCGTGCCTTCGCAAGTTATGACATCCTGACTGAGTTTGGCCCCGGCGGCCTTGAGTCCTTTCAGGGAAACAGGCTGATTGAAGAGGTTGAGTGATGGCAATTTGGAGGCGGGGGGCATCTTCATGGCAGGCAACATCCTTGTGAAATCGTCCTTCATGAGCGGTACCTCAAAGTCGGTCTTGTCGTGCTTGACAACATTGTCCTTGGCACTGATATGGGCCCCCGGTTCCATGTGGTTCGTCGAGAAGCTGGCTTGATTCGGGAAGTTTGGATACAGGCTCACGTACCCCCTCAAGTACATCATGTCGATCAAGAACTTCTTCCAAGATGCTTGCCACCCGTTAGTTCTCGATTTGGGTATTTGCACGGGGTTCTGCTTAGCGTCCTCGGTGAACCGTGTGGCCATGTACGCGTAGAACTCCCTCCAGTGTTTAGGGAAGAAAACAGCTCCCCAGCTGCAGGGGAGCTGGTGCAGGTACGGCGTGTTCGGGTGAATCTTCTTGAAGAATTCGGTCGGGTTCCATTTGGGCCTCTCCTTCACAACCTCCACTATCCGCGGCGTATAGAGCGAGATGGACGACAGCTCTGGCAACGCGACATTCGGGTCATAGTGGTACGCTAACAACGCATATTTGATCCATAAGTAGTAGTACGGGGACACCTCGATGTCGTCTTCCAATAGCAATCCGAAATCGTCATCCGAGGCCGGGTACCAACTCTCGCTAACGGCACGGATCAATCCTCCCTGGATGATGCGTCTTCGGATGGTCTTGGGACCGTGCGGCCACTGGAAGGACCCCACCATCTTCAGAGTAGCCTCGTCAACTCTGCTATCCATGTTGAAACTGATCGGCACTTCATCGCCGAGGTAGTACGCATTCTGGAGCGAACTTAGGAGTCGCTGAAGAGACGTCGCTCGGTTCTGAGTGACTATGTTCACAGAAATCCTCATCCGGTTCCAATCTGAAAACCAGACAGAATAACAAACGCCGTATAAGAAATCAATGCATATACCGATATACGTATTTACGTAACGTTAGTTTTTAACTAGAAAAGAGAAAAATAAAATTTACTTGGCAGAGCAGCGGGTCGGACGTCGGCCATCCAAAGGACTTTCGGGATAGAAGCCCTCGGCAGAAGAACAAGTGCGGTTTGGTTCGCGCTCGTCTCAGCAGCCATCTTCAATGCGCTCTTTACGCTAACATCTATGTCAGCGACAGTGACAATTAAGCTCGGATTATGCATCTTGACCAGTCCCCTCATGCTCGAGTAGACAGCCTGCACGATCGGGACGTCCGATTTGGAGACGCCGGAGATCGCCCCTATCTCCAGATCAAAGATCTTGAAGCGCCGCTCCTTGCACACGATTCTTGGCCACTTTAGAGCAAGAGCAGCCTGTTCGCAGGGGCAGTAGCTTCCGCCTGATACAACAATGTACGCCTTTCTGCCTGTTGTGGTACGGAATTTCTCGAGGAGGGGTGCCAGAGCTTTGACCTCAGAAAGCGTGTGAGCGTAGAAGAGCGCATCGATTTTCTGCGGGTGCATGGCTGCCCATTGAGTGATGTAACCCGTTGTAAGAGCTTTCCACCATTGATCGTCTCTGACCTGCACTATGTCCTTGAAAATTACGGTTGTTTCTGACACATACGCGAGCCGGTGCTCGCTGTCTCCCCATGTCTCCTTGTCGTTCGGGTCCACTGGTAGCACGAAGGATCCTGCATTCCTGTACTTCTGTAATTGATAGCTGCATCATAATCAACATATCAATTAGTACTTCTTTGTTGCACCCTTTTTTTTGTTTTAGTCATCATAGGAATTTGGTTTTTAATTGAAAATCTGAAAGTGAAAATGAAGTTTTATATATAGTTGTTACCTCAAGTGGAGATCTTCGCCGGTCATGAATGTAAACGGCGTCTCGATGAACAAAGTCTTGACAAGGTCGGCTGAAAGGAACCAAGAACTCGATAAGAAATCGACCTGTACTATTCTGTCAACTGTGATGTCGTAAGCAGGGTCGGGCAAGTACAGCCCCGCCTCCTTCGATCTGAACTTCCTGTAACTCGGAAACGTGAAATCCTTTTGCCGGAACGGAAGAATCCTTCCGATGCTCCCCAAAACAGAATTCTTGTATTTTTCTGTTCCCCCTACATGTGTCAAAATCTCAAGCATTTTCGTGCCCGGTATCATGTCATCGTCCAAGATGTAAACAAAGTCGGCTTCTGTTTGGAGCGCCATCTGGAACCTCCCGTAGTACTTGAAATCGTAGCTTGAACTGATGAAACTTATCCTGGAATGGTTGTAACTGTCGACGATTCTTCTCAGGGATAACTCGTTGGGGCTTCCGAATGAAAGCACCCAAACATGGTGAAAAGGCAGGGTTTGGTTGAGGAGCGAATCGAGCTGTGCGCAAAGGGTTTTTCTCTTGAAATGGTTTAGAATAACAGTGACCTTTGGCACATTCGGACCGCGCACACTCCACTTCGACTTCATGTTCATCAGCTCAGGAAGCGTCTCAGTGCCAAAGCTATTCTGTTGATAATCCAGCACCTCATCGTACAGCTCCCTTTTGAGCTTAATCATCAAGTTATCATTCGACTTCTTTTGAGAAAAGTCGATCTTTTCGTACTCGCATACCTCTTGTGGCGAATAGGCCTTGATAACAAGCGCATTTTCTTGTAATGTTGATAGTACGTGCGGTTGCGCGATGAAATGCTTCCATTGGTGGGCGATGCGGGTTGCCCATGAGAAGTCGGGTTTCGTACGCAGATCGACAGAAGGGGTCATGTAGTACAGGAGGAATGTGGCATACATCGCAAAGGCAAACTGAAGAAATGTCAGACCCGCAACCAAGCGAGCCGAGCTCTTAGGCACTCTTATCTTGCCATTCGCTTTGCCGCCCACATAGTCGCTGATCATCCCTTCCAACGAGTCCCCGCTCCTCATGCTTGGAGTCCGAATCAGACCCATTTCTCGTAATGTATTATATATGTATATACGATATCTGCATTCGAAATAGACGGGTATTAAATATTAATTCACATTTTGAACTTCGAACCTAATATAATTGAAGCCTGACATACTGACATGCCATGATTATATGATTCAAAAATCAAGAAAATGAACTAAAAAAAAAAGGAATAAAAAGTTATTAATTCCAAGACAATCAAGAAGAACCTATGAATGAACTTGGGCACTGGACCAAGAAATTAAAAACCCTGATTATGAATGAGTAAATGCAAAATGACCTAGAGATGTGAGAAATTCAGAACAGTCAACTTGTTTCCAGCTCAATTAGCAATGCAACTAAAATGCAGCAAAATCAAAGGAGAATTTTGACCATAATTAATTTTGCTCCACAATATAAATTATATAATCAGACAATCTATATATTACCTTTCACAATCAAACAATTAGACAAATATATCTGCAAGGCTGTGACCAGGAATACCAGCAAAGGCACTGTAATGTAGAAATGACAGCCAGCCTGATGTGAGGCAGCTGAAATGTGCTGACACTGGTAATGTTTTCAGAACCAAGTGTTAAGATTTTGATGAACTGGTGGTTTTGGTATATATGTGGTTGAAGAAAAAGATCCTTATAACTCAAAAAGAACAGAATATCATGGACAATCAGGGGCAAGTACTGTTGTACAGAGATTATGACAGTATGTATGTATTTATGTATGTATATAGAAGTACAAATGAAAGAGCCCACAAGGAAAGGGACCCTAAGTAGAAGCTGTTGATGAATTACCTATACCTTTATAGTTAGTTAGCATGAAACTAAAACCATACACATTGACATTGTTGATATGTGCTGCATAACATGCAAGGAAGGTCTATGGCGTATATATCACACGAAAAAGGTAAAAACCAAGAATTGTGGAAGCATCAAAGGAGTTCCATTGGAAACCAAAAGGGAAGGAAGGATTGATGATCACATCACATGGGGTACCCCCTTTCCTTCCAGTTTAGGCTGGTGGGGTTTTATACCTTGTTCACATCATGCTCCTCTCCCAAATTTTTAAAGAAACATCTTGCGTCCATTGAAAAACCATTCATACATCCATAAACATATACAAAATGTAACAGATACATTCTGAAATGTAACAAATACATCCTGAAATGTAATCTATGAAATGCTATGGACAGTTTTTCTATGGACGCTAGGTCTTACTCAATTTTTTTATTGGTTTAGGCTATAAAATTCCATTATAATATGCATATCTCTAAGACTATTGAATTAAGGCCGGTTCTGAAGGCGTGGAATTGGGATAGGGCAAATGGAGCGTGGTTTGGGTACAACTTCTCTCACGTATTTGGTACTTCTGCTTGCTTGCCTCTCTTTTTAGTTTTTACTCTTTTTATCATATCAAGTCAAGTTCTTCTTATTTATTTATTTTTTTACTTCATAAAGAGCTAGTCTTCTTATTTTTGTGTGAATTAAAGAAACTTTCCAATCAAATATTCGACAAATTAAGAGAAAATAATTCATGTCAATTTGATAAAAGAAGAAAAGAAAAGTTGTAGTTGTAGCCTTGTAGGGACAAACAAATAGAAGAATATTAGGAGTAAATCTACGGCGTTCTTAAACTCGCGAAGGCCTTCCGTGAACTTAACACCAAAAACATATCAAATCATATCCAAATTTTGATTTATATGGCTCAATAAATTCTTTATATCAAAATCTTATAGCATGCACAATTTTTCATTTTTAGAGATTTGTAAGTATTTATTTTGAAATTTTCAATAGCAACCATACAATATCAATAATATAATCAATGTCTGATATGTAACTTTTAAAAAATCCGAAATAAATACTTAAAAATCTCTAAAAATGGAAAAATTTTGTACGCTACATGATTTTGATATAAAGAATTTAGTGAGTCATATAAATCAAAATTTGGATATGATTTGATATGTTTTTGGAGTTAAGCTCACAGAGGGTCTCCGTGAACTTAAAAACACCATAGATTTACTCCGAATATTAGAAGAATTTTATTGAAATGTGATTACCGGACCACTAAACAGTGAATATTAGAAGAATTTTAGGTGGCGGTTGTGAGGAATACTGGTTATCTATTTTCTGATATAACCAATGCTATAGATTTTTTGAGAGCTACTACCATTTACGTACAATTTTAATTACTCAAAAAGTTAACAATTTATTTTTAAAAAAATAATATATATGTTATGTAGAAGAATTAATTAAAGGAGTATTCAACGGTACAAAAATTGTTTATGAAGAAACGATATATACTAGAGTATACATATAAATAAACTAAGATTCTTGAGAGCGAGATAAAGATTCCTGAAGCGTCAAAAGAGCTTTATAACTACACAAATCTCAAGGTATAAGAAGGTTTAGTACACTAACAATGTCAAAACTTCGAAATGAGAGATATTATTGTCTACAAAGCACAAACCTTTCAATTTGTACTGGTATCACGGTGATGAGATTAGATTAGAAGCTATGATCTCCAGAAGACCAGCACCAGGACTGATAGCTTTGCTTTGCTTGCTAATTGCTTGCTTCAATATGAGGTGATTGAGAAGGAATAAATTATGCTGGAAAATGAGAGGATGGGAAGACTATATATATATATGGGAATTAATATGCATATGCATATATATGGTGCAGCATTTAAACAGTTGCTTGGTTCAAAAAGATGCCACCTTTGACTTTGTAAGATTAATAGATTATTAATCCTCTTCTAATCTCTGTCTGTCTTTGTCTCTTGCAATATAGTTGCATTGCATTCCTAATTTCCTAGCCTCTTGTCCATGTGCTGCCTGCCAAACTTAGGCGAGACGCCATGAGACAAGAGAGGAGAGAAAGAGAGAAAGAATTGATCTTTGATCTTGATGCTTGATCTGATCCAACCCACAAGGAATGTAGGTCAACTGGGTCCAAGCAATTCATTTAGTCAAATCGAGTTTTCTTTTTTAGGCAACTTTCCATTGACGCTACTGCTAGGCTGATCAATAGCTGATGAGTGAAAAAGTGGCATGAAAATTGAAAATACAAAAGGGTTTTGTTTTGTTGCATTTCGCCGATAAAAAACTCGGTTTCTTAAAGAACAGCTTATAATGGCCCACATTCCACCAAACTTTTACCAAAGGATTTTATTGGGTTTCACCAATTAAATGCAATTTTTTTTCCATTTCACTTTTTATCTGGGTCCGTATTTTTTTTTTTTTTAAATCTGAACCGAAAAATGATAATTGTGATTGTGAGAATGTGAGAATGTGAGGGGGTATATTTACATATTCTTGGAATGAATCCTAATTCTAAGATGAATGTCAGCTGTCAGGTCATCAGCACCCCATGGACGATGTTAATCCTTCTAATAAAAAGAGATTGGATTTCATGACATGAAAGTTCTGTCTTTCCCAAAAAAGAAATCTTAGTCGTTGGTTGTTTACTTAGATCGATCACCACCATTGATGTATATTAATGTCCCGGCTCATTAAAATTTAAAGCTCATATTAGTTTCCTCACAATGAGTTTTCGGTTCTTTATTATAAGATATAATAATTTCAGTCCAAAGCAAGGTGTTAGCTCTAACTAGTTAGTAAGAAATAAACAATAACATCTGATACCACAGTGGGGATTTAACTACCATTAAGCTAAAGCCTACTTAAAATCCTTACATTAGCATTTCTCATCCTAAAAGTACCTAAAAGCGCCAACTAATTACAAACTTTAGCCATATTATTTTACTATTGCCGGAGAAGGAAGAACGAGAAAAAATAACTACGGATCTGTTTATGATCTCCAAAGGAATTTTTTTTTGGTAATGGGTTTTTTTCTTGGATACATTTTTTTATTTTGCATTGTTTCTATTGGATGGGAAGAAAGTAAGAGAGTGATAAGAAAGATTAGTTGGGGAAAGCAGTTGACTTCGACACTGGTTTTTATTTCCCACAAAAACAGAACTATTTGGGATATTTTTCTGGAAAAATAAGGAGAATGGGAATGGGAGATTGGTAAAATATATAACCACACAAATGACAGCGTCTTTTATTTGATTAAGTTCAGCCTCAACGCTGCAAAGAGTTCCATCTCACTTTCAAAATCTGTAACCTTTAGAACCAGCCTTTGGTCTAGTTGCTAAGAGCAACGCTCTCCGTATGGGAGGTCGCGGGTTCGAAACCCAGATGGGAGGTCTTTTATAGACATTTAAATTTGAGTGGCTTGACCCTCATCTTTATCTCAAAAAAAAATCTGTAACTTTTTTTTTTTTTGATAGTATTATACATTTATACCCAGCTAAATTAAAAATAATTCGAATCTGGCCATCTGTTTTTAGTCAGCAAATTCGCTGCTGTTGCTACCAAAAAATGTTACAGCCGTCCAAAGTCAAACATTTTTTTTTTTTGTTTCTTTTTCTGGGTTTTGCACTTCTGCTGCATGCAGCTGCATTTGATATAATTTTTAGAGTAAAATGATTTTATTTAATAGTTAATACATAAAATTTTTAAAAAAAAAGTCGGCTTTAAAATATACTGCACAAAACAATCAGCATAATAAAATTATTAATGTGAATACCAACTCATTCGATTTGAATATTTATCTACTTCAAAAAAATATGAATATTTACATATAAAAAAAAATATGAATATTTACATATATGTAGTATAAGTTTTGGTATTATTTTTTGTTCTCTCTATAACATTATTCTTCTTAAAAATTGTTCCTAATTAATTGCCATACAGAATTCAGCTTTATGGATTTTTTTAGACATACTATTTGGATCGAACTCCAAGATTAAGGTGATTTTTTAATTAATTAATGTAGCTTGATCGATGATCATAGTTGACTGTTAACACAAAGTTGTAAGCAGTAATTAATGTTCATTAAAAGTTTTAAGTAACATTATCTGTACAGAAGAACCGACCTTTGGTCAAGTGACTAAGGGCAACGCTCTTCGTGTGGGAGATTGTGGGTTCAAAACGAAGATGTAAATTTAATCAAAAAAATTTGAGTGGCTTGACTCTCATCTTTATCTCAAAAAAACGTTAGTTGTACAGAAAGCACAGTGAATGATGTATAATAATACGATAAATTACTATTATTATGAATTTCACAAACTAAATGAAGTAAATATATGAGCTAGACTATTATACTAACGTTAGCATTTCGGACCGAAATGCTAACACCTCAAAATTATTGTTATCGTGTCTGAAATCATGATTTATGGTGCTTAATAACTTCTTTATATGAAAATACTAGGGAATACAAAATTTTTCTATTTTTATAGTTTTCTAAGTATTTGTTTTGAATTTTAGAAAAGAGCTCATAAATATTAATAAAATATTGATGTTTTTATATGCTATTTTTAAAAATGCAAAACAAATACTTAGAAAACTCTAGAAATGAAAATTTTTTGTATTTCCCAATATTTCCATATAAAGAATTTATTGAGCACCATAAATCATGATTTCGGACACGATAACATAAATTTTGAGGCATTAGCATTTCGGTCCGAAATGCTAACGTTAGTATCATAATCAAACTCTAAATATATTGTGAGCTCAAGTTAGAAAGGAACTAAATGGAGTAAATATGTTGTGAGCTTAAGCTGGAGCCCTTCCGTAAGCATACCTCCAAAATCATATCAAATTAGCTCTAAATTTCAATTTATATGTCTCACTTAATAGATTCTTATATCAAAACTTTATAGGATGCAAAAATTTTATATTTTTAAAAACTTTTAAGTATTTGTTTGAGATTTTTTTAAAAATGACTATACAATATTAATAAAATAATCTAAGTTTCAAGCAGGTATTTATATCATGGAGTATAACTATTATAAAAACTTTTGCATTTCGATCCGAAATGCTAATGGTCCAAATTATACTTTGTCACGTCCGAAATTTCAATTTATGATTCACATTAAATTTATCATATGAAAATACTAGATATACAAAAATTTATATACCACCAATCTTGAGGTACTTGATCCAGTTTGGTTCTTGGATAAGATTTCTCACTACACTAGAATAGGGGTGGCAATGGAACGGAACGGTAGCGAAAATGGGGTGTTCTGTTTCCGTTCTATTATAACGGACGGAATCAAATTCCGTTCCATTTCCGTTCCGTTATAACGGAACAACAAAAAAACTTGTTCCATTGCCACCCCTACACTAAAATACGTACAAAATTGGGTGGTCTCATGCTCCTCCTACCCATACCGAATTTTGCCTAATAAAAAACGGCTGTATATGTGCAAATGCAAACCCTTATCACGAGATTGCGTTTTGTAGTGAGTGGTTTTTATTTTTTATTTTTTAGGTCAACGGAGTTCAACTTATGCGACGCACCGTGTGAGTCCAAAATCCAAATATTTGGCATTGTGCATTTGTGTGTGAAACAAGTGGCAAGTAAAATTCATATCCCCCGCTGTACTGCATTGTGCAATTTAAAAACAACCTCAGCTGTTGGATTGTCTCAAGATTCGTGCTCAAGATCGATGATCCAACGGCTGACATTGTAAATTGCACAATGCAGTAAGTTAGGGGATGAGCACTCGCAAGTGGTGGCGTCCACTCACCAGAATTAATGAATTATTATACGCATCCGATTCAATTCAACTCACCTGGACAATAAAGTTAATTAATAGAACTATTTATGTTAATATCTATGAGAGGAGATCAGATAACCACAACTTTCGGTGACACTACTATTACCACAAAGCATATAAATTCACAAAAAATCTTAAAAATAGGAAATTTTTTACAAATATATTCATTTACTTATAGATTAAATGCATTTCAAGTTTCATTCAATTTGAGTGTCATTTGATGCTTCATCGGTAATAGTAGTGTCACCAAATTTTGTGGTTATCCGATCCCCACTTAATATCTATTATGATAGTTATGTTTATGAAGTATTGTTTAAGTTATGAATCGATTATGTTTCTGATTATACGTAATTTAAGCAATATTTGATAGTTCTTTAAAGATCTTAAATTACAACCACTAACAAAATGTACAAATTTTTGATAAGGCATCAAATGATGTTCAACTTGATTAAAATTTGAAACAGTATCAATCTATAAGTTAACCATAATTTTTTTTTCATTTTAAGATTTTTTATAAATTCTTACAAATTTTTAAAAACAACCATTATCAAGATTATTAAGATAAGCATTATCAATGGATCCCTCCTCTTTTGTTATTAATTATCTAAGTCCGTGTTGATATTAGAAATTAGAACCTTCATACTATTTTTCATCTCTAATGTCTTGTGATGTCCTGTGGTTTGCATGTGTGAATAAAAAATATATTACATTGCATGTAGTGTTCTAAAATTATAAGCGATTGGATCCCTTGGCAATTAGTTAGTTAGTTTCATATATCTGACGATGAATTTTAAATATATTTACAAAAAATATAAAGTACAAAAATGTTTACAAGATAATTTAATTGTGTGTTTTAGATATTGGGCTTGTTTGATCAACAAAGAAAAATGTAGGAATTTCAAAAATTATCGGAAATACGTTTCAATCATTTCAGTTTTCAGGTTCTTTGTTTCCATTGCGGATATTTGATGTAGAAGAAATTTGGATTCCAGAATTATTTTTCTTGTGCTTGATTAGCTAGAAATGAGAAGATGTAGAGTGAAAGAGATGAGTTTTTGGGAGTAGTGGAAAAATAATGAAGGAAATTTTATTTTCTAGTAAAACCGAGTGGAAAACAAAGTGAAAGAAAATGGGGGGACAACCTCCAGACAAGAATCGCCTATCCCGAAAATTTTTGCCATCAAACAACAACATCAAATTAAGATCCTAAAAAATGTGTTATTTTCTATTATTTCCCATCATTTTACAGTATATCAAACAAGCCCATTGTGTAATTTAGTTGTCAGTTGATATTCCACCAAATTTTGTGAATTTTGAGTGTTGCAATTTTATGTTATTGTGATGATCTATGATAGAATATATACCTAGATGTACGAAACTTAAAAAAACACAGAATATGTTTGTTTTTTTTTTTTTTGAGAACTCACAGAATATGTTTGTTACAAACTTATTCTACTCTTTTTTTCCTCTTACTTATATTTTGGGGCTACATAGATGTTCGATATAATTTCGGCCCAACAAAAAAATCGAATAAATGTTGAGCACCTTTTCTGCAATTGAGCTGGCTTTTCATACTATACTTAGAATTTAAGGCAGTTTTTGTTCAATCATGAATCCAAAATCTAGAAAAAAAAAAAGGTCCATTTGGTTTTGTTATATTGTTCTACCAATTTTAGTCTTATTCCGGCTCTAATCATCGATATAAATTTGATCTTCAATTTAGGCGTTGGGCTATGATTTTGCATTTAACTACTCGTACTATTTGAAGCCTTTTGTATGGCCGTTTAACTGGCCCTAAAAGTACTTAAAAAGATATCTTTCTAGTTTTTATTATTCGGCAATACCCAAAATGTACTTCTAAAATAGATCAATTGGATGCAGCATGTGCACTCATTGGGCCATGACGCCATGTATTTAATTTGTTTTATATCAGCTAAACCCTGTTCTTTGTTTGGAATAAATCCCAGAGAATTCTGTGATGCAGTACCATAGCAGCGGAACGTGTATTTGTTTGGACCCCAAAAATAAATAGAAAAATTTTGCTGTCCCAAGCAATATCCTTGTTGTTCTTAGGCCTGACCTTTATTTTATTATTATTATGGAACAGGAAATTTTTTGGCAGCTGTGGATTAGCAATGCAATTGTGAATTCACTGAAAGTAAAAGTTTTTTTTGTTTATTACAGTAACACTTAACAAGTAGCAACCTTATTCTGAGAATCCTGCAATGCAGTACCATAGCAGCAAGCCATTCTGCACATGATTGCAAGATAACATGTCAAGTTCATTCTTTGCAATTTGTATACACAACCAGGATAAACTGGCGTCACCTATTTCTTCTAAATTGATCGATCCCCCTCGCGTCTTTAGCCGTATACTAGTAACGAACATTGTGTTTTGATGGCATTATTTGGTCTGTACCACTATCACCTGATGTGTAATCAATGTCTCAGACTGGTAAATATGTTGATCTCGTACTGTCGACATCTCTAACAGGCATCATTTTTGTTTATCTAAGATGGAACTTACAGCCCCGTTGCGACTATTTAATCTTAGATGGTTACTTCAGCATTTTCACTCACTCAGAGCATGCAAAGGTAATAAAAGAGAAGCACACAACAGGAATGCAAGTACTAAGCCCCAGCAGAGTTTTGAAAATCTTTTTATGCAACTAATTCTCAGGATAGCATGCAAGCACACAAATAGATATCTCGCAAATTAGCGCAGAGTTAGAAGGTTGGTTTTAGCAAAAGATTACTGATCAAATCCGCATACTTAGACATAAATTCAACCTGATGATACATACCAGTACTGGTAAAATCACACACAAAAGCCCTGCTCTTACGGTATAGAATAGAGATGGACCTCTTTGAGCACCCAAAATTTGTGTACCATTAACCATTTGCCATCACTGCATTCTGCAAGATCTTTTAGTGTGTTCAACAAATACAAAACAAATATTATTACTTTACATGACCTCATCATGTCCCGGCAAGCATCAATTACCATCACAAATCTTTTTAAACCAATCTTAAACTCTATCTCCACTATACCACTACCAAACCACGAAAAATAGGGAGGGAGAAGAAACGGGTACTTCTCAAGCAAAATCATTCACTTACAATAAGTTGTCAGAGAAACATGTACAAAAGACGATCGATCATCTTGGCTCGGGCCTCGCTGGAAAAGAATTAGTGTGCCTCATTTGACGACCTGACTGCCTATTTGAGGGCGTCATTGTCTTCGAACGCTGAAGCATATCTGCCATTGAAGAGGTCTGATAGGCCTGAACGAGACTATTGCTATTGGTTGAATCACCACGTGCAGTTGCCCTCTGCCACGAGTGAGAGCTTAGACCAGACAACATGTACGCCCTGCCAGATGCCTCATACCTCTGCCGGTCCACCATCCTCTCCTGCATTTCCCTCAGCTCAGCATCCAATGCCATGCACAACCGATCTCCTGATTTTCCTGATACAGACTCTAAAATTCTTCCCCGACACTGATCAAGTATAGACACTGCTTCAGAGAGTTCCCCCCGTTCAGCAGCAGAGCGTGATTCCACCATGGCCTCTGCTGCCTCCAGACGGCATCTCTGTCGGTCAACCTCTATTGACGTGACTTGCTGAGAAACCACAAGTAAGGGTCTCGCTATTCTCACCTCTACCATGGAGATGTCGACTGTTTCTTTCGATAGAGGTTCTTTATAGGCACAACCGACTTTCATTAAAAGCGATTCTTCATTCAAGCCTGCCGGAGGAACATTGACAGATACAAGAAAATCCCTCTCTTCTTCAGCATACAAATCTCCCACATGTATTGATCCGCTTCTCTTGTCCCCGGCAGTATGGTTCTCATAGCTCCCGGATTTGATGGAAACCAGCTGCACCTCACTGTCCCCGGCATTCACCTGCACGTGCAACTCTTGTGCCACCACACTTAAAAGCCCACCAATGCACTGTGCAAACGCATCTTGTATTACTGCTTCTGCCTCAATAAATGAGAAAGTACCACCCGATGCCTCCGAGATAGAATGAAGCGACTCAGAATCATGGTCGGCACCAAACCCAAAAACATGAACTGGTATCGAATGACCACCATTCTTGCGAGCTGATTCTGGCAGGAGTGCACAATAGTCAGTCTGGGCTCTGTGCAAGCTGTTGGTAGGAAAGATGGTGTACGTATCCTGCCCATCTGATAGAAGTATTACACTGCACACAGGATTCTTCTCCTTGCGGTCTTCTACAATCTTGACACCTTTTCTGAGACCTTCGGCGATATTGGTGCCTCCATTGGCTGTAAGCGAGTTGACCGCAAGAAGGCTTTGCTGACGCCCCGACTCTGACATTCGGCGTAGCGGAAACAACCGGCGAGCGGTCGATGAGAAGGCAATAATAGAGAGACGATCAGATGATCCCAGATTTTGTATCACAAACCCCATAGCTCTCTTAAGCAATGCTAGTTTAGTCCCCGTCATGCTACCACTGACATCAAGTACCGTTATCAGGTCGACAGGTGCCCGAGTGGACATTGCCTCTCCCTCTCCATGACCGCTAACATCGGCATTGGGAACTGGGGCCTTCAAGTGGATCAGAACTGTGAAACTTTCTTTGCAATCAGACTGAGCGATTTCCGATAGCTCAGTGAAGGTCTTCACTTCAACCGTTGCAGTTCCCGATGCCACCAAACCAGGCTTGTCAGTACAAGGATCCAACGGGACTGCCTCCAAGGGCTCGTCATCATTGAACTGAGTAGGATCCAGATCGCGAAGAATGGACGGCAGATGGTGGTACTGGTGCCTGTTGGAAGAGGCAGTCCGCGGAAGCCGCCGCAGGAGATTAACCTGGCCGTCATCCTGTGCCCAGTTGACTACAGGGTTGTTCCTAGCGGCTTGACCATTGGCGCGATCTGATGGAAGGGGTCCGTGGAAGGGAATCTCCTTCCACTTGGTCCGGCAAACCGGACAGTCTTGATTTCCGTGCTTCACATTCGAGGAGATGCAATGGAAGTGGAACGTGTGAGAGCACTCGGCCGTGAATAGAGCGTGCCCGTCGCCGGGCTTCATGATTCCAAGGCATATTGCACAGGTTTTCTGCCAAAATCAAAGAGAATCTTACAGTTTATGGTAAGGGTTTCATCATCAATGAACAAGTGAATTTATGATATTTTAGTGTTTAATTTTGAATTTTGAATAACTAAAATTGATGAACACAATGTTAGTACGCGAAATTTAGGAAATTATATTGGTGAATATGACAAGATACTCAAATCAATAGTAAATTGGGCATAAAATACTGAAATTAAGGAAATTTATACTGCAGTAAATCCAATCTGATGAATTCAAAAGAAATAAAGAAAGAACAGCTCCAAAAGAAGAGCAGATCAAAAAGAAAAAAAAAGAAAAGAAAAGAAAGTGAAACAGAGATGGATCTATGATCTATAATCTATGTATGTATGAACTTAACTGACCTTGGAGTTGGAGGAGCGGCTGCCGGACTTGGAGAGGCGGAGGCCGGAGGAGGAGGGGGTGGGAGTGGTGGGCATGAGCATGGTGAAGTCGGCAGCGGCGGAGGCGGGGGAGTCGGAAGACGCGAGGGTGGCGGCAGCTGTAGACGGAGAAGGGAGCGGCGAGGAGGACGAAGGGGTGATCTCGTCCAGCGTCTTGGGGACGTAGACGCAGAGGTTCAGCCCCAGCGACAGCTTCGCTTTCCTCCATCTACTTCCCATGTTTAAACAGTCCGTCCGTCAGTCAGTCAGTCAGTCAGTCAGTTATGGACTTGTGGTTTGATTATTAAGGCTACGGGAGATGGGTCACAGCCGCCGGCCCGCCATGAGCAGATGCTGCGTGCCGGCCCTGACTGAGAGTAAAGTAGGAAGAGAGAGAGGGTGGGTTGAGGAAGAAAAAAGCGTGAGGGGAGGAGAGAGAGATGCTGTGCTGCTTGGCTTTTGAAGTTTTGACCTCTTTACTCTTTATTAGTAGTAGCGCATTGAGCCATTGACCCACCACTCTCTCTCAAGTCTCAACCAAAACCCGAAAACCAAAAGCGACCCGAGAGTAAGACTCACTGGTCACGGACTGCTCATCCTCTGCCTTAAGGTAAAGTGCGTTATGGCACGGGACCGTTGGATCAACTCAAGATTCGTTCAGGCACGAATCTCGATGCGATCCAACGGTCCAAGTGCTATGCAGCACTTTACCTTAAGGCAAGCACGGCCCCTCTCCGAAGGGAAACAATAACAGCAGTCTCCATCCATGATCCATCCCATGATGGGATTTCACATCCTTGCCTCAGAGTAATATGCCATGAAGCACAGGGGCCGTTGGATCGTCTCGAGATCCGAGTCTGAGCGCATCTCGAGACGACCCAACGGCTCATGTGCTTCATAGCACCGTGCCTTGAGACAGAGGGTAAGCACTCGATACCATCGACGGACGCCAATTAATGAATTAATACTGACCAACCACTTCTTTCCCTCCCAAACAAAAATGGAGCACTGCAGCTCCCCATTTCCATGATCTCAAAAACTGTTTCGCTTTTATATTACGTTTCAGTTTGTCATCAATTATGAATGAGATTAACTATTAACTACTGAGCATCCAATTCAGCAACTGTCGTAATTCGTAAATTCATCAGCTGTGGAGCATATGAATCGCTCTCCTGCTAGAATATGCTGCCACAGAACGGTCCGTGTCGTGAAGAATCAGATCCCATCACATAAGCCGCCTCCTATCCTAATATCCTATCCTTTTGTTCTTACTCCATACGCATTTTTTTTGTTAGTAAAACGCTCAAATTACTCAAAATTACTCCGACTAGTGCTGTTGTAAGTGTAACGGACGTAGAAAATGATTGATTGCTCTATTAAGTGACAAACGGTTCCACTTCCTTGACATTTTAAACTGAACTAAGTAAAAGTTACTCCTTTGACCAGCTCAAGAAGGTCCATGCGAATGGAATGGAATTTCCTCAAAAAAAAAAAAAAAAATGGAATGGAATTTTTTTTTTTTTTTTTTTGAGATAAAAGATGAGATTAAGCCACTCAAATTTAAATGTCAATAAAAACTTTACATCTAGAAGAACCAGCCTTTGGTCTAATGGCTAAGGGCAATGCTCTCCGTGTGGGAGGTCGCGGGTTCGAAACCTGGATGGGAGGTCTTTTATAGACATTTAAATTTGAGTGGCTTGACCCTCATCTTTATCTCAAAAAAAAAAAAAACTTTACATCTGGGTTTTGAACCTGCGACCTCAGAATGAAGTGCTTCTATCCAAAGTGCCATGCTATATTAAACAAACTTAACTTGCTCTAGTGTAATTCTTCTAATAGTTATTTTTTATTAAATAATAGACCCCTAATTACAAACGGTAATATAACAGTTTAGGTGCCTAGCCATCTAATTCTCATATAATGCAAAATTATACTATTTTTTATTTGAAAATACATTGATATTAATTACTGTAACCAAAATTATAATATAATTAAATTTTGAAATATTAATGTTGTTCCAAATAATATTTCTTATTTGACGATTTCCAAAACAATATCAAACTATATTACTAACAATTTCTTTGAGAATGTTGTTCGTGTAAGGAATTATTTGAGCAAATTATCAAGAACTCAATATATGCAAGCAATGGCGTTAAGAGACAAGATAAGCTAAAGATGATGGAAATATCTCAAGATTTGGATTAGCTTATCATTGATTTTATAAGTTAAATATAATAGTGAATTTAGGTAGATTTACATATTTAAGACATTCACTATTGATGGCATTGAAAAGCTCAAACAATGGAACCAGCTCCAAGTTCCGTTATAATGGAATTTTTTGTTCCGTTATAATGGAATAATCCAACGGTGATATTACAAATGAAACGGTCATATGTCACATCCAAAATACCGTTTGAACAGTCAAAAGTACTGTTAGCAAGGTCAACCATTCCGTTATAACGCAAGGATATAATGCGTTATAACGGAATGCTTCTGACCTTGTTCCAGTAGCTCAAATCATTATTCCGTTATAATGGAAACTCGGTTCCGTTATAACGGAACAAAGACCTGAGCTGCAGGCTGTTAAATCAAGGGACCACCATATAAATACCTTTCTTCCCAAATTGAAAGGTACAACTTTACACACTTTCTAAATCTGTTGAAAAGAGAAAACCAATAGATCAAAACTCCATTGTTGAGTGAGCTTTTCATAGCCAAATCATTGTGATCCAAGCCTCAACTACACCATAGATCTTAGATCTTGTGAGAAGGTTAGCTTGAGAGCTAGTTTTTCTTTTCCGGAGCTTGAGTTTTGCCTCTCCTCCGACCTCAGTGACGGCCCGTTTGTTGTGTAAGAGATCACCGAGTTATGTACTTCCTTTCTTTGCGGGTAATAGGAAAGGCGCATCACCGAGTTGGTAGCGTTACCCCGGGACGTAGGCCGATTTGCCGAACCTCGTTAAAACAACGTGTCTCTACTCCTTGTTTGCAATTTCTCTTACTCATCTTTATTTACTTTATTGCAAACTTGTTAGCCATTGAATCTAATTGTTTTAAGGTTTGGCCAAAATTATTAAATTGTGTGAAAATTGCCAAAATTGTTTAAGGCACTATATTCACCCCCCTAGGCGCCGTTAGGGACAACAATTAAATATTAATTTTTCAACATATTTCTCGTCAAGAATCCCGAATTAGCCGATGTCCAGTTGGCATTTAATTAGCAAATTTCAGGATACAAATTAGAGTGGCTCTGCCGCGCTGCTATGGATCGGTTAAGCAACATTTTATTGTATCTAAAAGATGTATTGCGGTCATCCGATTATGAAAAATGAACGGCCCATATTCTATCAGATTGACAACCGAATTACCCTATAAAAAGTTAATAGATATGTGCCCTCAAAAAAAAGTCAAGTTCACTGTCCCGTGACCCATGTACTCAGGTTATAAGTTCGGTTTCTCCGGATCACATTTCTAAGTAAACATTTTGGCAACAAAATCACGCAACATGACCCGTGAAACTGGCGTCAATGTTGAATCTGAATGAACGCATGTGAATTTATTTATATCCGTTTCTTGTCCGGATTTATAATTTAAAATTATGCCATATGATCGTAATCACTTGTGAATAAATTATTGATCCCATTGGTAGTTTTTACCAACTTTTTGAAAAAAATAAATAAATTATTGATCCAATCATCCAATTGTCGTTTTAGTTATCTCAAATTAAACATAACAATATTTTTGTTATTTTGAATAGCGCCATATTTATAATAGTAGTAAGAAACCCGCACAAATTCCGATCTCATACCGTGTAATACATATAACGTGCTTTTGGTTTTTGGCTAATTATTTACCATTTAAATTTTATTTTTACACTAAATTAATTGAATGTTAGAATATATAACATTAATTTCTCATTAATATAAATTCTAATCAACATTGATGTCTTTCATACCAAGATTGATATCTTTCCATTTTTGTAAAAACCAAAATGGAGAGGAAGTTGTTTAATTGGAGAACATCAATACCTTTGAAATCAATGTATTTTGATCTGTACTGTTGATTAAGGGGTACAATGAGAATTAAAGAAATTTGAAGGAGGAGGAAAAAAATGGAGACGTCCAATACTTATATACTTTTTAATATAGTATAGATATAGATTCTTAAGGTAATAAAAAAAAACACTATTTTTTACTAATTTCATTTACTATCCTCAATTCGTCTATTTCTGTACTAATCGTGCAAACTCACCTAGAACAATAACCATATAACTCCAAACGGTGGCTGTGGGCCTTAATAATATATATAGAGAAATTATTTTTTACCCCTCTTAATTACCCTTTTATCCATTTTCTAAACTAAATTGATAATATTTTCTTTTTTTTTTTCATACACTCATAAATTTTGAGTGATTTTTTTTTTAATCTTGATCTTTCTATTGTATATATATGTGTGTGTGTGTTTTGTTCGATTGAGGATGTGAATTGTACTCGGTAAAAGTGATTTGTTGTATTTGAAAAAAAAATTTAACTAAAAATATATTGAAGTGCGGTTAGGAGGGTTTTCTAAGGGTGCAGTTATCACTCCCATATATATATATGTATGCACACATATATACAATATAAAAAAGGACGATGCTTATCTGGAGTCCATTGATTAATAATGAGGGGTCAGGTCAGCTAACCCTAATAATCAGTCGCAGCAGTAAGTTTTGAAAAAACAGGCCGCATCGTTTGGATCCACGCGGGGACAAATCTTTGTGGATCAGTCAAAATTTCTTCTTCTATAATTAGATTTCATGATCAGTTCACCAGCTCCACTCCTATTCCATGATCTTGATTAAATACAATACATTATCATAGCACATCTCTGCACATCTCCGTATATATATAATATTTATTTGAGTCATGTCTGGTGTCCTCAGTGTTAGTGTCCACAGATATTAGGGTTCGTTTGGCAAATCAAGAAATAGTACTAGAATAGTGTTATCCGATTAGTAAAAATAGATTAGTGATTGTTGGAAGAGTGAAAAGAATAGTGATATTTAGAGCTATTCGGACAGTGAAAATATTGTTTGGCAAATGTCAATTGGAATAGTAATTAATTAATTTGCTATTCGGAGACGGGTGAATAGCTATTCGGTGGGTTGGCTCGAATAGCGGAATAGTTTTTTTAGAAGCTATTCGTTTTGTGTATAATGTGTTTGGCACCCCATTTCAGTTAGAATAGACTATTACTGGCACCATTAGTGTATACATGTTCATATTGTTATAAAATTTGAGTTTAGTATTACGTAATTTGAGATAAGAGTTACACATTTCGTGTATGTGTGAACGTGTGGACAGTTCAAAAAAGACGCTTGGAAAATTCCTATTAATTTTTAGAGAAACACCTTGCATCCATTGAAAAACTGTCTATAGATTTATAGAGGTGTACGAAATGTAACAGATACACTGCAGCTGCTCTCCTCCACCAATGGTGCCAGGAAGAGGATAAAATATTCTTAGACACTTTCTCTTGACTTCAGTTGTAAAGTTGATGTGAGTCAATTGCAACTATTTTTCTTTATTTTCTGTTTTGATCAAGTGATTTACTTTGTCACATGAATAACGACAGAATTTTGGTTAATACATGCTAGGATTCCTACATGATGTAACAGATAAATTGATAACATGAATAAAAGTAGACATCTTTATTGTGTTAGTAGTTTTTATTTTTTATTTTTTGGAATATTGATGCGGCGATATATAGCATTCCAAGTTTTATATACGAGTAGGGATCCCTTGACAATCCCTATTTTGACAATCTTAACATCTAATATTTCAAAAATTTGTAAAAATTTATAAAAAATCTTTAAAATGGAAAAAGATTTGTGGATGCATTACTTAACATGTAGATTGATAGTGTTTCAAATTTCAATCAATTTGAATATCGTTTAATGACTTATCAAAATTTTGTGTACTTTTTAACGGTTGTAATTTAACGGATCTTTGAAAAGCTATCAAATATCACTTAAATTGAATATAATCGAAAGCATAATCAATCTCTAAGTTAAGAAATACTCCCATAAACTTTTTTCTATTTTTGAAAATTTATATAAATTTTTACAAATTTTTATAATATTAGATTGTCAAGATTGTCAAAATAGGGATTGTCAAGGGATTCCTCCTCTGTATATATAGCTGTGCAAACAATTTGTGAAGTAAAAAAAAAAATATTAAAAATAAATGTCAAGGTCATAAAATCATTAAACAATACATACAAACATTATCAAGCTAGCCAGCTTGGACATCCTAATTAGCATTAACTGAGGAAGAAAAAAATTTTCAAAACATATTATATATATACTAGTAAAAAGCCCACGTCTTGCTTTGGGCTGAAATTGTTATTTCTTTTAAGATAATATGTAATGGATCTTAAATTGAGATAATTTATATGGGCATTTCATTTTAATGGGCTGACAACGTCAACGGGCATTAACGTATATCAACGGTTCTGATCTATCTAAGAAAATGATCAATGGCTCAGGTGTCTTATTTGGGGAAGATAGCCCTTTCATGTCATTTTCTCCAATATGCTTTTATATATATTAGTAAAAAGCCTGCGCTTTTGCTTTGGGCTAAAATTGTAATTTCTTATAATAAACTTTTAAGATAATATATAATGGTCTTAAATTGAGATAATTTATATGCATGGGCCTTTTATTTTAATGGGCTGAGAACGTCAACTGGCATTAACGTATATCAATGGTTCTGATTTATCTAAGAAAATGATTAACAGCTCAGGTGTCTTATTTGGGGAAGATAGCTCTTTCATATCTTTTTTCCAATATGCTTTTATATATACTAGTCAAAAGTCCACGCCTTGCTTTGGGCCGAATTGTTATTTCTTATAATAAACTTTTAATATAATATGTAATAAGCCTAAAATTGAGATAATTTATATGAGCCTTTAATTTATATGGGTTGAGAAGGTCAACAGGCATTAATGTACATCAACGGTTTTGATCTATCGAAGAAAATGATCAACGGCTCAGATGTGAGGATAACCTTTTCATGTCATTTTTTCTAATATGCTTTTATTATTAGTAAGGATATATAATAAGGATAAGGATTAGTATACTAAGTTAATGACAACTATATCACAATCTCAATGCCGTGGTTCCCACGACAGTAAAAAAAAAATTACAGACTAATTATATCTACAAAATATTTAAAACCAGGTATCCTTGTTTAATTTTGTGGACACAGAGCCGGAAAACTGTGAGCTTGTTAATTTTGTGGACGACTGGCTTCAGTATCCTTTCAATTGATAACCTCTGTGACTCTTGTCTAGTTACCGGTTTATACAAATTTTTTTTAGTCATTCATTTTCTTGTCATCTTTCCAAACTTCATTTTACACTACATTTTTCTCACATTTGCATGCCATAAATTGCACAATATATAACATTTGATTGATGATGCTACTTTTTTATATATATGAGTAAAACTACCGTGCTCTTAAGCTCACGGGGCCTCCTGTGAACTTAACACAAAAAATATATCAACTCATATCCAAATTTTGATTTATATGGCTCAATAAATTCTTTATATCAAAATCATGTGGCATGCAAAAATTTTCCATTTTTAGAGAATTTTAAGTATTTATTTCGGATTTTTCAAATGATACATGAAACATTGATTATTTTATTAATATTGTATAGTCACTTTTAAAAAATCTTGAACAAATACTTAAAAATCTCTAAAAATGAATTTTTTTTGCGTGCTATAAGATTTTGATATAAAGAATTTATTGAGCCATATAAATCAAAATTTGGATATGGGTTGATACGTTTTTGGAGTTAAACTCAGGGAAGGCCCCGTGAGCTCTATATATATATAGCTTAATCAATGGCATCAAAACAGCAGCAGAAAATCATCAAAGCAGCACGGCAACTTAAGAAGTGGTTCAGACAGTGACTTGGATTTGTTGAAGTCTCGGTATCAAATTCCCTTTAATTTTGTGAATTTCATTTTCGGAGACCGACTTTGATCATTTTCCATGACTAGTATGCACTACTTATGTTTGTCTGTCATTATTCGTTGACAGCAGCCGGTAGGCATGCATTAGCCTTGGTGTTGCACGTTATTAGTAGGATTTTTTTTTTGAAAAACTGGACAGAGGCTGCCAAGGGATATATAGTTGGATTTTCACTATTCGTTGTTGTAGAATGTAGATTGATAAACATGCGATGCTGGTTGCAATCAGTGCTTTGTCTCCATCATATAATTGGGGGCTATAGGCAGCTATTAATACGGCCAAATAATATGGAGAGAAAATTCCCCGTTTGTTAGTCTGAATAGTCAATTGATTTGTTTTTTATAATACGTATGAGGGTCAGACCACTCAAATATAAATATTTATGAAAGAGCCTCCATTCAGGTTTTGAACCCACGGCCTCCCACACGGAGAGCGTTATAGTCAATTGCAGTAGCGGAGCTTGAGCTCCAGTAAAGGGGGGGCCAATTTGTAGTGAACCAAGTTTTACCCTTTGAAAAGAGTTGCACACATGATACTATACTAAAATATTTACAAGAGATCAGTGTAAAAAACTATGCTCTAACTTCTAAGTTTTGAGTCTCTGACGATATGGGAGAGAGATTTCGATTTTCGGGGCGTTAAATGATGGAAGAGCACTTTTTTACTTTTTATTTTACCAAATTGAAGTGGAGTAATTTAATTCGGACAAGAAAGGGGGGGCCAAAATACAATTCAGAGTGAAATTAGCTTGTAAATTTGAGTCTCAGGTACGAATTTTAGAAAATAAAGGGGGGGCCACAGCCCACTTTGCTAATACTAAGCTCCGCCACTGGTCAATTGATTTGTATAATTTGGATGCACTGAAATCACTTACAACACAAATTCGGTCGGAGGGATGGAGAATTCCAAATATATGCATGTTAAGGACTACGACTATTCTGCATCTTTTTATTTACTTATAAGTTTACCCTCTTAATTTCGGCGAGCGTAGGAAACTAAAACATAATAGAACTTTAAATCACTTCAAATAGTGGTACTATCTAGTAAAATATTGGTACCATTTAGCTATAGTGAAGCAAATACACAAAGTGAAATGATAAAATGTGTGAAAAGATGGCAAATACTCAGTGATTTAGTTTAAAATTCTATAAAGATATTTTTAACTCGGTACACCTTAAATCACTTCCATCAAACAACTTAAAGCACATTCTAGTTATTATGTAACTAGAGCTGTGAATCGGGGCTTCGCCCCGAAAAATAATATTACATAAATTAATAGATATACATTTTTTCATAAATATATTTTATTAGATAAATATTGGACTTAATATATTTTCTATAAAATATATTTTTAGCTACATCTCAATTTATATAAAAGAATATAAAAAGTTGCAAATATTTTGAGTTTTAAATTGTTCTTTAAGTACATCATATTATCTCTTTAATGAAAAAAAAATAATTTGAGCCATTTGATTAAGATAGATGAAGAGAGAGAAACAAAATCAATGGTTGAGATTAATGATGATGTGGTATAGCTAAAAAGCTTGGAAGCTTACCCTTTTCTCTAGAGTATGAATTATTATTACACTCTTACTACAGTTGTCAAACACAAAGAAGGTGTACCAGAGTAACAAACTTTTTGTTGTTGTTACTAGAAGTCATATCTGAGTAATCTTGACTTTGATTTAGTTGAGCAGCACCTTCAACAAACTTAGCAAAGCAGTTGTGATTTGTGAATTCCATTCTATTAGGCTCACCTGGCAGGCAAAGAAAGTGGGACAAAATCACAAAACAAATATAGTCATCATATAGACTTGTTGATTACATTTCTTTTAAGAAGATAAAAAAAGGGGCGTCCAATTCTGCTGTTATTCTTCGGCGATAACAGGACCCTGTTATCCCGACAGTGACCGTCGGATCAGCACCGAACGGTTTAGATTCAGTGCAAAGTTCAGTTTTTAAAGTAAAAAAGAGTTTTACCGAACAGATCTCATCCGTCCATTTTAATCCGACGGTGCTGATCGGAAAAGCAGAACCCTGTTATCCGAGGGAAGGATAACAGCGGAATTGAATTCAAAAAAGGGGTATAGAAAGCGTTGATTGATGAAAGGTCACTCTCTTAGTCTTAGCCCTCTGAGAAGCCCAAGTAGCATAGCTTTGGTAATGGTATTGGTACCTCTGCATCAACGAATCCTGTCATGTCCCTTTCTCTGACTGATTGAATTGGCCACTGTTCCAACTTCCAACCTTGCATTGTTTGTCTATATTAGTTCTCCTACAAAGTTGTGTGGACAAGTATCGAACTCTTGACATTTAGGTAAACAACGGCTGTAAGACTTCTCTCCTAACCAACTGAGCTACCACCCGTTTCCCCTCTTTTTCTGTTCTTAGAGCCGCTACTTTTATTCGGGAGGAACGTCCAATTACTTTTTGTTTATATTGAATTAAACTATTTTAGTTAGCATAAATTGAAGTAGAGTATGGAGTAATATGAATCACACCATATAGTCCAGAGACTAATTTGAGCCAAATGCGATAGTTTAGGGACAAACTCCAACCATACACAATAGTTCAGAAACCAATTTGAAAAAAAGGTTTATAGATCAATTTGAACAAAATGCAATAGTAAAGGTACCAAAACCGAACTGTTCTCTTTATTCTTTTATCAGAATTGACCCAGACTCAACCCGAATCTGAACCGGAACTGACATTATAATGGATAGGATATGGGTCTAATTTTATAACCCGGCGCAATACCAAATCCGACCTGATATCTGTATCAAAACCCGATATATACGATGGTAATACAAATATGAATAATAAACCATAAAAAGTAGAGTACTTAATATGATCAATAGTTAAACTATTTGCGATTTATAAAATATTTTAATGATTTATTTCAGCGGATTCCAATGAAGAAGGTCTTACTTACGATCCAATGGAATTGCGGGTTAGAATCCAATCCGTGAGATCAAAAGGAGTAAAAATTGGGCATGATAATATCCGAATCCGACCCAATCCGATATCACCTCTAGCTTTCCTCCTCTTTCATTTGCATTTTGCAATAGGAATAAATAAAATTAAAAGAAAAGATAGCCTTGTGTGTATTTGTTTTTAAAAAAACAGCGATCAGCATCCGTAGTTTAAGTCAGATATATATGATTGCTGACAAAAATGAAATTTTTTTGTTTATATTTTTGCCCCCGTATATAGCTTGCAAGGTTATTTCATTACATGACGATTCAAGTAGTTTCCATCATAAATTTTCAAAGGAAAAAAACCAGCGTGCAAGAGAATTACCTGCAATGCGAATCTGAATCATATATTTGATAAGAACTGTTCAATATTTTGTCCTCGTTTTTTTAGACCCATGACCCCATCCAACAATTAAAACAAGTCCTTCGTCAACTAATTTGAAAAATTACGAGAACAAAATTACGATATCATTTGCTACAATTATAATGGAATTGAAATTTGTTTGGTTGGGAGAGCTGTACGATATAATTGTTGGTAATTGATCAACATTGATGGTGTGTTGTAGCCTCATCACTCTAAATATAATCAACATAAGGTGTATCCGTATGGTTGTTCCTATTTTTACTACCTACATGACCAGATTACCGTTGATCATTGCCAACAATTATACGTACGACTCTTCGAATCCTTTAAATTCCAATTATAATATAACATAAGCAACGAAAATACGATTGATCAAATATTCTGTCCAAGTCGAACTTCTTTTTTCTATACCCTACCTCTAAAAAAAAAAGTGTTAAAATGGAACATTTTTCTATCTCCTTGACTAGTCAAAGTTTGACCCTGACCGCCTCTCAAAATTATTGTGAATTCTTCATTTTGACTAATAATCATCGGTCAAAAAAGCGCAATATTATACTTATTGGACAATGCAGAAATTCTGCAAAATCTTATCTTTATATACTGGTGTCATGTTGATGTTGTCATGTTTGAACATACACTGAACTCGGTATTTAGAATTCGGCATATTCTATTTGTCACAGGGGGAGCAGAAACTAAAGATAAAAAAGAAGAGTGTATTCAACAAAAAATATAATTATGCTAACTATATATACTCTCAATTTCATTTTAAACGTTTTTATATATGTGTTGGTATTAATGAAGAACGAGTATATTAGGGACAGGCAAGTTTGTTAATTATATATTTGGAATACAGAGGATCACTATCTAAGTTATTAAATTTCTTCTGGACTAAAAGGCTTAATTTTTATTTAAGTCGAATGACTATTGCTCTCAAAACTCTTCTCGTTTTTCTTTCTGTAATCAAGTTGTTGTTTTTTTTTTTTTTTTTTTTTTTTTCCTTTTTATCTGAATTCTTTCAAAGTTCCTCAATTTTTATATTTGGTATCAATTAATATATATCATGCAGATTTTCAGTATGATTCGGTATGGTCCACGATTGCGTCCATAAAATTAAATGTTGAGTATGGAGGCACTAGCTATAACAATATTTTCTATTATATCTCAAAATATTGTTACAACTACTACTTAAATACTAAACCTCCATATACCCCTAGCTTCTTACTACAATCCTAACCTCCAAACTACTATACTAACTCTTGGCAAATGGTACTTGATCTTGCTTGGTTTTCTTCATCCAACTCCACACCCCTATTTATACTAGTTCTATGGAGGGTGGTGGATAATTCTAGATACAAGATATTTTTCTCAAGATATTTCTCAAGTATATTCTAGACTTGAGATATTTTTCTTGTCTCTAGAACATTCCTAATAAATATCTATTATCTCCATAATTCTAGATAATTCTTGTATATGGGCTTGGACCAATTTGGGTTGGGCTTATGGGCTCAGCGTTGCTCATCTTAACACTCCCCCTCAACGCTGACTCGGTGTTGCTCTGATCTTTGGCACTCCGCGTCCATCCGGATCGTTATGCTTATTTGCGGTCGGACTTTTTGATTCTTTACTTCTTGATCGGCACGGCTCAATTGCTTGTAGCTGAACTTCTCGATTCTTTCCTTCGGAACTCTGATTCACTACCAGCCTTGGCACTGGTTCTCGTCGAATGGATACTCCTCTGCGGATCACTTGACGGGTTGCATCTCCTCGCAAGATTATCTGTCTATCACCGTCACTCCTATGTGTCATCTCATCAGCATCACCTTCCTCAGTGATGGTTTCCACCCCGTCGTTCTCTTGAGGCTTCTCTTCATCCGCCACGACGCAACTCATAATTCCGACCTCCTTTATGACTTTGGTTTCCTCATCGAGTAATTCTTTAATTGGTTCTTTAAAAGGTAATGACTCAAAGTCAAGCTTACTTACCTCTTTGACATCTTCGGTGTCTTCCATGAAGAACGATGACTCGAAATTGATCTCTTCCACCTCGAGATCACTGGCCTCCTCGACATCTATGCCATTGATGAAGGACCGCGAATCGATGTCTTCTTCCTCAAGCTCATCAACTTCTACAATGTCTCGTATATTGTTGATGGGCCAAGCCTCGATATCGATCTCTTCTTCATCTTCTATGGCATTTTCTTCATCTTTGATCGGCCACGACTCCATGTCAAACTCCTCTTCCTCTGATTCATCACTGTCGGCAACCTCTATGCCAACTACCGACTGTATTCCAACAGTCGCCACCCGCGTCCCAATCTTCTTCATATGGGACCTCCTCCGGCACCATCTCCACTGTGGTCACCGCGAGGCTTTCTTCATCTTCCATGATTGCAGCAGTGAGTGCTACTTCTGCATCCCACTCTTCTTCACAACCACTGCTCTCATGGACAATGTCTTGGCTTCTTGAGGTCGCCACATTACCATGGCCTTTCTTCTTCTTCCGCCAGCAATCTCGTGCATAATGCCCTCTTTTGCCACAATTATAACATCGATCGTCATCGTCTTCATTGTCATCGGATGAGTCTCGAGCTCCCCCTGAAGAATTAGTCTTCTCTTTAGGCCTTCGTTGCTGGCTAGACCTTCCTTCGGGTCTACCTCTTGACTTTCGGTCAGGTCGACCCGTCTTTCGGTTGCTGAACAAGGCCTCTTCTTCTTGCTTCAACGAGACTCCGGCCATTTGCTTTGCTAGAGCCTCCTGGTTTGCGAGCATATTCTCCAGCTCCAATAGTGTTGGCTGCGTTGGCCAACCTCGGATGGCTGCTATGAACCCGCTATACTCGGGTCTTAGCCCATTGATGAGAATCCTTCTCATCCTTTGCTCGCTGATCTTCTCTTCAGGGTCTATTTGAGCAATCTCACTACAAAGAGATTTTACTTTCGTAAAGTAATGGTTAATCATCATGTTACCTTGTGAGATTGTCATGAGCTCCTTCTCAAGTAGTTGGAGGCGCGCGTCGTTCTTCTTTGAGAAGAGTGTTGCTAGGGTATCCCAGGCTACCTTCGGCGTGGGCGCTTCTCTGATGTACTCTAGTAGCTCGTCTTCAACGGCTGTCCTGAGTACAAACATCGCCTTCCCGGCCTTGATTCGCCATTTCCGCAGAGCTTCGGCTTGCTTCTCCACGGACAGAGTTTCGACTGGCTTCTCTAAAGCCTTCTTTTTCGTTTTGGGGTCAGCAACCTGTTCCGATACCGTCTCTTTTACGGTATCAACTTCCGGCGGGGTCGTCTCAGACCCGCCTACTACCTCCCATAGGTCCTGCCCTTGGAGGTAGGACTCTATGCATGCCTTCCAGTAAATATAATTACTAGAATTCAATTTCTTCATTCCACCAATCGTACCTGAGAAATCCATGGCTTCAACTAGGACGGCCGACGTCTAGTAAGCCTTCTTGAAGATTTCTCCTCCACCGCACTTCGCAGTCCCGGACTGTCGTCAAGCTGCGGCTCCTTCGACAACTTGTCGATACCACTATACTGACTGGCGGAACACCGGCAGAATTCCGGCTCTATGCTTGACCCCTACCACCGACTCTGAACAAGCTCCGACAACTCCGGCTCTGATACCAGATTGTTGAGTATGGAGGCACTAGCTATAACAATATTTTCTATTATATCTCAAAATATTGTTACAACTACTACTTAAATACTAAACCTCCATATACCCCTAGCTTCTTACTACAATCCTAACCTCCAAACTACTATACTAACTCTTGGCAAATGGTACTTGATCTTGCTTGGTTTTCTTCATCCAACTCCACACCCCTATTTATACTAGTTCTATGGAGGGTGGTGGATAATTCTAGATACAAGATATTTTTCTCAAGATATTTCTCAAGTATATTCTAGACTTGAGATATTTTTCTTGTCTCTAGAACATTCCTAATAAATATCTATTATCTCCATAATTCTAGATAATTCTTGTATATGGGCTTGGACCAATTTGGGTTGGGCTTATGGGCTCAGCGTTGCTCATCTTAACATTAAATAACTTGTGTGAGTAGCTTTTACGCAAGGTAATCTTGTATAACGACGAGGATGTATATATGTGTGTGTGTCTAAATGAGTTTATGTAAAATATGATACACATTCAGGTGGCATAAATAATTATAAAAAGTGCCCTTTTACATACATATGCGCATCATTAGTTCGAGTGATGAATAATGATTTTCTTTCTTGTTCTGCACCAAAGCCAAATTAGTGGAAGTTATATATGTTAGTTCTCTCGTTTATAAAGATGGAATATGCGAGTACACTGAACTTAAGGAATATATTCGATAATTAGTTACTTTGTCGCAGATAGAGCATCCAGTTCGAACTATCATACGTTTGTCACGATTATAAAATAAAATTTAGTTACTTTTTCAGTATGTTTATTTGGGCTTTCTTTTATCTTTGTTTGTTTGGGCTTTGAAGTTTGAACAGTTATAGTTTTATATATTTATTGATGTCAAGAAAGAACTAATTAATTACGCCAACAACTTAATTTGTAAACAACTTTCTTATTTATTTATACATCCTAGCTGAAAATAGCCAGCTACAATTCAAAAACAAAGAAGAATAATTAATTACAAAAATCTAAATAAACATAACTAAAAACAAATCCATCAACCTGATTCCACATTTACCACATCTATTTATAACTTAAATCTTATTAAGTTCTCTAAATTTGCCATGTACAGATTTAATCAGAAGATTAAAATAACTTCTTTGATTTTTATTTATAATGCCATGTTTTTGTAGAGTCCAAACATTGTTTTTCTCCAAGTTCTCTCTCTAACAGAAAAAGGTTAGTACAATCTTTTCGAAATCTTTGTAGTAGCTGCAAAGTTGTGTGGGCATCCTAAGACTTCTCTTTTAGCCAACTGATCTACCACCCGTTTCCTAGTAAAAGGTTAGTACAACGGCGAACAATAACATGAAGACGGTAACTCTCAGGAGCTCAGACGAAGTAGACTTCGAAGTGTCTGCGGCGGTGGCATCCAAGTCTCAAGTCGTCCGCCTGTTAATCGAAGACGAGTCATCCGACTGCGTTCAGAAGACCATCCCAATCTACAATGTCGATGCAAAGACTCTCTCGAAGGTCATCGAGTATTGCACAATGCACATTGCCTCCAACTCCGAGTCCGAAAAGGAACTAGCCCCTGATCATCTGGATCTGAAGCAGTGGGATGCAGAGTTCATCGACAACGTTGATCTTGATGCTCTGTACGATCTCCTGAACGCCGCGAATTACCTCGACATAAGGGAGCTGTTGGATCTAGCATGCCAGAAGGTCGCCAATTTGGTGAAAGGAAAGTCTCCGGAGACGATACGCGAGCTTTTTGCTGTAAAGAATGACTTTGCCCCTGACGAGGAAGAGGAGATCCGCCGCAAACACACGTGGGCCTTCGACGGCTTGGATTGCATTAAGGAGAATGCATAATCTTCAGATTTCTGTTTATGTTTCGGTTTCTTATGTTATTTAATCTGATTCATAGCAGAATTAACAGAATTAGCCTTGTTACTTTGCTAAGGTTTTTCAGTAAATTCTTAGTGTTACTTTAACAATTGCAACTTCCTTATTACTTTCTTAATTTGTTCAAGTAAATTCTCTGTGTTTCAGGATAAGTAGTTGATGTGTTCATCTTACATCTATGGATCTTTTGAGTTTTTTTTTTTTTTTTGAATTAATTAACAAATGACAATTAGGTTACATTAATCAAAGTCAAACGACACAGGAGGTACAGTTTATAATGAATTATATACAAATTAAAAAGCAAAAATGAATGATCTTTTGAGTACATATCTATGCATATATATATGACACATCTGTTCTCGTTATTGGGTATTTCATTATGTGTTTATATAACGCAAGCGTTTGGTTCGGTAACAGATAATGTATTTCTTAGAAGATCTTTTTTTCTTTAGTCATGAATAAAAATTAAAGTGCATCTTAATTTGTTGTTGAGTTGATTCCAGCTGTTTGATTTGACCATGAAATTTCTGCTATTGGAAATTTGCATTAGAAAATACTTTGGTATTGTTTTTGGGATAGTTTGCGTCTCCCTTAAGGCCTTATTTACATTATGTATTTGGAGGGTTGGACTGAAAAGAAGAAATAGTTAGATCCATGAGTTGGGCCTAAACAATATATTAATAAGCCCAATAAAAAGTTATGATCCAACCTTTTTCTTTCAAGGGGAATTATTATCTTATGGGATTTTTTTTTTTCTTGAGATAAACTGTTATGGGCTTTTGAGTGAATAGCGAAATGGATTTTTTGAGTTAAAGAGTTTCATACTTACATTGACCAAGAAAGATTAACAAACAGAAACGAACAAAAACATTTAATTACTTCCCTACAAATAGACAAAGAAGCAACAAACCTTGATTATCAAAATAGGCCCACGTTGAGAACCGGCTAATAGAGGTCAAATTGTCAGACTGACCCGAACCTCACCCGACCTGATCTGAACCCGACCCGACCCGTGTTTTAGTAAAAGTCAGACTGACCAAAACCCGAGAATAGAGGTGCAATATCTGACCAAATCCGAAAAACTTGTCCGACCCGATCCGACTTGATACGGCCCAACCAAATTGGGTCCAAGACAATAATTCAGGCCCATAACTCATCAATAGTGATTGGGCGCCAAAAACATGGTGGCAACACAGAAGATCATAGAAATGGGGCAGCACACAATCCTAGCGGATCACAGTTATAACTATAATAGTGCTGAAATTTAGGACATAGGGGCTGGCTCATGTCTCATTTGTATCAACATTCTCTATCTTGTACTAGATCTCTGAAACATTACTCTAGATGACGCCTAATACGATCTGAACCCGACCCGAAAAAATGCCGGCAAAAGTTAACCCGATACCTGACCTGACTTGACCCGAACCCAACCCGACAATCTGCCACCTCTAACTGACTTTTGTCAAGTGACCACGAGCAACGCTCTCTGTGTGGAAGGTCGCGGATTCAAAACTCAAGTGGGAAATATTTTATAGACATTTAAATTTGAGTAAATAGACTCTCATCTTTTATCTCAAAAAAAAAAAATAAAATAAAATAAAAGAAATAGGCCCACGTTGAGCTTGTTGTACCTGTACTGGCATGATGGGTATTTGTGACCCACAAACTTTGGCACAACACACTGACAGACAGTATATAAACACAAGACCATTTAATGAGAAAATCTGACAGCTGAGACAACGTGCTTCACAATACATATTTTAATTAGAGAAATACCTTGTATCCATTAAAATGAACTCCATCACACTCACAAAGTGTGCACGTAGTGGGGTCCACTGTGCACACTTCGTAAGTGTGATGGAGTCCATTGGATAGACACTAGATCACACTCTTTTAATTAATTCTTGCAATACAACTGGAGCACTATAATTTATTTATTTATGATATATGCAAACTTACACGGTTAGGGTTCATTAATTATGAATCATCCAAATAGATCCACACTACATAAATATTTAGCTTTGACAAAAATTCAGCTTAAACTCAATTTTTAATTCTTAGCACTGTACTGGCATTTATGATATATGGCTGGATCAAACCTCATTGTCAAGATTGTCAATACAGCCATCGTCAATGATCCCTCCTCTTATATATATATATATACTTCTCTCTGAATTATTCTCACTCACTCACCAAAATATATTTAGTCTCACAGTCCCACTGGCATTTATGAATTATGGCTGGATCCATATATCGATCTCTGGTCACAGCCACTGACACTTAAATAATCAGCAGCCTCAACAATCGATACATTATACATACATCTATCTGGCAGCTCTGTCGCCATGTGTGTGTGTGTGTGTATATAACTTATAATAATTTCTATTATAAGATTTCCTCATGAAAATAATTAATGATTATTATGTGTAGCCAAGAACTGAATCTGGGGTTCTTGCATAGCCCACGTGAGTCATGACAACACAAACATCACAAATAACTAATGATTAGGACTATTATACTAATGTTAGCATTTCAGACCGAAATGCTAACACCTCAAATTTTATGTTATTGTATCCGAAATCACGATTTATGGTGCTCAATAAATTTATTTATGAAAATATTGGGGAATACAATTTTTTTTTCCATTTTTAGATTTTTTCTAACTATTTGTTTTGCATTTTATAAAATAGCATGTACAAACATCAATATTTTATTAATATTTATGAGTTTTTTGTCTAAAATTCAAAACAGATACTTAGAAAACTCTAAAAATAAAAAAATTTTGTATTCCCCAATATTTTCATATAAAGAATTTTTTAGCACCATAAATCGTGATTTTGGACACGATAACATAAAATTTGAGGCGTTAGTATTTCGATCCGAAATGCTAACGTTAGTATAATAGTCTAACTCTATATATATATATAACTTATAATGATTTCTATTATAAGATTTCCTCATGAAAATAAGTAATGATTATTATGTGTAACCATGAACTGAATCTGGGGTTCTTGCATAGCCCACGTGAGTCATGACAACACAAACAACAATTAGGTCTAGATACGGTGATACTGTTGGAGATATCATATAGTTTAACTTAGTTAAATGAACTGATTATTTAATTTAATATTAACTTATAAGTTGAATAATTATATCAATAATTATTCTACTTACATATATTGTACTTAAAAAAGAAAAACAACTAATTATTCAACTTAAAATACTAAATATTTATCTTAATGTGCTAAATATTCAACTTAATATTAACTTATAATTAGTAGTGGCATTGGCTCCCATTGTGGAGACCCGGGATCGAACCCCACTTGGGGCGAATTAAGGTGAGGTGTATGGTTGTATGCACGCCTATCGGCCTACGGGCTATAATAAAAAAATAAACAAATAAAAAAATAACTTATAATTAGTATGTTAAGTTGATGTTACGTTGATGCTAAATATATAACATGCTAATTATAAATTGATATTAAGTTGAATATTTAGCATGTTAAGTCGAATAATTAGTATATATGCTATGTTGAATAATTAGTTCGTTTAACCAAATCAAACTGTACAGTGTCCAACGTATCTCCGTAGCATTTTCCATTATCATAATACGATTTTTCTCGTGCAGCACAAAATTAAAAAAAAAAAAAAAACGAGCTTGCTATTAATTAATGTGAGCTCAGAAGAATACAAATCTGGTAATTAGATACAGACAGCAGTAGCGTTAGATGTGCCAGTGTTGGTGTTGCCATTTGAACTAATTCTCTGGTTGGGGCCATTAAATAAAGATCGCGCCCATACAAAAACCGTCTATAACGTCCCTAGGTTACATTTCGAAATGTGATTTGTTACATCTCGTAATATATCTGTTATATTATGTACATCTCTATCAGGGGCGGAGCTAGGATTTGAAATTAGGGGGGTCGAGACTTCGAGGGACAATTTATTGGGGGGTGAAATGAGAACTCTCTAACAAAATACACTGCATATTAACGTTTATGTATACAAATTAGAAAATCATAGGGGGGTCGCACCCCCCTCCGCCCCCCCTTCTCTCTGCCCCTGAGATTCTCTATGGATGTATGGACAGTATTTCAATGGACGCAAGATGTTTCTCTTAAATAAATGAATCCTGATAGAGAATCAGAAGAGATCAATCAGATCAGATCTCATATATGCAACTGCCAAATTATATAAGCCCTGAATCTTTGGACTGGTGGAGCTGCCACCACGTGAACAGTACTTTGCCAGTTGAATTGCCTGACTGATCATTGTATTTGTGCCATATCTTATTATTCTTATTATGGCAATATTTGTTTTTCCTTGTTTGGTGAACAACAATATTTGCTGTCCCTGTCCCAGCATTTCATAACATTTTTTTTTTAAAATTAAGTTGTTATGTTCGTCTCTCGCTCTCGCTCAGAGATCATGAGCCAGACAGTGTTCCTGGCTTCCTGCATACAGGAAATCATTCCTGTTGCCCTTAAAAAATGAAATTTCAAAAAAATAAGCTGATTTTTAGAAAGACTTAATTTGAAAAGGTTTTATAGTTTTATCCAAATTTTTTAAAGAGAAACACATCAAGCGTCCGTCCAATAATCTGTTCATAGGTCTATAGTGTACAAATTTTATAACAGTTATGTCAATTTTGTATCAGTTATGCTAAATTTATAATCGCTGTGTACTATAGAAAGAACAACAGCTAGCGGATATACAGTTTTTTTTCTCTTATAGTCTTATATGAAATCTGGATACTTTGGATAGACATTTTCAAAGAAAGTTTCAGGTTGTTTCATTCATAAAAATCTTACGACCAACTCCTCCAATTTGTTATTTATTTATTTATTTGTTTATGGTAATTGTTTAGGAAAAGAACCAAGATAAATATCGAAATACATATCATACATAAAGTTAATTGGAACATGATGAGATCAAAATGAAATGCTAGAAAGTCAATCTGAAAATAAAACACATTCGTTTATAGAATTAATTAAATATTAATAGGAATATGGAGGGTTGGAGAATGCCTATATTAAATTAGTTTAAAGTTCTGTTGAATAAACATGAAACCAAGAAAGGCAGAGGAGTTTTGAGGGGTAGTTGGAGTGTTGGAGGACTTAATTAACTATTTGGGCCCTAGCAGACTTGGAGTGCACAACTGACCACAAGAGCTCATCAAGAGCTCTGTAGAGTCTTAAATCTCAAATTAAGCTTGTATACTAAGGGGTATAATCGGCATTTATAACTAAAGTAGAAATGTTTAGGGAGTGCTTTGAAACATAACTCTGTTAATTTTCTGGCAAACATTTATCAACAACGCTGTACAGGTAATCAAGTACGATAGAACCTTACACATTAAATTTTAGGGAAAATTGTCTATTTGCCACTCCAAAATTTGGGAGTTGTCAAAATGCCACTCCAAATATTTAACTTGCAAATTTGCCACTCCAAAATAAACTTTCTTGCTTAATTGCCACTATACCTAAATTTTAATACTTTTCAAATAAAAAAGACTATAATTTGCAGTATAATCTGAAATGTATTTGTTGTATTCCCGTTATACGCTTTGCATTATTTACAGATTTTTTTTTTTTGAAAAAAGTGATACTCTTAGCTACCACCGCTACTTGTTGATAAATATAGAGTCTGATACATAGAACATAGTTAGAAAAGTGCAAAAACAACAACACAGACAAGATAACTACCCTTACTGCTACCAGCACCCTCAACAAAATAACAAGGATATCCCACACATGACAAATACCAGAGTCAGAAAACTGAATACAAAAAGATTAAAAGCTATCCGTTCTCTTTTCTGTGCTCTTCTTTTGTTTATTGTGTGGATATGGGCTGCCATCTAGCCATCAGAGGAGGAGAGGAGTGCCAGAGCAAACTGCAACATTTAGTTTTCATCTATGTCTGTGCCATTGTCTGCAGAGAGAGCTTCAATCAATCTCACTCTGCCAGGGACAAGAGGAGAGATACCTATTCACAAAACAAGAAAGTGAGAAAAAATTGTAAAGAGAATCCTAGAGGATTTAGGAATCCCTCCTTCAAATGTTAATCTATTTCTTTCCAACCAGATTGTCCAGAAAACAGCCCCTATTATCATTATCCCCTGTGTTCTACAATCAGAGGGCAAGTGAATACATTGAGACCAAAGATTATCAAGAGTAGAGATGTCAAGGGAGAAGGAGAAAGAGAGCAGTATCTGGTCCCAGAGAGGTTGAAACTAAATACAATGCAGCATTAGATGAGGAGCCGTTTCCAGTTCCTGACAGAAAGAGCATGTGGGACTGCCTGGCCAGCCCCTCTTCATCATCTGATCCCTGGTAGGAATTCTGTGCTAAAGCACCATCCACAGAAACACTCTGATCTTGAGAGGCATCTTGGAACTCCACAAATGATCCCAATAATGTGTTATCACTCCACCAAAACTCAGAAATTGTATAACTGATCTAACTGTGAACTGGGAATGAGAAGCACCTGGTAGGTCCCAACTCAGCTGATCAGCAATATTAGTTGGATATATATCAGCTAGGAGCTGTAACAAATCTCCCCATTCCTAAGCTATGACCCCAAGCAAAGTCTGACTGAAAGACAGTTGGAATCTGCAATGATGTCTATCCCATGCCTGGGCAACTGTAATGGAGGGATGCTGAGCCACCACAAATAACCTAGGAAACAGTACAGCTAGAGGAAGATTCCCTAACCATTTATCCAGCCAAATTAGGATGTTACAGCCATCACCAAGTACTTTATGAGAACCTATAGCAATGAGGGTCTGCCCTTTCTCAATTTCACACATGAAATGAGATTTTAGATTCCTATGAGGTCCTTTAGCAAGTATTATTGATTTCCATAGTGAATGAATTGAAGGGTTTTGCCATAGCCACAGCCACTTAGCTATTAGGGCCTTATTCATGTGAGACAAGTTCAGGACACCCAAGCCACCAGAATTCTTAGGTTGACAGATTCTAACCCACTTGATTAGCAAATATTTCTTCCTTTGGGGATCTGAGCCCTGCCAAAAGAACTTCCTTCTGATTGCATCCATCTTTTTGATAACCCATATGGGAGCTCTATGAAGTGAGCATATACAAGGGAACTGTGCTGAGTACTGAATGTAACAGTATTAATTTCCCTCCCATAGATAATAATCTACCCCTCTAATTCAGCAATTTCCTAGCCAGTCTATTCAACAAAGCTTCCCATTCAGCTCTGGGTACTTTCTTCCAGTGAATTGGTATCCCCAGATACACCATTGGTAGACTCCCAATTTTGCAGCCAAGAATTCTGGCTAAAAGTTCAGATTGACTGGCATCTAGGTTCAATGGAACGAGTTCACTCTTAGCATAGTTAATTTTCAATCCCGAAAGACCTTCAAATCCTTTCAGAGCCCATGCCAGTGCTTCAATGAAATCAGGCTCAGCTCTAGAGAACAAGATGGTATCACCAGCATATTGTAATGCTATGATATTTCTCTCATTTGGTAACTGAGGACCTAGGCCTTGCAGTACACCAGCAATTTGACCCCTCTCCAGAATTTTTCTCAAGCCATCTGCTGCCAGGACAAAAAGCAGAGGGGAGAGTGGATCCCCCTGCCTCACTCCTCTTCTGCATTCAAAGTAATTGGTGAGGCTGCCATTAATATTAATGCAGACTCTGCCACCAGACAAAATTTGCACAATCCAATTAATCCATAAAGAAGGAAAGTTTCTGTCCCTCATAGATTGCAATAAGAAATCCCAGCTGATTGTATCGAAAGCCTTTTCAAAATCCAATTTCACCAAAACACCAGCTGTCTTAGTGGCATGAGTATGGTGCAGTATTTCTTGTGCACTAACTACTCCTTCTAGGATAAATCTCCCTTTAATGAAGGCTGATTGTATATCAGGCACCAGATCTCCAATCACCTTATTCAGTCTATTTGTTAACACCTTAGTTACTATTTTGTAACTACAATTCAACAAACTTATGGGTCAGTAATCCTTAATAGATAAGGCATTATTCTTTTTTGGGATTAGACACACCATTGCTCGATTCAGATGAGAGATTGCCAATTGACCAGTATGGAAAGCATGGAAAAGAGCCATCAGGTCAGATTTCACTATCTCCCAAAAACTTTGGTAAAATTGCATAGAAAGGCCATCTGGGCCAGGGCATTTATCTCCCTTCATTTGGAAGACAACATCTCTCACCTCAGCCTCAGTGAATGGGGATATCAACATCTCATTGTCTTCCTGAGAAACTAGTTCATCAAGATTCCATACTGCAGCATCTAAACCACCCCTGCTATTGGCATTGACTCCAAAGAGTTGTTGATAAAAGTTGAATATGTGCTCCTGAATGAGGGTGGGATCCTCTACCTGGACCCCATCAATCTCTAGGGATTGAATAAGATTCTTTGATCTCCTAGCACTAGCACATTTATGAAAGTAAGCAGTGTTAGCATCTCCTTCTTTCAGCCACTTGCATTATTTACAGATTAATAATCGCACTATCTTATTATTTCCCAACCCGGCCTATTACCTCTTATTTTTCTCCCATATTTCCTTTGATTATTTCTCTCCACATCCTCCTCCCGGGCGATGGATAATCCAAAGCTCCAAACTCAATGGCCACTCTCCAGTCTCCACCTAGCTGAGAATCAATTCCCTCGAACTCACATCCACTGCGGTACCCCACGGTGCAAGGGTAAAAAACCCCCCCAATAAAGCTACTTCAGATCTGCCGCTACAGTGCTGCTACAGTGTTTTTATATATGAACTCTGACCATTCCAATATTTAGAATAACTGACCATTTTTTAGGATGTGGACTCGTCCCACCTCTCAAACTCGTGCTCTCCTCAAGCTGTTGCTCTAAATCCAAGGTGTGTTGGTTTCAAAAGCATCTCCGAATTATTCAATGAAGTCACCAAACGGATTAATGCATGTGTGATGAATATAACTTTTGAATTATTCAATCGGTACTAGTAATCTTTGACTCATGATACCCATTGACCAATACCAAGTAAAATCAATCATCTAATGGTGGGGAGTGGTGAACTAATGGCTCGAGCTTTACTTGGCACATCAGTGCTCGCAAGGGGAAATCAAAGCATTGTTTGGTTTGGAGGAGAGAATGGGAGGTGCTGGAGCTATGGAAAGATGTTGGCTAGTTGAAATCTTGACCGGTGGCCGGCTGGAGTTAAGCTAAAGAAGCAGACAGGAAAGTCATATTCTCAATCGATCAATAATCAGATATTCACAATTGTTTGGGGTATTTTCGTCTCTTCTAACAAATTAACTAATTTTGAACATTAAAAACGGTTTGAGTGGCAATTAAACAAGAAAGTTCATTTTAGAATGACAAATTTGCAAGTTAAATATTTGGAGTGGCATTTTGGCAACTCTCAAGTTTTGGAGTGGCAAATAGACAATTTTCCCTTAATTTTATTCCCTGTGCATTAATTTCTTTTAGATAAAGAGAAAAAAAAAAACACTCTATATATAGTTGATCAAATCATCAAAATGATACGCATTAATAATGGACTGCTGTTAGAGGATTACTAGTTATCAGTCAACGTACCCCAATTAATTAATTAACATATATTGGATTAGCTAGCTACCACGAACACACTTCAGTGTTGAAGTTTTCTAATGGCCTATATATAGTTTATTGATTTATGATCTGAGTTTCTGACAGTCGGGTTGGTATCATGGTGGGGGCTAGTCCCAGTAATAAATCAGAAAATAATATATATTTTTCCATTACATATATAGATATGTTAATGTGAGTGATATGACCATGCCCATATATAATTGAGAAAAATATGTAGAGGTCTCATCTATCTACCTCTCTATCTCACAATCTGATACACCCAAACACCCATATACATTCATGTATTTATTATAATTGCATAAATATTTATTGGAAACTATAATATATCTATTTACTAGAAAATGATACACGTTGATCAAAAAGATATATTTGTTCATTATAAATACAGTGAACCGTGGATAGATAAAAAGGTGGTCACTATCTGTTACTCTATTATTTATGATCGTCATGATATGAGACAATTGATTAGACACTGGCCAACAATTTTTTTTTTTTTTTGACATATTCTTGGGCAGGCAACGAGCGGAATATGAACTCATTAATTGTAAAAATTGAATTGATGATTGCTAACTAAACAATGATATTATCTCTAGTGATCTCTACAAGTACTGCCCATTAATTTGCTTATTTGCATTTGGATGGTGCGTTGCCATGGTCCATGCACTGATTTCGGTTCATAGCAGATAGAGGCCGGTACCGGTACGAATTCATATCCTCGGCCGTGCTGCAACCGAGCCCGGCAGAGAAAGAAAGAGAGAGACACCGAGGTTAGACCCACCGAACCGAGCTTTCTGATTGGTGGCAGCACTTTGCCATATGTCAGAGGATAAGCATCCATACTGGTACATATCAGAACTCTCTGTTTTCTTCCACAGTACCGCAAGTCAAAATTTCACAAGTTCATGACTGGAGACTGGCAATTTCAGAATACATCAATTTAATTTAAGGTATATAGCGTAATGCAGTTTGATGGCAAATTTAAAATATGCAATAATTAATGATCAAACATACACAAAAAAACTTATTTCATTTAATAAGATGAACAGAAAGTACAGCCAAAATGAATACTATTTAATTTATCATCACACTTCTACCCCCAAGGCCCCAACAGCTTAGAAGGTTGCCAACAAAACAAATCAAAAAAGGGTATATTAATATTGCAGTGTAATTAACTAAAAAAAATGGCAAGTTCCCTAGCAGATTGGCAGGGGCTCACCATTCCATTCCTTCAAGCACTCGAGAAGTGGATCGATCACCAAACCATCGCAAATTGCATTGAACACCTTGTTGCACTCCTCCCCCGGCGACACGGTCTTCTCACCTGTAAGATACACACCACCGAGTTCCTCCCTTACGAATCTGTATAGTGGGTATGATCTGCACTCCTTGATCCTGTTCGGGATCGCCAGAGTGCCCTGGTCGAATGCGGCTCTGGTTGCCTCGACATCCTTCGGTAGTTGGTTTTTCAGTTCGGCCTCAAAATGATTGATCTTTTGGAAAATGGAGGTGGTTGCGTCGAGCTCCTTTTCGCCATTGCTGAGAGCGTGATCGACGAGAACTTGTCTCAACTTTTGCATCAGCGGGTAGGTCGCGCTGCAAGGGTCGTCTGAGTATGCGAACACGTACTCGCGGTCGATGACCTTGATCAAGTCCTTTTCGCAGAATCTGGAAGGGTGGAGCTCTCCGTCGACACCCAAAGATAGCACCTTCTTGGCCACTTGTGTCACGGTATTCTTTACGGTAGCCTTTAGGTTCTCCTCCAAATGCCTGAGATCGATAGCCTGGCACAGAGCAACCATGAATGTGGACGACATGAGCTTCAATATCTCGACCGCCTCTTCTGTCTTACGGGATGAGATGAGACCCAGAGAGTTCACATCCTGGTTATGTTGCTCGGCACTTTGCACATGGTTTGTCACTGGGTTACCGAGGAACTGAAGCTCAGAGCAGTAGGAAGCCATGGCGATCTCAGCCCCCTTGAACCCGTAGTCCAAACTTGGGTTACGGCCGCCAGACAGATTGGATGGCAATCCATTGTTGTAGAAATCGTTGACAAGCTCAGAGAATTGGGCAAACATGAGCTTACCGATCGCGGCAATTGCCAACCTCGTGTTGTCCATGGAGACACCGATGGGTGTTCCCTGGAAATTGCCGCCGTGAAGAGCCTTGTTTCTGGAGACATCGATCAATGGATTGTCATTGACTGAATTGATCTCCCTCTCAATCGACTTTGTGGCGGCACGGATCACCTCGATTTGGGGACCGAGCCATTGGGGTGAGGTACGGAGGGCATAACGATCCTGCTTGGGCTTCTGCAACGGATCTTGCTCGTGAATCTTTTTTGCCATTTTCATGTAAGAGCTCCCGTCAAGCACGTGCTCCATGATAGCGGCAGCCTCGATCTGTCCCGGGTGGTGCTTTAATTTGTGAGTAAGGTGGTCAGTGTACTCGGGCTTTCCTTGCATAACCTCACAAAACACTGCTGATAGCACTTCAGCAAGCACCGCAAGGATGTTTGCTTCATAGAGGACCATCGAAGCCAATCCGGAACCCACGGCGGTACCATTGACAAGTGCAAGTCCCTCCTTGGGCTGAAGCTCAAAGAAGCCAGTAGTGATACCGGCATGCTTGAAGGCTTCTGCGGCATCCAAGACTTGCCCATCGGGACCGATGGCCTTGGAATTGGGGCGGCCCGTGACAAGACCGGCGATGTAGGAGAGAGGGACAAGGTCACCGGAGGCGGTGATGGTACCACGGAGAGGCAGGCAGGGGGTGATGTTGGCATTGAGGAGACTGGTGATGGCCTCTAGGATCTCAAATCGGATACCGGAGTAGCCTTGTAGCAGCGTGTTGATACGTACGAGCATCGCAGCTCTGGTGGCCGAAGATGGCAGCGTGCAGCCCGATTCTTTGCTAGCTCCGAAAATGCCGGCATTAAGGAATCTGAAAACAGAAATGATTTGGAAATTAATTAATTAGTAACAGTATTTTATTATTCTGAGCCAGCTAGTTCAATACATGACAGAGTGGTGTTTAAGGTTGAGCTGTCAACTAATTACTAATTAGGATGCTAATCATTTTAATTAATTTGGTAATTAATTATGAAGAAAACGGTCAACTGTATTTAAATCTGTAGGTATGCACATGACATGTTAGTTGTCCAATGCTATCTCAAATCTTTTCATTCCTTAAATAATCCATTTCCTAAATAACGATAATTAACAATTCTGGAACAATTAATTCATTAATTGGAATGTAAATTAAAGGGGAATATTTGTCATTATCAATTATATTAATAAAATTAAATTAATCTAATTAACAAACAAAATTTGATTAGTTGACTAATCAATGGATTAAGATGTCGATGTAAGTAGGTGGCATTATAATTACCTAATGAGCTCCCTCTGAAGTGCTCCGCCCTCCTTGGTGCGGCGGTGGGAGGTGGCGCCGAATCCGGTAGTGACACCATAACTGTCAGTGCCTTTGTTCATGCTGTCCATGACCCAGTCGCTGCTGGCCTTCACCCTCTCTCTCGCGGACTCAAGCAGCTCCACTCTAACAGCCCGGGCCTCCTTCATGGCCACGGCGGCGACCTGGGAGATCTTAAGATCGGCTCCCTCCAGCTTAACCAAGGGAGTCCTGAACTCCTCCACCATGCGCTTGACCTCGTCCAGGTGACTCCCGCTGAGCGCCTCGGCGGCCTTGCCCCAGTTCAGCGCGTCCTTCTTGTTGTTGGACATGCAGAGGTCGGCCATTGAGCCGTTGGTGCTGGCGCCGTTCACTTGGAACTCCATTGGATTGTTATGTTATGTATGAAGAGAGAGTTGGAGCTCTGGATGTGCAGTGGCCGTGCCGGCGGGTAAAGCTGTGGATGAGGAAGTGGGAGGGAGGGAGGGAGGAGGAAGTAGCTGAGAGTTGGTTGGGAGTGGTGATGATGGAAATGGTAGGTATGGGGTGGAGAGTTTAAATAGGGCAAGGAAAGGATGGCAACGCCAACGCGCGGGTTGGTGAAGGATCCAGAGTCAGAGTCAGAGAGGAATAATATTATAAGTGGATGTACATGTTAGAAATGTATTAGTATTAGTATTAATTCTCTTACAATAATCATAATGTTTTACATTAGATCCTATCCGTGGAAATATTAGTTAAGTTTTTCAGAGAATCAGAATAGTTTTATTATTTTTTTTGTTTTTTTTATGATTTTTTTTTGTTTTGTTTTTTATTTTATTTTGATTTTTTTTTTTTTGGTGTGTTGATTAAGATGAGGTTGTAATTAAGTTTTTAAATATCTATAAACGATCCCTCATCAAATTTACGACCTCCTACACAGAGTTCATTGCCTTTGTCAATAGACTAAAGTTGGTTAAGTACAATAATAACAATAATGAATATTAGATCAGAACAAATTATGGTCATATACTTCTCATATTATCACCCACCAAACTAAAGAATTAAAACAGTAACCAATAAGATTGTTTATAATGATAACAACATGTAAAGATATGTGGACCAGTATATAACTATATCATAATTCTTTTTTTTTTTTTTTTTTTTTTTTTGAGGATACTATATCATAATTCCAATAATGCCTTGGTTTGGTGGAGGTGGCTTGGTCAGAAATCAGCACTCAGCACTCTCCAGTTGAACAAGTTGTTTTGAGGGGAAGGTGCCAGTCATGTGCCCATGCACTGAGTCTCCATCTAACCCCCCCTCCCCTCCCCATCTATGCAACTTCTGGCAACTAACAAGGAAAAATCAACCACACCTATCTATCTATCATGCTCTAATCTGATACATGAAGATGCAGTCATGCACCACCTACCTAACACTGGCACTGTTTCTGTTCCTTAATTCGCCTTATCTGACTGACTGACTGACTGACTGCCTCATATCACTTTCTTTCTCGTTGCATAAATTGACTATAATTAGTATAAAGGTTATGTTATGAGTGAATTATGACTGAGAACTCAGCTGAGGACTGAAACTGACCTGTGACTTGAAAACTTGACAATTTCCACAAGGACTGAGTGATGCATGTATGTATATGCAGGAAAATTCATGAGTAATACTCAGTGAATATGCTGTGAATTTAATTCGTAGAAAATGATGCATATTTGATAACAATTTTTTTTATAACAAATTTAAGATCCAGTTTAATTAACAGTGGAATTTTATATATTTATCTGTCATGAGTTGCTTGGTAATTCATGCGTAATTCCTGCACCAGAGGGGGGGGGGGCCTTTAACCTGATAACAAGTTGTCAAGTAGATACATATAAATCTCAGTATCTCACTGGGGTTGTTTGTTTGTCTCAAGTCACATGTATTCATTTATTGCCCAAAAAAAAAAATGTTGCAATTTAAAATTTGCAGCTCAAATTATTGGATTAAGCTGTATATATATATATATATATAGCTAGAGTGAAGCTATTGTGCTTTGCAAAACGTCATGAGATAACGCGTTTCGGTCCAATTCGTCAAAACCGTAGTTCAAATAGTTAACCAAGTCGCCCAACACAATCTACATACTGAAACCTTGTATATAACCGATTTTTGACATTTTTAGAATTTTATAACTATTTTTTTTTTCTTTTTAAAAATGATCATTTTTATGTAAATTTTGGTGTATTTTCTACGTAACTTTCGAAAATCTAAAATAATAGTTATAAAATTCTAAAAATAGAAAAAATTGGTAATCTACAAGGTTTCAATATGTAAATTGTGTTGAGCGACTTGAATTGACCATTTGAGTTACGGTTTTAAAGAATCGGACCGAAGTGCGCCAACTTCACTGCGCTTTGCAAAACACGATAATATCACCCTATATAACTGTATATATTTTCTCAGGCTCTCAGCAATTAAAAAAAAAAAAAAGACACGATTGACACGTGCGTGAAGTTCGTTGAAAATGTTGGGTTGTTTGCTTTGGACCAATTCTGACGAATGACTGTTGACTGAAACAACAGCTAATACTAATTAGTGCTTAATCATGCTTGTGTTAAAGATAACCCAATTAAAATTTTAAGCTTAACATAAAATAAAGTTGTCACTGAATGTGACATACCCACACTAATTAACAGATATGCCAAAAAAATTACTCTCAAGTCTCAACAACATTTTTGGTCCAGCTTTTTTTCATCTTTTTACTGTCATTTTGGATATTTCTGTTCTTCCAAGTTCCAACCAACTCAACTTGAGGAAATTATTGATACTTGATGCCAAAAGTCAAATTAATCTGGTATATATAATAATGATGAAATTGGGAAGTAAAATAAACGAAATTACTTTAGAGGGTAATGTTGTTCCCCTATTGAGCTTATAACATGAGTTGTTTTGATTATAACTTTTTGAGGAACAGTCAAACTTCAAACCTACTTTGACTATTCAAACAAAAAGATTACGAATACAATTAAAGGAAATTGTATAAAGTCTACTCGAGTTGGTGGGATCAAAGTGATAAATTTCACCCTCTACAGGCTCACAAAAGCTTTATAATAAAAATGAATGCTTGGACAATATAAACAGTAATTATGTTGGTAGCTGCTATCAACTTTTCAAAAAAAAGACAATATAAACAGTAATAAAGGAGAAATAAAAAAATTATATAATCGGATAAATAAACTATTACTTGAAAAGGAGGTGTCTTACATCATGTATTAATTTTGAAAAACATGAATGCATTGTCTAATTACTCTTATTCATTTTCAATAAGTATTAAATCTTGATAGTTGTATTTTTTTTATGAGGGATGCTAACTATCCCCCACAAAAAATCCCCCTTAAATGTCCCCCGCGCATACTCTCGTCCACGTCAACTACGAACACCGAAGACCATTGGATATGAACACCCGCCAATAAGCAGTATGAACATCCGAACGCGCTCCGATTTTCATCACGTGCTGAAATTGAATTAAGCACGTGCTTAATTTATTTTTGCACGTGGAAAATATGCTAACTCCCGTCCGCGTCAACTATGAACACCAAAAACTATTTGATATGTACACCCGCGAATAAGCAGTATGAACACCCGCGCGCGCTCTGATTTTCATCACGTGCTGAAATTGAATTAAGCACGTGCTTAATTTAGTTTTGCACATGGAAAATATGCCAAAAAAAATTTTCTCCCAATTTGCATTGTTCATAGAACTCTCAGAGGGTGTTCATACCGAATGTATCGTGGTGTTCATACCACTTGCCAACTGGTATTCATACCGGTTCCAGCAGAAACGGATGGGAGACGTTTAAGGGGGACAAATGATGGGGGACAAGAGATTATCTCTTTTTTTATAAATAAAATAAAGGGGAGTAATGAAAAATCTCATTACTAAATTTAAATGTTCTACGAAATTTCCCAATTCAATTAATTAGATCAGCATAATGAACAAGTACATAGTCTGACCAAATTTGGCCACAAGTACTTCCTTAATGTAGGAAATTAATGAGAGGGTCATAGGTAATTGCAAATAATAAATTTATCAACTGTTGTGACTTGTGATTTTTGAAGCACTGCATGGTCAAGTCTCAACCAACCCCGTTGTTGCATGTTGACTGACCCACCAATCCAATCCACCCACCATCCCTCTTCTCAGTCTCACTGTCTCAGTAGGAAGATTGATTCAATCTATCCACGCCACGCACTTCACCACTTACCCACATGCTCTGCTTTGCTGCCTTCCCTCTTTCTCACACTCACACCAAACCAAACCCTGGCCTCTCTTCCCACCCTCCCTCCCCTGCTCCAGTTCATTCCGCACTCCCCCTCTCCAGTCTCCCCCTAACCGCAAGCCCCATCGCAAGTACCAACTAAATCCCCAAGTTAATAATCTCCGGTTTGTTAAAAAAAACGGAGAGGAACGCACTCTGACTCTCCACTGAATGCCGACCAAGTGGACACTCAAACAGCCGTTGGATGAGACGATCAGATCTAAATGAGATGATCAACGGTTCTGTCTGTAACAGTGTAAACCACAACTACCCCGCTTTGCTTACCAACCCGCGCGCTGCCTTCCTTTCCTTGCCCTATTTAAACTCTCCACCCCATACCTGCCATTTCCATCATCACCACTCCCAACCAACTCTCAGCTACTTCCTCCTCCCTCCCTCCCTCCCTCCCACTTCCTCAACCACCACTTTACCCGCCGGCACGGCCACTGCACATCCAGAGCTCCAACTCTCTCTTCACATACAACATAACAATCCAATGGAGTTCCAAGTGAACGGCGCCGGCACCAACGGCTCAATGACCGACCTCTGCATGTCCATCAACAAGAAGGACGCCCTGAACTGGGGCAAGGCCGCTGAGGCGCTCAGTGGGAGCCACCTGGACGAGGTCAAGCGCATGGTGGAGGAGTTCCGGACTCCCTTGGTTAAGTTGGAGGGAGCCGATCTCAAGATCTCCCAGGTCGCCGCCGTGGCCATGAAGGAGGCCCAGGCTGTTAGAGTGGAGCTGCTTGAGTCCGCCAGGGAGAGGGTGAAGGCCAGCAGTGACTGGGTCATGGACAGCATGAACAAAGGCACCGACAGTTATGGTGTCACTACTGGATTCGGCGCCACCTCCCACCGACGCACCAAGGAGGGCGGAGCGCTTCAGAGGGAGCTTATTAGGTGATTAATTACTGCCACCTACTTACATCACATCTTAATCCATTGGTTACTCAATTAATCATATTTTGCTTGTTAATTAGATTTATTTTATTTTATTTATTTAATTGGTAATGACAAATATATTCCCCTTTAAATTACATTCCAATTAGTTAATTAATTGTTCCAGAATTGTTAATTATCGTTACTAAAGAAATTGATTGATTAAGGAATGTAAAGATTTGAGATAGCATTGGACAACTAACATGTCATGTGCATACCTACAAATTTAAACACAGTTGACCGTTTTCTTCTTAATTAATGACCTAATTAAGAAGCATCAAAATGATTAGCATTAATTAGTTGACAGTTCAACCTTAATCACCAGTCTGTCATGTATTGAACTAGCTGGCTCAGAGTAATAAGATACTGTTACTGATTAATTAATTTCCAAATCATTTTTGTTTTCAGATTCCTTAATGCCGGCATTTTCGGCGCTAGCAAAGAATCGGGCTGCACGCTGCCATCTTCGGCCACCAGAGCTGCGATGCTCGTGCGTATCAACACGCTGCTACAAGGCTACTCCGGTATCCGATTTGAGATCCTAGAGGCCATCACTAGCCTCCTCAATGCCAACATCACCCCCTGCCTCCCTCTTCGTGGTACCATCACCGCCTCCGGTGACCTCGTTCCTCTTTCCTACATTGCTGGTCTCGTCACGGGCCGCCCCAACTCCAAGGCCATTGGCCCCGATGGGCAAGTCTTGGATGCCACAGAAGCCTTCAAGCATGCCGGTATCACTACTGGCTTCTTTGAGCTTCAGCCCAAGGAGGGACTTGCACTTGTCAATGGTACTGCCGTGGGTTCCGGATTGGCTTCGATGGTCCTCTATGAAGCGAACATCCTTGCGGTGCTTGCTGAAGTGCTATCAGCAGTGTTTTGTGAGGTTATGCAAGGGAAGCCCGAGTACACTGACCACCTCACTCACAAGTTAAAGCACCACCCGGGACAGATCGAGGCCGCCGCTATCATGGAGCACGTGCTTGACGGAAGCTCTTACATGAAAATGGCGAAAAAGATTCATGAGCAAGATCCGTTGCAGAAGCCCAAGCAGGACCGTTATGCCCTCCGTACCTCACCCCAATGGCTCGGTCCCCAAATTGAGGTGATCCGTGCCGCCACAAAGTCGATTGAGAGGGAGATCAATTCAGTCAATGACAACCCATTGATCGATGTCTCCAGAAACAAGGCTCTTCACGGCGGCAATTTCCAGGGAACACCCATCGGTGTCTCCATGGACAACACAAGGTTGGCAATTGCTGCAATCGGTAAGCTCATGTTTGCCCAATTCTCTGAGCTTGTCAACGATTTCTACAACAACGGATTACCATCCAATCTGTCTGGCGGCCGTAACCCAAGCTTGGACTACGGGTTCAAGGGGGCGGAGATCGCCATGGCTTCCTACTGCTCTGAACTCCAGTTCCTCGGTAACCCGGTGACAAACCATGTGCAAAGCGCCGAGCAACATAACCAGGATGTGAACTCTCTGGGTCTCATCTCATCCCGTAAGACAGAAGAGGCAGTGGAGATATTGAAGCTCATGTCATCCACATTCTTGGTTGCTCTGTGCCAGGCTATCGATCTCAGGCATTTGGAGGAGAACCTAAAGGCTACCGTGAAGAACACCGTGACACAAGTGGCCAAGAAGGTGCTATCTTTGGGTGTCGACGGAGAGCTCCACCCCTCCAGATTCTGCGAAAAGGATTTGATCAAGGTCATCGACCGCGAGTACGTGTTCGCATACTCAGACGACCCTTGCAGTGCGACCTACCCGCTGATGCAAAAGCTGAGACAAGTTCTCGTCGATCACGCTCTCAGCAACGGCGAAAAGGAGCTCGACGCAACCACCTCCATCTTCCAAAAGATCAATCATTTCGAGGCAGAACTGAAAAACCAACTGCCGAAGGATGTCGAGGCCACCAGAGTGGCATTTGACCAGGGCACTTTGGCAATCCCGAACAGGATCAAGGAGTGCAGATCATACCCGCTGTACAGATTTGTAAGGGAGGAACTGGGTGGTGTGTATCTTACTGGTGAGAAGACCGTGTCGCCGGGGGAGGAGTGCAACAAGGTGTTCAACGCAATTTGCGATGGTTTGGTGATCGATCCACTTCTCGAGTGCTTGAAGGAGTGGAATGGTGAGCCCCTGCCAATCTGCTAGGGAACTCGCCGTTCTTTTTAGTTATTACACTGCAACATACCCTTTTTTGATTTATTTTGTGAGCAACCTTCTAAGCTGTTGAAGGTAGAAGTGTGTGATGATAAATAGGATTCATTTCGGTTGTACTTTCTGTTAATCTTATTAAATGAAATAAGTTTTTTTGTGTATGTTTGATCATTATTCAATATTTCAAATTTGTCATCAAACTGCATTACACTATATACCCTTAAATTGAAGGCTTGCGAAGCTACAAACGCAGCAATTGATCACTATTTACACTATTACTAAAGCCATTGACCACAGCTTTTAGTTGTCTGGCATGAACAGATGAACTAACCTTCTCAGTTCTGAAGGTCTAATTGATGTATTCTGAGTTTTACCAGAGCATCCAGTCATAACTACTGAAATTCTGACTTGCAGTATTGTGGAAGAAAACAGAGAGTTCTAATATGCTTCGGCTTCGAGTACGTCCATATCTGCTGCGATCCAAATAGGATCTTAGGACTGAGATCCTGATCTGATGCATGTGATTTTTAGGGGGGAATTTTTTAAGATAATCTCAGTCGTTGATGTAAGATCTCAGGCCCTGCAATCTGATTTGGATCGCAACTGATTTCAGCACCTTCGGCTTCTATCTGCTATGAACCGAAATCAGAGCACAGACCAATTAAGATAGCCTATCCTGCTATCCACCTTTTGAGAATTGTACAGTGCAAATTAAGATGCAAACAGTTACTGCAACACTGCTAATACGAGACTGGCAAATTCAAGATCCCGTACCATCAATCATCATTTTACAATGAGATCATAATCTGAACCCTTTTTTTAAGAGAGCAATGTTTGATAGAGACTTGAAAATCATTGTTACAAACTTATAATCAATCTTACAATAATATCCCGTGCCAAACAAAACACTTTAGGTGAGTACCAGTACATTTTTTTCCTTTTCTGCTTTGACCTCCTATTCCTAAATAAGTGCTAAGACCTAACACCCCACTGAGCTATGGAAAAGATGGAATTGTGTAATTGTCTTTTTCAACGTTTGAAACAGACCCATTTCAAATTTTATTGAAGTTCTGGGCCTTCTGGCCTGTCTCTACATAATTAAAAAAGAAAGAAGAAAGAAGTTTTACAAATCACATGTACAAACCTGTTTACATGCTTAGTGAGGTCGGCAGTTGATTATGCTGAGAACGCGGGAACCAAATTCATGCTTAAACGTCTTTTAAAAAGAACGCCATCGAAATGTATAAAAGGTGGTTCTTTTTTCGCATGTCCTGTATATTCAATTAATCTAATTGCATGACATGATTAATCATTCTTTTAATAAATCAAACTAAACTGCATCTCATCTGTTCCTTCACTGTGCCTGGTTCCACATACTCAGGGGCCAGATACTTCCATTACTCTCTTTTTCTTTTGATTTTTCTTTGTAATCAGTTACAATCAGCTTATAGAAGTGAGGGTATAATGGTCCTAGGTGCTTTATTCTGGACCATCTGGTTAGAAAGAAACCGGGTGTCAATTGAAGGGGAGGTACCTAAGAATACAAGGGCTTTATGTGCTATTTTTACTCATTTTCTTACATCTTGGACAGGTACTTCACCTCTGATCCCTAGCAGGGTGAGATTGGTAAAGGCTCCCCCTGAAGACAGTGACACAGACATGAGTTCTTAACTGCAGCAAGTGGTAGAAGGAAAATCACATCCTGGGCTCAGTGTGGTGCCAGCAGCAGACAAAGAAAAAGAAGGGGTTGAAGAAAGCTTAATTTTTTGTTCTGATTATTAACTTTGTACTGCTGTAATCTTTGTTATTTTGATGTGTGAGTTCCAGGGTGTGGATAGGCATAGTTTGTGTAGTCTAATTTCGTCTGTGTTTCTGTGTGAGTGACAAACTCTTTATGTATCCAAAACTGCTATTTAAAATCAATGCAAGCGGTGGTAGCTATGAGTATCAATTTCTTAAAAAAAAAAATAAATCAAACTAGAAATCTTGAAAAAGGTGGTGTCTATGCTTTATTGCCCAACTGGGAGAAACAGCCAGGTTAATTACGCTGTAAATTGCACAGCTTCAAAAATATATAGGGGAATTTGTATATTTGTATATATATTTCAAAAATATTTATATGTCCTATATATTTCAGAAAAATGCTACAAAGAGACCAGATTTGATATTGTATTATCATTATATGGCTAATTCTGCTATGGATCAGATAAAATATGGGCCATTTACTTTTTATAATCAGATGGCTACAATATTTTTTTTTAGATACAATTAAAAAAAAAAATATTTGATAAGAACCATTCAACTCAAAATATTTTTTTTTAGATACAATTAAAAAAAAAAAAACATTTTGATAAGAACCATTCAACTCAAAATGAAAGGTTGCTTAACTGATCCATAAAAGAAACACTCCCATTATATTAGTTAGTGATTTCTATTGTGATACTTGTTATTCAACGTATAACCTCGAATAGAAATAAATCATCCAAATTCAATGGAAAAAAATTATATAAAGCAACCAGCACAATAAAGCCACTCATATGAATATCTCACTTAACAAGAGTAATAATATGGTAGCCACAGTATCAAATCTCTTTCTTTATACTATTTAGGCCTTTCAATGTTGAGTCAGTTCCTGCCTTCAAGTTCTAGTAGTTAAATGAAGCTCAAGTCAGATCCAGTGAATTCAAGGCCAAATGGCCCAGTTTGGCAAGTGACATGTTCATGTTGCTTGGATGATTGCTTCATTTATTCTACGCAAATACCTCAATGTCAATATTTAAAACAATGAAAAAGCACAAGAAACAGAGAAATAAAAAGCAATATTTGCATCCATGCGGGCAGATACTCTGCGGGGCCACAATGTACAATATGGTTCATGTCCTTGATCCATTACTGCAAGCACATGTATAACACACAATGTGGGGCGTTAGATCATCTCAGGGTCTGTGTGGCTCAGATCTGAAAGATGATCCAACAGCCCACATTGTTCGCAGTACAGGATGCCGATTGACATGGTTCTGGTAAAATGCAATTGCAATCTTTTAGATTCCAAATCACAATTCATCTTAATTTATTGTGGAGATTCATGTTGGTTCTTTCGACTCTTTCTGAATTCTGACTTATGAATGATTGGGCTCAAGCATCTGTCATAAATTATATTACTCAGCACAACCCATGACGGTACTATCCACCTTCATATAGCCCTATTGTGATTTATCACTTCTGAAAAAGATTTTGCCTAACCAGTTGCTCTAGTTCCCAGACTTGGTCAGTGATACAATGCAGGGTTGCTCTCAATTATCAGAGAGCTGGATCGACACAAGATTAAGGGAAATTGAAATAAACAATGGTGACTAGTCTGGTTGTCCTTCTATGCATACCAGAATACCAGAATATAATAGCAGACAAGAAACAAAAACATTAACCTAAAAGGTCAAAATCTTTCGCCCACAGTGTCAAGCAAGGCCCTGAAAGCCTGTACAGGACTACAGGTAGATTGCATACTGTTTCCAGCCAAATTCAGTAATTTATACTTGATGGAACCCAAGCCACGGTAGTAATGCAACTAAACCTCGGTTAACCTGTTCTTCAACCTCAGCTGATCCCAAATTCGATGCTAATTGGTCCTGAATTCAGTAGCAATTCAAGCCAATTAATCCTCGGTCCAATCCATCAGTAACATAAATAGAGGAATTGATGTTTTATGTTCCACACCCCTCATTTATCACAAACAAGGGAATCAATCAGGAACAAATAACGTTGTTTCCCCAATTCACCAGTCATCATCAGTAGAGTACCCGATCCCTCTGCGCCTCAAAAGCATCAAATCAAGGAGCCGCCTCCTCGCATCGTATATCTGATTGGGCTCAATCAGCCGACCTCCCTCATACGCCTCGCGCAGAAACACGGTGTGGCGGTGACCCTTGGTAGAGAGGTAGAAAATACCGGGATGGTCAAGAAAAAGGTCCCTTACGTTGAAATCTATCCCGAACCACTTCCTAAAGTGGCTGATCTTCTCCACCTCCACCATCTTCTCTACCGTCAGACTGATGAACTCGTGCAGTACACCAACTGCTCTCTTCTCCATCATCCTTCGGAATTCTCTGCAAGAACAGCCGGTGCCACGGGGATCATACGGACCTGAATAGGGCATCAGTTGCCATGCCTTGATTTTGGCACGGTAACCCTTGCTGAGACGCATCCCGGGCGGAAAATTGAGCCGAAATCTAAAGCTCGAATCTTTCTCCTGCGACGTCCTCCAAGATTCGATCGCCGGCGTGAAACCGTTCGATCTCGCATCTACAAGCTCAACAATGTGAGTATTGCGCTCACCCGGATTATCACTAAAAGTAAAAAGGTTAGGGTTTCGCAGCACAACCGATCGCTCGAAGTCGTCCGGCAAACCGAGCTCACGCCAAACCCTAAACACAGCCCTAACCGGGAGCCACCGCGAGGTCGACATGGCAAGGATCCTCTCAATCCGACACGCCGCGGCCTGCGATTGTCTGGCTGCAGCCCGGGACTCGGCGGAGAGAACCGAAAGAGCATCCGGCGTGAGGGAGATAAGAGAGGGTTTGGAAGCGGGGGAGAGGGAGAAGAGGCGGGGGAAGGAGCGGAGGAAACGGAGAGCGCCGCGGTTGAGGCGGAGCCGCTGGGAGAGGGAAAGTGAGAGGTAGGAGAGCGGCAGGGTTAGGTCCGGACTGGAGAGGATCAGGTCGATTAGCGGCAGCGCCTTGAGGTAGTGCTTGTATCCGTCCATTAGCTTCTCGAAGGTCGCGTCACGGTGCCGCGCCGCCACGCACTGCGCGGAGGTGGTTTTTTGGCGGCGGCCGTCGGGTTTTGGCGGCAGGCGCTGTAGAAGCTGCCGCCGCAACTGAGAAAGCATCTGTTTGTTTGTTTTTTTTTTTTGATCTCTCAGCATCTGTTTGTTACTGACTAATAATTACTTTACTTTAAGACAGCTCTTTATGAAAAAATGACGGAAATGCCCCTACAGTTACAGGGGCCAGTGTATTATTCACCGAGGATATTTTGGTCAGTTCTTAGGACCTGTTCGGAAGACACAAATTCTGTAGGTTTCTATAAGAATTGAAAGTCTGAAAATAATTACTGTTCGGCAAACTATACTATCAATTCCTAATAGAAACTTATTCCTCTAAATTACTTGTTTTTAGAGAAAAATATTAATTAGGTTGGATTAGATTATTTTTTTTCCTATCAACGATAGACTTTTTATAGGATTTCACTAAATGCAATCTAGAATTCTGTTCTAATAGAAATTTTTTTCAGTAGGATCGGTAACAGACCTTTTTAGTAAGAAGTCGTTCCTATACATGGCCTAGTAACTTAAGTAGTAGCTAACTAGGATGACTTCTAAGAGGTCATGGGTTTAATCCTCCATGTGTACGAATAAAAAGTTTCAATAAAATTGGTGGAGTATTCCATTTTCTTCCAAAAAAAAATAAGAAGTTGTTCCTAAGTAATTTTAACGCTGTTTGGAGCATCTCCCTAATGTGATGTGATGTGATGTTGATGCATTGTTTTTGGGAGGAGAAAAGGAAAGGAAAGCACTGATGGGCCTCAATCTGGGACTGTTGGGGTAGTATGGGGGCCCTTAATTAGTCCTGAAAAATAGTCGGTTGTTTCTTTGTTTCTTTGTTAAAAAAATATATATAATGGTTTTTGGTAACATCCAAAAAGAGGATGGTTTTGGGCTTGTGTGGGCCTTGTAAGTTATGGACCTACCGTTGACTCGCTTCTTTCTTATCATTTATCATTTTATGGGTCGTATTATCCTATACGACTTTCTTTATCTAATACTAAAGGGAATATGACCCAAGAACCCCCCAAACTATTGAGTTGTGACAAGTTGGCCCCCGAACTTTTAATTGTGACAAACACCCCCTCGAACTATGCATCTTGTGACAAATGACCCCCAACTCTTAATTTGTCATCTAATACTCAATTATAAGGTATGAAATGACCAATATACCCCCATATGTTTGTTATCCAATATTTAAAATATATATGTTTATATTTATAATGTTATTTACAAAAAAAATATTAATTATTCCGAAAATTATAGATAATATAATAAACATTGGAAATACAAAACTGATCATATTTTATTTATATGAAACTAAAAATATAATGAATTAAAAAATATTAATCAATTTAACTTGATGGTTACAAAAAAATCATATTTTTTCAATCTAAGTATATTACGTAATGATATAAAAATAAAAAATACATATAAAATAAATTAATATTATAAAAATTTTAGTGTGGTTATTAAATTATATTACTATGATAATTAACAATATTTTTTTTACAAATAAGTACTCTATAAACATAATTATGACAAATATTGTACAAATAAGCACACAAGGGTATATTGGTCATTTCATACCTTATAATTAAGTATTAGATGACAAATTAAGAGCTAGGGGGTCATTTGTCACAAGATGCATAGTTTGGGGGGGTGTTTGTCACAAATAAAAGTTCGGAGGCCAACTTGTCACAACCCAATAATTTGGGGGGGTCTTGGGTCATATTCCCAATACTAAATTGTCTAGGTTATTGTCATATGAAATTTTTTTTTTTTGAGGTGGGTCATATGAAATTTTACTTGTGGTCAACTTTGTTAAGTGAAAAATAAGAGTGTATAATTTGGTCTATAGGTGCATAATATTATTTCCATTTTTTGGATATTATTTCTGGGTTCCATATAGTTTTATAAAATATTCAAATTGTTTGATCACAAATTCAGCATACATGATTTTTTTTATAATTTGAAATGTGTGTGGTACAATGGTAGGCACCGCTTTAGCAATGACAAAACTCCAAGACACAACAAACACCAAAAGTCCAAAAGTCATTGATAATAAACTGATTCCAGCCTGTGATTATTGTTTGTATATTCTCTAGTGTTATAAAGTTAAAGCCTATTATGGTTCCGGTCAGTTTGCTGTTTGCACTTTGCACTTTGCACCCAGACAACCCAGACAACTAGGGATGTCGATGCAACAAAATTTTGAGTTATTTTCATTCCGTTTTGTTTCATCTAAACGAAACGATTAACGAAATGATTTACAGTTTCGTTAAACGAAACAAAACGATAAACGAAACAATCTATATATTCTATTTCGTTTCCATTTTCATATAATAATACTACTACAGAAAAGATTATTTTCATTCTTCCGTTCCGTTTCGTCCAAACGAAACAATTTATGGTTTCATTAAACGAAACGAAACGAAACAGAAACAAAACAACTCATTTTCGTGATCGTTTCGTTGCGTTGACACCCCTACAGACAACCTTCAAAGTTCAAACCAAAGTCAACTAAAACCCTGGAAAAAGAAACAGAGAAAGTGATAATTTGAATGTCCACAATTGACGCTCTAGTGTTTTAGATAATTGATTAGTTTGTTGCATCTCATTGGTCTATGGTTAGCGTGACTGTGTGAGTGTATAACACTAAGACTTGAGCAAGCATGATAATTAAGTTGATAGCGTGAATGGTTTGGAAGCAAAAACAGAGATAAAAACAATTGTGCGCTTTTAGGATTGAGTACTAGGTAGGGATCACGGAGACTGGCGGATTTGTACATAAGCAAGCCCGGTAAGTGTCCGGGTTTGATTTTTCAAAACTATAGCATATATAGTATACTTTTATAGGATATATATTGAAAATACTAAATAAATATCATGTTTGTGCCTTGGCTTGATTAACAAATTAGAAATATATCTTCCTCTTAAGTCTAAGTGTGCGCTACCTTGCTCAAGACTCTGGCTCCGCCCCTATACGGAGATATCCATCTATCACCGTTTTTTAATTAACAAATATTAAAGATATATCTTTCTGATTGATAGATATTATTTTTCAGTTAACAAATGCATTATTGTTTCCAGTTAACAGATCGACAATCGTATCAAATACATGAGTGTATATAGGTGTCAGACTGTGAGAGAGCGGTGTAAGAATGTGCGACCTTTATAGGTGGACTTGCTTTAATTTATGATTTCCCATTAGCTACTCTTTTTATTTAATTAATAAAATTGTCACACAATCAATTAATATGTAAGTTTAAACTATAATTTCTAAAAGTTCTATTAAGATTTTTTTTGTTTTACTTATATAATCGTCAAATCATTTTTAAATATTGATTGTTAAGGGATCACCGTCCCATCCTACATATAAAAAACATGCTGAGCATATAAAAAATATATATCATTGTGTATAATTTCTTTTCCAATATATGTTGTACACATACAAAAACTACAAATTGATAAAATATTTAATATTAGTTAACTAATCATATATTTAATTGAAAATTTCTATAATATATACTTTTTTACTTCGTGATTTGTAATATTTTTTTCCAAAATATACACATTTATATCCACTGTTCACAACTTCCAACTTGTATCTGTTTGCAAACTAACCACTAACACATTATTATAATTAAATCATATATTAAAATTATTGATTAGCAAACGTAAGCAGCAGAACCTGCGGACAATAAAAAAAAGAGAAAGAAGATTGCATGATTACAACTTACAAGCAAGAGAGAAAAGAAACCAGGAGTAGGAGGCGCTGAAATCAGCTGCGATCCAAATCGGATCGCAGGATCTGAGATCCAGATCCAACCGCACAAATTATTTCAAAATCCCTCCTAAAAGCTCTATCCGTCGGATCTGAATCTCAGAGTCCTAAGATCGTATTTGGATCGCAGCAGAAGTAGGAGAGTGTGAGAAAGAAAGAAAGAGCTGGAATCCAGATCACATCAGGAGGATCTGTGAGGGTCCCCCTCATATCTCCTATATTTGTCATCCCCACTACTTGACCCATGTTTTATGTCCTTAATTGTTATTTAATCACCCCCTTGGGGCTGTTGATGACCATGCTGTCTTGTGCATGCAAAAAGTATCATTTGGTGCTGGCACAACCCTATTTTATTTTATTTTTTACATCAATGTTTAATTTGTAATTGGTTTTTTTAATTTTTAGAGAGGAAAAAAAAGATGGGACAGTGATACAAGTACATGCAACAACCCGGTCAGGTTTACTATACACGGCAACAAAACTACAGGTAGTCAACACAATAAATTTAGAGAAACCTTTTTGTGTCCACCCAATCCAATGGATATCCATTATAGACATAAGTGTTACATTGTGAGTTCCACTTGTCACACCTCTTGTGTCTATGATGTACATCCAATGGATGGACACTAGTTCTTACTCATAAATTTATTATGTAATTTAATCTCTCTATATTAAAAAGCACGCAAGGAATGGAGATCTCCATTGCGGTCTCGCGAAAAATGGTTAGATGGGACTGCAATGGAGGGTCCAGATTGTATTTTGCCGTCAGATCTGCGGTGCATGATGAATCTAATATCAAATCAACGGTTGGATGGAGATCAAATTCTATAATTATCCCTAACGACTCCTAGAAATAGTCAGGCTATTTTGGTAACTCAATCTCTCTATATTAAAAAGCACGTAAGGAATGATGATCTCCATTGCGGTCTCATGAAAAATGGTTAGATGGGAGGGACTGCAATGGAGGGTCTAGATTGTAACTTGTCGTCAGATCTGTGGTGCATGATGAATCTAATATCAAATCAACGGTTGGATATCCATAATCCATAATTAATCTTATTTTGGATATTGAACATTTTTAAATATAGATATCTATTTTGGATCCAAATATGTTTTCAAATGTTCAATTGTAGACTGCAATTAAAATATAATACATTAATGTTTCCTATGTTTCCCTATTTTACATGATATATCGAAAAATCATAAATAATGAGTAAGACACATGTCCCAATTAAGTGTGGTTGTAAATAAATCATAAACTATTTGGTCTGAAAGGCTACAAACTTAAAATTGAGATTATGAAATTACCTTCTTAATTAGCGCATTGTAGTCAACTAAGATTTTTTCATTATATTGTTAGCATTACTGAAAATTAAATTGTCCGCGCCATGCTGCGCGGGTACGCTGCTAGTTAATTAATATCCATCGAGACAATAATTTTCAGACAAAAAGGACAGAAATCTGCTCATTTTATTATTGTAGAATCTGAATCCATGCTTATAATTATAGAGCAGATGTATAAAATTAGATTAAAAAAAAGTTTGGGCGTAATTATCAAAAGCATAGAATCCATGGATACAAAGGGGAGCGACTAAGCGAGCATACATCAGACCCATCCATAATATCAGCACCTGTTCATCTAAGAGAAGGGATCCATTGACCATGACAATTTTGATAATAGAACTTTTCAAAATTTTGAAAATCATTACAAATTCTCAAAAATATAAAATGTTTACGGAAGTATTGCTTAACTTATAGATTGATTATGTTTCCGATTATATTCAATTTAAGCGACGTTTGTTGGCTCTTCAAATATCCGTTAAATTACAACTGTTAGAAAGTATACAAAATTTTGATAAATCATCAAACTATGTTTAAATTGATTAAAATTTGAAATACTATCAATCGATGAGCTAAGTAATACATCCATAAACTTTTTTTTCATTTTTAAGATTTTTAATTAATTTTTACAAATTTTTGAAATTTCTCATTATCAAAATTATCAAAATATGCATTATCAACCGATCCCTCCTCTTCATCTAATGGTCTCTTTGAGCAACAAAGGGACACAATCTTTCCCTTCCTATATCAGCACCCAAACCCTTCTGAATACATCTAGTTTGGTGTAATTGAACTGATGGCTCTCCTGTTTGGACGTGCAAATGATGCAACCATCTTGTGATCCAGGAGACCGTCACTCCTTGGTTGGATGACAGCAACCCGGTTACCATAATTGAGGATCGAACGGAATGTGACCGTGTCATATTTGGCCCCCACACGTTCTTTCATTAAATGGATGATGATGCACTCGATCAACATTCTCACAATTACCGCCTACAGTGAGTGCAGTAATTCTGATGGTGCATGGGATATTTTTCACGAGGGATTTATTGAAAGTGCTTAATTATCATGACAATCTTTATAATGATATTTTCGAAAGTTTAATGGGCTGCCAATGCCATATTTTAATTCTTAACATTTGTAAATTTAATTTAGCTAACAACTAACAAGCCTACAAACATTGCTGATCTCTACTCTAAAAGTGTAAGCTCTAAACCTAGCCTACCGCCTACATGCATTTCTTCAGGAGAACTGGACAGCTGGTATTGTAACTGGAGACGAAATGGACCCGTCCCATTAGCTAGCGAAATAGATAGATAAGTTTGCCACGCTGCCCAGTGAAAAATTACGGCAGTGCCCTGGACGAGCGAATTAATATCCCGTGCTGTACTGCATTGTGCAATTCACAAAGTCAGCCGTTGGATCGTATCGGGATTCGTGTCGGCGCGGATCTCGAGACGATCTAACGGCTAACGTTGTGAACTGCACAGTGCAGTAAGTCTGGGGATTTAGCACTCTGGAGGAATGAGCTGCGTCCTGCGTCGCCACTGCACTGCGCACTGCCTGCTGTGTGGCAAGTGGGGCTGTGGGGCTGGCTGGCTGGGTGCAGTGAGCTGGGACCTGGGGCTGGGGCGACCTGTGAAAGGGGAGGCCCGCCCCGCGCATCCGTACGTTGGGGACGTTAATGCCTCAACTACCGACTGCCACTGCCACTGCCACCAACGGGGCGCGATCGATCGATCGGCCTCGGGGGACAAGTTTCTGTTTTCTTCTCCTGCTCTTACTTTCAACTGCACCCCTCCATTCCTCCCTATTTGTTCTCTAGTCTACAGCCAGCGGCAACGAGAAAAATCAACCTTTTTTAAGGGGGTTTTAATTTCCTACGCACCCATTTTACAGCCCAGTGTGCATCAAATAAATTGAAATTTTTAATTTTTCGAAATATCGATGCATAAAAAAAACACTTGCACTGTGTGACGTACTGACATTCAATTTGTTAGACTGGCCATATATACATCTAATAACATGTATTCAGAGTTTTTGGAAAAAAAAATATAAAAATGGAAAAATTGATGCCTGCTCTCAGTACGCTGATAATTTCACAATTACAATTTTACAACACAAACAAAAATAAATTTTTCCTCAAACAAAAAATTAAAAAATAAAAGGAACAAGTAACCAGATTAAATTTGGATATTTTGATAGAAAACGGACAGTACTTTTTTTTTTTTTTTTTTTTTGAGAAAGAAAAACGGACAGTACTAATATACAAATTAACCTATCACTGACAGTGATTTTGTGCAGCGCGCAGATAAAAAGATGAAAAATTTCACAACAGATATTGATTTTCGAGCAGCGCCGAGACGACATGGGGCTGCCGGGGCGTACGGTGCGGCGCTGCAGAGGATCAGCGGCAGCGGCAAGGCAATCTGTTCTGACTTTTCTGACGTGGCTGAGAGGAGCGAGAGATCAGATCACGTGGGAGCCCACGCTGCCACAGTATCAGAGGTGGGGATGACACCTGTGATCCGGCCGAGCCACCTCATCTTCACAAAACCCCATCCGTTAAGCAAATCATGCCCTTCCTTTCTCAAAAAAAAAAAAAAATCATGCCCTTCCCTTTCCTTTCCCCATTGGCCCCAGTGGATCGATCGTACTCAGCTACAAACTTGAAACTCATAGCTTCGGTTGGGTCTATTAGCAGCTCACTCAGCTCCCCTTAACCCCACTCTAGACTTTTCCTCCGCGCAGCGAATCAACGATGTGGATTATACATTATAGGGGAGTTTTTTGAGATCGAGCTGCACGCATCTTAAAGCAAATCCAACGGACACAGTACTGTGCAGTAATTTTACTGCGCAGTAGAGATTATGAATTCGCCTATATATGTTTATGCTCATTTTAAGTTGTCACAAACAAGTGCTCCTGGTTCGGTACCAAGAATGGAGTTCTTGCAATGGGTAAACTTGATTAATATGAAATTATGAATGATTGATTGTTTATTGGAGGACTTGTGATCAACTGACCAACATTCAGTTAGGTACTAGACAAAACATATTCGTTAAAACTTAAAACTCAATACAAGTGACCGCAATTTTCTCCTAGAATTGTATTTTTTGCATTTAAGATTATATTAACGTAGTAACTACTGTCATTATCATCTGGTGACTCATTACTTATCTCGATTTCCAATTAACTTTATAACAAGAGTACAAGACTCATGATTGGATAAGGATACCAAAATTACGCATCCCCTGAAGCAAAAAAGAAAAAAACATGTAAAGTTGTAGACATCGCAATAGGCAAAACTTGTATGAAAATTTTGTTTTTTCTTTTACAATGTCAAATTAAATTTTTATAATACAAGCTTGACAATTCCGAGTCGACACCTCCAAATTATATTGTCAGAACTCATTCTGAGGGATAATAGTAATGAATTTTATTCTAATACTCCCACCAAAAGAATTTATTTTCAACCTGACGATTATAAATAAATATTACTTATTATGAGATTTATCTGTAACCGATAAAATTATCTGGTTGTGAGCATAGAAGCAATGTCCACCACTAATACCAAGTTGAAGAGCTCACAGCCGTCTGGATGGGTGGGACCCGTAGGTCAGTGGGAGAGGGAGTGGCAGCATTGATAATTCGGCTGGTAATTGGGTCCAGTTTTTGAATGCGCTGCTTTTCTTTTCCCTCCATAAACCAATCAGCCAATGTCATTCATTCCTCGGTAGGTCCCCCGCTGGAAAGAGCGAGAGCGAGATAGCATTGGGCAACCCCGGTGCCTGCCTGTGCGTGCACCCGGTTCTCATTCAGATAAATTAGATGACAAGTACTTTATTTTTTTTTGAGGAAACAACAAGTACTTTATTTAAACTTGTATAGAAATGAGTGCATCTCATTTCAACTTGTATAGAGAGCAAGCGATGGAGTCAGAGAGGGAGAAGGGTGAGAATGTTCTGGAAATTGACTGACTGCCGTGATCGAAGTCAGTTTGATTGAACGGATGAGATTAAATTACTGTTGAGTACTGTTTACAAAACAGTACCAAACAGTAGCGCCCTATGTTTGGACGGTCCAGATCTTGACTCTGATGATTGTAGACGGTGCAGATTCATTTTGAGCAACTGTAGATTGGGATCATCCAGACTTTATATACAAAACTAGGAAGGTTGCGCGCTCCGCGTGACCGAGATATTATGGTAAAGAAAAATACCTGTACAATACGATCGACAACCTAACGCTATACAGCACACGACACGTAACCTTAAAAAAAAAAAAATTGCACTGTTCTTTTCTACTGTAGCAAGCTACAGTGCAACAAATGTTGCGCCTTTAACAGTTAGAATATAATTAGCTTGTGAAACGAATGTTTGCTGGTATGGGACGAGTTAGACTGTTGGGTTAACGTTAGTATTTCAATCCGAAATGCTAACGACTCAAAAATTATGTTATTGTATCTGAAATCATAATTTATGGTACTTGATAAATTTATCATATAAAAATATAAGGTTAAACATCAATATTTTATTATTATTTATGAACTCTTTTAAAAAATTCAAAACAAATAGTTAAAAAACTTTAAAAATAGAAAAATTTTGCATTCCTCAGTATTTTTATATAAACAATTTATCGAACACCATAAATCACGATTTCAAATATGATAACACAATTTTTTAGGCGTTAGCATTTCGCAATAGTCTAGCTCAGTATAATCCGAAATGCTAACGTTAGCACAATAGTCTAGCTCAGTATGAGACTATTGGGTATAGTCATATAGGGTCTATTTGGCACCCCGTTTCCGCATAGAATAACAATATATTTAGCTAATCCGGTTGCCAAACACAATATAATGTATTCCAATAGTACCTTAAATAGTCTATTCCGCTATTCGGGAGTAGATGCCGAATAGTGGATTAGCACTCCAATTTATTTAGCTAATCCAATTGACATTTGCCAAACAATATTTTCACTATCCGAATAGCTCTAAACATTACTATTCTTTTCACTCTTCCAACAATTACTAATCCATTTTTACTAATCGGATAACACTATTCTAGTACTATTCCTTGATTTGCCAAACACACCCATAGATAATAGATAAGAGTTGGAGTTGGAGTTGGATAGACCGGGGTCATGGGGTTAGGTGGGGTCCTAGGGGTCATGCCATGTGCCCTCCCGCCTGTCTCCACCGGCTCCTGCCTGCCGCTGCCTCAATCATTAGCTCTCGTCCCCTCTCTCCCTCTCCCTCTCTCAAACTCTCCACTCCCCACCCGGCCCTCAACAACACTTCCTAAGAAGTCACTCACTCACTCACTCACTAATCCCTAACCCTAACCCTCCAATCAAACAGCGATGATGACCAGCGCTCCCGACGGCCACCACCCGCACCACCTCGACCACCACTCCCAGTCCAACCTCCAGCTGGTGGTTCCCTCCCCGACTGTCCCCGCCAACTCCAACCCTCTTGCTGTCAAGAAACCCCCCTCCAAGGACCGCCACAGCAAGGTCGACGGCCGCGGCCGCCGCATCCGCATGCCCATCGTCTGCGCCGCCCGCGTCTTCCAGCTGACCCGCGAGCTCGGCCACAAGTCCGACGGCCAGACCATCGAGTGGCTCCTTCGCCAGGCCGAACCTTCCATTATCGCTGCTACCGGCTCCGGCACCACTCCTGCCTCGTTTTCTACCTCATCCGCCTCCACTTCTTCTCCCCACTCCACCTCCAACTCCGCCCCGTTTCTCCTCGGCAAGCGTCTCCGCTCCACTGATGACACTTATAAAGCCGCCGCGGCTGCCGGTGCCGTTTCGACTATCGGCGTTGGTGGTCCCATGGCAGTTCCTGCCGCCGGATTCTGGGCCTTGCCCGCCCGACCCGACTTCGGCCAGCTGTGGAGTTTCGCAGCTGCGCCGGAGATGTTGGTCCCCGCCACGGCGGGTGTTACGGCCGTGACACCCGGCGTGGGGGAGGCGTCAGCCGCTAGGGTAGGGAATTATTTGCCGCTCGGACAAGGGAATTTGAATCTCCTCGCGTCCTTCTCGGCCGGTCCGGCGGGCGCGGGCGGCGACGGCAGGAACGAGGAGGAGAGAAGCTGATTGATTGTTAATTTGATTCTAGGGTTAGGGTTTAGAGAAATGGTTGTCTCTGTTTGTTTTTTGTTCATCAGGATTGGTAGAATTGCTTGCTTGCTTGCTTAATGTCTCCCCTGCTTAAAAAGGTGCTGCTTGCTGAAACAGAATTCCTCTCCGGATAAGGAAGAAACTGAATCAGTAAAAATTGGCTCTCCAATCTTCACGGATTGAGAAAGGATTAAAGAAAATTTGAGAGCTTTGATTGCATTTTCGCCAAGGTACTCTAATTGCATCCATTTGCAAGTGTGAGTGAGTGAGAGAGATACAATCATACAAGCACCGGTTCTGGCTGGGGACAAATTGGGTCTGCGCATCATGTAAGTCCGTTGTTTTATTAGCTGTTCCTTGTTTATTGTCCTTGTTGTGTGTGCGTGTGTGTGTGATTTTGGTGGCATGTAGTAGGGCAGGGCAGAGTGTTCTTTTAACTGGAAATTATTATTGTTAGCATTTGGGAATAATAATTTGGGGGATGGATGGATGTCTGTCTGTATGTATGTATTAGTGGATTGATTGTTAAGCTTTTGTTTTGAATGCAAATGACAGAAGCTGCAAATTGTGCAATAAAGTCGCCATCTTTTTTTTTTTTCCTGTTCCCAATTGTTCTTCCTCTTCTTAAGTTTCATGCTTGCTCATCATCATACATTAATTGGGATTCTCACTTAATTTTCTTCTTTAATGCTCTGCCATGTTTCAATTTTTTGAAGTATGGCCATCTATTTTTCATTTTCAATTTCCTTTTCAGAGAAAGTTGGAAGCACTTAACTTGTGTAAACTCAAATTATGATATCACAAAATCCTAGATTATATCTAAAAATAAAATTTGAGTTGTAAATTCAACTTGAATTAGTCTTAGTTTTTCAGTCTATACATTTTACTCTGTATCTTCAGCAAATTTTGGACTTGTTGAAGTCCATAAATAACTCCATAGAATATGCTACAAGCCTTATAATAACTGGATAAAAGAACAGGGGTGTCCCTTTCCTCTCCCCTGCTCAACTGAGTTAAGTGGCAAATCATACAGCTCAATGTGAATGGGGCAGTAAGTATCTCCTTTCCCATCACAAATGTCTCTTTTGCAAAGAAATTTATATGCATTCACTGCCAAATAGAAATAGAAGCCCCATACTGATACTGTTGTCTTTGGGGCAGAAGAAAGAACTTGTCTTATTTATACATTCTATACTTCTTTATTATTTTGAAAAATTGTCTTGTCTATAACTCTATATCTTGAAATGGCAAAGTGAAGCCTTTTGGAGCCGGGTTTGCTCTTGTGGGTTCTTTCCTATTGTTTTCATTCAATAAATAAAGGGTTGTCTCATACTTTCATGCAGTTGTGTGTGGTATCTTATTCATGATACAGAAAATGTCTCAAAAGATATCAGCAAACATGAACTACGGTTCAGGCAAGCTACCTCAATTTAAATATTAACATATAGGACAATTTGTATATTTGTTACTCCAAAACCGTTCATTCGTAACTTTGCCACTCCAAACCGTGTGCTCCTCCGGCAGCCCCGTCGTGCCCGGGGACTGCCGAGGAGCTGCCGGCTGCATGGGGGAGATTGAGGGCAATTTGGTTATTAAAAAATTTTAGTGGTAATAATGTAATGTTATCAAGTTTGTATGGCAAATTTGCAATTTCCAAGTTTGGAGTGGCAAAGTTATAAATGGAGGGTTTTGGAGTGCCAAATATACAAATTTCCTCATATAGCAGTGGTCAGCTGCATTTCAAATTAGCTCCTAAACAGAACTGTTGACATTTCACTGAAATTCTTCAGTACTGCCATTCTTTAGTGATGCATAGGTAAACATACCTCTTAAATGTTGCTTGATTATAAGAAGCAAATCTTGAAGAAGTTTAGTTTTTTCAATAATGAGCAGCACAATGCCATTTTACTGGTGATACAAATAAGATCATTATTCATTGACGAGAGGAAATAATAATGAACATGCTAGAAACATAATTACCGTTGCAATCAAAATCATTGTCAAAAGATGATCATTACAATAATTGGCGTACATAACGTACAAACCGTTAAAGATTCTGAATGTAAATAGTTGAAAATCAGGTTACTTAGAGCATTTCCAAGAGACATCGTAAACACTCCTAAAACCAAAAATTGGAAATTAAGGAGAGAAAACCGTCTCCAAGAGATACCCAAACAGCTATCCCTATTTTTAGCACTCCCAAAACCAGAGCCAAATCGAGCTATTTTGACTCAATTTTTAGCACTCCCAATATGATTTCCGAAAACCAGAGTCAAATCTAGACCGTTCAAATCTTGCCGGTCATATAATTCATATCAAAATGTCGAAATTTTAATTTAATTCTTGTCGGTTCTCAATTTCTATCCCTACGCGTTATATGTTCATATACCCCAATAAAATTGATATCCTTACTATATATATAAAAGCATATTAGAAAAAATGGCATGAAAGGGTTATCTTCTCCAAATAAGAAACCTGAGCCGTTGATCATTTTCTTGGATTGATCACCACCGTTGACGTTCTCAGCCCATTAAAATTTAAGGCCCATATAAATTATTTCAATTTAAGTCTCATTACATATTATCTTAAAAGTAAAAAATAACAATTTCGGCCTAAAGCAACGCGGGGCTCTTTAGTAGTACTGAGAAACATACCTTTATTGTTGCAGGGAGATGACTAATGTATAACACGTACATATAGTTGATACAAATACACGATAAACACTACAAAAGCTTCAAAAAGTCTCAAAAATATAATTGAAGCAACTTATTCTTGGCTTTAACCAGACGACTATAAAAATAAAACTGGTGCTCAATAGACAATAGTGGCACTATTTTGCTGTCAGTACTCAGTAGAGGCGCACTTCATTGAGAAAACCAGAATTCACATCCGTTGTTATCCTTATTAGGATAACAGAACCCTGTTATCTTAATATGGGCCGTCGGATCAAAATCAGTATGTGAGATTAATTTCAAAAAAACCCTCTATAATCTAAATTGAGTTGATTAGGTTCGTCCGTTTAGATCTAACGGTCCAAATCAGAATAACAGGACTCTGTTATTCTTTACGGACTCGAGAAAACCAACGGGGGAGCAGGGAATTAGCATACCTAATCCGTTTTCTGGCCATGATAATGACCCACATAATCCTTTAAGACCAGTTGACTTGACGCCGTTAAATATAACGGAAGCCGAAACTATGTATGCACTGTTGTTACTTAATTACACTGTTTGTCCGATTTAACACATCATTGTTACTATCAACGAAAGCAAATCATGAGTTAATATGAATAATTAATTATCAACGAATGTATATACGTATGTAATTAACTGTAGCTTTTAGCTTTAATTGCGTATTTTAATAATAAATTTTCTAATTAAATTACAAATTCTGCTAATAATTCGCAATGTAAGTGATTATATGTACCTTTCTCATTTGATATATCTATATTTGTGGTATTATAAAATCAAAATGTTATCCTATGCAAATTTTTGTTTTACAACATTTTCATCATCCTTCTGAGCTTCATAAATGGGTTTTAAAATGAAAATCGGTGATTAATCCATCCAAATGTACTTCTCCTACGGAAAAATAAAAAATTCATGTAGCAAGATTTACCTATCTTAAACTTTCAACAAGGCACCCTTTCTTGTTACTTCACTGCTGATTGACTTTGTTGGTTGCATCTTAATTTGTCATTTCCCCTGTCATCATGAAAAGGTAGGTTCAATTCAGTCTAATATATTTTGATTCACTCAAAAAAAATCTAATATATTTTGTTAGGCATGTAGCAGCTAAAAGTAGTTAAATCTAAATCCAGGATATGGGAATAATTAAGTGATATTGCTGATGAGCTGAGTGGATAATATTTCTGGATTGATTTGTTTGCTTTTAATTATTCTCTATTATCATTCAATGATTAAAGATGTCGGCTACTAAGGAGTGTTCTCATTTGCTATTAGTTATGCATTGTGTCTTGTGTGTGTGTGCCTTTCTTGTAAAATCCTTTTCATTTCCCTTGCATTTTGGGATCGCCTAGTCCATGACAAACAATTCAGTGCACCTTCTAAGATCTTGCATAGCACTAATAAAGCCTTTTGCCTCTCTAAGTATTCGGTTTTTAGTATTTTAATTAGAAAAGATGTGTGTGTCACTATCACCAATCCCCAAACATAATAAAATTATATAAATCGGTGTACATATTTAGCAATATTTACCTGTGCAAATCTTTTATTTATGCTCAAAAGAGTAATATGTAACTTTATTTTTACCTTAGTTAATTACTAACACAAAATACTTACTGAATTTAAGTGCCCTGCCCACTTTAAATGCAGTGCAGACATGTCTGGACCAATTTGGATCGATCTAATTCTAACACCATCTAATCATTAATCATTGCTGCAAGATAATAAAGACCTGGAATTGCTATTCCTTCTGGTATCCTCTGGCATTGCTGCGAAACGGGTGGTCGCTCAGTTGATTTGAAGATGAGTCTTAAAATTGTTGTCTATCTAAAGGTCGAGAGTTCGATGTCTGTCTATTACAACTTTGCAGCTGCGGCAAAGATTTAAAAAAAAAAAAAAAAATCTTTGGTTTGCTTGATATTTGATTATGAAGGGAGACCTAACTGATTGAACCCATCAATTGTCAGGCAATAATAAATGGCAATTCAGTAACCACATTCTCCATATTAAATTTAATTTATCAAGCATGTATATAAAATATATTTTTATATGTCCAATCTGTTCATGACAAGTGGTTCTGCCATTACTGTTACAATTGTACATGAGATCTGCATGGTGCTGGTAAACATATTTTTACCAGTGCAAAATTTTAAAGTAAACGCATTTTAGCCAGCTGTTAATTAATCATTATCCTTACTCCTAATAAAAGGAGATTTGATTTTTTGACATGAAAGTTCTATCTTCCCCAAAGAAGAAACCTTAGCCGTTTATTGTTTACTAGATTAATCACCACTGTTGACATACATTAATGTTCCGGCCTATTAAAACTTAAGGCTCATATTGGTTTCTTCACAAGGGATGAGCTTTCGGCCCTCTATTATAAGATATAATAATTTCAGCCCAAAACAAGGCAATGACTCTTTACTAGTATAGTCAAATGTATATGAGATATATCACTTGCTATTGCAGCATTTTGGTGTGACAATGAAAGACGAGTGGTCATCCTCTGTAGCGCTGCATTGTGTAGTGCAGGATGTAGACCGTTAGATCATCTAGAGATTCGAGCTAACACAGATCACGAGATGATCTAACGGTCCACATCCTGTGCCTGTGGTACACAATGCAGCGCTACAGAGGATATGAAATCATGAAATACACTATTCGATGGTCTATTTCTAGGAGTAATTTCACGTTTGAGGTTCAGCCTTAAATCATATTCATACTGTTCCCACATAGCTCCATTTGCTATAAACAGTCTGAAAACATACATCCTAACCAAGTTCTAATCCAAATTTTCAATCATCAGGATTCAGGACAAAATAAAGAAAAAAAACAGGGTTCGTGTCCTTCTTGGAAAGGGAACACAACATTCTGCCAGTCCGATTGTGTTGAAACTTGGAAACTCGGTACAAAGCAAATCTGAAAATTGAATTATTGATTTCAGATTTTACTTTACAAAGCCCATAAAAAGCGACCTTACATTCTCATAGTGCCGGGCTTTTGTTTATGGGTAGATCTGCCTTGGGGGGGGGAGGGGGGGGGTTGGCATGTTATGGTTGGTTTCATGTTTGTCTTATGGCCCAGATTTGTTTTGTTTTTGCTTCTCTGGAGCTAATGTTGTTCGGATCTCAATTATATGGATTATGGACTATGGAGGCCTTATAGAAAGTTCTATGAATTCATGTTTTAGTTATTTGGAATATCACTACGGGCTTAATAACAGCGACTTACGTTATAGATTGGATGCATAAATAATACATTCACAATCACAGCTATCTGAAATGCAGAACAGCAGAAGCAAACTTGTGTACATGTAGAGATTATTATATGTTCAATGTTCTTAAACACACATCCATTTTAATTAGGAAGACTACCGCGGATATTAATTGGGATAAACTATTCGTTGTTTTTGCATACTCTAGTACTTGCATGGTTTACAACAACAATAAAAAAAAAAAAACCAATATTGTGGAATATAAATTGAAATGAAATGCTGCAGTGATGGAAGTAGGGGTGTAAATGAGTCGAGACTCAAACTCAGCTCATTAAGTTTACAAGTAAAAAACATAAGCTCAAAATCGGCTCGTTTAATTGACAAGCTGACTGAGCTGGCTCGTTAAGCTCGTTTTTTTTTAATAATAAAATTTTAAGTATGTTATATCAAAATTTATATAAAAAATCAAAATGATTAACAGAAATATGTTCGTACACATATTTTACATAACAATTTTATATATATTAGACCATATGTTGTATAACATATTAATAATCTATGATAAGAGCCGTACGAATTGCAATTAACAATAATTTATCGAGCCCAACGAGTTTAACGGGCCGAACCATGCTAAGCTCAAGCTCGGCTCATTAGCTTAACAAGCTTAACGAGCGAGCCAATAGTGAGCGAGCCACGAGCTACAAGTTTTTCGGCCGCTCCTAGCAAGCAGGCACGCAGGGGCAGTATAGTCATTTGAATTCTTTTTTTTTTGAGAATAGTCATTTGAATTCCGAAAGGGGGGAGGGGCATCGGTATCGGCTGAGATCCAAAAGAGATCTCAGGCTCCTGAGATTCTGATCCGACAGTTCTTGGGGACTCCGAGATTCAGACTCAGCAGATACAGGTCCTGAGAACCGTCGGATCGGGATGGGAAGGGAAGGGAAGGGAGCGTTGGAAGAAATTGAATGTAGTACTGTATGGGAGTCGCTGTCGCCGTCCCTCTCTCTCCCAATCGCGTTTTTTCCTTTCCTTCCTTCTTTCTTCTTCCGGATTTCTTGGGGTGGGTGGGGGCTTTTCGGCGTTCCTCGGCACGTCAACCTAGGAATCCGAATATCCCAATTCATATCCCAATTTATTTATATACCCACTCCAATAACACAATCCTCTCCAATTCAATCCAATCCAATCCAATCGAATCGGGGGAGGGGAGGAGAAGAAGAAGGAGGAGGCAAAGGCGCCTCCTTTTGGAGTCAGTCGCTCCTCTTCTTGTGGTTGAAATCATAGGGAGGCCTTTGCGAGGTGCGTAATGTTGGCTTTTGCCACTGATCTTTCTTTTCTTCTCATTGTGCCTTTCCCAATTAATTTCTATCACAAATCCAAACAAATCAAATTGTGTTCAAGCTCGCTGCTTTTTAAACACTTCTTGTAAATTTCTGCTTCAAAAATCGGAACATTCGAAGAAGAGGAGAAAAAAAAGGGAGAATATTTGTGACAGCGATGACAAAAAATAATAAGAAAACAAATTAAGAAGACGACTAAGAAACACGTGGCTTCGTCAAGAGCGGCGTACGTCCTATTTGGTCAAATTCAAACACAATACCGCGTCTCCGAATTCATTTAATTTTGGTACCAATTCATTCATGTGCTGCATCTGCAATACAATTATAGAAACGCCCAAAATATAAAAATTAGAAAAAAAAAAAAAAGAGGAAACGCTATTCTCGTGGGGGGAGAAAACATACCCACTTCCAATTGTGGATTCTTTTGTTCCTATTTTGTTTTTGGGTTGGAATAAACCAGAGTTTATTATTATTCCCCCTTCTCTTTTGCAGCAATTAAGCAACTAACCACCCAGGATAAAGGGAAGAATTGGAGAAGTGATCGGCAGAGGTAGAGTTGCTTCCGAGCAGATACAGGGCTTGGTTGTCAAATTTGGCAACCTTGCCCTCTTCACCTTCTCCAAGAATTTGGGTATGCTTTCAAATTCAATTTGGTTGTTTAATTTTGGTTTGAGGGGTCGATTTCTTTGTCAGTTGGTATGCATATTGAAAGCAAAGTTTGAATTTTGAAGACACTGACACTTTTTTTTTTTTGAAATCAGTGCTGGTTTCGGCGTACTTCGCTCCAACAAATCAATTGACAGTAAAATTGGTGCTCTGAACTAATCAACAGAGCTGCCATTTCCTCCCCAAAATGGCCTCTCTTTCCGGTCTGCTTCAAAGGCCTCTATCCACTGTGGCAGTCATTGCTGTTGCAGCTGCCTCAACTGACATACCGGATCGTTTATCTAGCCGAAGACAACCTAACCTGACTCCTAACGAGGCACCTGCCGTGGCAGGTCTCTCTTTCTGGACATCAAGTGCAAAGTTGTGCACCAACGGAAGGTCCCGCATTGAAAATCTGGATGCGGCTCATGCTCTGTCTGTTCCAGTAGCATCTATCCCTGTGATTCAGACTGTTTATCAATATGCAAGGATCACCACACCAAGGGAAACCGACAAGCCCATACCATCCATTGATTCTAGTTCGTCGGAAGTTATGTATAGGTGGCATCTACCAGACCCGAGGGCACACCAGGTCTCCGGTGGTAATTGTGGGTCAGTCAAGTCAAAGACAGTTGTGGTGTTGCTTGGTTGGCTAGGGGCAAAACAGCGGCATCTGAAGAAGTATGCAGATTGGTACACTTCCAGAGGGTACCATGCCATCACGTTTACTTTTCCTATGTCTGATGTTGTCAGTTACAAAGTGGGTGGAAAAGCGGAGCAAGAATTGGAGTCACTCGCAAGCCATCTTGCTAGTTGGGTCGAAGAAGAAGGTGGAAATTGCTTGGTTTTCCACACTTTCAGTAACACCGGATGGCTAACGTAAGTATTTAAATGTGTATTTATATTACTAGGCTGTGGGGTTAGGTTTAGCAAACTTCGTGTTTTTAGAAAGATAATTTGTCGGTCACCTAGGTGGAAAAAATGGCCTGAATTAGTCAATTTTGCTGTTTTGATTGCATTCTGAAACTTCTTTCCTTCCCGACTTCTTTACAAAAAGCTAGCTAATCGTAATATCTGACAAAACAGGGAGGATCAATTGTTTGTGGGGGTCACTAATACCTAACCTAAAATGGCCATAAAGGCATTAAGCCTTCTATAAACAATACGTGCATCAGGTTCACAGCTGCACCCGTGGGCATGTGGTGATGTTTTCAGAAAAAAATGATGCCATTGTTTATGATTTTTAAGTGAGAATGTGCATTTTGAGGTGAAATTTTTGGTCCATCACGCAGATATGGTGGCATATTAGAGAAATTGAGGAAGCGGGATCCTACATCAATCGATAAGATTAAAGGATGTGTGGTCGATTCAGCTCCTGTCGATGCCCCTGATCCACAGGTAAATAGTTTCTTCATTCTGAAGATTTTGCTAACTATTAAATTTATATTTGTACGATTCTTTTTTTTTTTTTTTGATTAAATTCAATCTTCTGTAGGTGTGGGCTTCTGGTTTCTCAGCTGCTATTTTGAAGAAAAACAGTGTGGCATCAAAAGGATCATTATCGGATCCTAAAAAGGTGCGAACAGATGTCATGGTGATTTCGGACTCAGGTTCGAGTTTGAACCCCAAACCTGCATTTACGGAAGCAGCTTTGTTAGGGGTTCTAGAGAAGTTTTTCGAGGTCATTCTAAACATCCCGTCCATTAACAGGTATATTATTTTAAAGATTTTTTTTTCTTTTAATTGACATTGACAGTTGGTTAAGAAGTCAATTCAAATATATTCTCTAGAAGGAAAAGTATACCGTGAATTCACCAAAATGGCCCTCTTAAAGACGTGATAATTTGTTCCAGGTGGTTAAAAAGCCAATTCAAATGTATTCTCTAGAAAGTAAAGTATACCGTGAATTCACCAAAATGGCCCGCTTGAAGACATGATAATTTATTTTGTTCAAATCTGCAACTGCAATTATTACTGTTATTTTAATATGTCATACTAATTTCTAATTTTCTCTACATATATGTTGGTGCTGGTTGCTAAACAGACGTCTGTCGGATATTTTGGATGTTCTATCATCGAAACAACCCAAATGCCCGCAGTTGTATATTTATAGCTCAGCGGACCGAGTGATCCCAGCGAGTTCGGTGGAATTGTTTATAGAGAAGCAAAGAAAAGCGGGTCACATTGTCAGGTCTTGCAACTTTGTTTCCTCACCTCACGTCGATCATTTCAGAAACCATCCGACACTCTATACAACTCAGCTCACACAATTTCTAGAGGATTGCTTACTCCGAGACTGTCGATAAGAAGAGAATATTTAGCTAGTTAACTGTATTAACTATATATATATCACGTGAAGATAAATCGGGGTTTTCCATTCTTTCCTGGCAAAGCTAATAACAACACATGCCAGGGTTGACATCAATTTATGGTTGAAGACGGGTTCTTCAACTGTTGCATATACGATGATTTTACAACTGTTGCTTAATTGTCGATCTCGCGATGGAGTATAGATTGTTTCATTGTTTGCCAAAGAAGAATTTGGTCGGTTTTAGTAGCGTTAGAAAATGCCATTTTGTTTTCGGAAGTTACATTACATTACAACAGCATATGTTCTTTTCTTCTTTTATAGCTTCAAACAGCAAAATTCCTCATAAAAGTTAACATTCAACATTCTTTTTCAATATATGTGGTTGTTTTCGATTTTCAGAAGCTTGTATGTAAATTATATTTGTCTTCACAAACTGTATTTTTATTTCTAGTTTGCTCATCATAGACTAGTTTGCCAACATTGGAATATTATAACTTTGAAATGGCTTCGTTCTTGTTTAAATTGATTGCTGAATACGGATTAGAATGATGCCAGAACATACGATCAGACTAATTCCAAAAAAAAAAAAAAAATTGCAAAGAGAACTTATAAGGGACAATCAGATGCAAATAATAAAGTTGAACTGCAAAAAATATCATTCTGAATTTTTTTTATTTTGTAATCCTAATTTATTTATTAATAAGTGTAAATTTATTAACGATAACAAACATAAAACTGAAAGAGTTGAAGCTGTGAACAAGCTGTTCTACTAAAAATAATTAACGCATACTAATTGTAGCTTATGTGTATAAATAACTATATTAATCCTTTTGATAAAGGGAGCACTATTTACAACAAAATTTTTACTTCGCACACCAAACCAATATTTTTTTTTTAACCATTATATTCTTTCTAATTAAATCAAAACGTGTTGTAATTATTTTGAAATATGATTATCCTTCTTAATTGTACATTTTGATCCAATTAGATCAACCATTTCGAAGTAAAATAATTATTCAAAAAAATAATTTTGGTGTAGATAGCATTCCCCTTTAACAAATGAAGGCTCACAATTAAAGTAAGACAACAATGAGATTTTTTTTTTTTTGCTTATACCTCATTTGAATTCTTTTTCTGGCTAAAATGCTTATACCTAATTTGTAAAATTCTTGTTGCTAAAATGCATGCACAATTGGACAAAGGTCGACACGCAACCATGCGGCCATGCCACCGTTCTCTTCTCTCTAGTCTCTACTGCAAGCTGACAAATCATGAAGGCGGGTCGGGTTTGAGTCAGATCTTTTAGAATATCTTAAGTCGGATCGGGTCGGATCAATTTTAATATCCACTTATTCTGGATCGTATGTTGATTTGAGTTAGATTGGATGCTATTTGATCTCGGGTCGGGTTCGGATACAATTTAATGTTCAAGGTTACATGCAAAAGAAGAAATCAAAAATTTTTCTAATGCAAGTATCATAAGATCTATCTAATCTAGTTACATCATAACTCACAAAGAAGGGTTTTCGTGTCATACATCTTCCTCTATAGTAAGAGGAAGGGAAGAACTCCTAAAGATGGTGGTTGAGAGCTTCCTCGCTATCTTTTCTTACTCCTAGCACCACAAGTGTCATGCCTCCACTAGTTATCCACCAAGCTTGATAAGAGATTTCCACTTTCTTCCTACTAGATAATACTAGTGGATATCCAACCTCAAACTAGCTTCAAACCTTTTTTTCTACCACAACTAACTCTTTAAATTGATAGAAGAAAGAGGTGAAGTGCTCAACATAGGAGTCTTTTGGTGGAAAATGAAGTTAACCATCCCTGTTCGAATCGAATCGACGCATCGGATACGGGTACACTCAATTCGGATCCATCCCTGTTCTGTTCTCTTCCTTGAATCCGCTTCGCTAGTTCGCTCCAAGGCAAAAAAAAATACGCGGGAGCTAAAACTAAAAAAAAAAAGAAAGAAAAAAAGTAGGAAGTCCGCCGCCGCCCGCCGGAACCCCGAACCGCCAAAACCCTTCCGGACCTCCTCGCCGACGCCCTCCGCTCCCGCTCCCGTCAAGGCCAACAAAACCCTCGCTTTCGCCTCATGTCCGGCGGCGGACATTCCGGGCCTCAAAGGAGGAAAGGCGGCAGGAGAAAGCAGCCGCAGAGAGCCGAGCCGCCGCCGCTTTGCTCTCTCGACGCCTCTTGGATCGCTTCCCTCTCCGAGCCCGAACTCGTAAAACCCTCTCCCCTCCTCCATCCTCTATCCTCCCTCCTCCTTTCCCTCCTTCTTTTTATCCCAATTGCATCAATAAGTTGCGTTGTTTTCTTATCTTATTTCGCAGGACTTTCTCATCAGCTTGAAACGGTTGGCTATCACTCGGTGCGAAGTGGCCGGCCACCCCGACCTTGCCAATAAGTTCGATGCCGGGACACTCCGTGCCCTCGGTACCGTACTGCCTTATTTATTTTTATTTTTTTTGAAAAAAGTGGGCTTATACATCCCACCGATTCCATTAGAAATCTTGATCGGTACCGCCTTATACAATTTTCCTTTTTTTTTTAGGTCATTTTTTACTATATTTGGCTGTGTTTGGTGATTATTTTCAGTATTCGGTATGTGGTACTAATCGAATTTGTGGCTTACCTAATTCTACACTGAGATTTTAAACCTCTAATGTAATCCCAAGCTTAAATAGTAATAATCCCTGGATTCTTTTCAATTTGTTAATTGTGGAATTTTGACATTGTCGTGATGTTTCAGGTGCCGTCTTGTTGGAGCATTTGAAGGATCAATTGAAGAGCAACCCGAGTCACTCCATGATTGCAGATTTAATTGATAAATTACCGTTGTTAAGTGTTACCACACCGGAAAATGTAAATTTGGAAAATTTAACAGGGGTTGCAACAACGGGGCAAGAACAGGTGCATGATGGGTATGACCAAAATAACTCTTCTCAGTCTTTGTTTATCAAGATCAATGGCTAAGCTCATTCTCAATTTTAATCGTCCAAAATGTGAAAAACAGGAATTGTTGGAATCTTTTTCAAAAATGAGGAAGGGCCATAATTTATTTTCTTTTTTCTGTGATTTAAGATGCAAACTTTTATTTTACGTATATTTTTTTTTATAATCTGATCATTACCTAGTTTGCTGGGCTCCTGTAAATATTAACCATTAACCTTTTTGGGTAATTTTTTTTCTTTAATAGAAATATGTAAAACAGGTGAGTTTAATTTGGGCTATAATAACTTCAAACTTTTAGGATGCCTAACCGATCTTAATATCTCAATGTGGGTTTATCTTGAGGCCACGAAGGTTTTAGTTGGCTGAATTATATTGTACCAAACTTAGTGAGTCGTCAATACATACCATATTCTGTTGATGCTGGTGATAAGTACCTAAGACCTGTGCTGATATTGAGCAACAACATAATATACCATCTGCCTGAGTTTATTGTTGTTTGATTTTCAGCGCAAACAACACTGAGGCGGAAAGTTCGAAGAAGCAAAAGATCACTGTTAAGGAGGAGCCAGTAGATGAGTAGGATGTTAAAGACTTCTATAATTTCCTTACGGGTAAGGAATTTTGGTTTATGTCTGTGAATTTGGGTTCTCTATTATGTATTGCTACTTGATGCAGTTTATTGATCGAGTTTTCTGAAAAATCTGGATTTGAGGTTTTGACCATACTGGTACTGTGGCTGAATTTACTCCCAAAATTGATGAGACGAATGATTTTTTATTAATATATTGTAAAAGGTTCATGTTTGCATGAAGTTGTAAAATGCTGGTATATATTGTTGGAGGGCCTTTGTTTTATCTACCCAATAAACGTTAGTTCTGTTAATTGCCTCCAAGCACTGTTAGTAGCTTATGGGTACTGAATACCGTTACAAGGGCTAAACCTTGAGAGCGCTTGAAACTTTCAATGCATGCTGGAACCTGTTGGATCGCCTTTTTATTTTCCCTTATTGGGATTTTAGCACAACTCTTAATATAGCCCCAAAATTTTTCCAGATATGTTGAGAATCTCAATCCGTTAAGCTTGCCTATCTTCTGTAAACCATCTCATTATTCTTCAATTCTTTGTTAAATGAGCCAAGGAATTTCCATTATTCATTTTTATGAACTTTCTCCCTTATGTTCTACGATATATTTCTTTATTTGTATTCAATGAAGAGCAGCTTAGTTGAACCATGTATTTAATTTAATTTTATTATTTTTTTTGTTGTTTTGCATAGCTCCATGGTTTGAAGGCCGACTAAGGTTGCATTCTCCTCCCAGCTTGATCCGATGGTGTTCAGAAGAGCTGTCTGATTTGAAATGCGTTTTTACGGTGGATGGAAAATAAACAATTTGAGAGAGATAAGGGTTGGAGACTGCTTGGGTTGAAGAAAAATCAAATGAGACCAAGAATAGTTGTCTTCTAAAGTGTGATAAAAGTAGATGGTCTATTATCATTATTATCCTTGTACTATGTTATACCAAAAGTAAATATAAAGAGATTTTATTTCTTTTTGGCATTTTTAAATAATACCACATGTTTTTTTGAAATTTATGATAGTTTTACTTGTGTGCACATAAGCTCACATACAATTTAGGGAATTACGGTGTATTGCACTCATCAATTCTGAAGCTAAGCCGGATGACTTCTGAAGACTGTTCTGGTGTAAAGATATAATCCGGTGGTCCTGGTATGTTACACCAAAATAGATATGTTGTCATTATGAAGATAATTTATTTGATATACCAAAACATAGATAAACAGTGCTTAGGGTCCTTTCAGTACTGTAATCTTAGGCAAGGATTAGGTGGCATGTGTTTCAGATCATCTCTGACACTTGCACATAATTTGTATCCATTTTTACTGTCCAAAACTTCATGCCGGAATTCTAGCTAGATAGAACATGAGATAGGATAATATTAAGCAAGGGTCCACATTACATAATGTAGGATGTAAACTACAGATCTTACTTATCTGATATCTTATTAATCTGATATGTCACAAACCAGCATGTTGAGTATGGAGGCACTAGCTATAACAATATTTTCTATTATATCTCAAAATATTGTTACAACTACTACTTAAATACTAAACCTCCATATACCCCTAGCTTCTTACTACAACCTAACCTCCAATTCACTACTATCTCTTGCTTGGTTTGCTTCATCCAACTCCACACCCCTATTTATACTAGTTCTATGGAGAATTCTAGAACCTAGATATTTTTCCATAGATATTTTTATAGATAATTCTAGACCTAAGATATTTTTCTTATATCCATAATGTTCTAGATTATTCCTAAGAAATATCTAAACACCACATTACTCTAGATAATTCTTGATCTTGAGCTTGATGGGCTTGGGCCTCAGCGTTGATTCTCAACACTCCCCCTCAACGCTGACTTTGTACTATTCCGATTTTGGTACTCCGCGTCCATCCGGATCATCATACTTGCAACCTCGCCTTTGTGCTCGTTGAGCTTGGCACTCCTCAGTTATTTGCGATCGAACTTCCCGATGGACTTCTTGAACCCGCTTTACTAGTGGTCCCGGCACTAGTCTTCGTCGAGGTCCGATTTCTCGACGAATCACCTGATGGGTTGCTTCTTCTCGCATAACCACCCGTCCTTTGGCAATAGCGACACTCCTATGTGTCATCTTGCCTTTGTCATCATCATCTTCCTTTTCGGTGACGACTTCCTCCTCAACGCTCTTCTGTAGCTTCTCCTTATCAGCCACGACGCAATTTACAACTCTAGTGTTCTCCACGACTTTGGCCTCCTCATCGACCAATTCCTGTTTGACATCTTCGGTGTCTTCCATGAAGAACGATGACTCGAAATTGATCTCTTCCACCTCGAGATCACTGGCCTCCTTGACATCTATGCCATTGATGAAGGACCGCGAATCGATGTCTTCTTCCTCAAGCTCATCAACTTCTACAATGTCTCGTATATTGTTGATGGGCCAAGCCTCGATGTCGATCTCTTCTTCATCTTCTATGGCATCTTCTTCATCTTTGATCGGCCACGACTCCATGTCGAACTCCTCTTCCTCTGGCTCATCAACCTCAGCAACCTCTATGCCAACTACCGACTGTATTCCAACAGTCGCCACCGCGTCCCAATCTTCTTCATATGGGACCTCCTCCGGCACCATCTCCACTGTGGTCACCGCGAGGCTTTCTTCATCTTCCATGATTGCAGCAGTGAGTGCTACTTCTGCATCCCACTCTTCTTCACAACCACTGCTCTCATGGACAATGTCTTGGCTTCTTGAGGTCGCCACATTACCATGGCCTTTCTTCTTCTTCCGCCAGCAATCTCGTGCATAATGCCCTCTTTTGCCACAATTATAACATCGATCGTCATCGTCTTCATTGTCATCGGATGAGTCTCGAGCTCCCCCTGAAGAATTAGTCTTCTCTTTAGGCCTTCGTTGCTGGCTAGACCTTCCTTCGGGTCTACCTCTTGACTTTCGGTCAGGTCGACCCGTCTTTCGGTTGCTGAACAAGGCCTCTTCTTCTTGCTTCAACGAGACTCCGGCCATTTGCTTCACTAGAGCCTCCTGGTTTGCGAGCATATTCTCCAGCTCCAATAGTGTTGGCTGCGTTGGCCAACCTTGGACGGCTGCTATGAACCCGCTGTACTCGGGTCTTAGCCCATTGATGAGAATCCTTCTCATCCTTTGCTCGCTGATCTTTTCTTCAGGGTCTATTTGAGCAATCTCACTACAAAGAGATTTTACTTTTGTAAAGTAATGGTTAATCATCATCTTACCTTGTGAGATTGTCATGAGCTCCTTCTCAAGTAGTTGGAGGCGCGCGTCGTTCTTCTTTGAGAAGAGTGTTGCTAGGGTATCCCAGGCTACCTTCGGCGTGGGCACTTCTCTGATGTACTCCAGTAGCTCGTCTTCAACGGCTGTCCTGAGTACAAACATCGCCTTCCCAGCCTTGATTCGCCATTTCCGCAGAGCTTCGGCTTGCTTTTCCGCGGACAGAGTTTCGGCTGGCTTCTGTGAAGCCTTCTTCTTTTTCGTTTTGGGGTCAGCAACCTGTTCCGATACCGTCTCTTCTACGGTATCAACTTCCGGCGGGGTCGTCTCAGACCCGCCTACTACCTCCCATAGGTCCTGCCCTTGGAGGTAGGACTCTATGCATGCCTTCCAATATATATAATTACTAGTATTCAATTTCTTAATTCCACCAATCGTACCTGAGAAATCCATGGCTTCAACTAGCTCGCCCAGCGTCTAGTAAGCCTTCTTGAAGATTTCTCCTCCTCCGCACTTCGCAGTCCCAGACTGTCGTCAAGCTGCGGCTCCTTCGACAACTTGTCGATACTGCTGTACTGACTGGCGGAATACCGAAAAAACTCCGGCTATATGCTTGACCCCTACCGCCGACTCTGAACTAGCTCCGACAACTCCGGCTCTGATACCAGATTGTTGAGTATGGAGGCACTAGCTATAACAATATTTTCTATTATATCTCAAAATATTGTTACAACTACTACTTAAATACTAAACCTCCATATACCCCTAGCTTCTTACTACAACCTAACCTCCAATTCACTACTATCTCTTGCTTGGTTTGCTTCATCCAACTCCACACCCCTATTTATACTAGTTCTATGGAGAATTCTAGAACCTAGATATTTTTCCATAGATATTTTTATAGATAATTCTAGACCTAAGATATTTTTCTTATATCCATAATGTTCTAGATTATTCCTAAGAAATATCTAAACACCACATTACTCTAGATAATTCTTGATCTTGAGCTTGATGGGCTTGGGCCTCAGCGTTGATTCTCAACACAGCATATGTACCATGGTAGCCCCTAGGAACTTCTCTACTTGTGCTAATTTGTGCCCTTGCATGACAACATTAGTTGCTCCCTTACCTTACTCAACAAGACCAAGGTTGATTATCCCCCAAGCATTGGTAGGCCAATCCCTTTCTTTTGCTTTCATTAACATGACTCTACCCCATGAGACCCAACCCTCCCAGGTCATCCTCTTGTCCCAGCTGCTTCCCCACTCCAATATCAGTCGTAGCCCGGCTTCGGCCTCTCTCTCAGCCTCCTCATATTTCTTATCATTCAGGTACACCTGTGCCAGAACCAGGTGCGGCTCCCCTATAAATGGGTTCAGAGAACAACACTCTGCCAACAACTTCTCGGCTTTCTTCCATTCATCTCCACAGATCGCATCCCAGTACAAATCTCGCGCCACGATCTGATCTTTTGGATCTAACACTTTGGTGCAATAATCAAACACCGGTGGGAGTACCAGTTCAATCTCTTCATCCCTGCCTTCTTCCTTAACCCCACCACCCTTTTGTTTCCTCTCTTCTATGTCTATCTCCTCTTCTCTTACTATCAATTGGTACAGTGAAGCAACTCTTGACATTGCATTCATCCAAAGACCAGGTTTGCCAGTGCCGGGCCAGAGTGTTGCCCAGTTGTCGCCGGGGTACTCGAGCCGACCATCTTCATTGCAGAATAGCTTGTCTTGGTAATCAATATATTGGTCACTGAAGTCGGCAACTGTCATGAGGAGAAACACAGCTATTACCCTTCTTGAAACTACCACATCTTCTCCTGTCTTTATGTGTTCCACTTTTATTCCCTCAGCTGGAATTAGGGCCTGTGACAGTGCCACCAGATCAAACTTAAATTAAATATTTTCAGATTATTATAATTATAGCATTATCAAGAATTCAAGATTCACAATGATTTTATTTTACTAAAAATGTTATGCTGTGTTTTTGAGTTGGATTCAGTTTAAGTGCTAATGTATAATTAAGCTGCTAGAGATTCATGCACTATGCTGGATCTGAGATAAGACTGACTGCATTAGTCTGTACCAGATTGATTGGCACAAACTATCAAATCTGTACCTGTATCTTTTTCCTCCAAGTTTCTGATGAGTCAAACACCCCTTTCTCTTTGGCCTCCTTAACTGAGGTCTCAGATGCCGCCAGATGCTCAACCAACTCAGAATCGGTGTATTGCGCAAGTAAATCATGGAATATCAGTTTATGACGAGGCACGATACAGAACAGGTATACCAGCTGTTCAGCAGGTTCACCAATAATGGACTTGACATGGTTACGCGACGTACCAGCATCGAATATTGCAAGATTGACATATGAGTTGGAGTAAGAGGAATGGAAGAGGCCGCAGCGTGCAACGGGGTCAGGTGCGCCCCAGAGTTTCAGTATGCGGTACACATCAAGGAGGTGAGCGAGGAAGTTGCCATGTTTGTGGTAACATTCACCGGCACCAGCGGCACGAAGGACGGAGGTGAGGGAAGGGAGTTCAGGATCAACGGTTTCAAGTTCGTCACGCAGAAAGGGACGTGCGGCGGATAGAATGGTGGAGAAGTCCCTATTCAGAGGGGAAGAAGAGGGAGAACTTGTGTAGGTTGGCATTGCTTTTCTTGAGATGGTGAGGGATGAGATGATAGTGAATGAAAAAGGATAGTTATCAACACTCTATATACAGGGGGAGAAATAATTGAAATAACTTTTTATTTTCCACACATATATCTCCTATTTTTTCATGTGTCACTAGCATTTGAGTGACTTGTCATTCAAAAAACTTATATTGCGTTCAGATATTTTCTTCCTCTGCATCGTACCAGGTACCAACTTACAACTGCAATAGATGTAGCCTTTATTGTATTTTGTTTGTATTGGATTGGTGGTTGCGCGCAGTTGGATCGTATTTGTCTTTCTTTAAGCACTAGGAGGAAGAAACAATGAAGGATAGCTGTTACCACAAATCCATTACAAACAGAATGAACGAGTCCAAAGTGATACGCTGAATTTTTGTATCCCATTTTGCTTTTATTTAGTTGTCCCAACACACATCGGTATCCGCTAAGATCCAAAACCGATCTCAGGGACCCCGAGATCCGGACTCAGCAGATATGGACCCCGAGAACCGTCGGATCGGGATCTCAGAGCCCTGAGATTGGTTTTAGATCTCAGCAGATACCGACCCGTCCCAACACCGGTCTTGTATGTTGCAAGTCTATCGTGTTAGACTATCGTGTTCACACTCTGGTAAGGCACTATCCATTGTTTTTATATGACTCATTTTTTTCGGTAATTATGATTTTTTTTTTTTTGTCTATGCCAAAAAAAAATATGAATTCGCAATGTATGCCCGCTTTTATAAGAATATCAATATATGTCTATTTTTTGGCGGCTGGTCACAATTCAATATAACCGCTAGCGGCTACAATATCCCGAACCAAAAATTTTGACTGTGACCAACTGCATGCATGTCTTGACCGTCGACGGCCAGACACAAAAAATTTGGTTCTCCTTTTTGCAATGTAAATTGTCCTGAACGCAAAAAAAATGGTAAGTACCAAATTTCTGTATCTAACCGCCGAAGGCTTGACCGCCGACGGTCAAGACATGGCGGTCATAGAAAAGTAATTTTTTTTTCTAGTTCTGGATATTGTGGCCGCCGCCGGTTATATTGAATTGTGACCCCTGGCCGCCAAAAAATAGGCATATTCCTGATATTCTTATAAAAGCGTACATAGATTGCAAATTCATATATTTTTTGGGCATGGACAAAGAAAAAACTAATTATTATTAGGTGAGAAGAGATCGAATAATCACAAATTTTGGTGCGTTTAGTAACTACAAAATTACTTATATATAAATTGATAAATGTAAATCGTAAATTTTATTGTAAATCATCTCAACAACATATTGACAAAAAATGATGAAAAATTAATTTTGTTTAGATAACAATCAATAGAGTAGGAAAAATCATGAAATGTTAGCTGTTAATTTTATCATTGATTGATGCACACATAAAAGAAAAATCAAAATGATATAATTTTTTATGTACACATAAAATATGATATACAGAAAACATTCTATCAATTTATTTTGTTATTAAAAAGTCTAAAATGAAATTATTTAAAACTTAATTTCGTTGTTACTAATTAATGGAGCACAATTTTTGGTCATTTTGATCTCTCCTCATCTCTTACTTTTAGACCTTACTCTAGTGAAAAAAAAAAATTTGTGATGAAAACGTGCCGGAATAGGTGTTCAGTGATATCGAAACTAAATGAAATTGTGAAATTGTAACAAATATGTGTGGTCAAACCCTTTTTTCCAATAAGCAAACATGAGGCAAGAGCTTTTGTGAATGTTTTCTGGACAGTCTCTGCTTCATTCATTGTTAACACTTGTACATTCCCAGCAAGTGCTCACTGTCAAATGTCCAAATGTTTCTGTAAACAGCCAACTGGCCAGCTGTTTCGGCAAGAGTGCTCATCCTCAGTAGCGCTGCATTGTGTAGCGCAGGATGTGAACCGTTAGATCATCTCGAGATTCGAGCCAGCACAGATCCCAAGATGATCTAACGGTTCACATACTGCGCTACACAATGCAGTGCTACTGAGGGTATGAAATCGTTTCGGCAATGGGTATGGGTCGTCGAGGTTGAGATGTATAGAAGGTTGCCTAGTTCTCAGATGTAACGGTTTTTGTTTTTGATTCCTTACTGTTTAAACCTGATATAGCTAACAACAGTAGCTAATAAGCTTGAATTAAACAAGTCCGTATATCTTCCCTTGCAGATAAGTCTCTATTACGTGATTGAATGATAATTCCGGTGTCTTCATATATTATTGGGAACCAGTGCTGATTAATCATTGTGAAGTGAAATCTATTGATTTGTACATACATGATAGAGACCTATGAGCAAGAAAACAGAACCATTGACAGACAATTCCACTTTTCAAGTACAATGATTACACCGGTACAGTAAGATGAAGATCCCACAAACAGAGATTTCAATTATTACAGTTTATCATCAGATTTATGGCTCCAATTCTACACATCATAACCATAACAAGATGATGCAGTTATTGATCCTGACATAGTGTTTCATTTAGAGAGAAGTGATAACTGATAACCTTTGTTGTCACTTGACTAAACCGAGATTGATCATCCCCCAGGCATGAGTCGGCCAATCCCTCTCCTTCGCTTTCCCCAGCATGAGCCGCCCCCATGCGATCCAGCCTTCCCAGGTCATCCTCTTGTCCCAGCTGCTTCCCCACTCCAACATCAGCCGCAGCCCCGTGTCGGCCTCTCTCCCCGCTTCCTCGTACCTGTTTCCGTTCAGGTACACCTGGGCCAGTACCAGGTGCGGTTCCCCGACAAACGGGTTCTTGTCACAACTTTCTACCAGCAACTCCTCCATCCTGTTGTCATGGCAGTCCCAATCGCCGCACACCGCGTCCCAGTACAGATCCCGGGCTTTGATCTGGTCCTTTGCATCTAACACTTTCGTGCAGTAATCGAACACTGGCGGAATTACCAGTTCGATCTCTTCGTCTCTGTCAGGCTCTGACTCGATCCCCTTTGTATTTCTCTCTTGTATGTACACCTCCTCCTCTCTCGCTATGAGGCGGTACAGAGCCCCCATGCGAGAGATGGAGCTCATCCAGAGGCCCGGCTTACCTAGTCCGGGCCAGATCGCGGTCGGCACGCTCCCCTTGAACTCCAACTTCCCGTCATCATTCTCGAACATCTTGTCCTGCCACTGGAACAACTGATCGCTGAAATCGGCAATGGTCATCAGCACGAACACCGCAACCAGTCTTCTAGAGATCAGAACATCTTCGCCGGTCTTTATGTGCTTAACCCTGATGCCTTCGGCAGGCAGGAGCTGCCGCACCTTCTTCCTCCACGCCTGATCCGCATCGAACACCCCCCTCTCCTTCGCATCCCTAACCGAGATCTCCGACGCGGCGAGATGCTCGGTGAGTTCCGAGTCAGGGTAATGGAACAGGAGATCGTCATGGATCAGCTGCTGCCGCGGCACGACGCAGAACAGATAGACGAGTCTCTCCGCATCCTCGCCGATCAGATCGCGGACGTGGCTCCGGGACGTGCCGGGGTCGAAGATGGCGAGGTTGACGTAGGAGTTGGAGTAGGCGGAGTGGAAGAGCGCGAGGCGGGCGAGGGAGTCGGGGGCTTGCCAGAGCTTGAGGATGCGGTAGAGGTCGAACAGGTGGGCGAAGAAGGTGCTGTGCTTGTGCCAGCACTCCCCGGCGCCCACGGAGTGGAGCACGGAGAGGAAGGCCGGCAGCGAGGGGTCGATCGAGGATAGTTCGTTGCGGAGGAACGGCCGCGCGAGGCGCAGGATCGACGGCAGCTCCTCCGACGGGTATAGTTTTGTCGCTTCGCCCATTTTTCCTTGCTGTATTTCTTCGTTCGCGAGATTCTTTCTTTGTCACTACGAAGTGAGATCAGACAACACTTCGGAGCTCATGAGTCATGAGATATTGAGATTACACTTATCAGAAAAATGGTATAGAGACGTACAAAAGGGATAAAAGTTGATGGCGATTGGATTAGTATTCAAATTAAATAAGTATCTATTCAGATTATTAGTTTTATTATTGGTTTTATCGTGTAACTTACTTTTTTATATATAAGTATGCTACTATGTAGCACGGGTGCGGGTACGGGTATCGTATCGGATACGGTGCGGGTGCGGCGATACGAGGATTTTCAAAAAACATGGATACGGGAGCACTTATATATAATATTATTTATATAAAAATATGATAATATATTGATTTTACCTGAAAATAAAAAGAACGAAAGAATATTGAGATAATATATGATAGATAGTAATATATTCAAAAAATAATGTAGCTAATCATAAGTGGCAGAGTAGTGCAGGGGCAAGGGCGTTAACGGTGTTGCGTGAGGACCAGAGTTCAAATCCCACCCAACGTTTAAATTTGTAATTTTAAGGATTTTGCAGCAATTTTACGGGATTATTTGTGGCGGAACCTACGCGGCAACGCGTGGTACTGCTGATTTGTTCCAAAAATGTGCAGACACGGACCCGAAACGTATCAGGAGCCGTATCGGAGCGTGTCAGAGGCGTATCGGGGAGGTAATCTTGACCGTATCTGGCAGTCAAAGCTGCTTAGATACTCCGATACGCCAGCTGGAGTATCCGGTGCGAATCGCACACGAATCCGTATCGGATACGTGTCCGATACGGGATACGTCGGTGTGTCGGCGTATCTGGGCTGCATAGGTATGCTATATATATTATATGAATATATTAAATATTTAATAATTTAATTTGAATATTAATAAGTTTATTATGAACGGATATCAAAAGTTATGCATATCAGTTTATTTGAATATTAATAAGTTTATTATGAATATCACAGTGAGCATAAGTGACGAGTGAAATGAGAAAAGAGCAAGTACGAATATGATACGTATTGTTCTTGATTGGAATTGTAAGCCGTACAGTTGATGTCAGGTAAATTTACAACAAATCAGATATTGATTAATTCGTTCATTCAGAATTAATTTTTTTTAATCTATTTAAAGTGATTTTATTTTTTAATCTGTCTTAATTATGATTAGACCGCACAAGGCGCAACTCATAGCTTAAGAACATAGAGAGCAAAAGATGAAACCGTCGAAGAATCCGTTTGGTAAGTCAGGGGTTGTTTGACACCTCTATTCCATTTTGAAATAGTAAAAGTAAATCACTATTTTAACAAAATGGGTGCTAAATATTAATTAGCAAAATAGAATAGCGTTTGGATTAGACTATTCTGCTATTCCTACTATATGGTGGAATAGCGGATTAGTGCTCTCATGTTACTTTTAGAATAGCCCTCAATTTTGTCAAACAACATTTTTACTCTTCCGAATAGCTTAAAATATCACTATACTTTTTACTCTTCTAACAATTACTCTTCCACTTTTATTAATCCAATGACATTATTCTAGCTCTATTCCTTGATTTGCCAAACAGACCCTCAAAGAATAGAATTAAAATAGTACTATTGGATTAGTAAAAATAGAAAATTAATAAAATAATGAGTTTTGGAAGAGTAAAAAAAGAGTGGTATTGTTGACTAGAAAAGTATAAATGTTGTTTGACAAAAAACCACTACTAATATTCATATTCCATTTGAGACTAATCTGATATTGTATGGCTGGTTTGGAACACCGGATTAGTCTATTCTTTGAGCTCTTCCAATTTTCTCTTTTGTGTTTGGTACTAAAAAAAAATAGAATACACATAAAATAGGGAACAAATAAATGGATACCAAAAGTGATATTAAAATCAATGTAGACTATATTAGTATCATGTTATTCAAGTTTGTGTTCATATTAACTTGTCCAGTATTTAAATTATTTGTATTATATGAATATTAATTTGAATTGTTTCGCAATTAATATGAATACTAGCACAATCAGTATCAAATTTGATATCCTTTAATATTCTCCTATAAAATATTGGTTGTGAAAAGCCCCCAAACTCAGAGAAAATAATTATTGTTGGATTCCCTATTTTAGGGTATCGTTTGTCAGCTTGTTGAGTTGTTGTAGCGTAGGTGGAACGGCTTTCCTTTTCTTGTGTCAATTATTTTGTTGACGTACCATATGTTCTCGCTCGGGCACTTGCTAAATGAATAATTCTCCATAACATTTTTATTGTGTAACATGCAATCAATATTGTCGATTACTATTTCTATATGCACTAGACTTTTTGGAGCCATTATTGTACATGTAATGAGTAATGTGATGTATCATCTTTATTCGATGCACCTGATTCTTACAAAGTGGCTACGTTCCAATCCGATGTAGATATATCATCTTTAGCGAAATTCCAATTTTTGCAGCTATACGTGCATAAAGAAAAGATCCGAGAACAATCGTGTTAGTTACTATGATAATTAATATAAATTAAAAAAAAACGATTAAACAAATTTATGATTTATTAATCGAAGGCTTGAGTCTGCTTGCACGTCCAGTAAATTGCAGTGAAGTCGAACTCTGCGTATTAAACAATTGTGTTCCACAAGCACAAACCCGTAAGAATAGGGATCCCCCAAGTAAAATTTTGCTACACAATTTCTAAGCATTTCTTCTACATTTCAGTCCCCGCTGGGCAATGAATAACAAACAACTTCTTGCTGCCATCACAACTAAGTTTAAAGATTTAAGCACTTCCATCACCAGAGAAGCAAAAAATGAAAAACTATAAATTCACATAATCCCGGAAGTTAGCTCTCGAAAATACAGCTGGCACTCCAAGCCATGCCTGTATTTGCTACACATAATACCTCTAAGGATAATACAGATCAAAAGATTGTGCTGCATATGGTTAGAATCTGCACCCGGGCATATTAGTTAAACAACCCACCTGAACCGCAATGTGGTTGGTTAATATGCAACTAGATATAAAAAAAATAATTCACATATAGGTCTCTATCTAGCAAAAACATCTCAGCAGTCAGCAATACAGCATTTTCCCAATATTAAGAAAAATGTTTCCGACGGGATACCATATCAACTCTCGTCCATTTCATCTTTAGAATCCAAGGCCTCTTTCTCTTTTTGTTGCTCCACTGTTCAAGAAATGATAAATCAACATTAAAAACAACAAATATTAAGAGATTCAGGAACAGTTTATAATTATTGTGAACATCAATCAGCCCCCTCAAACATAAAGAGGATACATCCTAATCAGACAAAAAGGTTAAAAACCAACTGAGGGGAACAGATCCAGTTGTATTCACTTATACTCATCAGTTTTGCTATATATCAGAATTCAACAACCACTTAACAAAAATTTGGTTACTATTTCTGTCAAGCAAGGTTTTGGTAAAACAACAAAGACCTGTATGAACAGAACATCTGACAAGTTTGACCACATTTATCAGCTTCTTAGATCAGTTCAATTTGTTTTCTAGGTATGGTCATACTAATATGTGGGCAATTAACACTAAAACAGTGCAATTGCATTGGGGTTTGAACTTACATGCAAGCTCAACGAGAGCCTTTTGAGTGCGCTTCTCAAGCTTGTCAAGCCTCTTCTGCACCTCTCTTTTTAGATCCCAATTTGGCTTCTTTGGAGCTATGTTCAGAAAAGGATCCTGACATGCAAGATAAATCAAAATGAAATTTTATCAACACCCTTAATACAGAAAAAAGACTTAGTCAAGATGAAATGACTCTTTTGAGGTTCCCCGCACGAGAGAACAGACACATATATGACTAATTTCATATCTTTCGGAATTCACATGGCTGTGCTCATGGCAGACATTGCCCAAAAGATTATTTTCAAGTTCAGGAGATGGTATTACTCAATTACGAAAAAAATTTAGCCCAAAACCAAATTCCCAACTCACTACCCTTTCCCCCCTTTCCCTGCTTACAAAAATAACATAAAGATAAAAAAAATATTGGTGAGAGCAGCTTGATTGAGCCTATCCAACAAAGAGAGACATACCTCAGACTTTTGTGGTTCTAATGGAGCAACAACAACAGGATCTTCAAACTTTGGTAAATCTACTGGTGCTAGTTTTCCCTCTTGAAGTTGTTTATCATGAGGAAGGTAGTTCCTAAATTTCATATTCGGCAACCTGCATACATCCAGAACTTCAAATCAGATAATGCTACTAAGATCTTTCTACGTGCATTGCACCGCTTAAATTAGTCCCTTAAAAATAGTACATAGAAGAAACAATTTGTCCATTTTTCTACTTGGGTCCCTAGAATTTTGAAGTCCCATTCTAGTTCTTTCCATTCCAGCATGTTGGTTTCTACAACTTCATTATTAAACTCCTGTCAGTATTGCATGTTGGTTCCCTCTAAGATAATACAACTATAATACAGTACTACATAAAAATTTCAACAGAAACAAATAGTCTTGAAAGTTGAACTGAAGCTAATATTTACAATTGATCAAGATTGGGCTTAAATAAGTAGCCAATTGAAAGGAATATGTTATTTTCGCAGTTCAGTTAGATAAATAAAATAAGGGAAAATTGTCAAAATGCCACTCCAAAATATCAAACTTGCCAAAATGCCACTCCAAAATTTTTGTTGGCTAAAATGTCACTCCAAAACTCATGCACTCTCCAAAATGCCACTTGGACTGTATTTGGTATTAAAAATTAAGAATTTTTTTGTAAAGACGAAACTGCCCTTCGTTCTATTGTTATTAGATTGATTCGAACAAAGACCCAGTCGTGTATTCTGTTGTAGCTGACTGAACCAACCACCTAACCAGCTCCAACAACTTCTTTCCGATACAAACGTTTTGTTCAATTTAACTTTGATCCGTCTGAATGCCACATGTTCATTTCTTTCCGTTTATTCAACCATTACCTAGGTAAACCAAGTAAGTAGATACTAGACGCAAGAAATTAGAGGCGGCAGATTCCCAGATCGGTTTAGGTCAGTTTGACCAACTGAAAATGTCGGGTCGGGTATCGGTTTAACGGCTGCTGGTATTTTTTTCGGGTCGGGTCGGGTATCGGGTTGACGTCTGCCGGCAATTTTTCGGGTCGGGTTGGGTCGGGCGGGTTTTTCGTTTTTGGTCAGATTTTCACCTCTATTCCCGGGTCGGGTCGAGTTTGGTCTGGTCAGGTCAAGTTCGGGTCAGTCTGACTTTTCTTGGAACATGGGTCGGGTCGGGTCGGGTTCGGGTTAGTCTCACTTTCCCTAGAACATGGGTCGGGTTGGGTTTGGATCAGTTTGACTTTCTCCTGAAACTTGGGTCGGGTCGGGTTTTTCGGGTCGGTCAGATTTTGCCACCTCTACAAGAAATACTAAAATTCAAAAAAAAAAAAAGGAAAAAAGAAGAAGAAGATTGAAGTAGTTAATATCTATGCACTATTCAATTATTTAACTATAAATCAAACATAACTGCAGACATCCATTCTTTATTCAAGCAAAAATGATAACATTACAAAAAAAAAAAAAAAAAAAAAAAAACAAATTTCACTTTTCAAACAAAAACTGAGGCAACATCCATATCTGCATGCTGGCATTAACAATAATTCTATCTACCAAGACCTTCATATGTGCCAAGTCGTACTGTCAGTCGGGAACTGGAAGCTTGATATGTTGAGAGGATTGTTTCAACAGTTACCGGTAAAGGGATTTCCAGTGTGTGAGAAACCTCATACCATATCTGATGCATAAGCATGGAAAAATTTTGTATTTTTCTCTCCGGCTCATGATAACCATCGATGCCTTGATCTTTGACCCCATCTCAATTCTATGTTGGTGGCCAATTCATAGGACCTAACTCGTAGACAGAAAATGAACCATTCAAAGGTGTTAACATTAACTTCTTCAAGTGCATCAATGAAATGAATAAGCTTCTGTCAATTCTCATAGCGCCCATCTCGGTGAGAAAACTTGGACATATGCAAAATCCTGAGATCTTTGTGCAATGTATTTATGGTTTCCGAAAAAATAGAAACTGAATCACTTGTTTTTGTTGCCCGCTACCACACCCGATCAGAAATAAGGTAATTTGACTTGGTTTATAACTGAAGAATTAGCTAAATTTAGCATTTATGAAATTGATGATTCCTTTCAAACAATTCACTAAACGGTTTTTCTTCTGAACAGATTATGGTGTCCACATACAATTAGCTAAAGGCCGGTACAGACTTAAATTGATGGTGTCCATATACAATTAAGCCTTATACTAAAATCCAGCATAATCAAGCAATGTACCATCTATTCACCACAATAGAAAAGAGAGAGAAACCATATTGTTTTGTTATTTGGGTATGTACAGAAATCTTTTCCCAGATTCAACGCTTGTCTGTGTGGAGGAGACCGAGTGTATGCTACACGACATCGGGTGAGGAGGACGAAGCCGGGCTTGTGATGGGAGGAGGAAGCGACATTTGCTTGGGAGGAGAAGAGGCGTTGACTGGAAGGAGAAGAGGAGTCGGCTGGGTGCTTGGGTGGGAGACCTTGACAAATGACAAGGAGAAGAAAAAATGGGAAGGAGAAAACGTATGAACAAGATGGGAAAAGAGGAAGAGAGATGTTGTTATACAGACCGTACAGGGGTATAACTGGTAATACTAAAATACATATATAATTATACTACAATCTGTGATTTTTTTATATTAAAACAGTATAAAAATTGAAGGTAGTGGCATTTTGGAGAGTGCATGAGTTTTGGAGTGGCATTTTAGCCAACAAAAATTTTGGAGTGGCATTTTGGCAAGTTTGATATTTTGGAGTGGCATTTTGACAATTTTCCCATAAAATAAATACAAGTTGAGCAAACCACCTCTCATCATTGGTCTCTTCAGGTTTTTCTCCACCATTAGTGACGTCCCTGAGATTTCAGAGAAATCATATCAGTACCAGATTTCAGTATAGTTAAGTCCATTTTCTGATGCATGTACGAACAGTACCATTTCAGGAACTCTATTCTGAAAACTGATGCGCATAGATTAAGGCATAAAGACATCCCTCATTACAAAAAATAGAATAAATATGCTTATAATAGCATCAATTTTATCATCAAACCAGTGGATCCTGTTCTTCTTTTGGGAATTCAAAATCAATTGCTCAGTCGGGTGATTCACCAACACAACCGGACAGCAGCAATTCGCGAGAACGAATTAAAAAAGGAAAGAAAAAGGTAGAGAAGAAAAAGGACCTGTTCTCTTGTCCGGGTGCGCCGGAGGGGAGATCGGAGTCGGGGGTACTGAGCAGCTCCTTGGCGGCGCGGAGAGCCTTCAGCCTCTCCCTCCTCGCGCTGCTCGCCTGGTCTATCGCGTCCTCTTCCACCCCCATGGCTTCGAAACAGAGCGCGCGCTGGCTAGGGTTTGGGAATTCTAGCCGAGTGGAACGGAGTGCGATGTGAGGTAAGCTGAGGAAGAGGAGGAAGGACCGAGAACAATGCCGAATGTCAATTCATATCCCCTGCAGTACTACGATATGCAGTTCATGACGCTGGGCGTTGGATTTTCTCGAGATTCGTGCCAGATGAATCTTCAGACGATCCAACGGCCAGCGTCATGAACTGCGGGGGTATAAGCACTCCGCCGCCGCCCGTGAGGAGAAAAGAGTAGTAGTGATTTAGTTGTAAACAAACAAAAGGGAGGAAAATGAATTGGAAGCGGGCCAGATCCAAGAGAGGTTGCAACTGACGGGTCCTATATGGGCTTATTGATTACTAGCACGGAATTTGACAATGTATGGCTCAACTACACGCAACTGAATTTGGTAACAACAAGCAAGTCATAGTAACAGCTTGTGTTCAGGAAACGTTCGGCGAGATCAAAAATTCGGGATTCAAGAATTATTCGGGTATAATTTAAAAAATATTCGGATTTAATATAATATAAATTTATTAACTGGGTGCAATTTTTTTTTTCTAAATAAATTCAAAACATACAGAATAACAATATATTTCATTGTAAGCTTTAAAAATGGAGCCACATAAGATCCATATTCAATATAAATTAAAAAAAATGCAACACATGACGTGTAAGAGGGTAAAAGTACATGTCAGGAGCCTTTATTGCTTCTCATATTCACATTCTCCCATAAAGCTCAATGTAATTTCCTATGTAAGATTCAAAATTTTCTGAACAACGATAATAATTGACGAATTAACCCGAATAGTACGTATTTTATTCGTAAAATTCGTATTTATTCGCGAATCAAACGAATAATTCGGGAATTATCGTTATATTCGCTATTCGATTCGCTGAGAGTCAAGATACGAATAATCCGCGAACCTTGTTACTATGCAAGCAACAACGGATATTGACCGTGTTTTAAATTACGACAGATTTGATTGTCATTTAATAATCTATCGGAATTTATCAAATTTTTTTAATACTTCCAACAGTTTAAAATATTATTGAGTTTTGATATAGTATCAAAACAATTTTTGAATTAGTTAAAATTCGAAACACAGTCCACCTACAAGCTTCAAAACATGTTTCTTACCAAATTTTGAGATTTTATTTGCTCAAGTCATGTAGAATGTCTTCTAGCAGTAGCAATAAACCTTTTTTTGTTCCAAGCCATGTAGAATGTCGAATTCATATTCCCTGCTGTACTGCATTGTTCAGTTCACAACGTCAGCCACCGGATTGTCTTGAGATTGGTGTCAGTGCAAATATTGAGACGATCCAACAGCTAATGTTGCGAACCGCACAATGCATTAAGTTAGGGGATGAGCAGCACTCGTAGAATGTCTCGTTTTCAGTTCATAGCTATGCGCTAGTCAAGTTAAAATCAATACATTCGACCAATTTAAAATCAGGACAGCAGTAAATAAACTAAAAGTCTAAAACCATAAACTCAATTCAAAAATTTTATGAATTTTTGCATCATAAAGTTCCATCAAAACTCCTGTTATCTAATTTATGGAATTTTCCAATTGTTCTCATTTTAACTATCTAAACGTCCACATATATATAAAATTTATAATTCTTATATCAAATTGTGTAATATTTAACTCAAAATTTATAATAACGTGGACACGTAAACATTAATATTGTGTACAATACTAGATATAACCCCTAATTTATGAGTGCTCATCCTCTGTAGTGCTGCAAAGTGTAGCGCAAAACCTGGACTGTTAGATCATCTCAAGATCTGTGCCAACTGACACGCTGGTATAGATCTTGAGATGATCTAACATGCCACGTTTTGTAAAGTACTTTGCAGCGCTACACATAATCTTCCCGTTTGGCAAGTGTAGTAAGTTAAAGCGGAGTAAAACGTTAAATCACCTTAAATAAGTGGTGTTCGGTGGTAGTGAAATAAATAGATGAAGTAAAGTTGATGTTATTTGTAAAGGATGTGAAATGTTGGTGATTTAGTTTACTACACCTATATAGCTACGACAACTTACTACACCTTAAATCACTTTCTGCTTGGTGATTTAAAATTGATTTAAGAGCTTAAATCAATTTTACTAGGGCTAACAAAAGCAGGGAATTTATCTACCTGGCTTGATAACTGCACCCCTTAAAAAACTCCCTTAACCGCACCCCAATATAATTTTACATTTCCCAGATAATAACAGAAAAAATGGTAACACTAACACGCAAAAGTGTTTATACTAACCACTAATAGTGTTTGTACAAATAACTAAATGTGTATCAAAGATGTGGAGTAATAGAGGTGTGACCGGAGATGGGTGCGGATGTGCGGCCGGAGGGAGGGCGGAGGTGCGGCCGGAGGGAGGGCGGAGGTGGGCGGAGGTGGTATGGTTGTGGGAAATTAAGAAATCAATGGAGGAAGAATGAAAGAAAGAAGGAGAAAGAAAGAATAGTAATGGGGTTGCAAATAAGGGGTGTAGTTAAGGAGGATAATAATAATTTCTCTTTTATCTACAAGAAATTAAAGCAGTCGCTTGCTCAGACAGACTTCGAGCGCATCTCCAGGCAGCAGAACAGAACAATGCTCCTCGCACCCTATAAAGCAATCCCAGCCCGACCCAAGTGTTTCCCTTTCCCTTTCCCTCTCCGTCGCCGTCTCCTCCTCTTCTCGTCCCTCTCTCCGCTGCTCCTCTCCGCCTTCTCCTCCCGGGCCTCCTCCATGGCCGCGTCGCCCGCGCCCGCCCCTCCCGTCGCCAAGAAGGTCCCGCACCGGATGGAGCTCTTCGGCGACGTGCGCGTCGACGACTACTACTGGCTGCGCGACGACTCCCGCTCCGATCCCCACGTTCTCTCCCACCTCAAGGCCGAGAACCACTACACCTCCCTCGTCATGTCCGGTATATATCTCTCTCGCTTTTATCATCATCATCATCATCATCATCAGATTGAAGCTTATAATGCTGTATCAATTAATTGATTGATTGGAGAAATTGAGCGATGATTGCTTGTTTACAGATGTGAAGCCGCTGGAGAATGAGATCTACGCCGAGATGAGGGCGCGGATCAAGGAGGACGACATCTCGGCGCCGGTGAGGAAGGGCCAGTTCTACTACTACGAGCGCACGTTGACGGGGAAGGAGTATTCGCAGTATTGCAGGCGGCTTGTGCCCACCGATGCGCCGCCGTCCGTGGAAGATGTGATGCCGACGGGCGCCGATGCGCCCCCGGAGCATGTCATTTTGGATCAGAATGTGAAGGCCGAGGAGCATGACTACTACAGCATTGGGGCTTTCGAGGTATCTCCTTTTTCTCTCATAGGCACCGGTGGATCTACATTGAGCAAATGGGGTTCAATGTCCCCCCATTCAATACCCAGATTGCACAAATTTATGTAATATTTGCTATATTACACAAGCATTTTATTAAGAAAATATGTATTTGAACCCCATAAAATATGTAAAATCATTCCATTGTAAACCCCATAATTGTATTTTTATTTTTTTTATTGTAATTGTTGTACATATAACAAATTTTAGTATAATAATTGACCCCCATAGAAAAAAATTTTGGCTCCGCCAATGCTCATAGGGTCGCTCACTGAGCCATAAATATGCAATCATTTGTGGGCTCATTCAGTTTAATTGAGTGTTTGTCACATGGCAAATTCTTGCTAATATACAATAGAATTTGTGCTGGTATACATGAGCCTGCCACATTTTCTTAAAAACTGATGTAATAAGTATGTTGATTGAGATGACTTTTAGGTGAGCCCAAATAACAAGATGGTGGCTTATGCAGAAGATACAAAGGGAGATGAGATTTATGATGTTCATGTGATTGATGCTGAGAATGGGACACCACTTGAGCAGCCTATGAAGGGAATCACTTCTAATATTGAATGGGCCAACGATGAATACATTGTTTATGCTACCATGGATGAGATTCATCGCCCTGACAAGGCATGTACCATCTCAATTTTATTTATTTTTAGGTTTCCACTGCAAACAATTTAAAGTTTTTGTCCCTCAGGTTTGGTTGCATAAGCTTGGTACCGACCAATCAACAGATACATGCCTCTACCATGAAAAAGATGACAAATTCAATGCTGGTGTCTCTAAGTCCTCTAGCAAGCAGTTCCTGTTTGTGACTTCAGAAAGCCGAAATACAAGTTTCATTTTCTACCTTGACGTGTCTAATTTGGAAAATGGCCTTCTGCCTCTGACACCTTGCATATATGGCATTGATACGATAGCAGATCATCGTGGGGAACACTTCTTTATAGTACGGCGGAGCGACCAGTGCTATAATTCGGAGCTGATTGTCTGCCCAACAAAGAATTTATCTGACTTCACGTTGCTGCTTCCACATAGAGAAAGGTAAATAATAGGATTTAATTCTGAATGTGTATTTCATTTTGTTCTGGTTATAATACCAGTATGTGTAAGATGAGAGATCATGAGAAAAGCAATAAAGGGTTATTTGTCTATGAATTCTAGTATGCCTTCTACTCGCTACTTTTTTAGCAACAGTGTTGAAACTATTAATCCCAGAAGATAAAGTGAAAATTACGGTAAGATAAAGTGTGTTGAAACTAGTTTGCGTACTGGAAAGTTAGGAAAAGCTAATTATTATACATTCATTTTGACAAATCAGATACATTTACATAAATAATATTGATGGTCCAAATTTACAAAGAGCAATTTGTTACAACAATTTATCTCTCTTTTCAGTGTGAAAATACAAGATTTTCAAGTCTTCAAAAATCACATAGCTTTGTGCGAGCGTGAGAATGGTTTACCTAAGATAACGGTTTACTCTCTCCCTGCCATTGGAGAGCCAATAAAGAGTCTGGAGAATGGCCGACAAATTGAGTTTGAGGATGAGGTGTATGAAGCTGAACTTGACGATTCAGAATATAATTCAAGTGTTCTTCGGTTTAGTTATAGCTCAATGAAGACTCCTCTAACCGTGTATGATTATGATATGGAAACAGGAGCATCTGCAAGGAAAAAGATTCAAGCTGTAAGTTCGATACTATCCTCATCTTTAATTTGTTTTAGTATAATGGAATATTCGTCAACTACCGATACAAATTGCATATCCATCAACATTTGAACCTTGTGCTGTTTGAAATTTTGTACAACCTTATTTCTTCTATAGTTTGAATTTGTGTTTTCTACAAGTTCTGCACTCATATTGATTTCTGTCTTCCTTTAAAGGTTTTAGGAGGCTTTGATGCATCAAATTATGTTACTGAAAGAAAATGGGCAGTTGCTTCTGATGGAACTCAGATACCAATTTCAATTCTTTACAGAAAGGATCAAGTGAAGCTGGATGGATCAGACCCGTTATTGCTTTATGGATATGGATCCTATGAGATATGCATTGAGGCTGATTTTAGGAGAGAGAGACTGTCGTTAGTAGACAGAGGATTCATCTATGCAATAGCACACATTCGTGGAGGAGGCGAGATGGGTCGCAAGTGGTACGAAAATGGAAAGTTTACAAACAAGAAGAACACATTCACTGATTTTATCACCTGTGCTGAGTATCTGATAGAGAACAATTATGGATCCGGGAAAAAGCTATGCATAGATGGGAGAAGTGCAGGTGGTCTGTTGATCGGTGCCGTGCTAAACATGCGTCCTGATCTTTTCAAGGCTGCTATCTTGGGGGTGCCATTTGTTGATGTCCTTACCACCATGCTTGATCCCACTATTCCTTTAACTACTGGTGAATGGGAGGTACGCCATTCATATTAGTAATTTTATTCCTGTAGAACATGCTTCTTTAATGAATTAGACATCTTTCATGTTTTTCATTTGATTTTTGGTTTTATGAATTTTGTTCAAATACCTTATTAATTTGTGATAGCAATGCTGTTAGATGTTATTGACATGATTCTGCCTGTATAAGTACTAGGTTCTCTTTCTATGCATTGCTCAATTGAGTTCATTAGAAACTAGAAAGTGGTTTTTGAAGTTTCGCATAACTACCTTGAATTTAAGTAGTTGCCGTGTGGGTGATGATATAACAAGAGCAACTTTCCATCCAAATCCAGCACTCTCCTCTGGGAAGCTGGTCCCCATGTTGACCAGAACCAACCTTTAGGTGTCACTGCAACATATTTCTTTACCAGTGAATTCTAGAACATAGTGTTAATGTAGTTAAATGTTACATTAAATGTCATAAACCTTTATAAAGGTGCGTTACACGTCTTGGATGGGCAATTTTATACCATGATTTGTGATCTGATTCTTAATGACTTAAAAGACTGGTCTTCACTGGTGAGCCTTCTTTTTGTGAACAGAAGATTGGAAAAGTAAAATAGTGGTCCTTCTCTCTAGTTATTCTGTTGTGAACTAATCCACGTGCACTTTGTTCTAGGAATGGGGTGATCCACGTGTTGAGGAGTTTTACCATTATATGAAATCATATTCCCCTGTTGACAATGTAAGTCTGAACAATTCCATTTGCCTTCTTTATATTCATTTGATGAAGTTCTTTATATGACCTTTCTGTTGTGTTTTTTTTTTTTTTTTTTTTTTAAGTTTAAAATCATATTAAGCATGATGTTCTTATTAAGTATAAACTCTATTTGATTTAGTTATTACTATTGCCTTGTTTATGTACTGATGAAGCTTGAGTTACATAATTATCATATTTCTTTCTTTTTTAAATTTGTGTTCTTTTCAGATTGAAGCAAAAGATTACCCACATATTCTAGTTACAGCCGGCTTGAATGGTACTACATCAATTTGTTTCAATTAATTCTCTCTTTTCTTTTTTGAAAACTTGAGACAGAATTCCTATTCTCTCTCATGCACAAGCACATAGCATACACATGTTTTCTATAAGTAACGTGCAATTCTCCTTTTAGATCCACGTGTGATGTACTCAGAGCCAGCAAAATATGTGGCAAAGTTAAGAGAGACAAAGACAGACAACAACCTTCTGCTTTTCAAATGTGAGCTTGGTGCTGGCCACTTCTCCAAGTCTGGAAGGTATGCATGGATCTGTCAATTTTTTAAGATTTCTCTATCCTATATGTTTGTACAGTTTGGTTGAACTTGGTGCAACCTGAGATCTCTTATGAAGTTTTGAAGTTTCTTAGGGCTTGTATAGAAAACTTTTCATTAATTCAGATTGTTATTGATGGATTTGATTTGTATATTTGTGTGTTCATTGAAAAGTCAGGTAGAATATGCTAATCGTATGCATAGTTCGGATTATTCTTTACCATGAACTCATATCTCCATTTCAGTAATCTTAATCCTTGATTAGAACTGTTCAACACGATCTTCATAAACAATTTTACTTTTAGACCGAAATTTACATCTTTTAGAATCTTTTAAAATGTCACTTGATTTAAAGCGTTATGAACAATCTAAATTGACATTTTAATATATCTCGAAACAGTAAAAAAATATCTTTAAACCATACAATTTTATTTACAAGTGAAATTGTATACAAGAATCATGTTGAGCTGTTCCGATCCACAATAAAGATTTTGAAAAATAAGAGCCAAGTTCATAATGTAGAGCCAAATATCTTACCATGCATAGTATAATAGCCTCACCCATTCTTAATATTTCACTTCTATATGTGCATATATAATAATTTTTTCTTTTCTTTTTTTTTTCCTTCTCTGCAGATTTGAGAGGCTACAGGAGGATGCATTTGTCTATGCCTTTGTATTGAAGGCACTAGACATGATTCCTAGATCTTCATTATAGTCATGTTGGCTGATATCCTTCGCGTCATCAGGTGTAGTACAGTAGATTGAGTAATACTTAATTTTTAGGACAATTGCATTTAGGGATTTTTATCCTCGTTTCATTTTCTTTTTTTCTTTTAATCAGTTGAAAGCAGGTACCCTTTTATGGGGTGCTTTTATTTAACAAAAAAACAGCTCATAAAATCATTATAATTGATTATGTTTATTTACTTAATTTATTATTTCTTTTTTGTTCTGTGAAATCTTGCATGGGAACCTTTGCTTGTTGCTTCTTGTTTGATTTATTGTACTTTAATTTGAAAGAACTGTCCCCAGCATAAGCGATGATTTTTTACTGAGGGATCATTGACAATGACTATCTTAACAATAAATTTTTTTTTTAAAAAATTAAGAAGTTTTATGAAAAATTCTCAAAAATAGAAAAAAGTTTAATTGATTATGTTTTTTATTATATTCAATTTAAGTTGTATTTGATAGCTTTTCAACAACCTATTAAATTACAACTCTTAGAAAGTATATAAAATTGATAAGTACTCAAATAATATTCAAATTGATTAAAATTTGAAACTATCAATATATAAGTTAAAGTTCTTTTTTTTCATTTATAAGACTATAATTATTTTCAAATTTCTCAAAAGTCTCATTGTTAAGATTGTTAAGATAAGCATTGTTAATGGATCCTCTTCTTTTTTATATTACACTTGAAGTAACTTTCCATTATAAATTGGGTGTCTTCGTAATATAGGAAACAACATTGTTCGGGATATGCAGCATATGCTCTAAAACATTATGCACCATGAAGCTTAATTAGCTGGAGCCTTTCCCTAAAAAAATTATAAAATAAGATAAGATAATACTTGGAATATCCTTTTAACTTGATATTGCCTTTTGCAATTAGACCTGAAGTTTTGATATTAAAACTCTAGCAAAAATGGAAACAGATTTTAATTAACTTATTTAGAGACGTAACATATATACATGAAATTTTGTTGGCTTGTATTAGTGTAAAGCTCCAATATGGACTCTAATTTGAAGTGTATAAAAAAAAAAAAAAAAAAAGGAAAAGAGTGAAAAATATTTATATTCATAATTGAAACAACTGAGGTGTACATAGCAGGTGCAATTATCATTCCTCCAGTTGATCTAATTCTAAACAAATTACAAATCGAATGTACAGGGGCACTTTAAGCACTGCAAAATCTAAAAAATGACTGATATTCTCAGTGATGAATCTGATTCTGTTCAGAACTTCGAATATGCCGAAGAACCTTTTTAGAAATTAAGCCCTTTTCATTAGCATAATCCCAAAACGTCGTCAGCAAATCACTCTCAGCCGCATACGATGCAGTAACAGATGTATATATCTTTTTTGATACTTCCAAATCCTTCTTAACCATCTCATTTAACATCTGGATTGCATCACTGTGTTTTCCTTCCCTGAGATAGGCAAATGCAAGAGCTGTATAAACCAAGCCATCGTCCGCAACCCCCTTCGCATGCATCTGGTCGAGCAACTTCTGCGCATGATCCACAAAACCCCTTTTGCACAACCTTCTAATTAAGGCTCGATAAATAGACTTACTCGCTGTTTGGCCTCCTTTCGTAAGTTCATCGGGGATCATTAGTACTGCGCCTGGGTTGTTCTCGGTGCAGTAACCATCCACCAGCCACGACCATGAACTATAGTTAGGGTTATATCCTTGAAAAAAGGAAGTAATGTAAACAAAGAAAGAATATCAGTGCCTTCTCTTTCATTTGTTATTTGCATTGGAATGTAGGAAGGGGAAATTAAAATGTGCAGCACCGTCCGAACAACAGATGCCCGTGCAAAACTTAATCTTTAGCAATGATTTATAGTCTGAATAATGGACAGCATAAACTCTATTAACATGTCTACTAATCATAAATCAAGCAGCAGATTACATGAGCCCTCCTTTCACAAGTTCTACATCAACCAGAAAAGACAACCCTCAAAAGAACTCGACCACAATCGACAATCAGTTCTGTTGACAACAAACCATGTATGTAAAATCAGAAAGTTTATGACCTGGTAAATTAACTCAAAATAACCCCTAGTCAAACACACGAAAACAAAATAAAATCTCCAGTTTGAAATTATTGGTATCACTGATTTAGGCAAATACGTATCCATACCTACACGTGCCATCTCAAACAATTGTTCTCTGGCCTGGTCAAGCCGGCGAATCTTGCAAAAGCCATTAACGAAGGCCATGTACGTGAAGGCATCCAACTTCAGACCCGACTCCACCATCCTTTCCCTAACCTTAAACGCCATCCTCATCTCACCCTTTTTACAATATGCATTTATCAAGGTATTGCATGTCACCGTATCGGGCTTCAGCCCTCTGTCGTCCATCTCATTCAACATGTCGTTCACCCCCTTCATTCTATCTAATTCACACAGTTTACGTATCAGTGCGTTGTAGGTTACCACGCCAGGTTTTAACCCTGCTTTCCTATCCATTTCTCTCAGTAATCGTATTGCTATGTCTGGATCATTGGCACGACAATGGCCATCGATCAAAGTTGTGTATGTCACTCTTGTAGGTTCCAAAGCCGCCTCTTTTATTTCCTTAAAAAGTCGTATCGCCTGTTCAATCCTCCCTTCTTTACAGTAGCCCTGTATTAGAGAGTTGTAGGTGACTATATCAGGACTCATCCCTTCCTTTTTCATCCTCTCTTGGAGATTCAATGCCTCATAATGCAACCCTTCCTTGGAAAACAAAGCAATCAAAATGTTGTAACTAATTATGCTGAGGGGGACCTGTCTGGCATCCATCTCAGCGACCAATCTCTGAGCGGCATTGGCTTTACCCGACATGAAACAAACATGGAGCATGGAGTTGTAAATGTATGTGTTTGGCTCAACTCCCAGCTGGAGCATATCATCGAACACCTTCCATGCGGTAGCACTTTGCATCTCCTTTGCAAGCGAAGTCAGGAGCGCACTGCAGGCATACAAATCCGGCCTTACGCCGGCACCCTTCATCACATAGAAAACCTCCAGTGCATCTTTGGCCATGTCGGGAGACTTCGCATAGAACACGACAAGCCAACTGAGCACCTCCGAATTCGTGCCCGGAAACCTGTTCAGCAAAGGACCCAAAACCAGAGGAGAGGAAAGCAAGGAATTGAATGCAAATCTGTGCAACAGCTCGCGCGCCATCACGAACCGCCTGTTCCGGGTCAAGAGATGAACCATGGCCCAGTTCGGCTCGAGCGAGTGGCGGTAGCCCGGCAGCGACTGCGCCCAGTTGTAGAAGGACCATGAGAGGGCCGTGTTGGGAGACAACCTGAGCAGTATCCGCGTGACGTTGGAGGTGGTGAAGAGGTTAGACACGGCGGCGCGGGCGAGAGGAGGCCAGTTGCGCTTTACGGCATTTCCACAAACAGCTTGTATGAACCTCTCCTCCGTTTTTCCACAGAGAAAGGAAATTGCGCTGCTCATTTCGTTTCAGCAAGGCAGAATTCAGGAACTCAAATCTTTGTTTCGTTTACATGGGTTTGGGGGGTCAGTATCGCCCTGCTTTTCCAATCGGACGGTCGGGATCGGTTGCTGCACTGATCTCAAAGTACTTTGGTTTTACTGCACGGCTCTCAAATTACTTCGGTGTTTCTCAACCGTCGGATTTTAGAAAAGCAGCGGATACCGATCCGGGTTTGTGCCACATAGAAAGTACGGCCGCTTTACCAACCAATTTCCCTGAGAAATGAAAAGATGCTGCCTTGCCTGCAACTGCAAGCCTACAATTGGAAACAGATGGAGAATCGGCCCATCAACCTCGAGCACCTACAGACCGTTCCCCAAGCCCAACTTTAAGGGTGCGTTTGGATTGTTATGGAATAGCATTTTAATCAAATTAGCAAGCTATTCTTAACTTTTGTGTGATCCAAACACATACATGCTAATCCGAATTAGTCCGAATAGTGGCTAATCCGTTATTCCTTGTAAAACATGGATTAGCTACTATTCTTTTCTACCATCCATCGTTATTCTAGACAAACAATCCAAACAACATTTTTACTATCCCGAATAACACCCTATTTCTATTATTCTTTAGCTAATCCAAAAATCACTATTTTTGTACTAATCTCATCTACTATTCTCTATTCTACTATTCTTTCACTAATCCTTGCACAATCCAAACGCACCCTAAGAGATCTGGATGTTCCTCGTAGACAGTTACTTGGTAAGATTATTCCTCCCAAGCACCAATTGGCATTGGCAGCGTCCACAGTTAATCTGGCAGCATGAGATATTCTTCTGTCTAGTGGAAATAAAAATATGCTCCATTTACAATAAATTGGGCGGACATCCTCATGAGTAGAGGTCAACTTTATATTATATACTCTTTATTATAAACTAGAGAAAACAAAGTTTGCTCTTAAGAGACTTATTTCAAATGGAATTCTATTATGATTCGAGTCGAGAAAAAATAAAGTGCAACTTGGCATGCTCGATTAAGAAGACAATGACGTGATGTTGGAAGAACATTAAAAAATAGTAAAGTTGCCTGGTTATAAAATTGATTGTGACAATAATAGATTTTCTTTTTTTTTTTTTTGGGATGATGTGTGGCATGTAGGCAATAGCAGGCAATTAGGGGATTAGGCAAGCTTAGAATCAACCAGCTGTGATGGACTCATGGTTAACATCTCAGTTAGTTTATGGTTACAAGTAATCATCATCATCACCCCTCTCGCATCATAAGATTATTATTTTGAGCAAATAATAATGGAATATCAATTTCTGAGTAAATGGGTGTCATTCTCATGAAATGCTGGATTTTACATTGGCTCACTGAGCTTATTACAAGTTTACATCCCTCTCCTTCACTAGGCGTAGTTGTTAAGAAATTAATACTATGGAAAATTTTATGAAATTTAGTCCATTTACTCAACTTTTACAAACTAAAAGAACCGGCATCATCTAGATTTATGGCATTTCTTTTTCATACAAAAATATAACAGTCAATACATAACATTTAGAAAAGAACAAAGCACCGAATTGTTGCTCTCCCTCGCAAAAATAGTGTAAGAACAAAGTAAAACAAAAATTTCCATCTCTACAAAATTAAGCGTGTGGTTGAATGATAAAAGTATCTGCAAAGCAGCATGCCTAACTTTGCTATTATTCTTGCAAGAAAAAATATAACAAAAACTTTAAATCAAAGCCAGAATTATATTTTACCCAATTACCCCCTGAATAACTACAAACAAACCACAACCAATGGATCTAACCCTTGACAATGCAAATCTTAATAACAGAAGCGATTCCAATACGGTGGAGAACAACAACAGCATCCCCAGGTTTGCACAGACCATTGTCAACAGCCTTTTTGAGTGCTGCCTCCAATATGTCTTCGGTTGATTCAGCATCAGTTGCCTTGGCTGATCCCTCAGCTAAAATGGGGACTAAACCTCTGTAAATGAGACTGTGACGAGCCGGGCTCTCGTCACTTACCTTCCAATCGAACGAGTCGGTTGTTAATACGGGTACAACCACTGACAGGATTGGCACTCTCGGACGGTATTTCGACACCAGTTTTGCTGTTGTGCCACCACGTGTCAGCACAACAATGAGGGTTGCCTTGGCTTTGTTGGCGGTCTGGACGGCCGATGATGCAAGACTCTCCAGTGGGCTCAATGGAAGTGGGGTTGACCTCACCTGAAGGAGAATTTCTTGTAAATCACATAAACAAAGCAAATATTGTATCTTTCTTCTTAAGCATTACTATTTGAGAATTAATTCTGACAAGTTACAATCCTGTAAACCTGCATTAATTAGGATTTGTTTTCATTTCAAGTTTTGATTTATTTACTACTCTACTTGTAAAGCTGGAACCCTACAGTTGGTGGCTAATTGATGTTAAATCAGGTCCACTACTAGTTCAGGCAACAATAATCATTTATAATAACAAAATCAATGAAAGAGAAGAAGAAAATGTACCATTTCTTTGAAGATGGCATCATAATCAAGAGAAGACTCGGCCTCAACACAGATACGGGCCATGATTTTTACGGCCAACTCAGGATATGCTCCGGCTGCACTCTCCCCACTAAGCATGACGCAATCGGTTCCATCCAGGACAGCATTGGCAACGTCGGTGGCCTCGGCACGAGTGGGACGGGGCGACTTTATCATAGACTCCAACATCTGTGTTGCTGTCACCACCGGCTTACCAGCAAGATTGCACTTGTATATCATCATCTTTTGAGCCAAGAATATTTTCTCCACAGGAATCTCCATGCCCAAATCTCCACGGGCAACCATGAATGCATCGGTTTCCCTGAGGATCTCGTCAAAGTTTATGACTCCCTCTTGGTTCTCCACCTGTGTTCGTTTTAGTTCCGACCAACAAATAATCAGAACCGACAAACATACACCAAAACAAAGATAACCCCCAAAAGTAAACCGAGATGGTTAAAGATGTCAACCTTAGACATAAGCTTGATGCGCTTGGCATGGGGTCCGAGCACCTTTCTGACATTAACAAGATCGGAACCCTTGCGCACAAAGGAGAGAGCGATCATGTCAATGTTGTTGGGAACGCCCCACTCAAGAATATCCTCCTTGTCCTTGTCCGTGAGAGTCGGCAAATCCACCACAACACCCGGCAGGTTCACGTTCTTCCTCTCCCCTAGCATCGCAGTGTTCTCACACCGGCACCTGCAACAGAAAGTAAACCAATCTCATTTCTCTATCACAGTAATTTCTCAATTATTACAAGTTACATTATTTTCAGGTAAAACTGTTCAGGTGTTGACCTCACAGTCCCGGCTGTGGGGTCGCACGACAGCACGGTGAGACTGATGGTGCCGTCGGAGCACAGAATAACATTGCCGGGCTTGACGTCCACGGGCAACTTCTTGTAGCTCATGGAAATCATGTCGGGGTTCCCCTTGATGGTGTAATCCGTCGTGACCGTAATTTCTTTGCCCTCAGTGAGCTTGATCGGCTTCCCGTCTTGCAGAAACCCCGTACGGATCTCCGGCCCCTGATCCACCAATTCAACCAGATTAACTAACTAAGCACAAATGAAGTAGAAAAGGGGGAGGGGAGGGGAAAGAGGAGCGACCTTGGTGTCGAGCATGACGGCGCATAGGATCTGGGTGTTGTGCATGGCCTGGCGGAGGTTCTCGAGCGTCTCCTGGTGGTACTCGTGGGTGCCGTGGGAGAAATTGAAGCGGGCGACGTTCATGCCGGCGTGCAGCAGCTTCTCGAGCATGGGCACGGATCGGGACGCCGGGCCGATGGTGCAGACGATCTTCGTCTTCGGCTTCCTGCCGTCGTCGTGCCCCGCGCCCTTCAGCATGCCCTCCATGTCGATGTTCGCCATCAATCTTACAAAATCGGTCGCAGATTTGGGATTTCAGCACAGATCTGACTTTATATGCTCAATCCGTACGTATGTATGGCTTGGGGAAGGGGAAAGAAGAATCAGAGAAGAGAAGAGAAGAAGAGCCGGTGGGTTTGGACCTTTTGGTGTATAATTGTTCTTTCTTTCTTTCCCTCGAATGCAATTATAAGAGGAGAAGAAGAAAAGAAGGAATTCATCCCCTGCTGTACTGCAAAAAAAAAAAAAATTCATATCCCCTGCTGTACTGCACTGTGCAGTTCACAGCTTCAACCGTTGGATCGTCTAGAGATTCGTGTAAGCGCCGATCTCGAGACAATCCAACGGCTGACGCTGTGAACTGCACATTGCAGTAAGTCAGGGGATGAGTACTCGGGGAGCTCTTTCTTTCTTTCTTGATCTTCGCATTATTGCGCTGACTGCGATTCCATTGGCCACCAGAGAGAGACCAGACATGCCTTTTTCATTTCTTCTTTAATTTTTTATTGGGGTAGTGGGGCCCGCTTGACGGTGACACGGCCTTTTGCTTGTTACGTTCCCCGGGCGCGGTCTACATGGCGTCCTCGCCGGTGGAATGTGGTTGGATTCTCCATTAATTTATTGGGATGTCTTAAAAATCATTATTATTTATATTTCAATACATTTTTAAGTCTGAAAATTGTTTTTAATATATAACAAATACATTTTACGTTATAAGCATGTTCTTAACTGTACAAAAGACTTGTACATGTACGATAGAAGGAGAAAGAATGAAAAGAATCACTCAAATTTTGATAGAATATAAAAGAGAGAGAATATTTATCAATTTAACTGGAAGGATGGATAAAGAGAAAGCCAGCGAGCACAAACCATTTCTCTAATTTATTTATAATTTATTAGTCTTCAATTATTATTTGGTAAGATGGCAGCTCGATGGTTTCATACTCTCATTTCGTTCGTCTATATTGTCATTCGTTCCATTAATTTTTATTGTCATAAATATTATGTAACGATCTGCATTCTGCAATGAGATTATTATTTCAGTTCAGATGGATAACCATCCATATTAGTTTAAAATATAATAATAATTCTCTAACATCCTCTGGAAATTATTATTTCATAATATTTTGCAGAGTATATATATTTGTTGAGTACTGACACTTAATTTGGTCTTTACTCTTTACTAGTACAACAAAACAACGGTCCTAACCAGAAATACCGTTTTTATTCTGCCTCCACATAAATTTACAAAATTACAAAATTGTTAAAAACAGAATAAAGAAAGATTCGAAGTAGAGGACAGCACCGTGTCTTTGCAAAAGCCAAAATGCGCTTATGCGCAGCATATGCTCATCTGGATGAATGGTATTGGCACACGTTATATTCCTCCGTGATATTTCAACTTTTTTTATCTTTGACAATTGACAAAAGAAGGAAGGCTTCTAGACATTTTTCTAGTCTCCGGTCTCCATCGTCGTCTTATTCAACTTTTCTTATTTGGCCTTGTTAGCAATGTTCTCTTTCTTTTAGAAGCTTCCGCCTTCATTTTTATTTTTGTATATATATATATACACATGAGGAGGGATCCATTGACAATCCTTAACTTGACAATCTTGACAATTTGATATTTCAAAAATTTGTAAAAAATCATATAAATTCTCAAAAATAGAAAAAAGTTCACGGAATTATTTCTTGACTTGTAGATTGATTATATTTTCGATTATATTCAATTTAAGTTATATTTGATAGCCTTTCAAAGATCCGTTAAATTACAACCGTTAAAAAACACACAAAATTTTGATAAGCCATCAAACGATGTTCAAATTGATTGAAATTTGGAATACTATCGACCTACAAGTTAACTAATGCATCCATAAGTCTTTTTTCAATTTTAAGATTTTTTATGAATTTTTATGAATTTTTAAAATGTTGCATTGTTAAGATTGTCAAAGTTACTATTGTCAAGGGATCCCTCCTCTATATATATACTGACTAAAATTTTTAGATTTGAATATTCATAAAATAAGCCGAAATGATTTTTCTTTATTCATTTCACAAAAACAATTGATGAGAATTATTTAGTTATTAACAATGGAGCACACGTATATAAGACATTTAATGAAGTGAGTATATAAAAAAAAAAAAACTTAAATTGGCTTGAATTTATAACTAATCGATCTATGAGTTCAAAAAATATGTTTATACAAAAAAAAATTAGATCATATATTTTGTTTATGTTTATATGAGAGTATGTTGTAATGCTGTCGAAATTATTAGTTGTCAACTATCCTCTCCGTTTCAGGTTCAAAATCCGAATGAAGAGTATTTTATAAACATTTAAATTTGAGTGGCTTGACCCTTATCTTTTATCTCTAAAAAATTAAAAAACCCCTCGTTACTGAAACAGGTAATATAAAAAGAATTTTATATGAGAAACTGAGATTCATTCCTTCGACAATTGTATTAAAAGAGGTCAACTACTATATTTGTTTAGCAGAGGAATAATAAAACCGGAGTCGCAGTTTCTTTGACGAGCCGCCGCTGTTTACCTACCTCGACTTGTCAAATAAATTCTTCAAATGTAAACAACGTAGTAAACCTTTCATACACTATATATATGTGCGGTGCCTCAAATCTGCATAACGGCCCCCCGGTTTTGATAGCACCTTGATTAATTGATCAAGTCCGTACATATATGCCTGAGCAAATGTTTGAATTTGCTTGTGACTTGTGCTAATGCTTGAGGTTGAGGAGACATGGAGTACAATCGTGACCAAACGTTCTACTTTTTCTTTAATTTTTTCATCTTAAAACCCACTCTTTGTGGTCTTCACGGAGACATGCATGCATGTTGAATATATATATATATATATATATATACATTTCACTAAAGGGAACTGATACACAATACCCAAAAAATATATATTAATAATAATAATAATAATAATAATAATAATAATAATATAAATACTGACTGTGTTAGTAATTTTTTTGTTTAAGAGTTGATATTTGTAATAATTTATGTAGTATTAAAGTTATTTGTATAAAATGTACGATGAATTGTATAAAAATAAGTAGCACATTGTAGTTATTAATTTGAATAGTTTACTGGCTAATAATGAATACTTACACATTTGATATGGATTTGGACTATTTGGTATTTTTTGGGTATCTCTATGATATTTTTTTATTCATTAAGAATACTATATAATTGTATATTTAATTAGTCAAACCTTTCGGTTTTGCTTTTGCATATTATGCATTCCTTGTTTGAATTTCTTTCTCTTTTCACACGAAATCGCTTGATGATGACCTGGTGTTTTTTTTTTACTCTAAACCAAGATTCCTTGATGACTTGATGCAAATAATAAATCAATAAATAAAACGTGATAGTGATTGAATATTAATAATGAAAAAGGTGAAAAAAAAAATGAGGTCAGAGCAACCTCATCAAATTTAAAATATTTAAGCCAGGACGTAAGAAGCTAAACAAATCGTAAAATTATATTTTGATGCGCCTCATTCTTCTGCTAAGCATCTCGATTTTTTATATAATATATGTTTGCTCATATCTCGAATTTTGTTACGTATTGAATAAAAATAGATGGGATTAATTATACCCATATGAAGTTTTTCAACAAACTTACAATGTTTGTTGTGTAAAAACTAATCTGAAGAGGTTGAAATCAACAAAATGCTAGCCTTTCAAGGAAAATATGCATTGCAATTTAGGTCAGGTCTAAATTAAAACGAGTAGGTGGCAAATTTTGACCCGACAGGAAAAACTCACCCTACCTGACCCGAGTTTCAGGAAAAGTTAAATTGACTCGAACCCGATCCGACCCGTGTTCCAGAGAAAGTGAGACTGACTCGAACCCGACCCGACCCGAGAATAAAGGTGCAAAATCTGACCAAAAACGACCAAACCTGAAAAACCCACCCGACCTGACCCGGAAAAATTGCCGGCAGAGGTCAACTCGATACCCGACCCGACCCCACCAGACCCAAAAAAAAAAAATGCCGGCCGTCAACCCGATACCCGAACCTGATATTTCCAATTGGTCAAACTGACCCGACCCGTACCCGAACCCGAACTCGACCCGACCCGACCCGAACCTGACCTGACCTGGGAATCTGCCACCTTAACCATATGACTAAGGATGGATCGGTACCCGCTGCTTTTCTAAAAAGAAAAGTACACCCTGCTTTTCTAAAATCCGACAGTTGGGAAACACTGAAGTACTTTGAGATATGTGCAGTAAAAACCGAAGTACTTTGAGATCGGTGCCCAACCAATCCCGACCATCCGATTGGAAAAACAGGGTGTGCTTTTCTTCTCAGGAAAGCAGCCGATACCGACAGACTAAGGATAAGTGGACAACAAAAGGCCTTAACGGCCCATCTGATAGGTCCATATTTAAGCGCGAGAACAATTTATGGAGCGAGCCCATGTATAATAGGCCCAAAACAGCCCATTTAGAAGGATAATAAAACTGGAGAAACAAAGTACATAGCAGCAGCAAGAACAGCAATGGCAATGCTTTTCTAAGTGGAAAATGTTACGGGGATACAGCAAAAGATACCTCGGGATACCACCATACAAAGTTAATTTAACGTTAATTTGCAATATGTTGCGATCAAAATGAAACACTATAAAGTTAATCTAAAACTTAATGAGATTAAAATGAAACACAAATGATATAATTTTCTATTTTATTGCTCTTTCACTTCATCTTACTCCCATACGTTCTCTCAACAACTTAAAGATAATATTTATATGATTTAGTAGCGATTCAAGTAGATGATTTAATTTATAATTTGTGTTATTCAACTTAATACTACAATGTTTCAAATTAATATGTTAATGTTTTAATTTGAACATATTTTGAAACATCATGCTATCCGACGGTATCGTAGTGCTATCCGAATATCCGGATTGTTTCTAAGTTCTCTTCGCAACTGACTCTCTCCACTTCACTTCACTTGTCACTCGACTCTCTCTTTGTTGTTGCGAATTGGGAGTGTGAATTATGCTCACTACTGCTCTCCACCTCCCTTCTCCCGCTTACGGCGGGCACTCGCGCACTCCGCTCCCCTCCTCCTCCTCGTTCCGACCTGGTCGCGGTGCGCGCGCACTGTCGGAGGACAAGGTCGGAGCGGCGGCGGCGGCGCAAGGAGAGAAGTTCGAGGAGATCCTGACCAGACTAGCGGAGTCATCGGGGATAAGTGCGAGGGAGAGGAGGCTGATCAAGGTCAGAGAAGCCAAGCGCCAGCGGGAGTACGAGCGCGCGCATCATTACCCCCAATGGGCAAAGTATCCTCTCCTTCTTCTTCTTTTATCCTTTCTTTTTCTGATGATTACTTACCCTAAACCCTAAGCTTCCTGGTTCTTCATTGAAGGGTGTTAGAGGATGGATGCAAGAAAGATCCGGAGCTTCGTGCGATTCTCGGGGACAGCATTGGAAATCCTGAGCTCATGAAACAGAGGGTCTGCTTTAATTAGTTCCTTCTTTTACTATGTGGTATCTGATTTTGAGATTACATGCTCCCATTGAGGGGATTATATATATATAGATGCATTTTTTATTTTAATGTCAATAGTTCTTAGAAAGAGTGCGTAAGAAGGGAAGAGATTTTGGAAATAAGGAAACGGGGTCAGTTGTTGCGTTCAAAGTCAGCTTCCGAGAGTAAGATCCTTCTTTTCTTTATATCCTTATAATTTATCGGTCATCCTGTTTTCAATTTTGATAATTTGATAAGCATAATATAGTATTTGTAAGAAATCAAGGGTGTAAAGAGAAAGCAGTATCCTGAATTCCTGATGAATTTGCCATGGCCTTGATTGTTCAAAGTACGAAGTAGTGCATGGTTGTCAGTTGGTCTCAATCTTCCTTCAAATATCTTTTTCCCCAGTTTCACATATAAACCAAGTGGATTAGAAACTAAAACTGATGAAAAGTTGGAAAAAATGTTGATAATATTATGATGCGACATCACTAGTACCTGGTCAGCTGTTACCAATTCAGCCCTTACATATATTTTAGTTTTTATTTTAGACCATTTGTAGCATTCATTGGCATAAATGATGATTCTTAGAATGAACGAAAGATGAAAATAATTCACTTATAACTCCTAGGCATTCCCATTATCCTATTTTTCTCTCTTTTCTGAGCCATTAGGTGAATTCTTTATCATTCACATTGTTTTCTTTGCATGTGTCACAATTTCTCACATTTTTGTTATTTTTGATGCATATCAGTTTCAACCCTTTGAATTCATACATATGGATCGAGCTTTATGGTGAAGCATCAGATCGTGATGTCGACCTTTTAGGGAGTGTAAGTTGATGATATGTATATTACTTTTGGTCATTCTAGCCAAAACATCTGCTGGATATATATAAAAAAAAAAGGATTGGTATTTGAACAACGAAAAAAAAAAAATCTAAGGTGTCCAGGAACATACCAAATAAGTTATTTTGATTTCTGAAGATGAAGAGTGGGTTTATCAACTTTGCAAGAAGAAACGTGTTGGTCCCACTGAATTTTCAATTACATCATGGGGTTCATGAAGTTCCAAAAGAGAACTGTCCTTTGACATCCTCTGAAGAACCAATTCAGAGTATGGCCAGTGGAGGAATTGATCCGGTCCCTTAAGAGAAGTTCAAATCAAGCAACTCTTTGCGAGCTCAAGTACCATCTTTGAAAAGTTGGAGTTTGTTGACTAACTTGGTTATCATGGCACAGTCCTTGGACCAATCTGGCAAAGCTCAGACATCATCAGTTCAGCCTCTTTTGATGAAGCTCAAAGATCAAAAGCTGAATTTTATCATTTTCAATTAACCAAGGATTAACGTAACATGTTTTGCTATCCTACATATCGGGTTTATCAGAGCTATAATTTTTCATAATTATGATCATAGCATTATTGCTGTTATACCCTTATTGTGCTTTGTGGTGGTTGAAAATTGTTTATATGGACAATTTGAGGTGGTAATTATGCTTGGACTTAGCTATAACTCATTTAAGGTTAATGAAAAGTTCAACTGGAAAACAAGAATAAGTAAGACTGTAGTTGACACAACATTTTTTAGGGCAGAAGAGTATTCTTAATTAATGAATTGAACAAAAAATTTTATGTGCAGGTTATCCAGTCTTGGTATGTCATGGGAAGGTTGGGAGCTTTCAATTCTTCCAATTTACAGGTTATAGTTTATCTTTATTTTAAATTATTAAAATTATCAGTTCTATATTAGTGGGATACATATCGCTTATCTAAACAAATTTAACAGTATGTACTTGCTGGATAAACTCAAGTGAAATAATCAATGAGAAACAACTTCTGAGCTTATGAAGAAACATAGTTTTCGGTGTTGCTTAGGACTTAAATTGTCTAGCAACTTAATCACATAAGGTTTGATTTGTAGCCTACCCCAACTTGCTTGGTACTAGAGGCTTTGTTGTTATTGTTGACGTATTTTGATTCGTAAATTATGGAAAAATGTTGGCATATGGTTACTGACATTGTTCATATGTTGACATTCCAGTTAGTTGATGAATCGATGGAATACAATCCTCTTTATGATTCTGAGAAGGCTTCACAAGCAATGCCTTCCTCTTTTCATGACATCAGCGATATTGAGTTTCAAGACAGCTGGGCCAGATTTTGGTAAATCATTCATATTTGTTAGTTTTTAACTATGTTACATGAGTGCGGGCGCGGGTATTGTATCCGGTGCGGTGCGGGTGCGGGTGCGGCGATACGGCAATTTTAAAAAATCTTAGATACGGGTGCGGCTAGATATAATAAATTATTGTATAATATATATTAATAAATATTAAATAGTATAGGGAAAATGAAACATATCTTAAACTTATTATATGATTATTCGAAACTGTAATATAACACAAAAGAGTGTGTGGCGCAGTGGTAAAGCCAACAACCCGGGTTCGAACCCTCTTCAACGCAATTTTTGACGGATTTTCAAGCTCCAGCTGTATCGGGGAAGCTCCAGCCGTACCGGGGCCGTATCGGTGACCGAATCGGCCAGTCAAACTTGATAAAATAATCCGATACGCCACGTGGCGCACCCAGTACGCACCCGTACCGTATCGGACGCGCACCCGCACCCGATACGGATTCTTCTGAGTTTGAACCGTATCCGGGTAACATAGGTTTTTAAGTTGGATGCTGTGATAGAATGATGGAAGAAACCAAATTAGTTATCACAAAACAAAAACTTCTTAGACCTCAGGGATTGTGATATTGGCCCTTCCATTTTTCATGTTTAGATCTTTCTTATTGTTATGTCAGACCACCTTGATGTTTATGCATTACAATATTAAATGGCCCTTCCATTTTATTATTTCTTTTGCAATATTAATTTGAACATTTTTTTTCATATTTTAGGGTTGACCTTGGCACGGCTGATTTCTTTGCCTTAGATGTCTTGCTCAATTGTTTGACTGTGCTCAGTGCAGAGTATGATTTTCCTAAAATCATTCATGAATTACTTACTATACTTTCATCATCTTGCTAGTCATATTTTGTTTACAGATATTTTACTTCCTGACACTGAAAATTGTTGACGAGTCATCTCTTGCATCTTCTGTGCAGTCATTTGGGAATTAAACAAGTGGTCTTTGGCGGTAGGCGCATTGGCGACTGGGAAGAAGGCATGACGAATCCCCAGTTTGGATATAAGAGCTATAAAATTTAGTTTTGAGACTTGATCTTTCACACAGGATTCTCAGTATAAGCTTCTTTGCAAGGGTTAGGATGAAATTTTGGCAATTGGAAAATAGTTTTAGGTGCTAATCTATACTGTATTTAGCCTAGCTTTAGTTTTTGCACGTGTACAGCTGAGTAAAAATATAAAAAAAAAAAAAATACACAGCTTACAGTGGGATTTTGCTGCCCACTGGCATTTCTACTGCTACCACCTTTTTCAATATTTATAAATGATCCCGATGTCTTACAGCATTCTAATATTCAACTCAATCATGATCATGGATTCCGTAAGGCCACATGAAATGAAAGAACCTTCTGTAGCTCTTAAAAATTTTTTATTTTACCATCTTTTAGGTGTTGTAAAAAAAAAAAAAAATCATATTGTCAGTTGTTAAGATGAATTAGTTTCTGAAGGTTCGAGAAAAGTTTTTGCATCCATTGGTTCCTCTATTTTATTCCAGTACTTTTATTTATTTTTCTTGAGGTGGTAGAAAAACCTTCCAATTTTTCATTAAACAAAATAAATTCCAGTACTTTTATGGCCACGATCGCAGACAAAAAGAGAAGAACAAAAGAATAATTATAAAAAAACAAAATTGTTCTAGCGACTAGCATGTATGCATTAAAATGGGGTTGTGCAAATATTATCTCTCTCTCTTCAAATCCTTTATAGTAGGAAAAAAGAATGATGAACACAATCTATACAGGTATTGAGCTTCAGACTATAGTACTATACAAATATGGACGGAAAAATTACAAAAATAATAAAAAAAAAATCTAGTTTACAAATTCTCATTGCACGGTGTTCATGTTTTCTCTAAGTTTCTCGACAAAATGTTTGCCCTTCTCTTCAAACTTCTTCCGATTTTCTCCCAATTTGTCCCCCATCCGTTTCTTAAAATCCACCATCCTGGCTCGACGATTATTCGCCTTCTTAGCCTGTGCATCTTCGCCATCAATTGCAGACAGTCCCCTTGTTAAGTTTGATTGATTAACCGGAGAACCAACCACGCTCTCACTACTTACACTACTGGTACAACTACCTTGCTTCTCCAGTTTTAACAATGGCATACTCAAGTCCCTATTTGTGCTGTTATAAGAACCTAAACCGGAAGACTCCACCGCAACACCCTCGTGTTCTTGTGCTTGTGTCCCGCCCTTTTCACATTCAACCTTCTCATCAAGTAAATGGGTCGTGTTACTTTTAACTGCAGTAGTGACGCCAGTAAGTGTCACTGGAGGTTCTTCCTGCAGTTTTATGGTATCAGGGGTATTTTCATGTTTAACAACCCACATGAAAGGAGCAGTATTGCATGGAGCCCAGTCATCCTTTTCAGATATCATTCCTGGAATGGTTATGTTTTCACAGTTTGGGAGTACCATTGTCCCAAAAAGAGAAGCCTGAAAAGAAAATCAAATTAATTCAAACAAGTTTATCTCACAACGATAAAGTTTGAGTTAGTACTCGTATTTGCAAAAGATGCCAAAACAAAAACAAAAAAAAAGGGAAGACAGAACAATACAGCACAAGGTCGGTCTCATTTAACTAATTGGTCTTAATCTGTTGAAGCAGATGAGAGGGAATGTATATACCTTAAATCGATTCTTCAATAGGGAAGCAATCCTTTTGTAAGCTATTTTGTGTTCTGCAATTGAGGTTTCAATGTTCCAATCGATATCAGGCATCGAAGTAAATCCATACCATAGCCGGTCAGATGGTGGCGGTTTTATATGACATCGGAGGGTGCCTTTAATTGAATTAACCCTTATCGCAAGTGAAAGTGGCACCTTTTAACATAAAGAAAATACAATTTAGGCACTTCATGTCATCATGTTTTATTATTAGTAGTATAAATGCCTGAAGGGCAGTTTGGTCATATTTTACCTCAGTCAATTTTTTTATTAACCCAAATATATCTTATAATAATTGATCTGCTATAATGATTATTGCATACACAAGAATCGTTGGAAATTATTTGCTATCCTAGTAAATTTCAGTGTGGTTTGTATGATAATTTTCTCACTCAATTTTCCCATTGACAGGCATTAAACAGTAACAACAACAATAAAACCAAGAAGTAAGAAAACCTGGTTAACTCGAGTTGCTATAGAATTTAGCATATATTTCCACCTGGAAGTGGACATTGGTGCCCGAGTGTTTGTGCTTTTTGAATGTTTGAGACCATCTGATGTCTCTGAAAAGAAAGGGAGAAAGGCAGTGTAAGACTCGTAGCAATAGATAAAACAAGCTAATTCCCTTATGTTTCCTACTTCAGAAAAGATAAAACTACTAATGCAAGCAGAAGATACCAGCTTCCCCTTTAGCTTCAAATTGAGATGGCGTCAAATAACGAGCAGACCTACATTTCCTTCCGCCTTCCTCAAGACCTCCTAGATGATCTGAGCCTTCCTCCTCTGAACCTGAACCTGAGCCCAAACCTGATCCAGAGTCAGGGTGCTTTCCGAATAAGTCATTCTGCAACTCCGCATCATTCTGCAGCTCTGCAGCATGTATGTCAAGCCTGGTTTCGAAACTGACCAAAAAACCACCTGTGAGATCAAAATCGACTTCAAATGCTAACACTTCACTCAGCTCCACAGGAACAGCTCTGATTTTATGAATGTGAGGTGGTAGCTTTCCCAGGCTGAAACCTGTGCATGTTATCTCTCCTATGTATGATGGGATCCGCAACACTGATAGAGTACTCTGCTCGAAAAAATATAAATGGTAAAATTAGTAAATGAATGTTATACAGTGCATCTTTTACAACCTAGTCTTAAACTCACTTTCTGAAAACCGTAAGGGAAAAATGGGAAGACAACAGTTTATTGTGCTGAGATAATAGTTAAAGAGAGTTCCTAGGGAGGAATGGTCTTTCTGCAAATACTGAAAATTATGATGCATTCTGGAAATAAGTGTCACTAACAGCCATGTCTGCATATAAACATATATACATATTAAGAATCTCAGCAATAGAAGAGAACCTGAAGTCGTGATTGAATCAAATTATTTATCTCAGTGCTCTTATGTACATCAAAATAGAGCCGCGAAAGCAACAAATTCAAACATAGCCTGCTGTCATCCTCAAAAACCATGTCAGCTTGAAAAGAACTGGTGGAATCTGAGAATGAGTCCTTCAAATTCTCACTCACTGTTCTCTCAACTGCCATTTTGGCTGTCCCCCTTTTTGAAAGTTTCTTAAAAAAGGTACGCATGCGAGACTGTCCCTCGGCTCGGTTGACACAATCAAACTGCTTGGAAGATCCAGAATTATTCTTGATGAGAGAGGGGTACTCTGAAGGTATTGATTCCAGGTACTTTTGGAAATTATGAACCAACTCAGAGTGACTATGCAACTTTTTGGGGTCAGTAGTAGAGGCCAGCCGCAAAGCCTTGCACCAGCTTTCCTTCTCCCAAGAGGTATCAGCATATAAATATAATGTATTGTTACCATTGTATAGCTCTGCTGATGCTTCCTTGCTTTGGATCTTTATCGGGTACCTCTTTGCCCTGAAAGTAAATAATAATTTAGATGAGTCTTTATCAGGTATGAGGTACTGGACAAATTTGGGGGTCAGCATAGTCAGCTCAGTTAAAAATCAATCACATCTGCAGTTAGCTGCACTGAAACAATTTGTATCAGTGCTGATTGCTGAAACAAAAATAACAAACCAATTCAAATTGACCAAATCAGAAGAAGAATTAGTTACTACTTACAATCATAACATATTGCAAATTTTGTTAATAACAGAAATAATAAACAAACAAAAAAATTTATCAGTAAGAAAGACACCACCATTCCCTAGTCAAGAAATAGACATTTGATTGAGAATATGTAGTTACCATTTGCGGGTGGCGCACTTGGAAGACGATATCGAAATGACGGTACAATTTGACAGGTTGATTGTTTCCGAAGAGCCCTCGGTGCCCGTAAGAATTAGAGAGTGACACTTAATCCTGGCATGTTTTTTCACAGCTGACACCTCCACAACATTATTTTTTTCCTTTTTCTCTTTCGAACCGCCGACTGTCGCCCCATCAAAGTTGACTTTCGAGTTTTTCTCAGGTTCTAGTATCCACACTACACCCTGCAAATTCAAATTTAAAACAAATGCAATCTATCTTACATGGTAGGCATATTAAGAAAGGAAATGCAAAATTGCACTACAACTGTACAAAATTAATAAACTAAATTATATATATTTTTTTTGAGATGAAGATGAGCAGAGGCGGACATCTGTTGATGCCACCCAGGGCAGTGGCCCCCCCCTTAATATTTGAAATTTTGTAAAAAATATTTGTAAATCAATGAATTATTACCCGATAATCAGAGTCCCTCCCCCAAAAAAATTAGTTATTACATGTAAATCATTGAAATTTGTTGATTAATGTATTTTGTAAACTCAACTAAATTTAATTAGCCCCTCCTTAATTTCGATCAAGGTCCGCCACTGAAGATGAGGGTCTAGGTAGCTGCCAAAATTTAAATGTCTATAAAAGATCCCACCGGGTTTCGAACCCGGAAATTAATACAGCTCTGATCACAATTCGACACGCAATTCGACATGCATGCAAGTGTACTGTGCCCATGGCAGCATGATTCCCAATTTGACAAAGAACTAAATGCCAATCCAGTTAGAAAGTTCGATCAATGAATAGTAACTTGTGTTGTGATGTGATGATATCAATGGAAGCCGCGATTAATTAATCAACTACCTGCTTCTGACATAGGGTATTATCTGCCAGGGGTTCCACAGGGAGGTCTCGAGATTGCTGCCGTTGCGCCATGGAAAGGAGCATCTTGTTGTTCTGCCTCTCAATCCAATCCAGGGCGTAGAGGAAGAGGACCACCGCGAGGCCTACGAGCGACGCCACTCCGGCGAGGAAGCCGAGAAGGAACGAGAGGAACATGTCGCTTGTTGTTTCTCTTCTGATCGCTGGAGAATTCTATCGTCGGAGAATAGCTGAATTGAATTGAAGCAGCGAAGGAGAAGAAGAAGAGAATGGAATGGAATAGAAGAATTTGTTTTGATCGTTTCTTTTTCTCTTCTCTTCTTTTCTTTTCTTCGCTTCCTTGTTGTTATTCCTGTTGCTTTTTTTTTTTTTAATTCTATTCACTATTCCCCGAGTGCTGATTATCCTCTGCTGCGCGGTATTGTACTGCGTAGCGAATCAACGATGACGATTACAGGACGGATTTTTTGAGATTGTCTGCACGAATCTTAAAGCGAATCCAACGGACAGAATACTGCACAATAATTTACTGCGCAGCAGAGGGTATGAATCGCTATTCCCCCTTTATTTTATTGCTCTTATTATCCCCTGACTTACTGCATTGTGCAGTTCACAACTTCAGCCGTTGGATCATCTCGAGATCCACTCTGGCACAAATCTCGAGACACTCCAACAGCTGAGGTTGTGAACTGCACAATGCAGTGCTGCAGGGGATATGAAATCGCGAGGTGTGTGCGAGGGAGCGAAAGCGAATCGACATCAAAAGAAAGGCGGGAATAGCGTCCCGGGAATAAGTATAATAAGTTAGTTATACTTATGCCGCGCAAGTGGAACAACATGGTTCGGGAACCGGAATCATATGACACTGGCAATAATCAACTGATGATGCTTCTTTTCTTTTACATTGAATGGCTCACAATGGATCAAACATCCACATCTTATTGTAGAAATTAAATTACTTCCATATTATTAAGAAAAATATCGTTGAATTTTATAAAAACTGCGTAGTCAACTAGTCATGGTTAATATTCTCAATTGAGCATATGCCAAATGATATATTACTTGAGTAAAGTGATAGCTAACTGGTATGACATACATGATGTCATAACACAAAGTGACTGAATCCATCTGCACAGATATGAAGGGGTAGGTTCAATTTTATTATGATAATATATTATAGATATTAATTTTATTTTATTACATATTTCGATAACAAAATAAAATAATTGTCATATACAACTTTCTGAAATGAATTATGAATATATGGATATAGTAACGATACACTGCGAAGCAAGGTGATCTTTTGCTTCATTATCTTCAAAATCTCACAAACCGAAATGCAAAAGACTAATCCAATTTGTCCAATGCAATCTACATATTGAAATACATTGAAAAATTTTACACCATTTTCTTACCATCTTTTCAAATTTTTGAAAGATGACCCAACAACAACAATAATAAAGTAATGCCATCTGTTTATGTCATTTTGAAAATCATTTTACAGGAAAAAAATAATATATGTTTACCAATTATTTCAATAAATTATTTTATCTTTGATATGGGTAAATCTTTTACTTGAAAATTGCAAAATGATTTCTCATTAATCAAAGCATATTCTGTTGACAAACTCCTAATTGATTACTTTTTAGATAATGCCCTGCCACTAATAATAATTTGTCAAATGATGATAATATAGAACATGCTATTGCTATTATAATGTGCTGACAGCTATATATTAAATATACCAGTAATTTGTAGCAAACCATGCCGCCAAAAATACTAGGCCGTTATCTTTGTTACTTTATTTTTATTATAATGTTGAATAATTATAATATAATTACAGCAATTTAATGGTGGATTTAGAAGGATGTTCTACATCACATGGAATTGGAGGATAACAAGCTAATTCTGGCTAACACAAAAATTAGGATCAGAATTTTTAAAAGCTTCTTGCTATTTTATTACACTTATATGACTCTTGTAGGTATAAATGGAAAAGGGAAAATTCAATTACAATTTGTAAGGATTTATTTGGTGTAGTCTATAGTGCAAGGACCAACTTAGTTTTTCTTTTCAAAAGTTAAACAACCAATATTTAAATTATTATAAAAAGTTAAAGGATCAATACGGTACCAATGAATGTTTAAGAACTAATTTGAAAATTAAAAAAAAAAAGTTTCAAAGACTGAGGACAGTGAGTTTTTCATTTAAAAAAAATAGTTTTCAATTCATGGCCAATACAAAGAGGCCTTTTTTTTTTTTTCCTTTGGTCCCGTTTGGCAACGGGATAAACAAGGAAATAAGTTATCTCAGAGATTTATACTATCTCAGTCTATCCCTATATTTTCAGTTGATGTTTGGCACTAGATAGAGGGATAAACTCATGTACCTATTCAAATAAAATATACGTTATATTGAAAAGACAAAAAAGTCATCCACTGTAAGAAATGAGATTGGAGACCCAATTAAAAGCGTGGGGCATTATAGTCCAAAACAAAAGTTAAAATTGGAGATAGTGCTTATCACCACCATCCAGTGGTGATAAAATTCAAGAGATAATTTTTGGAGATTGGAGCTATCTCATGTTATCTCTTCAATATTATTGGGTGTTTGGTAGAGTTAACAGAGATAAATGCTCTTATCCCACACTTATCCAGCTGCCAAACGCAGCCTTTTTGTTTATGGGCCGTGGGTTGTGAGTTCAGGCGCAGTGCAGCTTGAAAATGACGACTCAGGCTGAAGTTAGACCCAAAAACAAATTAAGAAAAGGGAGAACAAACAAAAATAAAAAAGAGAGGAATAACTGAATAAGATGCAACTGAATAGCTTCAACTTCAAGCCTTCAAAAATGGTTTTATTTGTCCGTTTAAGGAAAAAACTAGAGCAAAATTAACAGGCATATCAACGATGTGATAGTGATAGTGATGATAATTTGTTCGAATCTGTATTTGTTTATCAATTACTGTATGATCAATTCGTGCATATAACCAATAAATACTTTTAGTCTTTTTGACATGAGAAGGGATCTAATGACTATAAAAATTGGTACCTCGGTGACCACGAGATTATTCATATATAAATTGACAAATCCAAACCGTTAGATATATTCTAAATCATTTCAATAACATATACACAAAAAAATGATGAAAATTTACGATCATTTCGATAGTCATCGAGTGAAGAGAAAAAAATCATAAAATTTGAACTATTAATTTTTTTTTTTTGAGAAATTATTTTTATCCCCCTTAACTACACCCCTTATTTGCACCCCATTCTTATTCTTTCAATCTTCTTCCTCCATTGATTTCTTTCCCACCACCATACCACCTCCGCCCATCTCCACCCTCTCCGCCAGACCTCCACCACCCCTCGGCCGCACCTCCGCCCTCTCGCCGGCCGCACCTCTACCACCATCTCCGGTCACACCTTCTTTACTCTGACTCTTTGATACGCATTTAATTATTTGTATAAACGATATTAGTAGTTAGTATAAATACTTTTGTTTGTTAGTATAACCACTTTTTCTGTTATTATATGGGAAATGTAAAATTATATTGGGATGTGGGTAAGGAGGATTTTTAAGGGGTGCAGTTATCAGGCCCTTTTTTTTATGCTTATACACATGCAAAATAAATCAAAATGATATGATTTGTATACACATAAAACATGATATATACAAAACATTTCATCAATTAGTTTTGTTATTTAAGAGTTTAAAATATAATTATTTGAAAGTTAATTTTGTGGTTACCTATGTACACAAATTCTTGTGGTCATTGATCCCTCCTCTTTTGACATATATAGAGAATAATTTTATGTGCTCTTACACCAAGTGGACTAAGAAAATAATAAAATTTTATTTGCTCTTACCGAAGTCAATTTCATACTTTAATTTTACAGCAAGAATAATTCCGTATACATGTAAGGTTCCTCTCTTAATAAAGCCTTTACTTTATATGCCAATTCCAGAATTCCATGAGCAGAATTTATAATCTTATATATATATATTCATATCATTGACTGACTAAGAAGGCATCTATCCATAGCGTCCACTACTCTCCACTCATAATACCAAAAAGGATCTGAATTCCAGAACAATTCTGAGAAAATGCCAAGCTGATATTGTCTTTATTCGCTCTTTAGCAGTGGAAAATGGCACTATAAATAACGACACGGTTTGTCCTCAAGTACCGTACCAGCATAGCATAACAGGTAACAGCACTGCACATTGATAACGACATGAAACGAAAGACCCTCTCTTTTCTCAAATTATAAGAAACAAAACAAGAAACAAAGGCAGCAGGAAGTAAGCAAAGACTGTTCTAGAGGTATAATATTTTTGCTTAGTATACAGAGAAATTATTTTTGCCTTTCTTAACTCTGGTAATATTTTCTCTCAAACTAACTCTGATAATATTTTCTCTCAAACTAACTCTGGTAATATTTTATTTTTTTCTTTCTCATACTCTCATAAATTTTGAGTGAATTTTTTTTTTATTCTTGATCATTCTATTGTATATATATAAGTGTTTTGTTCGATTGAGGATGTGAATTGCAACCGGTAAAAGTGATTTGTTATATTTGAAAATTAATTTTTAACTAAAAATGTATTGAGGTGCGGTTAAAGGGGTTTTTTGAGGGATGTAGTTATCAACTCCCTACTATATAATAGTTTCTTTATTAACTATAAACAATTAGAAATTTGAAATATCTTCAACAAGTTTTTTATACTAAGTAAAATTTGAAGGATATTTTTTATGCAATGCCATAAAAATTAACATCACTTACCACCCAAAAAAGGGAGCAAAAAGAAGAGGAAAATGAACAGCCTTTATACTTTGATAATTGATATTTCTCATCTTGCATTGAGGTGGTGGCTTTACATCACAACTCACATATTTATTTTCTCATCAAACAGAGAAAAATCGATCGGTCGGTCGGTCAGTCTATCAAAAACCATTAGATTTAAGTATCAAAACAGGAAGCTACAGTACATGAGATCGATCACCCGACTAGCGCATTAAGAATCCTACTGATTAAAAACTCAACAATTACCGGCAATGAGAATGAGATCTACTGCTGCCTTACGACCTATTTACACGAGTGATTTGTGAAGAAGTTGAAGTCGTGGTGGTGTACCCCGAGCTGCCTCAACCAAGAGTCCGCCGCGCTGTATAGTCTCTCGATTGTTCCCAAAGCCTCGGGATCCCTCCATACCTTTCCTTGCATTTTGTAACTCACTAAACCGAAGGGAGATAGAGATATGCTCTTCTTCCATTTTGCTTTTGGGACAGATATCAAGCCGCCATCATTTGTAACATCTTTCTCATCTGACATGCAATCTGTACATGTACCAAATTAGAATTAGAACAGGTAATAACATATTATTTTTCTAATAATCAGTCGTTAATAACATTAAGATATTACCATCACTTTGATCAGGCTGAATTTTGCATACTGGTAGGGGTTCGTTTGATTGGGAAATTTTTGAAATGTCACTCAAAAATAGATAATTTTAACAATTAAGAAATCTGCTTTGACCTTAAAAATATTCATATTGGCCACAACAACAAAAAAAATTAAATTAATAAAGACAAAAGTATCTATTTCGAACAAACAAATACAATTTTGAATTTTCTGCTAATGAATGTTTCACCTAAATAGGAGTTAGAGATGTCAATTGTCAAAGAATTGCCTCTTTATCAGAAATGAATACCTTGAAACAAAGATGAGATGGTGTGATATGTCAAAAAGCATGTCGCCATCTCCTTGTAATTCGCTCTAGCAGGGATGTGATAGATCGGATACCTTCAGGTATAAAGTTTCTTTAATGAGAAAAACTACTTGAAATTTCACGTTATCAGCATACAACAATGGTTACTGTACCACATTAACAACACCTACAATTCAATACTATCATTGATCCATTTCTCTTATTCCGTTGTTGATTTGCCCACTTGAGGTTTATACATTATACATGCATTATGGATTAAGGCTAAACTTGAATTAAATATATAATCTAGGTCAAAATATTCACCTCAATTACAACCTAGTTGATATGGCACATATCTCAGAAGCATATCTTTACTTATGTTTTCAAATTACCCTCATGATAGAGTGTATTTCACAAAGTAATATACTACAAGGAAATAAAAAAGTAAAAATAATACAAAAATAAAAATCTTACCATGCGACAGACAACCAACTCGCAGGAGAGACCTCGGCACTCTTGAAGGACATCAGCCCTGGATGATCTCGTGAAAGCTCATTGATCTGAATTCAGTTACAGAAAATAAGTCAGTTAAATAAATGAAGATTTAAGCTAATTCATAAATGATTCCGATGAAAAGTGAAAGAAACCTTGTCAAAAAGAGGTATGCGTTGGTACGGAGAGTCCCACTCAACAAATTGGAAGTACAAGTTCCCTAACCTATCTTTCGGAGAAGCTTCTGATTCGTAGGTCATGTCATCTGACACAGACACATCATCCCAGGACTTTGATAGCTTCTCACTTGCCGCACTGTCGTCACTCCACCAGTCGCTCTCACTCTCCTCGGTTGCCCCATTGCTCCTATTTTTATATGTGCTTGTTAATTAGAAGAGCTTTCAAATTTTTTTTTTTTGGCTGTTTTTTGTTTCGCACTGCGATATACCATTCTGGTCCTACTGTCATTTCTAATCAGAAAAATCAAAGAGAGAACTCTTTACCCGCACAATCACGAACCATAAATAAACATTAGAAACTTTCATGCAATCTTCAGGATCAAAGATTATAATAGGGATAAAAAGGTAAAAAACTTATAATGTTTCAGGACCAAATTGCAAATTTTAACCAATATAACTAAACACTGCAAATATGATTTTGAAATCACAACACAAAGCATAACACTTCATGTACTGTAAAAACGAAACCAGCAAATGTAAGTAACATTCGAAAATTGTAATCCATTACTTGGGAATGGTATGAGATTTGCTTGTATAAATCTGCAGAGCCGAGAGGTAGGGGACGTAGTACTGAACGACGCCGTCGCCTGTGTTCAGGCCGACCGGTACGCCAAGTCCGAAAGCACTGCACTCCTCGTACCAGTCCCATAAGTCCTCCAATGTGAAGCACTCCACCATCTCGCCTCCATCGCGTTGGAACAAGCTGCTTGGATCTTTGAAACTATCCTGTGTTAAAAGTTAAAACCCCCACATAAATTCAATTTTTTTACCAAGCTGTCCTTTATTATTATATGAGTTGTTCTTCTATAGACAACCGTTCATTTTTAATCGAGCGATTCAAATTTCACAGATCAAGTATCTCTCTTTACTTATACCCAAGAATATATCAAGACCGTCCGATTCAAAGAAATGAACGGTCTATATCTCTTCCAATCCACATAAGAATTTCACTTATTATATTGTAAATGCTCAAGCATATTAATTATAATTGAAGATTTACATATTATATTATGTTAGTGTACAATACAAGAAATGAATTCATAAATAAATAAATAAATAAATTGGACAACTTCTTCCAATTAAATTATAGAATTCTATAATAAATCGCAGCTCAATTATGAATTTATGACAGCTATGAAATTTTTTTTTAATAATTGAAAATGGAAAATATCTCAATTCTCATGTCAACTAAAATAAATCACTTCTCTTACCGAATCAAACCAACAAAAAATAATAATAAAAAAAAAAAACAATCCATGACCGATCCAGCACGAATCACACTTACATACTGGGTCAGTGCTCGCTAACGCTAATTAATTTCGTATATACAGCAATAAAATCAAAATCAAAATTCCAATTTCCACTTTTTCCTAAAAAAAAAAAAAACAGAGGAATTAAATCAAATTCGTGAGATAGAAACTGTATTAAAAAAAAAAAAATTGGAACCTTGGGAAGGGAGTAGAGAGGAACGGAAGGCGTGACGCAGCTGAGGAACCTCTCCAAATTGGAGCTGTTGGATTTGTTGCACCGGGCGTCCTCCTCCACCTGCATCTCTCTCTCCGGAGGGAGGCGACGACTGACACTTACAACCAAAAGCGCCTTCCTTTCAATTGATTCAATTCAATTGTTGATTGATGTTAATTATCCGTCTGATGAAGCAAAAGGGGAAAGGAGGAGGAGGAGGAGGAGGAAATGGGGGGCCCCTCTTAAAGAAAAGAAATCTTAAATAGGTTCAGCGAATCAACGGGACTATGGTCAAGGCTATGGAGGCTAGGGAGCATAAGAATCGCATAGACTTTGAAATTGGTTTGCTTTGATTTGCTGCTTGTTATTTGGGAAGTGATTTGATTTAATTGGGAGAGGAAAGGATTAGAGAAATGTGAGCCTCGTTCTTCTTTCTTTCTTTCCTTTCTGTTGTTTTGATGATGATGAGAAAGGTGTTGGACTTTTTGAATTGTGGGTGGAAGGAAAGGAAAGGAAAGGAAGGGACTTTGTTGTTGTGTGACTACTGGCTGAGAGAGGAAGGGAGAGAAATGGGAATGGGAATGGGAATAGTGGAGGGGAGAGAGGCACCATATTGTGCGGAAGGAAGAGGAAGGAGACAGATGAGACGAGTAGCCGCGTGTTTTTGGTTTTGGACGAGAGAGAGGGATAAAAATCTGCTGCTTTTCTTCACAGAAAAGCAGGCCCTGCTTTTCTAATCCGAAGGTCGGGATCGGTTGTCGTACTGATCTCAAAGTACTTCGTTAATTTTAGTATTTTTGCACGGATCTCAATAAATTTTGGTGTTTCTCAACTGTCGGATCAAGAAAAGCAGGTGATCCCGATCCGAGAGAAAGAGAACGCTTCCCAGTTCCCTCCATCGATCTTCTGTGCCCGTCTCTCCCCCTCTCCTATCCAAATTTCCAATCCCTTTTGCATACGGAAACATGTTGCGTCCGTCCATAGAATTTCCATCATAGACACAAAGTGTCACATGGTGGGTCCCACCTGTTACACTCTTGTGTCTATGATGGGTATTCCACGGATGGACGGTATGTGTTACTCTTTTGCATAACAATTCATAATAACAACATAAAAGATGAACCTCATAATAGGTAACAGATGAATCACATTATGGGTAAAATTCATGCTCACATCCAAATAATTTTATCGGTAATAGATTAATCTCGTAATGGGTAATATTCATTTATAACCGTTAGATCGAAAATAAAATTTTTTTGGTGGGAGTATTGGAGTAAAATTCAACATAAAAATATGTAAATCTTTAATAAATTCGATATGGACTTGAATTGAATTTAGCTCGGCACAATCTTTTTTATTTGATTCGGACTTAATTTGTAAGACCTTGATATGTAGTTATTTGTATATATTTTGAACTATTTGTCAAAATTATTGTTCATAACTATGTACTTATTTTATTATTTTAATAATACAACATACTTATTTTATTGTTAAATTGATAAGATACCTAAACTTTTTAACCATAATTTATTTTTTAAATCAATAACTATGAATAATTAATTTATATTTTATATTATCCAAAAAGGGAAAAAATATACTTATTTTTAGTTTTAATTATTTATGGTAATATAGAAGATAGATATAAAATTATAATAGTTTGGTTTGAGTTCGAGCTTGATTTGAGTTCGAGCTAGTTTGGTTTAGTTTAGTTCGAGTTTGATTTAGCTTTGTTTGATTTTGGTTCAAATTCGATTTATATCAAATTCAATTTAATTCGATTCGTTTGGAGTCCTACTCATGTACAATGTCTCATGCGTACTTTAACATAAGTAGGTTTATTTCCTCATTAATCTCCTAAATTAAAATTGATAAATTGGCTAACCCATCTTGAAATATGATTTGCTCTTTTTAATAGAATAACTCCTTTCCAAATTTGTAAGCCAATCCAATTTATTACCTACTTTCCAAATTTGTAAGCCAATCCAATTTATTACCTACTAGTTATTATGAAGAATAGAATCTTTCTTTCAGAAAGAAAAAGTTCTATGTATCCCAAATCAAGCTATAGCAAATTGGTAATTGTTCCAATGGTGGAGCTAGACTCACTATCAAAGGGGCCAATTAAAACCTTTAGTTGTGATTCAATTAGAGAAATCACATTGAGACCAATTTAGTACTTATAATAAAATATTTAATAAAAATACAAACAATACACCATTAGAAGTTTTTTTAACTATAAGGGGCCTGTAGCTCACTTTAGCTGTAAGAGAATTTTGTCTCTAATTGCATGTTTAGAAATTGAACAACGCATATATGCTTTTTAGGATGTGTGCAGGAATGCGGGAGTTTCCCGTGGAAAAATTCAAATTTAGATTGGACTGAATTTGAATTTTTCTATAGAAATAGTATCTTCCGATGGGATATTTCTTTATGTCGAATACAACCTTAGAGATTCTAAGCTATTGAGCTATAATTAAATGTACAATCTATACGACAAGTACCTCCTATTTTAATTTTAATAATTGCCAATAAAGGTATGAGAAGATTGGCAAATTTAAATAGAAGTTCCTACATTTGTTTTCTTAATAGTTGTGAAATATTGGTCCAAATTTGCTGCTCTTTGAAGCCAAGAGCAGCACTATGCTCTTGCCGATCAAATGGTCGTCTTTAATTAGGTGCATTGCAATATTCTCGGTTTATTTCAGCTGTCGGATTGGCAAGAGCAGGAACTTGCTCTCTACTCGAAACACAGTAGCAAACGTTATTCGCAAAACATAGCCACTTTTGTTATAAAAGGCATTAACATATATTATAGCTATATTACTTAATTATATTATTATCTGTTGGACTCATGAAATGAAATGCAAAGGGGAATTGAATAAGTTTAATTTCGAAGGTCTTCACATTTTTATATGTATATATTTTTTTTTCAAATTCCAAGTTGTTGATAGTTACGTAAAGTAAAATAATCAACTTAAATTTATTCTAACGAATTAAATATAAAACGAAATAACTGTAGAATATAAAACGGATTGGACCATCATTTAGAAGTAGTAAAAGCAATGCTCACAAAAGACCAATCAATATATATCCCTGTGTTATCCTATTTTTTAACTTTGTGAAAGGATAAGCCATAAGCCCGCCCCGGAGCGGAATGAAGGACAAGAAGAGTATATTTTATACCGGCCGATATGCGCTACACACCCATCATCAGAATCACTGAATCAGAATATGAGACCCATGCTTCAGACACGAGACTCGAGACGCGCTCAAATCAGCTATGATCCAATTTGGATCGGAGGGCCCTCCAATCTTTATCGGACAGCTGAGATTGTTCCAAAAACCTCCTCTAAAAACCACAGTCGTCGGATCGCGATTGGAGGGTCCTCCGATCCAATTTGAATCGTAGCTGATACGGACTCGACTCAAGACATAGGTCATATGATAGGGATTTTTATCCGCTGCCATAGTTTTGATGGCACCACATGCTATAGTGTCTATGACAGTGGGACCCACAAAAAACAGCCCCCCACAATCTATAAAATCTCAGCCGTCGAGATTAATATGAACGGTCAAAATTAAAAGTATGGCACGTGGTGCCATCACAACTATGCCAGCAGATTCTCACCCCCATATCATTGGGTCCCGCGTAACATAACTATTAAGTATTTAGCTGGGTCCGTCCTCCCACGAAACATTAATGTGCGTTGTCACTTGTCACGACTCACTCACAACTCATATTACATGTATGATGTATGTTCAAGTGTTCACAATCTGTCTATCATATCAAGGCATGTTTTGTTTTGTTTTGTTTACCAAATTATAGTTCATAAACTCAATCTGTCTATTAACTATCATTTATCAGCACCATCCATCCTTGTCTCGTCCCCTGGATACTAATCCTGTCCATCGGTTGATTTGATTTGAACGGTTCGGATTTTAGATAAAAGGGGGTACTTTTAGTTGTTGGTCCCACTTGCAAACTCACAAAAATAAGTATAAAAACTAAAAAGTAACTCGCGCACAAAACAATTACTGAAATTTTTGAGACAATTATTGAAATACAAACAAAAATAAATATGTAAGAGCATCTCCAAGAGACTCCCTAAAAATGGATCCCAATATACCTATATTGGGTGTCATCCTAAATTTTTTGGGAGCAAATTTCACCTCAATCTCCAACAGATTCCCAAAATATGGGTCCCAATACATTTAAACTAGGCCAAAATACGAATCCCAATACATTTAAACGGTTTGGATTTGGCTCTAGTTTTGGGAAGTTGGATTGGGAGTGCCCAAAAAAGCCACCAAAATAGCTAAAATTAGAGAGGATTTTGGGATAGCCCAAAAATTGGGAAGGGTTTTGGGCTTCTATTGGATACCAAATTTTGTTCATAATTCCTAATAATTAGTTTTAGGAATAGTTTTGGAAAACTCTTGGAGATGCTCTAAGTTCATGGCCGGTACCGAGCCCGATTTATTTTTTTATGAAAAATGAAATGTAAGTGCACAATATATTAGGGACTAGGGAGAGGATAGGATTGGCAGCAGTACAGAAGCCATATATTTTGTGTGGTGTGCTTTACAGTGCCACATCTGAAAAATATATATATTGCGGCGCCAATTTCACCAAAATAAGCCAATAATAATAATTTAAATACACTTGTTTTTTTATTTACCTTAAAATTCAGTGCAACTAAAACACATAGATTATCGTTATGTGTCTCTTCATTTTGTCTTTCAAAACAAATTCAAAAAAAAAGAAAAAAAAAAAGAAACACTTCAACAACTAATCTACAGTTTACAGAGTGACGTAAATTTTGACATTTTGGCATACTTGACAAGACATTTCTTCTAGAAAAGCCGGTCACAAAAATTCAGAAAATCCAAGGAATTCATTCAAATTCCAATCACTTTGAGCGCAAATCTAGGCAGTCTCGGAATTTAACCAAGAATTCTCATACAAGTCTTTTCTATTTCTATCGCATTCGGACTTTATTCTTTCCGTTATTATTATTTCCAACTTTATTATCCTTTTCTTATGCAGTTCCGTTATGCTGCGAGCATTTTCTTCCTTTCTCATCGTTTTTTTCGTGAGTCGGTCACTGCTAGGCTAGCTAATTGGGGATGATTGATTCCTGTTCTCATGTGCCTCTTATCCATGTAACTAACTACAACCTCCGTCCATAATTAAATAAATTTATACCTTTTTAGAGTTTATTTCTAATTAAATGAACTTTATCGATTTGAATTTATTTTTCTAGTCACTTGTTTTTCCAATGTTATGATTACCCTTTTATCTATATTATTTAATTGGAACAATTATTATGTAATTTCATTTTTCTACTAATTCATTTGACTTTTCTTATAAATTCATTTATTCATAGACCGAGGTTGTACTATATATGTATGTCTTTAAAAAGCTTGTGTTTTGAGTATTTTTCTGAGTTATTAAAAAACATATAATTTATTAAAATTGAGGAGATTTTTATAATGTTATTTAGTGAATATTTTTATAATTAAAAAAGTAATATTAAGGTTGATGTTTTCTGTATGAAACTACAGTATATGTAATAGCTAACAAAAGCATGTCTTGATTTAATCACTTGCATTTGTACATTAATATAAATCTCACAACTTGTCAATTGTCATGATGACCCGTGAACAATGTGTACTACTATATATACTCTAATAATATTATAACATAATATTACAACATTTAATTAATGAGTTGTTCTGCTACCGATCGGTTAAGCCACATTTCATTTTGAATTGAGTGGTTATTAACTTATTATCAAACGTTTATCTTTAATTATATCTAAAAGACATGCCGTGACCGTCCAGTTCTAAAAAATAAACAGCCAATATTTCATCCAATCTATAGCAAAATTAGCCTTAATTAAATAAAGTTAATATTATTTTGAACCCAGCTGATCGATCCCTATGTAACAGTGCATGGAGAACCCAGATATATAAATGCCCTACAAAAAAATACCCAACAAGATTGCGAATATGCCGTAATATTAACAATAAGACCTACCATTTATTAATGGACAATCCATAAAAGTAATAAACAGTATGACAAATAGATATTAATGGACAATCCATAAAAGTAACAAACAGTATGACAAATAGATTTTATATAGACTCAGATGACACTCATAGTGTAACTTCTATATATATATCGTCTATCAATAAACGCATAAAGTTTACCTAATATTAGGGTTACAAAAGAACCAAACATATGTTACATAATATCGTTAGTGAAATGCTGCGTTGTTTTGTTTCATCCTTTTTTCTAAGCTTCACGTGCTTAGTGACGTAGCGATGTTTGTTGAGTGCCACCTAAATGACGGTTAGTCAAATATATATATATCTATATATATATATATAGAGCAAATATACCGTGAGCTTAAGCTCATGGAGCCTTCCGTGAGCTTAACCTCCAAAAACCTATCAAATCACCTCCAAATTTTGATTTATATGGCTCAATAAATTCTTTATATCAAAACCTTACGGGATACAAAAATTTTCTATTTTTGAAAATTTTTAAGTATTTGTTTAAGATTTTTTAAAAGTGATACATAAAACTTGATTATTTTATTAATATTGTATAGTCATTTTTAAAAAATCTAAAACAAATACTTAAAAATTTTCAAAAATGGAAAAATTTTGTATCTAGTAAGGTTTTGATATAGAGAATTTATTGAGTCATATAAATCGAAATTTGGAAGTGATTTGATAGGTTTTGGAGGTTAAGCTCACGGAAGGCTCCGTGAGCTTAAGCTCATGGTATATTTGCTCATATATATATATATATATATATATATAAATTTTTCCTTCATTTATGCCCTGATTTTGTGAAGAATAACAAACTTCATTTTCTAAAAAAAAGTTTGGAATTTTAATTGGTTTTTTCGAGATTTAAACAATTTAAGTAATGTCATAGTTACAACCGTTAAAATAAATTGTACAAAATTTGGATAACCCAAAGCAATATTCACATTATTTAAAAATTAAAATTTGAAACATTATCAATTGATAATGTAAAATCATTGGCATTTCCATCTTATTGAAAAATCTTTCGCCGACGAAAGAATAACAATTAAAACAGTAATTTGCTTAGTTTAAAAAAATTTGTTGGATATAATTTTTACAGGTCTATAAAATCAATTGTAATCCTACTTTTTTATTTAAAAATAAAAAATCCAAGATAATCACAAGAGAAAAAAAAAAAAGAATCTGCAAAAGAGCATAAATATCCATAAAAGGAACGAGATAATTAACTTTACACAATTACACTCATTTACGGATTAATTTAATTACTGCATGTTCATCCTGTCAGCTATTAATTATTTGATCCTCTCTCAGACTCAGGTTCTGTCTTCTGGTTTCTGAATTCTGAATTTCTGATCCTATGTGTTATTTTAATTGAAAATATATATATTTTATGCAATCTAGCTCTTGTCAAGCACTGAAATACTGCGTGTTTTACTCTGCTCTTATTTGGTCTTTATTTGACTATCAGTTAATTAATTATCACTCTAGTAGCTACGAATTTAATTTGACTTTTAAAAAAAATAAAAAATACTATGAGTTTCAGATTTTTGAGTTTTGACTACCATACATTTACAGTGAAAATAATTAACTTGCCACGTTTCGTATGCCATTTGCATTGAATGGTAGTTTATATATATTTTATAAGAGTATCCCTATAACACACCAAGTTTTATTTACAGAAATCAAGTTAGAGCATTCTAAATCATGTGATGGATGAAAAACATCTATTTTTAATAAGTATTTAGTGCTAAATTCTAGCTATTTGTGTTCTTTTAATTTATTTTCATCAATCGTACTGCTCAAAATGCTCGAAATCTTTTGTCGAACAAAGCTTGGTGTACTATAGCAAATTTCATTTTTTTTTAATTAAGTTTGCAGTAAACCAAGAACCAGTCTTTGGTCTAGCAGCTAAGCTAGGGTAACGCTCTTCGTATGGGAGATCGCGGGTTCGAAACCCGGATGGAAAGCTTTTATAGACACTAGTAAAAAGCTCACTCTTTGCTTTGGACTGAAATTGTTATTTCTTATAATAAAATTTTAAGATAATATGTAATGGGCCTTAAATTGAGATAATTTATATGGCCTTTTAATTTTATTGGGCTGAGAACGTCAACAAGCATTAATGTACATCAATGGTTTTGATCTATTAAAGAAAATGATTAACAACTTAGATGTGAGGATAACCATTTCATATTATTTTTTCTAATATGCTTTTATTATTAAGTAATGATTTAAATTTGAGGGACTTTACTTCCATTTTATCTAAAAAAGTTTGCAGTAAACCAATAAAGGCTCGACATTTTCCATTCCTTCCAGAAGAGGACTTACCTGGTAACATGCACATGAGTTTGCTTCGTGGCATTCTGATTTTGACTGGCAAATAATGAAATGAAATGGTGTCATTGTTTAATTGCATTTGGGATTTAATTATAAAAAGGTTGCAAAGTGATCAACCCAACATCACACACTTTGTTGACTGATAAAGTAACAAGCAATACAAATGGAGCACAGAAAGATCTGTTGCATGAATCATGATGCCGACCAACATGATATTTTAATTAATCGATACCTCACCTTAATTAGTAACCTAATTACATGTGGTTAATTAATTAATTAATTTGCAGGACTAATTAACTGTGATTTTTTGGTGGATTGTTATTATTTCTTTTTTGAGATAAAGATGAGGATCAAGCCACTCAAATTTAAATGTCTATAAAAGACTTCTCATCTGGGTTTTGAACACATAACCTCCCATATAAAAAGCGTTGCCCTTAGCCAGACCTCCCACGCAGATTGTTATTATTATAATTATTACTACTACTACTATTTTGGAAATTGACCTAACAAGTAAACTATTGCATTATAACCATAACTACCATAAGTTTAATTAAGATATCATAATTCCAAAATCCAAAATGTTAAAAATATGAATCATAGAATCTTTGTCTCTTCTCCGCTTTCTGTAAAGGGGGAAAAATCTCAATGGATGTTATTTAATTAGAGTAAAACTACCGTAAGCTTAATTAAGTAGCGTATATATATTACTTCTCATTTTTACGTAACAAGTTAAAAAGAAAATGGTAAAGGTAAGTGTATATATATATATATATATAGGACATTTCCAGGCTAGACAATATTTTAATTTACTTGCCGTAATATTTGAAGAAGAATAAATGAATAATTAAGGCTCTGTTTTTACTCAATTTTACTTTCACAGTAGCTTTTACTTTTCTTCAAGACCTAGCTAATAGTTCATATATATATCGTAACAGTAATTGATCAATATTGTTATGTTCCTTTTTTTTTTGAGTAAATTGGCTATTTTTCTTTGGTAAACTGCCTTACTGGTAAATGTGTAATTACTAATTACAAAGATTTCTTTTACAATATTACATCTCCAACTAAAGCTAATACTAATTATGGGAGATTGGTTAACATTTGATATATATAATTGCTAATGTTAATAATTATTTATATGAACATCGTTATACATATATTGCAATATGACAAATTGGAGATATAAGTAATGTCTAACAAGCTACAAGATACATATTGAAAGTATCAACCTGCAATGAATCACTAGGTGTGCAGTAACTATCTTATATATGTGCTAATCCAATATGACAACAAATCCTCAATCACAACTCACAAGAACCAGTCTTTGGTTTAGTGGCTACAGACAATGCTCTCTGTGTAGGAGGTCACGAGTTCAAAACCCAGATATGAGAATTTGAGTGGCTCGTCGATCGCTGCGGCAGTATGATGCCCGTCCGTTAAGTGTTAAGTTAGAACTTGGTACTTGTTTAGCTATAAAATTTGGGTGTGCTCCAGTATAGCTAGGGGAGGGGGAAGGGAAGGTAAGGGAAGGGATGGAAGCAAAATGGAAGGTTAAATTTTATCTCCAAATTGGAGAGTAACAAAATAGTATAATTTAAATAGAGGACTTCACATTCTCTCCCCTCTCTTTCGCTCTTCTACCCTCCAAAATTTGATGTTATAAAGTAAGTTAACAAAGTTGAACAAATCTAGTCACCCCTCCCCTCCCGGGTCCGTATCTGCTGCCATTAAAAACAATGGCAGGGTCCTGCCATTAATTGAGACTGCCCCATGATTGATTTTAAATGGCCGAGATTTTAGAAAGAGGGGTGCTCCTGGATCCCACCTGTCAGTGTCTTATGGTAGGATCATGCCATTGGATTTTATGGCAGCAGATACAAATCCTCCCCTCCCTCCATCCCTTTACCCTCTTTTTGAAGCACACCCTAAGATCCACTCTTTGTCTTGCTTTTTGTCTGGTTTAAAGGAAAAAAAAATATGCAAGGTAAATAATTATATTTTAATTAAAATTAAGATAAATTACTAACGAATAATCATCTAACTGAATTTCAATTATCATGAATGTATTAAGAAATATAATAAAATTCAAAATAAATTGTATAATGGTAATATATTGACTTGAGCATTCAATCTTCAAACTATGATAAGAAAAAAAAATGAAAAAAATAAAAATCCAATTTGGGTGTTCTACACAACCACAAAGAAAAAAAAAAAAAAAACTAACGACAAAATCTATATAATAAATTAATAAAAATGAAAAAAATAAAAATATTAAACAGGCCGCATTTTCAAAATGAAACTTGATTAATTTATGAAGAGTAGATGAAGCTACTTAAATGAAATCAACAGCAGAGACCATTGAATTTGACATAACTAAAATGTCTAGCATATATAATTCTCTAACAACTTGGTCATTTACAGATTTTGACGATAATTAGGCGTTCATGCACATTGACAAATAAAACATTTTTGGAATACCAGTAAAAAGTCCACGCATTCCTTTAGGCTGGAATTGTTATTTCTTATAATAAATTTTTAAGATAAGATGTAATGGGCCTTATATTGAGGAAATTGATGTGGGCCTTAAATTTTAATGAGCTAAGACATTAACGTCAACGGGCATTAACGTAAATCAACAGTTCTGATCTATCCAAGAAAATGATCAACGGTCCAGGTTTCTTATTTAGGGAAGATAACCCTTTCATATTATTTTTTCCAATATGCTTTTATTTATAGTAAGGATAAGGATAGTTACGTGATCATAATAACCCATAAGATATGATGCATGATTCCGACCGATTGGCCACCCGGAAAATTTTCCAGCTGCCAAATTGTGCCTAAAAAAAAAAAGTAATAGAGAGAAACGAAATCCTGAAATAAACAAGTAAAATTGACCTTTTAATTACCTGATATTACCCGGTACGTTGTTTTGTTTGTGACTTTATTGCTCCATGTTGTATTTAATACTAGCATTAAATAATATATAATATACGTCATGAATTGGGGGCTTGACACTTTGACAGCTGATGAACCCAAATATCAATTTTGAGTGAAGCTTAACAGTTAACACTGTGACCAGTGAGCAGGAAAACAAAACCATTTATGGTTTGTACTATTGACAATTTACATATTGTTCAATGGTGGTCCTTGAATGGAAAAAAATTTCAACGGATGTCCAAATTTTCTATCTTAATTACACTATGATCTAAGCAGTCAAATTAATTTCGCATATGCCCAAATCAAAGGGCGTAAGTTGTATGTATTTGCGCCCTTTAGACTCGTATTTATTTGCCCACCTCTATCTATTGCCCGTGTAACTTGGCTGTTAGGCAGCACGAGAAGAGGTTAGAGGGCGCAAGTTGGATTCACGTCCTTAAGTTTGGGCATTGGTAAAAATAACTTAGTTGTTTAAACAGTAAGAGATAAGACCAATAGTTTGGACATGTACCAAATTTTCCTTCATTGCCCAATCCAAAAGGGCCTCAGAAAATGCCATCCCTGGCCCAAATTGTGTGGACCTATCCACTATTTATGGCCCAAAACGTAAAATCAATGGTATTGAATTCTTCATGTACGAGCAGCCAGAGGCACATTGATTATAATTTATTAGCGTAAATGCTATTAATTGGGGGTTTGGGGGCAACGGTATTATTATAACTGAATTGATTGTATTCATTGATTGTACACAATTGTGTTGTGGGTCTGAATTTCTGATCCTCTGCATATGCAATTTTAGCATCACCCATCTGATTCTGAACATCTTTCTTCCAAGTTCTGATGTAGTTCAGAAATAACCTAAAAGAAGCTCCTATAACCACAGAGAAGCTCAGACCTATAAAATGGAAGAGAAACACCTTGCGTCTATTGAAAAACAGTCCATACATCCATAGATATATATGAAATGTAACAGATACATTTCTCAGCGTACTTATAGACGCTATAGACAGTTTTTCTGTGGACGTTAGGTATTACTCAGAAGAGAACTGATAGAGAATCCATCTCCAGGATGGGAATTAGAAACGGAGCATCTGGTAAAAAAAATATCTCTGACTGAATTCGTGTGGTAATACAGTTTTGCTAGTTTAGGTTCTCAATTTTAGTTTAAAACTTTAAATGAATTGGTGATCAGATTATCTCAAGTAATTAAATTAGTTAAAAGGCATTCCGGTTGATCATAATTACAAAGTGTTGACTGGGTGAATGAACTACAAAAGATGAGTGCCACCAATATTTTGTTATCACATATATTAATCATCTATAAAATCTAGACGGTCCGGATTTCACTATACCATTCGAATTGAGCAAATATTTCGGTCTTTTTGGTTCTCCTCTAAAAGAATACCAAAATGCCTCAAAAATCTTCAATCTAATTGCTCTCTGTGTGGGAGGTCGCAGGTTCGAAACCCGGATATACGGTTTTTTATAGACATTTAAATTTGAGTGGATTGACCCTCATATTATCTCAAAAAAAAAAAAATAAATAAATAATCCCACTAATTTAACCAAGCCTCGTTAGATATTACTATTTTATTGCATAATTATAGTAACTAAATTAATCACAATTTTTGTTTCCTTGGAACAAGCAATAAAAAAAAAATAATTTCTCCTACCAACAAATAATATATATTTTTTTAAGTAACAATAAGGGTCTAGCACTCTAGCCCATTTTTGAAAATTATATTATCCAATTATAATTGCAAAAGTTGAACCCCAAGAAATTCGAGATAAAAAAAAAGTAATAATAGCAACACTGTTTTTAAAATTTGCACATTGATTATTTTTACCATAGAAAGTAAAGTGCTTGTTTCTAATTTACTCTCTTTATCTTTGATTATCAAAAACCGCATCCCTTTTAGATATTATTTGCAATAAATGGACATCACTCTTAGTGCAGAAGTGGGGAATACAAAACAAAATTGAATAGAACCAACCAACATCTTAGCTTCAAGTTATACCGATCATGTGAAATTCAAAGACTTGTGTACTACGAGACATCAAGTGCTATATCATTGGCGAAGAATGAAGTAATGAACATCATTAAAATGAGTGATTATATTTCTCATTGTAACAAAATAAAAAAGTTTCAATAAAACTGGTGGACTATTACACTTTCTTCAAAAAAAAACAAAAAGAAAAAAAAATTCTCATCATAAGAAAGTTGCCAATGTGCGGTAAAATCGTAGAATGCATGTAATATGACGACTGAGGGTCAGTGAATCTTGCACTGTGAGATCACAGTCACGCCGAGGCAGAGCTAGGATTTGAAATTAGGGGGGGTCGAGACATTGAGGGACAAAATTTATTGGGGGGTTGATATGAAAACTCTCAACAAAATAAACTGCATATTAATGTTTTTGTATACAAATTCAAAAATCATGGGGGGGAGGGGGTCACACCCCCCTCCGCCCCGCCTTCCCTCTGCCCCTGATCACGCGCAAATCAGAAATAATATCTAGCGGCTAAGGACAATACTTTTTGTAGAGGAGGTTGCCGATTCGAAATTGAGATGGATCATTTGTAGATACTTAAAAAAATTTGATAACTCAAAAAATGTTTGTGAGTCCACAAAAGTTTCTCCTCTTTCTCTCTTTTATTATTGAACTGTATGAATCAAGGTAAGCTTGCATCAATTATCCTCTGCAGATTGGCAAATTGTTTTAGGTTCTTTAACGGAAAGCTACTTATTTGTATGGATTATGATTATGACGTTCTTATCTATACTCTTTTAAAAAGAAGTTAAAGGATTGGACCCTCCATTAATGGTCATAGTCTAACTCTCATCTTAATCCCCATCCATCAAATAATAAAAGACTCACATCGCATCCATTTCATATTGTATTCCTCTCAATTTGTCTCAGCACAAAATCGAAGTGGTGAATTATCTGATTGACATTTTAAAGCATCGATTGTTAAAGTTACAAACTCATTTCTTCTCTCCTCTTCGATTCTTTCACTCTATTTAGCTTGATTGAAAATTAAAATTGCCCACAGCAGCGTGCGGGTACGCTTCTAGTTTATATAATATCCTCATGAGAGCTTGCACATCTCTCAGTTCATATGCAAAGGTGTCATGCTCCTAGTTATGAGATGGTTTTTTGTAGTCGTGTAATCTCAGAGTTTATCATGGGGGTTCTTGCATAAGTAGAAGGCATATTTTTTTTGGGCTTTAGAGCTGATTGGGTTTTTTATATGTTTTGTGGTGCCTTCGTTCAGTTGAGGGCTTAGTTATCGAGTATGAAATGGAAAAAAAATACATGTACTGTATAGGCCCTTCCCTTCTGCAGAGACCGTTAGTCATAAATTTTGCAACCAATCCAAACCAAAAAAAAAAAAAAATCAGTGTTCCATTGAACGAGAACAATTCTCTACTTTCTAAACTTAATAAGAATTTAGCAGTATAAATTAAATGTCAGTCTCAAAATTTCCGGATATGTCAACAAGTTACAAATCAGATTACATTTTTGGAATAAGGAAGTGGCATTCAGAAAAGAGAACTATAAATTATTTCAAAGCTCAAAATCGAATCAACATTATGAAAGGTTTCATAACAGTTTGTAGCACAGGAACCCTGAAACAGAAAGGCTCGTGCTGGTATACCTAATATGCTACCTGAATCTAAAACAGCCTCCTCTTTAAAGAATATTTATATTACAAGGAAAACTATATACCCGCAATATTATAAATATTTAATCTAACAAAAAGAACGTACAAATGAATCTGAACGGACAATGGAATAGCTTGTATAGAAGACTCCTTCAACCGAATCCATGGAAACCAGCAGAACTATATGAGTTGGAAAGCTTGGGCAATTTTAGAATTGCTAATATGCCGGCAATTAAGGCGAAAATGGAAGCCAATGCAAATGCTGGGATATTTCCCCCACCAAAAAGTGCATCCCAGGGACCAGCTCCAATGGAAACAACCATCTACAAGGCAAATGAATCAAGAAATTAAATACAAGCAGACATGGGATGTGCTGTACAACGAAAGACAATTTGTCGGTTATCCATACATTTAACATAATATAAACATGGTGAAATTAGACAAGGTATTACCTGAGGAACAACTATAGCGAGGTTTAAAACTCCAGTTGCTAAACCTGCAAATCACAGTATTCAGTGTCAAGAAAAGATTAAGAGAAATGGAGGGAGAAAGAGTTGCAAGATGACAATTATCATGAGACAGTACCTTGCCCACCCCCAGTTCCAGCTGTCAACTCAGCAGTGACGGAGAACGGGACACTATAGGTGATCTATACAATAAGAATATCATAACAAACACAAAGTAAATAATATATCAATATGTGCATCTTTATCAGTTGTCTGGTAAAAAGTTACACAATATGAAAGAGAATTAACATAGAGAATAGAAAATTAGATATCATCTTCTTCAAAGTGTCAAAGCTTACAGAAAGAGGAAGACCAAGAAGAGAGAACACGACCAAAGCGGCATTACGAATAGCCTTGTTCTCTCTAATGACATGCTGAATTCCAGTAGAGGAGGTATACTTCATAGATAAAAGACTAAGCACTGTTGTAGCAGCCATGCACACAAAAACTGCAAAGTTGCTTATTGCCCATACTATTCTTGTCCCAATTGCACGGCATATTGGGTCAATTAGGAAGGACCCAATACCAAGTACAACCTAGCAACATGAAAAGTAGTGCATTTAACCTTCACTGATTATGGTTTGCAAATTGAGATTATCTTGTCCTTTCTTTTAGCCTTGTTTTAATAAACTTAATTCTTTACAGAACAAGAAGCACTTTGCCGATTATAGGCATATCCACCATGAAAATTGTAGTGCAGCTAGTGAACACTATCATTATCATTAATGTATAAAAAATATGGAATATACTAGCTGAGCATGGAGTCTGACCGAGTTCAATAGCAGGCCAAATGCACCTTCTCTCACACCATTGTCATAATTTTTTATTTGATTTGCGTCACCATTTGGATCCCCATGGTAGACTTCTCGCCCCATCCAGTCCGTGTCAAAAAGAAAAAATGGAAACCATGATAGCTGCTCAACAAAAACAATTTTTACTATTTGCATGGCCAAAATCATCAAGAAGTTAAATTTAAAATTCTAATTCACATACCCAAGTCAGAGCCATGACTAAAAGCACTGAATGCATTCCTGGTGGTAAATGCCTCAAGCTCGTCAAAATGTTGACCAAAACTGCTCCTGGGCCATCATTAAATGTTTCATCTTTGCCATTGTTCAAGTTTGAATTTTGATCACTGTTAGAGTTTCTTGCAGTAGTATCACTTTCTGAATTGTGGCCATTAGCTAACATCTCATCATCCACATCATACAATTCGTAGACTCCTTGCTTTGAGTTATGAAGCAGAGGGGAGGAATCAGATGGTGACCTTTCATTGCAATCATGGGCTTGCAATGGGATTTCATTAGCAAAATACAAGGTTACCAACATACAGAACAGAAGAAAAACCTGTACAGAAAGGAGACTTTCAAATTCTGAAACTTGAGAATATGACATGTTAATCTGAAGACATAAAAACTTACCACAGCAACTAGAAAAGCCGCCTTCAAATTTCCACAAGCTTCACAACATGCTCTTGTTGTCAGAAAAGGAAACCATCTACATAAGTAGAAGTCAGATAATGAAATCACGTTATTGCGAAATTAGACAATGATAGCATCAAAGAGGATCATGCTGCAAGCTGTTCAATAACAGATTGATTCAATGGAAATATTTGAAAATAATTAAAATATATCGATTAAATGAAAAATATTTAATTATAGCAAGGTTGTACCTGTGCCAGTTTCCACTAGCACCAGCCGAGAACCCCAAAACATTTCCAACTGCCATCCAAGAGCAAAATATAGCATTGGCTGAGTTGCACTGGTCAGGACCTGTCACGTAGCCAACCACACAGTTAGTGATAACTTAAAAAAATTACATTCTTCAAAACAAACACTGGATTCCATATATTATCTTATAACAGTTGAAGATGGTAAATACTTCACCTGAAAGATCAGCGAGGAGAGCACGTGCAGGACCCTATGTTTGATGCAAAGTACTAAAGTCAAATTTCAACAAATTCTAAGTAAACTATATTACAAGGAGTTTCATGCGATGAATGATTAGCGGGTAATTTAAAAATACACTTACTTGGACTGTATTGTTAGCGAGATCTAACATCCAAAACCCAATAATAAAAATAGCAGCAGCTCTATACCTTGGACCTTTATATACACTGTACATACAAACATGATATTTAAGTAAAGAGCGATGAATTCATTATCGATAGATTTGGCAATAAAACTATCCTTACAAAAAACAAAACACCACAAATCAAATTTAATCTGAGCATATTGATAAAATAGAGTTTACCTACAATTCTCAGAAGTATCACCTAAGAAATACCCAATATCTGCAGAAAAACCAACAAGAGTTACCTGCATTAAACAAATTAGTATGAAAAATTAAAGCAAAATAAAGTTCCTTTCCATTGTGTCATAGTCTTTTGAGGACCTTAACAATTCCAAAGAAAGATTCATAAAATGCACAGAAATCATAGGAAAATTGTATATTTTATACACCAGAAGAACTGGACTGTATTCAAGATAACCAAAAGCAACACAATGGGAATATTATGATACTTGGTAGATAATTAATTGGGTATGCAGCATAATTATCATTCGAGTATCAGATGAGGTATTGGCATGCTAAAATTTGATATTTCAAATTATTGGTGTGATCCAATATGAGACAGCAGAACATATACTATACTGGTAACACATGGGAAAGTACCCTTTGTGGCTATGGGTGGTTAGCCGTTAGTATATTTAGGGAAAACCCGGTGCCTACTTTAAGCAAAGTATTAATTTCTGGTTAGGTCTGATAAATGCTAAAACAGGAAGATTGGTGCTGAGAAGGATGCCCATGGACACAGATATCATCCCATTGCAAGTGATGCCACCCCAGATGTTGCTGACATGAAGTACTAACTTGAAGACTTGTAAATGGGGACCTTGAGAGATCTATGTTGGGTCATTGAAGTTTGTCTAGTGTGTCTTGTTATAAAGTTTCAGAGTTTTAGTTTTCGTGCCTTCTATCAGTGTTGGCATTTTGCAGTAAAAGGCTGATTGTTTTTGGTTTGCTAGAGTTTAAGGCTAACTGCTAATATAGGTTAATAGGTGTTTGGTTGCAATTAGTCAGGTTGGTCCAGTGATGAAGTTGTTTATATGAGCTATGTGGCTTTAGATGGTTTGTAGAACTTATATTTTTCAGAAATGAAAAATGGGCGTACAAGCCCTTCTTTAAAATAAAAAACTTTCAGCAAAGTTACATGAACTCAGATTTGATATTCCAAAACACTTGTTTTACTTTGTTCTGACATGTTTCTTGTAAAGGAGAATGTCAGTTGGATGTGTCTCCTGATCAAAAGAGATGCAGCAGAATTACTTACAGCTAAACAAATCATGAGACATCCAGCTAAAATAAACGGTCTCCTCCTTCCATACTTTGAACAGCATTTGTCGCTCCAAATGCCAACACATGGTTGCACCTGACAAAGAACAAAAACAGTAAGATTTTCTAAAATTAATAAGACCTGACCGCCGATATAAAAAAGAATAAAACATCCTCTGCTCATCAGTTCGGACTACGTAACATAAAAGGAAAGGAGCGCTCACCACAAAGCCAGTAATGGGACCACAGAGCCAAATAAATGAAGAGAAAGCATGCTGTATACCGAGTGTCTGCATCAGTAAGAACACCAATTAGTAATTAAACTAGCACCTCAAATACTGAAAGAGACACAATGTTTAATAAGGAAATTCAAGCCAAAAGGGGGAAGTAGCAGATAATTCATTGATAATTGCCATTTATTTCATTATTTGCATTTACTGTGTAATTCACTGATAATAATAACATTAACCGGGTCGAATAACACAGTACTGGTAAAGGCAATTTTCTGATCTGAACCTGAACCTGAACCTGAACTGAACAACCGAAACCCTAGGATGGATAAGGAGAAGAAGAGAAGAGGAAGAGAAGAAAAATCGACCTGAATATAGGGAGTTAGGAGGGAGAGCTGCAGGGCCCATCCGAACTGCACACCGGCGGCAACGGTGCAGCTGAGCACCAACCGCCTGGTGCTAATGGAGGGCTTGGGATCTTGAGGCTGAGGAGGAGGAGGAGGAGGAGGAGCGCGGCCGTTGGGCTTGGGATCGGGATCTCCGGTGTTGAGACCGACGAGCTCGAGCTCGGCCGCATTGTCGAGGTGCCGGTAGGGGACTCGGATGGAGATGCTGCCTCCGGCACCGCCGTCGCCGCTCATGGGGAGTGGGATGCGGCAGATCTGGAGAGGAGAGCGGACGATGATGGACGGATTCGCAGTTCGCAGAAACAGAAACGCATTCAGATTTCAGAGTCTGTATGTGATGATGGTCGGTCGGTCGGTCGGTGGGTCGAGTGGACACTTCTTCACAATTTGTTTGGTTTTAGTTTTAGTTTAAGTTTAGATTACACGGTTGCCTGGTTGGATTCATATCCCTTGCTGTACTGCATTATGCAGTTTACATCTTCAGCCGTTGGATGGTCTCGAGATTCGTGTCAGTACGGATCTCGAGACGATCCAACGGCTGACGCTGTGAACTGCACGGTGCAGTAAGTCAGGGGATGAGCACTCTGGTCGAGTGGAACACTTCTTCGCAATTTTTTTGGTTTTAGTTTTAGTTTAAGTTTAGATTACACGGTTGCCTGGTTGGATTCATATCCCCTGCTGTACTGCATTATGCAGTTTACAGCTTCAGCCGTTGGATGGTCTCTAGATTCGTGTCAGTACGCATCTCGAGATGATCCAACGGCTGATGCTGTGAACTGCACAATGCAGTATGTCAGGGGATGAGCACTCTGGTCGAGTGGAACACTTCTTCGCAATTTTTTTGGTTTTAGTTTTAGTTTAAGTTTAGATTACACGGTTGCCTGGTTGAATTCATATCCCCTGCTGCACTGCATTATGCAGTTTACAGCATCAGCCGTTGGATTTTCTCGAGAGTCGTGCAAGCGCGGATCTCGAGACAATTCAACGGCTGACGGTGTGAACTGCACAATGCAGTAAGTCAGGGGATGAGCACTCTGCCTGGTTGCGAATTGCCTGCCATGGTTGACGTGTTGACTCACGCACTGTCCAAAATTCACGCAATCATGCTCTTATATTGTATTGTCTTAGGAAATAAACAATAAGAATGGAAAAAGTCTTCTTCCTTGATTGTTTTTTTATACTGAAGATAACATTGTTGTTGGAACTTGGCAACATGGCAATATCTGATCCGATGATACTTCTACAAGTCAAATTCTGACGCTTTATTTATGAACAATACATACACGTCCTCTTTTCTTCCTCATTATGGAACCAGGAATTCAGTTCCTTGTTTTTGTTTTTACTGGTAGCGTTTCAAACAAAGAGCGTTAGTAGTGGTAGTAATAATAATAGTAGTATAAGTAGTAATAATAATAATAATAATAAGAGTTATGTCGTGGTGTACCGCAGTACAAAATATGTTTTTGCACCACCATCGAATTTCTATTTTCAAAAGTTAAATGACCAAACCAATTCGTCCAACACAATCTACATATTGAGATTATGCAAAGTACCAAATTTTATAATTTTTGGAACTGTTTAACTGTTTTTTCATATTTATCAAAAATGGGTACTTAACTGATATCCAAATGGCATTATTTTCTTATTATTTTTTGTCCATCTTTCAAAAATTCAAAAACATAGTTAAAAATTCTAAAAATTGTAAAATTTGGTACTCCACGATATTTTAATATGTAGAATGTGTTGGTTCAATTAGATTTGGCATTTGAAGTTCGATTTGTGAGATTTTGAAAATGGTGGTGCAAAAACTCCATTTGCACCACGGTAACACCATAACATAACTCATAATGATAATAATAATAGTATTAGTATTAGTAGTAGTAGTAGTAGTAGTAATAGTAGTAGTAGTAATAATAATAATAATAATAATAATAATAATAATAATAATAATAATAATAATAATAATAATAATAATAAATAAATAAATAAATAAAAATAAAAATAAAAATAATGGTGATAATAATAAAAATAATTCACCGTAAAAAGGAAACATTGTGCTACCACTAAATACACAAGAATGTCAGTTTCATGGAAGTCTTAAACATAAAAATTTGCATATAGACAAGCAAGGAATTTTATATATGTATTAACTGCTAGATTGCTCCATATATTTTCTATGCATATTGAATACCTATTCAATGGGTTAATTGTAAGCCCTTTATAAATAAAAACATATTCTTCAAAAAACCCTACTATAAAATGTGTTATATACTGATACTCTGATACCAATAATGTTGTAAGAAAGATATATGATCGGCTTAATTCATTTTGCACCATGCCAATGAAAAAAATAAAAATAAAAAATGCATCAAAACAGAAAGTTCAGAATTTTCTTTTTACCCAATAAATTGCTAATTAGTAATTACATAAAATTCAGCTGAAATCTACGAATGAAGCATCAACAAATTTCGTAGGAGAAATTTCTGTCCAAACACTCCATGTAGAATGAACCAAAACTTGGAACTTAATTATAATCAAACTTGTTTCTTAATTAAGAAGAAAATAGAAACGCAAGAACTTCTTACTGATGAGGTTTTCTCCTTTGACTTGATCCCTTCTTGAAGCGTTTATTATTTGGAGACGAAGATGTCGAATTGTTCCTTTGACGAAGAAAGGAAGAAGATTAATTTAGTCTCTAAATATAGTAACCTCATATCTATTCAATCAATGATAATGCATGCATGGGATCTAAATATCATACAATATTTTATTCAGGATCATGAATATAGAGAAAAAAAAAGTACTTGTACGTAAATCAGTATATATTATGTATAATTTTGTACAAACTAATTCTCATTTATTTGTTTAATTAATTTCTCTCTATAACAACTTAACCATTGTCAAAAAATTGACAATAATTGTCGATAAAAACAATATCAAGACATTTAAAATCATTCGATTTATTAGTAACCAAACATTGTAAAGCTGCCCTCCTTGATTTTCTTTATAGCATCTAGGGGTGTCAATGGAACAAGTTTTTCCGTTGTTCCGTTCCGTTCCGTTATAACGGAACGTTCAACGGAACAGATTTTGGTTCCGTCTATTATAACGGAATGGAAATGGAAGAAAATTTGGTTCCGTCTGTTATAACGGAACGAAAACGGAACAACCCATTTCCGCCCTAAACACGTATTTCCCATGTATTTCCGTTGTTCCGTTCCGTTCCGATATAATAAAACATTCAACGGAACGGATTTTCGTTCCATCCGTTATAACGGAACGGAAACGGAAACAAATTTGGTTCCGTCCGTTATAATGGAACGAAAACAGAACAATCCATTTCCGTGAACGTTTTGAACGTTTGACACCCCTAATAGCATCAGCACTGCTCGTGGTGGAACCATATAGCAAGACTTGCGGGAGGCGTGCTCATCCTCTACTGCGCACCAAAACGCTGTTTCGCAGCATAGAGATCCAACGATGAGGACGGGTTTTTGAGATTGCGTTGCTCGAATCTCAAAACAAATCGAGATCCACGGGAGTTACTTTGGACACCTCAAAATTGCATCGTTGCGTTGCTCGAATCTCGAAACAAACCGAGATCCACGGGAGTTACTTTGGACACCTCAAAATTGCATCGTTGCGTTGCTCGAATCTCGAAACAAACCGAGATCCACGGGAGTTACTTTGGACACCTCAAAATTGCATCGTTGCGTTGCTCGAATCTCGAAACAAATCGAGATCCACGGGAGTTACTTTGGACACCTCAAAATTGCATCAGCTACATGACGCCGATCTTATGTTGGTCTATTGCTTAAAATAATTTAATTGACAAGCTGCTTTTAATTATTAATCTCAACGTGATGTAGGACCAGGGCAGCAAATTTGTTCTTAAATTAAAAAAAAAAAAGTCTTCTTCCTTTTCTGGTCGGATCGCGCTGTCGCAGACAAAGAATACGAGCTAATGAATTATTCAGAAAATTTTGGCGCGAACAAGTTAATGAGAAAAAAATGTTTTCAGTTAGTTAAACTTTGGTTGCAAACAGAGCTGTTCCCTGTTGGCCCATTTTGAATAATGAATCCGATGTTCCTTTTAAATAAGTTTCGGGTATCAATTGCTAACAGTAAACATATTCGTAAATTGAATTACCAATCGATAAATAAATTGTTTGGTATTTCTTTTAAAATACAAAAAAAAAAGAAAAAAGAAAGATTGTCTTTGTTTCAGTTTTTTTCTTTTTTTTTCTTTTTTTTTAACATCAAAGGCCCGTGGGCAACGGATTTCATTCATAAGAAGTGATTACATTCATAGAGAATAACAGAAATTTTTCCAATCCAAAACTAAATGACACAAAATAACATATTCTATCTACTATCAAACCTTCTAACTTCGATAAAATATAATTTTCCTCTAACACTAGAGATTAATTTGAAAAGTACAAAGTTCATTTCTTAAAGTTACCGGCTTTGATGAATCGTGTTGTCTTTGATTGAATGGACCAGAATTATTGTTAAGCACTCCATAAAACTCCAATCTTTAAACTAATTTATTGGAAGTCGAAGCAAGTCTGTCTTCTCAAAGGTTTTTCATGGTACGATGCTTCTAATGAAGAAAGACTGAATACTCTTATTAAAAAACAAGAGCGACGAAAGAACGGATGAAGACTCGACGAAAGGACAGACGAAAGCTCGACAAAACAACAAACAACACCACGAAGATCATCATCAAATAAGTAGGAATAACAAGATGCGGCGGGGAAGGGCAAAGGTAGCCCTCCCACCACTAAAATTTAATTTGGAGGAAAAAGTTTTTTTTTTTCAGTTACGCAAGTGATTCGGGTCGGAGCAATATGAGAATTGCAAGATGTGTTGACAAAGGACTCCAACCCAATTTCCAGTGCGTTGGTGGAGCTGCTGTTGGAGATGTTCTGTCCGTTCTGTCCTTCCGAAGCTCGAATCACTCAAAGGTATTCCAAGCCCATCAAAAGACTGCTGGCATGGGAGTCCGGATCGGTATCCGCTGCTTTTCCTGCTTTTAAAAAATCCGACGGTTGAGAAACACTGAAATACTTTGAGATCCGTACAGTAAAAACTAAAGTACTTTGAGATCGGTGCAGCAACCGATCCCGACCATCCGATTGGAAAAGCAGGGTGTGCTCTTCTTCTCAGAGAAGCAGCCAATACCGACCGAATTTTTTATTAATAATAAAAATAAAATAAGAAATCACGACAATATTATTGTCAGACTAAAAATCACAAATCTGGGAATTACACCCGTAAAGAAGGCGGATTGATTCCGCCTTTTTTATGGGTGGAACCATTCCGCTTTCTTTAAAGGCGGAATGGTTCCACCTTTAAAGAAGGCGGATGGGAATTACACCCGTAAAGAAGGCGGATTGATTCCGCCTTTTTTATGGGTGGAACCATTCCGCTTTCTTTAAAGGCGGAATGGTTCCACCTTTAAAGAAGGCGGAATGATTCCACCTTTTTTATAGGTGGATTAGTTAATTTTTTTTCCAACCGGTCCTCTCCCACCTCACTCAGTCCCTTCCCACTTCACCCAGCCTTAATTCGTCTCGTCCGTCGCGTTTGATCGAGTCACCGAGATGAATTTGATCGCCCGTTTGCCCTCGCCTAATCGCCCCTCGAATCATTTTTGACGATGCCATTTGAAATACCATCCGCCATTCAATTTCATCTCGAACTGGAATTAAACAAAAGTGATAAGCATGGGAACCTGCAGTGTTGTACCGGGCATTGATTCTTAAAAAAAAGTGAGTTTCCAGTAGTCCAAGTCGTCTGTATATTATAGTTTTGACATTATCATACCATGTACTGTCATTTCCTGGAAAAGAAAAATTAGGAGGCCTATCGTAATTGATACCACTTACTCCAGTAATAATATTACCACCGGCATATACTACGATTGGGATCATCCTGACAATTAATAACTATCTGTACAAATTATCTATAAATATTAAATAAAATTATTAAAAGTTACTTACAGGCTGTCTCTAAAGCAGAAGCAGGGTGGTGCGTGTCACTGAAGCAGGATGGTGCGAGTGGGATCATTTACGTATGAGATTGGTCACAGTTGAACAATTCCGCCTTCTTTAAAGGGGGAACAATTCCGCCTTCTTTATGGGGGGAACGATTCCACCTTCTTTAAAGGTGGAATCATTCCGCCTTTAAAGAAGGCGGAATGGTTCCACCCATAAAAAAGGCGGAATCAATCCGTCTTCTTTATAGGTGGAATTCCCAGATTTGTAATTTTTAATCAGACAACAATATTTTCGTGATTTCTTATTTTATTTTTATTATTAATAAAAAAATTCGGCGATACCGATCCAGGCAGTTGTTGGGGCCGCTCATGACATATTGACATGATCATAATTCATAACAACTTAACAAGGCTCGCTAAGTCGCTATGGACTATGGTTGACCAGACCTCCTATTATTTTACAACTTCTTTTTCTTACTAGTTAATTCTGAAACTCTCTCCTGCCCTGCCCAAAAGATGCAAGCTTGCTCTTGTTATATTTGTGCACAAGTCAACCAGCCTTTTCCCTTCCTTCCTTCCTTCCTTCCCAAAACTCATCTCACCGGAAAGAAGAAAGGAAGAAGAAGGAGCAAAGGGCAAAGGAATTAAGCTTCAGAACAGCCAGACCAAGCAGGAGTATATACCTCTCCATCAAGCCACTTGGTGGTACGCAATTACCCATTTCCTCTTTTTGGTCAGTTCTCATTTTTCCTTTTTGTTCCAATTATTCTCTGTGGGACTATGGATTTAGCAATCATTACTTTATTAGCATAGGCATTCCTGATAATTACCTCTTTGGGTAGTAACCATTCCAGATTCTGTCTGATTTCGGAATCTGGTAAAAGGTCTCAGTCAGTCCTGGTTCATAATGGGATTTACCAGCTGAACTTGTACTGAGTTACAAGTGCACCAGTAAGATACTAACTAACCGAGAAAAGTTAAGGGCTTTGTTGTTGTTGATGATGATGATGATGATGGGTTGTGTCATTGTAAGAAACCAAATGAAAATCAGAACCACAAATGAGCACTCTGATGTAATTTCTTATTTTCTTCTCTTGTTTTGTATTGATCTGTATAGCTTTGAGGCATGGAGGAGCTTACAGAAAGTGAATCTAGCCCAACCAGTTTAAACTACAACAGCCACCAAGAGGAAGCTGCTGGTCTGAGACCACCTTATAGGGCATTCAAATGCCCCATATCGAGAGAGATTATGCAGGACCCAGTTTTCATAGAGAGTGGGTACACCTTTGAGAGAGGGGCGTTACTCAATTGGTTTGACGTTTGCACTAGAAGGGGAAGAAAGATCGTTTGTCCTGTCACGTTAAGGGAGCTCTCCAATACCAACCTAGTTTCCAACATAGCACTCAGCAGCGCAATTGAGGAGTGGAAAGAGACTAATGATGCCCTTCGGCTCGATAGAGCGGTTATTTATCTGATGGATGATAGTGCAGATGCTGATGTGCTATGGTCTCTGGAGTTCATTGTTCGGTTTTGTATGAAAAATAGTGCTAACAAATCTTTGTTGCGTAAGAAAGGTGTGATCTTGATGATTGCTGGCAAGTTGAGGAGCAGAAATGAGAATGTGCGGCTGAATGTGCTAGAAGCCCTTAAAATTCTTGTTGAAGAAAATGATGAAAATAAGGTTTTTTATGCCTCTGAAATCAATTTATTCAATGCTTCATATGACATAACACATTTAGGCGTTGATATTTTTTTTAATGTCTTCTTGGTTTCTATCGAATGCAACCATTTTATTAATAGGGTGTGCTGGCTGAAGGAGACGTCGTTCTCACTACAATGAAGTTCTTGACCCAAGGCACTTTTCAGGAGAAAGAACAAGCTCTATGTCTTTTGCATGAATTATCAACTGATATGTTGTTGTCAGAGAGGATCGGCCATGTAGATGGGGCGATGATTATTTTGGCTGGGATAGCTAGTGATTCAGAGAAAAATTTGGCCACTGAAAAGGCAGATAAAATTTTGGATAATTTGGGAAAATGTGCGAGTAATATCATGAAGCTGGCTGAGGTGGGTCGGATCGATCCCCTTTTTGACATGCTTTTATATGGTAAGAATCTTACTGTTAACTTGGTAGGATGATTGTTAGATTCAGATGTGATGCGACGTCAAGATATTGGTAATTCAGAAACTTTTACTTCTTTAGGGTAAGTCAGCTGGAAACTTTGCTAATATTGACAGGTGTTGCAGTAAGCTTCATCAGTACTTAATCTGACCAGAGTTCCAGTTCCTATTGCAACAGTTGCCCCAAATTTGGTATTATTTGTCTAAATAAGTCAATTCATGCAATTATGATCTGTACCAGAACCCAACAAAAAGTGTAATCAGCCATTCTAAAAGCATATTGTATGCGACTTCTATGATTCATAACTTCATATAGGAAACTTGAGGTAATATGTTGAATGCCTTGAGGCTGCCCCAGTTTACCTATTATGTCATATTTACCAGATAGCCACATCAAATTACAAGAAAACTCGTGTCAAATTTCTATTCTTAACATTATTTGTATGTCAAATATGTTTTCCCCATTTACAGTTTGTTGACTTCTCACTTTAGTTTGCTTTAACAAATCTGCAGGAAACCGTGAGGAGCAATCGCAGATGGCCTTGCACCTGAAGAATCTAGTCTTATCCAATGACCTGAAGTTACTCATGGCCGACAAAGCAGGTCCGGCACTAGTTAAGATGCTAAGTGAAGGTGACAATGTGGCTCAGGAATCATCTCTGACTGCCCTTTGCCTGATCTCCTCAAACGAGGAGAGTGCTGAGATACTAATTGAAGCCGGGATTCTATCTCCTCTCATGAACCATCTATTTATTGTAGGGCCCAACCACCTTGCCAGCTTTAGAATGAAAATGAAGGAACATGCGGCAGCCTGTCTGTCCAATTTAGTGTCAGCTGAGGTAGATTTCGCAACTGTCGCTATTAATGAGATGTACAGTACGCTGGTCTCTGAAAACACAGTCGAGGACCTTCTACATCTGGTCAGCAACACGGGCCCCGCTATACAGTTCAACCTCCTTCAAACCCTGATTAGGCTAACTGCATCTGAATCGACAGTCACGCCAATTGTTAATGCAATCAAAGTATCGGGTGCATTAACCGTTCTCGTACAGCTTATTGAGGCACCAAGGATGGAGATCCGTGTAGCTTCATTGAAACTTCTGCAAAACATTTCACCTTACATGAATCAAGATTTGACAGATATTCTTTGTCAGAGCTCTGGCCAACTTGGCAGCTTGGTTCAGGAAATATCGACTGCGGGTTTTCTCACTGAAGAGCATGTAGCCACAATTAGGCTATTAGGTAGTTTATCACAGTCTGATTCTAATCTAACCACGCAACTAGCAGAATGGGGTGCCTTTGAGATCCTTGCCTCTCAAGTGGCACGCATTCGACAAGGGGAAGTTAGCTCTAACCGGCATGCAGCTCCAGCTCTGGAAGGCCTTGTCAAAGTTCTCTCTAGGATTACTTTTGCACTACAAGAGAACCAAAAAAATATGCAACTTGCACTATCTCTTAATCTCGCATCTTTGTTCACAGATCTCCTTGGAATAATTGGAGATGACGGGGTGTTGATTGCCTCTGCTACAGCATTAGGGAATCTGTCAAAAGAATCTAAGAATCTTAGTAAACCACCTCAAACTACCCCTAATAGATTCGGTAGAATTATGTTCTCACGCAAAAATCCTAATGTTGTCACCAAACCTTGTCAGGTCCACGGCGGACTGTGTTCAGCCAAGGACACCTTCTGCTTAATTGAATGCAAGGCGGTGGATAAGTTAGTCACATGCTTGGATCATGATAACAAGAGCGTGATCGAGGCTGCCTTAGGTGCACTATGCACCCTGTTGGATGATGGGGTGGATAGTAATGAAGGCGTGTGGAAACTGTACGAGGCAGGAGGTGTGGAGCTTATATTCAAAGTGTTGATTGAAGATGAGGACAAAGCACTTCAGAGAAAAGCAGTTTGGGCAGTCGAGAGGATTTTGAGGATAGAAGACATGGCCAGAGAGGGTGCCGGTCGTGCAAGTGTAGGTATAGCGCTAGGTCGGGCTTTCCAACTGGGCGATACTGATACCCGGGATATTGCTCGTAAAGCATTGGAGCATATCAAGAGGCTACCAGTGTTCTCTGACATATATCAAAGGTAGATTGCTTCATAAGAAAAGGCAACAAATCAATCAATCAGTGACCTGTCTTTCTGGCTCTGCACCTGCGTACGTACATATAACATGTTTGTTTGAGGATAATGTTTGATTGCAACATGTAGTGGTGGTAAATTTGAATGATGAATGAACTCTGTAAAAAGCAAATTGATGATTCATTTGATTCTTTTATTCATAGACTGGTAAATTTGGTTGTTTCAGTTCTGCTCCTGCCTTCTTTCCATCTTTTATTACTTACTAGTTACTAGTTATCTGATATTTATCTGTCCATTTGTGGGGATATTTTATTTCCCTGTGAATCACTGCAAGACCAAAAGGGACTGCAAAGTACAAACAAATACATTAGGCAGGCCTTCCATTTTGAATATTGGGCCCGGACACATATATGGGCCAGGCCTTCTTCAACATTGGGCCTGGACACATATATGGGCCAGGTATTCTACTTTGAATATTGGGCCCGAACACATATATGGGCCAGGCCTTCTATTTTGAATATTGGGCCCAGACACATATATGGGCCAGACCTTTTACTTCAAGTATTGGGCCTGGATACATATATGGGCCAGGCCTTATAATTCTACCTCTTCGTCCAATCAGATCTAACATCTAAGAGCGAGATGTTGTAAAAATAGATCTCAATATATCTATATTGGTGTTATCCTAAAATTTTTGAGAGCAAATTTCACCTCAATCTCCAACAGATTTCCAAAATATGGATCCCAATACATTTAAACTGGGCCAAAATATGGATCCCAATACATTTGAACGGTCTGGATTTGGCTCTGATTTTGGGAAGTCATATTGGGAGTGCTAAAAATTGGGCCAAAATAGCTCGAATTGGCTCTGATTTTGGGAGTGCTAAAAATAGGGATAGTTGTTTGGGTATTTCTTGGAGAGGTTTTCTCTCTTTAATTCTCAATTTTTAATTTTAAGAGTGTTTTATGACGTCTATGCTCTAAGCAACCTTCCTTCCTCTCCAGTTGATCGAACACCGGGAAGTGCTTCGGGCAGCGGAGTTTTAACTTCTGGACACAGCTTTTTTAATCTATTATGGACAAAATTGTCCTCATCACTACAACACAAATAGCCACTGTTATAAGGGCAATTTCGTCCATTAAATGCCAAAGAGCAGTTCCATAATAAATTGAACGCTGTTCATAGCAGCACCTCCCGAGCGAGCGAGCGAGCGAGCGAGGTCCGGCATGGCTGCCACCGCCACCCTTCCACTCTCTTCCCGCCGAGGAACGCCTCCTCTCCCGCTGCTCCTCGCCCTAACCCTAACCCTAACCCTAACCCTCTCCGTCACCTACCTCCTCTCCTCTCCCCGATCCTCAACCCTCCCCTCCCGTTCCCCGCCTCCATGCGGCGCCCTCCCTTCCGATCTCACGCACGGCCGCTGGTCCAACGCCACCTCCATACGCCAACCCCTCTACGGCGCGTCCTGTCCCTTCCACCGCAACGCCTGGAACTGCCTGCGCAACGCGCGGCCCCGCATGGACGTTATTAACTCCTGGTCCTGGTTCCCCCATCGATGCGCCGGCGAGCCCGTCCCCCGGATCGATCCCGTTAGATTCCTCGACGCCATGCGCGGGAGGAAGATCGGCTTCGTTGGGGATTCTTTGAACGAGAACTTCCTGACTGCGCTGCTCTGTGCGCTCTGGTCCGGAGACGGAAGTGCGCGCAAGTGGAAGAGGAAAGGGGCGTGGAGAGGTGGCTTCTTCCCCAAGTTCGATCTGATTGTCGGCTACCACCGTGCAGTTCTTCTTGCCAACTATACGTGAGCTCTCTTTATCATATGCATGTGATAAACATCTAAGTGTTCATTGAATAACCGTATATAATGTACAAATTTTGTAAGAGTTACATCAATTTTATAACTTTTATATCAATTTTGTGATGTATAAAGTTTATGGACGTCCATAGAATGAATGCTAGGTAGCCTTCAGGGTTATTAAGGAAAATAATACTTGGCTGGCCGGTTGGCTTGTTGTGTGGTAATTTGATGTTCTGTTTAACAAAGCATGATTAGCGTGCTAACTGTTACCGGTATGTAATCAGTATGGTGTCAAGTATAAAAAAAGTGAAACTACGCAGGTTAATATTTGAATCGTGTGTGTCCATTATATAAATTATGATTAATTGATTATGTACTCTGTTTGGTTCCGATAGTTGCCATTGTGATTAAGATTAAGCTTTGGTGTGATCAGTCATTTTGCTTTCGATTTCTGACTTCTTTATAGCTGATGATTTGAAGGTGGATTCCTGTTGAAGAATTGGGCCAGTTTCGAAAAGATGGAATTCAAGGGATTCATAGAGTAGATGTTGATGTGCCAGCTGATGATTGGTCCAGAATCACCAAGTTTTATGACGTCTTGATTTTCAATACTGGACACTGGTAAGTGAAGTCCTTCAAATCTGCCGTCTTTTGTTTAGGTTAACTGTTCTGATCACGTTGCATTGTTTATTGTTTATAATGCATAGGTGGGGCCCAGATAAATTTCCGAAAGAGAAACCGCTGGTTTTCTTTGTGAAAGGGAAACCAATAAATCCCCCTCTCGACATTCATGATGGGCTTAATGTGGTGATTAATAGCATGGTGTCTTTTGTAGAGAGAGAGGTGCCTGAAAGAACCCTCAAACTATGGCGCGCTCAATCTCCTAGACACTTCTTTGGCGGCGAGTGGGACCACAATGGCAGTTGCCTTTTTGATGAACCCCTTAAAGAACATGAGGTAACCCTTTTGTTTTACTCAATTTGTAATGCCTTTCATTTTTCAGCTATTACCATCTGATTGAATGGGTGCAATCAAGAATTTCTTCTGCTTAGTACACTGAAATATGAAAAACATATTTTGACATGTTTAATGATAGTAAATGTTGAATTGTTTCCGACTGCACAAGCCACTGGCATGAAGGCTGTGCATCATTTGCTTATTCATCTATGCATAACAAGTCTATTGTTTTATCCTTCTATTTGTCAAATCTGATCATTCTCTGTATACAGCTAGATTCATGGTTTGATCCGAAGAATAGAGGAGTAAACCGAGAAGCGCGAGAAGTTAATTCAGTCATAAGAGAAGCAATAGTAGGCACGAGAATAGAGCTCTTTAACTTGACATACATGAGTGAATTCCGAGCTGATGCACATCCTGCCATCTGGCTGGGAAAGAAAGATGCAGTCTCAGTTTGGGGACAGGATTGTTTGCACTGGTGTCTTCCTGGCCTACCGGATACTTGGGTCGACCTCTTAACTGCACAAATTTTGCATTACTTTGGTAGATAGTGCTATATGTTCCTTCTCTTGGATCAGGCGATGCAGAAGTTTGAATTTGATGGTCGTCAGTTATTAGTCAATCAGTGTAGTCTAGCACTTACAGAACCTCTCAAGAGACGAATTCGGCTATTCATATTGCTCGAAAGATTCTTTGTTTTGCTATTATTTAGTTCCATTTTGTGTTGCTTAGAATTTGTTACAATTTTGATAGTTTGGACTGTGGAAGGATGACCAATTATCCTTGATTGTCGTAGTGGTAACTACAATATTTAATGCTAATAGTGTTTGTACTATATAGAAGGTAATAAACATATCAATTCAACATTAGTGATGTTATTTATTGTCATTTTTTTCATATATTCGGTGCTCTGTTGCCATTTTATTCGTGATATGCTGAGATAGCTGTATCTGTACAAGAATGTACGTTTATCAGAGGCCTCCTACTGCCTGTGCCAATTTCATTTATAATAAACACAAACTATCACCTTCAGTCCTTTAATATAGGCCAAATTTATAATAAATGTCATATTGTAATGCCGGATGCCTTTCCTCCCTAGGAAGAAATGGGAGGGGTGGTCACTGTCAAGATTTTCAAAAAAAAAAAAAAAAAAGAAATGGGAAGGGTGAATTTAATTTCATTTTTTTTACTTAAAAGAAGAAGCCTAATGTCTTTGATCCGAAAGAATAATTTTAGGCCTGGTACATCTTTCTATCCCCAAAAAAAAAAAAAAAAGACCTGATACAAAAGGCTTCATTAATTAACCTTATATATTCTTTGTCGAAATTATGTGTTTGCTGCAAAATTAAGCCCAGTAGGATTGAAAAAGTCCAGAAATTTTATTGGACTCAAATGAAGAATTTTCTGGCCTAAATTGGGTCGTCTAAATCTAAAGCATTTTGTGGGTGTATTAATTTCAACTTCTGTTGGGACAAAGTTTTCATCTTTGAACTCAAAACTCCAAATTCTGATGCTGTAAATGGGAAGTTTGAAGTTCCCAAACCAAACACTGATTTTATTTGGATGACAAAAAAGCTCAAATTTAAAAAAAAAAAAAAAAAAAAAAACAAAAGAAGTTTTTGTAATGTGTATCTAGTACGAACCACCTTTTTAAATCACTACTGCCCCATTTCCATTGCTGATCCCTTTAATTCATGTCTTTAACACTGATTTTATTATCCAAAGATTTCGTTTGTCTGTGCCTTGTGATCTTTTTTTTCTCCTCTCTAAATGACAATCATGGTGCTCAGAAAGGAGATTGTTAGATAGATAGATGGCTTAAAAGATAAAGTGGCATTCAAAGCACAGATGTGACAGCAAATCAAATCAAAGCCCCTTCCTCATCAAGACTTAAACTTACTAAAGCCTTCTTATTACCTATGCAAAATCACTTTACGTCACGTAAATCGGCGATGTCGATCGCTTGGTTCTTTTTGGTTGGTTGTCCACCTCTGGTTGTGTCCAGATCTGGTTGCAAAAAAGAAGTAAATTTTATATATATACGACTCGATCGAGAGGTTGTAAAGCTCTTGAGGGCCGACGGATACTGATTAATTTGATGAATCGAAGACAAAATTACGAAAATTTGCAGGTAGTCACTGCATAATTTTCTGCTGCCAGATGGGCATGAAGCTTTTCTATAATAATGTCAAAACAAATGGCAAAAGAACAACATGCCAGTATCAGTGGTACAGAATGTTGTACCAAGTAGCTAGTATTAGTCAAGTCTGATACAAATTCTAAACTAAGTGATGGCTTAACAAGGAAGAAACCACACTACTTCAAACACAAAATCAAGAATTAAGCAAATCTGTAGAATCAACCAAATTCATTTTATATCTCTAGCTACTAACTATCTTGAGGCTGAACCAACTTCACTGGAAATCATTCCAGTTTTTGAGTAATACGTAGCGTCCATAGAAAAACCGTCCATAGCGTCCATAGGTTACATTTCGGAATGTATCTATTACATTTCAGAATGTATATATTACATTCTGTACACCTCTATGGATAACTGGATGTATGGATAATATTTCATTGGACGCAAGATGTTTCTCTTGACAATATAAATATGATCACATCTCTGATAAATTAGTGATGCCAAATTAACAAACTCGATCGGTGGGGTCTTCATAATCTGGAACGGAGCAGAATGGGTCCAGAACAGAACATAATGATCACCCCTGGCCCAAAAAGGTTTCAGAAATACACTTCTATTTCTATGTTCTTAGACAAAGAATGTAAATTTTTATTTTTTTTTTCCTTTCTGTTCTAAACATGTAATTTTGTTATTTGGTTTCCCCCTATCACTTCTCTAATATAATTCAACCATTTATATACGAGGGATCCATTGACAATGTCTATTTTGACAATATTGACAATCCCGATTTTTAAAAATTTGAAAAAAATAGTTAGAAATCCTCAAAAATAGAAAAAAAGCTTACGGAGCTATTGTTTAAGTTATAGATTGATTATGGTTCCGATTAGATTTAATTTAAGTGACGTTTGATAGCTTTTCAAAGATCCGTTACAACCATTAAAAAATGTATGAAATTTTGATAAGCCATCAAACAATATCTAAATTGGTTGAAATTTGAAACACTATCAATCTATAAGTTAAATAATACATCCATCAACTTTTTTTCATTTTTAAAAATTTATATGATTTTATTCAAATTTTTTAAAGTTGGCATTGTCAAGATTGTCAAAATAGGTGTTGTCAATGGATCTCTCCTCTTTATATATATGCTTAATTAACAACTTTTTCATTGTTTAACCATTTTAAACATAGCTAATTAAGTGTAATGGCACATTACTACATTAGTGCTACCATGAGGAAAACAGTAAATTAAAGATGGTGTTTTGTCTTTAGTGTAAAAAGAAAAGATTATTCTAAATGGGTATTTAATAACTAAACTAATTAATTAATTAACTATTTAATTACTGGAGAAGGCAGAGAGAGCTTGTAAAAAGTTTCAATCTTGTGATGATGGAATCTGAAAAAGATAAAGCAAGCTAGCTAATTAAAACTTCTTAGAAGAAGAACAACTTTGAACTTATTTATATATATATATATAGTGTGTCTAAAGCAACCATCATCAGAAGCAAGGTTTCTTTGGAGGACAAAGCTAGCAGAAGCTAGCTAGAGAGGAAAAGAGAGAGAGAGAGAGAGATGGCGCCGGTGGGACTACCGCCGGGCTTCCGGTTCCACCCGACCGACGAAGAGCTCGTCAACTACTACCTCAAGAGGAAGATCAATGGCCTCAAGATCGAGCTCGATATCATACCGGAGATCGATCTCTACAAATGTGAGCCATGGGAACTCGCCGGTATGACTTAGTTAGTTAACTATTGCATATATATGTTGTACATGTAATGATCATGAATCATGATGAATCTTTCTCTATATAAATTTCTTATATATATATATATCCTATCAAGCTCGATATCTTATGTTTGTTAACACTATATTTTATATTTTGATCATTTAAAACTAAATATTTTGTGAAATTAAATGATCACTTTATAAGTATATATACAGAGCAAAAATAGGTTTATACAGCTCATTATATTCTTTATATCAAAATTTCGTGGAATATGAAAATTTTTCAGTTTTAGAGATTCTTAAGTATTTGTTTTGAATTTTGACTATACAGTGTGTATATATATATATATATATGCAGAGAAATCGTTCCTGCCTAGCAGGGATCCGGAGTGGTACTTCTTCGGGCCAAGGGACCGGAAGTACCCGAACGGCTTCCGGACGAACCGGGCGACCAGGGCGGGGTACTGGAAGTCGACGGGCAAGGACCGCAGAGTGGTCTGCCAGAGCAGAGCGATCGGGATGAAGAAGACATTGGTGTACTACAAGGGCCGAGCCCCGCAGGGGATCAGAACCGACTGGGTCATGCACGAGTACCGCCTCGACGATAAGGAGTGCGAAGACGCCATGGGGATCCAGGTAACTTCCGATTGATCAGCCATTGATATAGCTCAGATATCTTCCATAGTTTTTTTGAAAGAGTAGTTAGTCCATATAGAAAAACCGTCCATAGTTAACGTCTATAGGTTACATTTCTGAATGCATTTGTTACATTCCGTACAGATGTATAGACAGTTTTTCCGATGGACGCAAGATGTTTCTCTTGTTGAAACACATCCAATTATATAGATATTTGGTTATCTTCCATCTTTTTGTGAAATGAAGTCATGACCTACATTAATCATCCATTATATTATACATGTTTCCCTTAACTTATATAATGAGTCCTGATTTTACAAGAAGCAACTTTAATTATGTTTTATATTTACGTAAAAATTTGTCATGGAGAATGGAGCAATTAATGTACCTAATATATTATATATAAGAGCAACTTAATTCTGTGATGAAAGAAATTGCTAGAAGATATATATATATGTATATACTATATATAAATCGATTATCATTAAAGCAAGAATTACTTCAAGTATTTACATACAAAATAACAATATATTTTTTCTAGTATATCATTTAAGAATAATAATTCAGGTATACAAGAATATTCATACGCGGACAATGGGTGCATGCAAAGTTAGGTTTTTTCAGGCTTTCAACAACTACTCACTTTTCTTTTTAATTAACTGTTCCAATTAATATTCCTTTCTTGTGTACCAACTTACTCAAACGAGACAAAGTTGACTTGCATATATATATCAAATTATTATGAAAGGTAAGTCGTTTTCTTACTTTTGACATATATATTTAGAGTTGTAGAGTTGTTCTTGTATGGATCAGCTAATTAAGCAATCTTTCATTTTGAATCGAGCAGTTCTTATCAAACATCTCCCTTTAATTGTATCTAAAAGACATATTGTGACCATCCGATTATGAAAAATGAACGACCCATATTTCATCTGATCCATAGTAGAATTAGCCATATATTTAACGTGTGTATACAGTATATAACAAAGTGTTATTTAATTAGTAATCTTCCAATTAATGCACGACATAGTACTTACTTAGCATTAATTAATAATTGTATTATTTATACATGTGTAATTTTTGGTTTGTTGACTGAAGCAAAATTAATAACCTTAATTAACTCCAATTCCAATTAATTATTTCATGAATCTGTCGGTGGCTTTCATGCATCTTTATTCCTCATATATACCTTCTCCTGATCGATCTCAAAAGACGAAAAAAAAAAAAAAAAAAAAAAAAACTCATCTTCAAGAAGCTATCATCATTTCTAGCTACTGATTGCATTCTAATAAGTTTAAGGAACATCTTTTGTGTAATCATTTCTGTGAGTTAATTAGCGGTATCGATATCGAGCTAGAACATCTTTTGCGTAGCAACAACAAAATACAAGTGCCACACATATATACAATTCCATAGAAGTACATGGTATATATGTATTATTTAATTTAATTTCTAAGGAGAGATCGATCCATTTACAATGTCTATCTTAATGACGACCTTTAAAAGAAACCACTAAAATTTCTCAGAAATAAAAAAAATTTATACAATTATCGTTCAAAGTATACATTAATTAATTATATTTTCAATTATATACAATTTTGTTTGATAGTTCTTAATTAAAAGACTCATTAAATTACAGCCATTAAAAAGTATATAAATTACTTATAAGTTCATAAAAGTTATTATAGATAAAAAAAAAAAAATTAGATGTACTTTTTAATTTACACATTGATAGTGTTTCAAATTTTAATCAATTTGAACTTTTTTATGAACTTTTATGAACTTTTTTAAAATTTTATAAAAATCTAGTATTATCATTGGATCCCTCATTATATTTTGGCTAGAGTCTTTAAAAAAAATTAAATAGATGCGCATTGTAGCTCTCGTAGTCAAAAGTGCTATATATATATGTTGTAGAAACCACACGAGGGATATTTTACTGAGTCCCTTAGGATTTTTTTTTAATTTTTTTCTTTTCTTTGAGTAAAACTATTAGGATATTTAATCAACATCTTCTAAATTAAATCTTCTTAATTTCTTATCAATTTTTCATGAAGATACTCCTTTTAATTTTTTGCCATAATTATTCATGCATACAAGAATAAGATCGACATCTTAACAATCATTAAAGCGCATCGATTATATATATAAAAAAAAAAAGTTGCATTTTATTTCATATATATGCTACACATAAATACTTTATAAATTGAAGGGAAAACAATTGAGTATTACTTAGTGATAGAATATTTGTGCATAGCGTCTATAGGTTACAAAACTAGATCTATCTGTTACAAAGTCAGATGTATTTGTTATATTATGAGTGTGTTTATGAACGTATGAATACATTTTTAACGGAGACAATATGTTTCTCAGGATTCCTACGCTCTATGCCGGGTATTCAAGAAGAACGTGGTGGTTTGCACCGAGATAGATCAGGAGCAGCAAGGGCAGTGCAGCGTCACGGTGGTCGCTGACACGCCGCCAAAGGTCGTGAGCATATCGAACGACTACGAGTCGACGGAGTCGCCAGCAGACATGACGACGGTCGGGTCCTCCTCCTGCGCCGACGAAGACGACAAGGACGACTCCTGGATGCAGTTCATCTCGGACGACGCCTGGTGCTCGACTGTCTCCAGCAGCAACATCATCGACGTCGTCGGCGGCACCGACGTCGAGACGACGTCCTGTGTGGTTTGAGGATTTTTTTTTTATTTTTTATTTTTTTGAAATTTTAATTTTATCCCTCAATTTTTGGATGGGGCTGCATTGTTTGATGCATGCCAAAATTAATAAGGTTTGTGTTTAAGGAAATAAATAAGGATCGAGCTACTGAAATTAGGGTTTCCTTCAAATTTGTTAATTTGGAAACTCACGGTTAATTGCTCGTTGGTTTAAGGCTCATGAAAATATATATGTGTGGTTGGAATTGGAAATTTGGAATCCTCTTTTTTTTTTTCTTTTTTTTTATTCCTTTTCTTTTCATTTAAAAGGTGCCAATTTTTCCATTTAATTATTAATCCATGTAAGATTTCGTTATGTATAAATTATAATTGTGTACTATATTAATTAACTATGTAATTAATAAGTTGTCTGGGTTTTGTATTTGTTGTCTCAATTTGTTTTTGTTTTATATGTTAATTAACCACTCGTTCCTTTTTGTGAAATGAAGTGTAAATAAATTCGCATGATGCAGGGAACAGAGTGCAAAACTAAAATTTAAACATAATCAATCTGTAATTTGAACCTAACAATTAAAATTCAAAAAAAAGGGGGCAACAACTCTATTTGTTACAACTTACAAAAGACCATTGTATAATGCTTAGTTTTAGGAAAATGAAAATTGCATGTTGTCGCAAAAGAACATTTCCATTGCACTTGCAAATTAAGCATTTTATTAGTACTCATCCTCCAACGTACTGCATTATGCAGTTCACGACGTCAGCCGTTGGATCGTCTTGAGATCCATGCTTACACGAATCTCGAGACAATCCGACGACTGACGTCGTGAACTGCATAATTCAGTACGTAAGATGATATGGATTCTGTTGTGCATATGATGACAATAAAGTGGCTCTTCTAACATGTTAATCCAGACTACTATAAATCATAATTATTAATTATTTCCGGTTCATCTATTCACTTATTATTTTTCAAATTTGTGATTAAATTATTTTATCAGGGAGAAAAAAATAATATTATATATAATAAGATGTAGAAGAATAACTAAAAATTATATAAATAGTTGTAACATTTAAGTTTTTGTATGGCTTATAAGTTTTTTATTGTAGTTTCATTTCATTATATCACGCGGAGTCATTAAGCTTCACTCTAGCTAGATGCGTGAAATAATCTAAGTAATAGGTAGCGTCCACCCTTTTTATTTATCCATCGGTCCACTATATCTTCAATGAACAAATATTATTTTTCAGTAAACATTTATAACTTTCCGATTAATAAATATCATTTCTAGTGAACAGATACATTACGATTTCCAATAAACATATTTATCGACTGTGCTAAGCACATAGATGCACATAAGTGTGTCAGACTGTAAGAGAGATGGATGGATGGATGACCTATTTTATAGGTTGCACTCTGCATGTTTCTGATAATCTAATCTGAATATAGTGGGAGATGCGTATGTGTATGTGAGATTTTGATAATCATTGCAATTCTTTCCCCTCAAAGTGCAATTTAATCGTAAGGTCCTTCCATGGGTTGAAATTTTGTGTGGGTTAAGACACTTCATTCACAAGTGCAAACTCTCGGGAAAAAGCATTTGTCATACACTCATACTGTTTGTTACTTTATTCTCGTTCACAAAAATTGTTCTACAGTTTATTAATGGACGGTCCATAGAAGTAATAAACAGTATAACAAATGAATCACATTCACATATGAGCACAGACGTAACAGTTACACTCATAATATAATAGACCGTGCATCAGGCATGAAGTTTCTGAAAAATTTTTCTCACCAAACATGCCCTCGATGTTATTTTTCCATACGCGCATCGTGACTGATCCATGAGATCATATATATATATATATAGTTGTACCCTTTTAAAGGTGCAAATTATTTTTCTTGTAATTAAGATATGATACAAGTGATAATTAAGGAGTGCTCATCCTCTGTAGCGCTGCATTGTGTAGCGCAGGATGTGAACCGTTAGATCATCTCGGGTCTGTGCTAGCTCGAATCTCGAGATGATCCAACGGTTCACATCCTGCGCTACACAATGCAGCGCTACAGAGGATATGATACAAGTGATAGTAAGTCATATATAATGTTGTGCCAGATTGATTGCGAGCGAGCCTCGTGATAATAATATCGACAGACAGACAGCAACCCTTTTCTTTTTCTTTTTTTTCTTTCTCTTTTTCCCTTTTCTTTTCTTTTCTTTTATTTTCCATTCCTTCTTAAACGCCGATCCCTAGGCAACAGATAATATTGACTGCTGCTTTTCTTTTCTTTTCAGCCTTTCTCATCATCATCATCATCTCCTCTCAATCTCATTGACTGCCCTGCTCCAGATATACTGTCAGCTCACTCAGCTCTTTCGGTAAAAGGTTTTACCAAGCTCACCTAGCTCACATTCACAATGTGCTTCAATGTGGATTGTATACCTTGAGATCACTTTGATTCATGTGTGAATGTTCCATTGTTTAGTTAGCCAACCTGTTGCATCAGTGTGTTGTGCACACCAGGTGTTTGATCTATTGCTTCTGAGAGAATTCTGTATGCAACATCAGCTAGCACTTGTTGTAATAATGGTCCTGAATGAAAGTTACTTGATCAGAAGTTATGTAATGTTCATGTTAATGTTAATGTTAATGTTCCGCCTTATTATTTAAAAAAAAATCCACCAAATTTTTTTTTTTTTTTTGAGATAAAGATGAGGGTCAAGCCACTCAAATTTAAATATCTATAAAAGACCCACAATCCGGGTTTCAAACCCACGACCTCCACACAGAAAACGTTGCCCTTAACCACTAGACCGAAGGCTGGTTCTTAAGATCCACCAAAATTGTTCACTGCCAATTAATTCTGACCGTTATGACCGTATGGGGTAAGTAATAGGCTATTGATGATTCAGTAGAAGCAAGTTCTGGTTCCTGTGTCATTCTCTTCGCAAAGGCTAATGTGCTGGTCCTGTTGTCACATAATTGTTTACCGCAAATTTAATCGTCTCGTACTTTACAAGCTAGCTACATAGGACCAGCACATTATCACCGGCAAAGTAGAATGCCGGGTGTTACCGCGTGTAATGATGATAAGAGAATCCTGAAAAGAGAAAAGGGACGGCTACTTGTAGCGAGGGCTTTGAATCCTTTTGTGTTGAGTACTAAAGTCTAAAGGAGAACGGAGAAAAAAAAGGGGGGTGAGGAAGAAAGAAAGAGAGAAAGGAAGAGAAATAATGGCACCGGTGGGTCTCCCGCCAGGCTTTAGGTTCCACCCCACGGATGAAGAGCTTGTAAATTACTACCTTAAGAGAAAGATTCATGGCCACAAGATCGAACTCGATATAATACCAGAGATTGATCTATACAAGTCTGAGCCATGGGAATTATCAGGTATATATATATATATCCTTCATTGAAAACTATATATCTGTCTTCAGACTTATTAGTCATGTGTCAATTCAATATGATTTCCCTGTATATATATGTGGCTATATGTTTCATGAGCATGATTATATATATATACCTTATTCTTGTGAAATGGGTACAAGTGAAAAATGATGAACACGCTTGTTCGATCTCGTACATATATTTGATATGTTTACTGAATGTTTATGCTTCCATTTCCTTCTTTTATTGATCAAACATTACCCCTTTTTCTGATTTTTTTTCTTATGTAGATAAATCATTTTTGCCGAGCAGGGACCCAGAGTGGTACTTTTTTGGCTTGAGGGACAGGAAATACCCTAATGGCTTTCGAACAAATCGAGCTACTCGATCTGGCTACTGGAAGTCAACCGGGAAAGATCGAAAGGTGTACAGTCAGAACCGACCTATTGGGATGAAGAAGACGTTAGTGTACTACCGTGGCCGGGCTCCACAAGGAATACGAACCAACTGGGTTATGCATGAGTACAGACTCGACGAGACTGAATGCGAGAATACCATGGGAATTCAGGTTTCATCTCATGCTTAATTAATTATTTTATTTGTGGGTGCTTTCAAAGGAAATTCTATTCGATCACTGAAATTGTAGCCATCAAATGTAAGCCAGCTTCAATCTACTCTTTTTTTTTTTTCTTGGCACGACGAACAAAAACTTAAAGCTTGCATGACTGTTTTTTCTATGTGAAAGAGCAAAATACCTAATAGACATTAGGTTATTTCTCTCTTCATGAAATTGTTTCTTAATCCGCCTTTGTGCCGCTTGTTAATAGATGTTTTTAAAACTATCAATTTAAAACTGACTGTGCTTTGAGGGCATCATGGATTCATGGTCCTGTGTACCAGTCACCATTACTGCAAAATTCTGGTTACCGTTCTTCCTTTTTTTTTTTTTTTTTGAGCAATCCCTTGTTTGTTGTTCTACAAAGTCTTGTTATCTGGAACTTTTAAATAAAGAAAAAAATTGGAAGTCTTGAATCCCCCTAAGCCCCCAAATTCTTGTTTCTCAAGTATTTTCTCTTTATCCTTGTATTTAAGCAAGGTACTTTATGAAATATATTGTCAACAAATCAGACTAATTTATCTATACTTATATATGAATACAGCCATATATCAGACATGATCACATAGAAACTTGTGTTACAAAATTATTTATCCAAACTTCTGTGTTCATCATGAAAGTTTGTTAAAGAATTACGACAGTACTGCAGTGCCGAAATCAGTTATTTCAGCAAGATACTTCTAGATAGGAAAATTATGTTATTCAGAAAGTGAGAACTACGATATTGATGATAGCATAGAATAGAACTTCTTACTATCAAAGGATGCAATGAACCAAAGCAGTAATCAAAATAGAATTGGCAGCAGCAGCACTAGTTATGAAGTTTTCCTCCAATTTTTATGCATATTACCTTTTGTTACGCTGTATATATTAATCCACTAAATAAGTTATTACATAAGCTAATGCAGTTTTGTACTCTTTCCGTATGTATATTATTTTCTTAAACAGTTGTATGAACCCTTTCTATCATTTGAACCACACCGTCACTGCCACCGACATTCATTACCCCCAAACACACACACACATACAACCCCCTCCCTCTTCTTTAATTAGTCCTTTGTACTTAACAGATCAGATCAAAGTACAAATCTTCCAGAAGACTGAATCAGAAATGACAGCTTCATACGTCGTTAGTGCATGGTATGCATGAAAAGCTAGGGTTTTCTCCTCTTAGATCATCCATTATCCATCAGAAAAGAAAAAGAAATCGTAAAGTATTTGTTGCTTCCTCCGGCCCCTTGTGGAGTTGGAGTACTTCTAAAGTGGCATCTGCTGTTGCTTTCACTATATATTCAAGTAAGACATATTTGGACTGCTTTGGGACAAACTTAGTATTGTAATCAGATCATAACAATCCCCACATTGTTAGATTTGCTTTACAAGTTATGACTAGAGCAGACATAATCTATTAGTCCTAACATGGTGCTGTTACCTTAAAGCTTAGATGGTTGCATCTTATGTCGGCTGCTTTTCGGCTTTTCACTTTGTTTTTTTTTTTCCTTTTTTTTCTTTCCTTCTTTGAATACATCTCTCTCTATACCCATATTCATGAAGAGTTTGCTCTTCCTACACACAAAAACACACTCAGTTTTTCTCCCCTGCATTCCCAATTCTTCTTGAAATTCTATTGGCATAAAAATTGGTAATCAAGCTATCTTTTGCATTCTATAGCATGAGAACAAAATGTTCAATCGGCTCGCAGCACGGTGATGACTGCTCAAGATCTGCCTTTTATGCAGAAAAGATTATGAGTGTTATCTGATCTCTCTTGTCCAATTGCGAAGGTAAAACAATCCCTTCATTGCATCTAGAATTACATGTCTTTTCTATATATGGCAGGATTCATATGCGTTATGCCGAGTATTCAAGAAAAACGTGGTGGTATCCGAAACCAAGACGCAAGGAGACTGCAGCCTAACAACAGCAGAGGCAACTCCCGAAATGCCTCCCGCATTTGACGCCATCACAGCGGATGTTCAGATCGGATCTTCATCGTGTGCTGATGAGGACGAGAAAGACGACTTGGCGTGGATGCAGTACATAACTGACGGCGGAGGCGAGGCGTCCTGTGTGGCTCTAGCTGACCAATGTTGATGTGTTTTGCCTGTAGCTTGCACTTTTGTTTAAAAAATTGTACGAATTGGACATACTGTATGATTATATATATATCATGTTAAGTGTACTGATAGTTGAATGTTTTGTTAATATACAGTTGCTGGCTTGGTTTTGATGTATAAGCTAAGCTGTTGCCAGAGTTTAGAGTCCTATTGTCAACTAGCTGCATACGCGCTGCGCCGCGTCTTACTAAATATTAGTTTGTTATCGCTTTTATTAATAATATTAACATCAAGTGATACAAATATTCTTAGAAATTGTTGGAACATTTAATCCCGATAAATTATATTATATTTCAATATATATAAGATTCCTTTGTTCATAAAATAAATAGAAATCACTTTTTTCTAGTTTTTAGAATATTTACCAAAAATGGAAATCATGTTCGAAACGTATTCCTTGATGTACCTATTGGATATCTAAATTGAAAAAAAAAAAGTAGATAAATAAATAGAATTTTGATATGCATGCTAATTTTTGAACATACAATTCATATAAAAATGTCCATTTTTATTTTACCCCACGATTTACATAAAGTTTTGCTTGTATAGTAATGTAAATTTTTTTTTTCAAAAAATATAGATATTGCATTTCTTGTAGCAATAGATAGATTGACTATCATAATTCAATTAATCTAAGTATCGTTTGATATTTTAGCAATCTAAAATACCAAAATTTATTTTGAATATTTTCTAATATTTGTAAGACATATAATTTTGATTTCTATCAGTGCTATAATATATACCCATTAAAACGATTTTGGGAACATATTAGCATTTTTTCTTGGTTTAAATTATATATTTTTGAAGTGCCTTGGAGATAATTTGGGGTGCAATTTGAGATCCTATTAGCAATGTCCTTGTTTTCTTTTTTCATTGCTCCTGCAACGCATGTGGTTGCATGTAAATCTTAGTGTGATTCCTTTGAAAATTTGGGTATGTGTGGTGTAGAGGACCAAGAGACAACAAAAAAATAGCATTGACTCGGATCACCAAGAACCCAGTCCGTAGTTTCTAGAGAAAAGGCAGCACATCCGACCGTTCATTCGGGTGTGCCTGATAACCTGTTCAACTGCAAGGGAAGATTTTCATGGATGCCAAAACTATTGATCATCTCTACCACTATCTAAACAGTCAAGTTATTTTTACTAATATCCAAATTAAGTGCGTGAGTTCAACTTGCACCATATAAGTCCTTTATGTGTTATCTAACAGCCAAGTTATACAAAAGCCAAGTTACACAAGCAATGGATAGAAAGTGGGCAGGTTGATATAAGTCTAAAGGGCATAAGTACAACTTGCGCCTTTTGATTCGGACATTTATGAAATTAATTTAACTGCTTAGATAATAGTGTAGTTACTTTATGTGCTATCTAACAGTCAAGTTATACAAAAACTAAGTTATACAAGCAATGGATAAAGGATAGGCAAGTTGATATGAGTCTAAAGAGCATAAGTACAACTTACTCCTTTTGATTTGAACATTTAAGAAATTAATTTAAGCAGACAATAGTGCACTTAAAATAGAAAGTTTGGGAATATATAAAGAGGAGGGATCCATTGACAATGCTTAAAATGACAATCTTGACAATCAAGATTTTAAAAAAATTGTAAAAATAGTTAAAAATTCTTAAAAATAGAAAAAAATTTATAGGGATATTATTTAACTTGTAGATTGATTATGTATCAAATTATATTCAATTTAAGTGACGTTTGATAACTCTTTAAAGCTCATTAAATTTTAACCGTTAAAAAATGTATAAAATTTTGATAAACGATGTTCAAATTGATTAAAATTTAAAACACTATTAATCTATTAGTTAAAGAATGCATCCATAAAAGTTTTTTCATTTTTAAGATTTTTTATGAATTATTACAAATTTTTCAAAATCAATAGATCCCTCCTCATATATAAAACCTTTCCTCTACAGGAATTCTGAAAACCTCTTACAAATTAGCACAAAGAGATTCCACCGTTCATTTGGGTGTGCTTGCTTGATAACCCTATTCATCTAAGGGAATTCTGAAAACTTCTTACAAATTAGCACAATTATGGATTATGGATATAGATATGGAATTGTTAATGTTTCTAAATTTTACTACAAAAGGAAAAAACAGATGCTTGGTACTCACTCACTACTCAGGCACCCAAGTACCAGAATCCAGAAATATGATTTATGAACCAGCAGAAATTAGCAAATTAGAAATTTAAAATTAATGATGCCTGATTACACAAACCAAGCCCGCAAGATTATTGATTCTGACAGAATAGTTGAATCTAAACATCTCAGAACGGTTTATACAATATGTGACTGAATCATGAAGAAATGTATCTGAATTTTCAACAATTTAACCAGCTGGTTTAATGGGAAATAAACCGTTCTTCAAATTCTCAATCTAAGCAGCTCAAAATATGAAACAAATCCATGTCACAACATCTAGGCAGCAATAGCATGAATACTAATTTCCATTGAAAGGTTTCCAAGTTAGACAACCAAACAAACATTTCAAGAGATTCGACACAGAGCTTTTTACAACCAAAACCCTTCTACAGTGGCACCAAACCCTAACCCTAACCCTAACCCTAGAAGAACCTAACCACCGAACCCGTACAGGGTCCTTCCCTGGCGCTTGAGGGCATAGACAACGTCCATGGCCGTGACAGTCTTCCTCCGGGCGTGCTCCGTGTAGGTGACGGCGTCCCTGATGACATTCTCGAGGAAGATCTTGAGCACGCCGCGGGTCTCCTCGTAGATCAGCCCGCTGATGCGCTTGACACCGCCACGCCTGGCCAGCCGCCGGATCGCCGGCTTGGTGATGCCCTGGATGTTGTCCCGGAGCACCTTCCTGTGCCTCTTCGCTCCTCCCTTGCCCAGCCCCTTGCCGCCCTTTCCACGCCCAGACATTGCTGTTGAATCGTAAATGAAAACTCGCTAAAGAAGATTTCAGATTTGAATTGAATTGAATTGAAATTTGGGGTATTTATGGATTGAGGTTTGAGGGTTTTGAGCGCGGAGGGGACGAAATTCTCCTCAGGAGAGCGATCCGTGGGATGTCGATTGGAAACGTTGGATTTGGGATGGACGGCTGGGATGGGGTTTAGGATGTTGGTGCGGATCGATGACGTGGGATGCTGTGGGCCGTTCGTTGGGTCGTTTTGTGTTTGTTTTTGTGGTGGGATCGACTTTAAAGTTTAAGTTTAGTTTTTAAGTTTAATCCTCTTGTCAGGTGCCTGCCTTTGCCTGCCTGGGCTTGGAATCCTTATTGGGCCTGGATCAGAGACGCACCCAAAAGACAAATGTGTTTCTATATGGCATTTTGTTGGTTTCAGCCTTTCAGGCTTGGTCCACTCCATTACAATTTTAGAATTTGCAAGTCCACAGAAAAACATTTGGAGAAACGGAAATCATTATTAGTATCTTTAATTCTTTATTCCTGTCATTGTAAAGCTTTAGTTTATCAAAGTTCTCATATTTCTTCTACAGCACTTCCAAGAGTAGAGAGTTCCAACTGCGTTTAAGTGAAATAGAGATGACCTTAGCACAAGAAGGTTTTTGTTTCTCCCACAATTTGAATCTAGGAGTTAGACTATTATACTAACATTAGCTGACGCCTCAAAATTTATATTATGGTGTCTGAAATCACAATTTATAGTACTCAATAAATTCTTTATATGAAGGTATTAGGGAACACAAAAAAAATTTCATTTTCAGAATTTTCTAGGTATTTGTTTTGTATTTTTGAAAATAGTATGTACAAACGTCAATGTTTTATTAATATTTATGAACTATTTTCTAAAATTCAAATTAAATACTTAGAAAACTATAAACATGAAAAATTTTTGTATTCCCCAATATTTTTATATAAAGAATTTCTTAAGCACCATAAATCATAATTTTGGACACGATAATATAAATTTTAAGGCTTTAGCATTTCAGATGGAAATAGTAACATTAGTATAATAATCTAGCTCTTGAATCTAGATATCATGTGTGGTAAATTTATCAATAAGATACATTTTACCAAGCGAAATATTAATTTGTCGAACTTGCAATTACATCAACTACTAACATCTATTCGGTTACCATTTATTCATAATTCATGAATTTGATCATATATTTACTCTTTCCTATTCCTAACAATAACAAATGCACCACACTTACCAACCGTTTGGCAACATATCACAGCTTTCTTATACAGCACGCCTTTTTCTTTTTTTTTTTTTTTCTAATAATTCATCGTGTTATTATCAACTAACAATTTCATGTGTATTATTGTGTCACGATAATTAATCGTGTATGCCAAAAACTAAAGAACCTATTAAACACACAATTATTCGTTTTGTTGTGAATGTGTTTCAATATTTTAAAATCTTGTAAATCAATTTGCTTTTTAATGTACTTGAATGAAATATTTTAATTCAATGTACTTTTTAATGTGCTAGAACTGATGTAGTCAATAAAATTATCTGAATTTTATCATGTTTTAATGCTTGCAATGTTGTAATTTATATCAATTCAAACGGAACAAAAATTTTCGTTTTGAACGTTCTACCGTTCAATTGAAACTGAACAGAAACGGAAAAAAAATTTGTGCCGTTATCCAAAACAGAATGGAAACAAAACAAGGCATTTCTGTTTCCGTTCTGAGCGTTTGCCACCCCTAGATCGGAACAGTGTTCTTTCCTAGTAATTTGGTCATTATTTTGAACTCTGCGTACATGATAAATGTCTTTTTTTTTTTAGATAAAGATGAGAATCAAGTCACTCAAATTTAAATATATATAAAAGACCTCCCATCTGGTTTCAAACTTGCGACCTTCTACACAGAAAGCATTGCTCTTAGCCACTAGACCAAAGGCCGGTTCTTCTTATACTAGTAAAGAGCCCCCACGCATTGCTTTGGGCTGAAATTGTTATTTCTTATAATAAATTTGTAAGATAATATATAATGAGTCTTATATTGAGGAAATTGATATGGGCCTTAAATTTTAATGGGCTAAGACATTAACGTCAACGGGCATTAATGTAAATCAACGGTCCTGATCTATCTAAGAAAATGATCAATGGCTCAGGTTTCTTATTTGGAGAATATAGCCTTTCATGTCATTTTTTCCAATATTCTTTTATATGTAGTAAGGACTTATCAAATTATTTTGAAAAAAGAAAAACTGAAAAATTCAACGGCTCAACGACTGCCGGTCGTGACTCGTGAGTCGCAACTTGTTCTCGAAAAAAAAAAAAAAAAAGAGTCGCAACTCGCAAACAAGACAAGACTTTGACTACAGTTTGTTATTGTTGTTACTTGCTTTCTTGGCACCTCTTTTCTTTCTGTCTTCACGTTGCACGTTAGGTTACAGAAAAAAAAAAAATGAAAGGAAATTTTGTCTAACTACTCATGAACTGTGATACTCGGAATTAAGGCCGGTGCGTGAGCAGCATGACACAATTTTTATCAACTTTTGCTTCATATATAGCCATAATTATTAAACGATAAGAACTAATACAACCATGTAAAATGAAACAATAACATGTAGAGTTCACACCTACTAAGTAGGTCACCCGTCCACTTCTCTTACAGTTCTGACACACCACATGCACCCATGTGCTTATCAAAATTGTATAAATGTTAACTGGAAATCATAGTTTATCTGTTCACTGGAAAATGATCATATCTATTATTCAGAAAAATATAAATATTTACTGAAAAATAATATTTGTTCATTGAAAATACGGTTAGACCGGTGGATAAGTAAAAGTGATGAACGCTGCTTACTATAAAATGAATTCAGATTGAGTTCCAACCTCATATTGCGGCAATTCCCAAAACGCCATTGAAAATCAAGAACAAAAGTGCAGCAATAACAGATGGATTAATTATTTATTCTGGCTTTTCTTTCAAATAAAGGATGTCCGTCGGTGTTCCATCTGCTGCTTGATTAATGTTTCTAGAGATCATATCAAGACATGTGGAAATTAGAGGGATCAATGATCATTGTATAATTTATACATGTTGAGGGATCAATCAATGATTGTCATATTAGGAAACATCTTGTGTCAATTGAAAAACCGTTCATACATTCAAAGATGTGTACGGAATGTAACAAATATACTCTAAAATGTAACAGATACATCTGAAATGTAACCTATAGACGCTATGAGCAGTTTTTCTATAGACGTTAGGTATTACTCATATTGAATACTCAGCTAGAACTCTACATTTTTTTTTTTTGTAGTCTCCTAAAGATGAACCTGTATTTTTTCTTTTATCTTCTTCCTTTTTTTTTTCTTTTTTTTTTTTAATGTAGGATGAACCTGTATTTTCAAACAAGGATGATAGTTACCTCATCATCATCAATAGAGTTGAAAGGAAACTTATCCGGCAGATAAATTCAATAGGTCCAAATATGATGATACATTGAATATATCATTAGTGGTACCATATAGTTTGACTTGGTAGAACGAACTAATTAATTAACTTAATTGATATTAAGAGTTGAATAATTATATCAATAATTATTCAACTTAAAATATATTGTGTTTAAATGGAATAAAATTGAAAAAAGAATGATTTAAAGTAGAATTTTATTTACCGAATTGAAAAATCTAAAAAAAAAACAAAAATATTGATCAAGCGAGTTTAGAGACAAGTAGAGACCACAGCCGCAATCTTATATTTGCTTTGTACCTCACAGAAACCTGAATTGGGGTCCAAAAAAAAAAAAACAGAGAGAAAAGGTCGCCAGTTAAAAAGAAAAAAATGTAATAAAAAAAAAGTTAACAATGAGGATTGAGGAGCAATAATAAATAAATTAAATTAAAAACGTTGGTTGTCAAAACAAAACTGATTTGGTTATCAATTTATCATCCACCTTTTTCTTCCGGGTGATCGATGTCACCTGACGGATTGAATCCGATCTCGTCAAATACCGGCTCTTCTTTGATGGTTTTTGGGTAAATTCTGAGGCTTTTTAGATTTTAGATTGTGTAGAATTTTAAGTCGTCTTCTTTCTTATTTTCTTCACTTTAAATACCAACTTTGTTGAAAAAAAAAGATAATAATTTATGATTGATTAGGGGAAATGATGAAATCCATTCCAATTAATTACAATCAAACTGTAATTCTTTTCATGTTTAATTAATAATGACTTGATTGTTGAGAAATCCGATATGTGGAAGAACTAGCCTTTGGTCTAGTGGCTAAAGACAACGCTCTCTGTGTGGGAGGTTGCATGTTCGAAACCTAAATAAAAGTCTTTTATAGATATTTAAATTTGAGTGGCTTGATCCTCATCTTTATTAAAATTTTTATTTAAAAAAAAATGTGGAGCTTTTATGAACTCAACCCATTTATTTTCGACAAAGTAACATTAAAAGTTTGCTTTGTACGAATTATTTCGAACAAATTAAGGCATTTTTTTAAATTTTCACGGATCAAGTTCGCGGACAATAACTACACACTTTGGTGCATATAAGTTCAAAAAACAGAACAAAAGCATCTTATCAAGATATGACAACACATAATTATATGACACTGATTTGTGTGAGAATTTATGAATCACAAAACTTGTAAAATTCGAGAAATCGTTGTTGGAATAAAAAAGGGAGGAAGCGGAAGCCAACTTATAGCCAAGTGTAACGAGGGTGATATAAAGTTATAAATGTGGGTGGCAGTTGATGCCCGTAAATCAATACAAGATTGGGATTGATATATATCACCTGCTCATTTTATATATGATGATATGATCTAAATCAATAGCTACACAAAAATAATAGCAACAACACCCAAAAAAAATAATATTTTTTAAAATTTTCATCAATTGTTTTTCTTAAGGAATCATTTTAAAAATTAATTTTCGATATTTAATTTGATAATTTCCTAAATCCTAATAGTTGTAGGCGCGCGTGTGGTCGGACTTTCCTCACCGGCGGACTACAAATTCAGACTTCCAGTAAAATATTTAAACATATGAAACTGTGGTTTCGGGAATTTAAGGATGTTGATTGTTGAAGCAATTGGATCCACATATTTTTTTCCGCTGAAAAAAGAAAATTCAAAGTTTCTATGTTTGGATTAATTTCAAAATTTTGAATTGGGGAAATAAAATAAGCGGAAGGGAAATGTCAAATACTCAAATGTGAGTTTTATGGGGGCTCGACGGGTACCGTGTAGCAATTTCACGAGTCGTATAATCCTAGGCACATTCCGTTGGAAACAAACGGCGATCATCGTTCTACCGCCGTTATTTGCCTGCACCGGGAGCAAACTCCCTGCGTCTCGCCAGGTGTAGCCTTGTAGACGCTTTCGTTCGTGAACCAGAACCATCGAATATTTTATTCGGCCTTCCTCTCCGTCCTGCCACAGCAAGTCAAATATCCCGGAAACATTTCCGTAAACCCAGTCCACCATAACTTCATACACCTTGCCCTATTCCATCATCTGTGGGACCCACATATCAGTGGGAACTCCCAAGCAACATACCTGTAATAGACCTTCACAGCCCCTGAATGGTGCAGGTGATAAATGCGTACGACCATCGCACCGTCCGCTTATAAAAAAGCCGAAGCATCCCTTTTCCATCATCATCAGAAGCAGCTCACTCTCTCCGATTGATTCCTTTTCGTTCCATTCTATTCCGATTGTTATCTTCTTGCGCTCCTCGGAAGCCTCTCGATCTCTGTTCTTCTTCCTCTTTCTCTCATGGCTGCTGCCGCCGTTTCCTCCGACGCTAAGCTCGAGAAGCTCGGCCCCGCTGTCTCTGCTCTCGACCAGATCAGGTCCGTATATACGCAACTTGTGTTGTTCATGCCTTGATTCGATGATGCGATGATTCCACGATCAGATCAGTTTGTTACCATATCTTATCTTAATCTTAAACTCTTTTGTTTCGGTTTCTTTGATTTGTCAGCGAGAATGAGAAGTCCGGATTCCTCAACCTCGTCACTCGCTACCTGAGGTAAGCAGATCGCACGACATCCGAATTGCTTGATTCGTAATTTCATATCATGCTTCCTGTTCTTTTCCCTCCGTTTTTTGCTTGTTTTGATTAATTGGAGTGTCGATGTTATTCTGCAGCGGTGAGGCTGAGCAGATCGAATGGAGCAAGATCCAGACTCCCACTGACGAGGTTGTCGTGCCGTACGACACCCTTGCCCCCGCACCCGAAGGTTCGATCCGTCAATCTCTCTCTCTCTCTCTCTCTCTCTCTCTCTCTCTCGTTAACAGCTTTTGATTGATTGTTAAAGGTTTTGCCTTTCTGGTTCAATCAGATCAGCATCAGTCATCAGACATTCTTATCTGAGGGTGTTTGATCATGAAAGTCGTTAATTCCTCATGCATCAATCGCCTCTAGCTTATTTATTATTCAAATCCAGCTAAGGTTTCCTTAGACATTCGCTGTGATCTCTGTTTCAATGCTGATTCTGTAAGAGAAACATCTTGCGTCCATTGAGAATGCATCCATACGTCCATAGACACACTCAGAATGTAACAAATACATCCGATTTTGTAACAAATAGATCTGATTTTGTAACCTATGGACGCTAGGTATTACTCATTTTGTAACGTATTACTTTTGGATCTGTATCTGATCTGGGGACAAGAAAATTGACTTGTTATTTTTCTTGGAGCATAGATCTCGAGGCCACAAAGAAGCTTCTGGACAAACTGGTGGTGCTCAAGCTCAATGGAGGCCTTGGAACCACCATGGGATGCACTGGCCCCAAGTAAGTCAAACATTCATTTTTGATGCTTACTTGCCACCCTCACTCTTAAATATTTACAGGAAACTATAGAAACTTGCTCCTAGTGATATAATCAGTGTGTTGGTTATGAAAATTGTGTTCGACTGTGCACTCTATTCACATACCGAAGATAAAGTTTTAGTCTAGGACTTTATTTTTGGATTGTATACCGATTCAAAGGACGCATTAAGCATCAGTTCCAATACATGCAAGATAGGGTCTTACTGAATTGCTGATTATAAAAAGTGCTCCAGTTATTGATATACACTCTGAATGCTGCTGACATCATTTGTATGAATCTATTTGTGCAGATCTGTTATTGAAGTTCGTAATGGCTTCACATTTCTTGATTTGATTGTTATTCAAATTGAGGTATCTTCAATGTTTTCGGTTCAATTGTGGATCTAGTTTTTTTTTTTTTTCTTTTATAAGAACTAAATACTGATTAAAGTATTCTCTGCAGTCCCTTAACAAGAAGTACGGATGCAATGTCCCATTACTGCTGATGAACTCTTTTAACACTCATGACGATACTCAGAAGGTAAGATTAGTAATATATTTGATTTTTATGGTTATCCTTATGATTTATTGTTCCTCACTTACAATCTATGTTTCTTTTGTTAGATCGTGGAGAAATACTCCAACTCTGACATTGAAATCCACACATTTAACCAGGTATACTCCGCATGCTTAGATTTCTAATTTGATCTTACTGATGCAATGCAGAGTAAGAGATGTTAAATTTTTGAATAGATTTCTTACAAGGCTTGCTTTCCTTTTACAGAGTCAGTATCCTCGTTTAGTTGTTGATGACTTCTTGCCATTGCCTTCTAAGGGTGTTACTGGGAAGGATGGCTGGTTAGTGTGTGGTTTATTCCTTTCCTTTTTATCAAATGTGCAGTTTACAAGATGTTGTGGAAATTACTTCTAGTCGTTTATTTGAATGGTTATTCAATATGTTGCTGATAATTTTCTGTACTTCATTCAATATATAGGTACCCTCCTGGCCATGGTGATGTGTTCCCAGCACTGACAAACAGTGGCAAGCTTGATGCAATGCTCTCCAAGGTATGGTGGCTTGGGTTAGCAAATGTTTCTGTTACTAAATAATATGTGGAATTGTAGTTTGACAATGAAGTTTGATCCTTTGTCAGGGCAAAGAGTATGTTTTCGTTGCCAACTCGGACAACTTGGGAGCCATAGTTGACTTGAGTATGCTTATTGACTCCTTTGATTCTTATCTCCCTTCACTTCAATTAGCATAATATACTTTTGGCTAATTGTTTACTGTCTTCTTTACTTCAGAAATCTTGAACCACCTGATTAACAACCAGAACGAGTACTGCATGGAGGTACACATCTAAACTTTATACCTTGTATCAGCTTGAAGTTATATAAACTATGAATTTTCTAATTATGCTCTTTTGTTCCTTAGGTTACTCCCAAAACTTTGGCTGATGTGAAAGGTGGAACCCTCATCTCATATGAAGGAAGAGTTCAGGTACAACTTCATTTTGAAATTTTTTAACTTATCTGAGTTTAGGCCAAATTTTAAATAAAATAAGCTTTTATAAGTTTTGACCTTAAGTTTCTATTTCTGCAAACTTTTGCAGCTTTTGGAGATTGCACAAGTTCCTGATGAACATGTAAGTATAAATCTAGATAACAATTAGCAAATTTCTGGATAAATTATGCCTATTGGATACTAACTGATTGTCAACATTTGTAATTCAGGTTAACGAGTTCAAGTCGATTGAAAAGTTCAAGATTTTCAACACCAACAACTTGTATGGCTCTTTAGAGTTTAGGACCTTCTATTTGTCAACTGAAATCAACCTATCATTTCTAACATGGTAACTTCTAAAATAGGTGGGTGAACTTGAAGGCTATTAAGAGGCTTGTTGAAGCTGATGCTCTTAAGATGGAAATCATTCCCAACCCCAAGGTATTTTCATTTTCATGGTTTTGAAATTGGTATGTTAGATATGTAGATCAGATATGTAGATCTTATCAAGTGAGAAATACAACTTTTAGGAAGTTGATGGTGTCAAGGTGCTTCAGCTGGAAACTGCTGCTGGTGCTGCAATTCGGGTACACTTCAGTCCTTGCTTTCTATTTTTTAGGTGGTACTGTATTATTCCTTTTTGTAGTTAACATGCTAACTTCTCCTTGCTTTCCACCAGTTTTTTGACAATGCAATTGGTATCAATGTGCCCCGTTCCCGCTTCCTTCCAGTTAAAGCAACATCTGATTTGCTGCTTGTGCAGGTAAACTATAGGCAATAATCATTCAAATATTCTGTAATTAGTGATTTTTGCTCAGATGTTCTTTTTCAAACCAGAAGAACTACTAGAAGTTCTGATAATGTTAATATGTTCTTGTGCAGTCTGACCTATACACCTTGGTTGATGGCTTTGTTATTCGCAATCCAGCAAGGCAGAACCCTGCAAACCCCACAATTGAGTTGGGTCCTGAGTTCAAGAAGGTACTGTCTGATATATTAAATATGCACTCTTTTGGTTTAGAGAACTAACTAATATATATCATGCGCTCCTATAGTTTCTGGTAATTAACTGTATTCTTGTTCAGGTTGGCAACTTCCTTAGCCGGTTCAAGTCTATTCCCAGCATAATTGAGCTTGACAGCTTGAAGGTCTCCGGTGATGTCTGGTTTGGTGCTGGTGTTGTTCTCAAGGTAATTTAATCAGTTTTGGGGACCTTATCTGAGTGTTTACTCTCCCTATTAAGCTCATAATATCTTTACAAATTTGGTGTTTGGTAAAACTATTTTCAATCATCATCCTCACAGTATATGTTTAATATTTTATAAAGGGCAAAGTGACAATCACAGCCAAGGCTGGTAAGTTGGAGATCCCGGACAGTGCTGTTATTGAGAACAAGGTAGATAATTTTTTTGTTTCATTTCTATTTATTCTTTCTATGTGGATAGCAAAATTTGCAGCAATAATAACATGTATTTTTTTTTTTCTACTTTCTAGGATGTCAACGGCCCTGAGGATCTCTGAGTGTGTTTCTTCGGCTCCAATTTTGTTTCAACTGAAGTCAATGAGATAATAAGTTTTTCTTTTTGTATGTTGCCTTTGTTAGCATTCTGATAATCGTCTTAAACCGTTGCATGTTGCTGCTTGTTTACTGATGCAACTCTTCTGCTGTACTTTCATAGCCTCTCTAATTCTCTATACATATTGTTCTTTTTTCTGTGTGAATTTTGCAACTGTGTTCTGAAATTCCAATTCAAACGGCACAAAAGAATACGAAATAGACCAAACTAGGATTTAAATATGAGAGCAAGTGGTTTAAGTAAAATTAGCAGAATGATCTGTTTAATGATACGGGACCTGTAAATGATTTGTGGAATGCTCAAGTATTTGCCTTTCTGGTGAAGTGAAATATATATGAAAAATAGAATTTGGCTAATTGGCTTAGTATGTAGTTTGAACTTTGAACATGGCTTCCGGTCCCGTCTCCTTGAGATGTCCATGCGTAATTCAACATGTGTACGTCCTCCTGTGGAAGGGATTGTACTCTGTGGGCGCCTGCCTAGTGTAAATCTACACCCAAAAAAAAAAAAAGGATTCAGAGCTATCATCTAGGTTGATGGTGATCGATGCTGTTTTATCTGACCAAATAATTGTTAAGGAACCCTGAATGATAAAATTTATTTTTCTTACGAAAAAGAGTTATAACATCTCGATCCCAGATAATTAACACCACTTTTAAGAGTTTTAACTATTTCAAATCTGTCTGGCAGGTAACATACTCTTAAAAATCTCAATACGATTCATATTTTTTTTTAAAAGAAAAAAGCCTCAATAAGCTTAACGCACCTTGTATTACTAATATACTATTTCAGTATGTCCACAGTTCGTGACATTCAGTTTTCTTACAATCATACCCAGCATTTGGTTGGTGACTTAAAATTGATTTAAGCTCTTAAATCAATTTTAAGTCACTAAACGGAAGTGATTTAAGATGTAGTAAGTTAACGCAACTATATAGGTGTAGTAAACTAAATCACCAACATTTCACATCTTTTTACACATTACATCAACTTTACTTCATTTATTTACTTCACTCCCACTAAACACCACTGATTTAAGGTGATTTAATATTTTACTCCGCTTTTACTTACTACGCTTGCCAAATGGGGATAACACACGTGAAAAAAGCCCGTTAAAATTATTAAAATATATATATAATGAATGTATATGTTTATCTGCATTATATAGATAGACCACGTATCAGAGTGGCAGTTCCATAAACATTTTGGCTGGCGGTTTAAATTTTAAAATCCGATATCCAAAATTTTGGTTCTGGTATCTCATATAAATCTTCATCTCAATAACTAGGATAACATCAACTTATACAATTTAAGAGAATATTACGATTTTTGATGATTTTAGAAAGATAGCTCTACAAATAATTATAAGTAAATCAATTTTGTATAATTTAACTTACAAAAATCATTAATAATAATAATAGAACTCCAAATAGGGTAAAAATTAGTATTGTTATAGTAGTGATTCTGCAGATTTCTATGAGCTCCTTGAATTTTGGACATCGAATCTTAAATTTGAGCCCAAGCAGGACTCCTACATATTAACCTCAAATTAAAAAAAAATTATTTTAACAGAAACAAATTTTCTAAATTTTGGATTTTTAAATAATGACCCTTTTATGTACAAATTTTGGTGAATTTTCTATACAACTTTCGAAAACCTAAAAAAGTGGTTACAAAATTCTAAAAATGGAAAAAAATCGTAATCTACAATGTTTCAATATATAGATTGTGTTGAGCGACTTAGATTGACCATTTGAGCTACAGTTTTGATGAATCGAGCCGAAACGTGCTACCTCACTGTGCTTTGCAAAGCGCAGTAGCCTCACTCAATAAAAATATATTAAAATTGCACCAAGACTTTAATATCTTATGCTGTTATCATAACTGTGAAAAGGTGATCCATCTGAGAAGTGCAAACACACATTGGAAGCATTAAAATGCTAATTACTACAAATCAGCTTGGTACTGAAATAATTTGATTAATATCAGCTTTAATCTGATATATAGAATCACACACATCAGAAGATTAATACAGATATGAACAAATCAGATATAAACTAAAATTTCTTTTCCCTAATAATTTACTTTTCTTTACCAGTAAAAGTTGAATCACAGACAAGTACAATTTGAACTAATGCTAATTTGGAAAGAAACCACTTCCAACCGAATTTACAACTCTAGATGAGAATCTAATTCAAAACCTTGTAGATCTGATGGGCTTGCACCTGGCCTGAGAATTATGAAAAAAAATATATCAATAAACAAAATCCTACAGTTATAAATCCGGTTGCCTGGAGCACCTCTTAAAGGTACTAATACTACTAACTACCAAAGCTCCTATACCATGGAGCTTTAGAACTTTTCCTGTAAATAAGGACACTGAAGGGAGCTTCACAGTAATGCTCAACAGTTCCAGGTATATCAACGCAGATGAAAATCGGAAGGAGAAGACAAATATACCTCTTCCTTACAGTGCAATAGTGAAACTTGAACTTCCCAGATTTGACATCTTCTGCATACTGCATAAACATAACAAAATTGAAGAAAAAACAAAAATTACTGTATAAACATCATAAAAGTGAAGATGTGCCTATGAGTGGTTAACCACAAGCACGTGATGGGGAATAACACACATGGGTTAACAGGCATCAATAGAGGCAAGCTTCAGGCATTGTGTGTGCGATGTGCCTATGAGTGGCTAACCAACCTAGCTATAATTAAATTAAATTAAATCTTTGGCAGTAATTTTTTGCAGGTACTATGAATACTGTGCATTACAATTTTAAAAAGAGAAGAAAGGAGATAAAGAGACCATCCTCAAGGTGACTATTATGGAAGAAAATGCCAATGACTCAAATGGTATGTCCTCCAGAGAAAAAAGAGCACACTCCAGCGACTCAGGTCCCGGCGAAAAGTCAGGTGTTTTTAGCCTTGCACGGAAAATGATGTAACTCTATGCATACCATTTTCAGAAATTAAAGAAAAAAACAACTGTTACCCTGGATCAACAAGGTATAAATAAATTCTCTTCTATCAGCTTTCTTGTATGACCTTCAAAGCATCAGAAATTTATACACAATAAATATACCCACCCAAAGAAATAAAACAATAATAGCATATAAATGCATAATAACAAAAAAGTAAGTAAAGTACGAGTAGAACCATAACAACAGGGAGTATTCCAAATTGAAACACAGGTACAGAAATTATTTCCATGGAAATTTGGTTTTACAGCTTGCCAAAACTTTTTTCTGTTACTATTTCAATCGAAGTTCAAGTTCTAGCTATTGATCTTGTCAAATGCCATTTGCAAATTATCACATACAAACTTGTAAATTTTTAGGCTTTATGAAGAAATAGTCTGCAATAAGCTGAACATGTGGGAACCAAGGTTTCCCTCACCTGGTCTGAGCCTTTAGATCCAGGTGAGGTTTCAAACCAAACCCAACATCATGTGTAATATAAAAGGTGATTTTGAATGTCATACAAATTAGGCATTAACAAAAAGAAGGGAATAACAAACAGAAAGTTTTCTATATTCATGGCATTTGTGCCACCAGAATTCTTTTTTGGCTTATGGAAGCCAAAAAGTCACCATCAATGGAACTTTCAAGAAGTTACGTAATTAGAGAACCTATACGCTTCTTTAGAAATATAATTTTCTGAAACAGAGGTAACAATAACTTGTGCACTATACTTTTTTAAAAAAAGGTTAATCTGTTCTCACCTGGCCGATAAAAGGGATATCCAAGTGCGCAAAAGGTGAAAGTATTTCCACTTGTGCACATGCCTCTTCCAGGGTTTCTCTCGTTGCACCTTCTACAACCGACTCACCATTCTCAAGGTAACCAGCAGGCAGCGTCCTGTTACAAATAAGCATTGGTGAAGTTGTAAGGGAATGAATCAGTGGGGGTTTTATTTTCCCTTTTCTTTTGGTGAGGAGCTGTTGGTGATGATAGTCCTTTGCCGAACTATACCGAGTTAAAGGTAAAAAGAACTCAAAGCCTGATACAAAGATCTAAGCTTAAAGCAAATGGCTATCATATGAGTGTGAGTCTCAACCCTAGCCTTGGGGTCTAGGATTCTATATATAGGCTAAAATCCCGACCGAAGTGCGTTTGTCCTTATGCTGTTCTTCACCGGAAGTACGCCGAAGTACAACAAATGTCGGGGGATCTTCTATGGCAGCGATCATGCGTCTAGGTATGGTGTAGGAAGCGGTTTTTAGGCCAGCCCAGTTTGGGGCCTGGCCTGACCTTGGGCCCGAATGGTAAATTGGGTCGTATCAGGTGATATGTTAATCCAACATTTATCTAGAGACTAGAAACATCCCATCTTGGAATTAACACTCAGTGAGATCAGGCTACTCCTAACTGTCCTGTGCACTTCCCAGCAACTCAACTAAATTCTATAATGCTGAACTGTTATTAAATTGCTTTGCACAATCTGGAGTCCGGACAAATTCAGTTCATGAGACAAAGATTTAAGATTTGATGCATTCAGCAAACCACCTGACAGTCCTGACAGTTGTTTAGGTACTTGCTATGATTTACAAAAAGTTGAAGGGATCACTTGACAATCGTGAAAAGTAAAATTTAAATTCCAAAAATCCAACATTACATGCATGCTATCTATATAAAGTTTGAAATCCAGCATTACAAGCATTATTAAAGTTTGGAATAGAACATTACAGTAACAATCTATATATCATGACACATCGTGCCTATATAAACTGATGAGATTCAATTCATGATTTACAAGTAATATGCAGGAAGCATCACGATATGAAAACAGAAATGCCTAGAATTTTATTGATATGCTATCTATATGACCAACAAACTAACTATGAAGTTCTTATTTGAAATGAATTGACAAATATTTCCGTGATTGTCAAGATAAATGCCTGTCAATGATTTGGCCACTACACGCAAGTGACAAACATGCACGATGCTCGCACGGCATTACTAACGACTAAAATTACAACTGATCATTATAAAAGAGAAAATTACCAGAGGCCATAAGAAGGTTCAATCTTTCTGCGACATAACAACACCTTGTTATCATGCTCCACAATGCAACCCACCACCTGCCATTGAAAAAAGAAAAGGAGATGTATGTTTCACTAAATCTCATAACTTTCATGATGAGGGATAACTATTTTTCATAGGTTTGTACCATTTTAGGGTTCTCATAGTGGATTCTGCCGCAGGATGTGCAGACAGCCCTAACCCTCTCCTCGCCGTCGGGCACCATGTGCTTGGTGGGACTACCGCAGACTTGACAGAAGTGAATCTTGGATCCGAGCATCTAAAACAGAGACAAAATCAAATCAAAGCTAAATTAGGTGTGAAAGTGCAATAGATTGCTTGCTATTGGAGCGCTAGCTAGAGACGAGGAAGGGAAACTGACAGGCGGCGGGGGAGGCGGCGGGGCCACGGCGGCGTCGGCGTGAGAGGTGGCGTCGGATCCGGCGGAAGAAGACATGCGGAAGGAGGGGCGGAGATGGAGAGGGGCAGAGGAGAGGGCGGCACGGGAGGCGAAGTGGTGGAAAGGGGAGGAAGCGAGGCGGCAGAGAGAGAGAGAGGAGGACCGGAGCATGAGCATGGCGAAAGAAGCAAAGCAAGGATCAGATCTGAATTTATTTATTGGGGAAGGAAGGTTGAAAGGAAGGATGGAGACGATGACTAGTGATGACTGATGAGAGTCGAATCGGGGTGCTGCTTGGGACAGCGTCCAAAGTAATTTGGAACAGCTTTTGTAATCAAATTTGACCAAAATGTCCCTCTGATAGAAGTAAAATGTATATTGATCATAGGGGTATTTTGGTCATATTTGAATACAAAACCTGTTCTAAAGTAATTTGGACGCTGCCCCACGCAACACCCGTCGAGTCGCAACTCCACTCCACTTCTCTATCACCTGCAGTACTGCAACTTGCAGTTAATCACGTGGGCCGTTAGATTTATCAAGGTTCGTGCGGGCTCGGATCTCTAGACGATCCAACGGCCCACGTGATTAACCTGAGGATGTGAAATGCACTTCTGTGCTGTGCCTGTAACGATGCGGAGCGGAGAAGACTGGACCGGAGAGGAGAGAAAAGTAAAGCAAGTATGTAAGGAGCCGGTACTGCACTATGCAGTTCATGACTCTGGCCGTTGGATGGTCTCGAGATCCGCTCCAGATCGGATCTCTAGACGATCCAACGGCCAGAGTCATGAACTGCATAGTGCAGTACAGCAGGGACAAGCAACACTCGATAAGGGGACGGGGACCCCACATGCATTGCAGATTGTGCCGTGCCGCCGCTGCTTTAAAATCCGCCTGTTGGCGGCGCCCATTATTGAATTCATATTCCCTGCTGTAATGCAGTTTGCAGTTCACATCGTCAGCCGTTGGATTGTCTCGAGATTCATGTCGGCGCGAATCTCGAGACTATCCAACGGCTGACGGTGTGAACTGCACAATTCGTAAGTTAGGGGATGAACACTCCCCATCTTAGCTTTTAGCTTGTCAGTCAGATTACGGACTGTGCGTTCCAATTCTCATCTGATCTCATGTCCGTGGCTCGCACCTCCGCCTCTCCTCCCGCCCTCTTCCTCCGCCGCACTCGCCTCTCCTTCCTTCCATCCTCTTCGCTCAGGTACCACTCCCTCGCTCCCCCTTCCATCCTCTGCTTTCTTAATCATTAATTTATTATTGATCGACCCGCGCGCGCAATTTGATCAGGACACGGGGTGTTGCCGCCGTCAAGGCCATGTCAGTGGCGCCGACTGCGGCCCAGTCTGTGACGGCGATCGAACCGCCCTCTCACCCCACTTACGACCTCCAGGCCGTCATTGCCCTCGCTCTCTCCGAAGATGCTGGCGATCGAGGTCAATTTTCTTTCTATTCTCTTTTGATATACTATTCTTTGATCACCAGTTATAGCCCATACAAGTGTTCATGCTGCTGGTGGAATTAGAGGAATGAAGGAAGTACTCAATTTACTGATGGCTAAGTCTAACCATCTTTGACATCCTAGTAGTACAAACCACAGGGATCATGTCATGTCAAGTCAAATAAATTAACTGCATTTCCTTCAATCCTACATCAGTTTGTAATAAGCTGTCGTAGATGTCCTCCAATTTAAAATTAGCTTGCCTGCCTTGTTTCTTCTTTATATTGGGTTATTAAGGAGTGTGAAAAATCGTTCTTAGAAAGGTCTGCACGACACGCCATGGTAAATTTCTCTGCATCAATTATTCAAAACTGAATTTGACCACCCAACACATTGATGTTATGATGTTTTATTTGCTATTAAAAAAATTGGACCTTATTTTACATGCTACTCTGATACTATCATACTACTAGATTTCAATTGCCAAGACTACACCAATACAACTTTCTGAGTGTAGTATATATCTATATCTATACTATTATAAAAAGCACGTAAGGACCAGATCTATCCATTTGATCACGGTACAATTCATCAAATGGAGAAAATTTTCCTCTCAGTACTTGATATAGCCACCGCTTTGAACTACACGCTCTCATGATCAAATAGCCACTGTTCCGGATAAGATGAATATTCAGATCTCAAGGGCAAGATAATTTTATTTTTCTCATTTTCTGATCTATCCACATTTTTTGTATGATATGAACTTTTTTGCATTATTATATTGTTAGTTTGAATAAAGATTGAAATTTACCCGCCGCGATGCGCGGGTACGCTTCTAGTTGTTACAAATTAGCTTTCTGTGACAGGGGATATAACTTGTTTAGCTACCATACCAAAAGAAATGGATGCGGAAGCAACCTTCATAGCCAAAGAAAGTGGGGTTATTGCTGGCATTTCCCTTGCTGAGATGATTTTTAATCAAGTAGATCCCTCATTGCAGGTGGGTTATCCTTCAACTTCAATAATCTTTTTGTTGATTGTATGTCAGTACGGTGGTTTTATTGTTACTCTTATAACAATCTGTAGGTTGCGTGGTCTCAGAATGATGGGGATCGTATAAGTAAGGGCATGCAATTTGGAAAAGTAAACGGTATGATGATCACAGCTGTTCGTGGTGTTACACATTAGTTTTGTGTTAGTTAACATGCTTCGTTCATTCGGTGAAGTTTTATTTTTCCTGATTGAGTGATCATTCTTGAAGGGTGTGCGAGGAGCATTATAGTTGCTGAGAGGGTTGTTCTCAATTTTATGCAGAGAATGAGTGGAATAGCTACACTTACTAAGGTTTTCAATTCTTTAAGATGCTTTTGAACAAATTTAGTCTTCTTATAATGTTTTCAGTTTTTTTTGTTTTTGGATGTTGGTATGTACTGCAGTTCTGACAGGAAGAAGATGCTTAGAATAAGGTCTTGTAATTATGTTTATGTTCATAGGGCATGTGGAAGCTTTGTATCTCGTTCCGCCTTTTGCATGCGTGTGCCATATATGCTTAACGCACCAAAATTAATTTTCTGTGTAGGCCATGGCAGAGGCAGCATATCCTGCATGCATTTTAGAAACCAGGAAAACTGCTCCAGGTCTACGCTTGACTGATAAATGGGCTGTTAGTGAATTCTCTATCTATCTTTCTTGCTGCCTTCCAACCGTTAAAGAAGTGAAAAAAGAAGAAAAAAAAAATGCAATGCTGAAGGGAGTATTATTTAACTGACGATTTATTTTTCTGGCTGTTCTTTTAACAGGTACTCGTCGGTGGAGGAAAGAACCACCGTCTTGGTTTGTTTGATATGGTGATGATAAAAGATAACCATATTTCAGTAGCTGGTGGTGTTTCCAATGCACTTAAATCTGTAGATGAATATTTATGGAAAAATAATTTGTCTGTTCCTGTTGAGGTACTGCAGGACTCTTATATTGTATATATATATTTTTTTAATATCAATAGATCATGTTCGATATCAAATCTAGTAATGTCTATCTATTCTTTTATCAGATTGATCATTCATTATTTACTTTTACAGAAACTCATAATAACAGAAAATAACTTATGGGGTGCTCATTTAGAAAATTTTAACCAGCATATTGTCTTTTTTTTTTTTTTTTTTTTTTTTCTCCTGAATGGAGTCCCAATCATAATATCATTTTGAATTATCAAAATTAACATTTTGTGATATTTACTCCAGGTTGAAACAAGGACTTTAGAGGAGGTGAAAGAAGTTCTGAAATATGCTGCCGAGAATACAACTTCTTTAACCCGAATAATGTTAGATAATATGGTTGTGCCTCTTTCAGACGGAGATATAGATGTTTCAATGCTAAAAGATGCAGTTCAACTTATAGGCGGTAAATTTGAGACCGAGGTAAATTACTTTCTGGATGACTGAATCTTAATACTTCTACTCTCATTTGTTTGTCTTTCTACATCAGTTATTCTTAGAAAACCTCTCTTATAGGCATCCGGAAATGTCACACTAGACACCGTAAAGAAAATTGGAGAAACTGGAGTCACCTTTATTTCGAGGTAATTTTAATCATATGTTTCTAATTTGCAAGATACTTCGAATAAATTTTATTTTTTTCAACTGAAACACACTCTTTTTTTCTGTTCAAAAAACCATAGCGGAGCTTTGACGCACTCTGTGAAAGCACTGGATATCTCGCTCAAAATAGACACTGAGCTTGCTCTCCAAGTTGGAAGGCGTACTAACCGGGCCTGACTTCAAGATGTATTTAAGTAAGTACAATGCCGGTTTTGATACAGTATTTTTCAGACTTCTATGTTACTGTCATGTCATAGAAGAGCTGACCGTGTGGGTCCAACTGCTCAAGATGTAAGTTGGCAGCAAAATAAGTGCAAAGGAAATGTCTGCTATCACCGAAATAGAATGAAGACTCAATAATCAATACTCGATACTCATATTACAAGTCCATGTTGAAATGAAACCAAAAGAATTTTGTGAAAATACTGTTTATAACTTTTACTTGAGCTGAAAGATCACTGAAAATAAAGTAGTGAATTGGGTGGTGTATATCGGTAGTATGTGCTGATTCATACAACCGATCAACAAGACAGGTTAATAATTGATGCTGTGATCATCAGTAAACATGTTGGATTTGTTGGACATGGTAATAGTGACTTGAAGGAACAAATATTCTTTTCCTTTTGTTTTGTTATAGTTCTTATCATTGACTAATCGTGTGGTGGTATATAATATAACTTCAGCTTCCAGATAAGTTATTGCGTGATGACTTGAGATAGAACCTGCTCGGTTAAAATTACAACCTGAATTTATCCAAAAGGACGTGACTACTTTTTCTTTTGTTGGGGAAAGGAAAAGAGCTTGATTTATTAACAAAATAACAATCATGGTTTACTTGAGGGGAAAAACGATCGCTAATTGAATGCAAAATTGTTCATTTCTTTTTTCTTTTGTTTTTTTTTTTTTTAAACTCCTGTTTCAGTCAATCGATCTATCAGTCTCCAAATTTTAAATGAAACCAAAGTTGTGTCTAAACGCAACGGATTTAACACGGAAATTGGTGGTCAATCAGTTTTGTTTCCCAAGGATATATAGTGTGCCTACCTTTGAGGTAGTCAAATATTCGATATATATTAATTGGACCTTTTAACCTTTTAAAAAATAAAAATAAATAAAGAATCTTGGACCTCTTTTCGGATAATAAAAATTGGATTCGCAGTTTTCTTTGATTCTATTTCTATGTATTATCATGTATGAGGCGGCGTTCTCAAACCTTTAGTATTTTAGGCTTGAAAACAAAGTATATAAGTTTAATTAAATGGTTGGTAGTTCGAATGCTTTGCTTGTTGATGGTCTAGTTGGATTATGCAACAACAACATCAACGAGGACGATGCAAATGTATATAACACTAGGATATTTAATCGAGTTAGTTTCTAGTTATTCAGAGATTGCTACATATCTTACTATTAATAAAAGGAGATAGATTTTTTGACATTAAAGTTCTACCTCTCTCAAAAAAAATCTCAGCCATAGATTGTTTACTTAGATTGATCATCACCATTGACGTACGTTAATGTCTCGGCCCATTAAAATTTAAGGCCCATATCAGTTTCCTCACAAGGGATAAACTCTTTGGTTACATTACCTATACGCAATGAGTCAGTAACTAAACATTTTTTTTTTAGTCTTGATACACTTTTTTGACTAATAATTTTTTCTACTCTTTCTGAATAGCTTGACCTCTTTCTTAATGTTACATATTATCTTAAAAAAATTATTATAAGAAATAATAATATCAGTCCAAAAGCAAGGTGTGGGCTCTTTACTTATATACACCAAAAGTGTACTTGTATGAATGTAATGAAATACCAGATAATATTTGAACATTTGTCAATTTCAAATAAATAAACTTTCAATTTTGCTCTGTGTAAATTGAGCAATAAAGAAATATATGTCCACATTGCTAGTCTAGAGTTTTGACAATTTCTGTTGGTCACTATACATAAGTATTTCATCGGAAAAGGAAGAAAAAAAAAAAATCTAAACTATTTCGGTTGCAAACTCGCAATAGATGAGGGAGCGTATAATTAGAATAAAAAAAAAAAAAAGAAAATCAAGGAGCAAATTGAATCTGCTGCATTTTAGAAAGGGCAAAAAATAAAAGCTGACTCTCGCCTTTAACTTTATTCCAGATGAAGCTTTTCTTGCACAGTCAACGTGTTCATCTATCGTTTCTTATGAAATTGAAACCTGTCTGTTTAATACAACTTGAAAAAATAAATAAGCAAAAGCAAAAATTGCCACAAAAGTTATCTGTGCAATATGTCATAATACTGATCAAAATTCAGGAATGATTATTCCGCTAGTCTACAATCCCAGATGAAGGCGCGAATTTAAAATGTATAAATGTATAATCTTCTTCCTTTTTTTTTCTTTTTTTTTTTTTTGAAGAAAGTGGAATACTCCACCAATTTTATTAAAACTTTTTATTTGTGTCCATAAAGAATTGAACTCACGACCTTTTAGAAGTTATCCTAGTTAGCTACCTTTGAGCTACTAGGTCATTTGCTATAAATGTATAATCTTAATCTAGAATCTTTTATATAAGAGGAGGGATCCATTGACAATGCTTATTTGACAATCTTGATAATGAAAACTTTCAAAAATTTATAAAAATTCACAAAAACTCTTAAAAATAAAAAATGGTTTATGGATATATTATTTAACTTAAAGATTGATAGTGTTTCAAATTTCAATCAATTTAAATATCATTTGATACCTTATCAAAATTTTGTGTATTTTTTAAACGGTTGTAATTTAACGGATCATTAAATAGCTATGAAATATCGCTCAAATTAAATATAATCGGAAACATAATTAATCTATAAGTTAAGTAATATTTCCGTAGGTCTTTTTTTTCTATTTTTAAGATTTTTTATAAATTTTTATAAAATTTTAAAAGATAGGATTGTCAATATTGTTAAAAAAACTATTGCCAATGGATCCCTCCTCTTTATATAATGTGCTCACATCACAATTCACAATTTCACATGCCATCCTCCCTTTTCTAAGCAAACAGCGGCGTGATTATGTATGGTGTCGCCAAATTAATAATACGAATTGTTCATTTACGTTTCGCCTTTCCTTAGAATATTATTAACAACTTAATCATTTTCATTAAGAAATTAAGAAGGCAAGGCAAGACATCAATTCATCGTTTCTAGTTTCTACTTGCCAAAAAAAGGGAATTACCTTAATTAATTTACTGTTTTAAAAAAGGATTTAGCCAAACCCCTTTGGTCTTGGCAATTTTAGTCATTTCCATTAAATATTTGATACTGCATGCGTGAATTAAAATTATAAAGATATAATCAATTTTTTTTTTATTTTGAGCTTTAAAGTTTGTAATCAACACAAAAAGTAGTTTAGAGGAAATACTGTGCCAAAATTTGTTGCACGAATACAATACATAAATTGAGTACGCAAGTGGATAATGGAAGCATTAACAACCACTAAAAGGGAGAAGGGAGATCTCAAACTATGACGCAAAGTGAAAAAAAAAAAAAAAAAATGGAAGGAGACATGAGCTGCAGGACGATGATATCGCACCAATCTTGACGCTAATCCAGCGACAGCAATCGGCCATTGCTGGTTATAAATTCCTTCCATCATTTATTTGATGATATGACAGTGCACGGGCAGATTAATGCCATACATGATAGTCTAAAACATTTTCAGTATTTTGCAGGAATTGCACTTCTTCTCTACATTTGCACAAAGTACCACTTAGTAGTAATTGTTATTCCATTAATTTGATAATTATATCACTGCTTTTAACGTTTCTTCCCAAGAATTAATTTTGTTTTTGCCCAAGTCCTTCATAAGAAATGAAAGTACCTATACCGGCCGTCGGGCTGATTCTCCATGGCAGCGAGAACCCAACCGCAACGCTTCTCCCAATTCTATCTACAAAGTACCAAAAAAAGCATCAATTGAAAACCACTAATATAACTTGATTACAAGAACAAAATGAAACACAACACAAGCATACTTAGAATTATAAAATATAATCTTACTAACACTAAATGATATTTTTTTTATCATGTCCCTACCAACCTACCTTCTTCCTACCAATCAGCCCATCCAGCTGACCCAACTAATCAGATAGAAAAAGAAAAGAAAACCAGACATAAAAATAAAACTAAAGTCATGCCATAAGATTTGAACATATATTTACAAAAAAAAAAAAAAAGAAGAAACCCCATTCCCTTTTTTATCTTCCTGTTCAGTTCAATTCCATTGTGGAGCTAAAAACCTATGCAATACGAGTTGCTAATTGGCACCCGGTTAGGTCTCTATACAAGCTCTAGCAGTAGATGGTTAATCCCATGCATGCCAACGACGACAAAACAAGCAAAAGATTGTGCAACCTGTACAGTAGTCCTAACTAAAACCAACTAGCTTCTAATCACATGACTTAACGATCCTAAACCATTAGTTATGCTAGAAAACTAATAGTTTCTATCGGTGTCAGGTCAGGTCGGGTCAGGTCAGGTCAGATAGTCTCTACAACGGAACCAAACTACCACCAGCATTCCTTCTATCCTTTATCAGTCGTGCACCGGCGTTGTGCAACCTCTCGCACTTTTCTCGGAACAGACAATCCCCCCACCGTTCTCCTCCGACATAACCTCGGCCTCGGCATTGCCGTTAATGCTATTCTCTTCCTGATTGTTCTCCCCATCTCCAAAGTTCTGATCCACATCTCCATAGCGGTCCGGCCGATGCGACGCCTCCAGCACCTGAAGGCGACGCCTCAGCTCTCTCATCTCCCTTTCCATATAATACAACCTATCTTTAAGCAACATATTTTCCTCTTCCAGCCGCGTCACATGCCCCTCGTCTCTCTCCTCGCCTGCACCCGGTAACCCATCGCCGGGGTAAACCATCTCAAACCTGCTCAGATCGTGATCCAACCGTCGCTCTACTTCCACATGCTCTTCTACATCACTCCCACTCGACCCGTCTTCCTCAATTTCTTCGTTCTCGTTCTCTAGATTGGACCGTAGTCTAATCAACCCGCTCATGGACCCGTATCCATCAACCCCCCACTCTTCCTTGGCCATGTCTACCAAGACCTCACGGCTCGGCGAGAACTTAGGTGTCGGTAACACCGCCGGAGTAACCGGACACGGCGAGACAAGAGACGTGATGCCGCCTGATTTCTTCGATCGGATTATAAAGGAGGTGGTGTTGCGCGGCGCGAAGGGGGCAAACCGTGCGTGCTGGTGCGGGTAAGAGTTCTTCTTCTTCGGGTAAACGCGGCGAGGCTTGGCCCGGTTCTGATACTGGAGGTCGGGGAATGCCGGAGCCTTGAAGCCCCCAAGCTTATCAGATCCAGGCTTCTTGCCTTTCCAGTTAATCTTTCTCTTGTCAGTGAAGGCCGGCCGGAGAGGCTGGAAGTTTATCGGGTTCGGATCCTCCAAGACCAGCGGGACCTGCACCGGCGGCCCCGTCGGCGGCGGCGGCAGCCACATGCCGAAGCCCCGGTTGATCATCTGCGTGGGATCGTTCATAGTTGTAACACTGATTGATTCGCAAAACCTGAATGAAACCCTAGGCTAGGGTTCGAATTGGGGACAATTGGAAACTCGAAGCGAAAAACCGTCGTCAACAAACAGAAACAGCAGAAGGAAAGTAAAAGAGGATCCGAGATCCGTTATTCTTTTTATTTTCCCCTTTTTTTTGTTCTTTCTTTCTTTCTTGATATTTGTTGTAGTTATAAATTCGTTCGATTTGTTGGTTGTTATCGCAAAAGCAATGAGGCACAAATTAATGAGATTTGGAGAGAGGGGAGATTGAAAGCGGAAATGAAATTTGGATCTGCAACGGGGTCGGGGTTGGGGGAGGCTATTTATAGATGGGGCGAGAGGAACCGACGGTCGGATCTAACGGTGGCAGATGAACGGCTGTGATTGGGAGGAGGGCCCGTGGTTTGATCTTGCGCTGTACGATTCGTGCGATGGCGTCGGGTGTGAGTCGGTTCAAAAAAGTATCGTCTAAATAAGGAAAAAGGTACTGGATGCACCGGAAATAGTATACTGTTTTCTACGCTCTTCCGCTTGGGCCCTTTATGGACTCCTAAATGCAGTCATGGGCTCATGGCTAGGGCCGTAAACAAATCGAATCAATTTGATCTAAATCGAACTTGTACTAAATCGAGCTGGAGCTAAATCGAATTCGAGCTAAACCAAATCAAACTAGCTCGACCTCGAATCGAGCTCCGAGCACATACGAGCTCAATTATTAGAGGTACAATAAGTATATTATTTTGTCCTTCTTTGATTAAAAAATTTATATTTTATTAATTCAACAATAAAATAAGTATATTTTGTTAATTAAATAATAAAATAGGTATATTATTACGAACAATTCTGACAAAATAGTTCAAAATATGTGTAAATTACTGTATATCGAGCTATTACGAATCGAATCCGAATCGAATCAAGAAAAAATCAAGCCGAACTAAATTGAACTCGAGCTAACAAAAAATCGAATTGAGCTAAATCGAGCTTGAGTGAATTACAGGCTACAAACTTTTTTGCCAACCTAAGACTCGTGACAGCCAATGCGTGCCACGACCGTGGAACGTCGTAAGGAAAGTTACGTGAGAACAACAGAGTGGGACGGGTTATTATTTTTTTTGAGGGTAAAATGCCCGTAGGCTGGACGGGTTATTATTAAAGATAAAACGCTTTTCTGAATTCTGAATGGGGGTTACCGTTTACCGGATGGTACAAGCACCGTCTACATTGGGGTCTGGATGAATTCACATCCGCTGGATACAAGGATAACAGGGCCCTGTGATCTTAATACGGTCCGTCGGATCAAAATAAACGGATAAGATTAATTTAAAAAGACCTCCTGTAGTCCGTCCGTTTAGATCTAACGGTCCAAATAGGAATAACAGGGTCCTGTTATTCTGTAAGATAAGTCACTCTCTCTTCGCCCTTCACGTCTGCTTAGATAAGTCACAGGGACCACTTAAATACTAAGATTATGCTGCCCGTAATTGCATAGTTGGAAATGATATGTGGATACATTGAGGATATCATTGGGGGTACTGTATAATTTGACTTGGTCAAATGGACTAATTATTCAATACAATATACTAATCAACTTAATATGCTAAAATATTCAACTTAATATCAACTTATAATTAGCATATTGAATATTTAGCATCAACTTAACATGCTAATTATAAGTTAACGTTAAGTTGTATATTTAGCACGTTAAGTTGAATATTTAGTTAGTTAAGTTGAATAATTAGTTGTTTTTCATTTTAATTATAATATATATTAGGTTGAATAAGTATTAATATAATTATTCAACTTAAGTAAATTTTAAGTTGAATAATTAGTATATTAAGTTGAATAATTAGTACGTTTAGTTAGATAATTAATTCGTTTGATCAAGTCAAACTATATGGTATCCTCAATGGTATCTCCATATCTAAACCTTGCAACTAATGTCAAAAAATAGATATATAAAATAAACACGCAATATTTTTATTAAATATATGTTCTTTCCTAAAAGATGACAAACCTGTCGTTTATTTACGAAATACTTTGTGCGACTTTCTCAATCACCTAAGATTCTTTTTTTTTTCTTCTTCCTCTTCTTCTTATTCTCTCTTCCTTAGCAAACCCATCCCCGTCGTTACATTACATGTGAGTATCTGCCATCCTGACCAGAAATAATGCAAACACATGACATGCTCATCTTTATCATTATAATCTTCAATTTTGTTTATCATATTCTTTAAAAAATGTGAATTATTTAACATGTTTGTTATATAAAAAATGCAAAATAATGATATACTCAGATTTTTGTCTTTATTTGTAACTTTTTTAGTGCTTACTCGTTACTTATTTTCTAAAATTTTTTTTTATTCGAAACTGCAATAGTGCAATTTACTTCCTCCGAAAAGGTAATACGCAATTTTGTCTTTATTGTTTTTTTTTGAAGAAAGTGGAATACTCTATCAGTTTATTGAAACTTTCTATGTTGTGTCCATGGAGGATTGAATCCATGACCTCTTAGAAGTCAATCCTAGTTAGCTACCACTTGAGCTACTAGGCCATTTGCAATTTTGCTTTATTGTAAATGTAAATTCTCAATCAAAACTTAGAATTTCTAATTTCGTCGTTAATAAATATGTCGGAGCTAATGTAAGACCTATTCAGGTTAAATTAACAGTCCCGACAAAAAGTATGAAATACTTGGTATTTTGAATGTCTAATTTTCATTGTTTTTTCTTATTGTAAAATATGATTTTGTTTTAAAAATGAGGTAGAATTTTATGTATACTCTTCAAAAACTTCAAAATTACATATTTCTCTTCAAAAACGGATAATTTCATATTTACTCTTTTCAAAACTTTAAAATTTTCAAACGGTATCTTCCAAAAAATATAGAAGTTCTATTGTTCTAAATACACTCCCCAATTTTGACATAACACATTCCCATTCCCCTGGATTTCGCATCGTCTGCCTTAAGGTAAAGTGCTATATGACATGTGGACCGTTGGATTGCCTTGAGATTCGAGCCTGCACGAATTTTAAAGTGATCCAACAGTCTACGTACCATACAACACTTTACCTTAAGGCAGAGGATGAGCACTCATTTCCATGCCATTTGAGTACCCATATGAAAAGAAATTTAACTACACGGTTTAAATAGATTTTTTTTTTTTTTTTTGGAGAAAAACCCGTAGGTAAAATAGACTTGTACTTTCATAATTTTCTAGTTGTGGAAAAATAAAACGTGCTGAACAAATAAACGACTTAAATAAAATAGGTTTGTTTGCTGGGTGAGACGAGACGGTCAATTTGGGCCGTGCTCGGCTAAGCGGGTGGAAGAATTGAAGGCGTGATAAATAGTTCGTCTAAAACCGCCTAACTACCATTCCATCCAAGCCTGCTGAATAATTTTTTTTGGGTCCGAACCTAAAATAAAAACAAATCTTAATATTATCCCTATTTGTAAACAAATGAAAAAAATTATCAGTAGTGATTCGTAGAGGTGGCAGACCCGACCCGACCCGATCTGAGAAACCCGTCCGACCTGACCCGACCCGACCTGAGAAACCCGCCCAACTCGACTTGACTCAAACCCGAACCTGACCCGGCATTTTTCGAAAGTCAAACTGATTCGACCCGACCTGATCCGAACCCGACCCGAGATCAAATAGCATCCAATCCAAATCAACATACAATCTAAAAAAAGTAGATATTAAAATTGATCCGACCCAACCCGCCCATCATATGACCCGATCCGACTCGAGTTATTCTAGAAGGTCAAACTGATCCGACACGAACTCGAACCCGACCCGCGCTTGCCCGATTTGCCACCTCTAGTGATTCACAACTGAAGGCACCGTCTAGCTGTAGCGTTTGAATGTAATGTTAATATATTCTTTAGGATTTTTATTAATTGGATATCATATCGGTCTGGTCGTAAGTTTTCTATCGGTAAGTCATACGTCCAAAATGGAATTTCCTATCAAAACTTATGACTATTTGAATGAACATACAAAAACACATACTGAATACAGAGTTACAAACATAGCGCCTAAATTTCTCATTAGGAGAGCTGCGTCGCAATGTCTGAATGCACATTCAAACACTCATAACTTTTGATAAGAAACCCCAATTTAGTCATATGACTAATTGATAAAAAACTAACGACGAGACCTACATAATGCCTTTAATAAAAATCCTAAATTATATGAACGCTGCAGCCAGACGTGACAATCACGTCCCCAATTCGGCGTCAATTTTACAATTTTTTAGGAACTTCTATTCTCAGAATGCTGCAGGTAGAATGAACTGTGGTCGTGACAACTTATCAGGTAGGTATAGTTATCAAATTTATTTACAATCAAGAATAATATTAAGATTTATTTTTATTTCGGGTCAACAAAATTATTTTCAAGCCTGCTTGTCAAGTCTTACCTCGGCATCAAGTCTCTCCAGTCAAAAAAGAAATGGACGAAGTTCTACTCCAAAAGATCGTCCCCTGCGGCCCTGCATTTGAGTACTGTTGGGTCCAGTTATTCAAACAATTGAGAGGACTACGACCACTGATCCGCAGAACGGAGATTGAGAAAACTCACAAAAAAGAGAGAAAAAGAGAAAGGGGGCAAACAAATCGATAAACGAGAAGAGAGAAAAGGGAGGAGACTAGAACTAGATCGAGTAATCTAATTAATGGCGGATGAATTGAGGGCCGACGCGCCGCTGTTCGAGCTCCTCTCCACGCTTTTACAACAGGTATTATTTATGCACCAGTACTCAGCCCCATGATTCTGATTTTTCAGGAATAGTTGGGGCAGAATTCAGAAATGATAATTAGTTGATCATTAATTGATTATTGAGACAATCTTAAAGTATGAGAGCATTATGATAGTTTTGGATTTGTTATTGAATACAGAATTACCCTATAAATCCAAATTTGCTTGTTTCCAAAGGTATTAGCAATGCCTTTTCCATAGATCTAGTGTTAGTTTGCAATTGTGGGCAATTTTAATGTTACAAGTAATTTTACAGATGATATTCTCGAAATCATGCAGAAAAGGTCATATGTCTAGGTAGAGGTGGCAGATTGTCGGGTCGGATATCGAGTTGACAGCTGCCTGTATTTTTTCGGGTCGGGTTGTTTCGGGTTGGTTTGGGTCGGGTCAGGCGGGTTTTTCAGCTCTGGTCAGATTTTGGACCTTTATTCCCGGGTCATCTCGAGTTTTGGGTCGTTCAGGTTCAGGTTCGGGTTCGGGTCAGTCTGACTTTCCCTGAAACATGGGTCGGGTCGGGTTGGGTTTTGCCACCTCTATGTCTAGGCAGAATAAAATCAAGTTAATGATAACAATGAAACGAAAACTGTACCTAAGCATTATTAACTCAGCTTCTCAATTGTACATTTGTACCACAATGGTACTGGTTGGGTGTCTAGTTCCATACTGATACATATTTGAGGTTAATTGATTTGATAACGGAATCCGAAATTGTAGGTGGAATCATTGAGCAATGAGGAGGAGGTAGAACTACGTGCAAAGATAGAAGCACTTGGCTTAGAGGTAACCAAGGTGCCAGAGAAGCCAGCAAAGCAACTTAATGAGGTAATTAACATGTAATTTGTCATGATATTGCTGGTGATTCATAGTGTTGTAGAGAAGTTATTTTTATCATTTTTTTTTTTTTTGCCATGCTCCTAGTTAGCATGATGCATATATGAAATAGGCATCAGTTGAGGCTGATTAGGGTTCCCAGGGAAATTGCTTTTCAGAGCAATTATCTCATCATGTCTTCTCATGAGATTACTTATTAATTATTATATCGATGTTGGTGATGCTATTGTTAATGATTCTGTTTGCTAAAGTTAATCAAGTATTAGCAGCAAATCAGAAAATTCGATTTTCTGAAAAAGTGTAGTGATTATAAATTTATCACCTGCAGATGAGCTTACAACTCTTAGATAGTATTAAATAGATATTATAAATCTATCTAAAGTTAATTGAGTATTTAATAGTGAGATTATTCATGTCATGCATTAACTAGGGTGCAGATTCTTAATGAATAACCTTGCTTTTACATTTGATTGTGGATCATCAATGGAATATTGAAAAAAAAAAATAGATAGATCTGTCTGGAATTTATTGAGAAATTATTTCATTTGCGAGTACGGTGGTATGACATAAGTTGAATAAGAGGACTCTTGTGTCATGTCTTGATTTGGGCTTGGCAAAATATTTTGGGGCCGTTTCACATAAAGTTGGCATAATTTGGATTGAACTGGTGGATAGGGAATTTTTGGTTATGTTATAGCTGTAAGTCAAATTGTTAATAGATCTTAGGGAGATCATCTCATTGATTACTTTTACCATAACTACATGTCAATCTACTTACCAAAATGTTTCAATTTCATTACTCAAAGCATCTTCCATTAGTTTGCCTTAATTCATCTTCTATTTTGTTCTATGGCTGTTTTATGTTGGACATCTTCTGTTTTATTGAGATTCACTCCAGTCATGTTACCTTCTTAAATAATGGTACTGATCGTAATTTGGCCTTCAATGTGATTCATAGACATAATTGTATCTTGATAAGTTTAAAAAATCTAATATGTGAGACAAATAGAGAACTAAAGGGTATTAAAACGGTATTTTAGCAAAAGGTGGTATGATGGTTTTATTTTACTGGTACTTAAAACCCTGTTGCCAAAATCTCTGTTACATTCTGATCTCTCGCATATTTACACACAGGTGGAAATAGCTGCTGAGCTGGACAGGCTATCAGCGAAGCTTGATGATGTTGACAAGATGATATCGTCAGCTATGGCGGATGACCCAGAAGTGAAATCTATATTGAGCAGCACTGCTGATGTATGGATGCCCGTCATAACAGCCAATGCTGATGAAAGACGGGAGTTTGCAGGTGCAAGCAATGAGAATGTTTCCGAGGAAAACGATCCTCAATCAAATTAACTTGATAAATGTAAATCTTTTTGGTTTGAACTTTTTTCAATTAGAGTATTGAAAAGTTAAATATTTATTAAAGAGTAAGGATATTAAGGAGCACTTGACTATGCTGCTCGATGGAATTGTAGTTTAGTTTCTTTTATGAACAAAGGTTTTCAAGAAATTCAATGTTCAAAATTGTAAATTGAGACTGTTATTTTGGTGATTAACTTCTGGTCCAGTCTGTCAGGTATGTAGCCTTCATACACTGATTGCTCTGGTTGCTCAGTGGGAAAAGAACATGTTATCTATTTATGAATATGCTACGAGCATTTTACTGTCCTATATTAAAAAACTTTCTTGTCCACATATATATCTTATCATTCATTTGTATGTCTTTGTCCGTGCTCATATTTTTTTTAAATATTTTTTTTTTAGTATTGTGTTCATGTTTTGCACCAGAAAAAAAGGTAGTGGTAGACCGATAGCCGTTAACACCAAAGGGTTCTCTGATTTGTCTGTACTTATCCTCAGTCACAATCATGGTTCTGAAATTCCAATATGAGACAGCTATAACATACTGACCTTTAGTCATAGCCCCAAATCAATCCAAAATTGTGTCCCACATCCATCCATCTGAGCCATAAACTGCCTCAATCCAGTAATCTCTCTGCTTATCTCAATACCCACCACAGAGAATTATTTTTCATGAAGAAAAAATATATATTAAAAATAAAATAGAAGTACCATACAGAGAGTTTTGATCATCTTCTCAGTGAGAGAATTTGGCAGAGGCTGTTGATGGTCTTTTTCTCTGTTATTACTTGATAGAATTAGAATCTAATCATTCGATCAAGCTCGTTTATCTGTCGAGCTTACACAGACACACACTGAGAAATGGCGGAACGAAGGAGCACGAGCAATAACCAAATCCTGCAAGAACTGGATGCTCTCAGCCATTCAATGTACCAAGCACATACCACGCGCCGTACAGCCTCACTAGTCCTAACACGCACAGAAGACCCAGTAGCAGCTGATGCAGCCCAGCCCAATGACCTTCCTGACCCTGGTCGTTCTGAAAACCGGCCTCGCACCCGCCGGATGTCCATGACATCTCCCTGGCGGTCCCGTCCTAAATCTGACCGTGAACAAGAAGATGATGATGACCCAGTTTCTGGTTTTGACAATTGCCAAGTGTCGCCCTCCAAGAACCGAAGTGTACCAGCAACTTCGTCAGTAATTAAGACAGCTGCTAGTGAGAAGAAAGGCATATGGAATTGGAAGCCCATGCGTGCATTGTCCCGTATCAAGATGCAACGACTTGGCTGTTTATTCTCAGTTGAAGTGGTGGCAATCCAGGGTTTGTCCGCTTCCATGAACGGGCTCCGTCTGGCAGTCTCAGTGCGCAAGAAGGAAACAAAGGAAGGGGCTGTGCAGACCATGCCAGCAAGGGTCTTGCAGGGCACTGCCGACTTTGAAGAAACACTTTTCATCCGGTGCAACTTGTACTGCTCTGGTGGGGTGGGCACAGGAAAGCCGCTCAAGCTTGAGGAGCGGCTGTTCGTTTTGTCAATTCTCGCCATTGATGCGCCTGAGTTGGACTTCGGTAAACAATTTGTAGAGCTTAGCTCACTAGTTAAAGACTCTATGGAAAAATTAAGCTCTGATGGTGCTCGTGTGAGGCAATGGAACAGGAACTTTCCACTAATCGGGAAGGCTAAAGGAGGAGAGCTAGTCGTAAAACTGGGATTTCAAATCATGGAGGATGGAGGAGTGGGGCTATACAACCAGACCGAGAAATCAGTCTCCTCATCTGCATCCTCTTCTTACGCAAGAAAGCAATCAAAGACCTCTTTTAGCGTTTCAAGCCCGAAGGTGTCTCGGTCGGAGCCCTCTTTCACACCAACAAGGGATTTATCCGTTGTTGATCTAAAAGGGATCGATGATTTCAGTCTCGACGGGCCTAGTCAGGACGAGCCAGAAGCGAAAGAAGAATTAGAACTACCAGACTTCGACGTAGTTGATAAGGGGGTTGAAGTGCAAGATGAGGCAACCGAAACCGAGGATAAGAAGAAGGAAACGCAAGATGTCCAAGAAGTTGTGGAAGTCGAGGAAGTCGAGGAGGCCTCCTCAGTAACGAGCGAAGTTGTGAAAGAAGTAGTGTTTGACAGTGCGCGTCTCACCAGGGTCAATGAACTCGAGGCCATTGCACAACAAATACAGGCCCTTGAATCGATAATGACAATTGGAGCCGAGCCCAGCGATAGCAAGGTATCCCAGGAAGATGAAACAGTACATTTAGATGCCGAAGAAGAGACAGTGACAAAGGAGTTCCTCCAGCTGCTTGAAACTAATGATGCTGAAAATGCGGAGTTCGACATGTTTAGGATCACATCCGGAAACTGGTCCGGAACGGAGAAAGACAATGCTGTCTATATCTCTGATCTAGGCAAGGGGCTGGGTCCAGTTGTTCAAACCCGGGATGGAGGCTACCTCGCTTCAATGAACCCATTTGATGTCGAGGTCGACAAAAAGGATGTACCGAAACTCGCCATGCAGATATCGAAACCTTTCATCATCACTGATCAGAATCTAACAAATGGGTTTGAATTCTTTCAGCGATTAGCTGCATTGGGTGTTGAGGAATTAGGGACTGAACTTTTCCAGCTAGCATTGATGGATGAGCTAATGGGAAAAACAGCTGAGCACATTGCATTTGAGGGAATGGCGTCAGCAATAATTAGCGGTAGAAGCAAAGAAATTGCGAGCTCGAGTGCTGCTAAAACCGTTGCCGCTCTCAAGACTCTGGCAATGGCAAGTAGTGAAGGGAGGAGACAGAGAATCATTACTGGGATATGGAACGCAAAAGAGGAGCCGGTGACAGTCGATGAGTTATTAGCTGTGTCAATACAGAAGATCGAGGCAATGGCAGTCGAAGCCTTGAAAGTGCAAGCAGACATTTCAGAAGAGCAAGCTCCTTTCGATGTCTCAGCACAACCGAAAAAGTCGGGAGAAAAGAACATTTTGGAATCTCTGACACCACACGAGGAATGGATTAATGTGCATATTGCAGCCGACTCCGTGGCAGTCGTGGTGATAGTTCAGTTAAGGGATCCACTGAGGCGGTACGAAATAGTTGGCGCACCGTCAATTGTTACAATTCAAGCGGTAAAAGTGGAGGGAGACACAAATGATGATGAAGCGAGGTACAAAGTAGCAAGCCTGCATGTTGGCGGGATTAAAATCCGGTCGGGTCCAAAGCGGAGCATCCTGGATGGCGATAGGCAGAGGCTCACGGCAATGCAGTGGCTGGTGGCATATGGGCTAACTAAAGCTGGGCGGAAGACCGTGAAAATCGCGCAGCAGCGCAAAGGCGGGGCAGATTTGCTTTGGAGCATCTCTTCTAGAGTCATGGCTGACATGTGGCTGAAACCCCTAAGAAATCCTGATGTCAAATTTCTGGAGAAGCAGATATAGTTATTCTATTTTTAGTTGTGAACTGAAATGTTTTACTTTGGCATGTTATTCTAAGTTCAATGTGCTTTTACCAAATTAGAAATTGTATTCAAAATATTTTGTCAAACGATGCAACTGTAGAAAACATGTAAACTGCAGTTTCCTTCCTAGTTTCCTCCTCTTTTATGACTATTTTGTGCAGAAAAATCAGAATATATGTAATTTTGGAGGGAGATAAAATTTGTCTCAAACTTTTACCTATTAGAACCAATAATTAGGCTATTGTGCTATGCATATCATGGGTTTACCGTATTATGCGGTCTGTACTTGCATTTCCGTGTCCAAATAGTCGATCGGAACCACTCAATGTGATATTTATATCAAAATCCAAATTTTATAATTTTTAGTGATAGGTAGAAAATCGTTGTTTTGTATGAATCAGAATCCTTGGATCTTTAGCCATTTTCTCCCCATCAATAAAAATAGCAAAAAAATTCTAAAAATTGTAAAATTTAGTTTTCTAGTAGATTTTGATACAGAGATCACATTGAGTGGTTCGGGTCTACTATCTGGACACCGGAAATGCAGGTACGGACTGCATAGCACGGTAAAATCATGATATGCATAGCACCGTACCCGGACTCTTAGAACCAAATACATTATCATCTTCATGCCCATACAAGAATTTTCTGCTTCGAGCATTGCTATACACTCGTTAGAAAAAAAAAAAATATATATCCAGATTATTATCCATAAAAAGGCAGAAGAAAGAAGAAAACAGAGTAGTACACCATACAGGTCTAGCTCAATATCGCACCTGTACAAATTATCGAATAACATTACAGCATTGTAGACTACATAATTAGCACCTAGCACTTACATTTCTATAAAAAAACGGAAATAAAAAAAAAAATTTTAAAAACCATAACAAACCAAATATCGGTTAATAATCCATCAAAAAAGATGGAAAAAAAAAAATGTAGGAGTCACTTGGTGAAGGCGAAGGCATAGCCAACAAATTTGATTTACATAGGAGACATCTTCTGTAAAGCAACATGACTCTGGCACAAAAACTTGCCTTTATTTGTATAGAGAAACTGCGGTTAGTCAGGATACATCACATTGAACTATTTAACTCGATTTCTTCATCAGTAGGCATGCCCCCACTAGTTGGCCTACAAAAAATAACAAAGCATTTCTAAGTGACATGGACGTTATTACTTATTAGGGTGTTACTAGCAAAGTACAGGATACTTACAATCCGGTTAGCAGTTTGATGGAGTCGTAGAAAAACCATTGCATTGTAATAACAGGCCCCACAAGAGTTATCCTGATGGGAAGACTTCTTGTAAACAAACCTGGAAAGCCGATCTGCTTCACAGCCTGATATATATACAGCATCATTCATGTTATTAAGAAATATAAATTTAAGTTAAACCATAGTTGTCCCCTAAAACATTTCAATTGAGTTCTAAAACATGTTCAGGCGAAGTTTTTTGGCTTGAATTATTATTTTCAGTTTTGTATCTTTGTTAAAAAAAAAAAAACAAAGATACAAAACTGAAAATAATAATTCAAGCCAAAAATTCAGTTTTGTATCTTTGTTAAAATTTAAAAATTTATCTTCAGGCACCTTTTGTAATCATAAAGAACAAGGGCAAACAATTCATCCTAAAATTCTTCTCATTATTTATTTTTATTTTGGACAAGAACAATACCCGTAGGTATCATTTTAAAACTTAATTTGGATATTAGACAAATGAAGTTTTTACCCATCTTTCTAAAGATAATACAAGTGAGGATAACCTTTCTGTTACTGGTTTTATCATAAATGGTATCAGACAGCACAAGTATAATAGTAAGAACTATGCTGCCGAGACTGTGTACGTAGCAATAGCATAGCAGACAGCAAAGCAGCAGGCAAATCCACAAAAGAGAAACCAAAGTTTGGACTCACCTCTAAGACGCTTTTGGCCTTGTTATTGTAAAGAGAAGAGACAATATTATCAGCTGGATTTGATACTACGGTACCAATGGCACCGGAGATGTAACCTGCCAGACAGGTTACACCTAGCTGTTGGGCCCGTGAACAGTCTTGTTTTCGCTTCTGAATCACGTTGTCATATATAAGATCAACTGAGTGCTCGAAAGTAGAAAACATAAGCATGGAAACTGCACACAGAAAAGATACTGCTTAATTTTGCATCTTGGTATCACAACAGAATTTTGGTACCTTACTCTAGGCATACACAAATTTATCATGTAAAAGATATGATCCGTTCTAGACTCTTCTTTGAGTAGCATTAAAGTGCTAGAGATATAAAATTGTAATGTAACCACAATAGAGATCTAAGTTCCTTACAAGGGAGATTACGACCCCAAAGTGGTAGAAGCCCTCTGTAAAATCTGCACAAAAAAAAAAGAAAAGAAAATCTCATATGGATTATCTATTTTATAATAACTCATACAAGGAGAAAAGAGAAGAAACAGAAATAAACAAGAGTCAAATATATCAGTCCTCATGCGGATTTGTTAATTTGTGTAAGACCAACTTCTATTGACTTGATTCAGATATCTTTTACTATTATTTTTCTTGTAACTGACTAGGGAAATGATGTGATGAACTCTTTCCACAATGCATGACATTTATAGAATTTTCAAATTTTTTAAAATATTTCTATCATATTCATGGTGTTAACACAGAGGCTAATTACGACATTTTGGCAAGCATTACTGATAACGAGATGTTACTAACCCAAATAAACCTTCCGAAGCATAAACTCGGGGAAATCCATCGATCAACCCTTTCGCAAACTTCGGCTGGGTTTGAACACGAACTTTTACCGACTCAAAGGGGCAAAGTGCAATATCAGCAAAAACCTGGGCCGATGCACTACTGAAAAAATATACCATGCTTCTATTCTTTTGTCCTACGAATACATCAGAGTATTGCTTCTTAAAATACTCATACAAGCCGAATCTACACCCCCCTTGGAACCCATACCCAAAAAATTTCCCAGTCCAGCCTCGCCAGAGAGACATCGGCCCTTGCTCTTTCACGAGTGTGCTTAGGCCTGAAAATATGCTGTCATACTTCAAGGGGTTCACCTAAACAACAAAGAAGAAACCAATTCACCCTTTAATCCTCAATTCAATCAAACATCAAGCGTCCATAGAATAATTGTCCGTACGTCCATAGACGTACAAATTCTGTAACATTTACATCAATTTTCGTAACTCTTATCCCAAATTTGTAATACATGAACTCTATGAATGTCCATTCTGCGAACGCCAGGTAACACTCGTGTTTAAATTACCTGATCATTGGGAAGTACCGGCATGGCAACTAATTAAATCAATACATGTTCTTCAACAATTCTACGAGATTTCGACATGTCTATTACTAATCTTTGCAAGCAAAACTAAACAGGCCACTATTAATTTTACCCTAAGACCTACCGTCCATTGATGGACGGTCCATAGAAGTAACAAACAGTATGACAAATGGACTTCATATGGACCCAGATATAACTGTTACACTCAATGGATGCATGAAGTTTCTGTTTAATTTCAGCTGTGAAAGCAAGGCCAATCCAATCTAACAGTAAAAAAAGAACATGATAACTAAAATAAGAAGGGAGTGAAGAAGTGGACCTGCATATTGACCTTGAGGACATCGAGAGGGGTGATGGCGAGGTGCGTAGTGCCGGCACTGAGCATGCCTCCGGCGGCGCAGAGCGCGTAGTACTGGGGCGAGAAGACCTTCGCGGCACTGGCAGTGGCAGCAGGCCTTTGCTTTGCCCCCGCCACCTCTCTCTCCCTCGCCATCTCCAATTCGTATCCTCCGCAGTAACTGTGCTTCGATCAAGGCATCATCATCACGCTTTGCGGCCAGTAGGTCGGGAGGAAGGCGTGCTTATCCTCTGCCGCGCAGTACTGTACAGCGCAGCGAATCAACGATGTAGATTATAGGGATCCTTTTCGAGATTGAGTTGCACGAATCTCAAAGCAGATCCGACGATTGGTGTACTGGGTGGTAGTTTACTGCGCAGTAGAGGATATGAATTCGGAAGGGAAAAGAGGGAGTGGGATGCTTGTTTGTGAGACTAGAAAGTGGGCCACGTTCAGCGTTCCTAATTCCTTTCTTTGCTTGTTCCGAGTTTATTGGAGGAAGGGAAAACGTAAGCGCTGCCTTAAGCCCTAAACCCACCCCACAGGAACTATCTCCGCTGCTTTTCTTTTTAGAAAAGCAAACCCTGCTTTTCTTGATCCGACGATTGAGAAATACTGAAATACTTTGAGATCTGTGCAGCAACCGATCTCAACCGTCCGATCAGAAAAGCAGCGGAGTCGGATCCCATCCGACATTCCAATTTTCAGCTAATTGCTATAAAGTGCTATGCTAATTCTATGCGCTCGTTTTACTACTTTGCCCTTTTCAGCGGCAATGTTGAGTGAAACTATTAGCCTGCCAGATTAAGCTGCTGGACTGGAATAAGACACATGTGATGTGACTGTGAATATGTATGTGATTGAGGCTGTTTTTGGGAAAGGAAAGGGTTTATGGGCTGTATTCGGACACGTACTCCCGGAGATAATTTTTTATATTCCATTCAAACAGAAGAACAATTAAATATAGATGAAAGTGAAACCATCTCAATTCTGATAATTCATTTTGTCAAACGAAAATCTCCATTCCTCGTCAGAAGGCCCAAGCCCATCCAAACACTGGGCCACAATTCAATTCATGGGCCGCCTTACATGCATGACACATTTCTTAAAGACAATACCATAACCTCTTTCATATGTCCTCCTCCTATTAAATGGTACATCTTCACTATCGTCATCATCAAAACTCACGAGATTCAAAACAAATACAGATTAATATTATGATAAATTATTTTTTGTCCCTCTTAATTTTTTTTCCTTATTCATCCTCTAGTTAAATTGCTTAATATTTTCTCATTTTCTCTCATACTCTCTCAATTTTTGAGTGAATTTTTTTTTACACTGTGTTCTTCCATCAAATATGTACGAGTTTTTTTACGTGGTTAATGATATGTAATTTGACCGTCAAAAATATTTGTTACATGTTAAAAGAATTTTCAGCTAAAAATGTATTAGGAGATGGTTAAGAGAGATTTTTAGGGGGCAATTATCACCTCCCTAATATTATTACTATAAGAAACTAACCTTTTCATTATTACATATATATCTTACAGCTCTTATTATCATTATACAGCTTCATAGCTCTTATTATTACTCTAAACAAACAGAAACCTTGTATTACATAAACTTTACCAAGTACAAACCCTGCATTACCTGATTCAATTCCATGCATGTCTAAACACCATCCTCAAAATCAAACATCAAAGAATACTGAACTGAGGGGTTGAAGGGTTGCTGATGTCCCCCAAAATTCATTGTAGGTAATTCAGTGCACATGTTTGGATTTGGTACATGCCGATCAAAAACATTACTGTTTGTGAAGATTTCATGTTTACTCAGTGGAGTTGCGGCGGTACCAGTGTTTTCGACAGCGCTTGTGTTCGGAAGACGGATGTCATGAATGCTAGTCCGGCGCTTGTTGCTCGGGATTTTCGGTCTGTTGAAGTACTTCTGCGCATGGCTGGCCACTTGGATCGGAGTTCTTGTCTTAAGGAATTCCCAGCATATCATGCGCCATTTTCCGCGTCCATACTTCTGCAATCCACGAAGAAATAACCTTCAAAACAAACAAGAATGAACATGTCATATTGGTAACTAAACAGTTAAGAATGTCTTCTTTGAAACAATAATTTTTTTAAATAACAAATAGGCAATTTAAAAAACTCAACAGGTTTTTTTATATTGATGTCCATGATGCTTGCTCACTTATAAAATAAAACAATTCAACACATTTGAATGTATAGTGGGCACTATAAGAAAGCCTTTCTTTTTTTTCTTAAAACTAGTTACAAGCTTAAATTATAGTCCTAAAAAAAACCTAAATCACGGGAAAGAATACAAACTCGTGCTCCTCTGCGGTCCATGGCTGCCCTTTCATTGATTCTTTCGCAGTAGCCGCTTCACAATCACTTCCAACCTTCTTCCTTTTCCTTGACAATTCACCTACATCTTCGCACACTGACGGGGGCATTGCTGCCAGTTCTACTGTTGTTTCCACTGGCAAGCTGAGATTACCACTCTCTGCAGCCTCGACGAACAAACTATCAAGTTCTGAAATTGCCTCATTCAACTGGTTTTCATCTTCAAGGCTCCACTCTTTCCTCGCAGGATACATTTCATTTCTCAGAGCAGAAACTGTATTTGCATCGGCAAGGCTACGCCAAAACAAGTATATATAGGTTGCAACTGTTAATTTTGCTGGTAAACTGGATCTAAGTATAAATCTTTTTTTTTTTCAGTGGAACATTTAGTTGCTTCTTTGATACACACTTCAGTAAATGCCTTATCTGCTATTAAATTTAGATACACTTCATAAAAATTTTCACACTATATCTTTAGACTTTTATATGATCTGCTATTAAATTCAATGGCAAAAAAATATGCCATGATCAATAAATTAGTAGACTCTAATTTAGAACTTGAAAGCTGGTACTTTTCACAAGGGCGCAATACGACTCCATACTATTAACAGGACTATTTTCGCTCATCTCTGGAAAATCAGAAAAAATAAATTACCTTAAAAAACTTAAAAATGAAATTTTTTTGTATTCTAAGAGATTTTGGTATAAAGAATTTATTGCGACACTTAAATTGAAATTCCGGATACCGGAAGGTACATTTTTGAGGTACTTGTATATCAGCCGGTATACTATTGGTTGTACAGTACGTATCCAATCTCTATATATAGATATCATTTACATAATTGGAGCTGCACAAAATTGAAGGTGATAATTTTCTCTTCATCTTGCGTTCCAATTTTCAACTAATTGGTGGCATACATATTGTTTCTCAATCTTGACTCACATATAAAACAATTATGAAAATTAAAAAAGGTTGCATTTAGAAAGGTACTTCAAAGGAAACCTAAAAGATGATTACATTTCTTCCTTTTGCAATTAAAAATGACCAAATAACTCTAGCTTATTATTAAACTCCTATTGAGTAATCATCCTTAGTAATAACTATTTATTTAAAATTAAATAGTGTAAACCTTTTCTCCCTTTTTAATCAGATAAAGGATAAATTGTTGAGTGATTGTTGCAAGGTATCAATTCTTTATAATTTTTATTAATCAGTGAGAGCATTCTTTTACCAACAAAAAAATGTGATTTACTTTTAACCATTTTTGGGAAACCTGTATTTCTCTTCTCTACAGGACTACAGGTAGATTGACCTTGTGAACTCTTAAATTGCTTTATTCTTAATTTACTGTTTTGCCAGATTTGTTGTGAAAACATGTTGGTGAAAGACTCTGGCAGAGGATTACAAGTTTACAACAAATGGCAAAAGGTATATCAGATCCTCATTTATGTTTGTAATTGTTTGGAAAAGGCATATCCATATTGTTTTGAGAGGAAAATATTATTCAGAATTCATATTTTCAGAACAAATACTATCTCATATAATTGTGTTCTTGCTTATATATAGGTTCCCTGTTATATAAATACTGAACCCCTGAATCTTCTCTCACAGAGAAAAGTGAGCATTTGCAGATTGAATTTACCCAAATACAGAAGACCAAATGCCAGAATTTGTTAAGTTCAGCTTAACAGATCCTTACTTAAACAACCACAGTCGCACCATGTTATCACAAGGAAGAGAAATTTGGGAACTTACATGAAAATTATAAAGGCTTTGAGTGTGTTACCTCAACAAAATAATTCCATTAAACCGGCATTTGTTCTCCTGTCAGCATAAGGGCTGATGAACTCCTGCTACTCCCACTAAATTACTGCAAAAACCTATTTACTGTTCATTATATTTGGGACCCAAATCATATACTGACACATGCAATGTGGCAGACTGGGCTGGTACAGATGAGGTTACACTGTGCATCATGCACCTCCTATAAAGGATGAACACTAGTTACAATCTGCAAAGTTAACAAACCTATAGATCATACTGATAATACTGGTAATTAAGGCATGTGTGGTGCTGCCTGGATAGTGGATATGGAAAACTAATTAGGTTGTTGGGCCTGGAAACAAGATGAGTCGACTACCCAAGTACCCAACCCAACTTGTCTCTATACACTATGAATCTATAATTGCTTGATTAGTGATGGTATCTCATGGGTCTACCCAGCCCAATTAGAATTAGGTCTCATGATTATGATACTCTCAGCAATATAATTGGGCTGCTGGGCTTTTACCCCAGTAGACATGTCCAAGCTGTTTGAGCCTTTGAGGCCATTCCTCATGCAGCAAAGTGCTGATTTTAGTAGTACCTCTACTATCGTGGAGTCTTTATTCTCTAAGTTAACTCAAAGTTTGAGTTTAACTTTAGACAGATTTAGGTTATAGGTTTCGGATCTCGGTCAGAACGGTGACGGTCAGTGTTTTAAATTCACGAGGTCCTTTATAAAATCATTGTACGGGCAAACTCAATTTTTGAGTTAACTTGGAGGATCTCAATTTACTATCATCTCCAACTCTCCTTGCATCCACTGTCACTGAAGGGATGGATAATTAATGGACAACATAAAAAGGAGCTTTTGATTAACCAGTTAATTATCAGGTGCACTTAATTAGCGCACGTTTAATGAAGGATTAATGAAGAGTGTTGAATTTGGAGAAATAATATTGAAACGATGAAGTAACAAGTCTCTCAATTTATACACTTTTGGTACATATATAGGTACGATAAAACTGTGTTACAGTACTGTATCATTTCTTTCCCTTTATCATTTGATCTATATATTATGATGAATTTCTGACTTGAATCAATTAATCCTAGTTTCTCCATATATAATTTTCATTTTTCAATGTTAATTAAGTTAGGTATGATGGGGCCAATGGGCCATTCTGTTTCTCCATATATATATATATAGAATCAGATTCCAATCCAGAAACTATCTAGTAATTACCTACTTTATGTACAATATATTACCTAAAAAACAAATAATAAAATATATAAAAATGTCACAACTATTATTCATTCCAATGAAAACTATGTACATTTTTTTAAAGTTCCCATGTAAAAAAATCTCCAAGAGAACATTTAAGACAGTAGAAAAAAAAAAAAAAAAAAAAAAAAAAAAAAAAAAAAAAAAAAAAAAAAAAACAAGAAGAAGAAGTTTCTAGTAATTGAGATTGATCTGCATATATGGCAACTACATACATTCAAAATCAAAATTAACATGTAAGTATCATGGATACTAAAAATCTCAAACAGGCAAGAAAAATTTTGAAAAACAACATTGCCGTGACCGGCTACTGCCAACATGTTCATCTTTACCGACACTACTAGTACCGGTACTCGGGACCACGACCATGATGACAGTGCGACAAGTGGGACACGAGGACCGCGACACAAGCCAAGTGTCGACACAACTCGCGTGAAACACGTGGCTGCATTGCGGGAGGACCCTGATCTTGTCGCCGTGCGCGAAAGCAGCCAGGCATATCGGGCACTCCTGATCAGCGTCAGAGAGCTGCTTCAGCCCCGGTTTAATGTTGACGATTGGCAGGGAGTCGAGGTTCTTCTTTTTCAGCGGAGGCGGTGGAGGCCGGGTGTCTGAGGGATTGAGCCATGCGTTCCGAACAGCGAGAGCTACCCCGGTGAAAACGCAGACCAGGAAGAAGAAGAGTGCCGCCAAGACGAGGAGTAGCTCGGTGTTTACTGCCGCAGGGAGCGCCGGCGGAATTGGGGGCAGTGAAGAAGGTGATGAGGCAATTAAGCTAGCCATTTGTTAACTAATCTGTAACAAGAGATATGGTTAAGTATAGTTGTTAATAAATCTTCTGTGTGTTTGTTTGGAGCAGTTTGGAGTGGATCATGTATTTATAAGCTGGCAGAAAGAGAATTATATAATGAGAAATTATCTCTGTCTCCCTTAACTTTCCCCTTTATCGATCTATCCCCCAGTTAAATTACTTAATATTCTCTCATTTTCTTTTATACTCTCTCAATTTTTGAGCAATTTTTTTTCACTATTTCTCATCTCATTCTGCATGTACGAGTTTTTTGCATGGTTAAGGATATGCATTTTGACCGTCAAAAATATTTGTTACATATTAAAAGAACTTTTCAACGAAAAATGTATTAGGAGATAGATAAGAGGGATTTTTAAGGGAGGTAATTATCACCTCCCTTATATAATTAAGCTTGAGTGGATTGATAATTAGTGGGTAGTTTGGATAATTGTTTTATGGGCATCAGAAGCCGACCATGTGTGCGGATGTAAACAAAAATGCTGGTGCAAAAGGCAATATATACAATGTAGCACAATGATTACACATAACATTACAACACAAAAAGATTATTTCCCAGAAGTGTCCTTTAAAAAAAAAAAAAAGCACACCCAGTGATGTCTCAACACATGAGCTTTGTACCTGTCTTTTAAAAACTAAAATAGGAAATGGGGAATATAATTAAAACGATTCCCCATGTTGTAAATGGGAGGATTAATTAATTAATTAATTAATTAATTAGGCCATAATTAATTATGATCAGCTTGTAATATTTCTTTTGTAGGATTATATTCCCAGAGATTGGATAAATCCCACTAGCTATATATGTATGCCTTCACGCTTAGAGCTGACACAACATAACCAATAGCAATTAAGCGTGTAACTCTTCAAGGTTACACCGTGTGTTAAAAGCTAACAAGATAATATATATTTACCGTCATTCTATCCGGGACAGCCAGAACATATATATATATTTTTTATACCTTTCAAATCTGAGTACATACATGCATCTATATACAAAGGATATATATAATTAATTAGTAAAATTTAACTATATATGCAGGCGATGCTTAATGAACCTTTAATCTTACTTCAGTAGCTACGTACTATATACTGATTTGTGACTAATTAAGAATATATTGTTAATAAATTTTGTGCTGGCACATGATAATTAAGTTTCTGATGCAATTCATATCCTCTACGTACTGCGCGACGCTCCAACCATTGGATCTGCTTCTCGATCGGTTAACGTACAACTAATCGACGGTTGTACTTAAACGATAATTAAGCTAGCAGGTGGTAATTAAGACTACATATAATACATACATGCATATAACGAAATGCGGCGCCAGTGCTGCAGAGAGTGAGTGCATACTTAGGTAATGAAATGAGTTTGAAAGGAACATGACTTGATTTTCTCTTTTCGTCAGATCAATCGTGGGAGTTATCGTATCAATCTGAGGCTGAGCTGTCTTATCCAGGGTCAAATGAAAACGACTGAAAGTCCCCAAGTCTAGTCAGCATACCATGTAGACGACGTCGGATCTAAGTTGGTTGAACGAATTATAGAACGTGCTGCCAGATCATCATGTTCAAGTAGTGCTGCTCCCACTCAAACTTAAAAAGACCTCAGCAGCTGCCTCTAACTCTGCCTCTTTGGCTTCTGCTTGGCCATGACCCATGAGCCAATGACCAACACCAAATCCAACCGACTCATTACTGTTATAAGTTTAGAGTTAGACAATTAGTATCTCAAACCGAAATGCTAACGCCTCAAATTTTATGTTATCACATCCGAAATCATAATTTATGGTACTCAATAAATTATTTATATGTAATTTATATGAAAATATTGGGAAATACAAAATTTTTTTATTTTTAGAATTTTCTAAATATTTATTTTGAATTTTATAAAAGAACTCATAAATATTAATAAAATATTAACGTTTTATGGGCGCGGATATTCCATGCCTGAATCCGGTATTATCAATGGACGTTTTTATGGGCACAGATAATTTATTAAAAATTTTATGTCTCAATTCATGGGCTGAGCCCATCATTTAACTTTATGTCAAAATTCATGGGCTTGACTGCTTGAGCCTAATGAACTTAGTGGTGAAAGCTTATTAAACGGATAACTAGCTGCATAGAGCTAGTAAACGACCAAAGACCACACTCTGATGCAAAGGAACAGATGCAATATTTTGAAATTAGAGGGGTCGAGATGTCGAGGAACAATTTATTGAGGGGGTGAAATGAGAACTCTCTAACAAAATATACTGCATATTAACGTTTCTGTATACAAATTCGAAAATCATGGGGTTCATACACCCCTCCACCCATGCCATAGAGAATTTTATCCTACTTGAAGCCAAACATTACTAAGACCAATAATACAACCAAGATAACCAAGTACCAGACCATAATAATCTGGCCATCGATCTATCTGGTGTCCTGCCGGCTGCCGGGCGATTGATTGAAATTATATAAACTAGTCTAGACTAGGTACAAACCAGGTACAACGATCGAAAGGGCAAGGCACCTTTTGTACTACTGCACCCCGTACCGGTACCAATGTCGTACCTACTAGCTAGGTTTGCCAATATCTGGCACAAAGTATATACAATTCGATCCCGTTGAATCCAGGAGGACTCAACAAGGTAATTAAGTCGATTCGACATTATCTGAGTCCTCATCACCTGGTTGTGGAACTTGATACAGCTTTGCTCCTGAGACGGCGTCATACGTACACTGCAGTAGCAAAAAGCTTTCCGTCGAAACAACAAGCACTGCACGTACGATTTCTTACATATATATATCGACCTTAACGTGTGTCCAACTATTCTTGTCTTGCCGGTAAACAATACATGTCCATCCCGTTTCCCAGTTGTCCAGATCTCCATGCGACATGATGCACCAGTTACGTCGACTATACTTGGACCCAAGCCACTACAAACCGCTAGAGAGACAATCCACAGGAAGGAGCTGTATGAGTGTATGTGTAAGAGTATATATAAGCTACTAGTGAAGATGATTCTGGTTTATTTGATTTAACAATGTTTATAGTGGGGCCTAATTTTGATTAAAACCCTTAATGATGCGATTAGAGCTAGACCTTTCTAATTGCATACAACAAAATTATAAGGCATTCATCGGCATCCAAATTTTTGGCATTATGGATTGGAAAGAAATTGAATTATTAAATTTAGAGTGGATAAATTTTGGACCCGTTGTTAGCTTTGAATTTTGAAAGGGTATTAATACGAGTTTGTTTTGATCCGGTTGTGAAAAAAGTACCTCTCAGAAAGTTAGAATAGAACCATGTTAAGTGGGCCATGTGAGGTTTCTTTCTCCTGTAATTCATGATTGATATTTCTGGACCTGAAAGTAAATTATGGGCCGAATGAACGAGTCTCAAACTTTTTGAATATAAGCAATTCATGTTTATCTTTACTTCTAATAAAATGAGATTGAATTTTTTTACATGAAAGTTCTATCTTCCCCCAAAAAAATAAACCTCAGCCGTTGATTGTTTACTTAGATTGATCACCACCGTTGACGTACTTTAATGTCTCATTAAAACTTAAGGCCCATATCAATTTTTTAAGGCTCATTACATATTATTATAAAATTTATTATAAGAAATAACAATTTCAGCCCAAAACAAGGCGTAAGCTCTTTACTAGTATTAAATGAATGCTCTAGTTTCTTCAATAATCTTACAACTGAACCTCGATTAATCTCCCGGACATATATCTCTCGCAGTCTCGTCAAGTGGTAAAAGGTAATAACTGAGTAATATATTATGATGAATTTCTTATGGATCGGAAGAAATATGAACCGTTTAAATTGTTTAAACAGATGGTTAATTACAATATATTTATGGGACACAAGTAATGATAGATGCGGTTAAAGATGTGGTGTGTGGTACTCCATAATCGGCAGAATTGATCTCTCTTTTTGTTGTTGTGAAGAGGCTTCCGTTTGAGCATTATAAAAGACAAATTTTTGGTGGATTTGTCGACTTGATCGTTCAGTCGGCTACGAATCCCGTGAAGTAGGCACCTAATATGACCGAATCACGTTAATTTTTTTTGGCTCGATTTCTTTTCTCTCTATATATACTATTAACTTTTATTTGCATATTTAATATTTTAATTAATTAATTAAGTAGTATAGTTGTTGATCTCGCCACCTCTCAAATTAATTCGTTGAATTGTCACAAATTCTCATCTTACATTTAATTAACTGGAATAGGTTACTCGTCAGCGTAGTTAGTCAAATCAGATTGCTTGAATTGATTTGAAGTGAACCCAATCATCATCATTCACCAATAATTAAACAAGAATTTGCATCTGATCGGCAACAAATTAATTCACCGTAATTAATTAAGCTCGTAACCGTTGAGCAGAAGTTTCTCAGCACCCACTCAGAACAGAGATTTTTATCCAGCCATAGTTTTGATAGCACCACATGTCATAGTGTCTATGACAGTGGACCCACAAAAAACAACCCCTACAATCTACAAAATCTCAGCCATCGAGATTAATATGAACAAGATTAAAAGTATGGCACGTGGTGCTATCACAACTATAGCAGCAGATTCTCACCCCTCAGAACAGAAACAAAACCAAAAAAGAAACAGCGGCCCAGACTTCCCAATCATTATCAAATCCAGTTAACAAAATTAATTATAGACGATTAAGAGAAATAAAAGTGGAGTTGTATTGTATCATTGTATCTATCACCTGACCAACATTTCATCAACATGCAAAAGCAAAAGTTGGCCACGTAACTCGTCAAACTCGATGCTCTCTCTCTCTCCAGTTCGATCCCCTTTCTCAAATCTCAATACAATGAATGCTGTATGCATATGTTTTGGCAGAACTGGAGAGGTTCCACGACCATAGTTGGCACAGTGGCGTTCTAGCTCAGCTCAATTATTAGGAAAAGGACTAATTCCCAGTTCCCAATTAATATGATCGCTGCCTATTGCCTGCTTTACATTTGTTATGTAATTATGTTCATCGTATATACATATGGCACCCTCCCATGACAGTTCATTTTTATTTACACGCAGGTCATGCCCATCTGTCATCGTAACTGATTATACATGTACAACTAGCAACCTGTTTCCTTCCTTCCGTGTTTTTTTTTTTTTTCCAATTCCGAATCGGCGAATCTTATATGTGATAAGAGTCAGCCTTTAGTCTTGTGACTAAACGCAACGCTATATGTGTAGGAGATCACGAGTTTGAAACCCGGATAAAAAGTTTTTATAGAAATTTAAATTTGAGTGGCTATTCTCATCTTTATCTCCAAAAAAAAATCCTATAAGTGACGATATATATTATTGAGTGCATATTTGTAACACAAATTAAGCACAATATATTGTTGAATTTTTGGATTTAATATCGAACAAACTTCAAATAATGCCTTTTATAATTAAAGAGGAACAGTTGAGATTTGATGGTAAGATGGAGTAAAGGAATCTGTGGTCATCCTATCGCTCCTCTACCATCAATTACAAAAAAATAATAATAAGTAATGAAGGTTGCATTCAAGTTTTTGCAATGATGACCCTCTTTTTATAATTAATTAGGGTACAACACATGACATAAGGCAGTGCATCATATGAACTTAACCAACCATCAATTAATCATAACACAGCTTAGCCATCGGCTTCGGCTATTATAATAAAACAAATATTAGCCCTCTTTTTGTTGACTAGAAAATAAGCCATCAAAATTCACTATAGTGATTTGTCAGTATTTATATATCAAATCTAGTTGGTATCAATATCATTTGAATGAGTTGGAAAAAACAAAGGTGAAGCCAATTGTCTTTGACGTGACCGTCACTTAATTTTCCATCCAACGTTTTTAGTGAGCCATTCCTAGTACTACTTCCCCACAACATCAGGAGAGTAACAGATAGCGTCCACTCATTTTACTTATCTACCGGTTTACCGTATTTTCAATAAACACATATATAGATACACGTTGTTGTGTTAGACTGTGAGAGGGTTGGACTCTACGGGTTTCTCGCATCAGTATATGGATGTCGGCCTGTCGCCACAGTGCAGTGAAAGAAAGATGTTCACAGAGGATCAGGGCCTGAAAACTAGCCTCCATTTTAGACCCCAAGGATCTTGCAATTCATATCCTCTACTGCGCAGTAAGTTACTGCGCAGCGTTTCAACTGTTGGATCTGCTTTAAGATTCGTACGACTCAATCTCAATAAAGCCCTCTATAATCCTCATCGTTGATTCGCTGTGCAGTAAAATACTGCGCAGCAGAAGCAGAGGTAAGCACTCCGGATTTTGCAGCTGACTCAGTTTGCAGCTGGGCGATTAGTTTTGTGCTGTTGGCAGATCAGATAGGATCGGAATCACTTGCTTTTCTAAAAAGAAAAGCAGGCCCTGCTTTTCTTGATCTGACGGTTAAAAAATACTGAAGTACATCGAGATCGGTGCAACAAAAACCAACATACTTTGAGACCCGTGTAATAACCAATCTTGACCATTCGATTGGAAAAGCTGACCCTGCTTTTCTTCTTAGAAAAGCAGCAGATTCGGATCCGATGAGATAAGGCCACCACGCAATATCATGCTTCATTGCTTCCAGTTCCCCTTTCCGCGGAGTTGCTGCTGATACGACATCAATCAATCCTCTCCTATTGGATTGGGATTTGCTTGCATTCACAGAAGTAAACTGTGTACTGTTCTATGACTACATTCTTGTACATAAACCAGTCATCTCGCAACTAATGCCGTTTGGTAACTTATTATTTAAGTACCATTTTTTGAACATTAACCAGTCAATTGAACATTTTTTGATGGACTATAAAAAAAAAAAAAACGAGTATATCTATAGTGGTTTTAAGTTTATGGAAGCTTTTCGTGAGCTTAAACTTAAAAATATATTACATTATATTTAAATTTTTATTTATACAATCTAATAAAATTTTTTATATCAAAATCTCGTGGTATACATAAAATTTTCATTTTTTTTTGGAGATTTTTAAGTGCTTATGTTATTTTTTTTAAATGTGACTATATAATATTGATAAATGATCAACATTTCATATATAACTTAAAATAAACTGAATAAGTAATTATACTAAAATTTGGATATGATTTGATATATTTTTTAGATTAAGAATGCCATAGTTTATGCTTTACTTCAATGTTCAAACAATATTATATTCAATAGAATATGATAGATGAGTGACTAGTATACTAACTTTAAGCATTTATGACCAAAATGTTAATGTCTCAAAATTTATATTATCGTGTCCGAAATCACGATTTATGGTGCTCAATAATTTCTTTTTATGAAAATATTGGGGAATACAAAAAATTTATATTTTTAGAGTTTTCTAAGTATTTGTTTTGAATTTTAAAAAAGAGCTCATAAATATTAATAAAATATTGATGTTTGTACATGCTATTTTCAAAAATGCAAAATATATACTTAGAAAACTCTAAAAATGGAATTTTTTTTTTGTATTCTCCAATATTTTCATACGAAGAATTTATTGAGCACCATAAATCGTGATTTCGGACACGATAACATAAATTTTGAGGCGTTAACATTTCGGTCCGAAATGCTAACGTTAGTATAATAGTCTAACTCATGATACATAATAAATCAATAATATTTATCTATAGTATAATATGGTTAATTTCTCTTACAAATTTTTTAATTTGCTTAGATTAATCTAAAATCCTCACATTATTGCATATCAGCATATATTTGCAATGACTGGCAGCCTCCATTCCTTTCCGTTGGGATGTGGCTATGTCCGTCCTATGTGGGGGAGGTGATTCATTAATTCATACAGCCATGATCCCATAAGCTGTCTTATAAAAGGATGCCGCGTGCCGTGCTCCTTGTTTCCACCTCCATCCTTCTTTCTTCCTTTCTTTCGTTCGTTCGTTCGTTCGCGGCACAGACACAACACATACACAAAAGCGCGCGACTGCGTAACGGCTCTCTCCCGTCCCGTCTCGTCCATTCCACGGCCATCTCTCCCGTCCATCCAAGGTTCTGTTTGAATTCTCTCCCAATTCTCTATATCTTATCTCCTCTCTAATTCATTGCTTATCATTCTTTTTTTCTGATTTTGAATTCGTGAACCGTAACAACAGAAATCCAATTTGTTTGTTCCTTTTTTTTTAAACATTTCTTTTTTATATGTCTGGTATATATATTCTCGGTTTTTTTTTTCTTGAGAGAAATTAATTTTGTGCTTAAAGATTGGGAAATTTCACATGATGATTTTGTATATTCAAGTTTTCGTCTCTGTTTTTTTTTTTTTTTTTGTTACCATTGTAGGATTTCGGGAGCGTTCTTTAGAACGATCGGCCTAGTCTCTTTTCTAAAATCTTGAAGAGAAATCAAGCGTCACGTTCTGATCACAATCAAGTTCGGAAGAGATCGAAGGACTTAAAAAAAGACGACATGGACATCCTATCTCTGTTTCTGGTGGCGTCGATGCCGATTGTGCAAGTCCTTCTGATAGGCGTGATCGGCGCGTATCTAGCTTCCGACTATTGCAACATTCTCACAGCCTGCGCAAGAAAGGACATGAACAAGGTGGTTGCTCGAAATAGTCATTTCTCTTTTTTCTTGACTTCTATTTTCGTAACACTTTCAAAACAGAAGTCTCTGATCTCCGGTGAATGTGTTTGAATTGAACAGGTTGTTTTTCATGTATTCACGCCCGCTCTGATGTTCGTGAGCCTCGCCACCACTGTCACGCTTGAAGACGTCATATCTTGGTTAGTACCGTGACATAATCACCATTTTGTGTGACATCTTGTTATATAATTTTCTTGTAGTATATATATTGGCTCCATGCTAATGTAATTATTTTTATATAGGTGGTTTATGCCAGTAAATATCGCCATAATTTATATCGCCGGTGGAGTACTTGGCTGGTTAGCTGCAAAGCTTTTGAAATTGTCGCCGTACCTCCGACCGTTCATGATCGCGTTCTGTTCAGCAGGTTTGTGTGAAATATTTCCGAAATGCCATCCACTCATCTACAATTTCTTTTTCTTTTTTATTTTGTTTCTCTTTTCCAAAAAGTAACATATATATAAGGACCAGTTTCATTATGGAATAACAGGCATTTCAGAATTCAACACACAAGAAAATCAAAATGAGTTTGAAATAAGGAAAATTAAAATGATACATTTTGAAAGGGAAGCCTAGTTTTTTTTTAGTTTGCAATTTGTTTTTCGGTATAATCTTTTAAAATTCCATTATTCAAGAATTTCCTTATTTTTGGATATAATTGCTGAAAGATTTTCTATTGGTCCAGGAAATTTTGGAAATTTACTTTTGGTCATCGTCCCGGCAGTTTGCGAACAAGAAGGGAATCCTTTTCAGAAATCTGAGGGCATTTGCAAATCCCGTGGCCTGTCCTACGCATCCTTCTCGATGGCGGTAATTTTTTCCTTTCGCCTTTAGTGGTCCATTGCACTACATTGTTTACCATTTTATTCTTTAATCTGAGAAGCTTTACCAGCATTTTTAAAATCCAATTTCTGTATTACCATTTTCTGCATACAGCTTGGGGGTTTCTTCATATGGACTCATACATACAGTACTATGAAGAAAGCGGGAAAGATATACCACACGACGCACCAGTTGGGAATCACTGGAGATGAAGCCAAGCCTTCAACTGCTGATGTCGCAGATCCTGAAGCTGCTCTCCCTGCATCATCCAAAGCAGTCGAAGATGGGGAACAAACTCAAATGGTATGTTTTCGATTAACTGGTAAATATTATTCAACAAAGTAATCTTAGAACCGGTATATATCATAAACAGCTACAAGCTAATGTAAGATTTTTGGTCCATGGAATATGTAATAGTACTAATTTATAAATCCTTTTCAGTTATTTGTTTAATTTGAAGGCTATTTACGAAAACTCAGGGGGTTAATAGCTGATTAGTTTCAAGTAGAAACATAATCTTTATATGCCAAGTTAAAATTTTGTATTATTACAGAATGTCCCACTATTGTCGGATGAAGATGGGGATAACGAAAACGAGAAAAAGGGACTATTCGGGGGCATCAAAGAAGTATCTGAGCAAATTATAGAGGAGCTACTAGAACCGCCGACTATTTCTGCGGTATGTTCTTCTAGAAAGGATTCCCCTTTGCTTTATACATTATTATGTTATAGTAAAATTAATGAAAAATGTGTTCTGAAGAAGTTGTAAATAATGCAATGTACACTTTTGCCGCAGATTTTGGGTTTTGTCGTTGGCGCAGTCCCATGGCTAAAGTCTTTTATCATCGGCGAAAGAGCCCCTCTTCATGTCATTCAAGAGACCCTCCAACTCTTAGGGTAACTAATGTAGCATGATCATTACCATCATTATTTTTCGGTGTTACTTCAAGTTTTTCTAAAGATTTACTTTTGCACTGCAGAAATGGGACCATTCCTGTCATTACTCTAATCCTCGGCGGTAACCTAACGCAAGGATTCCACAAGTCCGTACTTAGGCGCCTAGCTATCGTAGCTATTATTTGCGTTCGGTTCCTGATTCTTCCTGTTATTGGTATTGGTGTGGTAAAGGCGGCGTATGGATTCGGATTCTTGCCTAGTGATCCAATGTACCAGTATGTTCTCATGATACAGTTCGCCGTACCGCCGGCTATGAACATAGGTACTGATTTAATTCTCACTAATAATTATTTCAGCATCTTCTGTTATTTGCTGGTATGGAAACATATGAAGTTAAACAGACTGCTATAGTGTTGCTAGTGCCATTATGATTCAATAACAAAGCCTTTATTAGGAATTTAGGATTGTATTTTTCTCTTTGTCTGCTGATGCTGATAAACCTGATAATCATACCGAAAAGTCGTCATATGCACGCAACTGGTCATAGATTTTGCACTTGATAAATTTGTTTCAATTTGATCTGATTTTGATTAGAAATAACTCAATGTATGGAAACATTCAATGCAGCTACAATGGCGCAACTATTCGACGTTGGTCACGAAGAGAGCTCAGTCATTTTCCTTTGGACTTACTTAGTCGCGGCGGTTGCGCTTACCGCATGGTCTACTGTCTTCATGTGGGTCTTAACCTAGATGGGCATAAGAAAGAAAACTGCCTAGTTTTCATTCCTATCTGAATAGCATAGTCAAGAAATTAGCTAATACAGAAAAAAAAAAAAAAAAGCCAAGTTAAAATTAAAGGAGAATTAATTTTGGTGTTCTTGAAAGTAGATTAATTACTATTGGTGTGTAGCCAATGCAGAGGTGCTGCCATTCCCAGCACTCAGAAAATTTTGGCTTCAATGTTGTAATTTGTACATATAATTTTTTCAATAAAATGTGTCAACTCTTTACTTTTCTGATACTTATTCCGCAATTATTACGCTGGTAAAAAGAAAAAGGAAAAAAGATGCAATGCAATTGTTAGTATTTGGAGAAGGGGAACTTTTTCATTGTTGGAAAATAATGAATTCCGGGTTTGAATTTTCTCATATGATTTGCAAAGCAAAACGTTCTGGGAAGCAAATAAATCTATGAGGATTATGATTATGAGGAGCGGCATTTACAAGTATGGCACTCATAGCCCAATAAGCCCATGAAGCAAACTGTTTTGGAAAGCTATAACCCTGAGGCCAAGGCCCAAAATAATTAGACTTGAAAATCATTAAATTTGTACGTAAGATAACAAATTAACAATATAATGAGCTGTTATTAGTTTAAACTTTAAAGTTAAACAGTTCATACTAATTTGTGTCGACTTTCCTTATTTGAAGCATATGATATAAGATTTCTAGCTTCCTATTTTACTATTAGGTAAGCTCCTCCTGTGCGAAGTGTACTTCGTAGGTACTTCACAATTTAGCTTGCTTAGTGACTGTTATATGTAGTTATTTTAATTTTTAATGTTAAAATATAAGAAATATGCTACTTTAAATCAATTAATACCTAATAATTGTTACCTTATTACTTTATCAACATTTATTTTTTTCATGCAGTACATTTGTTATATCTAATATAAAATTATTAGAAAAACAATAGTGAGTGCTTGGTGGCTTTATGGTGAATCAACTTAAAAAAATAAAAACAAAATCCAAGCCCCACAAAGTCTGGTATAATTCAAAATTGGCATACTCCTTAATGAAACAAAAATGTTTTTTTCCCCTCACTTAAGAAGCATTTCTAAGTGGTGTAAAGCTTAGTCCCACGAAGTCAAAAGCAATATGATAAAGAGCATTAAAACTAACAAGGAAAAGTTAACTTTAAATGTTTCTTAAGTGACCATAACCCCTCATGTTCTCACCTTGTATTGAAAAGAACAGACACCGTATCTCACGCACTAACCCTATGCGCATCACATTCCAAAATTCTTGTTTTCATTTGTATATCTTTATCCTTTTGGTCCCTACATGAATTTAAAGTTTTAAACTAACAAGAACTGGTATTTGGTCTAGTGGCTAAGGACAATGCTCTCTGTGTGGGAGATCGCGGGTTTGAAACCCAGATTAAAAGTCTTTTATAGACATTTTAATTTAAGTGGCTTGATCCTTGTCCTTATCTCAAAAAATAAAAAATAAAAATAAAAATAAAAAAAAAATAAAACTGACAAAGAAATACTGGTAAACGCAAACGCAAACTTCTTCCCACATGCATACCTACCAGAATATTATCTCATGCCAGCGGTGTTATTTTATTTTTATATATTGAAGATGAAGAAATGAACTATCACACTCTAAATACACAGAAACATATACACATAATGATGGAATTATTTTTGTTTAATAATTGTTTGTCACAAATTGACTTTTTTTTTTTTTATATATCATCCAAGTGGTGATTAATTTGCAGACAATTTACCAAATTAATTATATCTCAATTTTGCCACTTGGTTTGGAAGGTAATATATATTTTTTGTCACCATTTGAAGGGGACATGACAGATGAACAGATTTTGTTTTAAGAAGAAAAATACAATTGTCTATTTTTCTTTTCATTTTTGTCTTCTTTTTCCAATCTTTAAGAATGAATGATTGATTTGGAGCAACGAATCATGGTTTAATCGTCATATGGATATTCTATGTTCTATTATTATAAGATCCTTGAATTTATGTTTGTCATGATTTCTTTTTGTGCTATAATATTTCCATGACATGACACTAGTTATGTTGTTTAACATCACTTCTTTGACATAAATGCTAAATGAAAGACCAATATGGTACCGATTACTATTTACTTGCGTACTTCTTATAAATTTTTTAAATGCCACTGTTCATACAACTTTGTTTTCATTCATGTCAATAATTAATTTTATTGTACTATTTATTTTGTATAATATTTTGTTATTAATATTCAACCTAAACGAATTATTATTGGTATTGGCCTTATCCAAATCGAGTAACAAAATATTATAAAAATAGGTAGTACAATAAGATTATAAACATAAAAAATAATGTAATTAATACTAGCAATAATATAGCATCGATTTAGTATCCGTATACCAGCAGCTTAAACACTTTATTACGTGATAAATTTAAAATTCATAGCAGAGCGTTTGCTCATGCCCTCAGGGTTAGAGAAACCTGTTGTGTCAATTGAAAAGCCTTCCATACATGTATAGATATATATACATAATTTAACAGATATATTCTAAAATTTAACATATACATTTTTAAATTTATGAACACTATGGATGATTTTAAGGTATTACTCATAGATTATGAGTCTGGCAGTGCTCAAAGTCGTCATCCGTCAATTCGACAAGAGAAATATGAACAGATAATAAATGAAAAATAATAAGTTCTTAAAAGCACCGAACTGTTGACTGACCATGCCCAGCGAGTAGCGTCCATAAAAAAACCGTCCATTACGTCGATATATGACATTTCGGAATGTATCTATTAGAAATAACGTAATATACATTTCAGAATGTATCTGTTAGAAATATATCTGTTACATTCTGTACATATCCATCCATAAATGTACAGATGAGTTTTCACTAGACACGAAGTCACAAAAAGGCTTCTCTTAACTTATTTACACTCCACAATTTATTATTTTTTTTTTTGAGAAAAACACTCCACAAATCGCGCCAACAATGTCAGCAATCTTACTTCCTCCTCAGACGAGTTGGCCCCACCGGTCAGGGTCCCAGTTGCTGTACTTAAAGCTCCTTTCTTTCTTTCCTTCTTTCCTCTTTTCAACCATTCGCTTATAAAACAAAGCGCACGCCTCGGCCTCCTTTATCTCCTTCCAGCGAAATCCAACTACTTTGCTGCCACTTTTTAGTTCTTCTTCTTTTTTTTTTCTCTCCAAATCCAGTAACTGTTCTCACTTATTCTCACTAATTGCGGTTTACTTGTGGCAGATTATTAGTTGGAGTGTTGAATTCTTCTGAAAGGTGAGAGCTTTCTTTCTTGCCTTTTAATGCTTTCTAGCACACAATTGGTGCCATTACCAGAAAAATTTGAGGAAATTTTGTTTAGAGTAGTGTAATTTTGTGAAATATTTTATGGGTTTTTGAGATGGATAGTGTTAGCATTGGTACTGCCTTAACCGGATCGAATAGCAATGGCAATGGCAATGGCAATGCCAGAGCTTCCCTTCTGTTCAACAGTCCCCGAAACGATACTGAAATAGTCCCAAATGGTGCATCTCTAAACCGTGATCTTGAATCACTGAGTGTATCCAACAAACCAATGTCAAAAAATTCAGCTAACAGACTCAGGAAAAGGGTACCTGGTGAGAAGAAACTGGCCGACCCGAAACCCGGTTCGTCGAAGTGCCTCAGTGTATCGGTAAAGAGCAACGGGTGCAGAGTCTGCGCCTGCGATGATCTGGACAGCTCTGTCAGAACAAGGTTGGTACCCTCAATGTCCCGAAAACCGGCGTCGATTGTAGAAGCAACCGCAATTGAGTGCTTTTCTTATAAGAAAAGCTCTAGAAAGGGTAAACTGTTCAACCAGGAGTGCCTCGCAAGTCCCGAACCAGGTTTCTCGCTACCGGATGATGTACTAGAGTTGATACTGGTACAGCTGCCTTTATCTTCTCTGATGGCGGCCCGTTGTGTGTGCAAGAAATGGAGAGACCTGACAACGTCACGGCAATTCATACAATTAAGGTCGAATTGTCTGCACAAGACTCCGTGGTTGTTTCTCCTAGGCGTCGTGAGAGATGAGGCTCACACTGGAGACATCCATGCACTGGATTTGTCTGGTGACAGATGGCATCATGTCAAATCAGATCGCCTCGAGGGTCGGTTTCTGTATTCCACTGTCAGTGCCGGATCTGATTTGTACATCGTAGGCGGTTGCTCGAGTGCTTCCGATCATACCCCAAATCCTCATTCTGTAAAAACCAACAAATCAGTATTGGTTTTCAGCCCTCTAACTGGTCTTTGGCGTAAAGCTGCGTCCATGCGTGTTGCAAGGTCTAGACCCATTGTCGGGGCATTTGAAATCACTACCAATTGCACTATTTTTCATAAATTGGTCGAAAAGATAGACCCAAAAAAACAACCAAAGGCCCGTCTCGGTCTAGGAACAGTCTCTGACGTATATCAAGACCCGCACAGTTTATCTCTGAGGCGCAGTCTTAGAGATGCATTTGACGAAGATGACAGCGTTTTGTCGGAGCCTTCAAAGGTAACCAACAAAATTTGTGGCGGATCAGTACCGAAACTCGGTCTTATTGTGATTGGTGGTCATGGTTGCTGGGAGGAACCTTTGGATTCCGGTGAGATTTACGACCCATTAAATGACAGATGGATTGACATTGCCGGTTTACCAGCTGATTTCGGATTGCCTTGCTCTGGTACTGTGTGTGGTCGCAAGTTTTATGTCTATACCGAGACCGATAAGCTTGCTGCATATGATCTTGATTTGGGCTTTTGGGTTGGCATCCAGACAAACCGGCCTGCTCCGAGACTCCTCGAGTACAACCCAAAAGTAGTAACTTGCGGAGGCCGCTTGTTTATGCTTTGTGTCTCTTGGTGTGAGAGAGATGGTCAGGTGAACAGAAGAGAGAGGGCCGTGAGAAAGGTTCTTGAACTGGAGAAGTCAAGTGATGGCAATAGATGGAAGGAAGCATCAAGGCACCCTGACGCACCGATGGACTGGTATGCGGCTTATGTGGCCGATGGGGAGTGTATATACGGGCTGGAGATGTTTAGGATATTTGGGCAGGTGCTTGATTTTGTCACGGCTTGCCACATGGCAGGCAGTGATATGCGGTGGACTCGTGTGTCGAGAAAGCAAATGGCGCATGAAGTCGACCCTTTGTCTTGTACCATGAAATCATTGGCCGTGTTGCATTTGTAATCGATGTTCACTCAGGGTTCTCTCTTGTTTTCTCTCCTTTGTGGTTCATTCTTTTAGGTCTCGATTTATTCCCATTGATTTCAAGTGTCAGATACACACTGATTGATTAGGAGCAATGATTTTATACAGTTGATTTTCGCTATAGGGAACAAATTTGTTCGGTTTCTCTATAATTAATTGTACAGATTTTCATTGGAGATTCGGTTGCCATTTCGAATCTGTTGGTCTAGAATGAATGTGACTGACTGGATAACTGCTAATATGTGCCGAGGCTGAGTGACTTTTGTATCCTCCAGCACGATTCTGACTGGTCAATCTTTAAGAGACGATCGAAGCTAACCAGCACCGCTGTCAACGAGTTCCATACAGCTGGAGTGGAACCAGGAAACCTGCCAAGTGACTTTTCTCTGTTCTTTTTATTATTCTTCCAAGCTTGATTTCAAATGGAAGTGCATCCGTGTTTTATTTATTTATTTTTGGGTTCTTTTTAGAGGTCATTAATGAAGTACTTAGTTTGATTTGTTTTGTAACCTGTGCTGACAGTTGGCTGTTCCGGTGCTTGAGTTCGATCGAGTTGGTCTCTGTATGCTTTGCTCGTTTTCTTTTGGAGCCTAACTGCTCCAATTTGCTCAGAAAGATAATATTAATTGCTCATTTCAAACTTTTATCTGTTGAATTGAATCCCCATCAATCCCTTAAAACATAAAGTGAAGTAAAATTCATAAAATATAATGCAAGGAAGTTATAAAATTATGACAGAAATGACCAAATGTGATCTGTGATATTCCCTTGAAATGCAACAGCCAGTGTGGAAACAATCGAATAAAGAAAGCATAAGCATTGTTTGGTTAAATGGTTGAAGCTTCAATTGATTGTCTGGTAAGGTACCAGGTCCCTTTCATGAGCAATGGTGTCTGTTTACATAAATCATGGACAGGAATTGATACCTTTGGTGGTTGTACAGGGTACCAGCGTGTCCTGCTGTTTTCATTCCTGTTTTAAGTTTAACTATCCAATCATTAGGTTGATTGATAAGTTTCAACTCTCTTACTCTTATTTCCTTTTTAATTTGTTGTTTTCTTTTTGTTCTGAAGTGAGGCATCCATCACAAGCATAATCCATTAATCCTGCAGATATATATGACCCCATATTGTCAGGAAATTATTTGAGTGACAGTTTCAATTGTGTCCTTTACATTTCTGAGTGCACCTACAGCTGAAAAAGAGGCAGATGTGTTTATGAATTATGATCCTGCTATTCAATTGTTTTTCTGACAGTGTAACAGTGAGTCAATTGTTTCTGATGAAGTTGTAATGATCTCTGGTGTACTGTAAACATCACTTTATGGCTCAAAGTCTTCAAGTTGGACTAATTGTCAACTTCATTTCTTTCCAAACAAAAACAAGCAAGCCGAAATAAACGAGATACCCAAATTTGCATAACATAAAAATATATGAAAACACCGGAAAAAATAATTATATGAGTTAACATTTTCATGTATTTCCAAGTACCTTATTAGAGCCTGTTGGGCCCTCTTATAAAATGTATAATGCAACAAATGGAAGAATGGTTTTTGTTGGGCCCAACAAAAACTGTTGAGAGGCACAGAAATTTGACCTGGTACTGCAATATGACATCCTGAGATTGAGAACAGACATGGAAATCTTTGAAAAATTGCATCTGTAAGCTGAGAACTTCTGATATACCTTGTGATATCTCATTTATGGATAATAAGAATAAAGATCCAGAAAAGAATTTATATATATGTAGATTTTATCTGAGAAATGGTCAGGTAAGTTTACCTTGCTCTAGCTAACTTCTTTGTTTATATCTTTTACAACCCATCCACTCTCTCTGGCCCAAAAGTCCAAAACACTTGGGGTGCGTTTGGAGGAAAAATTTCACAAATGCCCTTAGATCCGAACTTATCTCTACCGCTGCCTAAACCACTAACTTAATTTCACGGATGCTCAAAACATTGGGCGTGACTTCAACTTGCGCCTTAGAGAACTTTATTGAACTGCCCATGCCGTGCCCGTTGCCCATGCCTTAGAGAACATTGGGCAACACAATATTCCCCTTTAGGCGCAAGTTGAAGTCATGCCCAATGTTTTGGGCATCCATGAAATTAAGTTAGTGGTTTAGGCAGTGGGTAGAGATAAGTTCAGATCTAAGGGCATTTGTGAAATTTTTCCGCATTTGGATGGTGCAAGGATTAGTGCAAGAGTAGTAATATTTTGGTTAGTGATTAAGAGTAGTATGAGGTTAGTACTAATTCGAAAAACGTGTGAGTAGAACTAATTTTTACTATCCGGGTTAGTAGAAATGTTGTTTGGATGATAACTTTTGAGTACTATTGAGAGAATGAATAAAATAATGGATTATATCATTTTTTCTAACTCATAGTTTTTATTATGGACCGTTGCATACATTTTGCACCATATTTTATTATTTGTACTATCCTTAAAAGTTAGTTACTCCACTAAACCAACATTTCTTTGGTTTAGCCGAGTAGTTCAACTCAGCAGCTAACCCAAAAGTCTATTTTATGTTTAGATGCTATCAAGTGTTAGGTCAGTGGTACTACCTCAAAGTAGAGCCAGCCTATTATTTTTATCAAGTGTTGGATTAGTAGTACTACCTTCAAAGTAGAGCCAGTCTTTTATTTTCCAGTATTTATCCATGAACCCATTTTTAATTGTCCAGTTGCAAATTCTTAGGCTTTGTTGTTATTTATCGAGTATCTCTTAATGATTCTTCATAGTTATCAGTTTGACCTCACAACATTCATAATTGGCATTGTATATAAGTACATAACGTGTCCCAAGAGTAATCAAAATTTTATCTTGATTTGCTTTGTTAATCCGGTCCTTTTTTATGCGTAATAAAGCAAGTTGGTAATTGATTACATGGTAGTTTCATTAATAACGTGCAAGTAATCGCTTTATAGTATATTAATTCTGGATGAGATTTGCTACAGTGATATGAACAGTATTTTTATTTATTTATTTATTTTTAAAGATCCTTCAAGGCATCAATAGTATCTCACCATTTAGTTTAAGAGAATAATCTAGAAGGTATTATTAATTGTTGATATTGGAAATGTAAATAAATAATATGAGAAGAGCTTGGTGGACCATAGTTATCTTGACAATCTTAATAATAGATTTTTTTTTTCAAAAATATAAAAAAATTGTACAAATATATATATTATTTGACTTATAAATTGATGGTATCCCAAGTTTCAATAAACTACTCTTTAATAGCTCATCAAAATTTTGTATACTTTTCAACCATTGCAAATTAATGAATTACCAATAGACTATTAAATACACTTAAATTAAATATAATTGAAAATATAACCAATCTAAATGGTTAAAAGTACATGTACTTTTTTTTTTCATTTTTAAGATTTTTTAACAATACTTTAAAATTTTTTCCAAGCTCTATTGTCAGATTTGTCAAGCTAATCATTATCAACCGATCTTCTCTTGAACTATCACTTTAAACTTCCTTTTGTAAACTTTAATAATTGTTTTAAAAAATATTCAATGTGTTGAAAACAACTTTTATCCTTAAGCAACAATATTTGCCAAAGGTATAAATGTCTAGAGAAGTAATATTTACGTTTTAGAAAAAAACTAATATATTATGATATTCAACATCTTAGACAAAAAAAATTACAAGTGTAAGTTTGTGGAGTTCATAAAAAATTGACATGAAAGAAGATTCCCATTTAAGATACAAGTATATACAATGAAAATTTGATAGGTTTCGAACCATATATGTCTTCTAAAATTATTATTTACAATCCATTTAGTTTTTATTTCTTCTTTAAGATTTAGGATTACATTTTAGTTCATTTTTTTCCTAAAAATATTAATCTACCGCCGCCGAAGCAATGCGAGGCACGTATCTGGTGTAAATTTATTTTATGACTAAACCAATGGTGTATTTACTTTACAGTTTTACACGGTTCAATGTGTCCGATCCCAGCCAGCACGAAAGCTTGAAGATTGTTGCTGAGTGCATTAGACACGGCAATATGTATTAAGAAATCAATTAATAAACCAATCATATCTCACTTATCAAACTAATAGAACTTTGTTAAGATAATTTAACAATTTATATATCAACAATTCAATATTGTATCTTTTATCGGACCTGATAAAGTGATAAATGCACCCTTAAAAAAACCTACTTAACTGCACCTCAGTAATAAATAAAAAAATTATACTGGCATTTACAAGTGTTTATACTAACTATTAACTATTAAAAGTGTTTATACAAATAACTAATTGTGTTTAAAAAATTGTAAAAGTTCAATATAATTGTATAAATTAAAAAATATCAATCTAACTTCATATCTTATGAATTTTGGGATGGAGGTGAACCAATGAATCAAAAGTGGAGCCATACAACGTGGGGTGACAAAGATGAGTCGATCAGACGATGATTGGGGAGGAGATACGATCAGAGGTTTGGTGGAAGTGGTGAAGAGGTGCGACCGGAGGTACCCTAAAGGTGCGGTGGAGGAGAGAGCGGAGATCCGGTGGTGGCGTGGAGATCCAGTATTGGGTGGAAGTGTGTGGAGGTGCGTGGTGATCAGGAGCGGAGTTAGGAATCTGGCATTGTTGGGGGGGCAGATCGCCAGAGTAAAAAAGACAGACATATATAAAAAAATTGTCAAATATTGTTGAGGGCTCGAACATGAACCGTCATAAAAAGACGGGACAAAAGGGAGGGGTGAAGAGATCATAAAAAAAAATGGCCAAGTATCATGTAATTAGGGAAGCAATAATAATAGAATTTAAGAAAAACAATGTACTTTTGAATTAATTTTATGGCCTTACTAATGGACTCCTTATAATTCTATTTAAAATTTAACTCCATATATAATTTGAGGAGAGATTCAATAACCATAATCATTGATGTCCATAGTGGTCATTTCATTATTTATATATAAATTGACAATTGTAAACTGTTAGATGTATTTTAAATTATTTCAATAACATATACACAATAAATGATGAAGTATTAACATCATTTTGATAGTAATCAAGACAGGAGAAAAAATTATATTTCAACCATTGCTTTTGTTAATGCTTGATGCACATTTAAATAAAATCAAAATGATATAATTTTTGTGTACACATAAAACATAATATATCTAACACTAACTATAAATTAGTTTTGTTATTTAAGAGTTTGAAATGTAGCCATTTAAAATTTAATTTCATGGCACTGATCGGTCACCAAAAAAATGATTATTTGATCTCTCTTCATGTAATTTAGGGGGCCAATAAAAACTTATACTAGTGTATGAAAATCATAGGGGGACTAAAAAAAATATTTTTACAAAAATACACTGAGAAATTAAATGTCAGTTCATAATTTGAGAAATCATGGGGGTCTTAGCGCGCACCCCCCAGTCCCCCCCTTCCCTCTGCCCTTGGTGGCGACTCCGCACCCTGGTGGCGATGGGATGGTAACAGAAGAAAGACTAGAAAACGGAAGAAGAGTAGAATGATGCAAACAAGAGGTGTAGAACTGTAGATAAGGGATACAGTAATTTCTTGAGGAATGTCCGATTTTGGTCCCTAAATTATTGTATTGGTTGAAATTGGTCCTTCAATTGTTGCATTTGATTTAAATTGGTACTTAAAATATTTTTTTTGGTTGAAATTGATCTTTAAAATTATAAGTTTGGTTCATGTAGCTCCTCACAAGTACTTTTGTTTATACTAGTTGATACCAAAATTAGTTCCTAAACTGTATCAATTAGCATAAATGGAAATAAAGTGGGGAGTAATACGAACCAAACTATATAATTTAGGGACCAAACTAAACCAAAAAATAGTTAAAGGACCAACTTGAACCAAATACAATAGTTCATGAACCAATTTGAACCAAACACAATAATTTAGAGACCCATTTGAATAAAAAAATGTTTAAGGACCAATCGAAACCAAATACAATAGTTCAAAAACTAAAATCGGACTTTTCTCTGATTCATCTTTTAAGTTTACAGAGAATTATTTGTTTTATTATTTATTGACGTTTCAGCAGAGGACGGTCCGCATTTTGAAGTAAAAGGAGGGTATTTGTGAACTTTAGCCCTCTACTACATCTGAATTTGGTACCAAGCGCAAATTGCTGTAAATTAAGACTGAAGCAATAAACAACAAAAAGTGAAGTTGTGGAGAAGACTGAAAAGAAACGAATGCGATGAGGATCCTGGGGAAGCAGCTCTTTCCACGGCAGATCATTCTTCTCGCTGCTGGGTAAGTAAGACCAAACCAAACCAAAACAAAACATAACAAAATAAAATTATATACCCCACTGGGATCGGATCAGCTGCTTGTCTAAAAAGATCGGTACTTTGAGAATGGTACAGCAACCACCGATCTTGACCATCCAATCGGAAAAACAGGCTTTGCTTTTGTTTTGTTTTCAGAAAAGAAAAGCAGCAGACTGATTCCAATCCCCCCACTGTCACCATTATTTTTGTACTATATTTATAACATAATAATATTGTCCAGATTCACTCCCTTTCTTTTCTCTTCGATCTTCCAGTCTCCAGATTTATTCATCAAATCCGCATGCCACATGCGTCTTTATATTTTATTAGATTGGGCGAAATCGAAGGGAAGGGAAGATGTTCATGCATTCTAATTTCTGTAACACACTTCTCCTTGCTTGCTATGAAAATGATTGACTGACTGACTGCGTACAGGTTGCTGTTCTTCGGAGCAACCACATACGACGTGCATCGATCGATCAGGAACAACGATGCGCCTCCCACAAAGGAGCAGCTCGATGCGCTGCGGGAGTATCTCGATTCCAAGAGACCTCCCCCTCCCCCTCCCCCTAGTTCTAATCTTTAATTATGTTGTTGTGCTCGACAGGTGTTCGACAAAATGCCTCGGAGAACAATCTTGGTGGAAAGGGCCATTGTATTATTAATTATATTTACCAGTAAATAGCCTATGTCTTGTTTTGTTTTGGGTTGAAATTGTTTTTTGTTATAATAAATTTTTAATATATTATGTAATGGGCTTTAAATTGAGAAAATTGATATGGGCCTTAAGTTTTAATAGGTTGAGATATTAAAGTACGTTAATGGTGGTGATCAATATAAACAAACAATCAACTGTTGAGATTTATTTCTTGAGAAAAATAAAAAAATCATATCAAAAAATCTAATATGCTGAGTAAGGATATACAATAATATATACTACGCGCATTGCGAATGGCACATATTTTAATTGATAATGAAGGTTGTGTATCTAGAAATATATATGCCACCTGTGTTGTGTTGTATTGCCACGTATTAGGAGTGTATCAGTGGCCTTATACTGAGGCTAGGTTAATAATTAAATTAAATTGTGTATCTATCTTTCTTTGTTACATTATAATAACTCAATATTAATGATGGAGATGCTGAAGTCTCTTTCTGTATATACGACCTACATAGCAGGGAATATATATTAGAGTAATAGTTAGCGTCCAACTTTTTAATTATCAAATATAATTTTTTAATGAACATTTGTTTATATATTTTTTATTAATAAATATTATTTTTCAGTAAACATATACATAACGATTTTCAGTGAATTAATATTTATGTAACTATGTTAAGTATACGGGTGCACGTGATGTATTAAGAGGATGGATGAAGCCTGTAAAACAGAGGTAGATTCTACATGCATGTTTCTCTGTATATTATGTGATCAACTGAAATGTGTTGCATAATAATGCACATCAGGTATGGTGGGTGATCAATTTAATATGCAGGAGCTAGCTAGCTGTTCTTGACTTTCTTTTTGTACAGTAATGAGAGAAGAAAACGCATTACAAATTAATTCCTAATAGTTGCCTTCTACCTCAGCAGTGATGCAACAAGCATCAAATTGCATATTTTTAATTTCTGAATGCTTTACAAGGAACCAAAAAATAAAACAGGGTACCCAACACGTATACCCTCATAAAAGATATTCGATCTGTCACATAAAAAAAAAAAAAAAAAACTAACTTTATACATACATACATACATACATCGCCGAGATTTTTATTATATACTATCTGGCATATATATCTTGATGATGAGATCAATAAATCCTCCTGGATATCCGTTGAAGAATGCTGTATAATTTATATATATATTTTCTTCTTATTTTAGCTTGTTCTCATCATCTCATGCCTTTACTAGGTTGCTTGTGTGAAGAGGGGCTCATGAGGGACTTGCCATATGCTACAGGGAGTGCCAGCAGCTTCTTGGCCTTGCTCACATATGCTCTCTTTGTGAAGTTATTGTAGTCGTTTGCCTCTATTTCGTCCAGGATTTGTCTGTACAGCAGTAGAGACGCCCATACCTACACACATGTTTGTGTATTATTCAACTTATTATAGATTACAATAGTTTTTTTTTTTTTTTTTTTTGAGATAAAAGATGAGGGTCAAGCCACTCAAATTTAAATGTCTGTAAAAGACCCTCCATTTGAGTTTCGAACCCGCAACCTCCCATACGGAGAGCGTTGCCCTTAACCAAGATTACAATAGTTTTTACCAGATGCAGTTGACATACATACTCATCAATTATCCTAATCAGACAAAGATTGAGCAATCATGAAACAGCCCATGGGTTATTTGCAAACAACTCAAGAAATTAGGGAAAAGAAAAGAAAAGAAAAGAAAAGATGTGTACCGGCCACCGGCTAGCTTGACTGAGCTCGGTGACGCCTTTCTCAGCCTCTTCAAAGAACATCCGCGCTCGCTTAATTTGGTTCTTCATGAAACTTCTCCATCTATCAGTCACCTTCCCCTGAAATATATCCTCCTCCGAGAGCCCTGCCTGTGCCAATTCATCTTGTGGAAGGTATATCCTTCCTCGCCGAGCACTGGTGTTTAAGTTTCAGTAGGTTAGTGATGAAATGCAGTATTCGATGCACGAATTATAAATCAGAGCGATGCTGATTACATGATATATTGCTCAAAAAAAAAAAAGTATGGTTCTTTAGATACAATGTTTGAAATTAAAGGTTCATGACTTATTACTAGCAAAGAACAATCAATTCCCCAAAAGGAAGCTAGCTTTTGATGTAATTCAGATTGAATTTGGAGAGGAAATGGACCCATTATATCCTAAATGTGATTAATTTTTATGGAATGGATAGAAGAGATGCAATTTTTTTTTTTCCTCAACTTACTCTTCTCCAACATCTCTCAGAATGTTTGTGAGTTGGTTTGCAATACCGAGGGCCAAGGCGGCATTGTAGACGCTCTCGGTCGTTGCCTTAGAATCTGGTGCAATGCCCATCACCGGTACACTCATCAACCCGACGGTACCAGCAACATAATAGCAGTACAGATATAACTCGTCGAAGTTCTTGTATCTCGACTTCCGCAGGTCCATTCGCATTCCCTCAATCATGTCCTTGAATGGCTGCAGCATTCAAACAAATACACCATCAAATCTCTAAATGTTCGAATGGAAAAGATACCTCATTCCTAGTTGATAAATAGAGTACCTGGATGTCAACTGGAAATCTGGTAACTGTATCAGAAAGAGCAGCATCAAACATATCGTAAGGCCGGCCACCAAACACATCATCAAGCCTGGCCTCCCATCTGTCGAGTGCTGACGGTGTAATGTGCGATGCATTCGGGCCATCGACAAGCTCGTCTGTCCTCCTACACCACACTGTCAGAAAAAAAAAAATTATTCCTCAAAAAAGTTGCATAATCTTGGATTTTTTAAGGTCTTTTGAATTTTATATGTTTAATTATAAGGCACATGTAGACTCAATAGCTTACATTTTAAATATGTATTTGCAATCATTTCAATTGACTCTGTAAATAATTGTTCAGCATTCCATCAATTGATTAAATAGAAATATGGACAGCAAGATATCAGAAATGGGGTAAATATTTTATGATAAATTGAGCAATAAATCATAAATCCAATCATTTACAGAAAGTCAGAACCATTATTATTATAGGAATAATTAATGTATAAAATGATTACCATAAATTGCCCAAATTGCCCTTCTTCTCTCAGGCGTCATGAGAAGTGTCCCTGTCACCACCAGCCAGTTAATTAAATTAAATTATCAGAGGTATAATTAAGCATGTTCATGTCTGAACTCAATTTGCAAAACTAAATTCTGTTACAAATTTATTAGAGTGGTTTTGTTATGAATCGGCTAAGCAACCTTTCATTTCAAATTGAGCGGTTATCATCAAACATTTCTCTTTAATTGTATCTAAAAACATATCATAACCATCCGATTATGAAAAATGAACTGCCTGTATTTCATTTGATCCATAACAGAATTAGCCAATTAATTAACTGTAGAGCTACTTTCAATACTCACCCAAGTAAAAAGTCTTTGCATACTCTTCGCAAACCTCGCCGCACCGGTCATACGCATCCTTCAGTACCGGCACGGTACCGGGCAGGAGCACATCAGGCCGGACATCGAGATCCGCACGGCTCGATTTTCTCTTCACCAAGGCTGCTTGCTTCAAGACCACATCATAAACCTTCTTCTCGGATGAAATCGAGAGCTCTTCATCCGGAGGAGTACTGACTACCAGACTTGACCACACGGAGAAGTTCCTACCGGCTTCTGGCTCAGAACCGACGCAGGCGTACTTGGAGCCGGTGTAAAGAGAGCAAGAGTTGCTCCAGTTTTGCCGCCTCGCATGTGTATTTGCCGAACTGTTTCGACGGTTGGTGTAGATGTCTACGAGCGAACCGATTCCAACACGAGGCAATATGATTGCCATGAAAAATGATGAAAGCTTTGATCTTTACTACTATACTTGTTGAGTAGCACCAAATTATCTCATTTGAACAATTCCCAATTGGCCTTTGCTGTAATTAAGAAGGACATATAAGCAAAATGAGAAGAGGGCTGGCATGAAAATGACTATATGAATGAACTTGTTTTGCAAGTATGAAATTATAAGACAAAGACAATATTAATTAATACGTTGCAGATACGAAATAATAAAACTAGTAAGAGGTTATATTGCGCACTTAATTTAGTGAAGAAATGTGAAAAGCGAGATGGAGATTAAAAAAAAAAAAATGAGAAAGAGGTACAGTGTTCCCATTTGAATATTTTATAATAGAAATGAAGAGATACAGTTGTGTAAAAGATAGATTCCAGTAAGGGAAGTGCTGAGACCACTCACGTCTTATCTCTTTAATAATATTGCTGGTGGGCTTCTGGTGCTAGCTAGCTTAGCTACTGGAACTGGAAGCTTAGAGTGAGAGCATCTGAGCATGCACCTTTGCAATTCGTTGTATCTCTTCAAGTCCAAGTCCAAGGCGGCCAAGCAGTAGAGTGTGACTACGTGACTGTGAGTGTGTCCAGCTAGCAGTGGCTCGTTCAAGTTCGAGCTGAGCTTAATTAGCACTTGATCTGTTATAGTTATAGTTATGCTTTTGAATTGCAGACTTGCAGTTGCAATGCGGGGAGGCAGAGAAGGGCAGTGACACGTGGAGGGAATGGAAGGGGGGGGGCAACTGAAGAAAGAAGGAAGAGAGAAAGAAAGAGCTAGAGAGAGAGATAGGAGGAACAACAGGAGGAGGATAGGGTTATCAGATGGCAATGAGCAAAGGGTTGGTGCCAGCGAGTGTCCTCCCGACGCGTGGCATGCAAATCCCGTGCCGGTGCGCCCCCCCTCCCTCCAAAAAGGCCCCCCCTGTCACGTGGCCCCCACTCAGCAGACACACACTACTAAGTATATACTAGACTGGCCCAGTTGACTGATTCACCTCACCATATCAGCAGAATCAGTATTGTAAGACTGACTAATGGGTCCCGCATGTCATCCGAAGATTGATTAATGGGTGACCTAATTAATTACTAATTAGGGACCGCGCGCGAGCGGCGGGCGGGCCTGGCTGCTGTATCAAGTTTTGATTTTTGAACGACGACACCGTCCCAACGCTCGCTAGCAGCCATTGCCCATTGCCTCTTCGTGCCCATGTCATTGTCACCATCCAAGGTTGGTCTTCACTCTTCAGACTCTTCAACTGCATATGGAATTATGGATATGGTTCTCCTTTTTTCTTTCTTTTACCGCGTTGACTCTTCCATTTCAAAGATCCAAATTAAATTAATGCGCACCTCTTTTTGTTTACCAACATTTCAAAGGTTAATTAGATTTTTCCGTGCAATTCAAGTTTCCAATAAAAACTAAAGTTATGAATATTTGTTTCGCTCTCTTTTCAGTCACTGAACTATTTACATTTGATTCAAATTGGTTTTTGAACTATTGTGTTTGGTTCAAATTAGTCTCTGAACTATTACATTTGGTTCAAATTGGTCCTTCAACTATTTTTTTGTTCAATTTGGTCTCTGAACTATATGGGTTGGTTCGTATTACTCCCAACTTTATTTCCACTAGAGCTGTAACTCGGGCTTCGCCCCGAAATATGATAACAAAAAACTAATAAAGGTTATAAAATAAAAATATTTATTTTAAAAAATTAAACATAATTTTAAAACTTTTGATGTGAATAATGATGATGATGATTATGTATAATTTATAAATAATAGCTAGCACATAAATGTTAAACTATTTTGAGGATTAATTTTTGTATTAGACATACCATATCATCTTATTAAATGGGGAGAGTGAATAAATATAAACTATTGGATCAAAGTAGATGAAGAGATTTAAACAAAATAAATGGTTAATAATATTGATGATGTGGCATAGTTGAGGTGCTTGGAGAGTTACCCCTTTTTCTAGTTTATAGATTTGTGCTTAGTAATATAATTTAGGAACTAATTTTAGTATCAATTAGTATAAACAAAAGTAATATTGCTTACTAATATTGTCAAGATAACCATTATCAATGGATACCTCCTCTTTAAAATATAGAGGCATAATAGATAAGCCGCCAACGTATAATTGCGATCCATATGCATCCTACCACTGTAGCTACAGTTCGAATAACAGTGCTAGCTATAGTACCATAAAATTTTTTATTTTTTTCCTTTTTCCTTTTTTTTTTTTTTTGAGAATACCATAAAACTTTTTCATGATATTTTTTTTTAATGCCAAATAACTATTGAATGCAATAAATCTATATCTAAGACCAACTTGCTAACCAGAGAAATTGCGCCAACATTGGAGAAATTTCTACGACACATATTAAACATGTAATTTACCAATTTGTATGATGATAAGCATAAATATTTTCTGAGACATTTTTTCATCCAATAGTTATACACAAGCTTTTACTCAATTTTCATATCTAATTTAGAATGAGGCTATGGTACTATTAATAGTACATAATGGTCCGTACTACGGCTTTATATTGTTATTTTTAAAGTTCAATTGAACGATTTAAACCATTCAATGTGACATCTATATGTTAATATAGTTGTAGACCCAAAAATATATTGAATTTTACTATATTTTTTTTTAACTATAATTTTTTTTCAAACTCATAACCCTCTAAGAATTTGTGAACATTCACAGATGGGACAACATATTATATTAACAATTTTATGAAGTCTGACTGTGAGAGTAAAATAAAGCGCAACGATCGGTTCACAATGGCTATATTGAGTCGATTATTGACAATAAAGTTTGGAAGTGTACGAATATATATATATTTTTGCTTATAAATTAATAATGTCTCCAATTTTAATTAATTTTGATATTGTTTAATAGCTTATCAAAATTATATATATTCCCCGGTTGCAGATTAATGAAGTTTATTTTGATGGACAATCAAATAAGATTTAAATTAAATGTAATTGAAAACATAACCAATTTATAAAGTTAGTGCATGTATAAACATTTTCATTATTAAGATTTTCTTAAATATATATAAGTATTTTGTTTTTAAAAAATCTACTACAAGCTTCATTGCTAACATTGTCAAGATAAACATTCTCAACGAATCCATCCTCTAAAATAAAACCTATGCTTCATAATGATAATTGTTTAAATTTGGTACACAAAAAGTTATTGTTGTCAAATGACCTATGAATTTGATGAAATATCAAACAACTGATTTGCATTGCAATTGATACACAGTTGTTTTGCATTGCAATTGAAACACAATCTATCTACAGACAACCAAGTGTCTTCAATTCTTTGTTTTTTTTGGGAGATAAAATAGATCAAACTATAAATGACCTCTACCCCATCTGGATTTCGAACCTCCGATCTCACATACAAAGAGGATTGCTCGTAGCCACTAAACCAAATATTAGTTCTAAAATGTCTACAACTTTAATTTCTATTTTTCAATATTTCTAATGTAATTACATTATCAAAATAGCAACATTTTTTGTTTAAGTTATCAAAAAAGCCGATATCCTAAATCCTAATCATATCATAATACAAATGACCAGGCCGAAAGGTATTAGAATTAATTTATAATATCAAGCTCCCAACTAAACTGACATATTTGTGCCCCAACATTGTCCCAACATTAGGCTCCACAAGAGACCATGATACATGTCTAATTTAATGCGGATGCATGGGACGGTTCATGTATGTTCTTTGTTGTTAGATGCACGAGCTAAAAAGAAGCACGTGTCATGTTGGGAGCATTTAGACGGTGTATCTTCAATAATTCCTAAAAAAACATGTATACATAGATTGCCTTAGTTAATGGTCAAATGGTGGTGCTGTTGCTAGTAAACAAGTCATTAGAGGCACTGAGGCAGTGCGCTAATTGGTCATGACTCGTGAATTCACACTGTCCACTTGACATGTTGAGTTGTAGATTTTATAACAAGGCCCAATTAAGTGGTCTGGGACTCTGGGTATATACAATAGCAAAAATATATGCATCCCCGTGACTTGCTTCTGGAGTTAACGATGTGTTGTAAAGTTGATGCATAAAACAATATAAATTTGTTGAAATAATCCCCGCACCCCTGCTAGGACAGAATGCCCACACCCTTATAATGGAATACTCCCTGCATTCCCCCTCTACTGAAATACTCCCTGCACTGCCAACGATTTACTATATTGAAATCCAAAATAAGTTCAAAAACTCCCAACATTTGTACAGCTTGCCAATGCATCAAGAGTTGTGGGGACAAAACTCGGGTCTTGATATCACTACTCTATACAATATAGTAAGAATTATATATGCTGTATGTCTGGTAATCTGACACTGCCACTCTGCCAATGTATGGCTGGCGCAGTGTTTTAAGTGTACAAAAGTTATAACTTCGTCAACACAATTTACACAACTTGTAATCCTAAATTTCATTTTAGGATTTCCCCATATATCTCTCTCTCTTTTGATTGAAATCGACCAAGCATTACCTATACAAGCATCTCATATTGATACACTAAACCAATCCTATCATCACTATGTTATCAAGATTTCAAAGAAAGCATTATTTACCCATTTTTTTCTCCATTAGGCTTGTTTTTGGGGGTATCTGAAACAATTACTTGTTAAGTGTATTGCGTCTAATCAAAACACCATCATCCCAAAGTTCAGACCACCTACAAGAACATAGTTTTGAGTTGCTATTAGAAACTGTTAGAAATTATTTGAAGATGCTTTCAATGAAGGATTAGGTTTTCATACTGCAAAAGGTTGATGCAGCATAAGCCTACATCATGCAGTACCTTGACCCGTTGGCATCTATATACAGGCTCTCTCCATGGCGCCACCCATTTCGGAAGTGACCAGAATATATGCTGCCATCCCTTGAATAAAATCTTCCTTCTCCACTAGCTCTCCCTTTCCAGAAGTTAGCAAACCACCTATCGCCGCCTCCAAAATAGTACCATCCCTGCACCAGAAACAAATTGAAGGGAGCTGAAATCTCATTGTAGTAAGGTATGATGAAAAATTAAGTTCCTATTCAGTACTGCAGAAAATAAATGAAATCATTATACCCATCTAACTGTAATACTTGTAAAACGTTTAGTAGCAGATCTTCTTTAATGATACCCAAACAAGCACCCCAACCCCACTTCCCTCTACACAGAGGAAGAACTAAGCTATAGCCCAGATGTTCAGTTTTTAAAATCTGAAGACTTCATACAATGAATTTGAGTACCTTTCCATGCATAAGATCATCTCTCCATGTGCCATGAAAAACATCACCATTGCTGTAATAAAAGGTGCCCAAACCAGATCTCTTGCCATTTCTCCACATGCCATCATAAATGCTTCCATCAGAAAATGTCAGACGACCCTGTGAATTTTAGTGTTTCAATTAGAGATATAACTAGGAATCAGTTAGTTAACTAATGTTTAGAAAATGTACCTTTCCTTCTGGAATGCCACACTGGCATCGCCCCTTGTAAATACCTCCTTTATATTCCATTTGCACCACAGGGCTCCAAGTCTTTTCTGTTTCTCTCTCTGCTTCCTGGAAAAGCGAGAAACTTAGCTCAACTATAACTTGACAGCTACTGCCAAGATTTCAAAAGAAAGGTAAAAAATTAGCTCAGATTAAAGCCACAGATGCTTATTTATTTATTTATTTTTTGGAGAATGAGTATTAGAGAACAATGCAAAAAAAAAAAAAAAGGAAAAAAAAATACCAGCATTGATGCAGCACGGTTAGATAGCACACCTTGCTTCCTAGGTTCAACCATGCTTCTACTTTTTATTAATTCTACTGCAGAATTGCAAATTTCTAAAACTGCACCCAGGCCACTATCACTCAATGATTCCCTAGCATGGGCATTTTCAGGATTGGAAAATGTGAGCTCTCCATTTTCGCAGCTGATTTTGCTATGCATAGACTCTTGGTTCCCGGAAGATTTTACTCCCACTGGAATAGTAAAAGTGTCACTTCCATCGACATTTTCAGGAACCGTGGATGTGTTCCTCTCTTGGGCCCAAAGCTTTGCCACGTGGAATCCAGGTCCAAAGTTCCAAAAACTACTATCAGATTCGGATGCTGTAAATAATTGTGAAGCAGAGTTAGAAAGGGTTTCATAAAAGAGAAAATGATGCACGAGGCATGTACAACTAGAAACTTTAAGATGGTTTTTTACCTTCAGTTGCTTGCTTATTAGTTTCTGAAACTGTAATTAGATCCATTGCTTCTGATTCAATCTTGAAAGTTTGTTTCTCTTCTAAATTAGAAATATCATTTCGTGATAATTCATTTCCCAATTCAGGGGTATCCGGTTTCCGGGTAAAGTAAGAAAGAAAAGGAACTCGCTGAGCGAGGCCTGAGAGGAATCCTTTCTTTGGTTCAATGCTATCTTCAAACCTAAATATTCCAAGTTCCATCAAAAGCATTAAAATCTAACTCCAATAGCTAATAGAAAATGAAAGTTCCAATGCCACAAATTTTGTGTCACAAGATGCCACAAACTCACTTTTTCATTTATACTTCAAATTTTGCATTTCAAATCAAAACCATTGATCTCATATATATTCATAAAGGATGTATGCATATGAAATGTCAGAATTTTTCGAGTTCATTTTGTACTAGATCAAGTGGCTTAAAGATGAATGTATTAAAATTAATCAATCATAGTTAACAAAATTATTCATCTGATCTACTACAAAATAAGCTGGAAAGATAATGAAATTTTATATGCATACATCTTTCATGTATGTAAATAAGATCAACTGTTATGATTTGAAAATTCAATGCAAAATTTTGAAATACAAGTGAAAAAGTGAGTTTGTGGTATTTTGTGGCAAACAAAACTTGCGGCTTTGAAATCCTGCTCACAAAAAAATATATTCTCACTTTCTTACCCAACAGTAAGAAGACTAACAATTATAAGTCTTGGCTCAGTACTGGGCTCATAAATTTTGGAACAAATAACTTCACCATCAAAATTTGTAAATCGGCGGAAGGTATGTATAATTGGGAGCAAATCATTTTTGTCAAATACTGATGCAGATGTGACAGTGAGGAAAACCACACCATCAGAATCCTACATAAATAGAAAGAAGCATCACACGTCAGCAAACTTACTAAGATGCATGAAACGAAAAAAGCAATAGATGCATAGTATTGAGGGACAACATGTGCCAACCTTTTTTTTACTGGGAATATGCGAGTTATTAAAGATTGCCTGCTTTATTGCAGAGTTGGTACTATAATCAGCACCAAAACTCACTCTAGCTTCTCCGCGGTCCTCTAACCGCTACAAGCAAATGGCAACACAAACATACAAAATTAAGAATAACAAAGCGAAATGAAAATGAGAGAAGGAAAAATATTACAATTCGATATCATACTTTGATAGCTTCAGATGGAGAGATTTCTTCCATCAGTTGATTCGCTGCATTTTCTAAAAGCTGAGATGCCTGAATAAAAGAACATTACATTAAAAGTCAGAACAGGAGGTGCCATATTTTAAGCATTTAGAGTAAATTTGAATCTTTTGCCATACTGAAATCAAGGCTGAGATCATGCTAATAGATAAAAAGACGGCATTGTTTGCACTTTCAAATGCTTCAGAAAGGGTTTCAGCTTCTGCTTTAAGTAGAGAGTCTCCTTCTATTACTGAAAATTAGAATAAAAAAAAAAATAAAACTCATAAGTCAAAACTGTCATGTACAGCTAAATTTAGCTAATATATATTATTATTGTTACCTATTTGAAAATTTGAGGATGTCTGAAGCTTCCTGCTAAAATTATCAGCCTAGAGATGAGAAATGTTAATAGAATAACAGTATGTATTAATGAGGTTAAGTGGGATATTTTTTTTTTTTTTTAATGAAAATTTGCATATTATATTGGAAATTAACATATTCTTTAACTAGATCTTTTGGTCTATTTCATGCAATAGATGGTTGATAACATACCTCTTCGTGGCGCCTTCTCCCCTCAAACCTAAAAGGCCATAAGAATATCGAAATGGCTATGATTCCTTTAGATTTGACATAATCTAGAAGCTCTGTTGCTGCAGTATGTTCCAAAACATTCCCAGTGCTTGCTACCTACAATGTCAAGAACAGAAAAGTTGAATTAACAATTCACACATCATAAAGAAATCAAAACCCACATCATATAATAAACACTCAATGCTCATATGGAAAAGAACTTATAAAAAATAAGCTTTGTACAAACAAGAATGAGTGCTGACGGGCATGGATCGGTCGAGAAGGGAAACTCCATATCTCTAATTATTGTATCTGAAATACAGAGATGCAAACAACATCAGAACAAATTAAGCACATCAAAAGCTTCATACAGTATTAGACATCCTACATTTGGAAAGAGAAACATCTTGCATCCATTGAAAAGTTGTCCATACATCCATAGACGTGTACAAAATGTAACAAAAACATCCTGAAATGTAACTGATACATCCCGAAATGTAACAGATATATCCCACGATGTAACCTATAGACGCTATGGACAATTTTTCTATGGACACTAGGTATTACTCATTTGGAAATCAGTTTTTTCTAACATCAATTTGGTCCGAAATTTTCTACAATTTACATTATCATTAAAAGAAAAGAAGCAGAAACTAAGGGTTGTCTTTATAGGTTTAGGAAAACCTTCTTACCTTTCCTCCCAGATCAGCACAACAATGCGGAGCTTTTCTACAATGTTTTGCAAATTACTAACAGAACGGAGAAACTAAGTTCTCTTGTAAAATGACATGGCACGAGTTGTGACAGCTAGTGAAAAGAGAGGAGGGAGGTTTTCGAGTGTATTTAAATGTATTTCTTTTCTCCAAGTTTTTGGTTTTCCTCAAGTTTCTCATAAGACCTTGAAATTAATAAATCAAGCACAATGAATAATGGCTAATTCTGCTATGAATCAGATGAAATACGGGCCGTTTATCTTTTATAATCGGATGGTCATATCATGTCTTTTAGATACAATTAAAGAGACATTGTTTGATAAGAATTAAGAACCGCTCGATTCAAAATGAAAGATTGCTTAGCCGATCCATAGCATAACCACTCACGAATAATGTATATACATACATACCAGTTCCAGGACATCTTTGGATCAAGTGCACCTTAGAAGAATCTCTGGAATGCATTGTCCTGCAACCAACATTCATTCGATATAAAAGAGAAAATAAAAAAAAAAAAAAAAAAAACATGTAGGAATGGATATGAAACAGTATCGAATACCAGAATCGGAGCCGAGAAGGAGAAGAGGACAGTGAGCCGAAGCTACAGCTGGAGCAGAAGTCTACAACCGCATCCTTGCGACTCCCGATCCCGATCACCTCCACGGGGTCCGCATTGGCGGGCGCTTGCAGGTCATGATGCGACTGCGACTGCGAGCACGAGCGGGGGAATGCCGCCGAGGAGGAGGACGAGGAGAGCCTCCCTCGACGGAGGTAAGGTAGGCGACGCCGCCCGTACAGTCCGCCGCAGCTGCTGCCGCTGGTGGTAATGACAACAATGGACATGGATCGACTGGGAGAACATAGAACGGATGAGCTGAACTGAAGTGAACTGAACTGAACTGGAAATGGTGCGAAAGATCGTTTGTTGTTGTGATATCTGGGCTTGAGGTGAACTTAGTCATTTACGGCCCAATGATGTGAATTAAGCCCGCGACTTTTATAGGTCATAGGCTGTTTATGACTTATCGTACAATTTGGGCCCTGTACTGGTAATTTGAGATGTCCTCTCTTGCGAGTCATTTTGTAGTTTCAGTTGTCTACATCGTGCAACCGTCCCGTCAAGACGAATCGGCATCGTCAGCCATATGGCATGTGTCATTCGGCACATGGGCCGTTGGATCTCTTCGGGATTCTATAGAATCTCTTCAGTGCACGAATCCCGAGGAGATCCAACGGTAAATGTGCTGAATGGCACATGCCATATGGCAGGGGATAATCATCCCGTCAAGACAGTTATAGATGTACCCAGTTGCATTATAATTGATCACTGAGAGAAAAATGCTGATTTTTTGGACAAGGATTTACGAGGATCACTTTATATATTTATGTCTTTATGAATGTAGCATACTTGTGTTCGAAAAACTTGAGTTTCTTTGATTCTTTCTTCATTTATATATGTCCGCCAAACTGATTATTTACTAACAATTAGAGAGGGATCACTTGATGATGGATCTTTTCATAATCTTAACAATGTATTTTCAAACAAATTTGAAAAAATAATAATATTTAAAAGTGGAAACATATTCAAAATATGTGTTTATCGCGTTATGTTTATATTATGACAGACTTTTAGTTGATCCAGTCGAAAATGGTGCAAGCTAAACCTAAACCTAAACTCAATAGTCTTTTCATGAAAAATGAATAGATTTGATTGCCAGGTAGCGTCCATTCGATGTATTATAAAATTTGACGTAACTGTTATAAAATTTGTACACATGTTATTCAATGAACCCTTGATGTTTTTGAATGGATGTGCTCCTTGCTCTTTCTCTCTCCTTGTTCACTGGCACGCATGCATATTCAAGCAATGAAACAATCATGTGTACGTATACACTTGTCTGAATCTGATCCTTCTAGCTCTAGTTCTCTCTCTAATAGTCTCTATCTCGCATATTCAAGCAATGCAACAGATTTTCTTCAATGTGTTGTGTGGTGTCTTTGTAATTCTGAAGGAAAGGAACAATTCATGAAGGATGACTGAATATAATTAATTAAGAAAGATGCCAAGCGATGCCTGCCTGCACAAAGGGAAAAGCGAAATGGCAGCGGGAAGGTTTGTCTGATTCGCAAACACTTTCTTCTTCGTCCCACTCCCGCAGCTTTAAATATTGTAAGTAAAGCTGCGCGCCTTTTATTTATTTAACCCCTCCTCTGCAATGACTTGAGCAAATTAAGAGAAAGCAGTCGTCGACAGCACAACAACAGAAAATTAACTCTTAATTATATATATATCCAGGCATATACATTAGCTTAACATGATATATATGTAGCATTTTACAATCTAATCAAGTAATTAATTTATGCATGATTCTCATTCAATCAATGAAACGCATATAACATCATTAACTAACTACACTATCCTTTAATAATAATAATTATTATTATTATTATTTCAAAACTAAGAAAAGAGTTCAACCAAAAAAAAAAAAAATTGGAGAAAAGGAACAAGGTACATGCATGAAACATAAAATACGAATGTTTTTAGACAGCTTAGCTCCTACAACCAAAAAAAAACCAAAGTGACAAAGAGCAGAAATAAAAAAAAAAGGAAAAACAAAAAAAAAAAAGACTCCCAAATTAAGGTATAAGTTACCAAAGAGCTAGCCCGGTAACGACAGTTTAATTCTACAGTGTATATAATATAGGCCGGCCGTCAGCTCCTACATACCGCTACTTTCAAGTTTCAACAACAGCATTGCTGTTATAGATCATTTCTTCAGTTTGGTGCCGATGATCGATCGATGGATTACGTACATCGATCGATTTCGAGTTAATCCTTCGAAACTATATATATATATATATATATATATAGGCAAATTCTTCTATGGATCGGAGCAAATTTGGACCGTCCATTTTCTATAAATCGGACGCCTAAAATTTTGCCCGAAATTTTACTCTTCCGTTAAATTTGACGATTTGACGGAAACAAAAGGTTATAGTGGTAATTTTGCAGCGAATCGTTCTTTTTTTTTTCCCTTCACCAACGCAGCGCCTCTCTTCCTCTTCTCTCGCCTTCCAGCGCCTTTCTTCTTCTTCTCTAGTCTTCCAACTCTCAACTCTCAGGTGCGACTGTCAAAGCGAGCGATTTCTCCGGAATTAGCCGTTCACGATCCTCTCCTCTCCGCTCCGTTCAGCGGTGGGGTTATTTGAGAATGCAAGGCAGTGAGTCAGATATGGCGTAGAAGGAAAGAGGACGGCCACGGCACCGGGCTCAGACGTGGTTCCGGCGAACTGGACGGATTCAACTCCAATTGAATGCTCCCTGAGCTTCACCTTGACACCCTGATCATGTGCAAATGTTCAATTTTGCCTTTGCTTGCTCTCCAGCACGAGTTCCACCTGATGTTTCTACACTGATTCATGGCTGTAGCTCGAATCAACTGTTAGGGGTTCAATTGATCAAGCTGATACCTTGTGGTAGTATAATGTGAGCTAGTGATGGTGAAGAAAGCAAGACTAGGTCAAATCCAACAACACACAACAACTCCTCCCTCAAGCTGAAAGCTAAACCAAACTGCTGCCAAAATAGAAACTCCACTCTAATCCACTGAAACCCTGATAAAAACTGAACTCACACCCCAAATTACCCTTCTCCACTCTAATTCCTGATAGGGTAGACACCAATTGACTGTAATTGAGTAGAAATAAACTGTAATTTAAGAAGAAGAAGGTGAGAAAACGATGTCATCTTGCTGGAAATTGAATGAAAAAGGAAAAGTTCAAACTAATGGCTTATTCCTTGTAATTTTTTGTGTGCTGAATTGTGTTGAATTAATTAATCTCACACCCATTTGCAACTTTGTGATAGTATTTGCATTTCCTTGTGACATTTCTTGCACTTTTTCTCTTTCTTTTTGTAAAATTCAGAAAATCAAACATGGCACAGCCATGGGCCCCTTGTGAGCTTGCTCCAAGGGAGAATTGCACACAAAACACTTACACAACACATATACATGTTGAGCACAGCTCCATAGGCCCTCTTCTGGACGTGTCCAGAGAGGAAAACTCCTTAGCAAGAGCAAGGAGTATGGGAGTTAGAGCCTGGCAAAAGCCATGGCTCTCCCGGCTTCCTGAAAATGAGAATACACTCATTCGGAGGCAAATTTGGCACCAAATCTCTATTTTTCATGGAGATATGCTGCCAAATTTGTCCCATGTGTAGTTTGTACTCATGGAAGTGACTTTGAGTAACATTTCAACTATATTACATAGAAGAATGCTGCCAAATTGCTGCCAGGGTCAGGAAGTTGGGACAGACCATAGTTTTTGACAAGTTCAACTCCTTCCTGTAGATTTTGTGAACATAATATATTTTTTTTATAATTTTCCTGCATTCAAAATTAAATTCTAAGCATTTTTTATATAATAAGTTTTGTAAAATTCATTGTAGAAAAATTCATATGAATATTGTAAGGCACTGATGCACAGAGAGGACTGATTCTGACAATGTTTTGAAGAATTGATGAAACATCAACATTTCTGAACCAAAAATATGAACATTTAAATGTTCACAACAACATAAACTAACTTACTGTTAAACTTATTTGCATGTTTATGTTCAAAAATTTATCACAAAAGTCCAAATAACAGTAAAAATGACTGACTGCAGTACTGTTCTGCTTGTCTGATCTCCAAAGAATTGAGCATAACACAAAATTGGCCTTCCTGACACATATTTTAAATATTTTATATAAAAAGAGAATGATTTTATTAATAAATTTCATACAAAATGTTTAATCTCATTCAATGTAGAAAAATTCTTATAAAAATAACAAAATGATAACTGCGTCAATACATTTTCTGCTCTCTGTTCTGGAAATTTTGACAGCAAATATGGGAATATGGCATCCAGTTTTCTCTTCATAATGCATATTTTTCTTAATTTCTTTGCATTCCTAGCATAATTTTTAGCTCTTTTCATGTTTTGCACTTTCCTTAATTCATTGTAGAAAAATTCATACAAAAAAAGATAAATTTCTGACAAGAGCTTGGTAAAATTTGCAGAACTGACCCTGGTTTGAAAAGTGATTAAAACACTGAGAAAGGTACAAAATTGAGACATTCACTGAATACCAAAGTTGTTCCTAACTGTCAAGTGCACATTCCTGTTTAGAAACATTGAGCATTTATATTCAAAATATTGCAAGTGGGATCCCATTAACAATGCTGACGCTAAGTCTTCTTTAAACTGTGACAGTCATGATACTTAAGATTCACTTATATTAAACATCCTGATTCTACTCAACGATAGGTTTGTGACATGATTCCTAAATCTCATGATTCAAAGCAAGGGACAACTGCTCTCAGTGACTTAATAAAAATTCATTATACTGACAAGTGCTTCATTACTCTTTACTAACAACTTTCAAATTGAAAACATGAATTGTTATTTCTCATCACTTTGCGAAGCAAGTGATATGAACACACATTCTCAACTTGGAGTGCAAATGAAGTTGACATAAAATTTAAACGGACCAAATACGAGCAGTCGCTCAGTACCCAAAACTGCACACTGGTACAATGCCTTCATACATCATACAGTCAAAATTGGTTTAAATTGAACTTAAAATTGCATTAAACATTCTAAGCCAATCACGTTCAAGACAAATTTTACAAAAAATGATGCACAATTTGAAGAGTAAATCAAATGTAAATTCTCCAGCCAATGCTTGTTAGACCCGATGAGTTCAATGGGTGCGAGTTCTCCTTGCTACACTTTTGTTCAATCGAAGACCATGGATGCGTTCTTCTTCCTCCCATTATCTCAATTCTACATTCTGATCTTCAATCGGTGCCGCCGATGCCGAGATCCACTCCTCCTTTCTTCCGACGGCCTCGATGAAGACGAGCCCTGGCGCCATGGAAAAACTCCAAATTGTTGGTCGGGCCCGAGCGGAAAGGAGAAGAAGAAAGAAAGAAAGCCCAGGTGATGAGTTCAGTATGATGCGGCTCAGTCCGAACTTCTTTCTAACAGGGCCCAAAAACAAAAGAAACTCGATCCAATCCTACGAATTCAAGAATCCCAGGATCAAGCCCAGTAAATCTCGGCCTAAAAGAAGAAGATTGTCGTTTGAAGCCCAGCAGTTCTCTGGTCCAATAAGATCCGAATAAAATTGGCCCAAAATTGTTAAGTTGATTATTTCGGGTTTTCAAATAAAAAATTTCTAAAAATAGTTTCCGAACTCCGAAAATTTCAAAATCAATTTTAAAATTCATTCACAAATTTTATGATTTTTCCGTATAAAAACATTTTAAATTTTCAAAATTCAAAATTTCAAAATTCAAATTAAATCCAAAAAAGACAAAACATAAATTTTCAAAACTCCATTTTCTATAAATGTGTTTCTACATTATTTTGTACAAATTCTAAAGGATCTTATGCTCATTTGAGCACACTATGAAATTTCAAATTGAAAACACAAAAAAAAAAAGTTTTTTTCTTGAAAATAAATCAAAAGTGTACAAATAGATGTCCAAGTAGCGAAGACACTTGGACCATGACAAACACATCTGAGAATTTTGTGCTCACTTTAGTGCATTTTTTAATTCAAATAATATACTTGCACACATGTTTTAGCGTTTTCCTGTTCTTAATCAGAGGTGCCTGAAGTTAACAGCTTTGGAGTAATTAACAATGAGGGTTTGCGCTCACTAGAATCCAAGACCCCACTATAACTTGAAAATAATAAAACCTTTGTGCGTGAGTGCCTGAGAGTGAACGTCTTACCACATTTACTAACGAACGCACGTATACAGGGGTGACCGTGTCCTTTCTCCCCACGAGAGCGTCTCTTAAGCTATCAAACGCCGCTTAAATTGAATATAATCGAAAACATAATCAATCTATAAGTTAAAAGATACTTCCGTAAACTTTTTTCTATTTTTATGATTTTTTTAAAGTTTTTAAAAAGTAGTATTGTCAAGATTGTCAAAACACAGGCCCACGGAGAGAGGAAAACAGATTGCCGGAGAGATGAAATAGATCGTCAGAAAGAGCACTTCCAATTTTGGAGAAGAAAGTTCTAAAATCAGAAAGATATTAATAGAGATGTGCTAAATTAGTTTCTAAAAGAGGGTGCTGAAGGTCGATTGATAATAAGTAGGATTGAACAACGAGGATAAAAACATTTTTCTCATTTAAATGTGTCTTGAATTTATTTAAATTTGGATCTTTTGCGCATATTATAATGTCAAAACTGGTTTCAAATTACTTAAATTGTATATAAGTATGTTAAGATCTCAATAACACTCGAAATAGCAACAAATTGCAATTTGAACATATTGAAATGCACATTACAATTTGAAAATTAATTTCAAATGACTTAAATTGCATCTAAAACGCGTTGAGGTACTTATTTAACAAAAAAAAAAGTGCATTAAGATGCCAATAACACTCCAAATAGCAATAAATTGCAATTTGAATACATTTCAATGGCTCTATCTAATATACTAATATGGTTTCAAATGACTTAAATTGCCAAGCATATTAAAGTACTTATTTAACGAATATAAGTGCGTTAAGATGTCCATAACACTCCAAATAGCACCATAATTTAATTCAAATGCATTTAAATACCTAAGTATGTTTTCAATTAATTTCGACCTTTTTTGCGCACAACATAATACCAAAACTGATTTCAAATGACTTAAAGCTGATTAAAGTACTTATCTAACGAATATTAGTGCGCTAAGATACCAATAACACTCCAAGTAGCAATAAATTGCAATTTGAGCGCATTTAGATGGCTCTTAGTGTGTTTTCAAAAAAAAAAAAAATTGATCTCGTTTGCGCACATTATAATGTCAAAACTGGTTTCAAATGACTTAGAAAGCATCTAAAACGCGTTATAGTACTTACCTAATGAATATAAGTGAAAGATACCAATAACACTCCAAATAGCCATAAATTGCAGTTTGAACGCATTTCAATTGCTCTAAGTGTCTTTTTAATCAATTTTGACATCGTTTGTACACATTATAATTCCATAATTGGATTCACACTTAAAATGCATATGAAGGACCTCCAAGTACCAATAAATTGCGATTTGAACGCAATAAAGTGCACACTTATATTTGTTAGATAAGACTTATATTTGTAACTTGAACCCATTTAAATGGCTCTCAGTGTCTTTTCAATAAATTTTTGATATCTTTTGCGCACATTATAATATCAAAACTGGTTTCAAATGACATAAATTGCATCTGAAGCACAATAAAATACTTATCTAATGAATATAAGTGCGTTATGATTCTAATAACACTCCAAATAGTACGTTATAATTGCGTTATGATTTCAAAACTGGCTCTTATGAATATTAGTATGTTAAAATGTCAATAACACTCCATATAGCAATAAATTGCAATTTGAATGCATTTCAATGCTCTAACTGTCTTTTCAATCAATTTTGACCTCGTTTGCGCACATTATAATTTCAAAACTGGTATCAAAAGACTTACATTGAATCTAAAGCGTGTTAAAGTACTTATTTACCAAATATAAGTGCGTTAAGATCCCAATAACACTCAAAATAGCAATAAATTGCAATTGAACGAATTTAAACGATTGTGCATGTGTGTGTTTCAATAAATTTTGACCTCATTTGCGCACATTATAATGTCAAAACTGGTTTCGAATAACTTAAAATTGTATAAAAGTGCGTTAAGATTCCAATAACACTCGAAATAGCAACAAAATGCAATTTGAACGCATTTAAATGTATGGCACGTGTGTGTTTTCAATAAATTTTGACCTCGTTTGCGTGCATTATAATGCCAAAACAGGTTTCAAGTGACTTAAAATTGCATATAAGCGCGTTAAGATCCCAATAACGCTCGAAATAGCAATAAATTGCAATTTGAACGCATTTAAATATATTTGAGTATGTTTTAAAAAAATTTTGATCTTGTCTGCGCATATTATAATGTCAAAACTGGTTTCAAATGACTTAAAATTGTATATAAATGCATTAAGATCCCAATAACACTCGAAATAGCAATAAATTGCAATTTGAACGCATTTAAATATATTTGAGTATGTTTTGAATAAATTTTGACCTCGTTTGCATGCATTATAATGCCGAAGTTTTAAATGGCTGTGTGTTTTTTCAAAAAAATTTGATCTCGTTTGTGCATATGATAATGTCAAAACTGGTTTCAAATGACTTAAATTGCATATAAGTGCGCTAAGATCGCAATAACACTCAAAATAGCAACAAATTGCAATTTGAACGCTTTAAATGTATGGCACGTGTGTGTTTTCAATAAATTTTGACCTCATTTGCGCACATTATAATGTCAAAACTGGTTTCAAATGACTTAAGTTGCATATAAGCGCGTTAAGATCCCAATAACACTCGAAATAGCAACAAATTGCAATTTGAACGCATTTAAATGTATGGCACGTGTGTGTTTTCAATAAATTTTGACCTCGTTTGCGTGCATTATAATGCCAAAACAGGTTTCAAGTGACTTAAAATTGCATATAAGCGCGTTAAGATCCCAATAATGCTCGAAATAGCAATAAATTGCAATTTGAACGCATTTAAATATATTTGAGTATGTTTTAAAAAAATTTTGATCTTGTTTGCGCATATTATAATGTCAAAACTGGTTTCAAATGACTTAAATTGCATATAAGTGCGCTAAGATCCCAATAACACTCGAAATAGCATCAAATTGCAATTTGAACGCATTTAAATGTATGGGACGTGTGTGTTTTCAATAAATTTTGATCACGTTTGCGTGCATTATAATGCCAAACTGGTTTCAAATGACTTAAATTGCATATAAGTTCGTTAAGATCCCAATAACGCTCGAAATAGCAACAAATTGCAATTTGAACGCATTTAAATGTATGGCATGTGTGTGTTTTGAATAAATTTTGACCTCGTTTGCGTGCATTATAATGCCAAAACAAGTTTAAAATGACTTAAATTGCATATAAGTGCGCTAAGATCCCAATAACGCTCGAAATAGCAATAAATTGCAATTTGAACGCATATAAATAGATTTGAGTACGTTTTCAAAAAATTTTGATCTCGTTTGCGCATATTATAATGTCAAAACTGGTTTCAAATGACTTGGATTGCATATAAGTGCGCTAAGATCCCAATAACACTCGAAATAGCAACAAATTGCAATTTGAACGCATTAAATGGGTGGCACATGTGTGTTTTCAATAAATTTTGACCACGTTTGCGTGCATTATAATGTCAAAAGTGGTTTTAGATGACTTAAATTGCATATAGGTGTATTAAGATCCCAATAACACTCGGAATAGCAACAAATTGCAATTTGAAAGCATTTAAATATATTTGAGTATGTTTTAAAAAAAAATTGACCTCGTTTGTGCATATTATAATGCCAAAACAGGTTTCAAATGACTTCAATTGTATATAAGTGCGTTAAGATCCCAATAACACTCGAAATAGTAATAGATTGTAATTTTAACGCATTTAAATAGATCTGAGTATGATTTTAAAAAAATTTTGACCTCGTTTGCGAAGATTATAATGCCAAGACAAGTTTGAAATGACTTAAAATTACATATAAGCGCATTAAAGTACTTGTGTAATGAATATAAGCGTGTTCAGATGAAAATAACACTCCAATTAGTACTAAAATGCAATCTAAACGTATTTGAATGGTTCTAAATGTGTTTTCAATCAATTATGACTATGATTGCGCACTTTAAATTGCGCAATAAGATGCCAATAACACTCCAAGTACTAGTAAATTGCAATTTGAACGCATATAAATGGCTCTAAATTTTCTTTTCTATAAATTTTGACCTCGTTTGTGCACGTTATATTATCAAAACTGGTTACAAATGACTATGTGCACATTATAGTTCCATAATTGGTTTCAAACTTAAATAGCATATAAAAGATATTAAAGTACTTATCAAACGAATATAATGCGTCAAGATCCCAGTAACACTCGAAATTAAGATCCTAATAACAGTCGAAATAGCAACAAATTACAATTTGAACACATTTAAATGCATCCGAGTTTGTTTTCAATCAATCTTGATCTCATTGCGCATATTAATATGCCAAAACTAATTTTAAATGACTTAAATTGCATTGAAGCACATTAAAGAACTTATGGAATGAATATAAGTGCATTAAGATGAAGATAACACTCCAATCAGTACTACAGTGTAATCTAAACGCATTCGAATGGTTGCGTGTCAAGATACCGATAACACTCTGTGCCATCCTTTCCGGACCGCCGACGAAGGAACGCAGTTTATGACGTTTTTTATCCCCGTGGGGAGAAAGGACAGGGTCACCCTGTACGTGTGAGTATGTTAGTAGACGCTATGAGACGTTCATTCTCAAACACTCACGCACAAAGACTTCATTATATTCAAGTGATTGTGAGGTCTTGGATTCTGTGCCACCCTTTCCGGACAGCCGACGGAGGAACACTTAAAAAGACGTTTCTCGCGGGGAGAAAAGACACGATCCCACCTATACGCGTGCGCATGTTAGTAGACGTTGTGAGACCTTCACTCTCAGACAATCACGCACAAAGGTTTTATTATTTTCAAGTGATTCCAATGAGCGCAAGCCCTCATTGTTATTTACATTGAAGCTGTTAACTTCGGCGCCTCTGATTAAGACTAGGAAAATGCTAAAACATGTGTGCAAGTATATCATTTGAATTCAAAATGTACTAAAATGAGCACAAAATTCTCAAATGTGTTTTTTATGAGAAGATATTTACAAGAAATAACAAATATATGAAAAATGCCATGGTCCAAATTTCTTCGCTATTTGGACATTTATTTATATACTTTTGAATTTATTTTCAAAAAAAAAGCATTTCTGTGTTTTCAATTTGAAATTCCAAAATGTACTCAAATGAACATAAAATTCCCTAACATTTGTATAAAATGATCTATGAAAATATTTACAAGAAAATTGCGACTTTTATTTTGAAAATTTATGTTTTTATCCTTTTTAAATGAATTTGAATTTGAATTTGAAATTTTGAATTTTTAAAATTTGAAATATTTTTATACAGAAAAATCATAAAATTTGTTAAATGAATTTTAAAATTGATTTTGGAATTTTTGGAGTTCGGGAACTATTTTTGGAATTTTTTTATTTGAAAACCCGAAATTATTAATCTTAATTGCTGTTGGGCCAAGATTCATTGGGTTCATGAACTAATCAAACTTCTGGGCTTTATTGGATTTTTGCTGGGCTTAACATTGTTTATGTTTATTTCTTCTTTCTTCAAATTGGGCCAGACAAAGGGGTTCTTGCATCAAAACTCGCACTCTTCTTTTTGTCTTGTTGATCTCAGCCGCCGGTGGCGATTCATGACGGGTCTCGGCGTCGACGCGGCCGATCTCCGATCAAGAGACGTCGTTGGAATCGTGAGGATAAGGAGAACAATTCTATGGTTTCTGATTGGTTGAAAATGGAGTAGGGTTCACTCGCAACTCTGAATCAATTCACCAAGTGCTTCCACAGTTCCACTTGTTAACTCCACATCTTCATGATAACAACACGTCGGCTGCTGCCGCCGTTGCCGCGTGACCTAAGAGCAGAACTCCCAACTTCTTCCGCATGACCTATGATTCGTCCTCTTCGTGATTCGTCCTCTTCTCCCAACTCTCTCCGCTGTTTCTCCTCTGGATCGCAAGAAAGAAGATGAAGAGACGGAACGAAGAAAGAGAAGTCTAACGGAAGCGGAAAGGAGCTAACGGAAATATTAAAGGGGGAAATATTTACACTTTTGCCCTTTTCAAAATTGAGGGCTGACATTTAAAGGAGCCAACGGAAGTATTAATTGTATTTTTTTTTTTTGATCCATAGAAGCATCACTCATATATATATATATAGAGTTAGACTATTATACTAACGTTAGTATTTCGGACCGAAATGCTAACGGTTCAAATTTTATGTTATCGTGTTCGAAATTTTGATTTATGGTGCTCAATAAATTCTTTATATAACAATATTGGGAAATACAAAAATTTTCCATTTTTATATTTTTGTAAGTATTTGTTTTGCATTTTTGAAAATAGCATGTACAAACATCAATATTTTATTAATATTTATGAGCATTTTCATAAAATTCAAAATAAATACTTAGAAAACTCAAAAAATGGAAAATTTTTGTATCCATCAATATTTTTATATAAAGAATTTATTGAGCACCATAAATCATGATTTTGGACACGATAACATAAATTTTGAGCCGTTAGCATTTCGATCCGAAATGCTAACGTTAGTATAATAGTCTAACTCTATATATATATATATATTTCAATTTTATCTTGGGTCCAATGCAGCCATGTCGACTCCGCCGCTGCTGTTGCGCCGCTGCTCAAGGTCTCCACGTGCAGCACCTCCCATATTGCCTCTTCCGAGTCCCCTCATCACACTGCCAACTCCGAGGAAATCCCTCGTCATACCTCCGAAGCCCTCCTGCTCTTGCCTTGACCCGAACACACCTCCCGCGCTCCCGCTCGACAGCGAGTTCATCAGATCGTTGAACTGGTTCCCGCTCTGCTGATCGGCCCTGGGGAACGCATTACTTGCACCGCTGGGTGTCTTGTTGCCGCCGCTAGAGAAAGTGCTTCCGAGACCTCTTAACAAGGAATTGGCAGTGCTGTTGCTCGCAGTTGCGCCCATCTGCGCGGCCTTCTGGAGCAACGCTGTGGCCGACATCTGCGCCGACGCAAGGGAAGCTGCCTCATTCTGTACTTGGTTGTTGTACATGTTAGAATAGCCCATGAACTGATCAGTGTTCTGCTCCGGGAAAAGCATGTGAGCGTTGTTGTTATTAGTCTGATTGCCGGCGGTTGCAGTATTGTTGCCGGCGAAAAACCCTAGGTTGAAAAGCGAGTTAGTTGCACTCGCAGTCGAGGTCGACGGGGCGGCATTGCTCGTCTGATGGTGCACTTGCATCATGCCGTGGCCTTGAAAATGAGGCGCGGCAGGCTTGCTCTGGAACTGCTCGTCACTGAAGTCATTGGCGGAGGTGCCGCCGCCGAGATAGAAAGGGGAGGGATTGACACTGAAGTGCGAGGAAGCGGATCCGCCCAGGCGGAGGAGATCGGAATTAGAATGGTGCTGCGGGTTGTCGTGCATCAGGGAGGGGAGCTGAGTGCCGAGGCCCAGGTTCATGTTGTTCCCGATGCCGCCGCTGTACAAGTGGCTGCTGCCGCCCGCGATGGAGGACAGAGTCGGGGGCAGCCTTGCGCTCTCTTGTGCCAGTGCATCGCAGAAGGCCCGGTGGGTTATGAAGCTGTCCCTCCTGCATTGCATCCATCGGTTATTAGCTAATTTAATTACCACAAATATATGGAGAAATTGATCGTAAGAAAAAAAAGTCACTCATGAGTCATGACGATGATTGAATTGTAATGTACTTAATTTACACTTGTACAGAATCCAGATAAAGGAAAATCAGCAAAAGCAAAGGAATTTTAACGAAAAGAAAAAAGCAGTTTTGGTATCATTTTTTTTATCAACATATCCAAACTGACGTAGAGATACAAAAAATGATATAAAAAATGATTTGACTGTATTAGTATTCACAAAAAATGATATAAAAAATGATTCGACTGTATTAGTATTCACGTTAAATGATGAGATACTATTCAAATTAATGATTTTAATATATGATATTTATCTTACATAGTGTACTGTATAAATTATATAAATAACTTGGACACTAAATGAGTTAATATGCAAATTGTATAAATTATATAAATAACTTGGACACTAAATGAGTTAATATGCAAATTAAGTTACGTAACAACTAACACAAGTCAGTATCAAATTGCTGTTAATTAATGTATTTGTTCCCTTTTACTAAATATCTTATTGGCTAGCTATATATATGTAGAACAATTTGCTGTATAGCAATTACTAAATAGACATTAGACTAACATTTTTCCAATTGACTTATGATCCCCCACAGTACTAGCTTGGTACCCGCAGGCCCAAAATTAATTTATTTTCCCGGGAAATCGAGTGAAATCCATGACTAATTCATCGGAATATATTTCTAAGATTACTTAATCGTATGTACTTTTTGGGTTAAGATTAACAAAATGCTTGGATGCAAAAACTTTTATCCTGGAAACCATAGCACATTTTGTTGCAAACATCTTCTGATTAGTGCAGCACACTCACGTATAACAGAAACAATAAAGTTAGTTTTTGGTTATATAATACTTTTTTTAATATATATATTCGTTGACATTAATTTTTCCCTTTAATTGGAGTAAGTTAAAGTTAGAAAATTAATGTATTCTGTGCTTTAAAATCTAACACCCCGTTTGGTAGTGTAGTAAAATTGTAGTAAGGTGATTTAAGATGCTTTAAATCATCAAACGGAAGTGATTTAAGGTGCAGTAAGTTAACGCAGCTATATAGGTGTAGTAAAAACTAAATCAACAACTTTTCACATCCTTCACACATTCTATAAACTTTACTTCATATATTTACTTTACTACTACCAAACACCACTGCTTTAAGGTGATTTAGTGTTTACTCCGCTTTAACTTACTACGCTTCTCAAACATAGGGTTAAAGATGTTATTTCCATGATTCTCTTATAGGGCTAGCCTTTGACAAGCAATGGACAGTAGCTTTTATATATGCTTCCCTATTTTTTTGGACAGAAAACCCGGGAGTACACCTTGTGGGTCAACTAATTTATGCAATAAATGCAGAGGCAAGTTTGGCTACATGCATGCAAGAGAGTGTATAAAGAATTCCTCTGGGAATTACAAACATTCCTTCACGTATCGCCCAAAACTCACAAATCTACACGGACAAGAAGCCAACAAGAGAATATTGTTTCTCCTCTCCCGAAACCAAGATTACTGTGCTCTATAGTATATAACTATAGCACTCAGTCACAAGCAACATGCATGTCTAGTCCATCCTTAATTTTCTCCCCCTTCACTTCTATGTGTCTGACAAAGCTATAGACACTCATGTGCTTAACACAGATATATTAATATATATATCTGTTAACTAATATAATATTTGTTAGCTAGAATAATATTTATTAATCAAAATGATATATATGTTAACTAAAATAGTAATATTTATTAATCAGAATGATATATTTGTTAAATAAAATAGTATATACCAATTGAAATACGGTGAATGGGAGGATATATCACCCCACGCTACCTGGGTAGTATACTTTATATAGAGTAAAACTATAGTGTTCTTAAGCTCATTGCCTTACGTGAGCTTAACCCAAAAACATATTAAATTATATCCAAATTTTGATTACATGGTTGAACAAATTCTTTATATCAAAATCATGTGGTATCCAAAATAAATACTTAAAAATCTCTAAAATGAAAAATTTTTGCATGCCACACAATATTTTGATATAAGAATGTATTCAGCCATATAAATCAAAATTTGAAGATAATTCTATATGTTTTTTAAATTCATCGTGAGTTTAAAAATACTGTAGTTTTACTCGTTTATGTATCTATGTATCTATAGTCCCAGAACATGCTAATCTGCCTAGATTTAATTGCCACATTCTGTGTGTAACGTCGCCATGTGAGAAAACAATTGAGATGCTCAAATTCCCCACAAGGCTACAACCGCAACCCAACAAATATTTCAAGGCATATACCTACATGCCAGCACGTGAACAACAGAGAGAGAAAGGAAGGTACAAGTATATATATGTACTATTCAAACTGCTGTAGAATTCTTTGATTTCATATCCCCATAGTTTGGTCTTTTATATTTTCAGCTGGTGATGAGTCCCAAAATAATATCATTATTTTGTAACTTGCTCAAAGATATTTTTGTTCTTCTTCTTCTCTCTGTTTTTTTTTTTGTTTTTTTGTTTTTCCTTTTTTCCAAATGAGAAAATTTTATGTTTTGAAAAGAAAAATCATGTTGCATACCAATTAAGTTAGTGACATATATCTTGGAATGTAACCGAGAAACTAATTAATATCTATAGAGGCACTAAAATCATTGCAAAAACAAGTTATTCAAAGGTCTCAACATACATATAATAAAGTCTGTCTGTTTTTTATTTTCCTTTTTTTGATGTGCATATATGTAGTTACAACAAGTTTTAAATTATATCTGGCAGCTTTATTTTAATAGTTTCAAGTGCTAAATTTGTTACATAAAATATCAAGGATTTAAATGGAGGGATATGTTCAAAACTTCAAATATTGGATATTAATTAAATTATTTTCATAGGAATAAATGATTAGATTTATAATTGATGACGAGGATTACGTACGCTGAAACTTTATATATTTATTTATTTTTTTTTGAAGAGGAAAATAATTTTTTGAAGAGGATATAGATTTTAATTTTCTAGTATTGCATTTGTATTACATCTTAAGAATATGCATGTTATTGGAACTGGAGAACATATAAGAAGTTTTGTGTTTTTGTCTTTCTTGTTCATCTGACCAAATTAAGCTTAATTATATGTGATATCCATTAAAATTTTATTTATTATATGTTGTGAGGTTACATAAATCATGCAAAAATATAAAATAACTAGTTCATTGAACCCGTATTTCAAAATCATAGTAAATATATTAAGCTTAATTTAAGTAGCTTGACTCTCATCTTTATCTTAAAAAAAACAAAATTTGAATGATAAATTCATGTCGTTCGGTACATTCCACATATTGATTTACACAAAACATCAAATTAATTATTTTGGGATATTTGTATTAGAGTAATATCTAGCATCCACAGTGTTCATATATAGTTTACAAAGTTGAGATATATATGTTACAAAATCGAATGTATCTCTTATGTTTTTTGTACGTCATGTAAGAATAACTTTTGAATGGAGCAAGATGTTTAACTCTCTTTGTATGTTTGGCATTTTAAAAGATAACAACTAATTAAACAACATGACCTAATTTTGAATTCCAAAGTGCAAATTCTAGGGGAGACGTCAACTAAAACCCAAACAGAAACAGAATGTTATTATAGTGTCCGGAAGGAAGTGGTAAAGTAAAACCGTAAGGAAGCTAGCTAGCGTTGGTTCCTAGGGGGGAAAAGATGAAGGCCTTTCTGTGAAGCCGTAGACCTAGCTAGCAGCCTCACTCTTTGCTGTTTCAGTTACTTCAGAAAGCCTTCACGTGGAATCATAGTCATAGCTGCTGGCTCCTGCTCTCTCTCTGCCACTGGCCACTCTTCACTTTTTGCCGCTTAGAGACTGTTTCTCTTTGGTGCTATCCCAAATGGAGGCCTTAATTAGATTTATATATATATATATATAGAGTTAAACTAACATGCTAACGTTAGTATAACGCCTTAAATTTTATGTTATCGTGTTCAAAATCACGATTTATGGTGCTCAATAAATTATTTATATCAAAATATTGGGGAATACAAAAATTTTTCATTTTTAGAATTTTCTAAGTATTTGTTTTGCATTTTTGAAAATAGCATGTACAAACATCAATATCTTATTAATATTTATGAGTTTTTTTCTAAAATTCAAAAAAAATACTTAGAAAACTCTAAAAATAAAAAAAAATTGTATTCCCCAATATTTTTTTATATAGAAAATTTATTGAGTACTATAAATTATGATTTCGGACACGATAACATAAATTTTGAGGCGTTAGCATTTCGGTCTGAAATGCTAACGTTAATATAATAGTCTAGTTCATATATATATAGAGGAGGGATCAAATAACCATGTTTTCGGTGACCGATCCATGACCGTAAAATTAAATCTTAAATAAATACATATTAAACTCTTCCATAACAAAAGTAATTGATATAATAGATTGTATATATCATATTTTATGTATACACAAAAAATTATATCATTTTGATTTTATTTACATATGCACTAAGCATTAACAGAAATCAACGATTCAAATTTTTATGATTTTTTCTTCTCTCTTGATGACTATCAAAACGATGTTAAAATTTTATCATTCTTTGTGTATATGTTATTGAGGTGATTTAGAATATATCTAACAGTTTGGATTTACCAATTTATGTATAAATAGTAAAATGGTCATCAATAATCATGGTTATTGGATCCCTCCTTGTATATATATAGGGAAACAAGGGAATGCAAGCATTATGTGTGCCCAACAAATTAATGAGCCTACGACAAGAAAAAATGAGGATTATATATAGTGTTCAGCCGCATGCAAAGTAATGATGAGGAACTGAGGATTATATATAGATATAGTCATATAGCACATATATTGAGTGAGTGTTGCTATATATACATATATGACAAAAAAAAAAAAAAAAAACCCATAATTTCATCATTGTTACTTTTTTTTTTTCCCCTATTGTCATATTTTTCAGCTACGATCAATTGAAATATGTATATTTTGAGAGGATATATACTACCTTCTATTTATATATATACCTCAGGAATAATCCATTCATGATTCTAATGGAGAGATGCATGACATGAGGGACCAAGGAAGGAACTTGTGCCTTTGAAAGCAGAAAGCAAAAGGGAATCCAAGCCGAACAAACAAATAGAGTCCAATCAGATCAAATCAAATCAAATCAGAGCTACACAAGAATCCTAGCTAAACCCAAACCCTAGCTAGCTCAAGCAAACAAAAAGGAACCCTAATCATGCAAGAATCAATGACTGCCCGGAAACCCATGCCCTTAGCTTCCTGTATATATATATAATGCAACCATGATGGCCCAATGATGGATAGAAGTAGAACAAACATTGATTAGATTGATTTGATCTGCCTCACACTGTCACACACGCCATTGCCTTTTTTTTTTTTTTTATTTTTTATATACGAGTTGCACCTCAATTCAAGTGCCTAAATTAGTGGCATTAGGTATAGTTAGTTCTTGTTTGTATATTTCGAATACGGTGACACTGGTAGCATTCTAAAATTCTAATTAAATTGTCAGTGCCAAATATATATATATATATATATATATAGAAGTCTTGTGTCACCGATAATGCATTATATATTTTTCCTATGAGATAATTGCATGCATGCTCAAGATATGATATATACAAATGTTATTGTAGTGTTTTTTTTTTTTTTTTTTTTTTGGAAAAATTGTTCTAGTACTTTATTTGCCATTTAAACGAATTGGTTAACTAATTCCATTTTGCGCGCTTATATATATATAGTTAAGTTATACGTTTAAACTTGTAATTAAAATCGGCATAATTCAAGTGCAATAGAACTTGAATGATATTATAGAAGGGTTCTTAATTCATCTGTCTATACTCTCCTCTCCATCTCTCAAATCATCAATACTGATAGCAGCCATGGCTGAATTATCGATCCATGATGCAAAATAAAATGCAATTCAAAAAACATAACACTTTATTGTTGCAGAAATCGGATTTTTAATTTAGTAACGATCATGCATATTCAAAGGTAAAATTAGATCCCAATTAAGTTATGAGCACTTATTATATGCATTTCCAATTGATACTCCAGTACTAATTAACTGCAAATAGTATATGAAAAATATATAGATTTACCTTGAGAATAGGGTACCGCAATCGCAGCGGTACTCACGGGTTCCGCAGGTTTTTGAATGCGCCTTCCAGTCGGACTGAACAGCGTACTTCTTAGAGCACTTCTCGCATTTCCACTTCTTCTCACCATGCTTGCGGCAGTAGTGCTTCTTAATGCCGGTTAGGTCACCGAGCGCACGAGACGGGTCATGGTGCACACAACTGGGCTCAGGGCACAAATAAACACGCCGTTTGGTGGCCTCCTTTGGATTCTTTTGCTTAAGCTTCCAGGGAAGGTTATGGCCCCTACGGTGGAGTTGGAGGTTTTGCTCGCGCTGAAACCCCTTCCCGCACACCTCGCAAACAAACCGGTTTGTAGCAAGGAGTGTTCTTGGTGAGAGTGCAATTACCTCAGCATCAGGATCTGCATGTATATATGTACCTATTCAATCAGTTCCTAGGCTTTTTTGATGTAAATGTTTATGTATGTAAGATTGTAAATCAGAAGAAAATTATTCCCCAAATCAAAGTTGTATTTTCCACTTCACTTCATGCAAATGTGTGTTGGATCTTTGCAAGTTCAGTGGATAGAAGTGAGAGTGTGTACATGCAATGAAAGCAAAGAAGAGGAGAAATATGGATGTGCTGATAAATTTTCTTCTAATCTAGAAAACAACAGCATGAAGTATTTTTTTTTTTTTTTTTTTTTTTGGGAACTATTATAAACTTGAAGAGAGCAAAAATTTTGGGAAATTGACCTAATAAATATACATAGTGAAATTCAAAATTTGTAGCTAGCATGCATGCATGTATATATAATTTATAATAGAATAGCAATTGATTGATCCATATTTATCATAATATATATGAAAAGGGAGTCACAGAAGGATGAAATTAATAACTTGTATGGTTGTATATATAAATTCCGGTGCTTTTCAAATACATCCAGATTTATATATTTTCTTGAGGAAGAAAAAGGTTAAAACTTTAAACAAGTATTGTTTGAAACACTAATTAGTAATTGATAAAAAAACAGTTCTTGATCAAAAATCAATTGCCATGAGTTCGAATGTTCGATTACTCATGTTTGAGTAAGAAAATATATAATCAATAGAACTGATATATAAAAGAAGGAAACTTGCATGGATTTCCTGGCATGTTCCTCTTCTTCTTCTGAGGTGCAGCTGCTTGGGATCCAGCAGGAGGTGTCGATGCCACCGGCACTGACGATGGCAGCTGAGATGGAGGTGGCTGAGGCATCTGACCATGGCGATCATCATCCCCATTGATTCCGAAGAACGGTGCTGAGGAAGCGGCGGCCATCATTTATGTAACAACCCTGAAAATATTTTATATGTTAGAATCCACTCCTTTCTCTTTCAAATTCTTTCTATCTAGCTAGCTAATTTGTCTTTGCTCTTTTATTGTTTTTCCTTTTTTATATCTTTCTCTTCTTCCTTTGTTGTTGTCTTCCTGCTCAAAAAAACAAAAAATAAAATAAACCGTTGTTTTTGGGGAAGTCAAAATCAGAAGAGAAAGAAAGGGTGGAGGTTTTCTTTTCACAAACAAACATGGAAATTATGTATGTATCTGAGAAGAAAAATCTGAGAACTGTTGTTAGGTTTCTGATGATTTGTGATGAAAAGACAAGCGATGCGGTGAATAAGAAAAGGGGAGCAAGTATGGATCGATCTGGTAACACAAGTTGAAGAAGGGTGAGAAAGAAAAGAAAAGAAAAGAAAAACAGACCTAATAAGGAGAAATCAGAAACACTCCAAATCGAGATGCAAGCTAGAGAACAAAAGAGGGTTGCTGCGATACAAGAGGAAAGTGATGAAGAGAGAGCTAATTAACTAGCTGAGTGAGAGAGAGAGAGAGAGAGAGAGAGAGAGAACAAAGTGGGGAATAAAAATAGAAATTAAAAAAAAAGAGACGATGATGATATCATCATCATAGAGTAGTAGATGGAGAGAGCATGAAATTATAACCCTAGCGAGCGAGATATATCAAGCAGCCAGCTGCTAACAGAAGATTAGGAACCAAGGGTTGTCATGGGTCGGTCTCTTAGCTAGCTCCTTCCTTCCTCTCCTCCCTTCCTTATGAATTATCATCAGTCCACCCGATTTCTTATTCTTTTTTATTTATTGGGGGTATAATAATTCTCTCCTGATTTCTACTTTCTACACACAAACAACAAGAAACAACGAAAGGGAGAGGAGAAGGGGAGGGGAGGGGCCCAGGGGATCACGCAGGGTGTGGCTTGTTCTCATGTCTGTGGCGACGGCTTGGGCCCTACACGTGCAGCCAGCGCCTTTGCCTCACTCTTTGTGTTTGCTTCTTCATTCTATCACTTCACCTTCCCCGTGTGTGTATGCCTGTGGCACCTGCATGTGCAACCAGGGCGGAGCCAGGATTTGAAATTAGGGGGTCGAGACGCTAGGGGGCAAAATTTATTGGGGGAGTGAAATGAGAACTCTCAACAAAATACACTACACATTAACGTTTCTATATACAAATTCAAAAATCATAGGGGGTCACACCCCCCTCCGCCTTGTGTGCAACTCTTTCTGCCTAGAGGAATACCTAGCGTCCATAGAAAAATCGTCTAAAGCATTTATAGGTTATATATTCTGTGAATCTGTGATATATTTGTTATATTCCGTATACACTTATAAATGTATGGACAGGTTTTCAATTTTCTCTTCTGTCTATTGTAGTAGTGATTATATATACTATATTAATTGATTATTAGGTGTCCTTTATAGTCCATTAATTTATTGGTTCGTATAAATTTTTTGTATGATTTGTACTATTGCTAATTATATAGCTTTTGGAGGATTATTCAATTAACAAAATTTTAATTTATTTTTTAAAATATAATCAATATTTATAGTCAACGGCAATTTTCTTCCTTTGATATTATTAAATTTTCATTCCAAACTAATCCTTAAAATATTATCGAAATTATCAAAGTACCAACTTTTAAGTGATCTGTCTTTAATTCTTTATTGAATGACTACATTTTAATTAATGAATTTATAGTTCAACTAGTCTTCACTTCTTAAATGATGTACTATATATTTAATGAAAAGCATTATCTACACCAAAATTTAAATTGTTCTGCACATCAAACTTAATTTTTTTGAACCTATAAGTTCCTTCCAATTAAAAAAATATTATAATAATTTTAAAATATCATTATCCTTCTTAGTAATATATTTTTAATTCAATTAGATCAACTAATTCGAAATAGAATAATAGTTCAGAAAAATTAAAGTTCCTTGTACGAAGCAAAATTCTTGTTGTAGATATATGGAAGAGTAAAGGCCTATTTTTTATTACTATGTTTTTAAGGTTATGGAGGCCTTCTGTGAGCTTAACACCAAAAGCATATCAAATCATATCCAAATTTTGATTTATATGGCTCAATAAATTTTTTATATCAAATTCATGTGGCATGCCAAAATTTTCATTTTTAGAGATTTTTAAGTATTTATTTTGGAACTTTTAAAATTATATATGGCACATTAATTATTTAAATAATATTGTACATTTGATATTAAAAATTCTGAAATAGATACTTAAAAATCTCTAAGAATGAAAATTTTTTGCATGCTATAAAATTTTGATATATGTAAAGAATTTATTAAGCCATATTAATCAAAATTTAGATATGATTTGATATGTTTTTTATGCATGTTAAGCTCACGGAAGGCCTCTGTGAATTTAAGAACACTGTAGATTTACTCTATATATATGGGGCCGCCCATATTTAATCCCTACGTAATTGTCCTAAATCGGATCCTTAGTTTTTATCTCAAACGGTACGGGGCTAGCATTCCTCATGATCATCAAGAACCCGATATTTATACATATAGGTGGATATTGCGATGGATCGGCCAAGTGATCATTCATTTTCAATCGAGCGATCCTCTTTTTGCAGATCAATCATTCCTGTTTATTTCTTAATTGTGTCTAAAAGATATACGTGACTATTCGATTCTAAAAAATGAATGTCCTATATGTATCTCAATCCATAGCATAATCACTCATAAATTAATTGTAATTGAAAAAAATATTCAACTATTTGTTATTAGATACAGTGTTGAAACATATAGAGTAATACCTAGCGTCCATAAGAAAACGGTTCATAATGTCTATAGGTTATATTTTGCGATGCATCTGTTACATTCCGGAATGCATATGTTACATTTTGGAATGTATTTGTTATATTCCGTACACCTATATGGATGTATGAATAGTTTTTATCTTTCTCAAACATATATATATGTGTGTATATGGTAGGACGCAGGGCCTACTGCTACAGAACAAATTAAGTACACTCCTCGATGGTGCATACATACATATATATGCCGTTTGCTGTCGGTTTGTAGAGAGGAGGAGACAAAAAAATCCAACCCCTCTACCAACTAAGGCGAAACGGACTGTAATAAAAGGAGGTGCAAAGGCACTTGTCCTCTACTTGTTCTCTACTGTTGCCAAATGTAAATTTCCAAAAAGAGAGTTTCTTTTTCATTATATATATATATATATATATATATATATATATATATATTTAAAAAAAGTAAGCAGTGGCTGCCAACTCAAAATTCTTTTTCATTATATTTGAAATGGAAAATATGTGTTTTATTTTTTACGAAACTAGAAATTTTAAGAGAAAATTAGTTATATACTCATTAAAAGTTCTTGTTTTATATATTTCTGTATTAAACTTTCTTAATTTCATATTCACCCATTCAAATAGAAAAACATTATAAGTATCTCTATTTCTCTATTATAGAAACTTTAAGTATGGATAAAACTTGACTGAAATAAATAGAACAGTTATACTCTTCCTTAAATAGTAAAAAATTGTTGATTCCATTTTTTTCCACTTAATTAAACTTAATTCTCTTTTACTTCCGTGAAGCCATGGACATATATAATTATAGGGTTAGACTGATAGTCCCCCATCAAAAATCTCTCAATTCTATCCCCCCCAATCAGAGTTTGTCACCTGTCAAAAGTGTGTTGACGTCAAAGCTAAAAACGCGTTACTAAGGAACCTGTGTCGCTCCGCGTCATGTGCAGTGCAGTGGCTCTGCATGTGTTAATATTTCAAAGCCAGGTATTTATATTTCAAAACCAGGTATTTATATTTCACATTCAGGTATTTATATTTCACATCTAGATATTTTATCTCCCCAGTGTTAATATTTCAAAACCAGGTGTTTATATTTCACATCTAGGTATTTATATTCTTAATTGCATGTGAAAAAATGTTATATAGCCATTGGTGGTTTACGGGGTATTTATACTTTTATACTTGGTATTTATATTTTTATGCCTGTATTTATACTTACAAAGCATACATATGCACGTTACAATAATTAAAATTTTGATACTATGTGTTTATATTTTGCTCTTGTCACTCTTCTCCTTCTTCTTCATTTGCTTATAGCCAGAGCTGCACGTTTTATCTAAGTGTTTATATTACTTTGTCAAGTGCTTATATTGTTTTCTTAAGTATTTATATATATTAAGTTTGTTCGTAAAAAAATAATTTTCAGATAATTTCATAGAAATTAAGAGATGAGAGCAACAATGGAGATATGCCTTGTACAAAAAATATTGGAAGTTCTTGTAGGGGCAAGAAGCAGCTTTAAAAAGTAAGTCAAGGGGGGAGATCCCGGACGAGGGACCGTCGGTGCGAGATCCCGGACGAAGGGACCGTCGGGGCGAGATCCCGGTCGGAGGGACCATAAGGGCGAGATTCCAGACGGAGGGACCTTTAGCGCAAGATCCCGGACGGAGGGACGTCGGCGCGAGATCTCGGACAGAGAGATCGTCGGAGATGTTAAATGGAGGAATCGTCGGAGATGTTAAATGGTGGAATTTTCGAACGCCATGGGTGTCTATGCAGTATGCACGAATGGGTGTATATGCAGTATGCACGAATAGGAAGGGGGACACTATGGGGGGATGGAACTCAGGGGATTTTAAGATTTTCACATAATTATATTACTCCACTTGAGTTCTTCATTAATTACTTTTATTGTTATTGTGCATGACTCAATAAATTCTTCATATTAAACTCTTATGGGATATAAAATTTTTTTACTTTTGTAAATTTTTAAGTATTTGTTTGAGATTTTTTTAAAGTGACTATACAATATTAATTACTAAATAGTCAATGTTTTATATATCATTTTTAAAAAATCTCAAACAAATGCTTAAAAAGTTTCAAAAATAAAAAAACTTTTGTATCCCATAATATTTTAATATAAACAAATACTTAAAACATATTAAATTAACTTCATCGTATTAATTTCGCCAACTTATAGGTAAATTAATGATGAAATGCGGTTTCTATTTTCTCATTTTTCATCATTTATTTCACTTCCCACAAATACAGAGAATTAACAATACAGATTCATTCGATCTTATGCCTAAAAAAATTTTGCAGTTGTGTTTCGGACACTGATCGGTCACAAGTGCTGTGAGAGCTCCGATATATAAGCAATTATCATCAAATTAACAGTGCATCCATGCATGCACATTTTATAGGTTCTTAAAACCTAAATTATATTCATCTATATATATATATATATATATATATATATATATATAGTTAGACTATTATACTAACGTTAGCATTTCGGTCCACCGAAATGCTAACGGCTCAAAAATTTATGTTATCGTGTTCGAAATTTTAATTTATGGTGCTCAATAAATTCTTTATATGAAAATATTGGAAAATACAAAATTTTTTCATTTTTAAAGTTTTCTAAGTATTTGTTTTAAATTTTTTAAAATAGCATGTACAACATCAATATTTTATTAATATTTATGAGCATTTTTATAAAATTCAAAATAAATACTTAGAAAACTCTAAAAATAAAAATTTTTTGTATCCCCTAATATTTTTATATAAAGAATTTATTGAGCACTATAAATCATGATTTCGGACACGATAACATAAATTTTGAGCCGTTAGTATTTCGGTCTGAAATGCTAACGTTAGTATAATAGTCTAACTCTATTACAATAGTCTATATATATATATTAATTATGATCCATAAATAAATAGTTTATTTTCAAAAAGAAATTCAGTATAGAATGAAAAAAAATAATTAAGTAATTAATAATTAATGAACTATAGTTATATATAAGTATATATCTACCATCATATTACAGTAATACAATTATACGAGTAAAAACAATCACATCTCATATACCCAAGTTAAATCCTCGTTGAATAATAAATTTCATTTTCTTATAATTAACTTACTTTAGGAACATATATATTTGCACAGAATATACATATATAAACGAGTTAATTATCGCAACACGTGCAAGCTATTGGTTTTCGAAATGGAATGTTTGGGAGGATTAATTAATTCGAGTTCGGACATTAATGTACTTTAAAACTTGTTTATATATCTTGGCAATTAATTTACAAGATTTGATAATTGTACTCCTTGAAAGCTCCTTAACTACACCCAACAAGATTGAGTGAATTAATATCCTTCATTTCTCATACGTATATACACGGATAGAAGTATTTGTACTTTTACTAAAATCTTTATACTATCATTAAAAATGTTTATACTAATAACTAAATATTTCAAAGGTGATTGTTTTTTTTTAAGGTAATTGATGTAAGAGTGGAGGAGATGGAAGAAGGTAGAGAGAAATTAAGAGAAAGAAGATGGACATATATGAGTAGAGGTAGGAGGAGGCGAAGAAGAAGGTGGGCAGAGATGGGGCGAATGCTAATCAGAATACCGGATTAGTCGAGGTAGTTGGGGTAATTAATTTGCTATTCCGTAATTCTAAACCAATATTCCATCAATTGATTCGAATACCGGTTAGTGATTTTTAAAGCTATTCCGGTATTATATTCCGTGTTTGACACTCTTTTGATTAGAATAATTACTTATTCTATTCCGGATTTGGAGTGCCAAACAAACCCGAAGAGTATTGAAGCACAAATAAAAAGATAAATAGGGGACACCGATATAATTTCACTTATTTTTAAATAATACTAACACATGATAGGACTAAAGCGAATGTCACGGGATATTATGCTCGAATTTAGTCGTGGCATGTAGTGTATATGGGTTGCTTTCGTATCGATTAAATAATTGCAAATGCATCGATCAGTATCGACAAATGGATGAATATATAACTAATTAAGATGTTAATCAACTAGGCCTGAATTGCAGTTAGCCACATGTTACGACATCGATCTGTAAAATTAAAGCAATGCTATATATATAGATCGCATTTTTGCATTCAAATTAGGATACTAGAGTTGTAACTCGGGGGAAACCTAAAAAGTGGTAGTAACTAAATAACTAAAAAATTTATAAAATTTTAAATATTTATATTAAACAAAACTTAAAAAGTTTTGTAAATTTTTTATGTAAGTAAGTAAATAATAATAGGTGAGACTATCAATATCCGGAGCAATATCCCCGGACAAAATCCCCTCAATCAGAGTACGCCATGTGGCAAAAGCGTGTTGACCGGTCAAATGTTGAAAACGCGTCGCTGCGCAATTCGTGTCGCTAGGTGTTTATATTTTGAAATCAAGTGTTTATACCATAAATCCAGGTATTTATATTTCACATTCTCGAACGAACACGCTTTCCAAAAATAGAAAGCGCGTGACCACATGCGACGCGCAGAAGCAAGTCGCCCCCCCCCCCCCCCCCCCCCCACGTGACGCGTGTGCTCCCCATCCAGCGACAGCCTTCACGTGATCTCCTCACGTCACGTGATCATATTTCTGAGATAGGTATTTATATTTCTCAGACAGACATTTATCCACATAACATAAGTATTTATATTTCTGAGATAGATGTTTGTCTTTTATATTTCTCAGAACAATTCACATCAACATAACAGTATGATGTATTTATATTTCTCAGATAGACATTTATCTACATAACATAGGTGTTTATATTTCAGAGATATATGTTTGTCTTTTATATTTCACAGAACAATTCACATCAACATAACAGTATGATGTATTTATATTTCTCAGATAGACATTTATCTACATGTCATTTCAGCGTGACAAATCTGGATAAGCCGCGTTCGTCCAGATTCGCTGCACGATGCGCGCTGCGCCACATCAAGGGGAAAATAAGGGGGGATAGGAACGTGGGGATCTTAAGATTTTCACAATAATAATAATAATACAATCATTTATAAATAAGAATTTGTTTCATTTTATTTAATGATGAGAGAAAAAAAATACAAGTCATTGGATCAAAGTAGATAAAGAGTTTCAAACAAAATTAATGGTTAACAAGAGTAATGATGTGACATAGTTAAGGTACTTGGAAATCTATCCCTCTTTATGGAGTATATAAATTTCAATAATTAGCAAGAAATCTTTCTTAATTAATTTTAGAGGGAGTATATAAATTTCAATAATTAGCAAGAAATCTGTCTTTAATTAATTTTTCCGTGTACATAAAGTACAACCAATTATTATTACAAGTATCGTAAATTAAATTACCTATTGAGGTTCAACCAATTTATATATATTGTGAATACAATCTTTTTTTTTTTTTTTTTTTGCAAGAATTAAATCATTGAATTACATCAACTCTTCAAGAATTAAATCTTTGAATAACAATTTTTTCAATCATTGTCAAAAACCATATGAATTCATCATAATCAAGTGGTAACTTCAAAACAAATTTTGCACTTCCCTAAAATTTGTCTATCAATATTGTAAATAAAATTAGTTAGATAATTATTATAGAAGATCTTAATATTTTGTGTCATTTAGTTTTATAATTATTATAGAAGATCTTAATATTTTGTGTCATTTAGTTTTATAATGAAAAAAAAATAATTATTATTTATTTTCTCATGGATGTAAATCTTTTGAGTCTATGAAATTAGTTGGTTATAAGCATTTTATCCGTAAATCCTCCGGTGATGACACACTGTTGTATCTCTCACATCAATCCCCTTCTATCCTTCATCTTAATTCGTTTTTCGTCCAACTTTAATTTAGTCACCCCTTTTGTTTTAAAAGTTTTTGTTATTCTTCATTTGAAAGTGTTATATCACCAATCATTCAAGAATGGATTTTATTCATACTTTTACAAATTCAAATGGTAATTCAAGGATTAAAATTCTGTAGGTGATTCGCAAGTTGTTCAAACACTGCCAAAGACGATAGACTCATCACAATCTCACTGATAATTAATATGAAAAATGAATTGTGCACTTCAAGTTGGTCTCTCTATGTGCATTAAAAACAAAATTAGTTATATAATTATTGCAGAAGGTTTAGTTTAGATCTTATTATTTGGTTTTACATTGAAAAATATTCTTTGTTTGTGTTTAGAACTTTTGAGTGAATGAAATTATCCCTACGATCATTTCATTTTTTTTTTAGAAAAAATAGAGAGAGAAAAATCTTATTTGCATTTTTGTGAGAAAAAAAAACCTCATTTGCTTGATGCACCCGGCGTGTTAATGTTTCGCTTTTGCAATATAGAGTAAAAGAAATTATCTTTGTCCCCTTAACTTTCCCTCTTATCCATCCTCCTAGTTAAATTGATTAATATTATCTTATGTTCTTTCATACTATCTCAATTTTTGAGTGAATTTCTTTCATTATTAATTTCTCCTTCCATCATGCATGTATGAGTTTTTTTGCATGATTAAGGGTATGCATTTTGACCATCAAAAGCATTTATTGTACATGTTCAAAAAAATTATCAACTAAAAATACAGTGAGGAAATAACTAGCCTTTGGTATAGTGGCTAAGGGCAACGTTCTCCGTGTGGGAGGTAGCGGGTTCGAAACCCGGATGAGGGTTTTTTATAGACATTTAAATTTGAGTGGCTTGACTCTCATCTTTATCTCAAAAAAAATATATATATAGTGAGGGATAGATCAAAAAGATTTTTAAGGAGCACAATTATCATCTTTTGTAATGCAATAAGAATCCAAGGAGAGACTAATAAAAGGTAGGATGTTGCTTCCATGCTCATACCCAGATAATTTTATCAGTTCCAGATAAATTTCATAATGAGTAATATTCATTTATAAGCGTCAGATCGAAAAGAAAATTTTTTTGGTGAGAGTATTAGAGTAAAATTCTAAAAAGTAATGCAACAAAAAGTTGTCATACGGCGCGCTAACCATCTGAAGTTCTGAACTTTGAAGAGTTCTTCTTTTTAAATAAAAAGTCACCATCAGAGTATTATCCTATCCCTATACCGAGAAAACCTAGTGGTTGTGTTGGCGACTTGGCCATAGAAAAGTAATAATAATTTAACAGAAAAGAAGGCCCCTCAAGTTTGAAAAAGGATATTTTTTCCCTCCCGTCCTTATCTAACCTCGGAAAATTCTAATTAATTCAAGGGTGGAAGTTGACGTAATTAAGGACCTACTCCAAATTCGAAAGGCAGAATAAAATTTCGAAAGAGATATTTTACTGATATAAAATTAGAGGTATCAAAGTATATTTAATAATTCTTCTATTATGTGTGTGTAGTTGTCAGATTGCTTCCGGCCAGTTTCCAATAAATTGTAAACCATGTTTAATTCCGTTTGGAAAATTCAAATTGCATAATATTTTCCCCCTTCTCTCTTTTATAATTGTCTGAAGATGTGTGCAGAAACATAGGGGCCAACATATATATATATATATGTTCATTTCATTGAGCAAACTTGAGATATCTTAGAGCACCAAACTAGCTCCTTAATTACTAATTGAACAATTGTAGTACATGTGTACATCAATATATATACATATATACATATATTGAGTCCAGCTACGGTGCTTCCGTAAGCATTTCGGACCGAAATGTTTACGATCCAAATTCGAAAATCCGATGTCAAAATTTTAATCCAAATAGTTCATAATAATCTTGACATAATTAACTTGTAGAATCCCAAAACTTTCCATTTTTAGAAAAATTTAGCCATTTTTAATAATTTTTTAAAGGTTTGCATACAAAATTGATTTACTTTTAACTATTTTAAGAGCCATATTTCAAAAAATCATTAAAAATAGTAATAAAATTTCTAAAATGGTAAAAAATGGATGATTCCAAGTACTTAATTATGCCAAAATTATTATGAGCTATTTGAATCAAAATTCTGGACATCGGATTTTTGAATTTGGACCGTAAGCGTTTCAATTTGAAATGCTTACAAAAGCAGACTACATATAATAATTGTTGGGTAAATTTTCTGAGAGGTCACTGAACTTTACCTAAAATCTATAATTGGTCACTGAACTTTCATTTATCCGCTTTTTGTCACTAAATTTTGATGTTTATCCAAATTTGGTCACTCCGTTAGTTTTTCTATCCAACTTAACGGAATAATTAATATGACTCTAATTTTAAACTTTGGAAATCAATTTTTTCATATAAAAGTATAAAACATCTGAAAAATGTAAGACCAATTAAAATTTTTTATTTAATTTTCTTTCATAAATTTATTTTTTCCATAATTATTATTTTTTATTTATTTTTATATTTTTATTTATTTTTCATATAAGGTATATAATTTATAACATGTCTAAAAATGTGAAACTATTGTATTGCCATAAAAGAAAATAAATAAATAATTTTTTTTCTTTATATTCTTATATTTTTGGCATGAAAAAATTGATTTCCAAAGTTTAAATTAGAGCCATATTAATTATTCCGTTAAATTGGATGGAAAAACTAACGGAGTGACCAAATTTGGATAAACATCAAAGTTTAGTGACAAAAAATGGATAAATAAAAATTCAGTGATCAATTTTGGATTCGAGGTAAAGTTCAGTGAACTTCCAGAAAATTTGCCCAATAATTGTTCGATGATTCCATGGATCCATGTGAAGTTACTTCCCCATTTTAATTATTTAATGTTTTCAACGAGTGTATTTATATATTGATAAAACCATTAAACCAGTATATATATTTAAGTCTCTCCAATTCAGTGCATGCCAAGCTAAGCTAGACAAGTATAAATAGAGTAAATCTAGTGTGCTCCTAGGAGTACGGAGATCTCCCATACTCCTAACTCAAAAATTATATTAAACCATCACGAAATTTTGATTTATCATTCTCATTAAATTCTTTATATCAAAATCTCTTATGATACAAATTTTTTTCATTTTTTGAGTTTTTTAAGTATTTGTTTTGGATTTTTTAAAGATAACATAGTTTTATACATTATTTTATTATTATTTTGATACCATTCTAAAAAATTCCAAAACATATACTTAAGAAACTCAAAAAATGGAAAATTTTTGTATCCTAGGAGATTTTGATATAAGGAATTTAATGATAATGATAAATCAAAATTTTGTGATGGTTTAGTATGATTTTTGAGTTAGGAGCACGGGAGTCCTCCGTGCTCCTAGGAGCACGCTAGATTTAGTTAGTATGAATAAGCCAAATTATTAGACAATAATATATACTGAAAAAATATGTAATGCTATTTATAAGATAGTTTAGTTTGTTAAGAAGCTACGTTATCCTTTTTTTTGACAAATTATTGTACTAATTAATTTAGGTTTAATTTGTCAAATATTATAAGTAAAAAAAATGTGTACTGAGTTCATATTTGTGTTTTGAAATCAGAGCATGAAGATAAATTCATGAAAATCTTAGAAAAAAAAAACTACAAACACATGTAGATTTACTTATAGGGTGATCATGTTTTAAATTTTGTTCAATTTGGGTGTCATTAGGTACTTTATCAAGAATCATCAATTTTCTATAATAATTGCAACGGTCTAAATTTAATGATTCTTGATTGAGTATTAAATCACACTCAAATTGAATGAAAATTAAAATATAATCAATCTATAAGTACATGAATATGTTCGTCAAATTTTTTTTATTTTTAATTTTTTTTTATAAGTTTAAGGTTTGATGTAAATCATGTAATTTTTGTATCAAAAATTCAAAATTATTTGATATACATAGATCCCTACTCATACATTATATATACGAGAACCCAGCAGCTTTTCAGGATTATTTCAGGTACTGATTCTGCTATAGTATATATACTGATATGCACCGTTCCACTTTGAGACAATGATGTATCACCTGACATCTCTCTACATTCTTTTTTTTTTTCATTTTTTTTTAGGAGATCTTTCTAACTTGTTTCTTTCAATATCTCGACCGTTTATATTAGTACTACTTTGCTAAATGCCAATCAATATTACCGGTTCATGTTCCTAGCGGCTAGCTATATAGCTGATTGACTGATCATGTACATTATTCTACCTAATATTGGTAAAGTTCAAATAAATTCAGAAGTCAAGTATGACGTATGCTACTATATATAACCGAATGAGTTGACATCTATACTATACTATTAATATATGAGTAATAACTAGTGTTCACATATAGAAAAACTGTCTATAGGTTACATTTCGGAATATATCTGTTACATTTTGAAATATATATGTTACATTATGTATACTTTTATAGATGTATGGACAGTTTTTCAATGGACGCGAGATGTTTATAGATAGAAGAGTACAGGAAATAAGTAGAAGAGCAACAAGTACAGTCAAATTAATGCTTATGGGCTTCTCCAAAAAAAAAAAAAAAAAGAGTACAGTCAGTTACTATTCCCCATCTTTTTTGTTCCAACATATTCTGATTTGGCAAGCATAGTAAGTTAAAGGAGTAAAAGTGTCAAACGCTAAATCATCTTAAAGCATTGATGTTTGGTAGTAGTGATGAAGTAAATAGATGGAGTAAAATGGGTGGAACATGCGTAAAAGATGTGAAATGTTGGTAATTTAGTTTACTACACCTATATAACTGTATTAACATACTATATCTTAAATCATTTTTATTTAGTGACTTAAAGCACCTTACTGCATTTTTACATCACTATTACTTCACTGCCAAACGGGGGGATTAAGTGTAAAATGAAAAAAAAAATATAAGATCTATTTGGCAAGGGAACAAAAAAAAAAAAAGTCCAAATGGTGTAATTTTATTTTTATACACCAAATGATGCATTTAGAATAACAACTGGTATATATACATAAATAAAGGAAAGGAAGAGAGAATTAGAAGCATGGATGGCAGAAGAGACAAGACAAGGGACCAGCTACTAATTAATTTATGCTGTAACAAATTCAGATGGACATCTTTGACTTTAAGTGAAGGATAAAACAGTAACTTCTGTGTTTTATAATGTGTATAATGGTGGGCTTTATAAATAAATAAAAGGGGATTAAAAAATTTAAGAAAGGTAGATTTTGATAGGGATACAAGCTTTTAGAGTGCTTTGATATGGGGATATGGATTATTTACTTATTTTGCAAATTTTGATGGGTGTAAAAAAAATTAAGGCTTTAAAAATAGTGTTTAATCGAACTTGACTATTTTTTTTTTTTTTGAAATCCGAGCTTGACTATTTCCTATTTACTATATATGTCAGGTGCTTTAATTATTTGGTCCCCTTTTCCTTTCATGACATGTTCGGCTACAGCGCTGCATAGTATAGGCCAGTATTAAACATGTTTTTTTTTTTTTTTTATTTAAGTATTAAACATGTCGTATATATATATATTCACATAGTTGAACTTTATTTTTTGATTGTTGAATTATATTCGTCTACAGCTAGCAGCAGATCGACCCGTGAATAATACTGTGGTAATGGTACGATGTACAGTAAATAGAAAAATTCAATCATGCATGGACCAACAGACTTGCATTGTCGGATCGATATATATTCTAAATTTGAAAAAAAAATAATAATTGTCCCAAATGAAATTAATATATAGACGCGCCCATTCAACATTCATATATATGTAAGTCATGAGTCTAGAACCAAAATAATATTAATAATAATAATAATAATAATAATAATAATAATAATAATAACAATAATATACTAATAATAATAATAGTAATAGTAATAGTAGTAATAAATAATAGTAATAGTAATAGTAATAGTAATAGTAATAGTAGTAGTAGTAATAGTAATAATAATAATAATAATAATAATAATAATGAGTGCAAAGTTTACTTGACAAAATAAAAAATATATATCTTTCAGCAAACAGTGGAATATAATTAAATGTGCAGGACTCCAACACAACAATATTGAACCATGCATATCATATATATTGGAGATCATATTAAAAAAAAAAAAAACACTCCACTAACTCGTTTAAATAAATTAATTATTATTGAAGGAAAGCACATCAATATGAACTTCATGAATGCGTCGTAGTTAATAGAAAGTTGACCAAAAAACATGATTATGGTTACTAGCTAGCTACTGAATTAATTCATAGAGAAGGGGAAATTAATTAATGAGACATGGACAAAATGAACTTTTGACATGCAACAATTTCCGGATCAATATGGCCTGATCTCAGGTGGGTCAATATTTTCAAACGCCTTATATATATATAATAATTGAACCCTTTTACTGTGTACCCGTACGTACGTACCTGTCGAGATTTATTTGACAGTTATAATCATAGTAACAAATCATCGATTCGGGATTCGTTCGGCGAGGTCAAAAGTTCGTGATTCGGGTATTATTCGGGTATAATTCGGGAATAGTTCGGCTTATATAATATAATAAAAAATATATTAAAGTGCCAATATTTTTAAAAACCAAATAAAAAAGTACAAAATTTCCTTTAAAATAATATATAATGCGTTTTATTCGCGAATAATTCTCGTATAAAACGTTTTATTTGCGTAAAAAAACGTTTTATTCGCGAATAATTCGCGAATAAAACGCATTATATATCATTGGGTAGTATTATGCGGGATTCGTTCGGCTCTTGTAAAAAAACGAATTATTCGCGAATAATTCGCAAATAAATCGCGAATCATGTTACTATGGTTATAATTGATGAACATGTGTGAGCAGTAAACCACACTGAAGTCTGCAGATTGAACAGGACATATAGATCAATCCAAGCATATTAATTGCAAAAATGATATGGATATCGATATATATATATATATGGATGGAAAAAATAAAAAATATAAGACCTCTGTTGCATCAATATATAGAGATACCACAACAATTAATTGTGCCTGTGTGAGCAGTGGTACGTAGTACCAAATGGTCAGCCTAAACTGTTGTTGACTTGTTGAGCTTTAAATCAGAGAGGGATAATTAGTAGTCTCTATCGCTCGCTATATGCTTTGATGTGACTGTGTGAGCTCTCAAGTGTACGTACCATAGTCCATATATATATATAGAGTGAACATATATATGTGCTGTGCCGTGCTAACTCCGATTTCTTGATTTGTTGTGTGATACTGATATATATTGTGCAAAGATCTAGCTCTATCAGTAATCAGTGCGTGGGGGTCGACGACGTCTCATTTGTTGAATTAAAGGAAAACAGTTTGGATACATTCTGTCTATGGACATGCATGGTACGACCCATTCGTAACTTATGCCACCACATATTCTCAAAAAAAAAATAAATAAAACTTATGCCACCACATATATGTAGTGGAGTAATAGCAGTGACCACTTCTTTTATCTATATCTGATGGGCTTCGGGATTCGGGTGCCAAACAACAAAGACCAACGGTATTACAAGTATGAAAAATCTCTAGACTAGAAAGTATGTGTCTATCCTATCAGCTTCAGTCCCCCCACTCTAAGCATACCAGAATCTCTTTTATAGGCAAAAATCCAAAGCTCCTCCTATGGTAAGAGATCTGTGATTGGAGGCAATCACGTAGCTCTTTCTAGCCTGTGCAAACCTTGGGCCCATAGACCGGACTATTGGGCCCTATCATTAGCTCTCAGACTTCGGCAGCACGAAGAGGTGTCGAAGTCTTGAAGCAAGCCGTCATTCTATCGGATGCTGACGTTTAGTTTGCTTTCCGACTACTCTTTTTCATCTTCTTGTCATTCAGCCCTCAGTCGCCAGCCGTCTACTGTTCGGGCCTTCGGTACCCCCGACTTCGACAGCTCGGAGAGGTGTTGAAGTCTTGGGACATGCCGTCGTTTTTAACCGATGTCGACGTCCACCTTACCTTCTAACCACGGTTCTTCCGTCCTCTCATAATCTAGCCCCCAGCTGTCAGTTGCCTAAACTTCAAATCTTCGGTGTCCCTGTTGTCATCCTTTCGTCTTTCTTGTCTGCATCCAGTGAGGTGAGTGCTCCTTCAATGCCTCGGTATTTGAGCCCTCATGCCGACCATAAGATTAGCGAACTTTCAACTACTCAGATAGGACTCGCGTCTCCTCCTCACTCATTTGTTCTTTTCCTTCGGCGCTCACCTGCCGAACTTCCAGTTTCTCGGAAACCAAGCCTGCGGTTGCACGGTTACTTCACTTTGGATTTTAGTCTTTTAGGAGAGCATATTCATCATCGATTTTTCCTTGTTTTGGCATGTCACGGGGTCCAATCATCAGTTTCCACGGCGCCCACCAACGGTTTCCACGATTGCACGGTGGCTAGGCACGCGCAGCTACAGGAAGCTGCGAAAGCTAAGGCGGCCAAGTGGCTACGTTTGGCCACCAAAGAGGAGGCTGAGGTGGAGAAGGGTATGGACATTGGCTCTTCGGATGAGGTGCACATCATCTCTCCTCCTAGGCCGGCTTCCCCACCACAACATGAACCAAACAATTTCCCAAGGGTTGCCGCTCTGTCCGCACCGAAGACATCAGTACCGGTGGTGCCAAAGTTATCCTTCTTCAATCCTTCTATCTACGCCCTTCCGATGGACCCCCAGGAATTCGGCATGAATCCCGTCTCGAGTGAGGAGGTTGCCCCCGAACTGCAAGATTACCATTGGGACGAGCTGAACGACCAGATAGTGGCTGCCGACGGGGTTATTTTGGAGCCTCCAGTAGTATGTCCCGAGCTGAGTTCTCTTGAGGGGGCGAGGCCAAAGCACCCCTAGCCTATGGAGTACTTCCCCATTGAAGACGAAGATCGACGCTTGGCAGACATCATAACTCTGGGGGAGAAAGCTGAGGCCGAGGAGGAGAAGAAGAACAAGAGAAAGAGGAGTGACTGATGCTCCTTGGAAGAGAAGGTATTTCACGGTGGAGGTGCAAATCTGAAGACATTTATTATTTGTTTCCCCGTGATGTAAACAGTGAAAATTTTGTTGCTGATTTTGTGTATGAAATTGTGATTTGTTTTATTTGGCTGCACTTGTTAATGTTTGTGTGTATGAAATTGTTATTGGACTCATTTGTGATGAAATACGTCTTGAAATGATATGTGCAAAGCCTGAATCGAAGTGTCATGAAAGCAGACGGGGATGAGGAGACCGGTGTCAGAAGAGAAGTGATGTGGGGAGAAGATCATTAGAAGAAGAAGTGCCACGCAGGCGTTCCGAAGAAGAGACTGCTAGTAGGAGAAGAAGTGCCACGAAGGCGTCCGTGATAGGAGAAAAGTACTAGAAGAAGAAGTGCCATGAAGGCATCCAGAAGGAGAGAAGACCGGTAGGAGAAGAAGTGCCATGAAGGCATCCCGAAGGAGAGAAGGCCGGTAGGAGAAGAAGTGCCACGAAGGCATCCCGAAGGAGAGAAGGCTGGTAGGAGAAGTGCCACGAAGGCATTCTGAAGATTGTAAGAAAAGTAAATGTGCGAAAAATGATAACACAAATGTGAATATGTGCTTAAAGAATAGATGTTCGGGTAGAAGTAAAAGTGAAACTAAAGTAAAGATAAAGACGTTTCAAAGGTAATGAAAAAAGAGAGATAACATGACCACCGTGCGTAACAAAATTGCTGAATACCGAATACCGAAGACCACCTAAGCTCTTGGACTTGTAACATGACCCTGCTCCTTCCGCACCAAAGAAGAGAAGGAGCCACTGAGGCATACCGAAGAAGAAGCCACTGAGTCACTGAGGCTTAATAATCGAAATGTGTTGCCCTGGCTTTATGGGGTGTTATTATCAATTGGGGCTATTGAGACATACCGATGTCTATTGTCTTGCCAATGACTGTTTATAGGTTGATCAAAAATTAAATGCGCCGAGTAAAATAAAAATTAAGCATGCCGAGAAAATTAAATATAAAGTAAATATGCTGAAAGGTATTAAAGAGAAAAAGAAATTATAAAGTGAGCGATAGTTGAGGTCAAATAATTGTAAGTAAATAAGACTTTATTCATACGGCTGGAGAAAAGTCTTTCACGAAGGATACTCTATAAGTAAAGTAAAAAGAAAGAAAACGCACCCCGGCTTTATGCTCTAGCTCGGATGCCTTAATTAAAATAAAAGAAAAGATACATCCCGGTTCCAATAGTTGAGTTCGAGTATTGAAAAAGCAAATGAGAGTTAAATGGTTTGAACAAACGATGGAAGATGAATCTATGCCGAAGGTGTCTTAGCTTTCCAGGTTCAAGCATCTTCGTATGAATTATGCAGGCACATATATCTAATAAAACGATAATAATTTGTCATAAAACATTCCACGTCACCAACATAACCTTTTAAGAGTAATTGTAAATACGATGTCCTGATTACTTATATATGCTATGTTAATTTTATTTACTTGATCAGTATGGCAAAAGAACAAGAGTGCGGCGCATTTGTTTCTGAGCAAATGAGCGTATATGGTATAGTGCAGACATAGTATATAACATTCTGTAATTCTTTTTTACCAAACAGATGCTATAATCACGGACATAAGAATTGGTTCCTTTTGTTACTGATCACGGACCGAACTATTATACATACAAGCATATACGGATGCTGTAATCGCGGACCAAACTATTTTTTTTTTTTTTTTTTGTTAGGTGAGTTATTTTTTTTTTATGCTGAGCTAGGGAACAATCAATGTTGCCATGTAGAAGGAAAATAATAAACGTTGCAATAAAGAAAATATCAATATTTAATGTGTGATTAGGATTGAGCAGAAATATAGGAGAAATCGTAGCAGTACTATTTTTAAAGTGCCATATTTGCAATGGCCTCGAAAGAAATTTATGTATGGATTGATTTTGAAATGGTAGTATCTCGGTTTAGTACTTTATGATGGCATAATTTTTGGCCTCAGATAAATTTTTATATGGAATAATGTTTCGTATGATTCAGTACTCTTTTTACAATTAATTCATGCTTCTATACGAAGCATTAATCCATAAAGTATAAAAAATGCCGTAGCGTACCGACGTGAGATCCTGTGTGAGAGATGAGATCCTTAACCCGATCCGACAATGATGTTGTTGATGGGGATGAAGATCAGCTTGACGGAGAGCTCGACAAATCCCCTGATGACGAATCTGATCGCCGTGCGCACAGCCACCTTAGAGAACTCCTTGCGATCCGGCTTGTGGCAGCAGTTGATGAGGTGGACACCGTCCTTGGCGAACTCTCGCAAGGGATCGACGACCAAATCGATGGCATCCATTGCTTGCGACAAAGAAACCTCAGCAGATCGGAGAATTCTCTTGATCAAGGGGTACTTTTGAGAGAGAGTTCGAGAGAGACCGTTCGGGTCGACCATTGATAACTCCAGAAACCATGACACGACGTACTTGGCAGTTACCGTGTTACGGGACTAGAGCTCAACGAAAGCACCAAATGATGGGCTTCGAGGTTCGGGTGCCAAACACCAAAGACCAACGGTATTACAAGTCTGAAAAATCTCTAGACTAGAGAGTATGTGTCTATTCTATCAGCTTCAGTCCCCCCTCTCTAAACAAACCAGAATCTCTTTTATAGGCCAAAGTCCAAAGCTCCTCCTATGGTAAGAGATCCGTGATTGGAGGCAATCACGTAGCTCTTTCCTTTCGGGACGTTGGCGTGTTGTCCGGGTAGACCTGTCTAAGGCCCAAAAAGCCTGTGCAAACCTTGGGCCCATAGACCGGACTATTGGGCCCTATCAATATCTACCGGTGCACTGTTCTTGTAATGAACATGTATATATCATTTTTCAGTAATATTTATATCTTTTCAATCATGACTCACGGGCTACTCCGTTAGTCACAGTCCAAAAACATATCAAAGCACCTCCAAATTTCGATTTATATGGCTCAATAAATTCTTCATATCAAAATCTTATAGCACAGAAAAATTTTTCATTTTTGGAGATTTTTAAGTATTTGTTTGAGATTTTTTAAAAGTGACTATGCAATATTAATAAAATAATCAATGTTTTATGTATCATTTTAAAAAATCTAGAACAAATACTTAAAAATCTCCAAAAATGAAAAATTTTTGCGTGTTATAAGATTTTGATATGAAGAATTTATTGAGCCATATAAATCAAAATTTGGAGGTGATTTGATATGTTTTTGGACCATGACTAATGGAGCAACCCGTGAGTCATGACTAACGGTAGCATAACTATATATATATATATATATATATATATATATATATAGAATTAGGCTACAATAATATGCATATCACACTCAACTTAATCTTTATATCAAAATATACTAAAAAACCAAAATTTTAAAATTTTTTTACTATTTTTAATGATGGGGACAATATCACTATTTTTGTATAAACCAGATCCCTTGGATGTAGTCATTTTCTCCCCATCATTAAAAATAGCAAAAAAAATTTTTAAAATAATAAAATTTGGTTTGCTAATGTATTTTGATATAGAGATTAAGTTGAGCGGTTCGGATCGACTATTTGGACACCGAAAATGGAGATACGGACCGCATAGCACGGTAAAACCGTGATATGCATATTATTGTAGCCGGACTCTATATATATATATATATATATATATATCATTTTTTAGTAAACAGATACATTACGGGTTCCAGTGAACACTTACGTAACTGTGACAAGCACATGAGTACATGTTGTGTGTCAGATTGTGATAGAAGGATGGATGAGTGACCTACTTTATAGAGTTGACTCTACATGTTTTTCAATATAATTTTGTGTAACGCAAGCCATTCTGTTAAAACTTAAAACCCTATATATACAACATACATCCCTTCCCAAATTAAATTGCTGGTCGACTCCAAAATAAAACAAAAAGCCAGTTATTGCTGTAGGGGAAAAAAAAAAAAAAGTTCATCCAATCTCGTCCACGGTCCACTCTAAAGCTATGGAAATAATAATTACTTGATCAGAATTCAGAAGCCTTATTTTAACTCTGCCCAAGGAATAAAGCGAGGCCATCTATGACTATCTATCTTTTCTTTTCTTTTCCCTCTCCAATCCAAATATCCAATCCCTACCTAAAAGATATTGAAAAGTGGCTGGAATTGTGTCATATTCCATCGATCAGAATTCAGAAACAACTGCTCATAACCTTTCTTATTTAGTCCCTCCAAAACTGCACCTTTCTGCAGTCTCATTTTCCCAACACCCCCAAAAGCAAAAAGCAAAACAAAAGCCCCAAATATAATTAATGAACAGAACAGAACAGAACCGAACAGAACCTAGTCGTCAAAATTAATATCAATGGATCTCATATATATATCTCATCTACTGACAACTATACTTGAACATAGCTAGTACTCTTTCTCCAGTTTTGACCGAAACAGGCCAGTACCAGGCTATAATTGAGTATCCTGCTGCATCTATACAGCGCTATAATTAAAGCAGGTCACTCATTCATCCCCCTCTCACAATCTGACACACCCATATATAGCTACGTGTTTGTCACAGCTACATAAATATTCACTGGAAACCGTAATGTATCTGTTTACTAGAAAACGATATATGTTGATCAAAAAGATATAATTAAACATTCACTAAAAAATGATATTTGTTCATTACAAATACGTTAGACCAGTAGATAGATAAAAGAGTATTTAGGGTGGTCATTGGCTATTACTCATGATTAAAATTTGCACATTAATTGCACCCCATGGATATGGATATGAAAATGAAGATATCAGATATGACTTACACACACACAGAGAGAGAGACACAGGTTTAGATGTTGTTTCTAATAGGCACAGATTCTCTTGGAAGAGCATGGTTGGAGGCACGCCCTTTTTACCCATCTGCGGAGCTAGCCAAGGGTACGTACATGTTGGCTGGCCCCCTCTCTCGCTTGTCCCCTCTTTCCTGTCCACTCGTGTGCAGTACAGATTCCCTTCCATCTCACATCTCATTCCACAATGGATTGGATTATATATATATATGTTGGGAATGGCTAGCACAAATTAACCGATGCAAGCTAAAGCTAGCTAAGCCATATATATATGATGCATTCGGTTGCTCCAGCTAGCTAGCTCCTCCAAATTTGAACCCGACATGACCCCAAGTTTCATGCATTTTTGAATGAAGTTCATTCATTAATGATTGTACTGTCCTATATATATGTATGTATATTCTGATGAATTGATTACTGATCTTAATTAGAGCATGCATGAAGTGACATTATCTTTACATATATATATGTCCCACTTTGTTCTTCATTTGAGGTTGCTTTTTCTATCTTCAACTTTATACCTAAATTGGTTATAAATTTATAATAAAATATGAGCAATATTGCTACTATGATTTTAAGCTCACTATATATTTTTGTGAGCTTGACTCAAAACACATATTTAAGTATCTCTAAATTGTGATTTATGTCTTTCATAAACTTATTTATATTAAAATTTCTTGGGATATATAAATTTTTCATTTTTATAATTTTTTAGAAGTTGTTTCATTTTTTTTTTAAGATAGTATATGTTTTCATATCATTATTTTATTAATATTTTATAGTCTATCTCAAAAAATATGAAACAAGTACCTAAAAAATTCTAAAAATAAAAAATTTTTGGAGTAAAGATAGCGTGAGCGCACCTCCAAAATTTGATTTATATGGATCAATTAATTATCAAAATCATATGGGATATAATAATTTTCCATTTTAGAAAATTGTTAAGTATCTGTTTGATATTTATTAAAAGTTACTATACAATATTGATAAAATAATCAATGTTTTATGTATCATTTTAAAAAATCTCAAGCAAATATTAAAATTTTCAAATATGGAAAATTTGTGTATCCTATATGATTTTGATATAAATAATTTATTAAGCCATATAAATCAAAATTTGGAGGTGATTTCATATGTTTTTGGAGGTGCGCTCACGCTATCTTTACTCAAATTTTTGTATCCCAAGATATTTTAATATAAAGAATTTTATGAAAGACATAAATCACAATTTGAAAATACTTTTAGTATGCTTTTTAAGTCAAGCTCATCAAAGTGCTTGTTCAGGTTAAGCTCATAGCGTTAACTTGCCGATAAAATATTGCCCTTTCTCAAAAGTTCAAAGTTCATAATGTAACATTTAATTTTAATGAAAAATGGTAAGTTGTGAAGATATTAAAAGAAGTGGGAGACGACAATGTCCAAAATCTTTATTGTTTGGCAAATTCAGTAACCACAATTAGTCCAAATAATTTTATATATATAGTGGTGCCAGTCTTGACACATGAGTTGAAAATGTTTACATAGACTATAATATCGAGAACTCTTTTTTTCCGGTTTTTGAGCAAAATATTGAAAAATACTTATGAACTCGACATATGGCCGGTCTCTCAAATACTTATCGAGAACTCTCAAATTTGAATATATAAAGGTTCCCAACCCTCAATTTTATTCGAGGGTATACATGAACTGAAGTATATAATGGTTAATGGCCCTTTCTTATCTTTGGGAATGAAGTAAAAATCCATATAGCCCCCTGTTCGACAAACTTTATGGACATAAATTTGAGTTCCTAGTTAGGGGTGAAAACGGATCGGATAGTATCCGTCCGTATCCGGATTCGTATTCGGATTTTTACGGATACGGATATTCGGATACGGATATTTGCGGATACGGATACGGATACGGATAAAATTTATGCGGATACGGATACGGATACGGTTTTGAATATGGAAACGGATACGGATACGGATACGGATAATTATCCGAATCCGGATATTATGGTAATTCGGATATCCGTTTCAAAGGCTTATTATATGTCTTTCAATTGGATTTTTTATGTAGATTTCAAATTTAATGAAGTTTGTATCTAATTAGACTTTGAATTCATCTCTTTTATAATTATTTATAACTTGTAACTAATAATATAATGAATATTATGGATTTTTTCTTAACTAACATGTAATATTTATGATAATAATGATCCACGATGAACTAATAACATATTTATGATTAGTGATTAATTTTCATAGTAATTTTAACCATTTTAGTTAGTGATTTATCATAAAAAAGTTATATAAAATATATTTTTTAATAATAAGTCTAATATCCGAAGTATATTCGTATCCGCATCCGTATCCGTTTAATATCCGATCCGTATTCGTATCTGTTTAATATCCGATCCGTATTCGTATCCGGAACTATCCGTATCCGTATTCGTATCCGAAAAACTAAAGCGGATACGGATACAATTTTGCCTACTATCCGTTGATATCCGATCCGTTTTCACCCCTATTCCTAGTCCAATAAATTTGTGTCGGTTTTAACTTTTAACTCCCGTTAAATCCATTCGGGTTGGACTTGGTTTTGACATTTCTTAGGCAGTACCAAAGGCCTGCCCTCTATCGGACATATATATGAGGCCCAATAATACATTTTTAGTCTCGCCTTCGTTCTTAAATTTCTAGGCCGTCTCAATACCTTCTTTTACAAAACTCAGCAGGTGCCACTAATTATTAGGCTCCTGGCCGGCCATCTCTGAAGAAGTTAGGAGTGAAGAACACTATGATATATCATATATAAGTTGACAACAAGGTTTCGGAAACATATTTATTCGTAATTAATTAATTATAAATTGTGCTAGATTCTTTATAAATTTTCATTAACATAATACAAGTGCTACTTCAGTATGGTTAGAGTATTTTTTTTTGTTTTCCTCTTCTAAAGTTCTTTATAAGAAATGAGACTAGGCCTGGAGAAGTCATATCTGGACGGTAGAAGTAGAACAATTATTTCAGCACTCAGATTTCTCCACCCAATACTCTAGCTACTACGTGAAGGCCCAAAGGTGGGATGAATTTTGGTCTGTCTAATCTCATTATCTTAAGGGATAATGCCCCAATTGAGAGGCATATGAACTTTCACCTTTTTGATAACTTGGTACCCAACTTTACATTAGATAAACACCCTCCCAAACTATTGGAAATCTTGTTCTCAACATTTCGTTAGTTGGGCGACAAATGTGACTATATTATAGCACTTTTTTTGGATAAAATTTTCTTATAGGTATTTTTTGAATAAGCTTACAATTTGTAAAGAAAATTAGAATAAAGTAAAAATAAAATAAATAAATCATTGATGTATCATAGCTTCACAGTTCCTAATAAGATTTAAAAAAAAATTATTTATTTTTTGTTTGGCCCATCTGTTTCATCATTTTCTCCATGAGTCCAGTCTTTCTTTCACAATTAAGAGGAGGGATCCATTGACAATGCTAAATGTGACAATCTTGACAATGGGAATTTTAAAAAAATTGTAAAAATTCACAAAAAGTCTTAAAAATGAAAAAACTTTTATGGATACATTTTTTAACTTATAGATTAATAGTGCTTCAAATTTCAATCAATTTGAACATTATTTGATGGTTTATCAAAATTTTACACATTTTTTAACGGTTGAAATTTAACGAGCTTTAAAGAGCTATCAAACATCACTTAAATTGAATATAATTTGAAACATAATCAATCTATAAGTTAAACAATATCTCTATAAACTTTTTTCTATTTTTTAGAATTTTTAACCATTTTTACAAATTTTTCAAAATCTATATTGTCAAGATTGTCATTATAAGCATTGTCAATGGATCCCTCCTCATATAATTTGCTCCTTTTTAGTAACTTGCCGTCTAGTCCAACTAAATAAATTTTACAATAAAATTGCAAAGCACTTATGTGTATCTGCTCCTAGATGGTGAGAAAATATATAATAGCTGCCTAGCTGGTTAATTAATTAAATTAGCATTTGCATATAACACATATACGGCAGGTCATAAAATTTAATTTAATTCTCCATCAACATAACAAATTGACTTGCCTTGTTAATTCATCAATTGCACTACTATATTTAAGTCCTTAAAAGCTTTCATATTTGAGCAAGCTAGCAGGTGGTAATAATAAATTAATACTACAGTTATAATTTGGCGTCCGAATCTGCTGTTATTCCGAAAGAAAAACAGGGTCCTGTTTTTCTTCATCCAAGGGCTCAGATTTGATGCATGTGAGAATGGTTTGCTCAAAGTCTCAAACAGAAGTTCAACATAATTATAATGTTATGTTTATGTCTAATAAGAACCAACGATTTTAATACGAACTTACGACCTTAAATATATCTTCCAAAAAGTTAATTAATTGAAAACGTTTGTATTTCGCTCTGAAATGCTAACAGTCCAAATTATATTTGGTCATGTCCGAAATTTCGATTTATGGTCCTATTAAATTTATCATATAAAAATACTAGGTGATACTAAAAATTTCCAATTTTGAAGGCTTTTAAGTATTTGTTTTGGATTTTTCAAAATGACTTTAAAATATTAATAAAATAGTGCTTGTTTGTATATGGATTTTAAAAAATCCGAAATAAATACTTAAAAAGCTCCAAAAATGAAAAATCATTGTATCCCGTAGTATTTGCATATGATCAATTTAATGGGAACCACAAATCAAAATTTAAGATTTTTAATTATTTAATTCGGATTTTAATAGCAACTATACAATATTAATAAAATTATTAATGCTTCATATGTAACTCTTAAAAAATCCATAAATACTTAAAAATCCGAACTAATTCAAAGCATTTTTCTCCACCAATTAATGCATAAATTTTAGAAATAAAATGTACATATTTTTTTTAGAAATGGTTGTGAATTTCAGTTGTGGCTCATCAAAACATTTGACAATATTAGTTTTAGAATAAATCAAAATTTCGGACATGACCAAATATAATTTGGATCTACCATTTTAGAGCGAAATACAAACGTTTTCAATTAAATTAACTTTTTGGAATATATATTTAAGGTCGTAAGTTTGTACTAAAATCGTTGGTTCTTATTAGACATAAATATAACATTATAATTATGTTGAACTTATGTTTGAGGCTTTGAGCAAACCATTCTCACAGGCATCAAATCTGGGCCCTTGGATGAAGAAAAACAGGACCCTTTCGGAATAACAGCAGATTCGGACGCTATAAGTTGAGGCATCTGTACCAATTAAAGGGATTTGACCTTTGGAATAATTGACTTGCAACAACAGGGTATTATTAAATACTTAAATCTTGACTTTAAAGTCTAGCTAGGTCTCAACTCAGCTCAGCTCGTTTGTACTTGTATAATAATTCTGAATTAATATATCATGACGCCGTACGTACCTGTACCTGAACATATATATTTTGACCAACGTAGAGGTCCCAACTACGTACGTCCATCACATATATATAATATATTGCCATGCATTGCTATTTAATTTCTGCGAATATATGCCGGTGCCCTTATTCTCAAACCTTCTCAAGTCAAATGCCATGCCATAAATAATAGGGAAACGCTATGGTGATACGAACAGAACTCCCGCCGTTGATACGCGCACAACCAATATTTATTTTTTTTTCTTTATTATGCAACGAAATCTCATAATTATACATGTAAACTCAAGTCGCCGAATCAAACTTATTTTTCAATAATCAAGTTGTGGTTCAATATCGGTTCAGCGAATTTTAACCGGTTCATGACACTCCTTTGTCCAGTTCACTGTACCATCTCCCTCTTTTCCTCTTTATTTCACTTTCACACCTTTTTAATGTACGCTATACAGCTAATTATGCATGTAAACTTATTTATTATGCATACAAATTCATTTAGTATGCAGTGTATTGGTTTTACACTGCATGTTATGACTAACAAATACTATATGTAAATAAAATCATTTATTATGCACTCAAATTTATTTAGTATGCAATATATTGGTTGTAGAATGCATGTTATTATATATTTTTTTTATGCAAGCAAAAATGATTAATATGCAAGTTGTTTAATGTTTTAACCTCAGCAAATTAGTTTTACATGCACAAAAAATAACTTTTGCTGCATTAGCTTCGACACATCCATCCCATTCGTGGATAGAAGGACCATCCATTATAAACAGATTTACATGCATAAATCAAGAGTGCATAACAAGTCTGATTGGTCAAAATATCCGTAGCAATGACGAGAGCTACAATGGTATCGTTATATCAGCACCCTAAATAATACATTTTCCTAAGAGTAAATTAAGCCAAGGGTTCTTAAAGTATCATCAGTTTGCCAAATTAGTCCTTAAAGTTTAAAAGTTACCAATTTGATCTTTAAAGTATCGATTTGCTACTAATTTAGTCCCTAAAGTTTGAGATGTATTATTTTGGTCCTTTAAGTTTTACTAACATATCATTTTGGTTCTTAAAATATTTTATTCATACCAATTTGGTCCTATCATTATCCATTAATGATAAAATTTATTTAATAAGTATATGATAGCATGAACAAATATACTTATTTGTACAATATTTATGTTTTTTTAATAATATATTATCGTTATTGGTAATGTGAAAAATTAATTTAAGATACATGAAAATATTAATTTTGAATGAAATACTTAATTTTGTGACCAATTTGATAAATTTTTAAAACTTTAGGGACCAAAACGATATTTTAGTGAAACTTGAAGGACCAAAATGGTACATCCCAAACTTTAGGGACTATATTGGTATCAAATCAATACTTTAAGGACCAATTTGATAGTTTTGAAACTTGAAGGACCAATCAGTAAAAGAGTGATACTTTTGGACCATTTGTGTAATTTACTATTTTCCTAAATATCAACTATATTCGATAGTATTTTTTAATTTCTTTTCCGCTTGCTGTGTGTTGGTCCGGTCAAGTATACGCGTACATACGTAAGTTCCTAGTTTTTTAAGATTGACCAGTTAAGTAAATCACAGAATAAACTAGAGAGACTGAGAGAGAGCAAAAAAAAAAAAACGAGGAGAAGAAGAAGAGAGGAAGATACACTGAAAAAAATATTACGATTGTGCTACACAAAATTCAAAAATAGGAACGGAATTATAAATTAAAACGACAAAAGATATTCATTCGGACAGCACGATATTGGAGCAGGAGGACCAGGATGATAGATTTGCAAAAGTGTGTGTGTGTGTTAATTTCTGATAAATATATAGTTGTTTATTTCTTGAAACAAATTAAAAAAAATATAAAAATTAAATAAGATGGATTCTTCTACAGCTTAGGAGAAATATAGACCATTTATTATTTACTAGAGCTGTAACTCGGGCTTCGCCCAAAAAATGGTATCAAATAAATAATTCAAAATTTTATAAAATTTTAAATACTTATATTAAACAAAACTTCAAATAAAAATTGTAAATTTTTTATGTAAGTAAATAATAATAATTATACAACAATTTATAAATAATAACATATATAAATGTTGTACCATTTTAAGGTTTAAAATTTGTTTTAGACATGTCACATTCATCTTATTTAATGAGGAGAGAAAAAAAAAATATAAGCCATTGGATCAAAAGAGTTTCAATAAAATCAATGGTTAATAATAGTGATGATGTGGTATAGTTGAGGTGCTTGAAAATCTACTCCTCTTTATAGAGTATAGATAATCGGATGAATATGATATATTCTTTAAATACAATTGAAAAGGGACAATTCATTTGTGACAAGATAACAGCTCGATTAAAAAATAAATAATTGCTTGATTGATCCATAGCATAATATCTCATAAAATAATTGTGAAAAGTTTCACTTTGAGTTTTTGCTTCACACATGGGATGCGGCCGCTAATTGTAACTCATATGATTTTGATATAAAAATTTTATTGAGCCATATAATTTACATATAATGAGTTTAAGTTTAATTGTATGAGATTAATTTTGCCCAAGTCCCTCTTATTAATAAAGATATATTCAAAGTCGGACAGCGGCATAACTTTATTACTTCAAATGTTATTTGTGTTGTATATAATTTAAACTAATTAAACTATCTAGTTTGCAATTAATATTTTCTCCCTTTTTATAATTAAAAAAAAAAACGTTCATTTAAACTCATAAATTTTGAGAGTTCAATCACAATATATAGTACGGCCCCATACTCATAAATTAATTTTTAAGTATTAGTGAAAAACCCACGCCTTGCTTTGGGCCGAAATTGTTATTTCTTATAAGAAACTTTTAATATAATATGCAATGGGCCTTAAATTGAGATAATTTATATGGGTCTTTAATTTTATTGGGTTGAGAAGGTCAACAGACATTAACGTACATCAACGGTTCTGATCTATCGAAGAAAATGATCAATGGCTCAGATGTGAGGATAGCCTTTCATGTCATTTTTTCCAATATGTTTTTATTATTATAAGGATATCTGATTTTTTTTTTTTTTTGATAAATATACATTCATCTGGTTCATTCTTCTTTTAAGAGGTTCAGTGCCTGAAATTTCAATATTTGTAAATTTTTTTTGAGATAAAGATGAGGATCAAGGCATTTAAATTTAAATGTCTATAAAATACCTCACATCTAGGTTTCGAACCTGCAACCTCCCACACAAAAAGCGTTGCCTTTAGCCTCTATACCAGAGGCTGGTTCTTGAATATTTGTAAAGGAAGTCATTTTCAAAGGAGTGACACCACACGCTTATAATGTTTATAATGAAGTCGAGATGTCGCATCCATGAATTTCACATTTTAATCTGCACAAGATGTCTACATATATAGAGTAATATATAATTATATGATATGTCACTGTTCACTGTTCACTCTCACTCCTATTTTGTCAAAGTCAAGGTTTTTGGGTCACCATTAAAAAATAGCAGTAGGTTTAGAAGTCAAGATGAATTAAATTCATATGGATTTTGTCTTTCCAAATAGGACGTTTGATTTTAAAACGTTTTGACTTTTTTAAAATTCTCTGAAATTACAAGTTTCTACGCACCATCACAACAGATTTAAATCTAATAGTATTTGCAACTGAACACCAACAGATGTTTGGCGTATGAGACTTCCTTTGTTTATCTGCTGGATTTTTCATACAATATTAATAAAATTATAATTGTCTTGAGTATCATTATTTAAAATCTCAAATAAATACTTAAAACCTTTTCAAAAATTCCCATAAGATTTTGGGATAAATAAATTATTGAGCAATATAAATTGAAATTTGAAGGTGATTTGATATGTTTCTTAAGGTGAAAAGTTATGGATATTAATATATATTTCTTGCCATGATTGTTAAGGAAATTTTATGGATATATATAAGAATTTTTATAATTAACTAGAGCTGTAACTCGGGCTTCGCCCCGAAAAATGGTATCAAATAAATTACTAAGAACTTTATAAAATTTTAAATATTTATATTAAACAAAACTTGAACAAAATTTTTAAATTTTAATGTATTAAATAATATTAATAATGCAATAATTTATAAATAAGAATATATATAAATGTTGGACCATTTTTAAGGGTTAAAATTTGTTTTAGACATACCACATTCATCTTAATTAATGAGGAGAGAAAAAAAATATATATATGCCATTGGATCAAAGTAGATGAAAAGTTTCAAACAAAATCAATGATTAATAATAGTGATGATTGGCATAGCTAAAAAGCTTGGAAGCTGACCCCTCTTTCTAGAGTATGAATTGCTACGGATATTTTATATGCATCTATTAATTAGTTGACACTAAAGACGTTATTGAACATTACCTCACTCCGCATATTTACACAACATATTGTTGTTGTTTTTTTTTTTTTTTTTTTTAACTCCTGACACAAAGCTGCGAGTAGCAACATAAAAATGAAATTGTTTTTCATTTAATTATCCGATTCACTGCAGTATATATATAACATATATACACTAAACAATTCGAAATAAAGATATAAATAAGTGTTTAATTACGTATGAACTTATGTGACCTGTATATATGTATTAGAAAGAGTGAAGTAATTTCTTCTGAATTCTCAAGACCTAATCAAGGCCGCGTCTAAAAACCCCAATTAATATTAATTTAATACGACTTAATTCAGACTTTAAGATCTTCGACATTCTAACCAACATGATCTTCTATCAAGTCAATATTGGTCCTTATTAATTAAAGTCACTTTGTTTAATGTTTATTATGCTTCCATTTGTATTTCAACTCGAAAGGCTAACACCCCAAATTTTAATTAATTTCTGAGACTCCAAATGTCAATCCAAGTAGATCAATAAATTGTTTATATATAAATATTGTAGGATATCAAAACTTATCCTTTTTAGAATTTTTTTTTTTTTTTTTGCTATCTTTAATGATTTTTGAAAGTTGACCCAAAAAAAAATATAAAATTACAAACAATTATTAGTTAAGCTATATAGATATTAATATAAAGATAATGTAATATATTGAGTTAACTCAAGTTTCGATATTTTATATAGCCTTACATATTTTATTACATGCCCCATGTTTTGACCCTCAATTTCACCTTGTTCTACTTATTTGTGGTCCCAACGAAGTGGCTTTCTTAAGGGGCCATATTATTGGGGCATGTGGGGATGAAACAAGAGGCAATTTATATTTTTCCTAGTTTTTTTACGATTGGAACTTGCTATATATATGAGAGTGACATGTGGGACCTAAAATTAAAAAACACCCATATTTCTAAAAACTCAGCCATTTAGAATCTATACTCCATAAAGAGTGGTAAGCCTTCAAGCACCTCAACTATGCCACATCATCAATATTATCTACCATTGATTTTGTTTGAAACTTTTCATCTACTTTGATTCAATGGCTTATATGTTTTTTCTATTAGCATTAAATAACATAAATATATTATATCTAAAACAAAATATAATCCTTAAAATGATCTAACATTTATGTGTTCTTATATTTAAAATTTAACTATATTATTATTTATATCAAAATATTTATAAATTATGTTCAAAATTTTGTTTAATATTAAATTTTATAAAATTCTTGATTATTTTTTTGATATTATTTTCGGGGCGAAGCCGGGAGCCCGAGTTACAGCTCTAGTAGGGGTAATGCACAAGATCTTTCGAGTTTTGACAGCTTGGCCACTGAACTGACAAATTATTCTCACCAAACTGTTAATTAGTCATCTAATAATCTAAGTACCAAAAGATCAAAATGCCCTTATGTATATATGCATAATTTTTTAAATATAAATAAGCTTTATAAATATTTTGTTTTAAAAAGTTTATGCCTTATAGATATTAAATTTGAAGTAGTTATTAAAAATATTGATATCCAACTAAATATTTACGATATGTTTGCTATTTGTATGAATAGGCACTTATGATATGAAATAATTATTTTCATATGAGAAATTGCAAACTTCATGACCAAAAAAAAAATTGTTAACTGCAAATTTGATTGAAAATTTTAAATCATTTAAAACGTAAATGATTTTTTCCATTATAATTATTTACATAAATATAAACATTATGTTCATGACATTAAAAATATATAAAACTAAGAATAAATATTTTGCATATATTGTGTGTTTACAAAATATTCAATAATTTAATTTCTCTATCTTTTGAATGTATAATGAATTTTTAATTAAATATTTAAAAATATCAAATAAATATATATATATATATATATACACACATAACAGTATTTTGGTCTTATCATACTTCTAATTGGAAATTTTGTGGCAAATATACAGTCGGAGCAATTTGTCACAAATAGGTAGTTTGAAAGACATTTGTCCAAATTAAATTTTCAGAAACTAAGTTGACAAAACTCACAAGTTCAGGAGAGTCTCGCTTTTTAGAATGATCTCAGGCCGTAAAGGACTAATGGCGTGCTTTTCCCATAATTTTTAGAGCACTACCTAGCGTTCATGTTCATAGATATAATAAATACGCTGACAAATAAGACCCAATAAACTTCATTTGTAACCACTACACTCACAAAAAATAACCTATGGATGTCTGTTGTGTGAACAACTGGACACTTAATGTTTTCCTAATTTTTATGATAGCTGATGCGGACTCGGTTGTTATATATGTGTACATGTATGTAGCAATCCGTACTATATATTAGTAGTACCATAGCTTTACTCATATAAGTACGTATACTCGAAAACCTAAAAAACAAAAAAAGAATCGCTCTTAAAGAAAATCTCCGTGTTCATTGGTTGGATACGCACTTTGGAACATAATTAGCTGTTGCACTCCTACGTAACGTTTTCTGATTCGACAAATTAAAAACCAATATGACATATGACCGATTTTGGTATTTAATATGTTGTTTGCACTTGAGATGACTAATTTTTAAGGATCGGTATCACCTGCTTTTTAAAAAAGAAAAGCAGGGCCTGCTTTTCTTGATCCGACGGCTGAGAAATACCGAAATACATCGAGATTGGTGCAATAAAAACCGAAGTACTTTGAGATCAGTGCGACAACCGATCCCGACCATCCGATCGGAAAAGCAGGGTCTGCTTTTCTTCTCGGAAAAGCAGCAGATATTCATCCGATTTGTAATGACAAGAGTGGCACCTAATCCATATATAAAGAGTCCGCATCCTCAGGAATGGTCAACCACTCCAAATAGTGGAATGGTCAGAATTTACACATAGAATCACTGTAACAGCACTGTAGTGGGCAGATCGAAGTAGCTCTTTAGAGGGGGCTTTTTTGACCCTTGTATCGTGCGGTACCGCAGGCGATGGGAATTCATATATAAATTGGAGCAATTGAAGTGATAGGAAGCCATAAGAGTATGACCCGTAACGTACAATTAACTACTATCTGTTTTTGATTGTGATTCGTTCTTGGAAAGACAAAATAAAAACAAAACAAAACAAAACAAAACAAAAAAAAAAAAAGAGGAAAGTTTTCGATTGTGATTGATTTAATCAGAAGCAACACCAACGGAATATTATTCTCTTTTTTTTTAGCGGTAGGTCATGTGGATATACAGAGATTAATTGTGCTTATCCCCTACCATATGTCATGCAGCACGTGAGTCATTGGATTGCTTCGAGTTTTGGCCCAACATGAATCTCGAGGAGATCCAATAACTCAAGTGTTGTATGGCACCGTGCCATATGTTAGAAGATTGTTAGCAAACCATTTATGTTATGCGGCAGAAATTAATGGTATATATTCTCCCTGTGGAAATGTTGCAGATTTCAAAATTCATAACAAATTATAAACCATTTAATTACAGCAAACCATTCAGGTGTTGTATGGCACCGTGCCGTATGTTAGAAGATTGTTAGCAAACCATTTATGTTATGTGGCAGAAATTAATGGTATATATTCTCCCTGTGGAAATGTTGCAGATTTCAAAATTCATAACAAATTATAAACCATTTAATTACAGCTTAACCCTCCGTTTGGCTATGGAATAAAAGTTTAGTAAAATTGATTTAAAGTGATTTAAGGTGCTTTAAGTCAACAAACGGAAGTGATTTAAGTGTAGTAAATTAATGCAGCTATATAGGTGTAGTAAACTAAATCACCAACTTTTTACATCTTTTACACATTCTACCCACTTTACTTCATCTATTTACTTCACTACTACCAAACATCACTGCTTTAAGATGATTTAGTGTTTTACTCCGCTTTAACTTACTACACTTACCAAACGGAGGGTAAAATTGGATGACTTGAGTGCCATTATTATCTCAAAACCCTAATTTAATTTTGATACTTCATGCCAAAAACTAACTTTATGAAGAGGTAATTAATTAACACATGAATATTAACGACATTTTTATTTTCTGTTACTTAATTAACACATGAATTATAAGAAAACTAGCGTGTTCTTAAGCTCACGGGGGCCTCCCGTGAACTTAACACCAAAAACGTATCAAACCATATCCAAATTTTGATTTATATGGCTCAATAAATTATTTATATCAAAATTATATGGCATGCAAAAAATTTTCATTTTTGGAGATTTTCAAATATTTATTTCTGATTTTTGAATAGCAACTATACAATATTAATAAATAATCAATGTTTTATATGTAACTTTTAAAAAATCTGAAATAAATACTTAAAAATCTCTAAAAATGGAAAATTTTTGCATGCAACATGATTTTGATATAAAGAATTTATTTGAGCCATATAAATCAAAATTTGGATATGGTTTTATATGTTTTTTGTATTAAGCTCACGGGAGGCCTCCGTGAGCTTAAGAATACGCTAGTTTTACTCTATGGGTGCGTTTGGATTGTGTAAGAATTAGTGAAAGAATAGTAGAATAGAGAACAGTAAGTGAGATTAGTTGGTTTTTGGATTAGCTTGAGAATAGTAGAAATAGGGTGCTATTCGGATTAGTAAAATGTTGTTTGGATTGCATATTTAGAATAGTTATAAAGGCAATAGATAAAAGTAATGTTTTTTTTTTTTATTTTGCATTTCTTTGTTGGGAGAAGAGCAGAAGACACAAGGGTCCAATGTTCAATAAAATAATATTATATGGGTGAGTGTCTTTTTACTTTTTGGACATCACGCAGCAACACAGAGCTATTCCGTGTTACACATGGATTAGCAGATTAGCAGATTTTAGACCCTATTCCGATTAGTATCAAATGCGTTTGGATGTACCAAATTTAGAATAGTACTGCTATTCCGAAGAAAATCACTAATCTCTTCAATCCAAACGCACCCTATATATATAGCTCTATAGAGCAAATATACCGTGAGCTTAAGCTCAAAATCATATCTAATTACTTCTCCGTGAGCTTAAGCTCAAAATCATATCTAATTACTTTCAAATTTGGATTTATATGACCCATTATATTCTTTATATCAAAATCTTGTGGAATACAAAAATTTTCCATTTTTGGAGATTTTTAAGTATTTGTTTTGAATTTTGTAAAAGTGACTGTACAATATTAATAAAATATTCAATGTTTATGTATTACTTCTACAAAATTCAAAACAAATACTTAAAAATCTCCAAAAATGAAAAATTTTTGTATTCCACAAGATTTTGATATAAAGAATATAATGAGCCATATAAATCTAAATTTGAAAGTGATTTGATATAATTTGATATAATGAGCCATATGTATATATTCGCTTCTGGTTGGTAGTCTCAGAAAGTAGCTAGACATATAAATCAATACTTATTATCAACTCTCCTGAACACTCCAGGTATTAATTAATTAGCTAGATATCACTGTACTTTTCTTTTCTCAGCTTCTTTATTTCCCCTTTTTCTTCTTTCTTTTTCTTGTTATAGTACTTGTCCCTTTGCTTTCTGATATCTGCGCGCCACACCATGCATGCTCAGTTTAAGTGTTTAACTGTTATTCCTCAAAAAAAAAACAGTGTTTAACTGTTGGCTGTTGCTGTCCTAAATTTCTGAATATATATATATATATATATATATATATTCAGTTGTCTATTTATTAATTCAAATTCAATTGTTTCATTAATTATAAACATATTTTTTTTTGGAAGATTGCATAACATGTGCTCTGTTTTTTTTTTTTTCCCCCTTATTATTTTGTTTTAGTACTCTGTTGCTGTGGATGTTGATAGAATAACAGATATATATAACACTCCAACCTTATTCATTTATATATATCAATTATAATGTTTGTTGAGAATTTTCTTTCCGCATGACAAGAACAAAAATATATGTGCAATCAAAATTACAACTTCAATCTGAAGCAGCTAATTGTTTTGGTGCTGTGAAAATATGGAGGATGCTATTATACTCTTGGTTATGTAACAATGCTATTATACAGATACATACATACATACATACATACATCAGGGTGAAATTAAATAGCACCAAATTAATATTGCATTATAATTAATTTTAATTTATAGAACCAAATATACATTCAAATTTGTCTATAAAAAAAATTTTATAGTATCACTTAATTAATTTAACTTCTTTTTTTCAGGGTGGATTAGTTATCCATAATTAAACCCCTAGTGATTAAAAACCAAAAGAAAAAAAAAAGAAAAAAAAAAGGAAAATACAGAGCTAATAGTAATAGACAAGAACTGTCTTGAGATCCGTGCCGACATGAATCTCGAGACAATCCGATGGCTGACGTTGTTGTGAACTGATCTCATCTCACAACCTTGACAAGGCCATGACATGCTCCTGCACCACAGGGTTAATACCGTTATTACCGTTCAGCCTCTTCGCCAGCTCCCTGAGAACGTTCTTCTGCGGCTTTCCGTTCACCTCCGGCAGCTCCTGCAGGAAGACGACCTTCCTCGGCACCATGTAGTGCGACAGCTTGTCTCTGCAGTAGGACACTATGTCCTCCTCCTCGATCCCGGCCTCGTTCGACGCGTACTCCTTCTTCAGCACGACGAACGCGCACGGCGTCTCGCCCCAGCGCGGGTGCGGCATCGCCACCACCGCCGCTTTCAATACCATCGGGTGGCGGTACAGCGCCTGCTCCACCTCCACGCTGCTGATGTTCTCTCCCCCGGATATGATCACGTCTTTCAGTCGGTCTTTTACCTCGACGTATCCGTCCGGGTGCATCACGCCCTCGTCGCCCGTATGAAACCAGCCGTCCTTGAACGCCGCATCCGTGTCCTTTTGGTTCTTCAAGTACCCCTTCATTATGCTGCTCCCGCGGAGGCATATCTCGCCTTTCGTGACACCATCACGGGGAACACTTTGGTTTGTTTTTGTGTACTTCACATCAATGTCGGCCAGTGTCAGAGCACCGACGCCTTGTCTAGCCTTCAGTCGTGCACGATCGGCGGGCGGGAGGTGATTCCAAGCTTCCTGCCACTCACAAATAAGCGCGGGGCCGGTCGCCTCCGTCAGCCCGTATGCATGGGTGATGTGGAATCCGAGATGCTCGATGCGTTCGAGAAGAGCAGCGGGAGGTGGGGCACCGCCAGTCAACATATGAACCGGCCGGGTCAACGGACGGCGGTCGGCGAGGGGAGCTTCGAGAAGGACGTTGAAGAGGACAGGCGCACCGCACATGTGTGTCACGCCGTGCGTGGAGATCGCATGGTACATGTCGCGAGCTGTCGGTGACCGGATGCAAACATTGGTGCCCCCTCGCGCCGCCATGCCCCAGGTGAAGGTCCATCCATTGCAATGGAACATCGGGAGTGACCACAAGTACACCGGCTGTATCCCGACCCCCCATTGCAGTAGCAGAGTGAGAGTGCTCAGATAGGCTCCGCGGTGGCTGTACACCACGCCTTTGGGCTCCGAGGTGGTGCCGGAGGTATAATTCAGTGCGATCGTGTCCCACTCGTTGGTGACCGGTACGGGGGGGTAGGCAACGATGTCCGCCGAGGCAAGTACCTTCTCGTACTCTAGGGCGTGCGATGTGTGGCGCCTAGTACTGGAGGAGACATCATCGATCACGACTATCTGAGGACGGGGAGCGTTGAGGAGGGAGAGCGCGTCGTTGGCCAGGGCGAGCAGCTGGCAATCGACAAACAGGAGTTTCGCGCCAGAGTGGCGAAGAATGCTGGAGATGGCGGAGGCATCCAGACGGGTGTTGATGGTGTTCAACACTGCACCGGCCATCGGGACTCCAAAGTGCGCCTCGTAGAGCGCCGGCACATTTGGCGCCAAAAATGACACCTTCATTATTTTTCAAAAAAAAAAAAAATGACATGAGACATGTTTTGTAGTGTGTGTATATATATATGTGTGCTAATTAATTATATGCTACAAATAATTAAGAAGCATATATATATATATATATATATATGATCATATATACATCACATATATATAACATACCACATCGTTCTTTTCGATGCCGACGGACTGCAGCCAGGCGGCGAGGCGGAGGGAGCGGTCGAAGGTCTGCGAATACGTGAATTTGGTGGTGCCGTAGACAACGGACGTGTGGTTGCCGTAGGCGGACGCGGCGCGCCGGAGGAAGGTGAGCGGGGTGAGGGGGGCGAAGTTGGCATCGTTCATGGGCAGTGAGTTGATATCCATTACTTAGTTAATTGTCTTGTGCTGTGTAATTAGATTGTGTGATTAATTAGGAATGTAATTGGGCTGAAGAAGAAGAAGAAGAAGAAGAAGAAGAAGAAGAAGAAGATGTGTATTGAGTATTGTATATGCAGAGGCTGAAGAAGAGGAGGGTCTCTACTCTCTATTTATAGACTCGCAAGGCAACTGAGATGTATGCTTACAGAGAGTCCAGTGCTCATCCTCTGTAGCGCTGCATTGTGTAGCGCAGGATGTGAGCCGTTGGATCATCTCGAGACTCAATCCAGCACAGATCTCAAGATGATCTAACGGTTCATATCCTGCGCTACACGATGCAGCGCTACAGAGGACAAATTGACTCTTGTGGCGGTTGCAGAGGAGCTGTCTAGTCTGTCTAGTCTCTCTCTCTGAATCTAAAAAAACCTGTACAATTTCTTCACACTTTACTTACATGACACTTGATCTCTAATAACATATGGCACGGTGCCGTACCGCACAAGGACTGTTGGATCGGCTCGAGATTTGAACCTGCACGGATCGAGGAGATCCAATGGTCCATGTTCGGTATGGCACCGTGCCATATGTTCTGTAGTCTGTCTGTTGATCTGATCTGATCTGTTTTTTTTTTTTTTTTTTTTTTTTTTTTTTTTTTTTTTTTTTTTTTGAGTTGAAGCCCGTAGGCGTGATCTGATCTGTTCCCTTTCTTTTACTTTGGAAATTACCTCGTATTAATATAAGCTAGCTTATAGCTAGCCAACTTATTGTCTTTACTCTTTATTACAATACAACTAGAATGTCATTTTGGGAATTCAAGCAACAAGCTAGCAAATTCAGTTTTTGAATTTCCTGATTTGTTCCATTTGTTGGTTTGACCGGGTATTTATTAGGTATGATAAGAAAACTCCTCTTTTCACTGAATTTACCCCGTAGACAACTTGTTCTCAATTTTTTTTTTTTATTTGATTAAGTGACATGCGCCTTTCATTATTAATCATACATATTTTTAAGATTTTAAGAAAACATACATAATTAATAATCCATGCCAAAATTTTTAAAATGCAAATTAATTGATTGTTATAAATTAATTCCTTAAAAAATCATTAGTTTTATTATTTTTTTTTTTTACAAAAGAAACCAATGTAGTACAAACTTAATTTTTGTAAGTAAATAAGCTTACAAATTAAGTCTCATAGGAGTATCAAAGATATTTTGTAGATCATCAGTAAATATCATATACACACTACAAATTTGCACAAACCAATAATTGTATGAATTTTCTATTTCCCAACAAATTAGAAAATTTTAGCTATTATGTCATTTATGAATGAATTGCATCCAATAAGTTAATCAGTTGGGGCTCATTATATCAAATTAAATAAAGATTTTGATCCATAACCAAATGCGTCTATTTGTATATATACAGACATGTTATACAATTTTGTCCCTATCATGGAACAGAGCATTGAATTGACACTGCTGAATTAATGCAATTATATCATCAGCATTAATAAGAGCTCAAAAAAGTGTGTTAAACGGGTGCTTCTTTAATTCTTATTATATAGTTATTATCGTTTTGTTATTTTTTTCCTCTTTTTTTTAATTTTGGTAATATATATATATAGTAAAGTTGAGAGGAAAGAGCTCAGATATTCTTCCAGTGTGGAGTTTGAACACAGACCATTGACCCCTAGACTAAAGACTTACAACGTCTTCATTTAATTTTTGTTTTTTCGATTTCTTGTCTCCCACTACAAACAAAACAAAAACAATTCACGGGGCAGTAGTATTTGGGTCTTGGCAGCAGCCTCTCATCCATTGCCTTGTTTTCTGTTTAAACAAAAATTAATATTAGTTTTGGAGTCCATCCTCTTAATTATATTATACATTTAAACTTCTAATGAGATTTCTTAAATAGAAAATATAGTTAATTTAGAATAATTAATTGTTACAATAAATTGTAATATTGTATATTACATTATATTATATATTAATTATCAGTACTAAAAGCTGAATACTTCAATATCACAGTGGGGACCGTTTTGCCGTTTTGCCGTACGTGTTGTTTGTTAAAAAGAAGGTAACATTTGTTACAAGTACAACAAATTAACTATGAAAAACTAATTAACAACTCCTTCAATAGTTTTTTGGTCCCGACAGAGGTCTTTCACTCGTTACTACACTCGTTTGTATAATTGTATATAGAGCTAGATTATTGTGCTAATGTTAGCATTTCGCTCTGAAATGCTAACGCCTCAAAAATTGTGTTATCGTATTCGAAATCGTGATTTATGGTGTTCAATAAATTCTTTATATAAAAATACTGAGGAATACAAACTTTTTCTATTTTTGGAGTTTTTTAACTATTTGTTTTGAATTTTTGAAAAGAGTTCATAAATAATAATAAAATATTAATGTTTTTCTATGCTTTTTTCAAAAATACAAAATAAATACTAAGAAAACTTTAAAAATAGAAAATTTTTGTTTACCCTTATATTTTTATATGAAGAATATATTAAGCACCATAAATCACGATTTCAGATACGATATCATAATTTTTAGAGTGTTAGCATTTCGGATTGAATGCTAACGTTAGCACAATAGTCTAACTCATTGTATATATACTGGTCGTGTAAATGTGCTTCACGAGGAGGTGGCCGGTGGATGAGGATCACCAGCATGCATCACGACCTCACGAGTCTCTCTCATTCTCATTCTCACTTGCCAGTAAATGGATGGACGTATGCTCGAGTGCTTATCCATCCTCTGCTGCGCAGTATTGTGAATTATGAATTAACGATGTAGATTATAGGAGGGGTTCTCTGAGATTGAGTTGCACCAATCTTAAAGCTAATCCAACGGCCATAATGCTGTGCAGTAATTTATATGTATGCTCCTCAGTTTACATGCCTCTCCTCTGTTTCAATCTATTAATTAATTAACTTAATTCAGGTCTTACTTTTTTGCCACTTACAGTCTTACTCTTACATGTTCACTTCACTATGCAAGATAAAAAAAAATAAAATAAAATGACGAGACAAACAACTACGTACACACAGATTTAATATTTCTGCAAACAAACTTTGTTTTCTCCGCCCCCCAAAATGCAGAGTATACAGCGTATTTTTCTACTCCATCTAAACTACAATATTACGTACATTACGTAGCAATTTATTGTTTTTTTACATAAAAGATGAGCAATGAGAATCAGGCCACTCAAATTTAAATATTTATAAAAGACTCCCTATCTGAGTTTCGAACTCGCGACCTCTCATACGGAGAGCGCTGCCCTTAGCCGCTACGCTATTTCTTGTACGTAGCAATCTATAATACAAAGATCGGATTGAAAACATGGAAGACATGCTCTAATTTATTTTACTGATTTTATTGTCTTTGCTCATTTTCTTTTTTTTTTTTTTCCTCTTTGGTGAAAGTTATGTGTCTTTTAAATCTTGGACAGACGGATCCATGTTGCCATCGGCCGTACTAAGCTAAATAGTAAATAGCCAATGACCACATAATTAATATAACGAATGCACAATTAATTCACTATTAAAACTTGTAATTTTTCGTGTTAATAAATGCTCGTATCTGGATATTTTTTCTATGAAACAAAATTTGTAGTCAATTATAAAATTTTAAAGCTTAATTTTATGAACATTGGAGTTAGATACAAAATTATCTTAAGTTTAATGGCTTCAACTATATATCACATTTGCCCATAAAAATAAACATACTATAATAATAAAAAAAAAATACATAACAGAGATCGAACCAACCTTAATTTGGTTATTAGCAAATACATTGTTCTCTGTGTGGACGGTCGCAGGCTCGAAACTCTGATGGAGAATCTTTTATATATAGATATTTAAAAATTTAATGCTTAGGCAACCTTATCATACTAAAAAAAAGATCCCCAGATAATTAATTTCGAAGTCCAAGCAATATGTCTTTTGTAGAATTTAACAACATGATCAAGATTCAGCATATGTTATTGTCAATGAAATTAAAATATGGCTTAATTTGGTTGCAAATTAAGAAATGTCGTTATTTTGAAGATCTTCTATATTTTATGTTGCTGAAATTTCTTGAGAGTGAGGGGATAATTAATGAACATGCATAGTAGAGTTGACTTTTTTTTGGATTAATACTATATTGATGCTTGGTTGACATGTTAACAATATTAATTTTTCTATACACAATCCATCGATTTTTTCCAAGACAATTATAAATAACCATATAATATTTCTTGGATTGTTAATGCCTGAGACTATTATACTAACATGAAACTATTGGGGAATACAAAATTTTTTTTATTTTTAGAGTTTTCTAAGTATTTGTTTTGTATTTTTAAAAATAGCATATACAAACATCAATATTTTATTAATATTTATGACATCTTTTCTAAAATTCAAAAGAAATATTTTGAAAACTCTAAAAATAAAAAAAATTTGTATTCCCTAATATTTTCATATAAAGAATTTATTGAGCACCATAAATCGTGATTTCAGACAATATAACATAAAATTTGAGGCGTCAGCATTTCGGTCAGAAATGCTAACTCATTGTTAATTAAGTAATTTCTTAATTAATTATATCTTCACTTACTCCTAAAGCTGTTGGCTAGACTTATTTCGAAAATATCTTCAGTTTTATTTTTATATATTGACCTGACTTCCTGAGGGTACGTTTATATAGTGAAATTGAAGCAGTGACAGGCTAAAAACATTATAAACAATTCGATCAGTGAATCTGACCAGTGAAGATATATAAAGCACACAGACAATTGATTTTCTTTTAGGCTTGTACTAGGGAAAGTGATATGTCATATACAATATATATACGTCTTAATTTGATATATATTTACACGAAATTTTAAAGTGTGAATAGACTTAATTTGTTTGAATTTGGGGATCGATGAATGTAATTCATTGTACGGAAATACATGCTGGTTTTTAATTAATTTTTTTTTTCGTTCAATGTCGTACTACGAAATTGTAACTAATTTCCATGGGAACTGCAGCACAATTTCTTCGATCTCCTAAGAAAACTAATGAATTTTCACTCAAGGGACTTAATTGGACTTATTCAAATCTGAATTTGAATAAGTAAATTAATTAAGAAGATTTCAAATCCATGTACTTTTTTTAGTTTTTTACATGAGACTATATATGAAAGTTGGATGTTCATGTATTATATAAAAGGAGTAATACTTAGTGTCTATAGAAAAGTTGTCCATAGCATTCATATATATTTTACATTTTATGATGTATCTGTTATATTTTGAGATGCATAGAAAAGTTGTCCATAGCGTCCATAGCTTACATTCCATGATGTATCCGTTACATTTTTTTTATGTATCTGTTAAATTCTATATACGCCTGAGAACGTATGGACAGCATTGTGACGGACTTTATGTTGCATCTTCTTCTAGAATTAATTTTTTTGAATCAAAGTTCAAGCACCTACAAGGCAACAAACAGAATTTCCATTCCCTGGTCTCACTTACTGGAATTCTGTTCCATTACTAATCAAGACCTCGGAGTCTAGGTCTCAGGAAAGTGAATTGAGAGGGGCCTGAATATCATATGAACTTTCAAAGCTTTGACTATTGAAATCTCCTTTGATTTCCTACTAATTATGCTTTGTTATGCCTTTGTTGTTGTTCAGTCTTATATTCCTTTCTACTTTCTAGACCGACCGGGTAATCGGCATCTCTGCGTCAGCATTCTGACGTCACACATCTGAAGTAATCCTCTGTAGCGCTGCACTGTGTAGCGCAAGATGTGAACCGTTAGATCATCTCAAGATCTGTGCTGCTCGAACCTCAAGATGATCTAATGGTTCATATCCTCCACTGCATAGGATGAGCACCCGTAGCTCTTTTACTAATTTCTTCCTTGCTGGAGGATTTACTAACTCGGGTTTCGCCCCGAAAAATAGTATCAAATAAATTTTATAAAATTTAACATTAAAAAATTTTGAACATAATTTTTACATCTTGCGATATAAATAATAGTAATTTATAATAAGAATATAATAAATGTTAGATCATATAAAGGATTAAATTTTGGTTTAGACATATGATATTCATATTATTCAAAATTAAGAGAGGAACATACAAGTCATTGGATCAAAGTAGATAAAAAGTTTCAAACAAAATCAATGGTTAATAATAGTGATGATATAGCATAGTTGAGATGCTTGGAAAGCTACTTCTCTTTATGGAGTATAGATTATTTTCCTTGTTGGAGGATTTACAATTTTATTTGTATAGTATCAGGTCGAATTCTATTACAAATTGATGGGTAGGGCCAGGTTGTTAGAGCCCAATATTCGGCCCACCAGTGGACACTTTCGGCTTTTAGAAAGCCCAAGACCAAAGCCCAAAATTAAAGCTACTAGTAAATGGGCCAAGTCAAACCCAAGATGGCAAGGTGTCAGTTCGAAAATAAATATTTCAGACGCGGAATCATCATCAGCCAACCTGCGTAGAGAATAGAGATTCGAGAGACAATTGTTAATATTCGTTCAAAAAAATAATAATAATAATTGTTGATATCATTGCAGAAAATTTGCAATTTTTTTTTCTGTATCTTACACAAGTCTGGCACAAGGGAGGCAATCCAAAATACGCAAAGGTTCCTGACATACATACATCAGATTGTTTTTAATAATAATTAAATAAATAATCAGAATTAAATATTTAGGTAAATGTTAATTGAAATTCGGGATTTAGGAAGATTTCATTTCAAATCCACGTCCCAAACCAATAATTTGTGCATACCCAGTTTTTTTTTATCTTTTCTAATAGTTACGTTTTCAATCCGTGACCCATCTCTTGGGATATGTTTCTAACATGCAACCCAAACTTTGGGTCACTAATTGAAAACGCAAGCATCCTTTTAAAGGGTGAGTACGTTAAAACCGGTTGTACATTAAAGACCGGTTGTACATTAAAAACGTAACCTTAAATGATGGCTACTGATTTAATACGAGTCTCATATTAAAATTTTTTTTTTTCAAATCTCTGTCGTCCTCTGACAGTTTGTGGGGTCCCTGAGTCTCTGGACGCGAATTTGAAACAAAACCTTCCTAAATCCCGAATTTATTTAATTCCGATTATTTATTTAATTATTATTAAAAAAATCGGTACATACATACACCAAAATAGAATGCAAAATCAATATCACAACAGTTAAATATAAAATACATGTAAATCGAAATACAAATACGTTATCTTAATATAAACTGTAGTAGTAAGTTAGATAACACTGACTATAACACTAAATTATCTACTTGAATCCTTGTTAAATCACATAAAAATTACTTTAAAGTTGCAGACAGAATCATCTACTAAAACGAGTACTAATTTTCACAATAAAATTGCATAAAAAACTACATAAATACTACATATTTACTTGTAAGAACAAATAACGGACATTGACCCAATTCGAGAGATCGGCCCATGTCATTAGTTCCTCATTCAAGCCGTCAAAAAATCAAAATGGACCGTCCGAAATCTATAAACATAGATTTCTATTTATTGATGAACTTGATTATATATATGTCAAGCTCCAATCATTTCAGGGTCGACGGTTTAGTCCATCTTTCTTTCTCTGCTCTGAACAAAAAATCGAGTCAAACTGAAAACAGAGGGAGTTTTTCCTCAAAAAAAACAAAAGAAAAAAAAAAAGGGAAATCGGATAGCTGCTAGCAGCCTAGCAGCAGAGTATGGGGATCTTTGGTTTGATTCCAGGCACATGGGAATTGACAGTAAGATCCATTGAAAAGCCAGTTATTTTAATAAATAAATAAATAAAAGAGAAAGGGATAGTGGGGGACTAGCATACTAGGGTAATTTCTTTGTTTTTTTTTTCTCAGATGATGCTAAACTAGCTAAACTAGCTATTGGGGACTCTTCAAACTTTCAAATAATCAAATGTCGGCTAGCTGTTAACTAGACATCAATATATCATGATGTACTTTGAAGTTGAACATCTCCATTCTTAACTGAACATTCGTCCATTTTTACGGGGTTATTCCTTAAAAAAGGAGAAGAAAGAATTGGACTGGAGAAAGGGAAATTCATATGGTTATTATTATCCTAGAAAGAAAGGGTAGAACAGAAGATGATGCAATAAATTAAAGGGAGTTGATAACTGCACCCCAATACATTTTTAGTTAAAAAATCTTTTTTCAAATGCAACAAATCATTTTTACCGGTTGCAAATCACATCCTCAATCGAACAAAACACTTATATATATACAATAGAAAGATCAAGAGTAAAAAAAATTTACTCAAAATTTATGAGAGTATGAGAAAGAAAGAGAAAATATTACCAATTTAGTTTGGGGGATGGATAAGGGGTGTAGTTAAGGGGGCAAATATAATTTCTCATAAATAAATAAATGGGGATTTCAGATATGACCGATCGACCGAGGGGCGTTTGACCGACCGGGAACATGTATCATGTTGGTAGTATATATTCATAATCATATATTGCGGTTGGGGCTGGACCTGGGCGGCTGGTCACGGTGTCAGCCAGCCCAGGCGCACTCATGTCTCATGCATACTGATACATACTGATACATACTGTCATGCTCTGATACTCAATTACTGATCATATGATATCTATACACACATGGACATGCAGGACTCCCTTGGACAGTCCTGACTCCCAATGGGGGCCGGCTTATATTATATTATGTACCACAGTACCAGTACCACCTTAGCAATTTAGCATACATTAAATTGAGGTTGCTAGATTCTCGCCCAATCATATGTACCGGTAATTACATATTCAATTCTTGGCCTCAATTTGTGGTACATCTTCTCTCATAATTAATTGGCTCATGACAATATGTATATATTAACATATATTATGCTCTGTGTTTTATATTTGAACCAATAAAGAGCTCACGCGTTGCTTTGAGCTAAAATTGTTATTTCTTATAATAAATTAATAAATTTTTAAGATAATATGTAATGGGCCTTATATTGAGGAAATTGCTATGGGCCTTAAATTTTAATGGGATGAGACATTAACGTCAACGGACATTAACGTAAATCAATGGTTCTGATCTATCCAAAAAAATAATCAACGGTTCAGATTTCTTATTTGGGAAAGATAGCTCTTTCATATCATTTTTTCCAATATGTTTTTATATATATCAAGGATAAGCAATTCAGCACTGCACATCCCTGTGCTATTGTGCCATCGATCTCATCTCAATTCCATATCCTCTGTAGCACTGCATTGTGCAGCACAGAATGTGAACCGTTAGATCATCTCAAGATCTGTGTTGGCTCGAATCTTGAGATGATCTAATGTTTAACATTGTGCGCTACACAATGCAGCGCTACAGAGGATGAGCACTCTCCCATCTCATGTCATTGGAGAGAGGAGCTTCTGACAAGCTATAACTTGAACCGATCAACAATTTCAGGTGTTCCCAAGTTAAGAATTATATTTAACCAAAATGACAAGAACAATGATCAGAAGAATGTTTTCTTTTATTCCAATTTATGTACGTGTTCAAACTTTTAATATTACCTACCGCCTAAACAAGTATTATTTTTATCACTTTTCCAAAATGCCAATTTTTTAGAATTCCTAAAAAAAAAATAACCTTGTCGTACGTTCTTACATAAAATAAAACGATGCTGGCCTGTTAATTAATATACTATATATACGAGTAAAGCTATGGTGAGCACTGAGCAGTTCACTTCACCGTAGATATATATTATACCTAAGCTGATCCATAAATAAACTGGCCAGTAAAAGCTTACTGAACCATCTTTTTTACTATTTTAAACTTTCGTCGTTTAGCATGACCTCAGTCCGTCCCCAGTGCACACTAGAGAAGAATCAACCTCAACAGTAAGTATGGCTTTGAAAGTGATCTCAAAAAGCAATCCATGTCTGCAAGTGAGTAATTGTTAATTTTACTCAAAAAAAAGTAATTTGTGTTATTTTATGTTGCAGTAAATAAAGGATCAGAATCCGCTGCTTTTTTAACAAGAAAAAGCAGAGTCTGCTTTTCCGATCGACGGTCAAGATCGGTTGCCGCACCGATTTTAAATACTTCGGTATTTTGTGCACCGATCTCAACGTGCTTCGGTGTTTCTCAACTGTGGGATCAAGAAAAGCGGGTGATACCGATCCGTAAATAAAACCACTTCCAGCAACTTCGATCTCTTCCTGCATGCAAACAGCTTCCTTCCATCGCTATCATTCTTTTGCGGCACTGTAGTTGCACCTGAAACGCCCCCTAAGTAACCCCCCCCCCCCCACCTTTTCTTATTTCTAAGAAAGAGATGAAGATTAAGACCTCCCTCAACTGAGTCGACGCACTCAACACTTTTGCTGTGATCTACTGCTCAATTCTGACAACTTTTGCGGTTATAATTAAAGCATGTTTAACGAAGGCACACTGTTAGCATGCTGATAATTATACTGTTGGTAAGTGGTAACCATGTTTAAGGACAAACAGGATTAATTCAATTGTGTTTGTGTAAATTAAGCCCCTTGACAGTCGTCACAGATTGAAGGCTGCTGGCAGGTGCTGGGACCGGCAGTGTCGGTGGCCGGTGAGGATAACGGCGCTGGCCCGGTATTATTGTTGTTGTCATCAAATGGCATGGCATGGCATGGCAGGGGTACGATCGGAAATGGGATTTCTCTCTCTCTCTTTCTGTCCGGTCAAACAAGTTTGACTGCGGCTCTGAGCGCAGGACAGCCCAGATGATTGTCAGTGCTTTTATTTCCTGACACAACAACAAAAAAAAACTATTATATGATCTGTATATATGTATACGAGAGAACTACTACTATATTTCCTGCTGCAGCCGTATGTGTAACTGTCCTAAATTTCCCAAAGGAGAGGAAAGGGCCCTCTCCGTCAGAGGAGGAAAGGGACAAATCGAGGGAAAGCGACAAGGGAGCGGTCTTCCTCACAGTCAGTCGCTGTACAGCTCGCACCTCATCAGTCATCTCCGTTCCGTTCCGGGCGTACGCTCGAATCAACGATGCAGATTATATGGGGTTTTTCGATATTTGAGTTGCACGATCTCAAAGCAGATCCAATGGTTGAGGCCGTGGCGGATCTAAGGGGGCGCCCCGGCCCACCCTCGTCAGGCAGAAGTTGTTGAACCCCGGTTTTTTTTGTTTAACTCAAGTTTATATCTGGTTTAAATTTTTGTTACTTTGATGTCAAAATTCATTATTTTTTATATATCAAACATAGACAATGGTTAACAAAATAAATATATTGTTACTTAAGTATACAATTAACTCTTAATCATAATTATTTTGTTGAATATATATAAATGTCATATATTATAATAGTCATTTTCTTATCGTTTTAACTATGAACTGGCATCTCTAAACTCCTTTGGGTTTAAACCTTAGAACGTTGGAACCATGACTCGTCTATGTGACACCTCTTTCATATTCATCCTAGATCCGTCCCTGGGTTGAGGTACTGCCCAGTAGTTTACTACACGTCTACGCAGTAGTAGTAGAGGATATGAATTGGTTCCGGCTTAACAGTTCTGTTGTGCTGGGGGCACATCCGTCATTTGAGGCAGGGGAAAAAAGGCTGTTGCAACTGGTCGGTCCCCCCGTGGCAGAAAACGTTTGACTGCAGACTTGGAGCTGCTTTTGATTGGGCAGGGGCAGCTTAGTACTTAAGCTTAGCTGTAAAAGTGCCAAATCAATGCAGCACGGGACACAACAAACGATTGATTTGAGCAGCACGGTTTGTTTGGTCTGCTCTGGACCTCTGGTTTCCTCCACTCCACTCCACTCCGCAATACTGCTAATCCTGTTTTTTTTTTTTTTTTTAACTTTTACATAGAGATTCCCTTTTTCCATAATTTTTCCCAAAGTTTTGTTCTTTGCAGTTTACCAGCACGTACGTAAATCCTCTCTCCAGAAACAAGATATAGTGAAAATGAATCATAATAAATAAAATAAAAAAATTAAGAGAATCCATGCACAAGTTATATACATTATTTTTTTTTTTATTTCATCCTCCATGGACAATGCACAAATTGAAATGAAATGAACAGAATTACAGAAGTATGCACTCAAAGAAACTCTATTCATTCATCCTTTATTTTAACAGGGTAGTCCAAGCCAACTTTTTGACACAGTGTCAGAGAGTGGGTCCTCGTATGAGGTCACGAGGCAGTACCACTGTACCAGGCCGATCGATCCCACTCAAACATCAACTCACACAACGGGAAACACAAACAACGCACAACACAACACAACTGTAATAATAATCAGAGTCCAATATTTTTTTTACTTTTTTACTATTTTCGGGAAACAAAAAATCACCCCAAAAATCGATAAAAATCAGATTAAAAATCAATTAGAAGAATGATACTGATCATATCCTTCTATCTACACACTACCAAGTACCAGCCCTGCTCGAATTTCTCCAGGGAGGTAATTAAGGTAACATAATAATATAACTTCAGTGACTACCGGACTAGCCGAACATGCAGTGTAAACCACACCACACCAAAATGCGGGTCATGTGCTTATCCTCTGTTAGATCATTTTGAGATTCGAACTAGCACAGATCCCGAGATGATCTAACGGAGGGTATGAAATCCATTCTCACACATTTCTCAGAGACGACCCAAACACTGCACCTCCGGCCAATTAATATATATATAAATTATATATGCAGAGGATTACCATCATGATGATGATGATCAGGTAGAATGCATTTAGTTAATTAATTAAGACTAATTAGCGCTTAATTAATTAATTAACGGCTCATGTCTCCTACTTGACGATGCGGCACTTGCGGCGATCGGAAACCCGTCGTAGGCTCTGCGTTCCGGTGATCCGATACAAGCGCATGGATTGCGCCCGACAGGTTGTTTACCGCGGACACCAAGCTCAGGAACTCCTGGTGGTGCTGCTCAGCGCGTCGTTCCTCCAGCTTCAGCCTGCGCTCCTCCAGATTGAGCAGCTCGCGGTGGCGTCTCTCGCGCTTCTCCTCGCATGCGAGCAGTGTCTGAGAGAGAACCATTGCGCTGCGGACGACGCTTGATCCTAGACGCCTCAAGCGGCGCCGCTTTGGTGCCGGCTCGTCGTTCTCGTTGTCGTTGTCGGTTGACTCCGATGAAGCAGACACCTCCATAGCTGCATCTGCATGCATTAAGATTTGGTTTAATTAACTTTCAGTATACATACAGTTCATCATATTACTGTAATCCTATAAACTAATTAATCCAAAAAAAAATGTATATATACAGGGAGACATTAAGTGTCCACACAATGATGTTCATTAATTACTTTTTGTGAGTATAGTAGTTACAAATGAAGTCTATTAGGTCCTATTTGTAAGTCTATTTATTACATCTCTAGACATACAATGTACATGATTTAAAAAAATATATATACTAACTCGCAAAATAACAAGAAATAGTACTAGTATCATTATTGTGAAGAAATAATTTGTTTACTGACAAAAAGACAGAGACAAGAAATTGTTGGCATCTTCGTCTGGGGTTTTAGGCTAATTAAATCGGCTATTACATAAAAGTTGAAATTAAGTTCATAGCACGCAGTTAGAATCCTCTATCTGAAAACAATTTCATGTAAACATACGATTTCAATCATAATTTCAGTTTTTTCTTTTTTTTTTGGAGAAACAATTATTCTTTTAGATCGCTGAGACATTGTCAGGGCCTCTGTCAACTCTTTATTTTTTTATTGTTTCAACAGAGTAAGTGTGAGACTATGTATAAGTAATTATTGGGCCGAATTTTGATTTTTTTTTTCCAGATGCGAATTGATTAAGCTCTGTTGTATATGTATGCCCACAGAGTAATTATTTTACTTAAGACATGAGTGACAGAGTGACCTAGCTACAAGCAGGGGCGGATCTAAGGGAGTGTCTGGCCCCCCCTTCGTCGCTCGGTAGAAGTTGTTGAACCTCAATTTTTTTAGTTTAACTCAAGTTTATATCTAGTGTAAGTTTTTGTCAATTTGATGTTATAATTCATTTTTTTTATATCAAACATAGACGATGGGTAACAAATTACATATTTTATTACTTAAGTATACAATTAACTCCTAATCATAATTATTTTGTTGAATATATATAAAAGTTGTATATTATAATAGTTATTGTTTTATCGTTTTAACTATGAACTGGCCTCTTTAAACCTCCTTTCGGATTAAATCTTAGAACGTTGGAACCATGACTCGTTTCCTTAGACCCTTTTCATATTAATCCTGGATCGGCCACAAGTATATATATATATTTATACTAGACATAATCTACCAGCTAAAGCCTTCTTTGGACTCTCTAAGCTGCTTCTCTTTTGTTGTTTTTTATCGACCCTTATTACTTGTTTAAGGTAAGCAAACTTTTCTAAAAGCAGACAAAACTTTATTAAACATGCATCTTTACTGTTTAGCTTTCGCCTAAACGTGACAATAATTCATTTGTGCCCCTCGAGAGTACCAATATATGATTAGTGTCCCCCACCCTCGTCATTGTCATGTGATCCCTCTCTTTTATAATAATGAATACATCTTAAGAATTAAGATAATTGATTGTATATTGTTTTTCCCTAGTCCCTCTCTTCATAAAATATATGGCTGAAAATATGAAACTTATTTAACTTTTTTTTTTTTTTAAAAAAAATGTGTAAGCAGAAGCCATGTAGTCTTAAAAATATATGTATATATATATATTATTAGTTTCTCAAGTTCATACAATTTAGATATTGTTTGATAATTCAGTTTTTGGCCAACTATCAAACTACACTTAAATTATATGAATTAACAAACAATAAATCCATATGACAACAATGGCTATCTATATTTCAAATTTTATATATTTTTTGGAAAATTTTTTTGAAATTATTGTTGCGAATGTCAAAATATTATTATCAATGTCAAAGTGATAAAAAATTGTTAAGAAAAACCCCGGGTGCAATAAGAGATTAATTCCAAAGAGCACTGTTGTAATTTTTTTTTTATATATATATTTTTTTTGAAGATACAGTGTTGTGATTATTGAGAGAAAAAAAAAAGAAAAAGAAAAAGAGATAGGATAGCTAATTGAAAAGTACAGAAAAAACTTTCAGATTTAGCCCCACCAGCTCTACGAAAAGGAGTAAGTGGATCTGAACTAGTCATACATTTACTATTTTCTATTGAAGTCTGCATTGATGCAATTATGTCCTCCCCATTTTTTATTATCTTTTTAAATTTTGATTAATTAGGCCCACCCAGCCTAACTACCTGATATCTTTCAATACTACTGCAGGGAAATAGGGAATAATGCTACCAAATCTATTTCCCCACCCACATATATCTTACTCAACAGCTGAAAGTTATAATATAAAGAGTACACAAAAAGGATCCATCTGTGGCTCCCTCCATATCAGTACTATATCTAAATAGTTACCTGATTAAAACACAGCTTTAGCACATAAAATAAGTTGTCACATTGTTGCACAAAACCCCCTCAAATTGTGATATAAGAGGTCGGTAAGGTTTGTGGCCTCATAATGTAATACCTGCTGTGCAATTTTAAAAAGGCCAAATTTTTGGTGTACCCATCCAAACTTTCAAAATAGCCCATTTTCCCATCAAACCATAGAAATAGCTCATTTCCCCATTAAAACTCAACTTTATTTCTTTTATCCCCATTTTCTTTTTTGTATGTGTTATAAACCTTTTATATGTAAGGAAATTACCAATATACCCTTCTCTAGATTTTGCTTGAAAAAAGAAGCTCGAGTATTATTTTTCTGTGAAGAGTGCTTGTTGCTTTTTTTTAAATGTTTGGGATTAGATGCCCATGCCACGATTTCATCATATTAAATAGATTGGTTCCTCCCTATTTCATTTCACCAAAAAATTTTACTCTGATGCACGTCATGGTAAAAGCTTTATGATTAATTTCTTATATGCATTGGATCATATATATTATACAATTACTATTGGGCTTTGCGAAAGAAATATCATAAATGATGCAAGTTCAAGTACGTATGTACATCACACATATGCGATACATACAAATGCACATATGAACATGTGATATCCCCGCCAATAAAATTTGTCTATGATATCAGAAAAAAAATTTCATGCTACTTGTAGGAACACATGGTATATACAAATGTAATTTCAAGTATCTTAGAAAGCATTCCACATAAATATAAAAATTTGTAAATTGAACAAGTTAAATAGCTACATGTATATATTTACGGAGATGAGTACTGAAATTTGGGAAACAAAAGCCTACAAAGAGATGAGCAACCAAAGTCATTCAATTAGTGGGTATATTGGTAATTTTCTTTCAAATAAAGGTTTATAATACCTTGATTACAGACAAAGGGGATAAAGGAAATAAAAGTGAATTTTAATGGGGAAATAAGCTATTTGTATGGTTTGATGGGGAAATTGGCTATTTTGAAATTTTGGATGGATATACCAACAATTCGGCCTTTTAAAAAAGGGAGTTGAACTGAAACATGCACAAAACATAATAATACAAAAAAAAAAAGCCCATACCGGGTCGGTTGAATTTTTTTTTTTTTTTGCCCTTTCTATCCATTTTAAAGCGTTCATTGAAAGCTTATGAAGAAAAAAACGCAAATGCAGAGCAGCAGCTTTTTTAGCAAAGAAAAGTAAAAACCTTCTTCCAAAGATTTTTTATTTAATGCAGAAATTATTATTGTATATATTTTAGTAGATACAAATACAAACAGTAAAAGGTGAAGCAGAGCAGATATGAGATGAGATATGGGTATCCTATATATATATATATATATCCTATCATTCAAAGAATCGGATTTAGGTAATGATTAACTCAACTACCGTCTGCCTTTGCTATACTCTTAAAATAAACTTATGAAGTCATATCTTTCTTTCTTTTTTTCTTGAAAAAAAAAAGGTATAATTAAGTGGATCGTATTTCATAATATGGCATCATATCACACACAACTGTTATGGTGTTTGCATTATTTGAGACGGGTCATGGACTCATGGTGTGTCGTTATATATATATATATATATATATATTTATGTTTTGGAAGGAAGAAAAATCGTTTGATTTTTATTTTATGTTTTGGCTGCAGGAGCCGATGATTGCATCTTTTGTCGCCTTGCTTAATTAGTGATAATAATAACAATAATAATAATAAAAGTATGAGCAAATATATCAAAATCTTACGGGAGCCCTTCCGTGAGCGCTTCCGTGAGCCCACCTCTAAAAACCTATCAAATTACCTCCAATTTTTTATTTATAGGGCTCAATAGATTTTTTATATCAAAATCTTACGGGATACAAAATTTTCCATTTTTAAAATTTTTTTAAGTATTTGTTTGTGATTTTTGAAAAATTACTATACACTATTATTAAAATAATCAAGTTTTATGTATCACTTTTCAAAAACCTCAAACAAATACTTAAAAATTTTCAAAAATGGAAAATTTTTGTATCCCATAAGATTTATATATAAAGAATCTATTGGGCCATATAAATCGAAATTTGGAGGTGATTTGATATATTTATGGAGGTGCGCTCACGGAAGGCTCCGTGAGCTTAAGCTCACGGTATATTTACTCATAAAAGTATATATAGAAATATAATCACTATTATAGGCTTTCTGTTGAATCTAAAACATTGCATCAGCTGCTTTATGTTATAGATTAGATAAGGTGGCATGCGATTAGAAAATATAATCACTAGTTAGCTATCATTTGTAATTATATAACCACTCCTAGGACCTGGCTATACAAAATCTATTAAAACCCACTCCCATCATTTTCATCAAAAAAAAAAAAATAGGATCATATCTAGTGTCCTCAACTTTAATGTCTGCATATCCATATTGTTATAAAATTTGAATTAAGCGTTACGTAATTTAAATATAAAAGTAAATTTTGTGCATATCCATATTGTTACAAAATTTGAATTAAGCGTTACGTAATTTAAATATAAAAATTATAAATTTTGTGGATGTGTGGATGTGTTTAAACGAGGACGTTCCTAAACAATAACGTACACAAAAGAATTTAAAGAATAGAATAATGAACGTACCTGAAAAGGAAGGTTGAGATTGCGAAACCGTTGCGACCGGAGGCGGAGGCGCCTGCGGTGTCGCTGCGGGCGAGGGCAACAGCAGAGACGGCGTCGTCGACATTTGCGCAGGCTGCAGGGACGGCGAGGGCGGGGTCGATGCGGACGGCGACGCAGAGACCGAAACTGCTGTTGCTGCGGTGACAACAGTCCCGAGCAGGGGCTGAGGCGGCGGCAGGAGCGCCAATGGCAATGCCCGCCTCGCCGCGCGCCTGCCTAGCACATCGGTGAGCGCATCGAAGACCTCCCGAGCGAGGTTTGTTGGCAGGTTCCTCTCCTTCCTCTCCAGCCTCTCCATCGTCCAGTACGAGGGGCAGTCAACGGCGCCGCCACCGCCGCTGCTTGTGCCGATGTGATCCTGATCTCTCGATACGGCAGCCGCCGATCGGGACTCATAGTCTCGAACCTTCATATATATATGTTCATTGTGTTTATCATCATAAAACAGAAAAGAAAAACGAAATTGATTATAAGAATTGTTAACAATTTAACATCAACTCTTTCCTTTTCATGTATGTATATATGATCAATATATGTATACACATATAATAGCAAAAAAAATTTAAAAATTGTAAAATTTGATTCCGTAATAGCTAAATTTTAATATAAATATCATATTGAGCAATTCAGATCGACTATTTAGACACCGAAAATACAGATTCAGACCACATAGCACGATAAAACCGTGATAGGCATAACACTATAGCCGCACTTTATATATATATACACACATATATAGAGAGAGAGTATATAGGAAAAGATGATTCGCATGAGATTAAACTTGATCAAATTATACAGAAATATAATCAACAATGGCAACATTATATATAAAGTTTATAACTTTATAAGAATGAATATATATATGTATAGTAAAGTAAGAGCTGGTCAGTACCTTTTTGTACTCGCGCAAGAGATTGTCCCACTTGTCATTGCATTGGTTCTGGCTGCGGTGGCACCCGCTCTTCCAGCAGTAGTTCTCGATCCACTTCCACCGCTGCTCCGCCGGCCGCCCGCTCCCTCCGCTCGCACTTCCTCCTCCGCCTCCGCTTCCCCCAGGGTACCGCCGCTCGTCGTCCAGCCGCTTGGCCGTGATGAGGACGAGCGTCTCCTGCAGGGTCCAGTTACCCTTGCGGTACTCGCGGGCGGACGACGAGGGGGAAGTCGGCGGGGGAGGCGGCGGCGGAGGGGTTGTTGCCGCCGCTACTACGACCGCGCGTTGGGAGCTGTGGCGGTGGTGGTGGTGGTGGTGGTGGTGGAGCGCGCCGAGAGGAGAGGTGTTGGAGGAGGATGGATTGGACATCAATTAGCACTTGTTAAGGAATTGCAGCTAACAATGTGATCAGTTTAATTTACACATGACATGTATCTATAGCTTGGCGTTGCGTTCTGTAGAATGGGAGTTGGAACTTGGAAGGGGGAACAAGGAAGCAAGCAAATTACGTTATGCTATGGTATGTTATATTATGTGTGTTTCTTCCGATTGTGATGACTGATGAGGTTGATATAAGAGGAGAGGAGTGCTCATCCTCTGTAGCGCTGCATTGTGTAGCGCAGGATTTGAACCGTTAGATCATCTCGTAGTCCGTGCTAGCTCGAATCTCGAGATGATCCGACGGTTCACATCCTGCACTACACAATGCAGCGCTACAGAGGATGTGAAATCAAGAGGAGAGGGAGGTTATGGCATAGTTTGTTTGTGGTTTCGTTACGAGAGGGGGAAATCATATCATCTGCTGTACTGCATTATGCAGTTCACAGCGTCAGCCATTGGATTGTCTCGAAGTTCGTGCTAGCGCGGATCTCTAGATGATCCAATGGCTGTCGCTGTGAACTGCACAGTGGAGCAGTAAGTTAGGGGATGAGCACTCAGGGCAGGGCAGATGGGGGGTTATGATTTGTGTGAGGCGCCGAACCCATGTTGTTATTAGAAAGAGCAGTGATACGAAGACCCTAGTCTTGCCCCCGAAACTCTCGATGCGTTGGCAGGCTGTACCGATGCGGGGAGTATTGCAATGAATTATTAGCAGTGCGGGGAGTATTTCAATAGAGACGATGAATTGTTGGCAGTACAGCAAATTTTATATTGTTTTATGCAACAACTTTACAGCATATCGTTGACTCCAGGGGCAAGTCACGGGGATGCATATATTTTTCCTTTTATAAATTTATAATTTCCAATATCTTTTTCTCCGTTTTTTTGTAAATAAATTAATAAAGAGAAAGGATCTCATGGGGCCTCCAGGAAACATAAATGATTGTGGTCTTGCTACCATTTTTCCACGTATATGTACACTAGCAACTTTTCGTCAGCAGGTAAAGTAGCTACAAATTAACGGGTACAATCTCACATAACTTGATCGTCAAAAAGTTAATTTGGTAGATGGATTGCTTTTCAACAAAATGTACTGTTTCTTTTTTCGAAGAGTTGATATAAGCTACAACTTAAACAAAAATGTACTGTTTCTCTAAGAAAATATGAGTTTTTTTTCAACCATTGTGTTGTTGTTGTCTCATATTTAAGTGGTGAAGTCACTGATAACGACCATCCCAACAATTTTTCAGGAGTTCGATAATAGCAATACGTACATTGATCTTGAAATATATTTTTTTTTAATTATAAATTAAATAAAATCATTTAGTGAAACCTACGAGGAGCCCATCAATTTTGATAAGAAAAAAATATTTTTATGTAAAAACAAGAGTTTGTTTTTAATAAGTTCATATTAAGAATTGCTAGTATAGTTTGCCGAACAGTGAACAAAAATTATTTCGTATAGTCTTTCAATTCCTATGAAGACCTACAGTATTTGAGTCTGCCGAACAGGCCTTATAGACTCTAATGTCCTGTTTGGCAGACATAAATTCTGTAGGTTTCTGTAGGAATTTAGAGTCTATAGTAAGGGCCTGTTTGGTGACTAGTCACTGATCTTACAGAAAATTTTTTCTATAAGAACAGGAATCTATATTGTATTTGGTGAAAATCTGCGAAAATTATTGATAGAGGAAAAATAATTATACATGACTCAATTAATTTTTTACTTGAAAATAAGTGTTCTATATGGCATGTTCGGCATACACAAATTCTGTAGGTTTTTATAAGAATTAAGAGTCTATAGGAAATAATTTTTATTCACTATTCGGCAGACTATACTATCAATTCCTAATAGGAATTTAGTCCTCTAAAGTACTTGTTTTTAGAGAAAAATATTAATTAGATTGGACTAGATTATTTTTTTCCTGATAGGGCCATGACCTCAAGACCCATAAAACATACAGGCCCAATAAGGTCCAGAAGGCTGGGCTTGCACCAAACATCCCGGAAGCAAGAAACCTCCAAGACGTTGGCACCCGGCTTGGCCCAGAAGGCCCAAGATAGCCCAAAATGCCAAAATAAAGAGTGCCTTTGCATGGCCAACACGTGTCACTCATGCACAGGCCCACTCTTTACACGTGCCAGCCACTCATTTACCGCACACTTTACACGTTACTCCTTTTAGACTCTATATAAGCAGTTATAGCGAAGAAAGAGTCGGATCTGGTTGATTGGCCATATCACAGACGTTTACACACGGGACACACACACACACTCAATACCTCACAGTACTCATTGTACCCTGAACGACCTGTGTAGCTTGTAACATAGGACGTATCATTTCCTATCAATGGTGAGCTCTTCGTAGGATTTCACCAAATGCAATATAGAATTCTATTCTAATAGAAAAATTTTTATGTAGGATCACTGACTACCGAACATACCCTTAGAGGAATAATTTAATTCCTAATAATAGTATTGTCTGTCAAATAGAGAATAAGAATTATTTTCTATAGACTCTCAATTTGTATATAAACCTATAGTATTTGAGTCCGCTGAACAAACCCCTACGAAAACCTATAGTATTTGTGTCTGCCGAACAAGCTCAAGTGTCATTCATTTGACATGAGAAAATTCATAAGAGAGAATTTTGATTATTGCAAATTTCTCATAAATTAATATTTTTCTATGAGACGTAAAATGAACGCCAACTGTATTACAAAAACATGTCCTACATACCCTTTCTTTTTCTAAGTTTCTGTGGATTATTCGATAATTAATACATCAGTACGTAAGACGGTAAACTATTAAGATTTCGAGTCACCTGGTGTACAACGAAATATGCGTGTAACTTCTGTCATTGGTCTAATTCGGATAATATATATCGCGTCACTAGTGTTGGATTTGTAATAGGAGTCCGGCTACGGTGATATACATATATATCATATTTTTATCATGCTATGCGATCTGTATCTCAGTTTTTGGTGTCCAAATAGTCGATCCGAACCGCTCAACGTAATATTTACATAAAAATATGCTAGCAAACCAAATTTTACAATTTTTTGTTATTTTTAATGATGGGGAGAATGTGGCTATATCCAAGGATTATGGTTCATACAAAACAACGATTTTCTTCCCATCACTAAAAAATAGCAAAAAAATTATAAAAATTATAAAATTTGGCTTCCTAGTATATTTTGATATAGAGATCACATTGAGCGATTCAGATTGACTATTTAAACACTAGAAATGCAAGTATGGACTGCATAGCACAGTAAAACCTTGATATACATATTACCGTAGCCTAATTCTTTGTAATAGAACCTTTTTCATTGGATTTTTTTTTTTTTTTTTGAGATAAAGATGAGGGTCAAGCTACTCAAATTTAAAATTTCTATAAAAGACCTCTCATTCGAGTTTCGAACCCGCGACCTCTCACACGGAGAGGATTTAAGATTTAGGGTTTAATCTTAAAAAAATAAGGCTTTAATCTGAAATCCCCTTCGACATGTATAATCTATATTATATACTTCGATAAGTTGTCTATGAAGGCATGAGATATTGTAAAAGGAAGTCTACACAAAAAGAGATTTTGACAAAGTGTGAGATGTGATTTGTAGGCTCTCCAAACTTGCATGATGTAAAGAACAATAATAAGCATATACTAGTCTGAAAATTTTGTAAAAGAATTTATAGTGCACTCACAGGCCACGACAAAAATCAACAATAATAATGAAGGACTAAATCAAATCAACAGTAATATATAGAAGTCAAAAATTTAACTAACCACATCAATTTAACTGTTTTTTTTTTTTTTTTTATCAATAACAGGGACTTATCTCATTCTCTACAAATAACTTTGTGAAAAGTGTTAGCCAAGGGACTGTGAGAAGACAAGACGTACATTACGGAGGTAAAAAGAGTTAACAAATTAGCTAGATTCCTGTTATCTTGTACACAAAACAAGTAGCAGGATTAAAAGACAAGCCATGGAATATTAGGCTGTTTCCTTTCATTTAGTATATAATATAGGTCCTCACTTTATCCCAGACAGCCGGTTTCTAATCTTAGTACGGGTTATATTATTTGTTTGTTAATCTCGGCATAAAAAAGTTTCCCAATTTGGGGAATATGAATATATGATCGTTTCTTTGTTGAAGATTCTGGGACCGAAACATGTGACACATATATATATATATATTCTCATGTTTTTAAGTGCATGTTAATCTACAGTAATTTGTTGCCTTGATACGACGGTTTAATCTTTGTCTCATTCTCCATCTCTTCATAGCAACACCAGCTTACTCAACTAATAAGTGAAATGCGTCTTAGTATGTATATCACATTATAATTAAGAGTTAGACTATTATACTAACGAATGCTAACGCCTCAAAATTTATGTTATCGTGTCCGAAATCACAATTTATGGTGCTCAATAAATTCTTAATATGAAAATCATAGAGAATACAATTTTTTTTTTTTAGAATTTTCTAAGTATTTGTTTTTCTAAAATTTTTATAAGTACTAGAGCTGTAACTCGGGCTTCGTCCCGAAAAGTGGTATCAAATAAATAACTATAAATTTTATACAATTTTAAATATTTATATTAAACAAAATTTGAACAAAATTTTTAAATTTTTAATGTAATTAAATAATAATAATAATAATAATAATGCAAATAATTTCTAAATAATAATATATATAAATGTTGGACCATTTTAAGGGTTAAAATTTGTTTTAAACATATCATATTCATCTTATTTAATGAGGGGAGAAAAAAAATATTAGCCATTAGATCAAAGTAGATGAAGAGTTTCAAGCAAAATCAATGGTTAATAAGAGTGATGATGTGGCATAGTTGAGGTGCTTGGATAGCTATCACTCTTTATGAAGTATAAATTTGTTTTTCTAAAATTTTCTTAAGAGTTAGGCTTTACAATTTTTTTAATTTTTAATATTAAAATGTTGTATATACGATTCCATAAAACTAATATGATCCGAATTGGTGGACTACTGGACTTTGTTGGATCTCTTTGACTCATAAATAAAGCCTGCATTCAGTGCTTGCACACTGTGTTCTTCTGAAGGCTTTGAGGCAGTATAGGCCTCGTACTTGGAATAAGGGAAAGTATAATAAACAAGGCAAAAGAAGAGCAAGAAATACACAAGTTTTCAGCCTTTAAATCAACATTTTCCTAAGTTGCTCATACGAGCGTACATGAATTCCTTCTGATATAAATTGTAACCCCATAGATAGATAACATGAGCCAAACTTAACCAACACAAACTAAATCCTCTACACATAATTACGGCACGATCACGACTTTGTTTGACACAAAAGAGGTGAGGCATTCCCACCAAAGAGCTGACTTATAAACACCAACTTGAAAAGACAAATCTAAATGAACAGTAAGTATCTCAGTCCAATAACAGGTTAACCATGGAATTTGCCAAACCCGCTTCCTCAAACGTTTGACCGCTCTCGAATTCCAGGCTCTTGGCGGGTGCTCCTGGAATGGATTGAGCAAAGTGGAATGGGCGTGTCTGCCCGTCCTCCACTTCTGTACAACATAGTGACCATAGAAGCTGCATTAAGAAATGAGATGTTAAAATCAAGAAGGTTTCATGAAAGAATTTCACAATATTGTCCTAAAATGAGAGGCTCAGAGTTTGACTAATAGCAGCATGTTGCAACTATCCTTTTATTAATCAGTAATTCAGCATTCCATTTTGGTTAAAATTGAAGCGAAAGCCAACAAATACCGGAAGTTTAGATGAGATCAAGAAAGAAACTATTTGAAGTCCAAAAGGACCCTACTCAATTAAGAAGGCCAAATACAAGAAAGAGAACAGTAATTGCTTTCTATAAAAAGGGTTTTAAACATTATTGAAAACCAATAATAAATAAGCAATAGATTATTAATCAAAACATAAACCTTAATAGGGTCTGTTCTCAAGAAGTTGCGTTGAAGGCGGCGGCCACTAGGCAAACGTATTCCTACCCGGCAAAGGAGATCTCGACTCACTTTTGGTTCCTCTGGCAGGGGTGGATATTCAAGCTTCTGGATTGGATTGGCAGTTACAGTCTCCTCATTGTTAGTCTTTGCATCAGTACTGTCGTCAGATTTACTGACTTGTGGATTCCCCACATCAAATCCTTTGCCATCTGTCAGAGACGCTGCTATGGCCAGACGCACCTCTTCATCCTCTTCGTCTTCTATTGGTACATTACCTTATAAGAAAATTCTCACGTGAATATTCATCTAATGGTTATATATAATGCACATAAGAAAGATAATCATACAGATAGTACACTACACTACATTACACTACTGTTGGTAGTTTTAAAAAGCCATAATAACAAAAATACATTAATGAAAGTACTTTTGCATAAAACTTTAGAATGCTGGCTGTAACGTGCAAGATAAGAAAAGCAGTCGTGCCATCAGTCAATGGCCATGTAAGAATTATGTTTAAGAATACTGTTCAAACCTGGTGTGATAGGCTTAGCATCATGAGATATTTCTCTTGGGCGCTTTAGTGGCAACACGGCATAATGATCCTTCGGTCCTTTGTCAAGGTAAGGAAGCAAATCCTACAGATCATGGTGCACAAATATGAGACAAATGAAATCTTCGGAACAGAGAAGTTATAATCAACAAGAACAAAAAAATTAGTCAAAAACCTCTAAAAGACGATCAGCTTGAACCATGCCAGTCCATGCACGCATTTTCTGACCAGTAATGGGATCAATCACAAGAATGGCTGGTAGAGTTACCAAGTTATAGAAGGTACATACTTTCCTTCCTTCACTTGTGGTGTTATCCACCTATAACAAGTTCACGAGACACATAAAAATCAGAGAGAAAAATATAATCCTTGGATCAAAACTCCGATGAGCATTTTATCTAAGTTCCAATCCTTACTATATACAAAAGCATATTGGAAAAAATGACATGAAAGGGCTATCTTCCCCAAATAAGAAACCTAAGCCGTTAATCATTTTCTTGGATAGATCAGAACCGTTAATTTACGTTAATGCCCGTTGACGTTAATGTCTCAGCCCATTAAAATTTAAGGCCCATATCAATTTCCTCAATATAAGGCCATTACATATTATCTTAAAAATTTATTATAAGAAATAACAATTTCAGCCCAAAGCAACACGTGGGCTCTTTACTAGTATCTTAAAATATGCTCACAAGTCAAAAGACTTGAGCATTTTATTTCTCTTAGACAAATAATGATGTGTCACAGCCCCGATAGTTATTTCTATGGGTTATCTGGAAAGCCTTCCTATCTGACCGTCTTAGGGATGGAAATAGAATATTGCGCAAATTCTAGAATTTGCAGTTTCAAAAGGTTCAAAATTTCAGAATATATACTGACCTGCCAGAAGAGAAAATTAGACTTTATTGTCTGACTCAATGTTTCATTAGCCCATGTATCTCGGTTAAGCTTTTTAAGAGGAAAAAAACATCAAAAATTAATTAGCCTTGTGATTTATTAAAGGATGTATGCTAATAAAACAAACAAGAAAGGAAATACCATGTGAGAGCTGAACTCCTCTGGGGACTGAATGTTAATCAGTAACCACTTTTCCTGGAGAGCTGCATCTATTTTAGCCTTCACAAATGCATGGAAATATGAAATCAATGAATAAAATGTAAAGCAAATAAACAAGAGTAAAAAAGAACAGTCACTCATTCAGCCCTAGTGTATTGCAGATGCATTTAGAATTAGTAGTTATAATACGTTACCTGGACTTAACAAACTTACTGTAATATCTAAAAAAAAAGAGTAAATTATTGCCAACTTATAACCATAACATACGTACATACCTTTTCAAAAGGACCTCTGTACATGAGCTCAAAGGGTGGTTGATACAAAGAAGCCAAGTTCAAGGGGGAGCGGTTAGCAGTAGAGGCAGCATTCTGGTCAGAGTTCTGACCAGATTCCCAAACTGCTGAGGCTTGTTGTCTTGACTCCTGCTCAAAGTCCCTGAACGCTAACATTTGATGCCGCTCTAAACTGAAATGATGGACAAGTAGGAATGTACAAGACTATATAGTTACGACAAAAACTTCAGCGTAACAACAAGAGCATAGAGTACTTCATCTTTCCATTTTCTAATTCCACTAAATATCCTTGTGAATGATAGCCATAAAAGTTATTGTAAGAAAGAACCAGTAGCAAAAGTATTAGTTTTATCATTAGCATTGTGACCTTTTCTCCTTCCTTTCCCTCCAACACACATGCCACATCCAATATCATTTATTCTCTTTATAAATAAGGTTATAAAGGTTTTGAGAAATCAATTAAAATATATTGGATATAGAAATTCTAGTGGTGAGTGCCGGCATTTCAGTTCGACGACAAGTATTAAATCGGCCAGAATTAGATGCAAATGAGCGGCATTCCTTTTTTGACAGATACCATAGATAAAAGTCATAGCAAAAATCGTCCGTTAGAAAAGTACCTAGCATAAGGCGAATCTCCATACAACGTCTCTCTTATAACTGGCAGTGGAGCTCGCACTTCATCCTCACCGAGATTCGTAACGGCTGCCAGATCGCTTGGTATCGCAGGAGAAGCATCAGCACTTTTCACATGCATGACAAACAACATAATTCCAAATACGCCTTTTTAACTAACGGTTCTTTAAAAATTTACCAACCGCACCGGTTCAAATAGTTTCTGACATGTATCTAACCTGGCAGCTTGGCTAGCAACTGCAGGAGGCCGTGCGGAAGACGCCGCCAGACCGCTGCCGTCGTTCCCTACATAGAACAGCTGAAGCGCTTCCTCCAACTTCCAATTCGCCGCCTGGATTCCACACCGGAAATCAACAGTTCAGAATTTCTGAACAGAAATCATCACAATTCTCACGCAATTCTACTCGATTTGTTAGGGTTCTTCAGTCCACTCGCCGTGGCAAGTGACCACAAAGTTCCCAAATACAAGAAAAATTTCATAGATGCCCAAAACTATTGATCTTATCTCTACCATTACCTAAACAGTTAAGTTATTTTCACCAATACCCAAACTTAAGGGCGTGAATCCAACTTGCGCCCTCTAACCTCTTCATGTACTGCCTAAACAGCCAAGTTACACGGGCAATGGACAGAGATGAACGAGTTGATATGAGTCTAAAGGGCGCAAGTTCAACTTGTGCCCTTTGATTTGGGCGTCTATGAAATTAATTTAACTGCTTAGGCAGTGGTGCAATTAAGATAAAAGGTTTGGGCATCCATGGAATTTTTCCCCAAATACACAGATGGAAAACAGCAACCTAATTGAAAGTTGAAACCCCTGCTGTGTTCTACTTCTACCTACCCTAATCCATCATTCCCTCTACAATCGCACATTAGTCCAACAACAAAGTAAGCAACAGAAGAGAGAAGGAGGAGGGAAAAGAGGACCTCGAGGAAGTGGGAGGCGGTGTCGACGGTCTGCCCGGCGGCGATCTCGAGGAAGGTGGAGATGAGCTGATCCTTCTCGTCCGCCGACACCATGCTTTTCCTTCCAGTAGCAGTACCCTAATATCCCGATCGGAGAAGGAAGACGAGAAGAAAACACAGGCAGCGATTGCCGATTGCTGCTGGGATTCCTCTTCTGTTCTATGATTCTATGATGATTCTAACCGTGTTCTCTTATTAATCTATTCTCCTCCTCCTCCGCTCTCTCTTCCCTTCGAACTGACGCTTCTTACTTGTCGCCTGGTGAAGGAACAGAAGAGGGCAGTGAAGGGCCGGGCCGCAGGGTTGGCTTTGTAATAGGCACTCCAGTATCAATCAATGTATCTTATAATCCAGGGCTTTTGTAAGAGCAACATTATTAGTTTGCTAATTTGTTATTTTTGTTATCCCAATTTGGTACCAACCTAATATAGCTAGCTATATGCACATTTTTTTTATATTTTTTTCCCAATATAGTTGTCATAGTAGGAGGTTTTTAAGTTCAATTTAACTATTTACATGTTCACGTGTATACAAATTTTGTAACTCTATTTTTTTTTAGATAAAGATGAGAGTCAAGTCACTCAAATTTAAATATCTATAAAAGACCCTCCATTCATGTTTCGAACCCACGACCTCCCACATGGAAAGCGTTGCCCTTAGCCACTAGACCAAAGACTGGTTCTCAAATTTTGTAACTCTTATTTTAGATTTTGTAACTTTTACCTCAAATTTTGTAATAATGTGGATAAGTAGACACAAATATTGAGGACACTAAATATGACCCATTCATGGTATCATAGTATACTTCACTGCAATTAACTTTTTAAATTTGATTAAAGTTTAATCATTCCCTGGTGATCATGTTCATAATTAAGTTAGTCTGATATTTTTTGGTATATTTTATGAAACTATTGTTGAACCCGTGACATGCGTGGTTCATGTAACGTAAATGTTTGTATAAAACTAGTTGCAACTTGAAAGTACAATACATAAATACTTTGATTTGTGGAGTATAATATATATATGCAAACTTGAGAACGAAAATTACTTGTGAATAGAAATCGTACATATCAGAAAATCTTATTATAGTACACCAACGTTTATATTTAGGAAAAAAATGATAGAGATTAGAGACATTTTGAGTAGTATATAATGGAAAGTTCCAATTTTAATAAGAAATCAGTGCTAAATTATAGCTTTTTAGCACAATTTTGATTTCTTTTCATTGACTATACGACTCAAAAAGTTTACAACTTTGTATCCAACAAAAGGTAGTGTAATGTAACAAAAGTACAAAACTCTAATATTTTAGCACCCAAGATTTTAATGCCCGAAAGAGCTCATCAATTTAGCTAAATATTCTTGAAACTTTGATAATTTCTTATTGCCTTGGTAATAGATAAACAAAAAATTAGGTCAACATATTAAAATTTCAAAATAACTTTACTATTAAAACGACATCAAATATAATTAGGGAATAATTGGAACACAAACTTCTTTAGAATTCTAAATTTATTTTACTAATTCAAAATATATATCCAGGAAAAGTTCCTTTCTTTTTGTAAATAATTCAAATATATATATTTCTTTTTCATCAACCATAATATTTTTTTAGAAGTAACTGACCAATCGTTCTGAGATCTTCACTGTTAAGTTAATCACACTAGCAATTATCAATACAACAATATTTGTATCCATCTTGATCCCATTAGCCAATCCACAAGAGCTAATCGGATCATTAGGATTAGGCAGATGGCTACTCAATTTTCATTATTCATCTCATAGTTAAATTAAACGCTTACTTAGCAATAAATAGTGGACCTACAAAATTTTCATTGGCCCGGTTCAGAAATTCCTTGCCAAATGTTTTCTGCCACTGGCTGTATAACAGATTGGTCTTCGCTTTTGTTAGTAGTTGGGATTTTAACAATTCCAGAAGCAAAAAAAAATCGCCTACACAAGAACTGAAGAAATCACTATTGTTTTTTTTTTGAGATAAAATGAGGGTCAAGCTACTCAAATTTAAATGTCTATATCAACACGGAGAGCATTGCCTTTAACCACTAAACCAAAGGCTGGTTCTTAAGAAATCACTATTGTTAAAGCACGGCAAGGAATTTATCATGATAACCTTCAAAGGCAACAAAATTGTACAGCTGAAATTGCACTAAAATTTTTAATGATTTCTTTAGTTTGTTGAACACAATACAGACTTCATCTTTAGTTTTCAACTAATGACAAATTCTAAATAATGGAAGTAATGCTAATGCATCCAATATTACACTGTAGTCTGTACAGGCGAGGCACCTACCTTTGTAGTGGTGGCTCATGTTTGAACTTACAGAAAAAAAATAGGTATTTACTATTTAGAATTCTATCATCCCACATACATATGAAAAAAATAATTCTTAAAAAATAATTTCTATCCTTCCACCAACATATACATGACAAACCCATAAATTACCATGGTTGTCGAATACTTGTGCCAATTTAAGCTGCAGCTGATCGGTTATTGTCCAGGTCTTCTATGTGAAGTGCCTGCAAAAGCTTTGGCCATGACTCGGGAATACCGCCCGGTAAATCAAATTGTAGAAGCTTCCCTCTTGCTCGATAGAATTCCTCTACTGGTTCACACTGGAAGTAAGGAAGCAAACGAGAGGAATTTTAGACAGCATTACCAGTAGAATTGAGATTTCGCATATAAACCCCATGTAGTGACAAATGTGCTTACTGCCCCTAATGCATGCGCTAAAATCTCCTCATTTAAACCCATGTATTTCAACCAAATGTAGAAATTTAGTTGTAACTGGTAAAGCAAAACCAGTAAAGTAACTCTGTTATGTCAAATTTGCAATTGCTGGACATAAATGGTATGATTATTATACCGCACTTCTGTACAGGAATATATAATTTGCATGTATTGAAAGTACCACACTGTAACAAACAGTAGAATAGTATGAACCCATACCTGATCGTGATAAACACGGAGGCGTTCCTTGACGACCTCTTCTGTATCGTCTAAACGAGTGATGAGCTTGGACGCACACTGAGGTGGGGGCAGTAGTGGCGGCATGCAGATTCCAGGCTTGCCATTCTCTCCCTTGTAGTCTATCGCAGCTATGTTGAAGTTCCCTCCACACTGGCTGCAGATGCGTCTTCCTAGGCATTTTGCCAGTAGCGCATCCTCCCTTAACCGCAAGTTTATTACCAGATCAATGTCGGTCACGCCTTCCAGTATTTCCTGTTAAAGGATATGCAGATGAAAGGTATCTTGTGCTTAGTAGAATTAATTGGTTTCCAAAATTAAAATAAAATCAGATATCATAACGTGTGGGGGCATATCAGATCCATACCAGTAGATGAAAAATTGTATCATTCAATTCGCATATTATGTTTATCTTTGTATTTACGTCAGTCTTTACTTGTTTTTTCTTATACATGGAAAAGCAAAAGCTAAAAGCACAAGCAAACAATAAAGAGAAAAAAACTTTTCAGCAGTTCGGGTATGCACCATATGTAGAGGTGGCAAAACCTGACCCGAGAAACCTGCCCGCCCAGACCCGGCATTTTCCAGAAAGTCAAATTGACCCGACTTGACCCGACCTGGCACGAATCCGACCCGACCCGAGATCAAATAGCATCAAATCCAAGTCAAATCAACATAAGATCCAAAAAAAGTTGATATTGAAATTGAGCCGACCCGACCCGAGATATTCTAGAAGGTCAAACTGACCCAACCCGCCCGACCCGAACCTGCCTGCTCAATTTGCCACCTCTAACCATATGAGACTTGGTTCACAATTGAAAATATAAGACAAGATTTAATGATTGATTGGTCTGGACTTTGAACCCGGCACAGGGACAAAGATTACTTACACAAATATGTACTGATCACTTACAAGCAGTTAGGAAAAGCTCACCGCTTGTCTAACGGTTCGGGGGAAACCGTCGAGGATAAAGCCCGTCTCGCCCTTGGTTTGGCCTTCCTCGAGCCTCTTGGACAGAAGATCGATTATTACCTCGTCCGACACCAACTGCCCTTTGCTCACAATCTCTGTCAACTAGAAACCAAAGTAACATATGTTAGATCCAAAGCTCATACCTGCAAGCACCAATGCCAAAGGTTAATCATGCAGAATTTCGCACTCAACCCATCGGATCCATATCTATGGGATTAATCATGTAAATAACAATCAATCTCAGTAGAATTTGCTACATGAATTAAGCAATTTAGGAACGATCATGTTCGGCAGACACAAATTCTCTAGGTTTCTATAGAAATTGAGAGTCTACATGAAATAATTTCTATTCACTGTTCAGCAGAGTGTACTATCAATTCATAATAAGAATTTATTCCTCTAAAATACTTGTTTTTAGAAGAAAATATTATTGGACTGGATTATTTTTTTCCTGTTAATAATGGACTCTTCGTAGGATTTCACTAACAGTGATATTCAGAATTTTTTCCGTAGATCGGTAACTACCGAACAGAGGCCCTAACAGTGATATTCAAAATTGACCGCAATATGAAGAAGAAAGGAAAAGAGAAGACCTTCTTGGAGAGGGGGCCGGAGGAGGCGAGCTCATCGCGGACGAGATCGCCGGTGGAGATATGCGGCACGCCGAGCAGGTTGGAGAGGCGGCTGGCGTAGGTGCCCTTGCCGACGCCCGGGCAGCCCAGGAACACCCACTGCACACTGCGCGATCGCGCCGCCCCGGGGGGGCTCTCCATGTTGATCGTCGGCGGCGGTGGCACCCGCCTGCAAGGGAAGGCCGCCGGATCGGAGACCAGATCGGAGAGCCGACGGCGGATTGTCAGCGGTGGGTATGCGGATCGAATTACCCGCCGCAGTGCCGCCATCTTTTATTTATTTTTTTTTTTCTAGTTTGTTGCTTCTCTGCTCTTCTTCTTTTTTTTTTTGGATTTCAAATTTGAGAGATTTGAGAGAGAGCGAGCTCGGTAATGACTGACTTTTCTTTTTGCTTTTAATTTATGGCGTTGCGTGGCGTTGCGTTGCGTTTGCAAATGGGAAGAACAAGAGTGGTGCTGGCACTGGCAAATCACATTCAATAAGCATTGAATTAAGAATGAAAGCGGCTTTCAAGATCTAAATACACGGGATTCACGTGAGTGACGGGGTATAACCTCCTCTGCAATTGTTCCTGTACAATCCATGAATGCAATGTTTCATTACTTTTTTCCAAGTCAATGTTGACATCGGAGCTAGTAAATAGGATAGATAGCAAGACATAACATTTAGAAATTTATTCACGTAATTTAAAATTTTATCACAATTTAATTCTTAATCAAATTTTATAAATAATTGTATGTTTGACATGGTTTTATTATTTTTGATACAATATCGAAAATTCGAAACTACTCGCGTTTTAATATTTTTATCACGTTTGGGCTTAGTTATTTTTCAATATTTTTATTATAATTTCTAAAGAGCACTTCAGTAATGTTTTATATTTGAATCATGTATATGCACCACATCTAATTGACAAATGATTTGATAGTATTAATTTTTATCCGATCCGATTAGTCTTTGATGGCAATCTATAAACTGGAAAGATAGGTGGTTTCAAAGCTTCTAAGACATGCCGCATCATCAATTTTCTTAGTCATTGGATCTATTGTTAAATATCAATATAATGGCTAAATTTATTTTACTTTATTCACTAAAATTCCAAAAGGCATAGAGACCTTGAGTGTAATTAAGTTTTATTACTAAATAATTGGTGATCTCTTGTAGAAAACTTCCATATGATTATGTGTTACAAGTTTCTTTTTTACTTTCTAGCACCAAATAAAAAATTCCACATTAATGATTATAATTAATTTATAAGCATATTTTTCACTATAAGGATTTTAAATAGTTGTCACTTATTTATATTTTGATTATTTTCTTATCAACTTCAGTAGCTACACAAATAATAGCTATAAAATTAATTAATCCCATCACGTACAATACAAGTTCACAACATCACATTGTTCCATACATCGATTTTTTATTTTAAAACTTTATTGAGTTTTTATGTTTGCAAAACTTTTATAAGATCATGATAAACATATTTAATTGTCTATTTAAATAAACAATTTATTTTTTAAATCTTATTCAGGAATTCAAATATTTATTTTCATATATTACTACTATTTGTCCAGCTCCGTTCCAGCCCTTATTGGGGCCGTTCGGCAACTCCTCCTTAAACTTCTTTTAGCTTCTTTAGTTTCTTAATCCTTCCGAACGCAAGCTCCTTAGCACGGATTAAAAGTTTATCCTTAAACCTCCTTTTGACTGGGGCTTAAGCCTTACCCCGATTTCTAAGGAAGCAATACCCATGGCTTAAGGCTTAAGCTTTCTTAAGCCCTTTTTTTTTTTTCCGAACGAGTGTGGCTTAGTGAGGCTTAAATATTTAAGCCAACCACCTTGCCGAACAATCCGAATAACAATAATTAAGATATGCATAACTTATTATCAAATAGTAATAAACTTGGTTCTAGTCCTCAAACTAAAACATGGTTTAGTTAGTCTTGCTTTGTTGTACAGTTTCAACTTTCAACTCTCGGGCATTTAAGTGCCAATGTGTCATGTACATGATTATTTAAAAAATACATATTCTTTAAGAAGGAAAATGGGTCCTTGATCATTAAGATTATTTTAAAAGAAATAATGAGCAAATGCATATGTATTTTTTAAAGATAATTAATTTCTTCGACTTATATGATTTATATCGATGATTATGCAAAGAACAAGGATCTATTGACAATGCTTATCTTAACCATGTAGACAATGAGATTTTAAATTTTTTTAAAAATAATATTAAAAATTGTCAAAAACGTAAAAATTTTACAAAAATATTGTTTAGCTTATAAATTAATTACGTTTCCGATTATATTCAATTAAGTGTCGTTTGATAGCTCTTCAAAGACCCATTAAATTGTAACTGTTAAAAGATATGTAAAAATTTTTGTAAGCTAATTAGACGATATTCAAATTGATTAAAATTTAAAACATATCAGTATGTAAATTAAATAATACTCCATAATTTTTTTTTGCATTTTTAAATTTTTATGAATATTTCAAACTTTTAAGAGAATCATGGTCAAGATAATATTATCAACGGATCCCTCCATCATCTTAAAACTATACAAGTAACTATAAAGGAAAATACACAAAATATTTTGATAAAATATATATGAAATGAAAATATATAGCAATAGATCGTCGCACATCTTAAAAAAAAAAAAAAAAAAAGCAATACATTGCCATCTAATTCTAACTCCATATATATATATATGCTTGTTTTCGGATCCGATCGAATCCGCTGCTTTTCTGATCGGATGGTCGGGATCAGTTGCTACACTGATCTCAAAGTACTTCAGTATTTGTCACACCAATCTCAAAATACTTCGGTGTTTCTCAACCACCTTAACCGTAGATTAAAAAAAAAAAAAAAAAAAAAAAAAAAAAAAAGCAAAGTCTGCTGATTTAGATTTTTTTTTTCTATCTATCGCGTTGTTGATCGCACCACCACTACCAGGGCCAATTACCGAACGGATCGAAAATTAGAGAACGAGACGAATCCAATCAGAGGAGACGAAACAGAGTGGACCTTTTTGACATCTCCATCCATCACCTCTGGTTCTGAATCTTTCTTAATCTCAATCATTACCTACGCTTTCTAACCAAAAAAATAAAAAATAAATAAATAACTTGCCTCTCATCTGACCTTATTTAGATCTTTTTATTCTAAAATTTTAATAACAATACATGCGATTGTGGTGATTACACATGTCCATGATATATGGCAATTATTCTCATTGCAGGGTCATTAGACGTACACGCTTTCTTTGTGCAGTCATCATGAATGTGCAAAGCCCGTTTAAGTAGAATTTTTTCTTTTCACTCAAAAAAAAAAAAGTAGAATTTTTTCAAGCGTAATTTGATCGCGACGTTCCTTAAAAATGGAGAATAAAACTCCAACTTTCCTTGATCCCTTCAAAGTGTGACGTCCCTGGCTAATTAGTTTCTAAAGTATTGTGACTTTATCAAATATAAGTCTCTTTTTCTTTTTTTTTTTTTTGAAAAAGCATCAAATAAGTCTTTTAAAGTTTGAAATTACGATTTGATCTTTAAAGTATTAATTTGCTACTATTTTTGTTATTAAAGCTTCAAATGTGCTATATATTTAGGAATTTAAAGTTTTACTAACATAATATTTTGACCTTAAAGTTTTGAATGTATATCAATTCGGTCCCTACATTTGGTAATTTATTCAAAATCAATATTGTATTAGTCATAATTTTATTTTTAGCCTTGTAAATTGTGATGATAAAGTAGTAAAAATAGAAATAACGTATAAACATATATATTTGTTAATATATTTAATATCTTTTTAAAAAAAATTATCACCTATAAATAATGATAGGACTAATTTGGTACCAACAAAAGTTTCAAAGACTAAAATGGAATGTTAGTGAAATTTTGAGCACCAAGATGATAACAAATCAATATTAAGGATCAAAATTGATATTTTTGAAACTTTAAATACCAATTAATAAAGTGGTGATACTTTTTAAGAACAAATGTAATTTACTCTGACTAAAATTGAAGTACAGAACTCCTACTTTCGTTGATCAGTTGATCCCTCAAGATGTAACGTCCTTCTTTTCCTATGATGATGCTTTCTTCTTTCTTGAATGATACATACATACAGGGTCAGACCTAAGAACAGCAAAGATATTGCTTGGGACAACAAAACTTTTCCATTTATAATATGATTTTCTCATATTTTTTTCCATATAATTTAGAGATTTTATTGTTCTAAGTAATATGGCTATTGTAATTAGATCCGACCTACATACAGTCATACAGATTACAGACAAGCCTACATATGAATTTTTATTATTATTATTATTTATTTTATTTTTTTTTACTGCCCTTCTTTTTGAAATATAAAACAACTGTACCCTGCTTAAAAAATCTACACAGCTTTATAATCTGAACTATAGAGATCATAATGGGAACTCCACATTTCAGAATGGCTTAGCGAATTGTATAGTTCAGATTTTAGGCGTAGACAGTGAGTCTTTAAAGTCTCTAATCCAGCCTGCTTGTTACAGAATTTCTTCCTTGCTCTAAAATCTTATTTAGCAACTATAGCACTATCAGCTGAACTGCTTGTTACAAGGAAATTTAGCTGACTACCAAGTTTGTACATTTTGATACAATTAGTTGCTCCTGAATTAGAAATTTAGAGACTGGAAAATAGTTGATAGCAAGGATTTAAAAAAAGAACAAAAATGAAAACTGCAAATGAGACAATTAACTGTTCAAAATCAGAAACAGGGCTTACAGTTCAAATTTACTTAATAAAAACAACCCGACATACAGTTCACAATTGAAAGCTCACACACATCATCATAAACTATTATTAGCATAAATATTAATCACCATAATTAAGTTGACACATAAACAAACACTGAAATCGCACGGGCGGCTTCTCTACAGCCGAGAAATCTGGAAAGGAACCATCAGCTCACTGAGTTCCTCTCTCATCACAATCTTAAACAGGTCAGAAATACCATGCTGAACGGAAAGCCGCTTTCTGCAATCTTCAGCTGCAGCAATGCCTGATGAGTACGCCCCGTGCACTGATCCTGAGTGATCCATGCATGCAGCCTCTCCAGCAAAATATAAATTATCTACTGGAGCACAAAACCTCTCATATAAATCAGCTGGTTTTCCAACCAAGTCGCATGAATAAGAACCAAGAGAGTCGGGGTCAGTGCCCCAGTGCGAGACCAAGTACTGCACCTGGAGAAATAAAAAAAAAAAAAAAAAAGTTAAATCCGCTAGTGAAAATTAGAGTGAATTCTTGGAAGCATTTATTGTGAAATAGATCAATATCTCACACTAATACCATCAGCATTTTTTTTTTTAAATTCAGTACAATCCATTTCAAAATTGAAAAAGTGGAATATTTACCGGTTGAGCAGCTTCTGGAAGTATCTTTTTAAGCTGGCACATGACCATATTAACAACTTCCTCATCAGACAATTTCTCAATATCATATGCAAATCTCCCAGCAGCCATATAAACCAAAACCGGGTTTCCGGTCATCTTGTGAAGATTAAGAAAATAACCACATGAGTCTGAGGTCTTTGCAACCATGCCCAAAACCTCGACATTTGGCCAGAAGACCTTGTCAAATTTAAGCGCTACTTTGTTCTCAATTCCCACCCCAAGGTCAGATATGGCTGACGCCTTCCACTCTGGCAATTCAGGCTCAAATTTTATAAGATTTGCTTTCAGTACCCCCAGTGGGACAGTAATGATCACTGCATCAGCCACAAAGTTTGTGCCATTGTCAATTGTTACTATCGCCTTGTTGTAGAGTTGCGTGATTTTTGAGACCCTGAAATATATACATAAATTAGCCAAAATTGCATATTTGTACATGCAAAAAAAAATAATAATAAAATAACAAATACGGAGGTAGTGGCATACCTGTGATTCAGACGAATATCCAGGTTTTCAGCAAGAGCCTTCATGACTGGATAATAACCTTGCACCATTAAACCATGTCCGCCAGTGAGTACATGCTCCTGTTTTGTGTACTTTAAAGTTAGTCATCATAAAGATTCACTAATTCTTTCATATTCAGATTTCTATATGCAGAGAAAGAAAATTTACCTGATCCCAGTTTTTGAGAGAGATAGTGTCGACATTAGTTGCGAACCATGCCTCCACCCGACAGATGTACCACTGGAGCACTTCATACTCTAGACCCCCGAGCCTACATATAAATGTAAAATAGTGAGTCATATGCAAGAACGCAAAACTAGTTTACTGTAGCTTTGTAATTTTTTCAAAATGCACCAACAACTTATTGTTGATTGACCTTTCATACACAATGGGATATTAAACAACTTCAAATGTATGTTTTTTTTTTTTTTTAATCACTCAAAAACTTAACCTTCTATTCTCCCATAATTAGCCCAATCCCAATGAATTAAAAAGCCCAAAATAATTTATTTTAAAACTACATAAAAAGAATGAACTAAATCCACAAAAATAAAAAAGGATAAATATACCAAGCCCCTTATTTTGCCCCTTCCCCTCTTGATGCGTTGGCGGAGAGAGGGAGAGAGGGAGGGGAGAGGGGGAGAGAGGGAGGGGGAGAGAGGGAGGGAGGGAGAGGGAGAGTATTTTTGCGGGGAGTATTTTTGAATATTTTGAGTATTTTTGAGTATTTTGGTACTCAAAATTAAGTATTTTTGCATGGAGGCCTTCTGTAAGTATTTTTGCGTATTTTGCGGGGAGTATTTCGAGTTTTTTGCGGAGATTTTTGAGTATTTTAAGTATTTTGCGGAAAGTATTTTTTAGTATTTTGCGGGAGTATTTTGAGTATTTTGTGAGGAGTGTTTTTGAGTATTTTGCGGGAAGTATTTTTGCGGGGAGTATTCTCCCTTTCCCTCTCTCTCCCTCTCTCCCTCTCTCTCCCTCTCTCTCCTGTTGCCACCTCATCAAGACCCGGGGGGCAAGACCCGGGTCTTGATATCACTACCCAATAAAAAAATATGCTATATTGCTATTATTTTTATAAGAAATTTTAAAAGTTTCAAATGATAAGCACTCGCTATTATTTTGCATAAAGTATTCAAACTTTCCAGGAATAGTCATAGTTTTGTTACAGTAACAATATGAAGTTGTCATTATGTTTTATTATGAACATGAAGTACATCCAGAATTCAGCCTCTAAAGTATTTTTGAAAAACCTTGATTTATTTTGAATATTTTACCTTAGATGGGGATATCTGTCAAGAACTATGGAGACGGCTTCTAAAAGACACATATCGTTCCTATGTTCATCACGCACTTTTATAGTCTGTTGTAGAGAGGGAAAAGAAAAGAACACTTGAATGACAAATTACACATATATACAGTTAGATCTAAATTTTCAAAGAAGTTGTTTTAATACCTCTTTCAGAATTGTCTCAAATATTTCTCCAACCTTAATCACAACATTCTGCGGAACTTGATGACCTTCTTTATCATATAAAGCATAGCTACAGAAACACAATTACATATTTTTGAGAAAAAAATCATCTTTGAAATCTTAAATGTGATAAATATAAGAGCGAAAGACAACAAACATAATATACCTCTCAAGATCATGATCATACAACACTGAATTATCACCGCTAGTGCGATACAATTTTAGACCGAGGCACCTGATGAGTGGTGCAAGGGAGTTCTCATTGCATACTCCATGCAACCTGAATAGAAGATAAAACCAGAGTCAGACATCCAATGCTGGGTATGTTCTTAGATCAGAAATACCAGTATTCAAAGCGAATTTGTACAAACCATGAAGCACCCATGTCAATTGGGCAGCCAAACGAGTAGTCGGTGTTGATACGGCCACCAATACGGTCTCTCGATTCTAACACAGTGACCTGCATATTTAAAAAAGAAAAAGAATCAAGAGACCAATAACAGAGGGCATAATTGGAAAATTATAACAGTCAAAAGGTTTTATTATTATTTTTCATTTCTTCAGTTAAAATATCATCTTAACAAGCTATAATCAGTCTTCTAATTTTCAGACCAGAACAGCAGGTTTGACTGGAAGATCTAATCATCAAGGATGATTATTCCAGTGATCAGATTTTAGAAATAAATCTGATCAATTTACTGTCTGGATTTCAGCAATACCTGATTTGCTGTCTGGAAGATCTAACCATCACTATCAATTTACTGTCTGGATTTCAGAAATAGCTGATTTGCAGGCTTCGCCTCAAATTTAGAAAAAAATTGGTGCTCTTTGCTGACATCAACAAAAAATAAGTGGTCTGACCAATGACCATTCACACATTCTACCAATTGGTCCAACCAGTGACCAAAATAGACAATAACCCTGCTAGGAAAAAGATAATACCTTGAATCCAGCATTAGACAAAGAACGGGCAGCTGCAATCCCTGAAATACCCGCACCAATCACTATCACAGAAGGGCGAGAAGGTTTTTGTCTTTCAATGAGTGAGAGAATAGGACCTACCGTGCAAAATAGAAAAACAAAGAACCTAGTTATTTATTATGAAAGGGAGAAATACATAATTGGACGCCAATAATTAGAACAAATTCAACAAATAGATTAACTGGACAAACTACTTCAATTACTTGCTGGTACATCGCTTTCAAGTTTTGTTTTTTCCCTAATATACTCAACATGTACCACGGCATCCTTTCTCTGTATTAAAACAATGAGATGACATCTGATAGGCACATATTCCGTGCGGTCCACAAAATTTCTAAAAGGTAGAACCCAAGCTAGATACTTTTATTGAGAACCCAAAATGGAAAAACAGGATCTAACCGTTGCAATTGCAATTAATAGTTGTCAGATCAGAAATGTATGGTCTTTTTTCTTTTTTTTTGTGGGCATAATATAAACAGTAAAATCTACCCAATTTGAAATTCCTAATTTAATATACATGGTAGATTGTATATAATGACATAATTAAAGTGACACCTTTCACAGACAAACGATTAAAAAACCAGTTCTAAATCCACAACAATCATGGGTAATTATCCTAATTCTCCTAATTCAATTTTTGATAAGGAGCTGTCAAATCTAACAATAAACCCAAGCAGGCAAGCACATTGATTGATGAATCAACAAAAGCATGTAATTTTGTGGTGCATTGGGCCGATTAATCACCAAATGGACAAGGTCAAGTCTAAGGACAGCAGCCATATTATTTGGGACAGCAAAATCTCTGAATTATATGGAAGGAAATCCGAGAAAATCATATTATAAATGGAAAAATTTTGTTGTCCCAAGCAATATCCTTGTTGTTCTTAGGCCTGACTAATAGACAATTGAGTGATTTGGGAAATTAACAAAAGGAGGAGAAGATCGGTACCATACCTCCAAAAGAGAAGCTGTCACTATCCATCGAGGTTAAATTTCTTCGAGATCGGAGAGAATTAATCAATCAATCAATCAAGGATGAGCAAACACAAAAGGGAGGGGATCCTAATTAAAATTGGAGGTGGGAATTGGAATTACTACTAGAGGAGGAGGAGGAAGATTTGCGTATAGGAAGAGAGAGGTAGAAGACGAAGATGAGCAGCCCGTCCATGAATTGGCTCAAATCCGAGCGCCGGCAGCGATGCAACCTGTCGAACCAGCTCATACCCTGCGTTGTGTGGTATCCCGTTTCCCACCCCGCATAAAAGATCCTCCCTGCGCAATTGCAGAAGATCAAGCTAGAACGGAGATCGAATTGAATCGAATTGAATTGGGAAGGAAGGGAAGGGAAGAGAACAGAGAGGAATTTGTTTGTTGTTCTTCTTTGCTGTTTGCCTGCCCGCGCCTCCTCGCTTTATATAGGCGAAGAATGGCGCGCCAGACAGGCTCGCATCCTCTGCTGCGCGGTAAGATACTGCGCAGAGGATCGACGGTGCGGATTGGAAAGGGATTTTTTGAGATTGAGTTGCGCGAATCTTGAAGGGTGTTTAACGGTGGGAGGATTGGGCAGTAATTTAATGCGCGGCAGAGGATATGAATTGTCGTGGAGGTTGGACAGGCTTAGACGGATGTCCTTTCTTTTTACTGTTTTGCCCTTTGCCTATTTTGTGCTTGACGCTTTTGCCCTTCTCCTATTTTATTGCAGCACCCGCCGTCTTCAATCTTCTGTTCTGATTAATTAATAATTTTCGTTCGTAGCTCTTACCAACTTTTCGAAAAAAAAAGATTAATTAATTATTTTCTTCATCCTTTGCCAAAATACCCCTTTGGGTTATATCAATTGAAATTGCTCAATTTTTTTTTTTTTTGTTTTTGGTGAGAATTAGATTAGCACGTTTCCTCATTTGATTGCTGCGTTTTTTTTTTTTTGTAAAAAAAATCTTAATTCAACTATTCCCATTGATTAAAAAAAGGTGCATAAACTAGTTTTATTTCTGAAAAAATAATATGCTAGATAATGTCTCTCCTAAAAATCACTGCAATTTGTGTATATACTATTTTAGAAACTGCTAAGTGTATTTTTGTACATTTTATAAATGGAATATAGTATTTTGTAACTAAATTCGATCCTCTGGAATAAAAATTCATAACTCATTAAATTCAAATAATTAATTTAGTTCTCTTTAATTAATTGTAAATTCAGCTAGCTATATGTAAAATTCTTCTCTCTAATTATTTTTTTTCTATTAAAAAATAATTTACTTCTAAAACAAAAAAAGTTTCATGATACATATAAATAAAAATGTTAAAATATTTTGCAAATATACATGCTTAGTGTGGTTTTCTTTCAGGTTCTTATATTATTTTGAAAACAAAAGGGTTAGCTCAAAAACGAAATATGTTTGGTTATGATATTATTTTATAACGGACCCGTCACCTCCAAGCACCTTTGATGGCCTTATCTCTAATAATAATAATGCTGTTATGATAAATCATACTTATCATTATAAAACAGTAATCTTTAAAGATAACTCTTAAGACCTTTGTTTTAAAGGGGCATGCCAACAGTCCCCAAGAAAAATCTCTCTTAAATATCCTGTCAGTACACCCTCTTGTGCACGAGGTATGAACATCGATATAACAAATATGAATATCCAACAATACATTGTATGAACACTCAATTAGGGCGGACGGTCATTCATCAAAACGGGAATCTAGGGCACGGCGCGTCCAACATATAATCTTTCACCAGAATCCGAAATCTTGGATGCCCTGCTCAGAATATCGGACGGGTAGATATGAACACTCCATCATAGAAAGTCTGAAATACCCCGACAAATATGTATGAACACCGAATTTAGGCGGACAGTTATTTATCATGACACTATGATACAACAAATTTGACCATTAAGTAATTGCTATTGACTATTAGAGTCAAAATAAATTTGAATTTTAAACTAGAATCTTGGTGGGAGACATTTAAGGGGACAAAATAAGAGAGCAAGAATATTTTCTCTTGTTTTAAAAAACATGTTTATTAATCGTTCATTTAATTTTTTTGGCAAATTCGATTTTGTAAATTATTCAAAGTTTCTAATACAACAATAAATTTTTTTTTCTTCACCATTCTATACTCAGTAATCAGTACATAATGCGTTTTCTTTTTTACACGCACATTTAACCAGTTTAACTTTAGGGAGCAAAAATAAGTTATTTTTGGAGCAAAATTATTTTGAACACCAACAAGTTAAAAAAAGAATTATTTCTATTAAGGGCCTGTTCGGCAGACACAAATCATATAGGTTTCCATACGAATTGAGAGTCTATAGTAAATAATTTATATTCACTGTTTGGCAGATTATACTATCAATTCCCAATAGGAATATTGGGAATTTATTCCTCTAAAATGCTTATTTTTAGAGGAAAATATTAATTAGGTTGGATTGGATTATTTTTTTTTCCTATCAATGATGAGGTCTTCGTAGGATTTTACCAAATACAATATGGAATCTTGTCCTGATAGAAAAATTATTCTGTAGGATTAGTGACTACCGAACATGGCCTAAGACTTTTTTTTTTAGCTGCAGTAGTCAGTAGAGCAACTCTCATGGTGGACATATTTTACAGCATGTGGCCATGCGTATTGGACTGGACTATTGAACTTTCTGGAGGGGCATATTCGTCCAAAAAGCTTGATTACCGAATATCCCCATTAGGAGGATGCGCTATATCCTCTACATCCAAACCTCACGCATGCTCCCGTGAGTCCCTCTTCTGACACAGACAGCCCGTCGATTCTGAAAGCAGCACAGATGGGCACAGAAGAAGGAGCACAGTTGATCAGCATTGTGGGGTCAGCGGACACTCGTGGTGTCGCGATATTTCTCAAGGGGGCGGTTCGGCTGGCAATCTCCTCTCCAGTTCTCTCCATCTCCAGTCCTCCTGTATCGTTTCTAGTCGTGAGTTCGATTGAACATCTTTTTAGCCGATCGCGGAGAGAACTGGAGACGACGGTGACGCGGCGACGCCGCTAATCATTCCAAAAGACAATTATATTTAGCCAAAAAAGTGCAACTGGAAAATGGAAATAACAATCACTAAAGTTCAAAAAAAAAAAAAATAACAATTACAGGGTCCCCCATCCCTTGCTAAATATGTGGGGCTGTGTTCTCTAATTTATTAACACGCTTGATCGAACAGCTCAATTATTAGAGCATCTCCGAGAGACTATCTAAAAATAGATCCCAATATATCTATATTGGGTGTCATCTTAAATTTTTTGAGAGCAAATTTCACCTCAATCTCCAACAGATTCCCAAAATATGGATCCCAATACATTTGAACGGTCTGGATTTGGCTCTGGTTTTGGAAAGTTGTATTGGGAGTGCCCAAAAACGCCACCAAAATAGAGAGATTTGGCTCTGGTTTTGGAAGTGCTAGAAATAGGGATAGCTTTTTGGGTATCTCTTGGAGATGGTTTTCTTTCCTTAATTCCCAATTTTTGGTTTTAGGAGTGTTTTAGAGAATCTATTGGAAATGCTCTTATGAGAGTTGGGCAATTGGGCAAATGGAAATGGGCAATGAATTATGATTTATGAATGAATCAGTAGCTGTTTTTAGTTTGGTCAGTTTTGCCGGAATCATATATCATATCATATCACCTGTTATCATATTTTGGATAACAGGGTCCTATTATCCTAATCGTGACTGTTGGATCAGAACGGACGAATCGGATTTGTTCAAAAAATGCTTTGGTATCAATCTGAACCGTTGATTTTGATCTGACAGTCCAAATTGGAATAACAGGCTCCTACTATCCCTAAGAATAACAGCAGGCTCCAGTTTTGCCCATCTCACATGACATGCCGCTATTCTTGACGCTTTGCTTGCTCCATGGGCCCAACCACGATTGCTGCCCCCCCGGGACTGAAGATTTTTTCCCCTTTCTTTTCTTTTTCTGTTCTTTTGGAAGAGAAACATCTTGCGTCCACCAAAAAACTGTCTATACATTCATAAATATACAAAAAATATAACAAAATACACTTCGAAATGTAACTTATGAATGCTCTGGATAGCTTTTCTATGGACGCCAGGTATTACTCCTTTTGAAAGTAACTGCCAACAAACAACAGATTAGCATCTAATCGTTCTTGGCCTCTGCAAGACTGCAACAGCAGGATCAATTTCGTGGACTACGCATTGTCCATGTGCATTCTTTCGAGTCCGATTTTTGGATGGAAGTACCTTTTCACTTGCATGATGAATATTCTTTTCAAATAAAAAAAAATTAATATGGTATAACAATTTACGAATATTTTGGTTTACATGATTTCCAGAGTCACCAATGAGTACAATTTGTCAGAAGATTTTTTTTTTTTTTTTTCATCTAGGCACGAATATATATTGGATTGTACCAGTAAAGAGACCACGCGTTGCTTTGGGATGAAATTGTTATTTCTTATAATAAATTTTTAAGATAATGTGTAATGGTCCTTGTATTGAGAAAAAATTGATATAGGCCTTAAATTTTAATGAGCTGAGATATTAACATCAACGAACATTAACGTAAATCAACGGTTCTGATCTATTCAAGAAAATGATCAACAGCCCAGGTTTCTTATTTGGAGAAGATAGCTCTTTCATGTCATTTTTTCCAATATGTTTTTTATATATAGTAAGGATAAATACACGAATAATGGAGTGATTAGGCAACAAAAGTATGTCACTGAGGCTACGGCCTAGTGGTAGTGACATGGACTCCCACCGTGGAGATCCGAGATCAAGTCCCAGTAGGGACTGGACAGGAGATAATTGGGGGTTGCCTACAGGCTTTGTTCAAAAAAAGAAGAAGGCAACAAAAGTATGCATTCATGTGTTCAAGCCATAAACAGAGTTAGGAGTGTAGCAACAAAATTACTCATGGAACAATTCTAATTGGACTTGTATGATGTTCATCAATCATGAAAGGTGTATAGTACACCATGCCATATATTGCCAGGTGTGCTTGAGTTTGGACCCCTGAATTAAAGAAGAAAGTATATAATTGGCACCTGCTGTCAATTTCATTGAAAAAAATAATAATAATACATTAAGGAAAAAAAAAAAAGTAGAGCTATAGATTATAAAATAAAAATTAATTTGACCCAGAGTGTTGGATTTTGACTTAATTAGTGTAGAGCTAGGAAGCACGTCTCTTGCTAGTTGGTAGTAATATAACAAGTATTATTCAAAGCTGCGCAGGAAAAATGTTTGTTTAGAATTTATTTGCACAAAGAAAATAGAACTTGCAACCGGCATAAATTTCAATGCGTTGGTGTTGATTTTTTTTTTTTTTTTTTTTTTTGAGTAATGACTCAACGCAATCTGACATTTGTGATTTTGACAAATTAGTCCTAATTAAATATTTAATCCTTACTCCTAATAAAAAAAGTGGATTTTTCGACATGAAAGTTCTATCTTCCCCAAAAAAAGAAACGTCAGCTGTTGATTGTTTACTTAAATTAATCATTACTGTTGATGTACATAAATGTCATGGCCCATTAAAATTTAAGGCCCATATTAGTTTCCCCATGATGAATGAGTTTTTAGTCCTTTATTACAAGATATAATAATTTCAACCCAAAGCAAAGCGTGAGCTATTCACTAGTTTGGACAATATACACTTCTAAATTATGCAATTTAAAAAAGAATAAAATGGTATTGGTGGGAGATGAGAGAAATTAAAAAAAAAAAAAAAAAGGACAGACGATATTAAATGGGATGCAAAAGGGTGAAGGCAATAATATCCCAAATTAGCGAGAAGATTAGGAAATTATATATACTGTCTTGACAGGTTTTAATTTTCATGAATCAAAACATTGCTATGAATTTAATATCGAGATGAAGTAACGATTATGGTTAAATGAGTAAGAGTTCGTTGAGCTTAAGCTAACGGAACTTTCCGGGTAGGCGCCTCCAAAACATATCAAATCACCTTCGAATTTCAATATATATGGCTCAAATAATTTTTTGTACTAAAATCAAAATTTAATTGTATAAAAAAATTTTATAATTTGTATTTTTCCAAGTAATTGTTTGAGATTTTTTTTTAAAAGTGATTCTACAATATAATACAAAAATTAATTTTCTATGTATCACTTTAAAAAGGCTCAAACAAATACTTACATTTTCAAAAATGCAAATTTTTTGTATCACATAAGATATTGATAGAGAGAATTTATTAGGCCGTACAAATTCAAATTTGAAATTGATTCAATAGTTTTTTGGAGGTAGGCTTATGAAATAGCTTTGTAAGCTTAAGCAGACAGTAGCTTTACTTCATTTTCATTGTCACCAGTTTTATTATCATATTTATCCAAATTGTCCTTTTGGGGTTTGGCCATAAATTGCCTATAATATACTTTTTAGTTAACATATCGCAGATGTAATTAAGCTTTTAGGAGCACCAAGCAGTTCTCTTTTTTCATATTATCCTAACTATATATATATAAATATATTGGAAAAAATGACATGAAAGGGTTATCTTCTTCAAATAAGAAATTTGAGCCGTTGATTATTTTCTTGGATAGATCAGAACTGTTGATTTACGTTAACGTCCGTTGACGTTAATGTCTCAACCCATTAAAATTTAAGGCCCCATATAAATTATCTCAATTTAAGATTCATTACATATTATCTTAAAAGTTTATTATAAGAAATAATAATTTCAGTCCAAAGCAAGGCGTAGAATTTTTACTAGTACATTATAATAGCAGGTACACTTGTTGCTTTTCTGTATAGTCTTCTATCATGTTTTGAGTTTGGATATAATAATCACACATGCCTTTAATTAATCCGGTTCAGTATATTCCTATATCACTTTTTGTCGAGTTGCTTCATATCCTATCGTTGGATTAATTAATCTAAACCCGGCCAAGCGTGCCTACGCATCATATATTGGTACGTGCGAGTGTGACCTCAAAAGAAAAAAGAGCATTATTGTTAATGGCCATGATGACATGACAATGCACATCATTAACAAGAAAATTAAAGTGACGATCTCTATATGGTGGTCTGTTTAGGTTATCTCGTAGAAAACTAGAAACTCAAATAGAGTAATAATACCTAGTGTCCATATATTACATCTTGAGATGTATCTGTTGTCTATAGATTACATTTTAGGACATCTTGGGATGTATTTGTTGTCCATAGATTATATTTTGGGATGTATCTATCTGTTACATTTCATACATGTCTATAAATATATGGACAATTTCTCAGTGGACACGAGATGTTTCTCAGGTACATATACAATTGCTTGTGGCTTTGTTTGTGCTGCATATATCACACCGCAACAAATGTCGTACCACTTCGGGGCTTTTTAATTATGCAGAGGCGTGAATTACTGAGTTATCTACCTAACCCATACATACATAAGGTCGTACCTAATCTCTGGTAAAAACATCATTATACCTCCTCTCTTATAAAAGCAAGAAAAAAAAATATTATGTTCACATATATTAAAATAAATTTGTTTATAATATATATAATTGAGTAAAACTATGGTGCTCTTAAGCTCACAGGGACCTCCCGTGAGCTTAACACAAAAAACATACCTAATCATATCCAAATTTTGATTTATATGGCTCATTAAATTCTTTATATCAAAATCATGTGTCATGCAGAAATTTTTCCATTTTTAGAGATTTTTAAGCATTTATTTTAGATTTTTTTAAAAGTTACGTATAGACAATCGATTATTTTATTAATATTGTATAGTTGTTATTAAAAAATCCGAAATAAATACTTAAAAATCTCAGAAAATAAAAAAAAAATTGCATGCTATAAGATTTTGATATAAAGAATTTATTGAGCCATATAAATCAAAATTTGGATATAATTTCATATGTTTTTGGTGTTAAGCTCACAGGAGGCCCCCTGAGCTTAAGAGCACCATAGTTTTACTCTATACAATTTATTCCATTATTGAGTCAATAAAAATACCGAGTATATGTTTTAATAATATGTTGGATGTTATTATCAGACATCACTCGGTGAAAAATTGTTAGAGACACCAAAATCTAATGTTATTATTTATATTAAATGAGTTTATTATTCACATTAATTAATAGTTTAAAGTGTACCAAAATTTGGGTGACCTTCATGTGTACCAGAATTTGGCTTAACAATACTGATGAAACGGAGCTAGACTCATATGAAAATATTTGCATTTCGCTCCGAAATGCTAACGGTCCAAATTATATTTTGCGACGTCTAAAATTTTAATTTATGGTTCCCATTAAATTCAATTCATCATATCAAATATAATTAATTTAATGTGAAGCATAAATCGAAATTTCGGACACAACAAAGTATAATTTGGACCATTAGCATTTCGGAACGAAATGCAAACGTTTTCACAATAATTCTACTCTATGAAACGCATATAAAAATGCATGTCAGAACTATTTATCTTGATAACCATGACAACCACTCTCAATAAGTTCATAGAAAATCCTAAAATGAAAAATCTTTTAAAATATTCATATACTTCTAGAGTGATTGTGTTTCATATTTCATTCAATATAAGTGTTTTTTGTTACTCCATCAAGAACCATATCAAACTTGAGTGGTAATTACAATGATCTAAATGCAATTATTCTTAATGGAATATCAAATGACACTTAAATTTAATAAAGTTTGAAACTCATATGAAATGAAGTTTGAAACTCAATTAGTCTGTGTGTATGTAAACATGCTTGCAGAAGATTTCCTATATTTACGATTTTCAATAATTTTATTTGAGAATGATTATTATGGTTGCTAAAATAATTTCATGTGATCCCTTCCCTTTTAAAACATGTGATGTGTTTGTCTAGTTTTTGCGTATGTTATTCATAAATTTTTAGATATACTAATACTAGGAGATAAATTCAACTAGAATTGATTAAAATCATTCAGAAGGATTTTATGTCTAATATTTTAAGGATAGTTTTTAATTTTTTACAAATAAATTGTGACCCAAAACTTTAAAAATATATCAACACTTCAACACTCGTGAAGAATTATTTTGCATTAGAATGCTAGGGTTTCTCGTCAGACTAGGTTCTAAATTTAATTAACTGCGACGCATGAGATTTTGTCATTAACTTACATCACCACGAATCTCTCAAATGCAAGACATTTCATTGTCAAGTTTGCAGTTTGCATGTATTATCTATTTATTTATTCTCCCACATTGTGAAATTATAATTGGGCCAAGAACCTACAAATACTACTAAAGATTTCGGCTTGATTCGAGCTGAATATCCTTACTCCTAATAAAAGGAGATTAGATATTTTGATATGAAAGTTTTATCTTTCTCAAAGAAGAAATCACAGCTGTTGATTGTTTGCTTAGATTGATCACCACCGTTGACGTACATTAATGTCCCAGCCCATTAAAATTTAAGCCCCATATTAGTTTCCTCACAAAGGGATGAGCTTTCGACTCTTTATTATAAGATATAATAATTACAGCTCAAAGTGCTCTTTACTGGTATAACATATAATATATCAAAACTAAAAACAAATTATCCCAATTAAACACGAGGATATATTCTTCTGGAGTGAAAACCATATACTACAATACTCACAGCAAAGCAAAGTGTACGTGTTCCACACAAAAAGAACAGAAAAAAAGATTAAAAACATTACATGACAGCAACATGCAGGATTCTCAGAAGCGTTTCCTTTTCGAAACCAGTCACAGAAAGATGCTTCAGAAAGACACCTTGATACCAAGCAGGCCCATGAGCTGCGCAACGAATTCAGGATGGCCGGGCCAAGCTGCACCAGTAACCAAGTTACCATCTGTAAAACAACGGTGTATCGGGTCGGGTTCAAGCCATGTTGCCCCGGCGAGTACCACATTCAGCTTGACAGCAGGATATGCAGTGCATTTCCTCCCCTACAATTTTTTTGTTCATTACAAGCTGCTTCATTTAAGAGATAGAGAGTGTGCCTAAGAAAAAAGGGAGCTTAGGTATCATGCCTTAATACTTGAAAATTCTGACAAGTCCGAAGACCAAACTAAGACTATTCTGACATGCGGCACAAAAGATTATTGCTTCACAATTAAATGAACAATTGCAGGTCCTGTTTAAGAGAATAAGAAAGCTTGCCAAGAACAAAATTAAACAAGCGAACCTTTAGTACGCCAGCAGCAGACAAAATCTGCTGCCCGTGACAAATTGAGGCAACCGGCTTCCCCTTCTCCATGAATGCTCTCACAATCTCTAGTACCTTCTCATTCAAGGCAAGATACTCTGGTGCTCGCCCACCAGGGATAACCAGCGCATCGTACTCGGAAATATTCAACTGATCAAAAGACGCATTGAGGGAGAAATCATGGCCGGGCTTCTCACTGTATGTTTGATCTCCCTCAAAATCGTGAATGGCAGTTGCACACTTGTCACCGGCTTGTTTGTTGGGGCATACCGCATGCACAGTACAGCCAAGAGCTTGAAGAGATTGAAACGGTACCATCACTTCATAGTCCTCCATGTAGTCCTGTTTCATTTTATATGAGGATATATCAGATAAAATAGAACTTAAATCTTCTCATACTGTAACTTGCAAGTTGCAACAGCATTAATCAGTTTTCCTCTCGAGCAAAATTATATCTAATATTATCTTGTAGTTGGTAACAAACTTGTATCCCTGATACTACAAAATTAGATTCAAACCACACCTCCTTAATTTGCAAGAATCACGCAATTATACATTTACTTTCTGGTTTATTGTAAATAGGCCAGTAGCCCACAATACAAGGTCTAACGTTAAGGAATGCAACTTTTTGTTCCTTCTTGCCAACATTATCAAGTTCTGTTATAACTTAATTGATGTACCTTTGCATGAAACCCAAGTACTGTTCACAACATTATTATTATCATCGATTAATGCTCTCAACAGTTGTCAAACATAAAGTTCTACTGATGTTAAACTATTTCCGGCTAAATGAAAGTCAACATACCCCGCAAAGGAATAAAATCTTTTTATCTGAGCCAGTAACAGTCCCTCCAAGAGCCTTCACAAACAAGCTTATAAACTCTGGGTGAGCATCATACGTCGCACCAGTTATCAGACTCCCATCTGCTACACACTTATCCCCAGTATCGGCCTCAACCCACTGGCAACCAGCATCAATCAAGGCCGGCTTGACAGCTGGGTACGCTGTGCACGTCTTATTTGCAACAACTCCTGCGGCTGCAAGGATTAATTGACCGTGGCAGACAGAAGCAATTGGCTTGTTGTCTTGGACAAATTTCTTAACCAAAGTCAAGACAGATTCATCCATGGCAAGGTACTCCGGAGCCCGTCCACCTGGAATGACTAGGCCATCGTATTGAGCAGGGTCAATCGAGTCAAAGGTCGCATTGAGTGTGAAGTTGTGACCTCTTGATTCGGAATATGTCTGTAAGGTTTAATACAATGAGAACAATAGTAATTGGGGAAAAGTTAAAGAAGGAAACTCAGAAGTAACATACTAACAATCCTTTCAGTCAGTGTTCTTCTGCTATAAAAAAGTGCCCATACAATTCATCTCAAATAAAAAAAAAAATGAACACAAAACTGTGTAAAGAAATTACTATCACAGCCAAATAAGCTAACAATGAATGCATATTATTTCAATTCATGATTACTCCCAACTTCTAACACAGTACCAGAGAATCACACCTTTGTAATAAAAAAAAGAGAAATGCGGATAGAGCTATGACGGAGTTATCAGGGGCGATGACCTAAGAATATATTGCATATACGATCTGACATCCTATCTAACATTTTTTGTTTGCCGCCAATACAAAACTTAACTTTTCCCGGGCTCGTCAAGGCCACAGATACAGGTTCGCATGGAAGCAGAACCAGGAACAACATGAAGTCCCTTCAGCAATGGAAATATAAATAATGATTGCTATGTTTTCTGACACGGAACCAGCCAATAAGGTCCCAAATTGAAAATGTTGAATTTTACTGGCAATAACATCTCAGAAGTGCTAAAATAAAAAAACTAAATGAAACAATATAAGTTATAATGACCAGTTCAAGGACATGGCTATTTAATTATATATACAGCGCTGCAGCTTAATTAGTTGGTTCTTCATTACGATTGACACAATGTAAACACCAGATTCCAGGAGTTGACCAAAAGTACCATTTAATAATTAAACCCACCAACAATCAAGGGGCATTGGGATTTCAGAAGATATCAAATTCGCTGCATTTATTATCAACAAGATCAGACTGCGCTAAATTATATTTTCCTGTATCGTTCCAATTGTATCGGACGCTAAATTATATTTTTTGAGCAACACATGGAAGAGTTGACCTAATGTACCACTTAACAATTAAACCACCAGCAAGTACAGGGCATATCAAGATTCTGAAGATATAAAAATGTCACATACTCACATGACATGATCTTCATGATTTGATTGGATTACCATGAATATTTTGTTCATCCAGAGAACTGATTTGATAATTTCTACCCACAAAGTTGAAAACAGAAGGGGAATTGCAAAAGTACCTGGTGGCCGGAGAACTGATGCACAGAGGTCCGGCAAACATCTCCGGCCTTCTTCCCGGGGCAAACGGCATCAACGGCAACCCCGTACGCCTGCAGAGCCTGGAAAGGGACCATCACCTGCAATCACAACAACAACAAAAAAAAGACCAATTAATCAATCCACATACAATCAGTAGGAAGGGAAGACAAGATCAAATCAAATTTGAGCAGAGCATAGCAGAGCAGGGTAAAAGTACTTCGTAGTCTTCGACGTAGTCGCCGCAGAGTAAGATGACTTTCCTGGCCATGTTGCTCTACCTCGGTGGAAGGAGAATAAGAAATCTCTGGAAGTGAGAACTGTGGAAGAGATGATGATGATGGAAGTCTGGAACTGATGAGAGTGCGACGTCACTGGTTATATGGTAAATGGTCGTTGGTCGCCCTTGTAGCTGGGAATTGGGAATTGGACTTTAACACCACTTCTTTTTTAGAGTGTTATTTTCAGGCCCATGGGCCCATGTGAAACTTCGGCCGGTTAATAATGAAAGATTTCATGTGAGGTTTGCTTTGCTTTCAGCCGTGGGTATGTCAAGTTAGATTCTATATGGTTTAGGAGTATTTTCATCGATCATCCACCCCGTTTGGTAGTGTAGTAAGGTGATTTAAGGTGCTTTTAAGTCATCAAATAGAAGTGATTTAAGCTGTAATAAGTTAACGTAGCTATATAGGTGTCGTAAACTAAATCACAAGCTTTTCACATCTTTTACACATTCTACCAACTCTAATTCGTTTATTTACTTCACTGCTACTAAACACCATTGCTTTAAGGTGATTTAGTGTTTTACTTCACTTTAACTCACTACCCTTGCCAAATGGAGGGATTATTTGTTATTCAATTTTTTAAAATTTGAATTGAATAATGTACAAGAACAAGAGTCACCTTGATTTGGGTTAGGTATGCTTTCTTGAGATATTAATACATAGCTAAATAAAGTTCAAGTCGTTAAGACACTTTTTGACTCAAGAAGTCACTGTTTGCATTTTTAATCAAATTTTGTCTCATTGCTTGGCGTTATATCTATAAAAACACATTTAAAGATATTGTATTCTACTAATTTGGATATTAATTTCAACAAATTCAAGTCATTTAGATTTAGACACTAATTTAACTACAAAGAGGACATTATTACCTTAAATGAATAAAACTACTGTGAATTTAAGCTTGCAAAGCCTTTCCACGAGCGCACGTCCAAATTTTGATTTATGGATCAATAATTTTTTTATATCAAAATCTTACTGATACAAAAGTTTTTTAAAAAGTATTTGTTTTACATTTTTTTTAAAAAAACACATTAAAATGATTTAAATAATATTTTTTTCTTCTAGCTTGAATGAGTAAAACTACTGTGAGTTTAAGCTGAGTAAAACACATTAATATTTTTTCTACTAGTTTTACTCAACTTAAATAATAAGTAAAGTTGTTAAGACACTTATTTAAATTTAATAATATATATAATTACTACACACACTCAGTGACCACACACACAGCATAAATAGCTTAAAAAAATTAAAAGTACACAAAAAACAACCCTCCCAAAGGCAGGCCACCGTTAGTCCTGCGATCAAATGAATATTTTATCAATCAGTGGGAATGACAAGCGTGGGGTCGTTTTTCTCGTCACGGACTGAACTTGTCTATTCCATTCAATCAAAACCTTTGTTTATTTTTCATCCTTGCTGGTGCCTGGTGTGATGGCATCGCATATACTGATATATATATACAATTAGGTACAAATTAAACGCTAGAGTCTCGATCCAGCTATAGTTTAGTGCTGTGTTTATCGTCTTGTTTGTTTTCGGTGGAAAGTTCATAGCAGCCTGCGCTGCCAAGGAAGGAGCCACCCACACACAGGCACAAACTAACCTTAGATTTTATGTTTTTTAGTTCAATCCTCCACATTGTTCGGTCTTTTGCGGTCTGCCGTCAAGATCATCGAGAGGGGCAGGTGGAAGATTTTGCCAATCAATTGAATGGGTCGGTGCGCTTTTATTGATTGGCAAAAATACTTATATTGTTGTTGTTCAAAGCTGTTGGTATTAATATTTTTTTATATTGCATCTTTTTTTTCTTTTTTTTTAAGTTTTGTATCGTAATTTGCAAGAAACAAAAAATAAAAAAGATATCTGTTATAGAGACAACTAAGAAAATAATGCAAGTGCAATGTAAAAAATAAGGGAATAAATAACCAGCAATTTTTTTTTATCACGGTACTAATTAACCTGAGTCATGGAATTTTGTTACTTTAAATAATAAAAGTTTAGTAAAGCTAGTATAATCACCAAATACTTTCGTGACTGGTGCGCTTAATTAACTAAAAAAAATATTATCATGCTTAAATATCGATATTATTCAATAACTTCTTTTCATCAAAATATGATAAAATATTTAAATCTTTAAAACTTTTGAGTATTCATTCAGATTTTTCTTAAGATGACTCTAAAAGAATAATAGAATAATTGAAGACTTGCACATGCAAATATATATTTTTAACTAATACTAAATAAACATAAAATAATTTTTGTTTCATCAGATTTATATAAATTTGAAAATTTTATTGATCATGCTAGCTTTGTGATTAAATTTCCTTGTAACATTTGTTTTCCGAAAAAAAATGGGAATTATGTTTTATAATGAAACAAGATGTTTAAAATTCTTTTGTGTGTGTATATATCTTTGCAATAGCGAGTCGAAACACATTACATCAGTGCGTTTTATAAAGCGCAACAACCTCAATATATAATTATATATACACACACAGAGTATGTACTTTAAAATATAGTTTTGTTTTCCTTTTATCTGTTGGCGGTTTCAAAATACTATACCTAGGTTTTTGTACTAATGAATGGAATAGGGCCACACCAGGAAATTGTACAAGAGTACAACGAAGGGGGGACCCGGAAGAACACAACAACAATTAATACAAGCATGCATTCTTCCCACAATACATATAAAATATGAGTTAGACTATTATACTAACGTTAGCATTTCAGACCGAAATGCTAACGCCTTAAATTTTATGTTATCGTGTCTAAAATCACGATTTATGGTGCTCAATAAATTCTTTATATGAAAATATTGGGGAAATACAAAATTTTTTCATTTTTAGAGTTTTCTAAGTATTTGTTTTGCATTTTTGAAAATAGCATGTTAGAACATCAATATTATATTAATATTTATAAGCTCTTTTCTAAAATTCAGAACAAATACTTAGAAAACTCTAAAAATAAAAAAATTTTGTATTCCCCAATATTTTCATATAAAGAATTTATTGAGCACCATAAATCATGATTTCGGACACGATAACATCAAATTTGAGGCGTTAGCATTTCAGTCCGAAATGCTAACGTTAGTATGATAGTCTAGCTCTATAAAATATAATCTTCAATTTATGAGAACCTCACTTTAGTTACTACTTATTAACCACACTCCAATTTGTAATTAGAAAGATACTCTGGATCAGTGATCAAATTTACTGATATGTTTCATTAGTGATCATTCAATTAAAGAATGGATTGAAATGTGAAACATGCTGTAAATAAATAATAAGGACGGACACATCTATAGTTCTCCATGACTAGAATACTGTTAAAACAATATAAATAGACATCAGTAATGTTGGAAATAAACAGACGAACTAAACAAATTAAAGTTACATTAAAACTGGAAAAATAATAATAAGGTATGTATTTGTGAAGAAAAATGGGAAATTAAATTTCACTTGCATATGCATGAAGCAAGCAAGCATCATACCGAAATGATGAGTGGCCAAGTCAGGTGGGCTTTGTGGGGTGGGGGAGGAGAGGGGGACGCACATCAATGTCGTTGTGCTGTGCGTGGCACATTAACATTCAATTTTTTATATAAAAAAAGGACCGCAGGCGGAGTATAGTAGTATTTAACTATTTTAATATTTATATGGGTTTGGTGTTACCATCGAGGATACCATATAATTTGACTTGGTCAGACAAACTAATTCTTTAACTAAACGTACTAATTATTTAACTTAACATAAACATATAAGCTAAATAAATATATCAATAATTATTCAACTTAACATATAACATATATTGTGTTTAAAAAAAAAAAACTAATTATTCAGCTTAACATACTAATTTATTCAACTTAACATACTAATTATTCAACTTAACATGTTGAATATTCAACTTAATATTAACTTACAACTAGCATGTTAATTGATACTAAATACTTAACATGCTAATTATAGGTTGATATTAAATTAAATAATTAGTATGTTTGTTGAATAATTAATTCGTCTGGCCACACCAAACTATATGGTATCCCAATAGTATCATGCATGGTATCACCATATTATTTTTATATTTGCTTATTATTACACACATGCGGATGCCAGATACAGATAGAATTTTTTTTTGTCTATGCCTAGAATAAAAAGAAAATTTTAAGGGTATGCCTGCTTTGATACAAATTACAGGACTATGCCTACTTTTTAAACGCCGGAGTTCGAAAAGTCACTGAAAATGCCAACGTTCAAAGATGAATATAGTCCCGGGCTTAAATTTTTTTGCAAAAATCATGCTCCGAACGCCGGAGTTCGAACTCTGGAATACACATATAAACTCCAGAGTTCGAACTCTAGAGTTTGAAATACACGTGTAAACTCCAGAGTTCGAACTCCGGCGTTCGAAAAAATGATTTTCATAAAAAATTACAAGTCCGGGATTATATCAATCTTTGAACGCCGGCGTTTAATGTGACCGCTTGACCGCCGGCGTTTAAAAAGTAGGCATAGTCCTGTAATTTGTACTAAAGTAGACAATACCATTTCTTTTTATTCTAGGCATATACAAAAAAAAAAAAAAAAAATTCGATACAGATACGTAGTACGTAGGCTATGAGGGGGCGAATAAACAACAAATCCACCTGACAACCTTGTCTGCTCCGGACTGACTCTGGTCCGCTCTCTTTCCTTGCAATTGTAAATGTATGTTTGCATTTGAGCTCAGTCAGTGACTCAGTGTTGTTGCTTCTCCCTTCCCTTCCCTTCCCTTCCCTACTTCGGAAGCCCCGTCCGTCTGTCTCTCGCCAACTGACTAACTGACCCAGCGTCGACCTCTCCAACGGCAAATCTTCCAGGAAAAGCAATCTTGTTATATTATAACCACGATCATCACATCTTCGCATTGCATCCAATCCAATCCCCCTCTCGCCACTCGCCCGCCCCAATCTCAAGGTACTCTTTCTTTTCTTTTCTTTTTTTTCTTTTTCGGGGACAATTTTTTTGTGGCATTTGTTGAGAAGGGAAGAAGCTTTGTTGTAAAAAGAAAAAAGAAAAATCTGAAAAATGTGCGGAACGATTTCGTTTCAGGATGCTGAATCCCTAACGAAACGAAGATTCAAGCTAGCATTCGAGAGGAGGGGATTCCAGGTATCTACATTCAACAGGGGCCGCCGCCGCCGCCGCTGCCGCTCGCTTGCTCGCTCAGGTTACTTCAGATCCATCCGATCCCTTCTTGATTCTCTCTAATTTGATAGTTTCTCTTTCGGCAATGCGGTAATTAGGTACTAATTGCTTGCGGTAGTTTCATCTGTGATCTGAAGCAATAGTACGTATTGAAAGATTCTCTAATCGGAGAATGTATGATGATCTACTTACTTGCATTATGATTTTTCAATTTTTGTTACCCCCAAACCTGAATGCGATTTTGTTGTTCATTTCGCAGATTATAAACTAGACCACAATAAGCTTCGATTTTAGAGCGTCGCTGGCTGAATTCCGATGGAGGAGGCGCTGCTGCAGGTAATTTCAATCACAGTGTAGACAAAACCTATAGACATAACAGTGGGCCTATAGTTGGGTTGGTTGGATCCTAGTGTTAAAAAAATGGTAGGTAGAGAAGAACACTAGGTAGACATGAAGGCATCAGTGTTGGTATGACTATGATGTGATGTTGGTAGACGGGGATGCAGAAAAGTCCGGTTTGAAATGGAGTAGCTAGTTAAGAATCAGCCTCTGATCTAGTGCTAAGGGCAACACTCTGGGAGGTCACTGGTTTGAAACCAGATGGGGGGTCTTTTATAGACATTTCAATTTGAGTGGCCTGACCCTCATCTTTTATCTCAAAAAAAAAATAGAGTAGCTGGTTACATGTACGCTTGAGTTAATAATTCTTCTGCATCTAGACTTTTTTGTAAATGTCATTGTTATTCATTTGGTTTTTATTTTCAGAGTCAGGTGAATGCAATGGATAAAAGTGGGAATTTGATTTTAGACATTGAAGGGCTTGCTCATACAACTGATAAGTGCTGCTCCGGCAGCCCCAAAGTCCTGGTAAGGCTGAACCTTTCAGTTATATACTTTTACTGTCATATTGGACATGATTATGAAAATTATTTTGAAGTGATGTCTGTGCTAAACCATAATTGCGATCTTTGTTTATGTATTATTTCTATCTGAAGATTCTCCTCTCTCAATTTTAGAGAGCACTTTCTCGAAAGGGTTCAAACCGAATGGATAGAAGGGGAGGCGAGGAATATGAGGCAGAAGATGGAGCTAAAAAGCTCATTGTTAAAGGTGCATAATTTTGTACCTTCTATTTCTTTAGGCACACACAAAAAAAAAGAAAAGAAAAAAGAAAAAAATCATTCATGCTTGTTCTTCAAGCCTAATCATGAAAGCAATTTTAAATCCCAAAAGCAATAACTGTGGACCCATTGGGAAAGGGCTGATATCATCTTTCAGTCCACTTCAGCCAATTGCTAGAAAATATGTGATTGCTTATCTTGTAGATATCGCATATTCTATTGTCCATCTTTCTCTCTTTTTTTTTTATTATTCTTAATGCTTGCTGAGTTACATGATGACCAAGTTTTTACTACGAAAAATTGAGCTAATTTAGCAATAGTATTACTTGTCTAGTTGTACCATCTCAGCTGGAGCAATTGAAACTGCCATTGGTGCAGAATAAAAGTCCCATGCCGTCTCCTTGCACAGCAACCAGCCCTGCTTTAACCGACATAGGGGATTCAAGATACAAAAGATTTAATCGGCTCGCCCCGATTAACCCCCGTAAAATAGTTCTTCTCTTTGCAACTGTGTAAGTGCCTCTACTTCTCAAGTATTGTTTTGCAATCGTAAGGTTTCTGAAACATGGATTTCAATTTAATTACAGGTCCTACTAGAAATTATAAGGAGGTAACAAAAATTTGATACAACAAAAACATTCAACTTATCCGAATCCATATTTGGGTTATATTCAAGTAACCTTATTAATTTCACCCCCTGTGATTTGCATTGTATAAAGGAGATGGGCCATCCAAATATTGACAGGCCCCACTAAGATTTAAATGTTTCTATACACAGTTGAGGAAAGAAGCGATAATTCCCATGATGTAACAATGTGTAGTAACTAGTAAATATGAGAAGCCAAAATTGTGCCACTTGCTTAATAAGTTATTAATAGTAACTTTTCTCTAAAAAAAAAAAATATGTAGATCAAGTCTTGGCACAATGATTTTGATATATTTCACACTGGCTATTAACCGAAGAAGTGGCGATTGATGGTGGTGGCCATGCAGTTAGCCTTTGCATGTACTCTTATCTATTACTTGCATAGGGGTGCTTCTAATTTCCTCGGATTCTTGCGCTCTCTTTTAGCATTGGGTAAGACAGCATAGAAATCGAGAGTGAAAGTGCAGTGAGATGTGTATTGAGTTGGCTTGAGATTGATTTTTTCTTTTATATATATATATTTTTTGCTGGATCCTAACTGTAAAAGGGTGAGTGGTGGTTGCATGAACATGGAAAAAAAATGAGTGGATTCAGTCTTGATTTTATCTCTTCAAAATTTTGCCTTTTACCTCTCCCAACTACTCCCATTTTTAATCTATTAAACAGTATAGAAGTTGCATTATTATGCTTTTATGGTCAATCAATCAGACATTGAGCAGGTTCCAGGAGTCTGAATCTCTTCAATAGGTGGGGAATGGGGATTTTATCTTTACAGCCTGGGAATAGGTTAAGATAAAAATGTGTTTGCCGTTTTCATTTTTTCTTGTTTCAACAAAGAAAAAATATACTTAAAAACAGTGTGATACTTAAAAATCATATATTTGCAGTTTTCATTTTTTCCTGTTTCAACAAAGAAAAAACATACTTAAAAACAGTGTGATACTTATTTTCGTTTTGCTGTGCAACTCTTCTGTCGGACTACTATCTCCAGAAATGTTAACCAAGATCCACCTCTGACAATGACATCTGTCTCGGCAATGCCAGTCATATCATATGATTGGCTCTCGCCGTACCGAGATCCTTCGACGAACTGTTATGTGCATTTTGCTCAGACTTAACTGTGCCCAAAATCCTGTGTCTTTGAAGTAAATTCCTGCCATTAATCTTCTGCATCTCAATACCATCTCAAGAATGAAGAAGTCCTCCAGCCTTTTCTTCTATTTCTGTGGTTAATAACTTGATATTAAATTCAGGAACCCATCTATGGATAACACAGAACTTGGTCCTGATTTTCATTAGAAAGACCTTATTTAATTTAATTGATCAGCTTTGCCAGATCCTCTGGCTGCTTTGTTAATTATATAATAAGCTTTTTTTTAATAAGAAGGAAAGGCTCATACAATAAGCTTGATTATTGTTTTCAAGTCTTTTATGTTGCTTCCCATTTCCACATTGGCGGGCTCAATATTATCTGGAAGCTCATACACAGATATCAAAAAGGAAATCAATATTATTTGTGTTAGTATTCATATTCACATTAACTCTACTTAGTATAATATACTACACAAAGTAAATAGTGTAATAAAATCATTATTACGAATAGCAGCAACATATCAAATGGATACTAACATAAATGTAATAAATTTCTTTTATATCTCTGTAACACTTTTTTTTTTTTTTTCCTTTCAGAAAAAATTGGAGCTTAGGTATCGCCACCCGGACTGGTAATGGTTATTTGGTTTAATTTCCGAAACAATATATATGATGTCGAAGATCACTTCATTTTTCAGTACCCTAAAAATTGTGCTTCTAACAAGAATAAAAAAAGTTCAGCCTTGGGCCATCAGTTTTTGCCTTTTTGGGGTCACTGCTCGCATAGCCAACCAATGGTCTTTAGCCAATAACAACTAAAACGAGTTAGATTAATACGAAAACGTTTTTATTTCAATCCAGAATGCAAACGACTCATATTATATTTTGTCACATTCAAAATTTCAATTTATGGTTTCTAATAAATTATCATATCAAAATACTAGGAATATAAAAAATTTTTATTTTTGAAGATTTTTAGGTACTTGTTTTGGATTTTTCAAAATGACTCTATAATATTAACAAAATAATATATTTTTGCACATATTCCAAACCAAGTACCTAAAATACTACGAAAATGATTTCTTTTTTTTTTTTGTATACCTTAGTATTTTGAAACGAAGAAATCATTACCATAAATCTGAACTTAGGAAAACGTTTTTGCAGTTATTATATAAGTTTTTTCTGTTTCTTAAAAAATAAAAATCGAGCCACACAAATTTATACATACATTAAAAATCTCGTCACAATTTATACACGGGGACAACTTATATAGAGATTAGAGAACATTATTCTTTAGGCGAAAAAAACCTCCTGCTTCAATTGTTCTATAATCTGCATGTGTGACTGTGTGCCTGCATTTCATTAACACATCGATAGCTCTTCAATTCTTTTTATACGCTGTATGCCTGTATTTCATTACCACATTAACGTACAACTCGCTAAATTCTTCTATGGAAGTTGGGTCTATCATATTATCATATTATCCACAGTGTGATGATACAATTTCCAATAAAAATTCTTGCACCTACAAGCACTTTTGAAGACAACATTACAGCAAGTTAATAAATAAGGGATATCACATAGCTAGTTTCAACATCTAATATCATCATAAATAGGTTTGCTAATTAGCAACATGATGCCAGAATGTTGCCACAAAAATATAATACAACAATAAAAATCAATCCTTAGATATATACTAGAATATCTCAATAGACAAGCAACAATAGATAGGTCAGTACCTCCATATTAAAGGTCATACGAATGCCTAACGCAAATATTATCTGTCAAGAAGCTAACAATAGTCGCTAACGACATAAATGAACATCATAATATTACACGGAGATAAACATCAAAAAATAACGGAAGGGAGCATTCTGCGAGAGCGTATGGCCACCAAGACGTGCAAGCAGATCCCACAATGTCTTGACAAGTAACCTGACGACAATTCTGTGAAATCTGCACAAGTAACGAAATTGTGGAATTCAAATCAGAAAATAAACCGATGAATCTATCGAAAATAAAGAACAAAATTAATCTCCTTCTTTACCCTTTCTTTTGCCAATTTGGACTTCGTCAAGACTAATTGGGATTGTTTCCTTGCTTGCCCATCTTCTGCACATCTGTGGGTGAAAGTATCTTGATGTACCACACACTATTCACGAATGACCTGCAAATTAAATATTATTCTAGCTCAGCAACTACCAATGTATGTGTGAAAGTGTGAGGGAGAGTAATAAAAGCAAAACTGTCAAATAAAAGAGAGGCGTACTCCCAGGGGTCATCGCCGAGGAGAAGAATATCATTCTCTCTGTCGACGAATACAAGCTGCCAGCCTGATCTATCAGGGTCTTCCAACTGACCCTTGATCCCAAACATCTGCCCCAACTCCTCCCTTAGCTCCGCATAGTTGCTGAACCTACTGATATCCAGAGACCTACCTACTGACCCAGCTTTGTACACCTGTTTGTCATATTTGTACTAATTTAGGCAGGAACAAACAAGAGTTGGAAAAAGAATTTTCCTAAAAGAAAGCAAATCTATGGTTCTTGGACATCAGGCTGTCATAGATATGCCAAGGACATGTAATATGGAACAAACTATAAACCATTACAAGCATAAATGGATCAGCGCCTCAACTAACTACAGATGGCAAGCTCGAGGAGAGGTATCTTAAAAATGGATTCAGAGATGGACCAAAAGCTATTTTCTATATGAAATAAGGACAAAACAACCAGCATGCCACATGTCACACACCAAAATGAGTTTTATAGCTTCGAATCCACTAATATTTTGAAGTTTTAACCAAGGACTGAAAAGGTGAAAATAAAATATATACAGTTAGACATCTGTTTTTTTTTTTTTTTTACCTTGACAAATGTCCTGGGGGTGGTTTCGTTCTCTCCTGCAGGTTGCAACATACCTGATGATTCGTCCATGCAGCCATACAAGGATTGTTGAGCATAAGATGATGGACCCGCAAACCCAGACACATCACTCTCAGAGGTATTAGAACTCAAATTGGGAACCAAGTTATACAAAAGCGACGATGCATCTACATTTGTACCAAAAATTGCATTGTTCTGCAGATCACCTGAGCCTCCCCGATTGCTCTCATTTGCCATGCAATTCTCCTTGCCTGCAAGTGAAGTCATCATGCTTGAATTACCAAAGTTACCCATCTGAGCACCCATAAGCTTCTGGTCCCACTGGGTTTGCTGGAACCGAGCATAATCAGTCGCTTGCTTTGACGTGCCTTCAAGAAAGCTGCAGTCTAGCACACTCTGCTGATGATCCCCACTGGTAGTGAGATATGTGGAAGTAGATATGCTGGTATCTGTGAATCCAAATTTCTCACGCAAGTGCTGGGGAACCTGAACCTGGTAAGCTTGCTGTGCTGATTGCTGGGTTTTCTGTTTCTGATCACTTAGCTGCTGCTGTTGCTGCTGCTGAAGTTGCTGGAGCTGCAATTGCTGCTGGTGAAGGACAGTTTCAGCACTCAACATCTGGTGGGTAGCTTGCTGTGCAATCTGTTGCTGAAGAAGCGGGTTCAGGTTGCTTGGTTCTTGAGATGACTGCATGGATTGCTGAAGGTTGCTCAAATACTGTTCTTTCAAGTAGGCAGGGGGTCCACTTGGTGTTGCTCCTACTGATTGGTAAGGGGCATGGTTGTTACCAAGTAAAGCAGGTTGGAACCTCTGTTGGCCCCATGAGCCGATACCTGGTGACTGGAAGTTAAGAGATTGGAAACTACCTCCATCTCCGGCTACACCTCTCAGCCACATTAGAGCATTGCTTTCATCTTTTTTTAAGACAAAAATTTACATAGAAAAAGAAAACAGCATTAAAATTGTTTATTTACTAAAGAGAAGCATCAGGGCAGCAGATTTTCTGCATACCAAGGAATCCGTCAGTTGTTATTACAAATAATTTCATGTCCATCCCTACTATAGGCATTTAATTATGATGCTACTTCATATAGGTCATTTTGGGAATTGCTATGCCACAACATCAACATCTCATTTTGAAGGTACTTCTAAACAGGACGGTGCCGACTGCCGAGCACTATACCAATTATGCCAAGTACCACGCATTTAAAAGGTTCATAGCAGTGGGTCACTGGCTTACTGGAAATTGCTCCATATAGCATAATCTGCATTATGAGGATTTCAAGGGAAAGAGACTAAAAAGTGATTTTTATACCTTGAAGAGTGGGAATCCCGGAGTACCAAGGATGCTTGAGCCGAAGAGGAAACAAAGATGGATACATTGGAAATGTAGTCAGAGGTTCAATCTCCCATAAGGACACTCTCGGAGGCCTCTCGCAAGCTGTTGATTCATCCCAACCAACCTGATTAATAAGCCAACATGATCAATAATATGTGTCAACTAAAATGACTTCAAATGGACAAGAATTGAAGACCAAATACCCACTGACGGAGTGAAGGGGGGGTCTGGGGGGGACATGTACCCCCCTTGAATTTCCAAAATAACTTGCGGTTCAATTAAATTACAGTACATGGCCCCCTCCAATGGTTCCTACGTGCAACCCTTTTAATTGAAATTTTCGTATGTGGGTAAAAGGTACATATGAGAACAAATTAGTATGATGATTAGTTTTCATCTTTCATAAAATAATTTTATCAATAGCTCATCTATTTTTATAATGATTCATCTTTAGATTGTATAAGACATATGCATTATACAAAATAAATCAATATATCTATTTTTCACTCTTATAACATGACATCGCTAGAGAAATATGGTATTTTATTTATTCTAATTATTTAAACTCAATTATTTTTATTGGCTTGAAAAATTTTGTCCCCTGCTTCATGTTTACTCTGGCTTCGTCACTGCAAATACCAACAAGTTATAGGAAGAGAAGATCCTAAAAAATTCTAGAGAGAATTAGTGAACCTTCATCCAAAAATTAGGAATTTACTTCCATAGTTCCATTTAAAAAGAATATAGAAGTTTCCTCACCTTGACTGACCTCCAGTGAGAATTTGGCCAGCGCACAGAGTCCACATCACTTATCTCTGTTATTGTCCCCATGTACCTGTTGTCAAGGTAAGATATTCAGTTTGTTGTGCACAACTCAAAATAGGAAAAGGACAGGTGATTTAAACTCCTACAAAAGTTTTCAGTCCAATATGACAGTAAGGTCATGTTAGGATGCATGATCACACTACTAATTCTCATTTTAAATGCTAATAAAGCATATCATTAATCCAGAAAACAGTGTCAGCATGTAACTAGTAACCTAATGATACATAGGATATAACTCGCAATGCGTATTCGCATTGATCTAAATTGTATAATCCTTCCCTTCTGTTTATTCTTATTTCTTAGTTATGAGCCCACATGTTTGGGAACAGTATTTTCTTACACATGTGTATGATTTTGGAGCAGAATTTTCTTACACAGGATTTTCTTAAGATAGTTCAGTGTGTGAAGAGTGAAACAGATTGCGTTAAATTCTGACAGGTTGAGGCAGCTGCTAAGTTATTCCAACTGGACAGGATATTAAATGATCATAATTCAAAAGAGTTGGGTTGCATGGCCACTACAAGGTGCGTTATATATATACAGGGAGAGAGCTAGATATATATCTATGAATGGGGCTACAATAATATGCATATCACAGATTGAACGGTGCTATGGACTCATATGAGTGTTTTTGAACCCCAACGGTCAATCCAACATAATGTAATTTGGGAGAAGATACCTGTCCCCAAATACAAATCCCCAAATTTGACCAGCCCATCATAAACAACTTTCAGAAAATGTGAAAAACCAACATTAATAATAATACTTACAAAGAGAAGTACAAATATTAAAGAATTAAAGTGTAAATATTTATGAATGAAACTTTTAAAAATCGTCCTAACATCAAGAATCTAAAAAAAATGTTTCATCCCAAAAATCTCCATGTCAAATCCCCAGTTTGACCAAATAACTACCAATATAACTAATTTTCCCAACATACAAAGCATAAATAGTAAACATTATAAGTATATATTATTATATTTCAAAGTCTAAATATTTTCTATAAGATATTGTATACAACAAAACATGAAATATTTGTAACATCAAATTTCCAAAGTTGACCAGGCCAACCTCATTGTCAAGAAGCAAAGTATAAATAGTTACTATATGATTTTCTGAAAAGTACGAAGAAAAAATGATATAAGTAATTATGCCTATAGTCAGAAGTTAAAATATTGGGAGAAGATATCTGTCTCCAAATACAAATCTCCAAGTCAAATTCCCAAATTTGACCCACCCATTATCAATGTCAAGGTGCAAAACTATAAATAGTTACTACATAATTTTCAGAAAAACATGAAAAACCGACATTGATAATAATAACTATCAAAGAATCGAAGTATAAATATCTATAAATGAAACTTTTGAAAATCGTCCTAACAACAAGAATATGAAAAAAAAAAGTTCTATTTAAAAAATCCCCAAGTCAAATCTCCAGTTTGACCAACATAACTGCTAATAACTGCCAGTATAACTAACTTTCTATACAGCAAGGTACAAATAGTGAACACTGTAAGTACAAATAATTATATTTGAAAATATGAATATTTTCTGTTTATACTATTTATATCAAAACATAAAATATTTTTATTCCACTGTATACATATATGTAAAAAACGGTATAGATAATAATACCTACTAGGAAGAAGTTAAAATCTTAAAGAAGCAAAATATAAATACCTATCAAAGAATTTTCGAAATCGTTATAACATCCGAAATTAAAAAAAAAAAAAATGTTAGGTACCCTTACTTTTCAGAACCAAAGTATAAATATGTACTATATGATAGAATAATATACGTACCAATATCTACAATCAGAAGGTAAAATATTCATGAAGTAAAGTATAAATAGTTACTAAATAATTTATATATTAATCAAGTATAAATAGTGCTTAATGCATTTTTTTCTGATAACATTACTTTCAACAGGACATCAGATCCCACGAATAAAATTGAATTAATAAACAAGTTAGAATTGAAAAAAAGAGACAAACATTCAACAGGACAATCGAAGTAAATGCAAAAAAAATAAAAAAAAGGCAGAATCGGAAGAATGAAAACAAATGTGAACTGGTTAGATCACACGAACTGGTCAGATCGTGAGTGTGGAGCAATCCGGAAGGCATGGCATGGGGATGTGGGTTGGGGGGGGGGGCGCGGAATGCGGGTGATTATCAGTAAATTTTTTTAAAAATGCAATCTTCAGAAGTACTTGGGGATTTATGTTGGGGATTTCATTGTGGGGGATAGAAGATATACCCATGTAATTTATATCATAAACTACTTGTAAACCAAATTTTTCATTTTTTAGGAATAAGTATTTTACTAAAGCCCTAAGATTATGGCGCAAAACACAATTATAAAATCAAGTATGGTGACATAATTATTCAGTTCCTTTGCTTGACATTTTCAAAATGTCAATGATATACAGATTTGATGCCAACTCTCATTTGCTACCATATTAGATACAGCACGTCTAATATTTAACAACCAAACGGGCAAAAGAGATACAAGATTAGCACTCTATCTGTACCAATTGAATTTGCGCTTCCTCAGGTCAAACATTATGCAGGTAGCACTGTTAAGGGTATCTATGCAGCAAGAAGATCAATTTGATTGTCTGTAAGACAAAAATGGGAGAAATCTTTCCAAGAGAAATTTAATCGATCTTCCAACAAAAAACTATTACCAAATAAATACCTCACCTACGGACGCTTGACTCCTCAGTCTCAAACAGCATCCTAAAGCGCATCCCAACTGATATGCGAGTGTGAAAGACAGCTTTTATATACTTGGAAAGTGGAATCACAAACTCAGATGGGCTTGCCCTGCAAAAGAGAACAGTTGCATTACAATGCTAATAATGGAATACCATCTAAAATAAGAAATTTCAAGCAAGCATAAAAGAAAAGTCAATCTTCAATCTCATTACAATCGATCTAAATATACCTAGGGTTGAAAAAGATGGTGAAACGGCTATTAGTAGAAGCTGCATGAGCAGCAGCAGCAAGGAGTCCAATATGCATACTGTCGCTTGAGAGGACAGAAGAAGGCATCACCGTTTGAGGTCGGCTGGCACGTCTAATCCCCAACAGGAGTTGATTTTTCTCATTCCTACAAATTAATCGCATAGTAAAATTGTGTGAATTTCTAAAACCAAATAAGAGAAAGAAGACGAGTTACATAAGTTATAATGAATAATGAAAAACCATATGAAAAGAACAGAATCGCCAGCAACGAGTCTCTTAGCACTAACAAACACACTCCAGCCTGTGGTAAGAAGGTGTCTCTTTGGCTGACCTGCAACGTAAACACCATCATTTAGAAAATCTCAAGATCTTATTTATTCCGGTCTACCATGAAATCATCATCATCTTATACTTGGAAGCAGAACAAGACAGAGTAAAAGACTGAACAGAGGTTCTGTTCGAATTAATCTTTGTTGAAAGGAACTAATATGATCTTTATCAACCATGCAACCACAACGACCACATTCATTCAGTAAAAGCAACAAAATCAGGGCTATTGGGCAGAATTTCTCAAAATATCTAAACAGCAGATTAGATAGAGAGACAACTTAGACATACTAGAACCAAAATTCTTGAAGCTGCAATTCTCGCCACAATAGCCAACACATGACACATTAATTTCTCAACCCCATACTGCATTTCCATGAACTTTTAATTTTTAATCATTACCTTTTGAAGTTTCAACTATTTAAGAAAACTTGTAAAGAGTTAGCTATTTAGTTTAATCCGACTAGATGTCTACGCAGAGTGGACATTAACAGTCATATACATTGTTCATATCCCAATAATAGTCTGCACCCAACTAATATATGGAATTAGATTCAGATAATTATGAGGCAAGGCAAACAATGTGGATATGGACATGGATGAGTCATGACCCCTTGGAAACAGATATCTGAATATCCATCATAGTTTCCATGCCAGATAGAAAGGGTAGATCATGACTAACAGTTATGTTTTCTTATTGTACCTTTTAAATTCTCGATTATTTATCTTTTACAAATGGACCACATAATGCAGGTGACACACATGAAGGAATTTGATCCCTCATCTAAATATGAAATCTTCTGAAAAATTTGCATTTATGTTTCTTTTTACCCGATGAGGGTACAGGGAGCAGAATCGGAAGGATTCTTGATTTAGGTTGATTATTGATAGCTTTCCTTTCCCGCATTATACTCCAATTTGAGAGGTGGCACAGTATAAATATACTTGGAGGCTAAGAAAGTTGATAGCCAATCTCACTTAATGTGACCCCGAACTTGGAAATAAAAAAACATGTAACCCTACAAAGTGAACTAATCACTTTTCCTTTAATACCAGAAACAACATTCCATATGTTTTTCCTCAATTACCTCTCTTTTCTTCCTTGCCAATTGGTTAATCAATTGATCCAATAGGATCGAACATGAAATCTCAAATTACGAATGCACGTGTTGAAAATTGAGAGAAATGAAACAGTCAATCTACTGAGGGAGTTGAAGGATAATAGCAAAGCAGGACAAACACGGCTCTCTACGTAATCTATCAAGCAGTTGGCTAGTCAGGATTTGAGAAGATAGCTAATGCAAAAACATCAAAGAAACTTGAGATCAAACCTCGAAAAATGTGCCTGAACTTCCATTCCACATCATGTATGTCCCTGGCAATTAGCTCCTGAGCGGGGGGCTGCTGTGTGAAATCCTGTACGTAGCCACAGATTCAGTACGCTAAATGATTTAGCTGCAGGACAATGAACCAATTGGATAATGGCAAGAACACTTGGGCACAACATACCAATGGAGGGAAAACTCTTTCAGCAGCACGGCGTGGGACCGAGAAACCTCCATGGGTGCTGGTATCACTCGCCGTCAGAGTCTTGCAAAAGTAATTTGTCGGTTGCTTGCTCATGATGCCCATTTCAGCTGGCAGGTATGCATCACTCTGCTCTTGCTACAATTTTTCATTTATATAAAGAAATGTTCCTCAAGATCAATAAATAACATAATTACAAATTACTATGCAAAGCAAAACGAACATTTCAATCTAATAAAAGCTTACTGGGTTCAATGGCTGCAATGTCATCTGGGCATAGACCTCGTCAGTCTCGACATCTGCCTGAAATAGATTACCAAGTTCAATCCCAATAACAACTGCAACAGCACTTACATATAAATGTTAAGAATTATATTAATGAAACTCACATGCATTGTGACGTCGTGGAGTTGGCATATGAGCTGCGGTGGCAAATTGGGGTAATTGGGGATATGCCCCTCTACCTCCTTGTTGGTTGATGCCGCAACCTTAAATTCATAAGTAATAGCAGTTATTACATACAAATCAAAAAGGAAAAATAAATACATCATCTGTCCAGCTTGAAATTAGAGAAAAAATGCACAAATTCTCTATAACTGCGGCATAAAGATTGGATCATTCTAAAGAGATTATCTTTTTTAGAAGTTTCTGAAAGGGCTCATGAAAACTTGCCTCCGGCATCAAGGGGGCTAATAAACTCACCTGCTCACTGTGGCCCTGCGGGAAGTAGACAACGCGGGTCCCAACCGTCGGAAGGCAGACAAGCGGACCCGCGCATGCATGCCATAGCTCGGAGTTCAAACATTTCTTCTCTGTAATTAAGCAAGAAGAACTTCAACTTAATATATATTTTTTGTCATTAAGCATCCGAAAACATCCGAAAAGGTACGAACGGATGTTCCATACATTAGCAAATATAAAAAAAATGAATTGAACAAGATGCGAAATGGAATGTTTTGCCTTTTTGTCAATCAATGCATCAGATCATTCTTTCTAGAGACATGTTAGGAACAAACTAAACTCAAATGAACAGAGGAAAGGGAAAAGAAAAGAGAAACATCTTGCGTCCATTAAAAGGGCATCCATACGTCCGTAGACACACCACACCCAGAATGTAACAAATACATCCGATTTTGTAACAGATACATCCTATTTTGTAACCTATGAACGCTACGGACAAATATTCTATATGGACGCTACGTATTACTCGAAAAATAAAGGAATGATTAAATGAGAGTAGAAAAGGAATGATTAAATGAAACGAAATGAGGAATGATGGGAGATGGATCATGGAAGGAAGGAAGGAAGGAAAAGGCAGGTGGAGGAGCACCTTCTTCCTGCTGCGGTTGGCCGAGGGTGGCCACAGAAGAGGAGTTCATTCTCCAGATTAAAAAAGGGGGGGGGTGAAAAACCCTAAACCTCAGACAGCCCCATCAGTTTAATTAGGTTAATCAAATCCACTTGCTTATTGCCGGTAATCAAGCTCAAGCCCCAAATGAATCACAGCTCCTTTTGCTTTTCTTTTTCTTTGCTTTGGTTTGGTTCGATTCGGCGGGTGAGCTCACTCAAGGCGCCCGCATTCTGCAAAAAGAGAAAAAGAAAAAAGAAAAGAGAGAGGGATCAGTGATCAGTAGAATAAAAAGTAATGAATGAATGGGGCGAGGGAGGGCCGGGGCCAGCGCCAGGAGGAGGAGCAGCAGCAAAACCCTAACAAGGACCAGCTCGATCTCGCGCACAAAAAAAAAGCAAAAGGCAAATGCCAGTCAAGTCAGTCTCTGTATGTATCGCACTGCCTCCATCTATTCACCCCCTTTCCTTTCTCAAGGGACCACTTGTAACTGATTAAGGTGAGGAGGGAGTTAGGAAGAAGAGCATTTAACCAACCTCAGCCCAGCTCCGAGCAGCAGCTCCAGATCGCCATTACCACCGAGTGCAGACACAGAAAAAAGGAAAGTGACTGAGTGACCGAGTGAGTGAGCGAGTGAGTGAGTGAGGCTCTCAGTGTGATGTGAGGAGAGAGAGAGGGATCTGTGGATATTTAGGTTTCGCCCATTTAATTGCTTCCTGTGTTCCACTGTTCATGTTCCTATTCTTCTTCTTTTTTATTGGGTTTTTAATTAGTTCTAAAGTGCACAAGCTTGCAAACTATTATTATTATATTAATACTAGAGCTGTAACTCGGGCTTCGCCTGAATTATGAAAACAAAAAAATAATAAAACTTATACAATAAAAATATTTATTTTAAAAAAGTTAAACATAATTTTAGAATTTTTGATGTGAATAAAAATGATATGGTGTGTAATTTATAAATAATAATACATAAATGTCGAACTACTTTAAGGATTAATTTTTTTCTTAGACATATCGTATCATCTTATTAAATAGGAAGAGAAGATACATATAAACCATTGGATCAAAGTAGATGAAAAGATTTAAACAAAATCAATGGTTAATAATATTGATGATATGGTATAGTTGAGATGCTCGGAGAGTTACCCTTCTCTCTAGTTTATAGATTTCTATATAGTTAGGGGATTTTCCTTATATGCCCCTGGCACAGTGGCACTGTCCTGTGACATTCCGAGCGTGTCCGCCGAATGCACTGACTGACGCGGCCTAAGTAGTAAGTACTAATACTTAATTAATACTCTTTTTTATATACTTCATCCACTAGCTTGAAAATTAGTGACGGATCCTGACTCCGCTTTTCCGATCGGATGGTCGGGATCAGTTGGTGCACCGATCTTAAAGTATTAATTAATATAATATAAGTTAATTGCACGTCGAGCCGAGCCGAGTTAGGCTAAGCTCAAACTCGGCTCATTAAGTTAATGAGCCAAAAACACAAGCTCAAGATCGGCTCGTTTAATTAACAAGCTGACCGAGGTGGCTCGTTAAGCTCGTTTATTTTTTAATAATAAAATTTTAAGTATGTTATATCGAAAGTTATATAAAAATCAACAAAATGATTAATAAAAATATGCTCGTACATATTTTACATAACGATTTTATATATATTAGACCATATGTTGTATAAGATATTAATAATCTACGATAAGAGCAGTACGAATTGCAATTAATAATAATTTATCGAGCCAGACGAGTTTAACGAGCCAAGTCATGCTGAGCTCAAACTCGGCTCATTAGCTTAACGAGCTTAACAAGCGAGCCTAATTCTATCCGATCCCGAGCGATCCACGAGCTCGGAGTTTTTTTGCCGACCCTAATCCTAATCCTGCATGCTTCTCTTAATCTGACGGTACGAATCGAACTAGCTGCACACTAAATCCTGTATAGTACTCAAACTTTACTGCTGAATATTTATAGGCAGGCAGGTCCTTCACTTTACATGTGATCGATTATGTTTCAAATTTCCAAGTACTTTTAAGTACTTTTGACAGTTTATTTAGCAACTGCTAATATCAGAATAGTTTGATAATCTCAACACTAGAATGGTTATGCAGAATTTTTTTTTTTTTTTTTGGTTTATTAGGGATTTTAGCTCTGCTCTGCTTTTATTTTTCTATGGCTTTGTATGATTTTTAGTTTTTTTACTTCGTAAGTTTGTAGTTGTTACCAACTTTTTGGAAAAAAAAAACAAAAAAATTCCATAATTTCTTATGTATAATCAAATGACCTCTAAATCAATGAGTTCGAAATATTATATTATTAGAGGAAGGATTCATTGAAAATGTTTATCGTGACAATGAAATTTTAAAAATTGAAAACAAAAAAAAAATCATTAAAAGTTCTCGAAAATAAAAAAAAAATTATAGAAGTATTGTTTAACTTGTAAGTCGATTATGTTTTTTGTTATATTCAATTTAAGTGATGTTTGATATCCCTTCATAAACTTACTAAATTACAACTGTTAAAAGTGCATAAAATTTTGATAAGCCATCAAACAATGTTCAAATTTATTGAAATTTAAACACTATCGATCTATAAGTTAAATAATACATTAATAAACTTTTTTTATTCTTAAGATTTTTCATGAATTTTTTCAAGTTTTTCAAAAGTTTGATGGTCTTTTTTTTCAAAAAAAAAAAGACCATCAGACTATAAGCTCGAAGATACAATTTCCCTTTGCATAAAACTGGTATGAGTTCATGCTTTTTCAATATTTTTGATAAGTTTGACTCGTAACATAGTTTTTAAACATCCTTAAATTTAATTTGAACTGGAATTCTAGATATCAAATCTGAGTTTTATTTTTGAAGTTAATATATACTTGCTTCGAACTTCTTAGCATGACCTGCTTTTGTATGCAAAGCATTCATTGAAAAGGTCTACGGGACGATTAGATGACTTAAAGCACCTTAAATCACTTTTATTTTTGTGTCTGACAATGATATAAAAGTAGGATAAAATAGATTTAAAGTGATTTAAAACATTTTAGGTCATCATGAAAGTGATTTAAAATGTTAACGCACTTGTAGAAGTAATTAATTTAAATTAAATCACTAACATTTTATATATTTTTTCAATAGATTTTTTTTTTTGACATCTCTTATATATTCTATCTATTTTACTTTATCTATTTACTTCACTGTCGGCAAACACTATTTATCATCAAATACTATTTAACGTGTGATTTAACATTTTATTCTTCTTTAACGTACTCAAACATTTACGAAACAGGTGACCGTTTTGACTGGCAAGTGGCAAGCGATCCAGGAAACAAAAAATGTGCCTCGAGAGATATAATATAACATAGCATAGCGCCCTTTATTTGAAAATGCAAGGTTTGGTCCGATGATAAAGTATGTCCATGCACTACCTCAATAACAACAGAGAAATATCCTGCGTCCATTGAAAATACGTCCATATGTTTATAGACATACTCAAAATATAATAAATGCATCCAATCTTATAACAGATACATCCGATTTTGTAATGGATTTTGTTGAGAGTTTTCATTTCGAATTTGTATACAAAAACGTTAATATGCAATGTATTTTGTTGTGAATTTTTATTTTACCCCCCTGTAAATTTTGTCTCTCAACATCTCGACCCTCCTAATTTCAAATCCTGACTCCTCCCCTGCGAGAGAGAGTTGATAAATAAAGGAAGGGAAGAAGGTAGAAAGAGGTGGAAGCGAGGTAAGGTTAAGGGCGAGACAATACGGATACCAAATGTCACGTCCGAGCATGGGGTGCGTACTTGATACTTCACTTCACTTCATTTGCCTCTCTGCCTCTGCCTTGCTCACTCCTTTTAGTCCTTATAACATGATGTGACCTATACCTGACTCACACACACACACACACAGCGGCCCTTCTCTTCAGTCATATGCACTTTTTTTAATGAGGAGGGATCCATTGACAATAGATATTTTGACAATCTTGATAATGATATCTTTAAAAAATTTATAAAAATTCATTAAAAATCTTAAAAATGAAAAAAAGTTTACGGAAATATTATTTAACTTATATATCGATTATATTTCCGATTATATTCAATTTAAATGATATTTGATAGCTTTTTAAATGTCCGTTAAATTACAACTGTTAAAAAATTTACAAAATTTTGATAAGACATCAAATAATATTCAAATTGGTTGAAATTTGATACACTATCAATCTATAAGTTAAGTAATGCATCCATAAAACTTTTTTCATTTTTAAGATTTTTATTGAATTTTTATAAATTTTTTAAAGGTACCATTGTCAAGATTGTCAAAATATCCATTGTCAATGGATCCCTCCTCCTTTTTAATTAATGAAATAAGTACCATCGTATGTTAATTTTCTATTTTCCTTAGTTTTTTTTTTTTTGAAATAAAATTGAGGGTCAAGCCGTTCATATTTAAATGTCTATAAAAGACTCTTCATCCGAATTTCGAACCCGTGACCTCCCACACAGAGAGCGTTACCCTTAGCTACTAGACCAAAGGCTGGTTCTTTTCTATTGTCTTAGTTTTTCATTTGGATATTTCAAAACAAATATTGATAATAATATCCTAGTTGAAATATGTTGGATTTATATATTCAATTAAGGGGTTCCAATGTCTTTATTTTTGTTTGTGTCTCTATCATACCTCTGATTTGTAAATTTCAAATAACTCGAAATTTGAAACTATTTTTTTCAAAACAAAACAATTAAATTTAGTTTATATCACTTTATTTATGTATATGTAAGAAACTAGCGAATTTAAATATTGTTTTATTTGTCATCAAGAGCTTCAAAAAAAATGCACCAGTGTGAGTACTTTCTAGATGGTGATTTTTTAACTCATATATTCATATAAAATAAAATAAAAAGTGAAAAATTTGTTATGTGCAGTGCAAGAAATCCTTACTCTATAGTTATAAAGTTGATATCGATCAAGAGGAGGGCTTTATTGACAAGTTTATTTTAACAATAGAACTTTTCAAAATTTTGAAAAAAAAATCATTAAAAATTCTTAAAAATAAAAAAATAATTTACGAAAGTATTGCTTAACTTATAACTTTTCAAAGGTCCGTTGAATTACAACCGTTAAAAAGTATACAAAATTTTGATAACGATGTCAATGTGCAAATTGATTGAAATTTGAAATACTATCAATCTGCAAGTTAAGTAATGCATCCATAAACTTTTTGTTATTTTGTAAGACTTTTTACGAACTTTTATAAGTTTTTCAATTATCTTATTGTCAAGATTGTCACGCTAAGCATTGTCAATGGATCCCTCCTCATCGATAAAAGGTATGGACAATTAATTGTATCAGACTATCACTAGTTCAGTATATATATCAGCTTCCTTGAATATTCTCACAAATAAATAATAATATCAATCTAGACTAGTAGAGGAAATGCACCATAGATGGATTCAATAATTTCCAAAAGGAAAAGAAATATGGCACAAGGGAACTTGTCGAGAAACATGAAACACTTGGAACTTTATTTTCTTTTTTTTTGGAATAATGAAATACTTGGTCCTTGTCATGTTTTTATATATATATATATATGAGGAGGGATTTATTGACAATGCTTATAATGACAATTTTGACAATAGAGATTTTTAAAAAATTATAATAATTCATAAAAAATCTTAAAAATGAAAAAACTTTTATGGATGCATTCTTTAACTTATAGATTAATAGTGTTTTAAATTTCAATTAATTTGAATATCGTTTGATGGTTTATCAAAATTTTGTACATTTTTTAACGGTTGAAATTTAACGAGCTTTAAAGAGCTATCAAACGTCGCTTAAATTGAATATAATTTGAAACATAATCAATCTATAAGTTAAATAATATCTCTATAAACTTTTTTCTATTTTTTAGAATTTTTAACTATTTTTACAAAATTTTCATAATCTTCATTGTCAAGATTGTCAAGATAAGCATTGTCAATGGATCCCTCCTCTATATATATATATATGTTCCATATGTGCGTGTTTTCTGACCAATCATTGAGCCGCTTAAAAGTGCCCCAAAGCTCAAAACTATGATTTTATTATTATTATTAGATTCCTAAGACTAATGCACAATCATGACATTGAAAGATTATGGTACTATCAAGGGCAGAGCCAGAGTTGTGATATGGGGTACTTAGTAGTACAAAACTATATATCTATCAATTAGGGGGCCAAATAGTAATTACTGACCAAATTTACACCAAAAACTAACATATATTCCTTTAAGTTGCAAAATCATGGTTAGCACCCCCATGTCCACCCCTCCCTCCGCCCCTTATTAAAGGAGGGATCCAATAACACAACTATTATACTAAATCATATAAATTTATAAAAAAATCTTAAAAATAGAAAATCTTTTACAAACATGTTCATTTACTTATAGATCGATTGTGTTTCAAATTTTATTCAATTTGAGCGTCATTTATCAAGAATCATTAAGTTGAGACCGTTCTAATTGCCCTATAAACTTGGTCGTTATCTGTAAAATCTATGTCAAAATTTTCTAAGAATAATACTGCCATTTGTATCATTTGTAAAATTGTCCCTTGTTCGGATATCTACGGAGCATTGTTCCGTCTGTCGGGCTACGTGAAAATTTCCATACATACCGTAGCCCGGAGTCCGTATCTGATGGATGTGCTTTTTAGGGAGGGTTTTTGAAAATATTCTGCACTATCGGATTCGGATCTCAGGGTCCTGCGATCCAAATCGGATCGCAGCTGATTTAGTGCCCGTAGACTAGGGGCGGATCTAAGGGGGCGCCCCGGCCCCTGGCTTGATAGAAATTGTTGAACCCCGGTTTTTTAGTTTAATTCAAGTTCATATTTTGTGTTATTTTTGTTAATTTGATGCTAAAAATCATTTTTTTGACATCAAAATATGGACAATGATTAATTAATTAAATATTTTGTTACTTAAGTATGCAATTAACTCTTAATTTGATATATATATATATATATATATAAAAGTTGTATATTATAATAATTATTTTTTTATCTTTTGAGCGATAAAGTAATCCCTCTAAATCCATTTTGGATCAATATTTGAAAAATTGGAACCATAAATTGTTCTCGGCCCCCTTTTATATCAGTTCTGGATCCACCCGTGCCGTAGACGGTAGGTTGAACTTCGAAGGTAGTGTGGTGTGGAGTGGAGGCAGCAGGCAGGGCGGGGCCGGAGGATACGTGACAACTGACAAGCTGAAAAAAGTGAAGTCCAGTGAGGGAGCATCATGTATTTCATCGTCATCTTCTCATCCCATGGGCCTCATCGCCTTTGCCCTTTGCCCTTTGCCTCTTGCCTTTCCATGAGTCAGATATATATTATCACATGAAACTCTCAAAGGGACCTTTTTTTTTTTTTTTTTTCTTTCTGGAGAAGCTGTACTCAAAGGGACCTAGCTAGCTAGCAATAAACTGGACTCAGTAGTCAGCTCGTCCTCTCTCAGTCGGTCATGCTCACGTGCAAGTGCAACCCTAGTTTTTTTTTTTTCTTTTTTTTTTCTTCTTTTTTCTTTTTTTTTGCTTTTTTTTTATTTTTCTTTTCTTTTTTTTTTTCTTTTTCTTTTCTTTTTTTTTCTTTTTCTTTCTTTTTTGTTTGAAATCTAGTGCAACCCCAGTTGTTATATAAAATTTTGGGAAACATCTTGCGTCTATAGAATATTTATATGAAATTACCATAATAGATACAAATGTCACAAGGTGGGTCCCACCTGTCACACTTTATGATGGAAATTCCATAGAAATATTCTATAAACAGTAAGTATGACCCTAAAATTTTCTTTGTTCCTAGGTTCTTTGCGATTAATTTAGAAAATTTTCGAGCATACTCATTTTAACTATCCACGTGTCCACGCACACATACACATAATTTGTAATTTTTATCTCAAATTGTGTAATATATACTTAACTCAAATTTTGTAACAATGTAGATATGTTGACACTGATATTTAGAACACTACGTATGACCCGCTTAATTTATTATCCTGATCTCCTGTTACGCCGTCTCAGATGTCCACTGTATTTTTTTTTCTTTTTTTATCTCACTTTTGCATTTTTCGTATTTTTTGTTTTTGTTTTTTTGTTCTTGTTCTTGTTTTTTCTTTTTTTGGTCTCAGCAGATGGCCGGCCTCACAAAATGTCCGTGTATGTTTTCTTTTATAACTATTTGCTCAATTACAAGAACCGGCCTAGCTAAGGGCAACGCTCTTTATGTAGGAGATCGCGAGTTCAAAATCTAGATAAGAGGTATTTTATAAACATTTAAATTTGAGTGGCTTGACTTTCATCTTTATCTTAAAAAAAATTATATTTGCTCAATTACAGAACAAATAATTGCCCCAACATTTCTTTTTTTCCCCTCTTTTGGCAAAATCGTGCTCTACTAATTATCACGTAACTAAAAATAAAGCAATTGTTTATTTATTTATTTATATACTGATGTTTAAACTTCTCAAATTCATAAAAATAACATATAAATTTCACAGATGCCCAGACTTTTTTATTTTAGCTGCACCACTACCTAAGCTGGTAAATTAATTTCACAGATGCCCAAATCAAAGGGTGCAAGTTCAACTTGCGCCCTTTAGTTTGATACCAACTTGTTATTGGCTGTTTAGGCAGTACATGAAGAGAAGAAGAGGTTAGAGGGTGCAAGTTGCATTCACGCCCTTAAGTTTAGGTATTGGTAAAAATAACTTGACTGTTTAGATGGTGATAGAGATAAGATCAATAGTTTGGGTATCCATAAAATTTTTCCCAAATTGTCACCAATGACAAATAACAGTACTAATAATAGTCAAATCACTTAAATTTAAATTTAAATGTCTATAGAAAACCTCTCATCTGGATATTTCAAACAAGCGACCCCATCTTAGTGGGAAGTTTAACAGATAAAAGATGAATTGCTTTGATCTACAAGACATCTTTGTTTGCTTGAGCAAGCATCTATAAGACATAATGCGAGAACATGGCGGTCCTGATCAATTAAAGCCTGCAATATTACATTTGTTTGCTTTTGGGGCAAAACATAATAATCTCTGTTGTCATCAATATATCTTTGGTTTAGATTTGTGGAGGCATTCCTGATAGAAATCATGATGAGAGTTTAATTAAGGAATACATGTTGAGTCCATCCTATAAAGTAGGTCACCCATCCACCTCTCTCTCACATCCATATGTACCCATGTGCTTGTCACAGTTGCATATATGTTACTGGAAACCGTAATGTATCTGTTTACTAAAAAATGATATATGTTGATCTGAAAGATATAATTGTTCACTAAAAAAAATATTTGTTCATTAAAAATACGGTGGATCGGTGGATAGATAAAAGAAGTGGTCACTAGCTATTACTCTTTAATTAATGAGGAACTTGCTGGCTGAGGATGGATATGATATATGCATGTCACTATAGAAAGTAGGAACCCAACAACATGAACATGGCAGGAAAAAAAAAGATGCGAGCTTTCTTTTAAGCAATCTTTGGATCAGGAAAAGGCAATTTCAAAGACACTGCATGCATTGGGGCCTCTTCTCATGTGATCTTAAGGATATGAGAAACATCTTGATTCTTGCGTCTATTGAAAACACATCTATACGTCTATAGATACACTCAGAATGTAACAAATACATCTGATTTGGTAACACATGAATCTAATTTTGTAATATATGAAAACTATGGACAGATATTCTATGGACGCTAGGTATTACTCGATATTCCAAGGATATGATATGAAGAACATAATGAGCACACAAAGATTGAAACTTGGAGGTATTTAAGTAGTTTTTTTTTTTCTCTCTTTGATAAAAAGATGATTTAACTAGTTGTTTATCATGAGTTAGGAATATGAAAAGCCTTGGTGCTTTGTAAAGGAAAACAATCTTTTTTGTGTCAGCTTCAAATCTCATATTTGTAATGGTTAAATGGCCATTCCAGTTTGCTAAACATAATCTACATATTAAAATCATACAAATTTATAATTTTTAGAACTTTATAATTATTTTTTAAAATTTTTGATGGATACCTTTTAGTATCCAAATGACACTATTTTATTATTATTATTATTCTTCGTGCTATCTTTCAAAAACATGAAAAAAAGAATAGTTAGAAAATCTTAATAATAGTAAAATTTGGTATTCCATCATATTTCAATACGTAGATTGTGTTGGTTCAATTATATTTGACATTTGAATTTCAGTTTATGAGACTTAAAATACGGTGAAGCAAAAATCAATTTGGTTTGCAAAACAACGTAATGTCTCCCATATATAATGTAACATATGTATATACCTCCCGTTTGGCAACATAGTAAAATTGATTTAAGGTACTTTAAGTTACCAAACGGAAGTGATTTAATGTGTAGTAAGTTAACGCACCTCTATTGGTATAGTAAACTAAATCACCAACATTTCATAACTTTTACACATTACATCAATTTTACTTTATCTATTTACTTCACTCCTACCAAACACCACTGATTTAAGATGATTTAACATTTTACTCCGCTTTAACTTACTACGCTCGCCAAACGAAGGGATAGTATGGATCCCACACGGCCTTAAAAGATGTAAATGGAGCATTAATGCATTGGATTCCTCCACACTGAGCCTCAGCCTAACATTCACTGATTCATCGTCATCGTGCATTTCATCTTTTGTTATATATAATTTTAAAAAAAATATATATAAATAAAAAAAATGAAGACCTCTAATATTTTGGCGTGCTTTCAATTTAATTCGAATTAACTTTAAAAAGAATCTAGCCTCTCATCAAACAATTTAAATTTTCACGATAAAACTCAATATTTTATTATAACTTATCAGTAACTAAAAAAAAAGAAAAAACCAATAATAAACTTTAAACTAATAGAAAGTATTTGCAATTCATTTTTGGAAATACATGCCATGAAAATGGGAAGTTCGCTACGGTTACTGAAGGGCATATATACCCCTCCTGTGCATCTATAGAAGAACAATGCATACATTAACCCTAGCAATGTTGCAACAGAGAGCATGCAGCAGATCAGATAGGATCCGGATCACCTGCTTTTCTTGATCCGACGGTTGAGAAACACCGAAGTACATTGAGGTCGGTGCAGCAAATACCGATGTACTTTGAGATCGGTGCAACAACCAATCCCGACCACCCCGATCGGAAAAACAGACCCTGAGCAGATTTTTATCCGATCGGATACCACCCACAAAACCAAACCCAAAATAAAAAAAAAAAAAAATTGGGGGGGGGGGGGGGGGTCAGATAATAATACTGCAATTTGTAACTAATTAACACTGCAAAGATCAGATAATAATTGTCTGGCGATCTAATAAGTACCGACAATTAATCACCTCTCGGATTTGGTCACATTTGAAAAATTTTAAGGGCTTCTTTGTATTCTTCTTCTTTGGAGCGAATCTATCTATCTATCCATCCATCGCATTGCATGCCACAAATTTAGAATTAGGGTACACCAAAAGTTGTTGATTTAATTTCATAAAGATAAAAAAAACGAGTACACATTTTGTTCTGTAAAATCATGGCACATCAATGAGTTCGCTTGTTCCCTTTTGCAATTCCTGATCATCACTCAAATGGTCCCAAAATTAATGGGTTTTTATCCCTAATTTGTAATTAGTGCCCAGTGCTTATATATCAGTTTGTTGTTTGTACAATTCAAACTTTCAAAGGCACACAAACTTCTGCATGCATGTGTATGAACTATGAAGAGTCATATATACCTACCGTCTATACATGAAAATTCCATATATAGAAGTCACAAAATTGTATAACAAATAGGACCCATGTAGACTCCAATGTAACAACTTGTGTCACACCTGTAACTCTATCGACGGTCCATGTATAGACGCAAGATGTTTTCCAACTATGAATGATATGACAGTATATATGAATCTGATGAGGTCCGCATGGAAGAAATTAATAGCAACCACAGTGTACAAATGTACATACGCTGATCTATCAATTCAAGGGATTGAAATTCACATCAACCACAGTGAATGTGTATGTGTATGTGTATGCTGATCTATCAATTCAAGGGATGAAGCAAATTTTTCTTTTTCTTTCTGGGAAAAAACGATCCTTTAAGTCACAAAAAGAATTAAAGAACCGAGCCTTTCTAAAAATAATAAATAAATAAAATGGAAAAGATTATGCAGTGTGCAACTGTGCATGTACTTATTTTATGCCTCTTTCAAATATTAATGTAAAAAGAAAGATATATATGGTATTCTGCAAAAAGAGTTCTGGTGATATATATAATCTGAGAAGATGGTGTGGATGTGAGCCTCTGAGCAGGTGTTGAAATCAGCTCAGATCCAAAATGGATCTCAGAACACTGAGATCCCACTATAGACGGCTGAGATTACTTCAAAAAATCTCCCCTAAAAACCACATCCGCTGGATCGTGATTGCGGGGTTCCGAGATCCATTTTGGATCGCAGCAAAATCTCCCCTAAAAACCACATCCGCTGGATCGTGATTGCGGGGTCCCGAGATCCATTTTGGATCGCAGCAGATACGGACTCCTCTGAGCAGTTCAGCTGAAGACCTTTGGGTGAATTCAGAAATAGTGCATGAGAAAACTGCATCCAACTTTCCCATAAAGATCGGTAATGCTTTCAAAACCTCACATTCCCTATTTCCATATAACCGATCAAAATAAGCAGAGAAACGGTCACGTACTATTGTACTTCCCATTTATGTATACATGATCTATTTGTTCAGCTTTGGAGATTAGCTATTGTTTAGGGTGCTTTGATAAGAGAAATTATTTTTGCACCCCTAACTACACCCCTTTATCCATCCCCAAACTAAATTGGTAATATTTTCTCTTTCTTTCTCATACTCTCATAAATTTTGAGTGAATTTTTTTTTTTGATCTTTCTATTGTATATATATAAGTGTTTTGTTCGATTGAGAATGTGGACTGCAACCGGTAAAAGTGATTTCTTATATTTGAAAAAGAATTTTTAACTAAAAATGTATTGGTTGCGCTTAAGGGGATTTTTTAAGGGGTGCAGTTATCACTCCCTTTTGATAAACATATTATATGTTGATAGTATTAGTGCTTGTTGGTTTAGGGTTTTAGTTTATTTTGGTTTTATTGGTAGTATGGAAATTGAGCACAGTACATGTTCTTTTTCCAATTATTTTAGGTTTTTTCTCTTTTTTTGATGTACTTTTCTCCTAAAAAAAATGGGAGAAGGTGAATAAAGTTAACTTAGTCAAAAAAAAAAAAATGTATACATGATCTAACTCTAAGGCAACAGAAGTTTCAGAAAAGAAAAGACTCAGCAGCAACAGATTTATTTATTTACAATCGATTTTCAGAAACTGGATTTCAGAAATAGAATCCAGATGGGCCATATCATGTTGTATGTTTGTGCTAGAAAGAAACCAAACAAAAGTTAAAGGCCTTAAATGGTTCTGGGCCTGGAGAAAGAAAGATGCTCTCTTGGGCCGAGTGGCTCGTATCATATATATGTATCACATTTCTGATACATCCCCAAAAATAACAATGGAAGTTCTTGCAGGCCCGTGTGAAATATGGACCGTTCATTTTTTATAATCAGATAATTACTATATGTCTTTTGATATAATTAAAGAGACATGTTTGATAAGAACCACTCAATTCAAAATGAAAGGTTGATAAGCCGATCGATCACTCTTATGAAATATTTTTAACGATACAAGTTCAGTTTTCGAAAGAGCACAAAGAACTTTGGTAAACAAATACATGAGAAAAAAATGTGATGGAACATTTGAGGCCCTAGTATGAAAATGCACAAGTAAATGCAATATATTATTTCTCATACAAGTTCAAATGGAGACGCGGGCTCAGGGTTGAGTCGGGTTGACTAATGCCGGCATTTTTTTGGTTTTCAGGTCATTTTCGGGTTTGGCTTGGTATTGGATTGACGGCTGCCGGCATATATTTGGGTCTAGGGTCGTTTCAGGTTGAGTCGTTTGGGTCAGGCATGAGGTTGATGGCTGTTGGTGTATTCTTATGTCACTTGATTTCGGGTTATCTCCGATTTCGGGTCGTTTGGTTCGGGCAAGTTGGGTTGGGATCACCAGATTTCTGGATCATCTCGGATTTAGAGGCGGTTGGGTTCGGGTCACCAAATTTTTGGATCATCTCAGGTTTCAGATCGTTCGGGATCAGGTTGTTCAGGTTCGGATCAAGTTTGGGTCAGTTTGACTTTTTCTAAAATACAGGACGGGTTAGGTTGATTTCATATCCTCTATAGGCTATAGCTCGCATCTCGAGATTGAGATGATCTAATGATTCACATCCTGCGCTACACAATGCACCGCCACAGAGGATAAGAACTGGAAGCAGCGGAAAAGGCATTGCAATTGCATGAACTCGTTTCACGTCGAGCAGAGCAGCCGTACAGGGGGGTATTATGACCTATTGACTAATGAGTTGGGACCCAAAGAATGGGAAAGGGGTAAGCCGGGTGTCTGATTCTGATACCGAAGAGAAGTGATAAACCATCCATCCATCCATCAAATCAATCAATCAATCTGCACCCTTCCTTGTTGCTAATTACCATCCGTCCGTCCGTCCGTCCGTCTATCCGGCCGCCCCTTTCATTGCGTATCCCCCAACGTACTGCATTGTGCAGTTCTCGACGTCATCCGTTGGATTGTCTCGAAATCCATGCTGGAACGAATCTCGAGACAATCCAACGGATGACGTCGTGAGCTGCACAATGCAGTACTACGTTATATTGTTGTCCCTTCCCTCCGGATCTGGTTTCTCTCTCCCCCGAGGCCCCCCTTTCTCTACAACTTCTCTGTGTCTCCATCGGGTCGGGTCAGTTGACGTGCTGCTCATACCCTCTACAGCGCAGTAAGTTCCTGCGCAGCGTTCCGGCCGTTGGATTCTCCTTGACATCCGTCCTCCCCGATCTCAAAAGATCCCATCTGCAATCCGCATCGTTGATTCACTGCGCAGCACAATACCGCGCAGCAGAGAAGAATAAGCATTACGTCCAGAGGAGCGAGCTAGCCATACCCATACTTCCGAGGGATCCCTCTCCTCTCCTCCCCACTTCCCCCTCTCATATCTCTTTGACCTAATTTCCGCCGATTGCCAGCCCACCAATTCTGCGCGATCTCTCTCTCGAGAGGACGACCCCATGGAATCCTCCCGCCCTCCTCCAGCTGCGGCAACTGCGGCGGCGGCGGCGGCCCCGGTCCCCGGCCAATCGACGACCGAGGACGAGACCGCGAAGAGGAACAACACCGACTGCGTCTACTTCCTCGCCTCGCCCCTCACCTGCAAGAAGGTCTTCCTTTCTTTCTTTACCCCTCTCTCTTTCTTTCCCTCTCTCTAGGGTTTCAGATTTGTTCAATTGCGGCTCCCCCCCATCGCTCTTAGGCTCTATTCCATACAATCACTTGCTTTGCTCATCCAATTAGGTCTTTGTCCCGGCTGCTACCTTGGTGTGTCACTTCAATTGGCTTTCAATCTGCCAATTCCTTTCAATTTTTTAGCTCTTTCGTCGAGTCTTTGGTTTGATTATGTACACAGTACACAGCACAACTCCAACAACTATTATCTTAATAGCTGCTTGGTTTACTGGGGATAAGGTTTTAAGAGTTTCTGACTTCAAATTAAACGATTTGGTTTCTTCTCTTCACCGTGACCTTCAATTATGGTCACCTTCATTTCTCCTTTATCTACTAATTCTTACTTACTTCCCTACCTGCTTGGACTAGCCATCACACTCTTTCGCCAATCTGTTTCATCTTTATCACGTTCGCTCTCTCTTTCTCACTTTCCACCCACAGCTTCTCATCTTTAGCATCTATCTGTGCCATCAAATTCTCTCGCTCTCTCACAAGTATTTTCTATGTGAGTGGTCATTCTAAAGATGGGGTTTATGTTGTTGGGTTTTTGTCTGATGTTGAATAGATCTCAGAGTGGTTTACTCAACTTCGTTGGTGGCATTCTAAATAGCTGAATTTGATGGGTTAGACTGAACTTTTGAGCTTGTGTTTATTTCTAGAACAAGGGCTTCATTTCAATTTTCTGATTTTCATAATTTGTTTGTTCTCTTTGATGTTATCTATTTTCTCTTTTACGGAAGATATGGTTGATGTTCAACTTACTATTCAAAAAATTAAATTAAGAGATGTGATTGAGATCTTTATAGAAAAAATGTAAATTCAGCTATTCAATTGCTTATGACAAATATCACAGCTGGACTGCAATGTATATGCAACAAGGATTACTGGTATTTATGATAGGTTTCTGACTTGTAACTTTCTTGCCACTTTTTTGTCTTCAGGGAAGTGAATGTGAGTTTAGGCACAGCGAATCGGCAAGGGTCAACCCAAGAGACTGTTATTATTGGCTCAATAGCAATTGCACAAACCCAAAATGTGGCTTTCGTCATCCAGTAAGCCACTTTCTTGCCTGCTCTGCTTTTGTATTTAGTAATCAACAAGGAAATTACTTTGCTTGTTACTGTTAGCTCTTGTAGGTTAACCCACTCTTTTATTTTCAGCCTCTGGATGGCATATTTAGCGTCATACCACCCCCAGTGCCACTGCCTCCGGTTGTCGGTTATAACCCTACCAAGCAGAGCACCCCATGCTATTACTTCCTAAAAGGCAACTGCGTCAAGGGTGATCGATGCCTCTTCATGCACGGACCACAGTCGTCAGGCGCAACTAGTGTACCGCAGCAGCCACCGAAAGCTTCTGCTTCTCCTATTGCCACGTCTCTCGGGACCCACAGAAAGGAACCATCAAATCCTTCTTCCATTGCCAAGCCAGACCAGCAGCAATCATATAACATAAACAACACCAAAGCCACTCAAGAAAACCCCGTACCCAATGCCACTAAGCCTGTTAATTTTAATGGACCCAATGGGGCTGCATTGGCTCCTACAAAACCCAGGGCTGCTAGCACAGTGAATAATACACGACAACGTCCAACTAAAACCTCACTTGCTGTTAGCTCATTAGATGAGGACCGCCTTAAATACTCTCATCCTTTGAGTAGGGGGACTCAAGTGCAAAACCATGACATGTCTGATGAGCGGCCCCAGGATAGCCGGGAAGGTGACGAGTTTCTGGGTGAGTCATCCCCAGGCTTTGATGTTATAGTGGATCATGATGAGGAAGATTCTGGGTACTTGCCTCCAAATGAAGAGGAATTTCGGAGAGCATATACTGATTCGTACAATCCTGCTGAGATGTACCCTATAGAAGATTACGAGTCAATGTCCAGGTATGAGAGGGAGCGGCATGGTGTTATGTCGGAGCATGAATATGAACCTGAGTTTGATCTCGAGGCGGATCGTTTTGGATACAAGGGAAATGATCAGTATGATAGGAAACGCCGTAGGAGGGACTCCTCTTCTGACCGTGCTCTGGATCGGCCTATTAGAAGGCATTCCCACAGAGAGGAGGCTGGAACAGGTACCGAAACCGGGATCAATGGCGCAGATTTGCGCCTCCGGCTAATGAACAAGCAAAGAAAGGTAAATGGATCGAGATCAAGATCTGATGTGAGCCCGGAGAAGCGAGAGGATGGGCATCACCGTCACCACCATCGTAGAGAGGAAAGACATCTGGATGAGTGGGACCGGCACAATAGTCGAGGTATGAACCGTGCTGACCAACATGTCCGAGGAGCTGTACAAGGAAGGAGCCGCTTGCAGGGCAGGATAAAGATGCCTGTGAGATCAGCTGAAAGGTCTGATTTTATTCATGAAGACATGGATATGGAGCGGAGGAGGCACCTGAGAGGCAGCGCTAGGGTCTCACCTGTTCCCGTCGATCCTTCCTCAAGACGTCTGCACGACAGAATGGGCCCGCGATTAAACGATCGTGAGTTTGCTGGCCGTCTTGGCTCAAGGAGGGATGAGGCTGGCTTTTCTGGACCGAAGAGTTTAGCTGAACTGAAGGGTGTGAAACCTACTGAGAAAGTGTCAGAGGGGGGAGTGAAGGAGAGTGCTGTGGATTTCGAAGGACCAAAGCCACTGAGTGAAATTCTCAAGAAGAAGAAAAAAGTGGCTGGCATGGGAAGCGGCAATGGTTCATCAGAGAATAAGAGCCACAATGACGGTTCTAGCCCTAAGGAAAACTTTTTAGATGAAGAACTGGAAGAGGGTATGATCTCTGAAGGCAATGGCACAGATCATGAGGTCCAAGTCACAGCTATGGGGGATGGTGCAGATGATAAAGCGTTTGAAGAGGATCAAGAGATGGAGGAGCCGTATGATGAGACAAGAGGGGAGGGTTCAAATTATTACGAAGGGGAGGATGGAGAAGACGACCAAATCGATGATGAAAATGCATATCAAGAGGAAGGAGAAGCGAATGAGTATCGCGAGGGAGAGGAGGATTTTGAGGACGACGATGAGCAAGCTTTTGCTAGAAAAGTTGGTGTCGTGTTATCTTAGATTATTTTTGTTTTACCTTCCTTTTTACTTATCAGTTATAGGTGTAGAATCTGTACTGTGTTTGTGTGCATTTGGGGAGCCTTGCTCGGGGCACAATTGTTTGGCTTATTTATAACTGAGCACTCAAGGGCAATTTCTGTCCTTCTAAACATTCTCTTTATAGTTCACTATCTTTTTATAATATTCTTTCGGATCTTTTATGGATTCACTTATTTCTACATTAGCTATGTCATATAAACTCTGAACTTGCAGTTGCCTATGATGCAAAAGGTTGGAACAAAAAGAAAAAGAGTTGAGGAAAATAACAAGCATAAAATGATAATCCTATTGCAGGGAGGTTAGTTCTTCTGTTTATCAGATGCTTTTAACTGGCATAGTTTGTATGATAAATCAATAACAAGCATAAAATGAATATTCTATTTGACTACATCTTGTACAATAACAAAAGTGGTAATTTAGTCCTTAATCTTAAAATAAAATATTCTATTCAAACTGAGCTTTACTTGTTAATCCTGATATTGCACTGAACATGAGTGGAGATCAAAATTTTAATAATCCTCAAATGCTGAATCCTTGTCGCCGAACATGAAATGATACGACTTTCATGTGATTATGATGCTAGGTTTAATTATGGGATTTTAGTGTTTTAAGGAATTTCCATTTCCAAAATGATTAATACTTAATAGTACTTTTGTTAAGACGTATACGCCAATTACAGTAGCTATTACGAGGTCAGATATATATAAAGAACATGTATGAATAAGCCCTTATAAAAGAATATAATGTTGATTGCTTTTGAATTACTGGTACGGTGGTACCTCACTTCAGTCCTCAGACGGTGTTGGTACCACTCAAGGGCTATAACTATTAGTCTTTCCTTTTTTTTTTTTTTTTTTTTGAGTCTTTCCTTTCATCCGATTACACGGACTTGTGTACTTCAAATTTCAGTGGAAACCAAAATCAATCTTATAACAGCACCAAATTGTTCTTAAGATCGATCTTGGCGTCTTTGGATAACATATTAATAGAAGAGTAATATGATTGTCTGTATTCGATATTAATATTAGACATGCAGTACCTGGTTGCATCCTGCAGGTCCATATAAAAAAGAAGCATTTGAAGCCTACTACTAAAGCCCAGAACGCACTGCATACATACATATTGCCGATTATTGTTGGGTTTTCCTTGTCCTAATTAGGCTGGCAAAAAAGCTCGGACCTCGTGGATCGCTCGTGATCGGATTGAATTAGGTTAACTTGTTAAGCTCGTTAAGCTAATGAGTCGAGCTTGAGCTTAGCATCGCTCGGCTCGTTAAACTCGTTTGGCTCGATAAACTATTACTAATTGCAATTCGTACTGTACTTATCGTAAATTATTAATATATTATACAATGTATGGTCTAATATATATGAAATTGTTATGTAAAATGTACGAATATATATTTCTTAGTCCTTTTGTTGATTTTTATATAAATGTTATAAATTTTTATTATTAAAAAATAAACGAGTTTAACGAGCCAGCTCGATCTTATTTAAATATGATTTAATTAAATGAGTCGATTTTGAGCTTGTGTTTTTAGCATGTTAACTTAATGAGCCGAGTTGACGCATTTACACCCCTAATTGAAGGAGAAAGAAAGAAAAATGCAGCGCATCTCCTCCATTTAAACAGAAGCAGAGATGAAAATGAAACGAAATGAAAGCAGCCAAGCGGCGGAGACGGTGGAAAAGTAAAAGGAAAACGAAAAGGAAGTAAGGAAAGGAAAAAGGAGGAGAAGAGAAAACGAAAGGAGAATTGATCGATCACCCCATCATCAATAATCAATCAGGAGAAACATCTTGCGCCTACTGAAAAACCGTCCACATATCCATAAATATGTACATTTTATGTGCCAAATATAACAGATACTTCATAAAATGTAAACTATAAACGTTATAGATGGTTTTTCTAATGACGCTAGGTATTATTACTCATCAATCCATAAGCTAAAAAATTTTAAAAAGAGAAGAGGAGACAAATTCCTTCATCTAGAAGCAGCAAGCAAGCAAACCAACAACGCAACATCATAATCATATATTCCCATATGATCTGATTTTCATATTAAATCATATTATACATTCAAATTGTGCATGATTTGTTAGTCTATTTCCAAAAAAGTACAAAGCATGGAGGAGAAGCAGCGGCACGCAGGAGGAGGAGGGGGAGGAGGATTGCTATCCCGATTCCTCAAAGGGATGATCTTCTTCCGGGGCGACGACAGCCTCGAGACCCGGCTGCAGGTGCTCTCCAGGGAGGAGGCCGCGGTGCGTGCCCGCATCAAGAAGCGCGCGCGGTCCTCCCGCCACGTCGCGCGCAATGTCCTCGCCGTCTCCATGTCCCTCGAGGTCCTCCTCTTCTCTCCTCTTTAATCCTTCCTTCCTTTGCATAAATTGTATTCGATCTCTGATGTGTTGAATTTGATGCAGGTTGTGGTGGTTCTGGTTGCGGCGGTGGTGGCGGGAAGGAAGCCGGAATTGAGCTGGCAGGTGAGGTCTGTCGGATTTCTTCCCGTGGTTGCGGTTCCGGTGCTCGCCGCTCTCGCTTATTACATGCTCACACGCCTCATCAACCTATGTAAGCAATCAAATCCTCCCCCCCTCTCTCCCCCCCTCTTAATTATAGTTAGAGTAATACCTGGCGTCCATAGAAAAATCATGAGTAATACCTAGTGTCCACACAGAATATCATAATATCTGTCCATAGCGTCCATAGGTTACAAAATCAGATATATTAGTTACATTCTGAGTGTGTCTATGGACGCATGGATGCATCAATGGATGCAAGATGTTTCTCAAAAATCATCTATAGAGTCCGTAGGTTACATTTTGGGATGTATCTGTTTACATTTCGGGGGTGCATATGTTACATTCCGTGCACGTCTATATATGGATGTATCGACGGTTTTTCGATGGATGCAAGATGTTTCTCTGCTTGGTCGGCGTTGTAATTTACTCCGGTAATAATGGCGAGACAATGTAAATGTTCCCTTGTGTTGTGCTGTGCAGTCAATGAGAGGGACAAGAACGCGTTGGAGAGGCTGCGGCAAGAGAGGCAAGCCAAGATAGATGATCTTAAGGAGAGGACCAACTATTATGCTACCCAACAACTCATTCAGGTTGGTTGATTAGCAGCTCCATCGACTGTCTTTTTAGTTTCTGTCGCAAAATTGAAATCTGATGTAAGTCGTTTTTGTTGTTTCAGAGATACGATCTTGATCCAGCTGAAAAGGCGGCTGCTGCAGCTGTTCTTGCCTCCAAACTTGGTACCGATTCTGGCCTCAAGCTCTTCATAGAAGATGAACCCAATATCTCATCCAGCCCCAACCTCGCCCGCAGAAGATCAGTCGGTCCAATTTTGGATTCAATTGAAGAATCATTGAATGAGTTAAGTGAGACTGAAGACGTCGAGGAAACGAATCAGAAGGGTTTGGAGAAATATAAAATTCCAGGGGTTAATGGTGAGGGGTGGTTGGCCCAAATTGCGGCGTTGCTGGTAGGGGAGCACCCATCTCAGAGTTACGCACTGATTTGTTGCAAGTGTCATATGCATAATGGTACGTTTGATTTCTTCTGCATAAATTGTCTATGCTTGCCCCCAAAACATCATGCTTTACTGTTCATATGCAGTTCAACCACAGACCATTTAACCAAAAAGTAGTCCTTCCAATATATTGTTGCACTTTGATAGCAAAGCTAGGTGCAAACTTTGCTTCTTAGCTTTCCAAGTCTTTATATGTGGTAAAGAAAGTTACAAGTTTCATATAGGTTACTGTGTTTTTCTGTTTGCTGATCAGACAGTAAAATTCTTTTCATATAAGTTGCTCTTTTCTTATGTTTATTAATTAGACAGTAAAATCCTCTTCATATAAGTTAAATTATTGAGCATCTTCGAATCTTTTTTTTTTTTTACAAAATAAATAAAGTGGCAAAAGGCCAAAGGGCACCTGTTTCATTAGAAACTGAAAGTTTTTATCTGGTACCACACCCTGGTACCAGTGAGGATTTACACTACTATTAACTTCCTAACTAAGGTAGCAATATCAAATCAATTCATCAATTCCAAGATATTTTGAATACATCAAATACAAAACATATCCAACATGCTTATAATAATAGTTATGTGGGAGCCAATATGCTTTGTGTGTGTGCATAAACACAGAAAGTTTGGATTTAGTTCTGTTGCATCTTGGATTGCAGGGATAACCAAGTAATTTGAAATAATAAATTGGATCTGGTCCTTAAAAAAAAATGATATAATAACAGGCACCTCTTCCCTATTAGTTTTAAGGTTAGTTTAGGTACTTGTGGTTTACCTTGGTCATATTTTCATGAATTCCAAAAGGCCAGATATCTAGTGAATTGAATCAAAACAGTGTTGCAAACTTAGAAAAATACCTTCCAAATTAATAAAACTCTAAACAAGTGCATGTACAGGGCTTGCAAGAAAAGAGGACATTCCTTTTATTACATACTACTGCCCTCACTGTCGTGCACTAAACGGGGCTCGAGAAAACGAAGAGCAGGAAGCAAGTACTGTTGCTGACAGGGATACTCCTGCAACTCCATCCGCTGAAAAGGCATCTACCAGTATTTCTCCTCCTGTGGAAGAAATACATGAAAACTGTGTTCAGGAAGAACAAGCTCACGATGAGGTTCCCACCATATGAATTTCTTGTAGATATGAGAATAAACTTGTATGATTCTTTTCTTTTGTTCTTTTAGCAGCCTATCTAAAGAGTGGAGCTCGTATTTGTTCCATGATAGTCCATTTTATCAAGTCTGTTTTGATTCACACAGATTTCTATTGATGTAACTTGTGTTTGGCCAAGACAAAGAAGCTCGGTATACAGTATTAGATGTAAATGTTCAAAAGAAGTGTAGAAAAGGGGATTTTATTAGATGTAAATGCTCAAAAGAAGTATAGAGAAGTGCTCTTGACGTTTTAAGAAGGCTAACTTTTCTTTGTGTACACATGTTTTCTTCATTGCCGTGTACATTATTTAAAATCTATACTCCATAAAGAGGGTAGATTTCTAAGTACCTCAACTATGCCACATCATCACTATTATTAATCATTGATTTTGTTTGAAACTCTTCAACTATTTTGATCTAATGACTTGTATTTTTTCTCTCATTAAATAAGATGAATATCACATGTCTAAAATAAATTTTAACCCTTAAAATGGTACAACATTTATATATGTTCTTATTTATAAATTATTGTATTATTATTATTGTTATTATTTATTTGCATTAAAAATTTACAATTTTTTTTTAAGTTTTGTTTAATATAAATATTTAAAATTTTATAAAATTGTTAGTTATTTATTTGATATCACTTTTCGGGGTGAAGCCCGAGTTACAGCTCTAGTAAACTAGAAGAGGGGCAGCTCTCTAAGCACCTCAACTATGCCACATCATCAATATTATTAACCATTGATTTTATTTAAATCTCTTCATCTACTTTGATCCATGGTTTATATGTATTATCTCTCCCTATTTAATAATATGATATGATATGTCTAAGACAAAATTTAACTCTTACAGTAGTCCAACTAACATTTATGTGCTGTTATTTATATATTATTATATTATCATAAAAAATTTAAAATTATGTTCAATTTTTTTTAAATAAATATTTTTAATTTATAAGCTTTATTATTTATTTGTTATCATATTTCAGGGCGAAGCCCGAGTTACAGCTCTAGTAAAATAAAAAAGCAGTAAAGATTGGGTCATTACCCTATTTTTGCCTCAAAAAGAAAAATTTGTTCCATGATATATGCATTCATTGTTTGGTGATTTGTAAATAAGAAACTATGTACAATTGTCTCTTGGAGAAAAATCTTTTGCGAGTACTTTTCTTATTAAGTTGCTTTGAGAAAGTGCAACGGGAATAAAACAGACGTTGAACATTTAATAAAAAGAATGTGAATAGAATCAAAACTAGAAACGCTAATCTACATTAGGAATTAGGTTTTTAGAGGCGTCAAGAAAAAAAGTTTCTAAGAATGCATAAATTAGTTTTTACGACCAACTCACTGAAGTAATCACAAACATAATCAATCTTTAGATGATGCTAGGCTACTTGTCATACTAAGATTCTCCATATTTACACTCAAAACTCTTGCAAAGTTTACATTGTTCATCTAATCATCTGTCATACAACTTGCTATAACAGCATGCACATCACAGAACAATAAGTGAAAAATTACAAATTTAGTCCCCAAAATTTAGACCCTCGACTAACTAAAGCTCCATTCAGTCATAACGACTAGGTGCTGTTTGTAAGTTGCACAACATTTCAAAGCATCTATAAATTTTGACAGCCCAGATGCAAAAAAATATTCCGAATGTTAGGGGGGAGAAGTTGAACAAGTTAAAATGTCAAACTATAGGGACTAAATTTGTAATTTAACCAATAATAATGCACAAAAAATTTATTTTGGTACATGAACAAACATCATAAAGGAAACTCGCGATGTAAAAAAAGGAGGCTCATATAAAAAGGAAATCAGAAGAAAGAAAACTACAGCACGCTGTCATGCCTGCAAACAGCTACTATGTAACTTTCCCGTTTGCTGTATATGCGTCTCGCATATTCACCTGTACATCTTGTAGGAGAGCAATCCAATGTTCTTAAAAACTATCAATTTCTTGGTTCCTGCTTCATGTGCACCATGCTTTGCCCGCCATATGAAACCTTTAGACAAAAAAAAAAATACTGCAGTTATTTACTTTTTTTTTTTATCTTGCTTTCCTTTTTTATCTTTTGCTTAGCTGTTTCTTCAATTTCTTTTTACTTTTATTTTAAAGGAGACTGCTAAAACATTTTCAGCTTAAAGTTGTCTAATTTATAGCAGCTGGCACAATACTGCTCAAAAGAAACATTTAAGTACTCTCCTTATAGATTGGCATTTCAACTTTCTCCACTTCATGTCATTTAAAAAGAAAAAATGGGCCAGCTTGTTTTTTCAAAAAGAAATGTGCCACCTTACATAAGTAACATATATAAAATAAATACTCTGCCCTCTCTCATATAAGCATTAGACTATCAGAACAAATTATAAGAAACGAGTAAAGAGAAAGATAAAATTAGGAAGTTACAAAGAAACACCTAGTTTAACTTTGTTTAATAATGTTCATGAAAAAAAAATTAACTTACCATCCTGTTGAGTTGAAAAACTGAATTAAGGTTCTCCTCATTCATAGAAATATTCATTGGAGGCATCCGGCACATTATCCCAGGCGTCTCATTCATTCTGTAGAGTACTTCAATTAGCTTTATTATAAAGATAGAGAAAATGGCACATATGAAAAAATATATTTTTTATCTAAGGATGGAAGCTCCCAAATTTTATTGAAAAGAGCTATTTTCTAACATATATCTGAGATCAGAGGAAGTGATATCAAACTCTACTAACAGAATAAAAACCAAAGATCTCGATTTGTACTATGATGTTACAAAAGTGCCAAATTCTACAAACGGGTCGAAATGTCTATACCTATTCAGAACTGTCATGATGTTGTTGCTTGTGCGAACAAACAGATCTGTGTTCTCCTGCAACTGAAACAAGACCGGAGTATTAGTTAAAAGAAGGACAATCATCTCAGCTTTACTTTTTAATTCAAGTAGAACAGTAAAGTTTTATGACATTCCATATAAAACTAGGAAACACCATGCAACAATTAATGAATTTAGTTTACTGTTGCACAAAATATTTGTGAGATACAGTGAGCATCATAAACCATTAACAATTGTATTGCTTAAACTTTGAGCTGCCTTTTCTTTCAGAAAATAATCAGCGAATATATGTGCCCTCTTTTTCAATGAGAATCACGTCGACCACAGAAATACATACAAAATAGGGTACAAAATAATAAAGCAGTAAATACTATCTTGGTGAAAATATAGAAGTATAATTATATATGTAAATCCATACCTTAAATGTCTCAATATTAGATGCTATCTGGCTTAGTAATGTACTGTTTTCCTCCATGAGTCGCTGAGTTGCAGCATCTACTGCCGGGCCTGCAAGAAAGAAGGTAACTCTCTCGATGAACTAATGTATTATTATAAAACTTGGACCAATTTAGACTTGAAAATATAAAAGATCTGTCTGTAATTTTAAAATAACCTTCAGTGGGGGGGTAATGACTGGAAGGGAGCATCATAAGAGAAAAGGATGGCAATTCATTTAATGAAACCATGTTACCATTAGAGGTAGAAGCTATCATCTTTTCCTGAAATTAGAGTTTAAATTAGAAAAGAAAGATTTAACAGATGAAATTATTATTATTTTTTTTAAGATGGAACCTGTTGCTTCAGAGTGGAACATTACCTTCATGTCCCGCATCTTTTTCCCAGTGTAATGATCTTCAGGTTTTCGTCTTTTATTGCCTTCTTTGCTCTGAGGAAATATAAACCGCAGAACCATCAAATAGAATAGTATGATCCATACTGTCACAGGATAAATCAAAACAGAGAAACTTTTTCCAATTTCTAAAATAAAAAGAAGTGTACAACAATATGTAATAGCAACTGATCAGATATATATATACAACAATAGCATTTAGTAGACAAGAAGTGATCTTAATAAGTGCACGACTGTAATTAAAAAGGTAGCCTAAAGTCATCAATTAAAAAGGTATATTTGAAATTATATACCGTGTTCCACCAGCACCTCAAGGCAACATCCCTTATGGTCTTTGTAGGAAGCATGGAAGCTATCTTTATGTATTTCATTATTGTTGGCTCGTTTGCATATCTGAAAATAAATATCAATTTTTCTAGAATCAGGGATATAACTTCTAGACTGTTCTACTTTTTCAGCCAATGCATCCCTAGCAAAATGGTGTCATAGAAAATGTTTACTAGAAAGATCTTTTCCTCAGTGTATGAAGCAACTTTAAGAGTGACCTTGTGAGAATATTCATACACAATTTCAATCTCTAGTTTGACCAAATCTTATGAGTCAAACTGAATATAACGAAATTCTTTCCATGTCGTATCACTATCCACATTGGTATCAATGTCGACGATATGCGCCCTAAGCTGGAAAAGATATAAAGCTAACATAATATCCTTATTCGAAGTTACATCAATCAGTATAATGAATTTTTCTACTTTTTCCTTGGATTATCATTCGAACCTACAAGAAATAATTGACCAACAACAAAAAAAAAAAAAAATAGCTACAAACCACACAAGTTTCACCCCGAAAAGAAATGAAAATTGTTCCCTCCATGACCACCACATATACAAAATCGAACAATATCGTTGTAATTTTGGTAATAACATTAATGTTTACTATGGTGCATGACATCCATTTATAACTATTTTGTTTGTTTAAGCTAATTGAAGAACACAGAACACAAAATTAAGCCTTGGTTGCGCAATTGTGTACCTGACAAGTCCGTCTTTAAGTACGGCCAATTCACTGAGAGACCAATCAGCCGGCGAGCCCGTAACAAACTTGAACTTGGGCACAGGCCCGCAGAACTGATCGCTCGACGAGCTGGTCGCCTGGGCGATCGGCACGTTGCCGATGACGAGGTTGGAAGAAGGAGAATTGGGGGAAAGAAAGAGCGCCGTGCTGTTATTAGCAGTAGCAACCTCGCCGCCGCCGCCGCCGCCATTGATGCCTCTGGATATAGTATTGTTGATGGTACCGGACTGGAACGAGACCATGTGCTGGTTGTAGAAAGAGGGGATGATCCCCTGATGAAACCCCATGCTGGAATCCGCCGCCATGAGTTAACGAATTTATGTAAATATAATTATGCTATTTGTGTACCAATACCATGAAGATTTGGGTATGAAGTTCTTCACTTGTGGCCGCAACCGAACCAAAGTACAAATTGCGCAATCGACAGAAGCGGATGGATGGATGTTGCAAACCCTAGAGATCTGGATGGGCACCTGGAGTAGGAAGAGCAAGAAGAAGAGAGGAAGATGATGAATAAAAGGGGGGAATTAATTAAGCAGGGATCAGTGAAAATTGAGTTCCCAAATCAAACAACCAAATTAAAAACAAAAAAAAGAAGAAGATGAATCCGCTTAAAGCAATTGAAATTGAAGAATTAAGCAGATAGACAGAAAAGGAAAGAACGCATTGCCGAGTGTTGACCAAAAAGGGAAAGGAAAAGGAAGTAGTAGTAGTAGGAGTACCGGAAGAAGAAGCACAGCACAGCACAGCGCAGTCGTAGTCCTGGACGAGACAAGCGGGGGGCGGAGAGAGTCAGTCGATCTCTCTCCAATGATCTGAGGCCTGCCGCCCTTTCAGAGAGAAAGGGGGGAACGAAGAAGAATAATAATAATAATAATAGTAATAAAATAATGGCGCTGAGTAGCTAGCTAGCTAGCTAGAGCCTAGAGGCTCCTCCCCTGCTGCTGTTGGAATCCCAATAGCAGCACCATTAATCAATCGCCTTGCTTGCTTGCGGGCAGTTCGTTCGTTCGTTCGTCCCCCTCCTCTCCTCTCCTCTCCTCTCGTCTCCTCCCCGTTGCGTTGCGTTGCGTTGCGTTGCTTCCCAATACAATACAATACAATACTAACTAAGCAAGCTAGCTTTTCTTTTTTTTATTTCTGTTATGTGTTAGCTCGATCTCTCTCTCTCTCTCTCTCTCTCTCTGCCCCCGTCGGGGTCTGCATTTGTCCATTTCTTCGTCCTCTTCACTCTTTTCTTTCTCCTGCTCTCTCCTCCTCTCCAGTTCTCCGTTTCATGCACCCGGTTCATTTAATTTACTGTGAACGAAATAATGGTGAGAGCATTAGTATTAGTCAAATTAACAAAATTAAAATTCTTTTTCAAACAATATATTAGCATTAGCATTAGTATTAGTCAAGTTAACAACTAAACGATTAAAAAATATCATTAATTTAAATTGGGAAGCATCACCCTCATCTTTATGTCAAAAAAAAAATTGGGAAGCATCTGCACTGTTTTTTTTAGAAAATAGAGAAGAATCCACCAACTAATAATATTGATATTATTTTGATTTTTTGTTTTGCTATGTCTCATTATTTGATACTTCAGAAAAGGGTAAATTTTTTGGGAGGTCACTGAACTTTACCTCGAATCCACAATTGATCACTGAACTTTCATTTATCCGCCTTTAGTCACTGAACTTTGATATTTATCAAAATTTGGTCACTTCATTAGTTTTTCAATCAAACTTAACGAAATAATTAATATAACTTCAATTTTACCCTTTGAGAATGTAAGAGAAAAGTAAATTTTCTTTTATTTTTTATAAAATTATTTATTTATTTATATATTCATTTTTCATATAAATATGCAATTAACAGCATTTATAAAAATGTGAAAATATTTTTTTTGCCATATAATAAAAATAAACAAAAAAATTTTGTATCTTTATATTCACACAATTTTAAGTTTTACATGAAAAAATATAAGTCTATAAAATAAAATTGATCACATCTATAATGCTTCTAATCCTTAGGATTTTTGCTATTGCGTTACAGTATTAGTCAAATCAGCTACAGTGTTTTCTTTTTTTTTGCTTTTTAAATTTTTTTTTTTCCTGCTGCGCTACAGTATTAGTCAAATCAGCTACAGTATTTTTAATTTTTCTTTATTATTTTTTTACAAAAATTTTTTACTTTTATTTTTAAAATTTTTAATCCTTCAGATTTTTTTACTAGTGCGCAACAGTATTAGTCAAATCAGCTACAATATTTTTTATTTATTTTTTATTTATTTCTTAAAACTTTTTTATTATTTTTTTCGATTTTTTTATTTTTTTAAAACTTGCTTATTATTTTTTTTTCAAAATTTTGTTGGATTTTTTTTAATTATTTTTTATGTTTTCTAAAATTTTTTTATTATTTTTCCATTTTTTATCTTTTTATACAGTTCTGGTCCAATCAGCTACAGTACATTTTTTTTAAAAAAATAGTTAGTCTTTTTTTTATTTTTTCAATTTTTTTTTTATTTTTCTAAAGCTTTCTTATTACTAGCCGGTATGCGCGCTCCGCCGCGCTTAATTAAATATTTTTTGTCATTACTGGTCTATGAATATTGACTCATATGGAAATATTGATTGGGATATATAATGTTAAAAATTTAGATTTGTATTTTATATCCTTATGTTTAGAATATTAAGACCACCCAAATGTATTAGGTTATGACATCAAGACTACCCAATTTAAATGAGTAAGACACAAAATTAGACAACTCGAGAAGATTTTTTTTTTAATTATGAATTTTTTTAAAGAAAAAGGCAATAACCATTTTTCTGAAAAAAAAATGGAAAAAAATTAATGTAGATATTTGGCCTGTATAAAAAAAAAATGCAAAAAAAAAGGTTTTGGTAAAAAAAAAATATATATCCTTATGTTTGGAATATCAAGACCACACAATTTTTTTATTACAGCATGATATCAAAAAAAGAAAGAAAATCTGAAAAAAAAAAAGCCAATAACCATTTTTTTTTAAAAAAGGAAACACATTTTACCGTAGTTGATTTGACAGTTACTGTACCAAAAAAAATAAAAAAAAAGAGTTTAAAAAAAACTTCTTGAAAAAATTTTTTTTGAAAAAAAAAAATTTGTAAGAAAATAAAGGTTCTAAAAAAAATATTTTGTTGAGAGAAAAAAATTTTGGAAAAAATGTAAAAAAGAAAGAAACAAAAAGGTAAAAAAAATATATTTAAAAAAATTTGGGGAAAAGAAGGTTTGTAAAAAAGAAAGGAAAAAAATTGTAGGAAAAAACAATTATTGGGGAAAAAATAAAAAAAAAAAGAAAAAACATAGTAAAAAACGAAAAAAAATGTATACAAAAATAAAAAAAGAATTAAAATTTTTTTAAAAAACTTTTTTGGCAAAAAAACACTTTGTTGGGAAAAAGAAAATTTTGGAAAAAAATTTAAAAAAGGGAAGAAACGAAACGTGGAAAAAAATATTTTGGAAAAAAAACGTAAAATAAAATTAAAAATTAAAAAATTAAGAAAATTTAAAAAATTGGAAAAAATGAGAAAAAGCGAAAAAATTAAAAACTAAAAAAAAATCCAAAAAATAAAGTCCAAAAAAAAAAACACTGTATATCCGACAAGACGGATACTGTAGCGCAGTAGTGGCAATGGCATAGGATTAGAGCAATTGTGGATTAGATAAAGTATTTTTTTAATTGAGTATTTTTCTTTTTTTCTTAATTTGCTGACTCAAGAAAAAAAAAATATTATCGAGTTGTGTCTGACTTTTTATGTCTTGCTCATTTAAATTTGGTAGTGTTCATGTCATGAGCTAATACATTGGGTGGTCTTGATATTCTAAACACAAGGATATTTACTACAAATCTAACCTTTTCGTGTTATATATTCGAATCAATATTTTCATATGAGTTAATATTAATAGACCAGCGGTGACAAAAAATATCCAGTTAAGCGCGGCGGAGCGCGCACTTTTGCTAGTGTTAACTATTTGTTTGGCACCTCTATTCCATTTTGGAATAGTAAAGGTAAATCACTATTCCAATAAAATAGGTGCCAAACATCAATTAGCAAAATAGAATAGCATTTGGATTAGACTATTCCGCTATTCCTATTATATGGTGGAATAGCAGATTAGAACTCTCATGTGATTTTTGGAATAGCCCTCAATTTTGTCGAACAACATTTTTACTTTTCTGAATAGCTCAAAATATCACTATTCTTTCTACTCTTCTAACAATTACTCTTCCAATTTTACCAATCCAATGATACTATTCTAGCTCTATTCCTTGATTTGCCAAACGGACCCAAACGGACTCTTTCAGAAAATGATACAATTCAGCTTAACAGATAATGTGCTCAGCTGCTCTCTGCATACAGTGAAATCATGATTCATAATTTTGCACCCTGATAATAGAATGATAACCCATAGTTTTCAGCATTGAGTGCATATCCTCTACGGTACCGTAAATTTTGAGTTAGTTGCCCATTAAATTTGGACCCTTCATCTCATTAAAACGGTCAGGGGCAAACTGACCGGGGCCTCTTTAAAAATCACGGGGCTCTTATAATATTACTGTACGGGTAAACCCAAAATTTGGGTTACCGCAGGTGATCCGAATTCTTCAGCATTTCAATGAGTTTGAATACATATATCATATGCCAAGTGTAGGCAAGTAGTAGAGAAATGGAAACTAGGCATTGTTGTTGTGCCCATCCCGTTCCGTTCCCACTCCACCAATCGCCTGCTTTAATAAGTACCCCCAAATTGCCCCTCCCAGTTCCACCAATATTACGGGCTGCCCCTTGGCGGCAAATGTCAGTTACAAAACGCATCAAGGAGTGCCCGGTAACTCATCCCGGCCGTTCCTTCTTCGACGGCTCTCATCGCGCCCCTGCCCATCGGACGGCCCAGCGGAGGCGACAGCTCGGCGTGGGAGTCACCTGTCGGTTTGTGGGTAAACAACAAGGAACCCCTCGGGAATCTTTTCTTTTCTCTTCTTTTTTACCAAAGAATCTTCCCTCAGTGGATCCAACCAACAAAACAATTCCAGTTTTTTAGATGCCTACATGATTGTCATCTTTTTGTTCACGGTTAGGTTTTGTATTGGTTGCACACTTGCATTATATATCATATTGACTCTTGACTGCGCTTGTGGTCCGTCCGGCTGATTCATTGGACTCATTCCATTTGGGCGTAAATTTTGGAATTGGAGATTAATCAGTCGCTGCCATATTTAAGTGGGGTCCTTCTTAAGATATTTTAATGACACTTTTTAATGATCCTACTTTGCTGATTTCATCATATTATTATTATCTATATCTATACTCCCATAAAAAGAACGTAAGAAATTGACTCTCTTTGTTATTCCCAGTCTACTTCTGAAATGGAGAAAAAGTATTACCCTACTCCCATAGATCGAACCGATGACTATTCAATTTTTCTGCCTTATCACTTCAAACACCTTTTTCGTCGAGCGCACCGCCGCCTCTCCCAGTCCAATTATTTTTCACCTTTTCCTCTCATTGTGATCAAATTATAGAAAAAAAAATTGCTTTTCAGTTTTTATTTTTGTTCTTTGCGATTCAAAATGGTTTTTCTTTTTGATCCATAACCTCGGATGAAGAAACTACAACACTTCGCTTTTACTCCAGCGTGCTTGACCGCTATGCTTCGGTCTTGCTCCTTCTTAATATGGAGAGTTCGTGATGTTTCACTCAATTTTATAATTTTTCTATTTGTACTGTATATTACTAAAATAAATATTCTTTGTTTCTAATTTAGTTTGAAAGACCCGTCAATGGGGAGTTTCTTGCTAATTTAAATAAAGAAGATACTGAATTTTTGTAATAGGGTTGTATTATTCACCTATCCATCATATTTGGTAATAATCAAGCATTTCTATAACGTTTATACATTTTTTTTTCTGGTTTTGTTATAATGTTAAAAAAAAATTTATATAATCTCTAACCATTAGAATCCAAGTTATAATTTTTTATTACAAAATTGTAACGTCCCGTAATTAACTTTCCAAATTGATGTTGTGATCATATGGTCATAATCATATTTTTTATATTTCCTCTCCAAAATGTTTAATTCGTTTGGCTCACAAATTATCATGGAAAATCTAATAGTTATACATCAATTCTTGATTTGATTATGGTTAGCTTTCTTTTACCTTAATTAAAAATGATAAGACACTTTTCCCCAAATAATGTATATTTACATTTTGGCTAATTTTGCAATGGATTAAATGAAATATGGGCCGTTTATTTTTTTACAATTGGATGGTCACGATATATCTTTTATATGCAATTAAAAGAAGATGTTTGATAAGAACCGCTCGATTCAAAATAAAAGGATGCTTAGCCGATTCATAGAACAACAACTCTTAAATTTTACCATGATATATTTGTGATACAACATACAAGACAAAGTCCTAGGAAAGAAAATTATATTCAAAATTGAGAAGATACCGAACAGAAATTCACTAGTTACATTATAGTTCGCTAAATAAGGTCGGGTTTAAGACAACAACCATTTTACTTAGGACAGTAAAATCTCTAAATTATATGAAAGAAAAACTGAAAAAATCATATTATAAATGGAAATATTTTGTCCCAAGTAATATCTTATTATTCTTAGGCCTGACCGCTAAATAATTGGACTTTCGTTGGGGAGTCCCTTTTCTCAAGTTGTAACGCAAAGACCTGTTTAAATTGAGCATTGACATAAATGTTGTAATATGTAAATATTAAATTAAAACTTTACCATTTTTTATGTATATATTATTAAGATAATATAGAATACATCTAACGGTTTAGATTTTTCAATTTATGCATAAATAAAAAAATAGTCACCATGAGTACTAGTGCCCATGGTTATTGGATCCCTTCTCATATATATATATATGTATCATGTATTGATGTGTTGTTGTTTAATTAACATGCAAATCACAAAACAGCAATAATAATAATTCAATAAAATAAGAACAGCGACCCATCAGAATCCGGTACGTGCCGCACCTTATTTCGTGCAAGAATGAATGAATAATTAAGCCGCTAACCTTCTGCTGCCCAGTTTACATCAGTACGTGTCGATCGATAGAGAGCAGCATGCATGTATATTAGTACTTTTTTACTGCCTCAGACAGATTCCTGTTGAAACGGATGTAGTGACTAATGTAACTATGTAAGTAGATTTGATATCCTCTGTAGCGCTGCATGTGAACCGTTAGATCATCTCTAGATCTGTGCTAGCACGAATCTCGAGATGATCCAACGGTCTATCTGCGCTACACAATGTAGCGCTACAGAGGATAAGCACTCAACAAGTAACATCTGCACGGCATTTTTCATATTTAAGCCTTTTGATAATAATTCAACGATCATAAGCCCATGTGTATGGAATTTTCAATTTTAAGCCCCAACCTCATAATTTGCTGTGGCAAGAGATTTATAGCATTTGTGTAGCGGTAAACAACTAAAATAAGCTGAAACTCTAAGTTATGTCACAAACAGTTAAACAATTCTATACAGAATTAATACATTCATTTCTTAAATACTGAACTAGGATATCTTAATCTGCCAATATACTGAAATCTTTTTCTCCTTTTGCAAATTAAAAAAAATTACGTATGAGCGACTGGTTAAACACCAAGAGAACTGAAATCTACAAAGACGCGTTAAAGGCAACCGAATCTATTGAAGGACCCCCTGAAGGCTTTGTCAAACCAACAGAGGTCAACCAAAAGGCCACTGCAGCCCTGATTAAACAGAACAACACAATTATTCAACTGCTGGTCAAGATAAGCGAAAACCTCGACGACTGTTTGGAGACAGTCAAAGATATTAAGAAGGTCGTAGCTGAGAAATCAGCTGGGACGTCTTCTGATATCTCCGTAAAAACCATTGAAGATCTGGAGAAGAATCTCCAAAAACTCAATCTCGGAGAACCAATTCGAAAGCCAAAACCAAAGCCTGCACCTTTCTACGTCTTTAAGGATCCACAAAAGATCTTTGAAGAAGAAAAGCAAAAAGCATCAAAATGAGCAGAACTCAAACCCGAACAGAGATGGCGGCTCGACCATCTATAAGCAACCGAGACCAACAGAATCAAAACCGTGAACAAACCCCCACAGTAGAAGATCAAATAAGAGGCTACAGACTTGGACAGCGAGCGCGACACTCATTAAGCCGTGTGATGCCCAGGAGACAACGAGGGTATCAAAGAACACTCGAGTCTCAAATGAACCCAGATGCAGAGCTCAACCTGTCACAATTCAGAAGAGCACAAAATGTTCCTGCTGAAGTACTTTACCAAGCAGGAAGTCTTTTCCAAACCCAGCATCAGGTTTATCAGCACTATTCAGACCAGAGAATTTCAGTTGTAGACAACCAGCAACTGGGATTACCATTCATTACACAACAAGGATTTGAGAGACTGCAAAGAGAAGGCCTACAACACCTCCACATGGGCCTGATCATGATCCGTCTCTTTACTCTCCACAGAGTAGCTGCAGGGGTCAATGCCCTTGTAGTCATCCAAGACACGAGATGGTCTGATGATAGATCCATAATTGGTACTATGGAAATGGATCTAACTCATGGGTCTCAATTGGCCTATATTGCCCCAAATATGATGCTATCCATAAGGGATTTCTATAATCATATCCAACTGGTGATTCAAACTCATGGATATGACACATGGCGAGCTGGCGAAAGCAACTTACTGCTAACGAGATCACTCATTGGGAGGCTTTCAAACACTAACTTCACGGGATTTAGATACAACATCAACAATGTATCTGATTATCTCACAAGTCATGGAGTTCAAGCTATCCCAGGACAAAGGCATACCACTGCAGAATTAAGAGGAAGGCAGTGGGTACTCCGACCAATGCAGCAGCCTGAAACTCAACATCCTCAAAGAGCAGTGACACAAATGCGAACCGATGGTTCATTACTGCTCAGATTTACAAACTATAGTGCAACGTCGCCACCTCAAGAACAATCAAGGGGTGAATTTGATGAAGAACAATTAGAAGAAGAAATCATAGCAATGGTCCTTTGCTATGATGCAGAAGAAGAATCTGACAATGAGGATGAAACAGAAGATGACATTTTCTGGGGAGCCCTATCTGTCACCGCGCAGCTGATAGAAGGTCCAAAAGATGACCGTCCTATCTGGGATAGTTATAATGAAGCAGAAGCTGAAATGGATTTTATCAATCCATTTTCTGTGGAAGGTGGTGGGAAAGAACAAAAACAAACCGAAACTGTTTTCATGATGCATGATCAAGAAGAGGAAGAAACAGAATACCCAAAACTGAAACAATTTTTACAAGAAAGAGCTTTTTCTAGTGCAACATCTGGTGTTTATCATCCATCCCCAGAGCCTCTTATGGGACAAGTGTCCTATACACCAGCTAGGCTCGAAGCTAAACATGGCGAAGCCTCAACCTCTCAGCAACCCGTATTAAGTTGGCAAAGACCCAAGAACTTGAGTTTACCAGGAGGAGTTGGTCATCACCATAATGAAATGTGGAATTTACCAGCAGCAATGCAACAACAAGGCGCTTTACTGGTATTACCCGAAGATATTGGTCTCTATAATGATACCATATCAAGATGGGAATCAATCACTCTAAATCTCTTGAGTGAAAGAACCTTTGATGACAACAAGGCCAAGATGATGTTCATTGAGAACCTCCTTGGTGAAACTGAAAAGAAGATTTGGATCCAATGGCGAATGGCGTTCAAAGAACAATACGCTATACTTACAAACATTGCCGATGATCCCCAAAATGTTATATCACAAATCCGAAGAGTAATGCTATTGGAGGATCCCTACCAAGGAACAACAGATGAACAAGATCGTGCATATCATGATCTTGAAAGATTGAGCTGTAACAATGTGAGAGATCTCTTCTCTTACATGAATGATTACAAAGTTCTAGCAGCAAAATCTGGGAGGATGTATGTAAATGAAGAACTCTCAGCCAAGTTTTTCAGAAAAATGCCCTCCCTTATTGGCAATGAACTTGAAGAGGCATTCCAGAGAAAATTTCCTGGTAATACAATTGGTGTCATGCCTAGAATACACTTCTCTTACCAGTATTTGGCAGAGATGTGTAAGAAGGCGGCAATGCAACGCAGCCTTAAAGACCTAACTATATGCAGCCGTATACCAATACCAGGAGAATACCATAACAGCCGAAAGAAGTATGGTCTTAGAAAAGCCAAGACCTACAAAGGAAAGCCACATGACTCACATGTGCGAGTGTTCAAGCGAAAACATGCTGACCGAGTCCGCAAATGCAAGTGTTTTATATGCGGAGAAGAAGGTCATTTTGCACGAGAATGCAAGAGGAATAGAGGAAATATCGCAAGAGCAGCGGTGTTGGATAATCTGGACCTACCAGATGACATAGATGTAGTGTCAGTTGATCTAAATGAACCCGACAGTGATGCCATATGCAGCCTCTCAGAAGGAGAAGCTGGCAACACGGAGGCCCATGTGCGAGCTGCAATTGAAGAAATTCCTTGGGAAGGCGCTATGATGCTGCAAATTGAGTATTACGGATGGAGAAGTAAAGTTCAGCTTCCTGAGAAGCAAGAACAGTGCCAACACCAATTCAGCACTGAAGTCCGAATCGATGGTAACTGTAGTTTTTGCAAAATTGAAACAAACAAAAACTACAGGATAGGCTGTGAAGATTGCAAACTTCTAGCCTGTGCCATGTGCTCACCATTCTATCTGGGAAAAGAAATACAACCAAAGACTCAACTTGAGCCCAGACAATACTCCAATAAAGATACTCTTATAAAAGAACTCATAAAATATGTTGAGTTCTTAGAAGCTGAAAATGAACGATTGCGAAAACTTCTACAAGAAACCCAGATACAAACTCCCGAAGAAGAGTTGGCAAAACCAGAACCTCTACAAGAAAACCAGATAAAAATCCTTGAAGAAGAATTGGCAGAAGAATTCAGAGAACTGGCAATCTCTGATAAAGGAAAGGAGAAAGTAACCAATCCAGAAGAACCAATAATGGAGGAAGATGATGAAGATGGTGAAGCTGCACTTGTAGTCTTCATTGACTATGCAGCATACAAAGCAGAGGTTCTAACACAAGTTCAACAGCCTAGACAGCACAAAAAGATTGATAATAGGCTGTATAACCTGATAGTATCCATTGAAATTCCTGGAGTCAAGAGATTTGATATCCGAGCAATCCTCGATACTGGTGCATCAACTTGCTGCATCTGTCAAACTGCCATCCCAAATGAGGCACAAGAGAAAACATTATACCCAGTCCAAATCACAGGAGTAAATTCACGACAAGTTGTCAATACAAAACTTAAGCAAGGACAACTCGTGATCGGAGAAAACAAGTTCCGTATTCCTTTCACCTATTGTTTTCCAATGGGCATGCGTGAAGGGATACAGATGCTCCTTGGGTGTAATTTCATAAGATCAATGGCAGGAGGATTAAGAATTGAAGGCAAGGTGCTTACATTCTACAAGAATGTAACAGAGATCCATACTACAACAGAAACAATAGCAGTTCCTGCTGCTATACAAGAATTGGATCTAGAAGAGCATGAATACCGACTAATCCAAGAAGCTGTCTTTTACCAAAACCCAATTACCAACAAAAATTTTGAGAAAAGGTTCGGTCCACTAATAGCCCGCCTAAAAGAACAAGGCTATATCGGAAGCAACCCACTTCAGCATTGGGCCAAAAACAAGGTTGTTTGTAAACTGGAGATCATCAACCCAGACCTTACAATTGAAGATAAACCACTCAAACACGTGACTCCGGCTATGAAGGAACAATTTGACCGCCATGTTAAAGCTTTACTTGAAATCGGTGTAATCAGGCCAAGCACAAGCAGACACCGAACAATGGCGTTCATGGTCAATTCCGGGACTTCAATTGATCCAAAAACCGGGAAAGAGATAAAAGGCAAGGAGAGGATGGTTCTCAACTACAGAACCCTCAATGACAACACCTACAAAGACCAATACTCTCTGCCAGGTATCAATACAATTTTGAAAAAGATCAGTAACAGCAAGATCTTTTCGAAATTTGATCTGAAGAGCGGCTTTCATCAAGTCGCTATGGATCCGGCATCTATACCATGGACCGCTTTCATAGTCCCTGGAGGATTATATGAGTGGTTAGTCATGCCATTTGGATTAAAAAATGCACCTGCCATATTCCAAAGAAAAATGGACGACTGCTTCAGAGGAACAGAAGCATTCATAGCAGTCTACATAGATGACATTTTAGTCTTCTCACAAACAGAGGAAGAACACGCAAAGCATTTGGAGGTAATGCTTTCTATTTGTGAGAAGAATGGACTCGTGTTGTCACCCACAAAGTTCAAAATAGCTGTACCTGAGATGGAATTTCTTGGTGCAACTATTAATCGGGGAAAGATTAAACTCCAAGAGCATATAATTAAGAAGATTATCAACTTTGATATGGAGTCTTTGAAAGAAAAGAAAGGGCTTCGCTCCTTTCTTGGTATTCTCAACTATGCAAGGGCGTATATTCCAAAACTGGGTACCAAACTTGGCCCTTTGTATTCTAAAACCTCTCCCCATGGTGACAAGAGGCTGAAACCGTCTGATATTAATCTAATTAGACAAATCCAGAATGAGGTTCAAAATCTTCCAGACCTGGAGTTTCCCCCGGAAAATGCCTATATTATCCTCGAAACTGATGGATGTATGGAAGGCTGGGGAGGTGTTTGCAAATGGAAGCCAAAGAAGGCGGATCCTCGCTCAACCGAGAAAGTGTGTGCATACGCAAGTGGCAAATTTCCAGTCATAAAATCAACGATAGATGCAGAAATTCACGCCTGCATGGAAACTTTAACGGCCATGAAAATCCACTATCTAGATAAAAGTGAAATAACGCTTAGGACAGATTGTCAAGCGATTATTAGCTTTTATAATAAAACTGCTAACAATAAACCCTCTCGGGTCAGGTGGATTAAATTTACTGATTTTGTGACAGGAACAGGTGTGCATATCAATTTCGAGCACATTGACGGAAGGCACAACACCCTTGCAGATACACTATCCCGACTGACCACCTACTGCACAACAAGATGTCTCAACCCAGAGCAAACCGCGTTCATTTCCATGTTGGAGCCAGTTCTAGAGGAAATTCAGACTGGAATGCTGAACGACGCCAGCACTATGCTTCTATGCACTCGTATTCAGACAGTATTCCCCTGTACACAACTGCAGACATCCATGATATACACTACGCCAGAGAACGCAATGGCGGATCACTCACAAATGCCGCTATCCACAGAGGCGTCATGCGTGAAGTCAAGGAACTTCAAGCAAGGATGGCCTTTGCACAAATCAATGTACTGAAGACCATGCTTGAACGTGAGTATGAGACTGCACGTCCATACAGAAACGTTGATTGCATGATGGGTGATACCTGTTTACTACTTGAAGAACAAATTCCAAAAATTAAGATAATCGAGAAGGACCTTGACAACTTAATTACGCAATTTGTCAGGTGGTGAACGGTATTGAGGAGCGTGATGGACCCAACTACTGTCCTTCACAACCTTATCTAATAATTAAGTGTGATGAATAATCTGGTGGTGATCTACGGAAAACCACTATTTGCTTTGTGTGGAGTGCGCTCAATTATATGAGCATCTTTTCTTTTTCAAACTTTTGGCCTATCTGTTTTGGCCAGTAGTGTGCTTTTTCGCTCAATTATATGAGCATCTTTTCTTTTTGAAATTTCTGGCCTATCTGTTTTGGCCAGTAGTGTGCTTTTGAGTTAGTGCAATCCACTTTCGGTGAAGTGGTTGTACTATCTCTCTTTTTCTTTAATCAGTGCACCTAACTTTGGATAGTAGGTGAACTGAGTGGGAGACAAAGGATTATGGAAATCCCTTTATTCACATGACGATGGGGCCCAATGAGCACCCGGTGTGATAATTGAGATTCCATTCCTGAGTCTATATAAGTGCGTTTTATCAGAGTTGGAAGACAGCTGAGTTCCAGCAAGTCTTACTTCTCTCTCTTTGTAAGATATCCTCTACTTAATAAGAACTTCCTTTCCTCTTAAACTTCTAGTCTAGTATCTTTTAGCAACGAAGTTTTGGAGTTGAGATCCTAACAACGGGCGTTTTCTTACTGGTATCAGAGCGAGGTTCTCAAAATTCTTAGAAGAGAAGATTATAGGTATGGCAGCTTAAACCACTTTTAAGATATTCTAGTTAGTAGATTAGGAAAGGGTATATTAAAACTGTTAGAATTGTTTGATTGTTTGTCCAAAACAAAGATATTGCTTTATAAGTTGTTTATAATGGTGTTGAACTTAAATTGTGGAGTTCTATATACGAACGTGGTGCTTCATTAGGTGAAGTATAAAATCCGCTATAGTATATCATACTTCAAACAAATTTTGAAAGTAAAGACTGTGTAAATAAGAACAATTTGTACAAACTAGAACAAAATACCAAATTAGGTTATAAATCAGACTAAAACAAAAGACCAGAATAGGCCATAGATAGGCGCAGAGGCCTGGGAGCCGTTAAGCCTTGTTGGAACCCGTCTGGGTGAGTTAAAGTCTGCATTTGAAACCTGTTCGGATGAGTTAGAGTTTGTACTAAAAAAAAAAAAAAAAAAAAAAAAAAAAAACCCACAGCTGGACGCTAGCGTCCAGCTTATTTCTCAAAATAAAACCCAACTGAGCTCAGTCTCGTGAGACTGAGTCAGTCAAGTTTTATAATTAAAATTAACGGACATCTGCATGCAGAGGTGGTTGACCTTGACCGGACCAGACCAGACCAGTAAAGAGATAAATATCCCAAAGAGTCTAGGAAGTGACCACTATTTTATCTATCTACCGGTCCACCGTATTTTTTATGAACAGATATAATTTTTCAAACCAGTAAAGAGATAAATATCCCAAAGTCTAGGTAATGACCACTCTTTTATCTATCCACCGGTCCACTGTATTTTTGATGAACAGATATAATTTTTCAGTAAACATTTATATCTTTCCGATCAACATATATCATTTTCTAGTACACAGATACACTACGATTTTCAGTAAACATTTTTACAACTGTGATAAGTACATAGGTGCATGTGAGCAGTGTCGGAGCTTAATTCATTCTAATTGGGTTGTGGCCCCCCTTAAATATTGAAGTTGCCTATATAATGACTAATTATTACCATTTAATCAGTATAAATTACAAAGATTGGCCCCCCTTTAAATATAATTAAAGCTCTTGGCCCTCTCTTAAATTTCATTCAAAGCTACTATATATGGGATAGATGGGTAACTTACTTTATAAGTGGACTCGACGTGTTTTTCTATTCCAGATTCCCAATGATGAAAAAATGATAAAGGGAAAGGAAAAGATGGATGCAAGTGAGTACTAGAACTGTAGAAGAAAGCATGCGCGCACGTGACGTGAGAGCATTCTGGTGTGGTCAGATGGATGCGAAGCTAGCCAGGTGCGTGGCAGTTTGTTATTGGATGCAAATGGCGGCACAAAGTATGGAAAACAGTCTGATTTTTTTTATGAGTTTTATTTTATTTTTGAGAGAGAATGATTTATGATTTATGACGAGCTTGGGAGGGAAAAAGGAACAGGAAAGAAAAGAAAGGAAAGGAAAGGAAAGGAAAGAAAGAGACAGGGGCACGGACATAGATGTGCGGTGGCACGCACTTCACTGCTCATTTCCCTGGATTTCTTGTTGCTGCCCTAAAGGATGCATGATCAATTCCTGCTATCAAATATTCTTTTCACCGGAGCCGTGAATCGGGCGAAAAAATGATATTACATAGATAAATAGATATTGAAAATAAATATACGTTTTTTATAAATATATATTATTAAAAATATTGAACTAAATATATTTTCTATACAATTTATTTTAATTTGGATGCATATCAATTCATATAAAAGAATATAAAAAGTTGCAAGTATTTTGGGTTTTAAATTGTTCTTTAGTACATCATATTATATCTTTAACAAAAAAAAATTAAATTGAGCCATTTGATTAAGATAAAGAAGAGAGAAACAAAATCAATGGTTGAGAGTAATGATGATATGGTATAGCTAAAGAGCTTGGAAGCTTACCCCTCTTTCTAAAGTATGAATTATTTTGGTTAGTACTTATTTTTGCAATTCCTAATAATATAAATGTGCATTGTTAATATTGTATTTTTATTATTTTGAGTTTTGATACAGTGTGTCAACTTTTATATTACAAAAAAGTTAGAATTTTTTGAGCTGTAGATCAAAAGAAAAGAAAGAAAATGAAAGTTTAATATAATAACTTGGATTTAAGTATTTAACACTGATTTCTTACAAATAGATCACACCATTAAAGCCATATTCATTGTTATCTATTTTACTATTTAATTTTAATTGATCATACAACTCAAAATAGTTCATTTGTTTTACCAAATAGGAATTTGGTGTACTGCAATAAGACTCTTTTATTATAGAATGAAAAAAAAAATATTGGAACTTTATTCATCAATTTGGGAACAAAAAGCCAGAAAAACATCAGAAATCTGTACAAAAATTGTGATATAAAATATGTTGGAAGCAAATAACTTCGCTTTGATTCAATAATGCGGTTTAATTATTAACAAATCTTGTAATGTTTTTTCTTCTCAGATAATTTTTTTTAAGGAAAATATTCTCATATGACTCGAATAATAATTAAATAAGACTAGTCCATTGAAATTAATGTACTCTTTCCATAATCTTCTTCTTCTTGTTGCGTTTTTTTTTCCTTTTTGGGTGCAAAAGTTTGCAATAAATAATTCATGCTACTTCCAATTTCTTGCCCCAAACTAAAAAAAGTACTGAATTAATAACATTAATTAGCTGCAACGAAATTACAAATTGCACTAGAATTAATCCTCATCTACTATAATTTTCGAGCTTAATTATAAATCAAATAACCAATGAATCGATCAACGTATAAATTATTTTTTTTTTGTGGGTGTCCCATAAAATTTATGTCCTTGATCGTTCATGGGTACTGGCTGTTGGATATATATACTTGTGACGATAGATAAGGATTCTAAATAAAAATCATACAAGTTAATAATTAAAAACATTCAAACATATATACGCATGGCAGGATAATATATAACAATATATACTGCAATTATATGATGAAAAAAAGAAAATAACGTATATATAATATGAGGAGGGATCAAATGACACAACATTTTTCTGACACAAATGTTACACTAAATCATATAAAATTTATAAAAAATCTTAAAAATGGAAAATCTTTTATAAACATATTCATTTACTTGTAGATCGATTGTGTTTCAAATTTTATTCAATTTTAGTGTCATTTAATACTATACCAAGAATCATTAAATTTAGACCGTTCTAATTACTATATAAACTTGATGGTCGTTGATGGAGTATCAAATGACATTAAAATTGAATGAAATTTGAAACACAATCGATCTACAAGTAAATGAACATGTATGTAAAAGATTTTCTATTTTTAAGATTTTTTATAAATTTATATGATTTAGTGTAACATTTGTGTCAAAATTTTGGGTGTTATTGGATCCCTCCTCATATAATATATACATTGAAATAATAAGATATATGCTCCATTAGCATCCACATGAAATATAATTAACTTTATTGATGAGCTCGATGATCAGCCACCACAAATTGCCAACGAATAAAATTTCCAAAAGAAATACATATATTGCAGTGAGTGAGAAATTTCGACTGAGAAAGCAAAAGCTAAGCAACATCATATGTAGCGCTGCACTGTGTAGCGCAGGATGTGAACAGTTAGATCATATCAAAATTCGATCTAGCACAGATCACGAGATGATCTAACGGTTCACATCCTGCGCTACACAGTGCAGCGCTACAGAGGATATGAAATGAAATCCATTATATTGGCCGTACTTTTCAATTGAGATCCCCAAAACCAGCGGAAAAGAATCCCACTATATATAGCAAAAGGAAATTAAAAAGCAAGCTAGCTAGGATTCCTCAAAAAAAAAAAAAAAAAAAAAAAGCAAGCTAGGGTTTTCGTTTTTATGTGGCTCGAATGGAAACACACAACAGATAGTATATTAGTATTATCACTCAATTAATCAACTATACATTTATCGAATATATTTGACAAATTCGTACAATAGCATTAAGCTTTATACTACAATATAATATTATAATAGGTAAAGCGGGGATGATGTTTTTTTCCTGAACGAACAGTACATCCCCTCTTTTAAGCCGTCTGATCGAAATCCAAAGGCCATCATCTTCTCTGCTGATGTGTGCTGACGTCAACAAATTTTTCTTTTTTTAATTCCTTTCAAAGGTTAGACATACAGATTCACAATAGCTTAGAGTTGGCAAATTTTGACCTGACCCGAAAAACCTGCCCGACCCGCCTGATTCGAAACCCGACCTGACCCGAGTTTCGGAGAAAATCAAACTGACCCGAATCCGATCCGACCCGACCGTGTTTCAGGAAAAGTTAGACTAACCCAAACCCCACTCGACCCGAGAATAGAGGTGCAAAATCTGACTGAACCCGACTCGACCTGAAAATAGAGGTGCAAAATCTGATAGACCCGAAAAATTGCTGGCAGACGTCAACCCGATACTCGACCCACCCGAAAAATGCCAGTAGCTGTCAACCTGATACCCGACCCGAACCCGAACCCGACCCCGAACCCGACCCAACCCGACAATTTGCCACCTGGTACGATAGTTGGTGCGGCAAAGCCGCAACTAACCAAGAAACTAGTTGTTATTTAAAGTAGGGATCGATCCAAACTTTCTTTTGATTTATATTAAAAACATAATTTCAAAATTCATGTTCTTTTGCTTATAGTTATATATATTGACTACAGAATTTAATAGACGGGTTTAATTTCCACTACCACAGAGATGGGCATTAGCAACCCCAACTTAGCAACTGTTTTCAAGAAAACCGTTGGTGAAAAGTGGCAGTGGCATTTTGGAAATTTAATTAAACATATCAGCAACGGTTTATCAGAAGGAACAGTTGGTAAAGACAACCCCAAAATCTGAGAAAGAATCAACAACTGTTCCTTTAAAAAACAGTTGGGAAAGGCATATCATTCCCAACTGTTCCTTAAGAAGAAACAGTTGTTGATTCATGTGCAAGAGTTAACAACGGTTCTCTACATAAAACCGTTGGAAAAGGTGGAGCATTCACAACGGATTATAAAACACAAACCGTTGTTGATTCTTGGTAACATAAAATATTCCTGTGCGAGAATTAACAACGGTTCACTATTAAAAACCGTTGGTAAAGGGATAATCATTACCAACGGTTCTTCAAAGAGAAACCGTTGTTGACATAAAATTCATGTGCAAGAATCAACAACTGTTCTCTATAAGAAACCGTTGCTAACCCGTTATCATTCCCAACTGTTTCTAAAGAACAAACCGTTGTTGATTCTTGGGTAACATAAAGTAATTCCTGTGTAAGAATTAACAACTGTTTTTTGTTGGGAACCGTTGCTGAGTCCTTCTTGTGGCGGGAGAATTTCCCGCCTGTGGCCCATTTAACAACTGTTATTCATTTGGAACCGTTGTTGATTCTCTCCAAGCAACAACAACACTTTTTCCTCACCCAGCAGCTAGCAAATTAATCATAAGGCATATATACCTTCTTTTTTCCCTCCCTCCTTCTCCAGCAGACCAGCAAGCAGTAGCGCCCCCTCCCCCTCCTCCTTTAATTTCAATCTAGCTCAAGAGGAAGTTGATTGGAAGGCATACCACTCTCCCCTCCGACTCCCATTTTCGTTTCGAGATATTGAGGTTAATTCTATTTATCTACTTGATTGAATAATCAGTAGTTATTATATAATTAATTAGCATATAATTGCATGCATGTTAGCATTTTTTATATGTGGGTATTGTCATGCATTAGAACCAAACTACCGGAACTTGAATAACTTTAGGTCGTTACCCGTTCGAGATTAATCCAATAGGGGTTAATCTCGAATAGTCCCCGTTTGGGACTGCTCTTTGAATACCTTGTCTCATTTAGGATTAGTGAACATGCGTTGGGCAATTTGTTGTTCGAGAAAAATTCGGTAGATCATTTCTCCATTTGTTCTCACGGGTACGTGCAATGGCGTACTCGGGGGAGCTAATGGGAAATGCTGCCGAATTTTTCTCGAACAACAAATTGCCCAACGCATGTTCGCTAATGAGACAAGGTATTCAAAGAGTGGGTTAGGATGGTTGGCCAGCCCGGAACCTATTAATTGTAGAACCAGCAGGGACCTAGTACTAATATTGCATGCATAATAAAAATTATATTTAATTATCTCTTACAGATGGATCGTAAGAGTTGGATGTATGGGAGGCGTGATACAAGTGCTTACTTGTTAGGAGTCGAAGAATTCATTAATTGTGCGAAGGAACATATGAGGCATAGGGGTGATGAAACTATTTTATGCCCTTGTTCCGATTGTGAGAACTTGCGGAGATTTAGGGATGTCAGAGAAGTGAGGGGTCATCTGATCCGTCGTGGATTTAAGGAGCGGTACACTCGTTGGGTGTGGCATGGCGAGTGCTCCGAAGAATCGGCAAATGCGGAGTCAAGCAAGGCTTCCAATGTGTCCGAGACCTCTTTAGATCGAGAAAATGATGTACGGGAGGAAATTGGGGTTGAAAATATAGAAAATATAGATAGCACTAATTGTACGGACTATGATCAAGTAGATGAAATGATGCACGACATTCCCGACGATTTTGTGGACATACCAGAATTTTCTGAAATTAATCTGAGCAAAGATGCTAATGTAGAATTATTTCCCAGTTGTACGAAATTTTCAAAATTATCAGCGGTTTTCAAATTATTTAGCCTGAAAGCAAAAAATAATTGGAGCGATAAAAGTTTCACAGATCTGTTAAAACTCTTAGGGGATATGCTCCCAGAAGATAACGAGTTGCCGGATACAACCTACCAAGCGAAAAAAATTTTGTGTCCGTTGAGTTTAACAATTGATAGGATTCCTACATGCCCGAAAGACTGTGTACTATATCGAAAAGAGCATGTCAATCTTGATAAATGTCCAAAGTGTGGGCTTTCAAGGTACAAACCGGGAACTGACCCATCAAAGAAAGGTAAAAAACCTGCGGCGAAAATCTTGTATTATCTGCCAGTAGAACCGAGATTGCAACGTCTTTTTGCAAATCCAAGAGACGCTGAGTTGTTACAGTGGGCTGGCACGTGTAGAAAAGACGATGGAATGCTCAGACATCCCGCCGATTCTTCTGAATGGAGAAAGATTGACATGACATTCCCTGATTTCGGTGGCGAACCTAGAAACTTAAGGTTAGGGCTATGTACCGACGGAATGAATCCTTACGGTAACATGAGCAGCCGGCACAGTACCTGGCCGGTGTTCTTGTGCATTTATAACCTTCCTCCTTGGTTGTGCATGAAAAGGAAGTACCTAATGATGCCACTACTGATATCGGGTCCTAAACAACCGGGTAATGACATAGATGTGTTCCTAGCTCCTCTGATTGAGGAACTGGAGAAGTTATGGAAAGAGGGAATACGAGTGTACGATGCATATAAGAAAGAATGGTGTACCATCCGTGTTATGATCTTCTGCACGGTCAACGATTTTCCCGCGTTAGGTAACTTGTCGGGATGCAGAACAAAAGGATACAAGGCGTGTCCTGTTTGCGGAGAACAAACTTGTTCCATACGACTAAAGCATTGTAAGAAGATTGTGTACATGGGGCATCGTCGATTCCTTCGGGTTGGCCACGCATATCGAGGGAAGAAGAAAGAATTCAATGGCAAGTCTGAGAGGAGAAAAGCTCCGGTCCCGTTAACCGGCAAAGAAGTTTACACAAAAGTGAAGCACATAAGAGTCCAATTTGGGAAGGATGTTGTTGCTCACGATAATCCGGACGACTTATGGAAGAAGAGGTCCATATTTTGGGATCTTCCTTATTGGCTGCACATGGATGTTAGGCATTGTTTGGATTTGATGCACATTGTAAAGAACGTCGCTGAGAGCATAGTGGGCTTGTTGTTGAACACCGCAGGGAAAACAAAGGATGGCATCAACGTTAGAAAGGACATGGTTGAAATGGGCATTCGCCCAGAGCTAGCACCCCAAGAAAAGGGAGAGCGTACCTTCTTACCGGCGGCCTGCTACACTCTATCGAGAAAAGAGAAAATCAGTTTTTTAGAATGCCTGCAATCAATTCGTGTGCCATCCGGTTATGCTTCAAATATTTCCAGAAGGGTGTCCATGAAAGATATGAAACTGATCGGGATGAAATCACATGATTATCATGTCCTGCTGACTCAGCTGCTCCCGGTTGCCATTCGAGGTATCCTCCCCCCGCATGTTAGGAAGTCGATCACCAGGTTCTGTTCCTTCTTCAACAAAGTTAATTCGAAGGTGATCGATCCCGAAGGGCTGGACTTCTTACAGTCCGATGTCGTGACGACCCTGTGTGAACTGGAAATGTATCTTCCACCCTCATTTTTTGATATCATGGTGCATTTAACAGTCCATCTCGTTAGAGAAATAAAACTCTGTGGCCCCCCATTCCTGCGACAAATGTACCCTTTTGAGAGAGCCATGGGTCAGTTGAAAGGGCTGGTCCGTAGTCGATCGAGGCCCGAAGGAAGTATGGTTGAAGGGTATGATGCTGAAGAGATCATCGGTTTCTATACCGATTACGTGGCCGACATTGACCCGATCGGCCTTCCCAAGCCTCGGCACGAGGGGAGACTCCAAGGTGTAGGTACTATTGGGTACAAACTGGTGAGGCCGGATCACGATTTGATCCGGACTGCACATCTCAAAATTCTTCAGCACCTTGCTGATGTAAGTCCGTACGTCGTCCGGCACCTGACAGAGCTACGTGAGAAAAATCCTTCGAGAAGTGAAAGTTGGGTCACCAATGAGCATAATCGAACATTCATAAGATGGTTCGAAGACAGTGTACATTCCAGACCATCCGATGAAGACGTAAGTGAGACTGTCAGGTGGTTAGCATTCGGACCCGGGTCAACAGTGCACACCTACCAAGGTTTCGACTTGAATGGCTTCACTTGGTACACTCGGACCCAAGACAGCAAGAGCACCGTGCAAAACAGTGGTGTGACGTTAGTAGCTCTAGCGGCTTCTGGAGATATGCCCCAGCCATTTTACGGTTGGATTGAAGAAATATGGGAAGTAGATTACGTTAAATTTAAGATTCCCCTATTTTACTGTAAGTGGATCGATAACGGACGCGGAGTCCAACGGGATGAGGATGGATTTGTCACCGTTGATTTCAGTCGGTTGGGATACCATGACGATCCTTTCATACTGGCTAAGCAAGCAAAGCAGGTGTTTTATGTTGTTGACCCGGCCGACAAAAAGAGGCATGTTGTTCTTACCGGTAAACGGCACATTGTAGGGATCGGAGACGTTGTCGATGAGGACGACTACGATAAGTTTGACGAAACCGGACCATTTTGTAATGGTACCGCCATCCAGCCAGTTGATGATGCGCCAGAGACAATCTACATCCGTACAGACCATGACGAAGGAACGTGGCTGAAGAGACGAAAAAGGAAGAAATCGAAGGGATCAAAGAAAAGAAAGAAAACCGCATAGAAGGTAAATGATACATTTTTTTAATTAATTAAATAGAATAATTACTTAAAGTAATTAGGTATACTTGAAATTAATTAGATATATAGATATATTAACTAAATTAATTCATTAATGCAGGTGCATGTTCAGCGAATGTATCGGATAGATGACAAGCTTGGGATCTTGCGCCTGTTGAGTTCTAATATTTCTTTTGTTTTGTTTGTGTGTGTTGCTATTTGTAATTAATGTACTTTTAGATAATTTGCTATTTGTAATTAATTAGATATTTCAAAATATTTATTATAAGCAACAAAATAATTTGCTCGTACTAAGATCATGTTTAGTGAACAACAGTTGTTGATAGAGGTATCAACAACGGTTACTGACTGAGGACCGTTGTTGATGACAACAAAATAACTTTTTAAACTAAAATCTGCGAAAGAATCAACAACGGTTATTTATTAAAAAACCGTTGTGGATGGAAAAATTAACAACGGTTATTTATTAAAAAACCGTTGTGGATGGCAAAATTAACAACGGTTATTTATTAAAAAACCGTTGTGGATGGCAAAATTAACAACGGTTATTTATTAAAAAAACCGTTGTTGATTGTTTCATAGCGGGATTTCCTGAGACCCAAATAATGAATGAATTCCTGTTTCAGCCTAGCTGATAGAGGTAGTATACCAGAACACACATAACAACTAAGTGCCTTGCATGAGCAAATTGTCGTCCATTTCAGCCAACTCAGCTGCTTTAGCCGGCAGGACCAGCTGCAACACCTCAGAAGAAAAGGCAATCTGATAAGTGCCTTGCATGAGCAATCTGCTTTAACCGGCAGGACCACACCTGCAGCACCTCAGAAGAACCAGAAGGTTCACAACTCAATGCCACACCCGCAGGCAAAACCTCGCAGAAGGGTTGATCCTACCAACTCAAGCTGTAGAGATAGCAGAAATGCCTCCAAATCTGCAAAGCATGGTCATAACTCATCATTTTTGGGTACTGTTAGTTAGTTACCAAGCAGGGCACTTGAGTTGGGTCTCCATCTGACGCAAACCGTCAGAGAATGGACTCAGACGGTGCACCAGCTCCTGGCATTTTTCCATCCTTGTTTTATTCCCTAATTACTGTTGCACTTATTAATTTGCTGCTAACTGGAGCTGCGCGCACGCCGGTCATGAGACATGGGTTAGGTAAAAATGGTCTTGCCATTTTTTACACACCTGTAGGACCCCTGTGGCTCCAGTAAAAATGGTCTTGCCATTTTTTACACACCTTGCAACTCTTCTCTTCCTGCCGGCTAAAGCAGCTGAGTTGGCTGAAATGGACGACAATTTGATCATGCAAGACACTTAAGATTTTTATTTGTATTGTGTCACCATAATTTACCTCTATCAGATAGGCTGAAACATAATTTCATTCATTATTTGGGTCTCAGAAAATCCCACAATAAAATAATCAACAACGGTTATCAATCAGGAACCGTTGTTGATAACAAGAAGGTAATTTTTTAAATTAAAAGCTGAAAGGAATCAGCAACAGTTTCCAACTGAGAAACCGCTGTTGATTACAAAAAGTAATTTTTCAGATTTAAAAGCTGGACAGAATCAACAACGGTTCCTACATGAACCACCGTTGTTGATTAGATTAAAAGTACTCTTGGCAACCGCATTAACTGGGTCTCGAGATTGGTGCCAGTGCGCATCTGAAGTCTCTGGAAACCCCGCGATTCATATTTTATTAAGGCGCGAAACAATCAACAACGGTTTTTAATTACAGCACCGTTGTTGATTGCCGTCATCAACAACGGTTACTCAAGAAAAACAGTTGTTGATGACAACAAAATAATTTTGTTAAATTAAAACTTTGAATAAATCAACAACGGTTTTTTATATCGAAAACCGTTGTTGATTGATTTCATTAACAATGGTTATTAACAAAGAAACCGTTGTTAGTGACAAGGAAAAATTATATTTTTTATTGAAAACTGGAAAGAATCAACAACGGTTATTTAATGAAGAAACAGTTGTTGATTGTTGTCATCAACAACGGTTTTCAAATTAGGAACCGTTGTTAATGACAAGCAAAATTATTTTTTAGAATTTTGAGATGGAAAGTATCAACAACGGGTATTTATGTATAGAACCGTTGTTGATGGTTATCATCAACAACGGTTATTTAGTAAAAACCGTTGTTGAGTGTGACAACAACGGTTTCTCTTAAATAACCGTTGTTGATGCTTTCACAGTTTTTAATCGTTTGTACTCCTCTCTTTCATTTCAAATTTCACTGTAAAATTCTCTAAGTCCCAGAACCTCTCTAAAACCCTCTCTCGCGCTTGTTCAGGCGATCAAGCCCTCGCTGCCACCGCCGCTGCTGCTGCTGCCGCCGTGCCGCCGCCGCCGCTGCTGCTGCCGTGCCGCCGCTGCCTCTCCTCTCCCTCCTCTCTGTAAGCTCCTCTCCTCTCTCCTCTCCCTGCCTCTCCTCTCTGTCTCCGACCTCCTCTGCCTTGCCTCTCCTCTCCTCTCCCTGCCGCCTCTCCTCTCCCTGCCCTGCCTCTCCTCTCCTCCTTCTCTGCCGCCGCCCCCTCTCCCTGCCTTGCCTCGCCTCTCCTCTCCTCTCCTCTCCCTGCCTTGCCTCTCCTCTCCTCCCTCTCTGCCTCTCCTCTGCTCCGCAGCCATGGACCCTGAAAACCCCGAAACCACCGAACAACCCGAAGAACAACCCGAACAACAACCCGAACAACAATCCGAACCCGAACAAGAACCCCGGAGGCGACGAGGGCCAACCACCGGGGAGACTTACCGCAAGAAGGTAAAAGACCCCGAAAGGAAGATAGAGTTCGGGACAGATGGCAACACCACAGGGGCCGCCACGGGGTCGTTCGCGAATTATGTGGGCCAAACCGCGAGAGATCATGTGCCCATCAATTTCTCGGACTGGAAGAAGGTCCCGTTGGATTACAAGACGAATTGCTGGAACAAAATAAAGGTGTTTTCTTGAACTTTAATCTCAGATTATATTATTAATTGAATACCTTCATTTGATTTTGTATAATTAATAGAAATTGCAAAATTTAATCTCGAACTTTATTCAAAATAGAAATTGCATAATTGATTGTACAATTAACCGAATTCGTTGATTAACTGAATAATTACTTTATATGTCCTGCAGGATTTCTGGCATCTCCCGGACGACAGGGAGAAGAGGAAGGTCTTGATAAAGGTGGGAGTCCGTTGGAAGGAGTTCAAATCGCACTTGAACCGAACCTACATTCTTCAGGAGAGTGAGGAGGACCCTTGCGCAAAGCATAACATCCCGCAACATGTGTGGGAAGAGTTTGTCAGGAACTGCAACACTGACGAGTTTAAGGTTCATTAATTAAATCACTGTTATTTAAAAATCTGCACTACTAATTACTTAATTTGTACTGACGCCGCTGTTTCATAAATTGACAGAAAAAGAGTGCGCAAGGGCGAGAGGCGTCCAAGAAGAACGTGTACCCTCACAGGCTCGGCTCGGGCGGTTACGCGAGTGCAAGGAGGAAGAAGTGGACTCGCAATGTCGTAATTGCACCGACGGAACCATCGGGCACTCCTATCAGTGCCGATTTGGACGAACGGAGCCGCGACTGGATGTTGGCAAGGTCGAAGAGCATCGTCGATGGAGTTGCCGTTATCGACGATCCGGCTATTCGGGAGGTCCAGAAGAGAGTGGTATATATTCTTAACTTAACATTTTAAATTAACTGCACATGCTTTCATCATTTTAAATTAACTGCACATTTTAAATTAACCGTTATTTATTGAAGAAACAATTGTTGATTGTTGTCATCAACAACGGTTTTAACTGAGGAACCGTTGTTAATGACAAGCAAAATTATTTTTTAGAATTTTGAGATGGAAAGTATCAACAACGGTTATTTATGTATAGAACCGTTGTTGATGGTTATCATCAACAACGGTTATTTTAGTAAAAACCGTTGTTGAGTGTGACAACAACGGTTTCTCTTAAATAACCGTTGTTGATGCTTTCACAGTTTTTAATCAATTGATTTTAAACTGAACATATATCATGTACGTTAATTTTACTCAATTGATCACTGCAGGAAGGAAAAATAAGAGAAGCGAGTGAGGGATCATTCGTCCCCGACGGCGCAAATGATGTCCTCACTGCCGCTCTAGGGACGCCGGAACATCCCGGGAGAACGCGGGCCCACAGCTCCGAGTACACACGCCGGAAAGACGTCTTCGGGAAGCAAAAGAGGAGACGGGGCGCGACTTCTCACTCCGGTTGCTACTCCCAATCGGAGGTTGACGGGATGAGAGAGGAGTTCGAAGAGAAGCTGAGGAAGCAACGGGAGGAGATGACGGCGGAAATGACGAAGGAGATGAACGCAAGGATCCAGGACCTAATGGCCTCCGTCTGCGTCCCGGGTAACTTCCAACAGGTACTGCTCGGAGGTGAGCTCCAGCAGGCAGGTACCTCTTCGTCTGCGGCGCCGGCACCGCAGGGACCGCCCGCCCCCGAGAACAAGGTAATTTACCTTTCTACTTGTTGAAATAAGTGTCAGACACAATTTCGGTCCGAAGTGATGCACGAACGTAGGAGACGACAATCGACGAACAAGAACGAAATGAAATATTTCGGACCGAAATTTTGTCTGTCGAAACAGAAGACAGATTTCGGACCGAAATATTTTATTTCAGTCCGAAATATGGGTAGACGTTTTTTTTCTGTTTTATTTGTAGTCCAACACTACTCGACGAATTAAAAAATGTGGTTGAGTTAATTCAAAGCTTCTAACAATAATATTTACATTCCAGAGGTCACGCAATTGCAAACTCTATGTTGAGGCGGCGGATACTCAGATCGAGGTGGCGACCGGAAGGATGTTTCTACCCGTTCCGGGCGCCACATGCCACGGTCAACCGATCCCGCCCGATCAAAGAAAGGTGCAGATAGATTTTTGCGTCGAGGCGAATCGGTCACACAAACTCCCGACTCCGGTGGCGGATCTTGTGGAAATCCATGAAGCAGTCGGGAGTTTTGTTCTGTGGCCGGTGCACTTGATAGAGACCGAGTCGACCGGTCAGGTATATATTTTTTAAAAAAATAAAAAACTATTTATATACCAATTCGGTCCTGATTGCATAGGTTTCATTAATCGTAGGCCCGGAGAGCATCGGCACGTAGCCCGAGTACACCGCCCCCGAGGTCGTCACAAGCTGCGAGTCGGGTGCCACTACTTGAGGATTCTCAGGTGCACCGACTTCAGGAGCATGGCCTCGCGCTCTACCAGTTGCTGATGAGCCAACCGTCAGAGGTCGACACTTTCGAGGTCGACTACGGTGTGGAGGATCTAGGGATCGGGGGTACAACGGTGCTCACCACCACCGCGATCACCGACATGCTAAAGAATGATTGGCTCGAAGTAACAATACTTCAAATGTTTAGCATGTAAGATCGATTATTTGACTTTGATATTTCTTTCATGAAATATTAATCTGTAGTTAGCGTAAAAAAATATGATAATTGGTTTTCCAATGTAGTGCAAGCGCACGTCGGTGCAAGATGTTGTTGTTCGGCCGCTTCCGTTTTCTGGACCCCTACCGATGTGCGGCCGACAACATTGCGAGAGAGGGTGCTACTTACCTCACCGACTTCATTGAGCCGATGGAGCTCGACTCGATCGTCTTCCTCCCGTATCACGAAGGGTTCGAAATTACTCAACTCTACTTTAACAAAAAAAATATATAAATTCTTACCTTTCGTTCTCGTTGGTTTGGATGGCAAATAAACTGAAATAATTAATATTGTAGGTCTCACTGGCGGCTTCTCATCATGCATCTAGCCGAGTCTCGGTGCTACATCATGGATTCCTTGTGTCCCACCGAGGTGCCGAAGTTAACGATTATGGGCTATTTGAATACGTAAGCTTAATAATCAACTAAATTCCGTTCTCCTTTTATTAAAAAACAAAATATGAATCATCGCACTAATTTATATTAATTGTAGGGCCTTCCGAAATTATTGGACCAAAAGAGGAGTGATCAAGAAGAACGGAGGCAAGCTCACGTATAAGTTGATCAAGGTATATACGTATACACGTAACTTATATATACAATTAGGCTTGTAAATATTCAAAAAAAGAAAAAAAGAAAAACGTACGAAATCCATATTGATTCTTGATCTATTTTCATTATTGTAGGGCCCAAGGCAACCGGGCGGCTCCGAGTGCGGATATTACGTCATGCGGACGATGCATGACCTAATAAATACGTGCTATGAGGAGAAGTTACCTTCGGTATATATACCTATTTCGTTTATCAAGTATATATGTTTTATTTCATATTATATATCAAACTAATTCAAATATATGCAACATCTTAAATTTACAGGCTATTGCATCCGAAAGGTACGAACGACATCAACTCGACGAGGTAATAGAATTTTGTTGCGAATTTTTGCGTTACGAATTGTGATCTCGATCGGATTTTTGTAGTAGATATTATTAGGAGGTTTCGAATTGTAAAATAGGTACAATTAATTGATTTTGTATGTATATAGATTGGTTAATTAATTTAGATGTGTTAATTATGTGATTTATATTAATTTAGATTGGTTAATTTCTGAATGAAATAGAAAACAGAATATATGTGAATGTGTATGGTTCTCTGAATGAAACAGAAACAACATGCCCAGTTCGACAAAACTTAACAACGGTTATTTAATTGTTTAAAAAAACCGTTGGTAATAACGCTGTGTAATAAAACATGTAAATAATCAACAACGGTTCCACAACAACGAACCGTTGGGAATTACGACAATCAACAACGGTTTAATAAAAAACCGTTGTCAAATGATGAAATCAACAACGGTTCCTACCAAAAAACCGTTGTTGATTCATATAATTGCCAACAATTGACTATAAAAACCGTTGTTGATTAAAGTCGTTTCCAACGGTTATTTACTAAGGAACCGTTGTTGATTGGCATCACCGACAACGGTTTCTTATTGTAAACCGTTGTTGATTGACAACACCAACAACTGTTCCTTATTGTAAACCGTTGGAAAATATATTTTATTTAAATAATTTAGATCATTGATGACGTCATTTTCCAACGGTTTCTCCAAAATAACCGTTGTTGATTCGTCTCATTGCCAACGGTTCTTGGAGAGAACAGTTGTGGATTAGCTTCTTTGCCAACGGTTATTTCTTATAAACTGTTGTGAATTACGGTCATCAACAACGGTTCCTTCTTATGAACCGTTGGCAAAGATATATTATTTAAATATTTCAGATCACAGATAATGTCATTTGCCAACGGTTTTTTATTAATAACCGTTGTTGATTGCGTAGGAACAGCAACTGTTATTCTCTTTTAACCGTTGATGATTGACGGCATCAACAGCGGTTCTTTAGTAAGCATTAGCAACCCTCGTATTCCCAACCCTCGCTGAACCGTTGGGAATTGTCATAAATAACCGCCGTTGATGATTTTTTCTGTGGTAGTGTTCCATATTATGAGTAGTGGACGAAATTGATGTACAAACAAGCAATATTTTATTAATATTTTAGAGTCATTTTGAAAAATCCAAAAAAACTTAAGAAGCTTCAAAAATGAAATTTTTTTTGTATGCCAAGTATATTATATAATTGAATTAGATGAGAACCATAAATCAAAATTTTAGACATGACAACATATAATTTGAGCCATTAGTTTTTCACTCCATAATACTAACGTTTGCACAATAGGTCTACTCTATATACTTGTATTTGTTTAAATTCATTTAACTTTGTTGCAGATCTGATATATATCTTGTATACAAAACATACATAGGATAAAGAATTATTGCTTGCATTGCTAGATAATATATATACCTGACATCATCAGTGATTCAGTAGAGATTCATGTCAAAATTAAAATTGGATCATGGCTTCTCTTATATATAATAAATTCCAAACCCTAATTAGTCTTCTATCGTTGCCAATGGCATTGCCCCACCTGCAGGCCTCCTACTGCTCCATCCCTTTCTTCTTCAACCATATTTTTTGATGCATAGAGAGGAAATTAAGAGGCATGATTTAAGTGATTTTTTTTTAAAAAACTCTGTTGACACTTGAGAACTGAGAGAAGGTAATTAAAGAGAAACAACTTTTATGAAAGATGTCAGTTTCATAGAAAAAGTACCAAATACTGATTATTGCATATATATAAAGTTGTTTGATATATATTACATAAGCATATCATGCATATTATTATCATCTAAAAATTAATATGTGCGTAATTGAAACGCTAGCTAGGTTGTTTCTAACTAAATAGTTAATTACTTGATCAAAACAAATTAATTAGTCCTCATGTTAGCTATCTAATTAATATATATAGTTAGAGTTGTTAATTAAGCATATATATATGATCGATTCTGAGTTTAATTAAACCAACATATATATGAGTTAATTAAGTAATTAAATCAGGCTAGCTAGAGGAATATACTGAATCATTGAAACTTGAAAGCCATAAAATATCTGGTGGTGATCATGAACAGAAACTACTCTAGCTAGGAGAAGTTTATTGGTTAATTAGTCCGCTAACCTTAACTAAATTCTGTGCCAACTAAACTCCATACCTAAAGCTTAAAGAAATTAATTGAGCAACATATATAAAGCAACAAATATACAATGAGATGCAGACACAGAATCTTGATTAGGAGAGGTCAAATCCAAATCAGAACACAATAATTAAGTGAGAGACAGGAATCGGAATCTAATTAATGGCGCACATCTACAGTCTACACTGCCCATTTTTATTCTTTTGTAGTTAAAATCCAGACAAAAGAAACCCTGTATACGTGCTGGGGCCTAAGTCTTCATTTGTGCTTATCACAACTGCTTAAATTTTAACAAGTTTATTTAATTATATATGTGCATTTTTTTTTTATATAACATTGTTGTTTTTCAACTTAAATGGTTTATTATGCATGCATGTTAGCGTACTTACTTAAGTTGAATTAATAATAAAAAGGCATTATATATATATAACATGCATATATATAATAACTCACTTAGTTGTATATATATGTAAAACCCATGTTGATCACCGTATGTAAATGAAATTAATATATATAATGCCATAACATCTTTAATTACTTCATTAATCCAAAAAAAATATGTATACAAATAATTAGTGCGAGACTCATAATAAAAATCAGGGTAGTGGAGAGTGGAGACGATGTATATATTATGTCTGCTGCAGGGAACCCTAATTATGTCATGCCTTTAGGAGGAGAAATGATTGGTTACTATATAAAATATATGAGTTGTACCTAAAGGACGGCAATATAAAATTGCTCATGCTTCCCTTTCTTTCTTTCCTTGCAACTAGAATTTACTCTTGCATATGTAGTTATATATACCTGTCATCTATGTAAGGACATATATATATAGATGACCAGGAAATATATATGAATTTCCCGGCACTGGTCCTCAACACACAGACACTTGTATCATTATGTAAAGGGAGAAAAAAATATTACTGGTACAATGAGGCTGGACAAAATGATGTCTCCCTCTAGTAGATGAAGTCACCAATTAATTAATTATAACACCGTACAAACATTAATTATTAATTAGTCGATTCAACTGAGAAAATAACAATATATATATATATATATATATATATATATATATATATATATATATATATATATATATATATATATATATATATATATATATATATATATATATATATATATATATATATATATATATATATATATATATATATATATATATATATTTCAGCACAATTGACCAAAATGAATGAATAAATTAATAACAAGTACTACGATGAATGTTACAGAGAATTTCTAATTGTACGTCTTCATTTTTATTAGTTGTTAATTAGTTGTCCACACAGGTACAAATTTTATAACTCATATATCAAATTTTGTAATCTATACCTTAAATTTGTAACAACGTGGACACGTTGACACATTTAATTTGTTGACATATGACCCAATGTTATATATATATATATATATATATATATATATATATATATATATATATACTTGTGAAGTGATAATTCATCGTGTAGGAATTAACTAGCTTGGAAAGACACACACATACCCAATTTTTGCTGAGATATATAAATCATGTATTAAAGTGAAGATTGCCTAATTAACAAGTTCTGTAATTAATATCCATCTATCAAGTGATTAATTTGGGGGTGTCTCAATCCCATTTGCACTCCAAATGGAGAGAAGAAAAAAAAATCATGATTTATATATAGAGAAATTATTACAATCCCCCATTATCTATCCCCCGTATAAATCCCCCATGGAATCTTTAGAAAAGATTCCGTCTCCCAATAACTACCCCCTTAACTATCCCCCATATCTATCCCCCAAAAATATTCTTAATATTTAGTATAACCACTTCCGATTTTTAGTATGACCTGTACAAATATTTAGTATAATCACTTTTTGACGCGTAAGAAAGCGCGTTAAATTGGGAAAATACGTCAGAAAACGTGTCAGAAAACGCGCAAGAAAACACGTTAATTTAAGTATAATCACTCCGTATACTAAGTATAATCACTCTGTATACTAAGTATAATTACTTTTTGACGCTCAAGCGCGTTAAATCGGGAAAACACGTCAGAAAACGTGTGACTCATGGAGTCATGGTTAGTTATGGGGAATAATGATGGGGGATTTTTATGGGGGATATTATTAGGACCCTTATATATATGTATATATAAAAAGGAATTGTCCAACCGAAGCAATCATTATAACTAAGCAAGCAGGGAGTGAACGGAGTAACAACTAAAATTATGAAAAGAGTAGATATTTAAACTTCACTTCACATGCCCGCAAAGTTTGCTTTCCTCAAACTTTCACAAAAACAAATAAAAATATTAGTTGAATATAAATTAAATTAGTTGACTAATCGAGATGCATGGGAACTATATATAACAAATTAATAATGATTAGGTTTTACTGAAATAAATCTATTTGGGTGAGTTGGTCATGAGGCATATATATTGGCATCAAATCCTTGTGAATGCAACCTTTTTTCTTTGGATTGATTTCAGAATATATATTTATGCATATGATAAGTTCAATTTAAAGAATGGCAAAGATTGCTTGATAGTTGATAGTTGATACCTCATCATCATAGAATAATATATACTTCATATATACAGTACTTGGTAATTGCACTAGATCTGCATATGGAATCCTTATCTACTAGCAATATATAGTAGCATTTTTTTTTCTGACCTTATTGCTTGAGAGATCAAGTATCTAAACCAAATTTGATGGGTCCCCATTTATAAGATAATTAAATTAAGGGAGGTGATAATTGTCCCCTTAAAAATCCTCCTTATATATCCATCTCCCAATGCATTTTTAGTTGAAAAATTGTTTTTAACATGTAATAAATACTTTTGACAGTCAAAATGCATATCCTTAAATTAACCATGCAAAAAACTCTTACATGCATGATGGAAGGAGAAATTGTAAAAAAAAAAAAAAAAAGTTCACTCAAAAATTGAGAGAGCATGAGAGAAAATGAGAAAATATTAAACAATTTAATTAGGGAATGTGGCTAAGGGCAACGCTCACCGTGTGGGAGGTCGCTGGTTCGAAATCCGGATGGTGGTTTTTTATAAATATTTAAATTTGAGTGGCTTGACCCTTATCTTTATATCAAAAAAATTTAACTAGAGAATGTATAAGGGAAAAAGTTAAGGAGGCAAAGATAATTTCTCTTAAATTAATCAGCATTTTAGAGAAATTAATTAAGTGTTTCATGCGACATATATAATTTCGAGCATGTGCCTGACTACTATAGGGCCAGCACATACTCATTATTTTTCCCCTCCCCTCTTCCATTTCAAACCGTTTCATGGGTCACCTAAAGAACTCGGGATCGTCCGACGCGCTGCCGAATTGGCAGTGCGGTTCAGAACGTCAGATTTCGTCAGGATCCGTGAAAAAGTAATTAGTGCGGATCCCGACGTAACCCGTACCGTTGAATCTGTACTGCCAATTCGGCAGCGCATCGGACGATCCGGACTCTCTAAAGTGCCCTCACTTTTCTACTATTTAACTGCTTCTTTACTGAAAGGTACATGGCTTTTATGAATACTTTTTGTGCAATGCTACTGTGAGTTTGAGCTCACCAAGCACTTTTAAGAGCTTTAATCCAAAAATATATTTAAGTATTTCAAATTGTGATTTATGTCTTTCCTAAAATTTTTTATATCAAAATCTCTGGGATAGAAAGATTTTTCCTTTTCAGAATTTTGTAAGTGTTAATTTGTTTCATATATTTTTTAAGACAAACTACAAAATATTAATAAAATAATGATATAAAAACATACTATCTTAACAAATTCATAATCTTTTTTGTTCTGACAAATTTCGATTATAAACTTTTTTTTCTAAAAAAGAATTACCATGCGTCCATATTCCATAACGAATCCATGATCTCCTTCATGGACTGAATTCACTGAAAGAACTGCATGGCAGATATTCAAGAATTTCCAGTGGGCTTAATTAATCAGGGCCTTTTACAAGAATATAGATTACAAATAAATAGGCCCGTTTCATTTGAGTTGTACCTTGCAATTTCTTAGCCCAATATTGCAACTTAACAAAACCATTGAAGACGACCACCAACCTAGCTGGAGTGGCCATTAAAGTGATATATTGGGAGGGTGTTGAGATAATTTATAAAGACTTAGTTGGGCTGAAATTATTATATCTTATAAAAAGGGCTGAAAGCTTATCCCTTGTGAGGAAATTAATATGGGTCTTAAGTTTTAATGGGCCGGGACAGTGATCAATTAATGGCTGCGGTTTCTTCTTTGGGGAAGATAGAACTTTTATGTCAAAAAAATTTAATCTCCTCTTATTAGCAGTAAGGATTAATGATGTTATAATACCAACCTCAAAATTCAATATTTTGAAAGTGATAATTAAGTTTAGACAAAAAAAATATGCACAAGATATAAAGAACCAACTGAGCTCTTACATGTATCAATATATACATATTATGATGAATCTGATTGCAACATATGGGGCTGCCTTTCTTCAGATATTGGGGCACTTCGATTCGAATCTCCAGATGTTATTTGTGCAATAAGTTTTATCATTTGCTATTAACTTTAGTCAGGATATATTCTCAATAATTAATACATCAACCTCTGAAGATACTTGTTTCCTTTTGGTAAAGTGCAGATTCTTTACTTGCTTTTTACATGCATGTTGGTAGTTGCAGGAACAAGTTCTATATATGAGGATAAATACATAATTTTCTCTGTTCTTTTTTTGTTTTTTTGTTTTTTTAATTTGGGATTAGATTCCACGAAATGCAAAATTTTATGAGGCCAAAACTGGTGATTCCCATTTCCTGAAAGAGCTGAATTAATGAAGGGTGATCTGATCTCCAACTATTCCACCTGACATTTCATAGTTATCCGAATCATTTACAAGATTGAGACAACCAAAAGAAAGAGAAGTTTTGTGTCTCTGTGTTTTGCATCGAGTCCGTATCCGCTGCGATCCAGATTCGATGATTGTGGATTTTCAGGAGAGGTTTTTGAATCAATTTGAGCCGTTGGATTGGGATCGCAGGAACCTACGATTGGATTTAGATCTCAGCTGATTCCGGCGCGTTTTGCATCAGGCATGACTCAGGCGGGTGCAGCTAATGATCACTTGAGGATATGCCGACGGACTGCAACATTGAAATGTTTTAGTTACTTCCTCATTTCAATGTGTTTTTCTTTTCTTTGACTGGACACAAACTATTACATATACATATTTCATTAAAGCATGCAGTACACAAGTTCTCACTTCCCATTTGATAAACGTAGTAAGTTAAAAGCTGGATGAAATGCTGAATCACCTTACAGTAGCTAGTGTTTCATGATAGCGAGGCAAATAGAGATCAAGTATAGTGGATAAAATGTGTTAAAGACATATGAAATATGACTGATTTAATTTAAAATATCTCTAGCTAAAGGCATTTTAACTTATTGTGCTCGATCTAAACACTTGTATTTGATGATTTGAACTGTCTTAAATCACTTTTATTTCACTGTCAAACGGGATCAATGTATTTAGGAAGAAAAAAAAATGAAAGATTTAATTTTGACTACCCAATACTCAAATCGAAATCATATCGCGAGTGGCCAATTGAGAAATGGAGAAACAAATAATTATGTCACTTCTGTGGTCGGAAGCAGAGAGGTTGAGTAGCACGAATTCGGTCGGCATGACTTAGTATTTGATGAGACTTAGTATTTTCGAAAAATATCTCCAAAAATAAAAAAATTTAGTATTTAATTATAAGATTTCAAGATGTATAATACATTTGTCAAATCTGATCGACCATTTGAGTTACAGTTCTTGAGCTCAAATTAAAAATGTCATTTTACTTTGCAACTCATCACCGTAACCCAACTCGCAAAATTAGATGATGTGGCATGCTCTTTGGGTTGGATATATGACTCAATTTTTTTTTGTTCTTTTTTTTTAATAATTAGTTGTATTTAGTATCCAAGAAGAACGAAAAACATTATGATTTATTTAGAAGATCAAAGATGAAGTTTAAACGATTATGTCACTAAATCATAAAAAAAAATGTTCACAAATTTCTGTTTGTATCTGTAGTTCAAATTGCAACATTTTACATATAAAAGTCAATTGCCTTGACTACCGAAAGATTCTATATATAGAGTTGGACTATTGTGCTAACGTTAGCATTTCGGTTTGAAATACTAGCGCCTCAAAATTTATATTACCGTATTTGAAATCGTGATTTATGGTGCTCAATAAATTCTTCATATAAAAATATTAGAGAATACAAAAATTTTCCATTTTTGGATTTTTTTAACTATTTGTTTCGAATTTTTGAAAAGAGCTCATAAATAATAATAAAATATTGATGTTTGTACATGTTTTTTTCAAAATTACAAAATAAATACCAAGAAAACTCTAAAAATAGAAAAATTTTATATTCCCCAATTTTTTGTGCCTCAATTTTTTGAATTTAACGGTTTTGTTTTGAAAAATTAGTTTTAAATTTTGAGTTATTTAAAATTTGAAAAGTTGAGGCATGATTGAGGCACAAAAAATTGAGGCATTGGAACCCTCCTCATATTTTTATATGAAGAATTTATTGAGCACCATAAATCACGATTTCAGATACAATAACATAATTTTTGAGGCATTAGCATTTCATATCGAAATGCTAACGTTAGCACAATAGTCTAGCGCCTATATATTTTGTATATTTGTATTGAGTATATGTACTACTAGTAAAAGTCACGCGTTGCTTTGGGTTGAAATTGTTATTTTTTATAATAAATTTTTTTAAGATAATATGTAATGAGTTTTATATTGAGGAAATTCATATGTACCTTAAATTTTAATGGGCTGAGACATTAGCATCAACGGGTATTAACGTAAATCAACGGTTATGATCTATCTAAGAAAATGATCAACGGCTCAGGTTTCTTATTTGGGAAAAAATAACCCTTTCATGTCATTTAATTTTTCCAATATGCTTTTATATATAGTAAGACTAGTATGTTGCCCACGCGTTGCAGTGGGGTATCAATATTTTTTATTTATATTTATTTAAATTAAAATAATATCTAACCTCCAAATATATCACAATGACATAATCAAGAACTTAACTTAAATATTATTTCTTCTTTCAATAAAAAAAATATTTTTTTCTTCAAGATATAGAGAACAATAATAAAAAACATCTCATGCTTGAAGTCTTCAAGATGTAGAGAACAACAATAGTAGTAGTAGTAGTTGTTGTAGTAGTAGTAGGAGGAGGAGTAGTAGTAGTAAGAGCCCGGCTAGGGTGTTTTTGTAAACATTTCGGACCGAAACGTTTACGGTTCGAAATCATAAATTTGTCGCCCGAAATTTAATCCAAACAACTTATAATAGTCTCGACATAAATAACTTGTAAAATCCCAAAATTTTCCATTTTTTAAAAAATTAGCTTTTTTTTATGATTTTTTAAAGATTGACATACAAAATTGATTTACTTTTTATTATTTTAAGAGCAATATCTCGAGAAAATATTAAATTAGTAATAAAATTTCTAAATTAATAAAATTTCTAAATTAATAAAATTTCTAAATTGGTAAAATTTGGAATCCTCCAATTTTATGAAGTAAATATTATTATGAGCTATTTGCAATTAAATTTTGGATGACGAATTTTCGAATTTAGACCGTAAACATTTCGATCTGAAATGCTTACGAAAGCACCGTAGCCAGACACATAATAATAATGATAATGATAACGATAATAAATGATATAACATAAAAAAGACTCATCTCATGCTTCAAGTCCTCAAAACGAAGAAGCCTTAGCATAATTGCACCTGATAGTATATATAATCATATAAAATTAATAAAAAGCAAACATAAGTCGAAAAAAAATTTTGCCTCCTAAAAAAAATCTTAATACTATCCTTCTTTTCAAACAGATTTCCAAATTATCCCTATTTTATCGGCAGTCACAATCATAAGTCAAAGTGACCGCAAGCGGTCAGCTCAGAATAATTTGTGTAAAAATTGGTTAGACATCTGTCTGACCGCTGCATACACACAATTCTTCTGACCACTGCAGACACTTTGAATTGTGACCGACTGACTGTGATTACAAGTAAAATAGGGATAGTTTCGAGATTTGATTGGAATGAGGGATTGTATTAAGATTTGTTTTTATTTTAGGATAGACAAAAAAATTCTTCACATAAGTCACACACTCACATTCCGTGCATATATATCCGAATTCATATCCCCTGCTATATTGCATTGTGCAGCTTACAAAGTCAGCCATTCGATTGTCTTGAGATACGTGCCAGCGCAGATATCAGACAATCCAACGGCTGAAGTTGGAAGCTGCACAATGCATTAAGTTAGAGGATGAGCACCCTTGAAACACCGCGTGCGTCTCTTCTTTCTTCGATCTCTGAGCTAGAAAATGCGTTTACGCATTTGGGATTTGGCTAGGTTGGAAATGGAATCACCAAATCAAATAATCAACGCTCTAGATAGAATTAGATTGATAGATCCAACGGTCCAAACTATGTTTAAACATATAGCCATTTCTATCTCCAAACCAACTCCTCCTTTTATTAATACTAGCATCTTGTCCGTGCGTTGCAACGTATCTTATTTAATAAAAATTTATTGATATGAATATTTTCAACATTGTTATAACTAAATAAAATTACTCATAACAAAATGTTATTTTAGTTATGATTTGAAGTAATTTTGTTTATCATTTTTTTAATAAGTTAAAATTTATGAACAATGTTTACTGAGAAGAAACAAAAAAAATATATACAACATTGAAATGATACTGTAACATATGACACCTTTAATTTATTTTATTTTATCTTATTTTTCTGAATTAATTAATTTAGTAACAAAATCTAAAATAAGATTTGTGCTATTTTGAGAGCTTATATAATTTTGATATATGTTATATGAATAACGGGACACCTAAAAATGTTAATCCATAATCAAACGTCTAAGTGAATAATTATTCTTGACTCATGATTATCAAGTAATATAGTTTCCTAACTATGAACTTCTAATTTTAATTAAAACCAACCACACAGATCACGTTGTCCTAGGTGACTAAAAACTAAAAATCAATTTAATTCAACCTTGACATTTCCTCAAAAGAAAAAAATTCAACCTTGACACGCGTTTTCATTTTTTTTTTTTTTTTGGGAAAAGACAATGCATTTATTTGGTTTGGGTTTTGGTTGGAGATTGAATCATCAAAATAGATGATCAACGATTCTGGTTAATTTAGATTGATGCATCTAACGACTGAAAATGCTTCTGAACATATAGCCATTTCAATCTCCAAATCAACTCCTCCTTTTATTATTAGGAAGGATTAGTAATTAGTAAGGATATACATATAGAAATATTCTGCACTTACTATTCAACTATTATTTAACGTAATAATTATAATTCTGATTCTGCTATATATACTGGGTTAATATCATTATTCCAGCTGTTATCCAAAGAGCCCGATCCTCAAAATTAGCGGACACATCCTAGTATTCTGCTCATTAATTAATTAAGGATTAATTATAAATCGATCTTCTTCTTGTTGGGTAGTACTAAGAGTATAATTAAGACGAATTCATAATTAATTTGTTATACGAGATTAGCTGCTAATTAATCCAAATAACTTTGATCTGTGCATGTGTCATGAATTTTATTCCTCGCTCGATCGATCATGCCGAGTTGTCAACTGCCAATCATTCTGATGCGGGTCAAACCCTAATTAAACAAATACAAGTTCTTAAATGCGGTTTACTACTCGCAAACTTCCAATTACGAGAATTAATTTGTTTACTGTATATATAATGCATGAACGATATATATATTAGTTTTTATTATTAAATCAAGTCATGAACCGTGTAGTTTAAATAACAGATCAGATCAATAGATATAATATTCAATAAATGCACTTATAACTTATGGACTAACTCTTTTTAAATCATTTAAGAAGAACTAACAAATTTGGTGTAGTGACATTTTTTTTTTTTTTTTTTTTTTTGAGATAAAGATGAGGGTCAAGCCACTCAAATAATGTCTATATATAAAAGACCCCCCATTCAGGTTTCGAACCCGCGACCTCCCAGACGCACGGAGAGTGATGCCCTTAGCCACCAGACCAAAGGCTGGTTCTTGTAGTGACATGTTATTCACAAGGCCGGAAGCTATAACTTTTAGTATGGAAATATAAAATAAAAATTGTCATAGCTAGTCAAACTCATAACAAACTAAATAAATAAGCTAGTTAGTTAATTAGTGCCAAGCTAGTTAATTCCGTCTACCTCTTAATAAATAAGATCATATATATATATAAACCTTTGCTCAAGTACTCAATAGTCAATTCGTAAGACAAGATTAAATTAAATTAAACCAACTACATTTTACTCATGTATATATAGAAAATCCGTTTCTGATTTTATTAAACAACATTAATATTCTGATTCTTAGCAAGTACATGGTTTGACATTTGCTTTGCTGAACAATTGACGTGTTAAAACTGCTATATATATATATATATATATATATATATATTTTTTTTTTTTTCCTTCCACCACAATCATTGTACGATACGAAATGTCAACAAAATCAAGTACCATATCATACAATTTAATTAACAAATAACGAAATGTATACTTCCCAACTATACGATTCCTTCAAATAAAAAATGGGGAGTTGAAATTGTGTATATATTCTATTAATTTTTCATTTCATTTGGGAGTTTACCTCGTCAAGTTGTGTGTAATAAGTAATAACTAATGAGACACCAAGCAGTTGACATTCTCTTGAACAGAAAAAAATTAATTAAGTTGATTGTTGTGCAATGCATGAGCTGCTTCGGTCTAAACCGAATTATGTATATGAATTTAATGTTTTGTTCGGTTTGTTAAATTATCAGCTAAATCAATTGAACCAAATAATATACTAATAACGAAAATAAACCAAAATTTAAGGGTCCAGTTGTTTTTTTTTTTTTTTTGTTAATAAAAAACACTTTTTTTTTTAATAAGAAGATGGGGGTGTTAACAAAAAATACTTTTTAAAAAGAGAATTAAGTTAATGTGATCCAATAATAATCAGAACAAATATTGCGTGGCGCTGCCAATTGGTACTTGTTGCATGCATGGCACCATCCCTACTGGTTTGTAGGTTTCTATTCACGTTTTTATGAACATGTGGTCGAGATTTTGATTGATATCTTAAAAGGAAGATTTGGTGTTTTACACTTAATTTCCCCCACTTTTTTTTCCGACTTCCATGAAAACTACTCATTGGCATCAAAAGTATCCTTCTTCATCTTTTTCTCCATACCTAGCCATCTTCTTTCTTGAAACCCTAGCCGCTTCTACTAGTAAATCTTCCGGCGGGGAGAGGCACACCGCCTCTCCCCGCCACCCATTTTACATTTTAGGTGTGCCTCTCCCCGCCACCCATTTTACATTTTACTTCTTCTTTGTTGATTACCTTCAAGTTTTTGTTTGTTCATTAATTTTTCGTCCGTTTCTTCGTCCGTCTTTTCGTCGCCCTTTTTGTTATAAGAAGAGTATTTCATTGTTCTTTATTTAAGAGGTTATGTCATGAGTCGCTCGAGAATGAACTCATGCTTCAACAAACGGAATGGTGCTTCAAGAAATAAAGAATTGTGGAGTGCTCAACAAGTTTTTTAATCATTCCAGAGACGATGAATTTATCACAACCAAGACGGTAACTTCAATAAAGAATTATGCGCTTCTTCAAAATTTGTCTCTTTATGTTAGTTTATCGGGACAAAAATTATGTTGTAGAAGGTTTTAGTTGATATTTTGTGTCTTTTGGATTTAGATTGAGAAATAATTTTATTTTATTCTCTCATGAATGTAACATTTTAGTGAATGAAATTAGTTGCCTACAGGCCTTGAATGTTCAAATATAAATAAATAAATAAATAAATAACCAATATAGACCGTTAGATTTATTGTCAATAATCTCAATAACATGTAAACAAAAAACGATGAAACTTGAACTTAATTTAGATAGCTATTAAGAGAGTAGAAAAATCATAAGAAACAAAATCAAAATAGTACATTTATTTATTTATTTTGTGTACAGATGATATATATAAAACATTTCATCAACTAGCTTTGTTATTTGAAAGTTTAAAATATAATTTTGTAGTTACCGATAGACTACCAAAACTAGTAGTCATTCGATCTCCTCTTTTCTTATAATGTGATATTTTTAGTTTTCAATAATTAATATGGGGTTGCTACCATCAAATGCACCGGAACAACTTATTATTTTTCGCAGAACATGTTTAATTAACTTATTGAAAAGCCAAATTAACTGATAGTCCATGTAAGCTGTCAATGTTGAAGTTATCTGCATCAACAGGTGGTGTTGCTTGAATGTTTGACTAAATTTTGTAAACAATGTGCATTAAGAAAAAAAAGTAGTCAATACGAAGTTGCGCATTTGCACAAGTACAATAGCACTGACATATTTTTTCTTGGCACGTTGGCAGATTAAGAATGTCTTTCTGTCATATCAAAACGTACAAATAATATAACACAAGTTGTGTATACAAAAGAATAAAGTGATCCTAAAACAATGGGCCGCCTGATTGTGACGGAGATCTGCCTCGGTACCGGATATATATGGATATATCATATATGCCATGCTGTAATTCATTTATTTATTTGTTGGTTGCTACTTGCTCTTAATTTTTTTTTTTTTTTTTTAAAGAAAGTGAAATACTCTACCAGTTTCATTGAAATTTTTTATTTTGTGTATATGAGGATTGAACACAATTTTTTAAAAGTCATCATATTTAGTTACTACTTAAGCTATTAGGTCATTTGCAGCTACTTGCTCTTAATTAAAGATGATATTTTCGATTCTAATCCTTCAAACGTTCCAATTTTTAATTGCTACTTGAAAGTTGAAACATTCAGTAACATGAATTTTACTTCACATGGCACGGACATTGAATAAGTGATTAGCAATTTGATGAGTAAAACTACGGTGCGTGTTCTTAAACTCACAGAAGTCTTTCATGAGCTCAACTTCAAAAACATATCAAGAGTGAGGCTATAATGTTTTGCAAAGTATAGTGAGGTAATACACCTCGGGCCGATATCTCAAATTGTAGCTCAAATGGTCAAACCAAGTAGCTCAACTCAAGCTACTTATTGAAACCTTGTAAATTACCGATTTTTTTTATTTTTAGAATATTCTAACTATTTCTTTTAGATTTTTGAAAGTTGTACAGAAAATGCACCAAAATTTGTACATAAAAAGGATCACTTTTTAAAAATTCAAAAAAAAGTTAGAAAATTCTAAAATTGGAAAAGATTGGTAATCTACAAGATTTTAATATGTTGATTATGTTGACCAACTTGGATTGACTATTTGAGCTATACTTTTGACGAATCGAGCCAAAACACGCTACCTCACCGCGCTTTGCAAAGCGCAATAGCCTCACTCAACATATCAAATCATATTTGATTAATATGACTTAATAAATTATTTATATCAAAATCTCTAGCATGTAATTTTTTTCATTTTTAAGAACTTTTAAGTAGTTGTTTTGAATTTTTTGAGTAACAACTATACAATATTAATAAAAAAATCAAATATTTCATATGTAAATAAGCCACTAAAGAAGAAGTAAATACAAATGTACAAGACTGATAACATCTCTATAAATTAATAAGGGAACCCAATTAATAAATAAAGATAGATTTGATGGGTCCCAATATTTGATTTTCGACTTGTGCTAATGACATTTATATTGAATTATTACAATAACGCCAGAATATTTTCTCAAAATTTTTTGTAGCTGTGTTTTTTATATCACAGCTCGCCTATCCAATAATACACAGGAAAAGAAAAAAAAATAAAAAAAAAGAATGATATATCTTGTTTATCTATGAATGAAGATTTGGAGGGACTTTATTATTTTTATTGAGAAGATCCCAGTGACATAGTGGAGTATTTGTTTTAGGATACGGTGACGGCAGTAAATAAGTATAGTTGTTAAAGACAGACAGTTGGGAATTTAAAAAGAGAGAAAAAAAAAAAGACAGAATTGACGCAAGAAAAGATCAATTACACATTAATAATTGGAATTTTTTAATGCGACGACCCATGATGACTGAAATTGTTAATTTTTCTCGTTGCAGAACTTATATTTGAAGCAGTCCTTTGGTCAATCCGTGGACTTGGCTACCTTTTACCTTGCTGAGAATAATAAAGAAAATTTCATTGGACACCTCAAGGCATTTGCTTAAAATTATATGTTGTAAATATGTTTGAATAGTTTTTATCCGAAATATTGTAGTAGTACTTAGTAGTATATCTAGTGGGACGGCAAGCTGAATAGAGAATGCAAAAGGAATATAAAGAAGATTGGAGGGGTGTATGAGTGAAAGATGAAAAGAAGAAAAGTAAAAGGGAGGACTGACTACTGAGGAGAATGAAATCTAGAGGGCAAGGGGAGATAAGGCCTGCCGGGTTGGACTCGGGACTCCGTGTAGTGTTACTAGTGTAGGGTGGAGGAATAGAGAGATACGGTCAGGTTCGCATTGCTGCCGAATCGAATCGAATCGAATCGAATCGGGGGACGATCCAAATCCTCACCAAATCTGCCCGCGGGGCCGCCTCCCCCTTTTTCCTTTTGCAATTATGATTCATAAGAAGGGGCTCTATTATATAAACGCGCAATTGGACTATTGGATAGCAGTGCCGGTGTCTCTCATTTACCTCTTCTTCTCCTCTCTAAATAGCTCTCTTTATCAGTCTATCAGTTATCAGATCATTCATCTCAAATTCTCAACTCACAAAGGATATCAAAATGGAGCGTGACTTGCATGTTCTGGCTGTCGACGATAGCCCGGTCGACCGCGCCTTGATCGCCATGCTCTTGAGAACCTCCAAATTCAGAGGTACTGCTACCTTGCTTGCTTCCTTCATTTCTTCCATTCTCTCAATTCCTCATCAAATAATATAAATCAACTCATGGTGTTTAATTTGTGTTTCCATTGCAGTTACTTCCGTCGAGAGCGCGCAGCAAGCGTTAGAGCTTCTTTGCTTGGTAAGCAGCAAATTAAATTCTATATATATATCACATAATTCGCATAATTATGCTCTTTCTTTTTTTCTATATATAAATTTAACATCAGTTGAATCAATTTGAACTTGCAGGAGCCAAATGTGAATATGATAATCACGGATTACTGGATGCCAGAGATGACCGGCTACGAGCTGCTCAAGCGAGTCAAGGTACTCATTAATCCCCTTCCATTCCAAACTGTTGATCAATTTCCACAAATATATAGATTTTTTTTGCAAAGGAATATGTATTAACTTCTTCTCATTATCATTTCAGGAGTCTGCCGAGCTGAAGAAGATACCGGTGGTGATAATGTCGTCCGAGAACGTCCCGAACAGGATCTCCCGGTGCCTCCGGGACGGGGCCGAGGATTTCCTGATCAAGCCCGTGCGCCTCCACGACGTCTCGCGGCTCTGCAACCGTGTCATGAGGTGCTAGCATTTTTTTTTTTTTTTTTGACATAGTTTCAGGTAGTTTGTTAGTGTTTCAATTTTTTGGTAAGGGGTAGTTTAGTTTTAAGTTTAACAAAAGAGGAACTGATTAGGGGCAAGTAATTAGGTAGCCAAAAAATTAAACAGATGTACTATTTAATCTCGTTCTCAATCTCTTGTTAACGAAATTGGTGAGCAGATTAAGATTTTAAGAGGATAAAGAAATAGCTGTCAGTATCATCTCATAATTAATTGCCTTGAATAATTTTGGTTGTATATATAATATGGAGAAGAGAAACATCTTGCTTGTGTCCATTGAAAAACCGTCTATACATCTGTAGATGTGTACGGGATGTAACAGATACATTTCAAAATGTAACAGATACCTCCCGAAATGTAACTTATAGACACCGTGAACAGTTTTTCTGTGGACGATTAATTTTTCTGTGGACGATAATTAGGAAAGTACAATGACATGAGAATGTCAGGTATCCCACTAATTAACATTTCGAATTTTCATAACATGTTTCTGGCTGGCTGCCGACATGCTCCATTTTTAAAATCTCAGCTTTAATTTGAGAATTTAAAATTTAAGTTTAGTGTTCAAGATTTCAAGGGTTTATTTATTTTTTCATCAAATCAAAGATGGAATTATAATATTTGTAGAATTTTTTTTTTTGAGATAAAGATGAGAGTTAAATCGCACAAATTTAAATATCTATAAAAACCTCTCATTCGGGTTTCAAATCCGCAACCTCCCACACAGACAGCATTGCCTTTAGCTGCTAGACCAATCTGTTTTTTATAATATTAGTAGATTTGTTGGCTTGTACTGTTATACACGTTTCAATTATCTCCTCTGGTATCGTCAGATAATCAGATATGCAATGCAGGCAGGCAGATTTTGCATTCTGACATACGTCTGTAGATTTCAAGAGATTTTTTCTTTGCAATATGAAAATGACATTCCTCGGAACCATAGAAAAAGACAAACTGTTACAATATATACTTTTTAAGTTTTAAACTACATAAATTGGTAATGGCACCAAAGCTAAATTTAACCTCTTTACAAAAAGTGTTCTTGAAAAATTAAAACTAGCACTCTCTTTACAAAAAGTGGATTTAAAAGAAGTGTTAAATTATGTTTATCCTTGGAGGATCTTATTCCTTTTCTTGGGCTTGGTTGATGGTATGGTATCCTCTTTCTGCACGAAAGCTGATTCATATCTAGCATTAACCTTTTTATTAATTATGAGATTAGATTTCATTAACAGCAGAGCGGCTTGACATTAAAGCATGGTAATCAAGCGGTGGAAGATAACTACTAAAAAAACTTTTATTCTCTAGCGTTCATAAAAAAATTGTTTATAGCGTCTATAGGTCACATTCAATGTATCTATTACATTCCGAGATGTATATGTTACATTTCTAATATTGATGTATAAACAATTTTTCAATTGACAGTTTTTTAGTGGACACAGGATGTTTCTCTTTACATAACAGTAAAGCAATTTAAGTTGGGCTGATTGTCATCGGCTGTAGAATAAATGAATAATATCATATCTAAAGTCAAATGAGCATGAATATTGTGAAAAGACTTAAATTATACTTTGCCACGTCCGAAATTTTGATTTATTACTCCCATTAAATTCATCATATGAAAATACTAGGGATACAAAAAATTTTCATTTTTGGAGCTTTTTAAGTATTTATTTTGGATTTTTCAATATGACCCAAAAATAGTAATAATATAGTACTTGTTTGTACATGGATCTCCAAAAATCCGAAATAAATACTTAACCAACTTCAGAAATGAAAAATTTTTGTATCCCCTAGTATTTTCATATGATGAATTTAATAGGAGCAATAAATCGAAATTTCGAGCATGGCAAAGTATAATTTGGACAGTTTGTATTTTGAAGTAAAATGCAAACGTTTTTACAATAGTCATGCTCAAGTCAAATCCTATGCAATATGTAACCAAATAATGCTACTTATTCCCTTCAAGCCGATATTTTTAATATTAATTAAATAGAAAATTAAAATTAAATAAAAAGGCACTCGTAAGTCAAATTTCGGGATTTAGTCTGGCCGGCGCTTCATATGCCGGCCCCAAACACAGAATACGAAAAAGTCACTGTATTTTCAAAAAAAGCAACTTTTTTGGGGCCGGTGTTTCGTTCGCGGACCTGAAGTTTGGGTCCGTGTTTACTTATTCGGGTCCGCGAACGAAACGCTAGCCCCAAAAAATTTGTTTTTTTTTTTTAAATCCGGTGACTTTTCGTATTCCGTGTTTGGGGCCGGTATTTGGTTCACGGACCGGCCTAAATTCCGAAATTTGACTCACGGGTGCCTTTTTATTTAATTTTGATTTTCTATTTAATTAATATTAAAAATATCGGTCCTTCAAGACATGCCCATCAATCAATAGAGCAGATATTAGTGTTAATATAATATCTTTTAAGTTTTAATTAAGCTCTTAAGTGGACAGCTGTACCATGCTCTCATTTGCTAATTAATAAACCAGCAGGGCAGAATGAATTATTATAAGCTAAATTAATTCAATTTGATACTGGATTCATTGAAATTTGACAGTCAACAATACATTATTGCTAAATAATTTTCCGTAAGAGAAAGTCAAAGCTCCTAACTACCTGTTCATCCATTTTTTTTTAAAAAAAAAAAAATTAAGATAGGGGATTCTGCAGTGATATTGTATGTATTTTTTTTTATTTATTTGACTGACTATTTTATTTGCAGTTGTGAAGTAGCAGTCCTGTTATTTATTTTTATATATTTGATTATGTTTCGTGTTGAGAATAATTAATTATACACAGTTAACTGAAGAAACCCCATTATTTATTTGCTTTTTAGATTTTTTTTCGTCAAGATTTTCAGCCCATTCGTATATAGAAATTCCATGCACCAAATCTTAATTAACATTGTATTCCAATCAAATTATTTAACTTGTTTTGAATTTGTTTTGCTTTGATCAGAACTTATGGAAGCTCAAAGAACACATCAAATGACGATATATAATATTTCTGACAAGGACAATTTTCACTGGAATAAAATGTTCACTATTAATTATAACACTCGATTTAATTAGCAAACTGATTCAGGCCCGGCTTCTAAGACCAAACTCTGTATACTTTTTAAGAAATAATTTCATTTTGACTTTCTGGAGAAACCATGAAACATAAACTAACTAAAATAGATTTTTCTTACTAATAAAAATCAGCAACATATGTTTTTCGTATTGCTTAATTACAATCCAACTTCACTATTAATTTTGTACGTAACAGAAAAATGGAAATTTTAAATAGAGAAACATGTTGAGCCACCATATAAAGTAGGTCACCCATCCACTCTCTCACAGTTATGACACACCACGTGCACCATGTGCTTATTACAGTCGCATAAATATTTACTGGAAACCGTAGTGTACCTGTTCACTGGGAAACAATATATATTGATCGGAAATATATAAATATTTACTGAAAAATGATATCTGTTTATTAAAAATATAGTTGACTAGATAAGTAAAAAGAGTGGATGCTAGTTCTCACTCTTTTATATATCCGCGAAAGATCCTCATATATATTGATTTTGAGCCCGCGACTTTAATTTCAAATGATTTCTTAATCAAGTTTGGGATACACACATTTTTTTTTCTTGAAAGATAAGCTTATATATGTATGTATAGTGAGCAATTTTGTTGGCATTTGGCAAGTGTCACACTACTCACTAGTCAGCAATCCTGCTGACATATACTTGTTTAAGTCCTAATGATGATATTCATCCTGCCACATATATATGTTATGATCCTACGTATTTTTTCACAAACAAAAATGCCATAGAGAGATAAAAAAATGATACAAAAATTGATACTTACTGTATTAGTATTCATATTAAATAAATATATATTCAAATTAATAGTTTCACTATGCAACTTATTTCGTACAGTGTATTGAGAAAGATATATATTTTTTTAAATAAAGATGAGAGTGAAGCCACTCAAATTTGTCTATAAAAGACCCCCCATCTGTGTTTCGAACCCGCGACCTCCTTCACAGAAAGCGTTGTTCTTAGCCACTAAACCAAATGCCAGTTCTTTGTATTGAGATATATTAAGCTACTTAATTATAAGTTATTCGAATATCAACGTATTTAATATGAATATTAACATAGCCAAGCTAGTATCAATTTTGGTCTAATGACAATACTATCCTTATCAGAGCATATAGATTTGAAATATGGATGGGAGGCTTTTATATATAAACAATGAAACATGAGTAGCTTCATCCTAATTTTTTTATCTAGAAAAATAGCGTTTCGGTCTAATACCATTATATCAATATGCATATTATCTCGGACGAAGCTGGAATTTTTGTAAGGCAAGTTGATTTGATGTTTTTTTTAAAAGATACGGCAAGATTAACAATTTAACATCGACCTATTTTTATATTCAATATGATTTGATGTGTTTTCCTCAAATATATATGAGGAGAACAGAACAAATCAACAATATCTGTTTGCTTTTTAAACTTAATGCCGACCATCCTAATTATAAATTTATAATTAATATATATATATATATATATATATATATATGCTTAAATTTTTAAACTCATGATCATCTGAGTGCCCAGAATAAAACAATGAAGATTTTCTTGAAAATCTTCATTGTTTTATTTTGGGCTCTCAGATGATCATGATATTCTTTTATGTTATTATACAGAGCATATATATATAGAGTTATGCTACGGTTAGTCATGACTCACGGGCTGTTCCGTGAGTCATGATCCAAAAACATATCAAATCACCTCCAAATTTTGATTTATATGGCTCAATAAATTCTTTATATCAAAATCTTATAGCATGCAAAAAATTTTCATTTTTGGAGATTTTTAAGTATTTGTTCTAGTTTTTTTAAAATGATACATAAAACATTGATTATTTTATTAATATTGTATGGTTACTTTTAAAAAATCTCAAACAAATACTTAAAAATCTCAAAAAATAAAAAATTTTTGCGTACTATAAGATTTTGATATGAAGAATTTATTGAGCCATATAAATCGAAATTTAGAGGTGATTTGATATATTTTTGGACTGTGACTCACGGAGCAGTCCATGAATCATGACTAACTGTAGCAAAATTCTATATATATATATGGAACCATATATTTGGTGATGCAGAATCAGGCAAATATTATGGGAATAGAATAGCGTGAAGTGCTGTGCCAGCAATATTATCGATCCTATCCAGACGAATTCATGGGGATATATAAAGGTAAATAACATATTCACATTCGAAGATGGGGAAATTGGGAACAGTATCTTGTAATTTTTGCAAAGTGAAACGACATGGCACGGGATTCTGTTCGGCTTTTGAGGAGCTTAATTTTACTTTATTGATTCTCCAAGTGGCTGGAGACTAGAGAGTGGCGTGGCATGTTTGATTGTTTTATTTGGTCCATAATTTCTTCGTCCGGAAATTGGAATTTGGATGGAGAAATCAATTAAATATACAAATGAAATTAAGGGACATATCATATTCATGAATATGATATGATCATATCGAGAGAGACCACGAAAGGAAGAGAAAGCTGTCACCGTGCGTTCTGTTGTATAATTGTATTCCTTTCTTTTAAATTTTAACCCATAATACAATTATATCATATGACATGACTCATGAGTCGAGTAGACTCGCTCGTGCAAGTGCAACCCAAAATATATATATATAGCATTGTGGAGTAAATCTAGTAACTCAAAAATCATACTAAACTATTATAAAATTTTGATTTATCATTCTTATTAAATTCTTTATATGAAAATCTCTTAGTATACAAAAATTTTCCGTTTTTTGAGTTTGTTAAGTATATGTTTTAGAATTTTTTAGAATGACATCAAAATATTAATAAAATAATGTATAATACCATGTCACCTTTAAAAAATACAAAACAAATACTTAAAAATCTCAAAAAATGAAAAATTTGTGTATCCTATGATATTTTGAAATTAAGAATTTAATGAGAACCATAAATCAAAATTTCGAGATGGTTTAGTATGATTTTTGAGTTAGAAGCACGGGAGGCCTCTGTGCTCCTAGGAGCACCATAGTTTTACTCTAGCATTGTGTATCTAGATTGTAGGGGATATTAATTGTTTGGAATTATTGAGAAAGCGAATTTAATATGTAATAACTTGTTTTTGTGATTTTGTTCATGAGCACGTCTCGAGATGCTGGAGGTGTATCCATCTTTTAGGTTCAGGCATTTCCCGTCCATTCTATATAATCGTCAAGATATTAAATGATATAAATATAAAATAATAATAAACACTACCTAGAAAATTTATGTGGATATGATCAATTATGCAATTATTATTATATTATTTCTGGTTATTAAATTTAGCTCCTTTTTATTGAGTATTTTTCGAACTTTACGTACTTGGTACTATAATAATCAATGTCCGAATTTTATATTTGGGTTTGTCAACATTTCATTATTTATTTATTCATTTTTTGTTAGTTATGATTGCATATTTGTGTGATATATTCTTTATTGATTTTTTAGTTATTTATCCATGAAACGATCAAACGAATATACATTATAATCGTGATCTGAGTTTCACATACGTATTCATATTTGCTTAATAAAATGCAGAAGCATATGCTAACTATGCTACTGTATACTTTAGATTTGACGACTTCAATACTATATTAAGAAAAAAGAAAATCCTTGCCCTTATTTCTGCATTTCAGTCTTAATGATGTTATCTACTTGCATATGTTAGTTTCCATATATATAATGTATGTATGTAAATAACATACAAGACGTTTATGAATATTTCTTTTGCAAAGGGTCATGATTAGGACGTCTAAGTTCCATATTTTTTTGTGAATAGAATAAAATTTTACAATTTTTATTCCAATTATGGGAAAATATAAATAACAAAATAATTGTGTCTGTCGAGCATGAATACTTTTTGGATGATGATTATAGCCTTTTTCGTTTTGTGCCTCCATTTGCGTGGGAATGATAAATTTTCCCTGGTCTCTCATTCCCTGCCGGGCTTTTATATAAGGAATAAAATCAGCCCCTACACGACACCAGCTTCTATAAATTATAATTGATAGCCCAGATAGAGAAAAGTATGCAGGCCTGAAGAATGGAACTCTCTGTGAGGCCCATGCACCGGACGAAGGGCCCGGTTTTATGCTGGCATGCTGCACTAGCAGTACACTGACTGAGAACATGGATCAATACTATGGGTGCTTCACCTTTTCCAAGTTCTAATTTGTTACAAGCTCCTTATACCAGACTCGACCACATGGATGGTAGGATTGCAAGCAAAAGACATACAAGCAAATTACAGACATAAATATTCTGCAGTTGTTGCTCCGACAGGTGAACTCAAGCACCAAAAGGGCACGAGGAAGCAACAACCTGCACAACAATTGCATATACAAAAAGACCCTTACGAGTGAAACAGGGTCAGATCAGCTGGATCCTATGAATGAAATCAAGCATCATATGATTCAGGGCCAATACTTCATCCACAAAATACGTAAGGACTTGCTTTAGCATTTATTAGAGCTGCCAATCGATTGGAGTGCATCCCAGCTTCTCCAATATCTCGTTTGTTTTAGAAAAATGTCTGCAGTAATAGAGAGTAAATTCATTAAGTCCAACAGAAATTGTTTTCGACAGAAAGCTCAATCAGCTGGTTACTAATGCCGTGAACCCGAGTTTGGGAGGGAAGGGAAGGGATGACAATAATATGGAAGAGGACATAATTTGTAACCTCCAGTCTGGGGCGCAGAGAATTGGATGAAGATTCAATAGAGGGAAGTTCCAGGTTAACCTCCTTACACCCCATTTAACCCTCTATTATTAAATTGGCCAGCAACTGAGCAAGTAAACATTTCGTTCTCCCTTCCCTTCCCTCCTTTCACCTAGTTTCTCCTACTCAGGAGCAAAGCAAAAGTATGAAACCATGCTACCATTTATGTCCATTTCGTGTTTTACATGGATGAATAGAACTTATCCATGAACCCAACACCAACATTTTAGAATATCATTTCTCAGAAGGGAACAAAGACGCAAGCAAAAATTAGGACATACTTGCAATGAAAGAAGCCCCTGTTGGCAGAGAGGCCGGATGGATGAGCAGCTTTAAGAATATGGTGCTTTGACTCGTCAATTAATCTGAAACATCAACAGCCATTTGTACACATGAGTTAAATCATTACGGCTCCGGAACTCTAGTACGGATTTTTTTTTTTTTTTTTTTTTTGAAAACTTGACACCGGCTGCCAAGTGAAAACTCTAGTACGGATTGTCTTGAGAAGATACCTAATCTTGGCCTGGGCAGAGTTTCCCCAAAGAAGAAAAATGACCCCCGATTTCTCCCTTGATATTGCTTGAATGACAGCATCAGTAAATTGCTCCCAACCTTTCTTTGCATGCGAGTTAGCCTGGTGGTGCCGCACTAAAGAATAAAAACAAAGTCAAGTAAAAGAAGACCAATCAATGGCACGCCTTGAGACTGATTAACATTTAAATCCTAGTGAAGAAGAGTACCAGTTAGAACGGTATTGAGCAGAAGGACACCCTGCATTTAAACTATTTCATCAGCGGAGTAATATATATAAGCAACAATATGTTGTCGAACAAAGACAACTGACGCCGAGATACAAGAAGGATATACATTCGTTATTGTTACCTCCAAACATTACCTGTACGGCCCATCGTTCAAGATTTCCATGTGAAGGTATCTTACAACCGACGTCATCGCGCAGCTCCTTGAATATGTTTACGAGGCTCGACGGTATCTTGATTCCTTCTGGCACCGAGAAAGACAGCCCCATTGCTTGCCCGGGGCCATGATACGGATCCTAATAGAAGCAGTTGTTATGGATGATCAAATTAATGTGGACATTGAATTTTTTCTAATACCTGGCCGATGATGACGGCCTTGACCTGATTGAAGGGGGTGGAATGGAGGGCATTGAAAATGAGCTGCGGGGGAGGGTAAACCGGTGTGCTGCCCCCGATCTCCCGCTGGACGAACTGACAAAGGCTCTGCGCATAGGGTTTGCCGAGCTCACCGGGTAAGGCCTGGAGCCACGAGTCCTCCACCAGCAGCTCCTCCAGCTTGACGCACGGGCGTCCACCGGCTCTGGCTTCGGCAATGCGGTCGGCGCAGAGCTTGAGGTTGCGCTTGGCGCGAGCGATGGCCTTGTTGAAGTCGATCCGCCGTCGCTGGGCCGCCGTGAGAGCGTCGCCGTCCCCGCCCGAGGGGACGGAGGCGGTGGAGATGGTGGCGGAGATGGGGGAGTCGGCGGAGCGGATGCGCTTGGCGGGACGCAGGACGTCCATTAGGGTTCTGGAAGCTGCGGACATTTCTCTTAGTTGGCGGGAAAGTCGCCGAGTAAGGCCGGCAAGCCTCAACACTCAACAGTCAACTCACCTCGTTTAATTGCTCAGTCTAAAATCTTTCGAAGACCTCCTCGTTGTTGTGTAACTTGTGTTGTGTTGTGTTTTTTTCTTTTCTTTTATTTTTTCTTCTTTTTAAATCAAAATATATAGTATCGTTCCTAGTATTATAAAAATCTCAAACTTCGAACAGTTTATATCTATGATTTTAGCACGTTTCCTTATGGAAATAAATATTATTGTAATTTTTGTTTTACCATTTGTTTATTTATTTTCTTCATACTTTTCATAATCTGTTTCTGGATAATTGTTTCAATGTACTACTTAAAATTATAAGAGAAACATCTTGCGTCCATTGAAAAACCGTCCATACGTCTGGACGTATACATAATGTAACATATACATCCTGAAGTGTAACAAATACATTCCGAAATGTAACCGATAGACGCTATGGACGGTTTTTCTATGAACGTTGTGGATGGTTTTTCTATGGACGTTAGGTATTAATTATTTTTTTTGGGTAAAACATGACTAACGAATCATTTTTTTTATCTACTCATATACCAACTATTCGTTCCATATAATCGCAAGCCGAATTAGTCCCACAAAAAAGGTATCCATCGAATTATCACTACACAAGTGTTGATCAAGTGTGAAATTAAATATGCATGATGCAACTTCACACCGTTAAGTTGCCTTCTTTTAATAATTACTCAATAGATTGCATATGAGCATATATATCGCTTAGGTTTTATCAAAAAATATATATATATCACTTAGGCTTGCTTTATTAAGTATACAGAATCGTTGATGAATATATATGCTGATCACGACATGCATACTTTATGTAAATAATTTTAATTTATTTAAAATTTATGAAATTAAATCATACATACCGTACCAACAATTTAATAGAGTCGTTCCTGTTATCGTCAAAAGTAAACTCCAACTGCAATTCGTTCTTGTTTTCTTTTTTTCTTTTTTAAAAAATAAAATTTATGTTCATAAAAAAACTTATTAAAAAAATATTATTTGAATAGCAGTGTCATAGTTTCTAAGCACACATGTAAGTGCTGCCTTCGTCCTTTTCGGTGTAGGCATGCATTTGACATGCACCATTCCGAAGTACATAGGTTCCTATTTGACGACGGGGTCTTTGAAGAGAAGTAGACAAGATGATACAAAAATATTCAAATATGCTTTCGTTACTACTAAGTTTTAAATTTCTATGTACTCTCAACCCGAATTCGAGATCATGCAAGAAATTTTGTTTAGCTCTTTAATAAAGAACTATTTACAAGGACAAACACCTCCAGACCCACCCTACAGGTGTGGTCATAACCTAGCACACGTGCAAGTGCTGCATGCACACATTCGAGAGCAGGCATGCACTTGACATGCACCGCTCGAGAGGACGACGGTTCCCTTCAATGAAGGAGTCTTTGAAGGTCGGTTTACACTCAAAATGCCAAGTTTTGATCCTATTTCTAGGCTAGCAGAAGCTCCTTTGGATCCCGACGTACATGATAATTAGGTTTCTGTATAAGTTTGAAGGTTCAATAGAAGAATTAGGTTTGGTGGTTCGGAAGAAAAGTTAGGTATATAGAGCTAATAAATATTAATAAAATATTGATGTTTGTACATGCTATTTTCAAAATGCAAAACATGCTATTTTTATGCGAAGACAACAACAGAGGCTACAAGTACCGCCCATCCGGTTTTTCGTTCCGGATCATGCGAAATTCTTTTGTGCCGCATACCGTGTCTTCTTCACCACGAAGCCACGTCTCCTTAGTCACCTTCGTGCCCACCCCGGCAGAGCCAGAATGACTGACAACACTTGCCCTTGCTGCCTCCACTACTTTCAAAGCCGGCACGCTCTTGACGCGTATCGGTCTCGCAAGGAGATGTTCCCCTACCGAGAGGGGCTACTCGAAGGGCACAGAACCCTTGATCCGCCCCGGATTCGACCCGCGTGTACGGTCAGAATATGGTTTTTGCATTAAATCCTCACATTGAAGCTTGATTAGTTTGCTAGAAGTATATTTTGTTTGTGGTCTATTAAAAAATCAGTTTAAACTGTATAGTTGGTTTGATGTTTCTTTTTCTTGGAGTTGATCAGATTACATTCCTTTTTTTTTTTTTGACATATGCCCGTAGGCCCCACGCACACCACACTCACACACCCCTTCAGCCCGTAGGCTAAACATCCAGCACAAGCTGGGATTAGGGCTGTCAACGGAGATGATTTTTTACGTTCTCCCGTTTCGTTTCGTGCAAACGGAACGAGTTACGCCAGAAAAAATCGTGGCGTTTGCAAAACGCAACGCCGGACGAAACATTTCTTTTTTTCGTTGTATAAACGAAACGCGAGACGCAACTTCCCTTTTTCGTTTCGTCAGTATCGTTATTTCGTGTATATTCTACCAAGTTGTGATTCTACGTATTGCAGATAACACAAAAAAATCCAAAAAATACAGAATTCATTTTCCTTTCTCTCTTTCTCCGTCATCCTCTGACCCTTTTCTGCTGCTCACTTCCCCCTTTCTCTTGCTCTCCCTCTCATGTCGATTGGATGTACCCACTCTCACCGCTGGCAGATGCATCTCTACAACTTCAACTAGTCCTTGTAAGTCACAACTTCCATTCGCCACAGCCAATGCCTCCAAGCACCATTCAAAGCCAGCGCTTCCAGTTTCCAGTGATAGGTATACTACTTGAGAATTAATAACTAATCTTGCTGATTTTACTTAATATTGTTGATTTCTCTCGAATTTTGTTGATTTTCTCGAATTTGGCTGTTTTTGGTACTGGTTTTTAGTGATTTGCTGATTTTTCTATGTACTGGTTTTTACTGATTTACTGATTTTCAGTGTACTGTATTGGTTGTTTTTACTAATTTGCTGATTTTTATTGGTTTTTATTGATTTTCTGATTTTTCTCATTTATCAGTAGATTACTTTGCAGTTTATTGTATACTGGTGAAGCAATTTACTGTGTACTGGTAAATTACTCAGTAGATTTCTTGAAATTTCTATCAATTTGTATGCTGGCTCTGAGATTGATTGATTTTAAACGTTTAATCGTTTCGTTCCGTTTGAAATTGATGCAACGATTGACGCCAATAAAATCTCTTCTGTTCTATTAACGCAACAGTTAACGAAAACAATTTCTGTATCGTTCAACTAACAGAACGATAAATGCCAATGGGTACTTTCGTGATCGTTTGAGACGTTTGACAGCCCTAGCTGGGATCGAACCTGGGTCTCCATGGACCCAGGCGATGCCATAACTAGCTGACCTAAGCAGCGGTGGCATCATATTACATTCTTGAAATTATGTAAACTAGTTATTATACGCGCTCCGCGGCGTCTAATTAAATATATTTTGATATTATAGATTAAGTAATATTCAATGATATAATTATGTCTAAATCTTTTATACACACAATCCCAAAAATTAGAGGTACATTTCAATAAAACAAATTCATTTCATTTCATGCCAATAACATGAAAATAGCAATTATTATTTTTTTTAACTTTTAGAATGTGTTGAAAAACAATATCTAGGTAGGGCTTTTTCTTCATGTGTATCACATACTTAGAATGAAAATTATATAGAAAATATTTTTTTATGCGTGCTATTTTTTTGGACACACGGATATAAGAGTAAAACTATGGTACTCTTAGGAGCACGGAGACATCCCATACTCCTAACTCAAAAATCATACTAAACCATCCCGAAATTTTGATTTATGGGTATCATTAAATTCTTTATATCAAAATATCATAGGATACACAAATTTTCCATTTTTTTTTGAGATTTTGTTAAGTTTTTTTTTTTGTATTTTTTAAAGATAACATAGTTTTATACATTATTTTATTATTATTTTGAGGTCATTCTAAAATATTCCAAAACATATACTTTAGAAACTCAAGAAATGAAAAATTTTTGTATCCTAAGAGATTTGATATAAAGAATTTAATGAGAATGATAAATCAAAATTTCATGATGGTTTGGTATGATTTTTGAGTTAGGAGCACGCTAGATTTACTCATTAAATATTATATCAATAAGTCATATATTGTTGGATTTCCAATTTAAATTTATTTTTGAAAATTTTTAAATAAAAAATCACTTGCTCATTGGCCCTCCTTACGTTATGTATAATTTCATATACAATATATAGTATGGATTCCTGAAAGGTTGACACTTGATGATGTCCAATTTCGAGGTTTTTTTATTTGAAAAGGAAATAAGGGTTTTTGTGGCAATTTCTTCGCAAGGGTGCAGGGCCAATTACCAACAAACATCTGGTAAGTAAAAAGCTTTGTCAGGCTAGACACAAAATACACTCCACTTGAGTAGATCCAATGGTTAATAATTGAGAAAGAATGAGAGCCATCGGATTAACTGTTCACCTACATAAAAAAGTGAAAATCCTTAAAGAATAGTCCTTTTATGGATATCACCTCTCAAAGCCAAAGGGCTAATGATTATTCATTTTCATATATCAACGGAGAGATTTTCCTGGCTACCATACATGCATGAAACCGATGGAGTATTCCACTTTCTTCAAAAAAAAAAAAAATAGAGAAATTGTATTAGAAATAATATGAACTACTGTAGCGGCAACTTCAAAATCTGTGCATAGTAGTTTTTTAGGAGGGTTTTTTTGACTATTCCCGGGTGAAATACCCAGAGAATTTCAATTCTGCTACGGCATTTAGGAAAAAATATAGCTATTTGCAGTTGCAGCTGCAGCTGCAGTTACAGTCTTCGTCACTTCTATCGTCACCTAATTAATACGTGATTGCGAAATCTCTGATTGCAAATTAAATTACCTAAAGATGTTTAATATTAAGTAATGTATTTTTTTGAATATTTAAATTATATATATCATTCACATCTCGAAAAAGACCTGGTGAGCCTTTCTATGTAATCTTCTTATACTCGTATTTGAAAAAAAAATATATTAAATATTGGAATTGCCGTGATAAAATTATATATCATTCAGGATCTAGAGCCTTTCTATGGACCATATTTCGTCTTTTTTTTTTGCGGAGTTTTTTTTGGAGCTGTATATCATGAATGAAGTTCGGCTTTTGGGCCTGCGGGCTTCATTTGGGAATAAAGTGTACATATAAGAATCGGGTTGCAGACTTGCAGTCCTATCATTGGGCCGGGTTAATATCTGCCCAGCGATTGTTCTGCTCGATCATGATCTGCTCCTAATAAAAAAAAAAAAAAATCAATCAGCATGTAATTTTTTTTTTTTTTTTTTTTTTTGAGATAAGATGGGGTCAAGCCACTCAAATTTAATTTAATTGTCTATAGAAGTTCCTCTCCAGGTTTCGAACCCGCGACCTCTCACACAGAGAGTGTTGCCCTTAGCCACTAGATCAAAGGCAGGTTCTTAATCGGCATGTAATTATCAAGTCATGACGGTGTTTCTTCCAGGATTTTGAATCTTAACAGAACATCCAATTACCTTACCTTATCAATCTTAACGGAACATCCAACGTACTTAAAGAGAAAAAGTAAGGTACAGCCGTATAGCCTTTCTCAATTTCCTTTCCGTGGTTACCACTCAACTGCACATTTTTGGCATGGGAAATGGAAATAGTGTGCAAGTAAACTCCAGTCGTCCATTTCATCATTTCATGTGTTCATTTCTGTCAGTCCAGTTATAATCTCACTGGCAAGAAGAAGTGTCCCAAAATTAATAAAACATGAAGTGATACCTTTTTTTAGGTCCATGTCGTTTCATGTTAGGTGTTTGTAACCTCCAATTGAACCAGAAATTCGATGACTAGTATGTTTTATTTCCTTAAAACAGTTTAATCTAGGCGTGCACTTGATGGAAAAACCAATTTCAAAACAGGTGTTAGCTTGTTTTGGGTAAAAAGAAGTTTATTATTTAGTCATTTAATGATACTAGTAAAAAGCCCGCTCCTTACTTTAAGCTGAAATTATTATTTCTTATAATAAACTTTTAAGATAATATGTTATGGGTCTTAATTTGAGATAATTTATATGGGCTGAGAATGTCAACGTGCATTCTCTGCCCGTTGTAATACAAAGTTGGCAGCCTCTGCCTACTTATGAAAAAAAAAAAAAAAGAATGTCAACGGGCATTAAAGTACATCAACGGTTTTGATCTATTGAAGAAAATGATCAACGGCTCAGATGTGAGGATAGCCCTTTCATGTCATTTTTTCTAATATGCTTTTATTATTAGTAAGGATATGATATTGTTCTAAAAAGTAACATAATCATGTTAGATTAGATAGACCTTTCGACTTAAAACTGTAATTATCTCATGATCATGAATTCATCTTTACCGTCGCTATGGAGTTTAAGATATTCTTAATTTGGAGCAAAATCATACTCATAAACCGTTAAAAGAACCAAATTCGTACTCTGTTTTTCACACTTCAAAAAAAAAAAAAATCGTTCTAGGTGTTTATTTATGTTATTAAAAAAATGGACAAATTAAGGCATGGAGTTCTTTCTTCTTCTTCTTCTTCTTGTTTTTTTTTTTTTTTATTAATTTGTTTCTGATAATCAGTATGCAAGCTGCTTTCGATTAATGAGTGATATCTTATTAGTTGTTATTTTTTTTCTGACTCAATTGAGTTTGAAACGTATATACAACAACAGTACATACATAATAAGCAGTAGAAATTGATGATTAGAGAAGTACACTGGAAAGACAGCAGAAAGAACAAATATATGTTTGTGCAAGAGTGCCTTAATTTGCCATTTACAATTCATAACAATTAAGAACATCAAAGCAACAAATATCATATCATATCATATATTGAATTCCAAAATCAGCTCTCGAGATGCAAACACTATACGGCATTCCCCCCATTTCACATTTCTTTTTGTAATAATTAATTAGTTAAGAGTGTTTGGGGGCGGCGTTTCTAGCGGAGAGCGCGGCCTGAAAGAGCGCGTTGACGGCGGCCTCCAACGTCTCCAGTCCCTCTCTCATCTCCTCACACGCCGCCTCCATTGCCTCCACTCCGCTCCTCTCCATTCCTCCCTCTCCAACCATCATCATCGCCGCTTCCATCTTCTCCAATTGAGCATCCACAGAACCAGCACCGCAACCTCGATCCTCTTCCTGGATCCTCCTCGACACCGCCTCCAGAAGCTCGTTGAAATCCTTGCCCCACGCAAAGACCTCCGCATCGATTGAATTCACTTCTTTCAAGTGCTCGGCTCCCTTTCCAGTCAGTGTCACCCAGATCGCTCCGATCACGAGCGCCGACACCGCCTCCACGGCATAGATCGCGTTCTGGACTGGATCAATCTTGCCATGCGGCGGCCGCGGCAGCGGAGGATGCAATCGTGGTGCAGTCAGCTCAGGCAAAGGCTTCTTCTGCGGAGAGATGACGGTAGAGTTGTGAGAATGGAGGGAGAAGCGGAGGAAGAGGAGGCGGCGGAGGAGGGCGTGGGAGAGAGCGGAGAGGGCGTTGCAGGAGTGGAGGAGAACGAGGGTGGTGGAGTCGAGAAGAGGAGTAGCTGATGGTAGCAGCAGGTGGAGAGCATGGGAGAGAGTGAGGGAGAGGAGGTGGGAAGCGCGGGAGAGCCATGATAAGCATGAGGTTGTATAACTGTCAGCTGGTGCGCTGGGGATGGGGAGGAGGGAGAGGAGGCGGGAGGAGAGAGCGGCGTCAAAGTCAAAGGGAAAGGGATGGGACTGGGAGAGGACAGCGGGGAAGAGCGGCACCACCGGCCGCTGCTTGTCTGTTAGAAACATGCTATAGTATATATTATGCTGATGCTGCTGAGAAGATGGGAACTGAATTGCAGAGGAGGGAAAGCAGGGGTGTTTCTTTTCGTCCTACACTTTATAAGCTGGGCCAGGAGCAAACTCCCGCTGCCTCTGCTGGGCTGGGGTTGCGTTTCCTCGAAGCAAAGGGCAAAGAGCACCAGACTACGAACGACACTGCATTTGCTGCCCCGCGTTTTGTACCTACCAGTCACAGACAGACAGGCTCCACGCAAGTACGGAAACACTTTTAAATCTTTTCTCCTAGACTGCTATATATGCTAGCCATAACATAATAAATACGTAGTAATATAATTGCATAAATACTGGAACGCACTATAAATTTAAAATTTAAAATTAGATTACTTTGCATAATTCAAAATAGTAAAACACGTTACACGATATACCTGCTGCTTTATCGACTCCTACACGATATACCTTTTGTCTCGAGAGGAGGAGCTAATTTTCTTTTCATTTCCTTTGAAACTGATTAGAGCCCACCCATCACTCATCAGGCATATTAGCCTGTCTCTGTTGTTCACATATTAAGCGGCCAACATACTCTCTAGCAGTTTGTGCTGTTTACAAAGAAAATCGTAGTTCTTAAATTTCAACTTCTTTTCTCTTGCAAGCTAGGCATCACAGAAGACATTTTGTATACACCATTTTATTTTGAGAAACATGTTGCGTCCACATAGTAGACACGTGTCCACCCACACTCACGTGTTGTTACAAATAGGACTCATGTGGTCCACTTGTCAGTGAATGTTGTCAAACTCTATAGATCAAATCCATATGGACGGTAGATTACACCCTTTTATTTTGTATGCATGCTGTGATTGATCACATTTGACAAATCGCTGAAAATCTTCTAAATTGAAGCTTTCACTGAACTCACATCATCGTTACTGTCTGTCTAATCTGATCCAAATTGCATGTGAAATAAGATTCTGTTGAATTTTTTTATATCAGAGGATGAAACTGATGATATGTATTCTTGTTATATTTTTCAATATACATATAAGGCTTCTCCTTTTTTACAATGGTCATATGATCTTGCAACAAATAATTCCTTACCAAACAAGCTTCTCATCTAATTTTATTTCACAACATTTTCCTCCATGTATATACTCTAATTTCTGGGAATTTACCAGGTTGTTTTAGTTTTGCTAAAGATGTTCATAAAAAAAAAAAAAAAAAGTTCTATTAAGATACATTATAAGTGCCTATAAAATCTCAATTATCAATATTATGCTCCATTATCTACCAGAGCGGATTTCCTTTGAAGCATTCCATTTAAGAGAATTAGAGATGTTGATTTCTTGAGATTTTCTCATCTGCTGGCATGAAAGCAATGGATTTGGACTGCTCTCTTCCCCACCAACATCTACTGAATCTGTTGTTGCAGAAAGCATTGTTGCTTCTAATTTCATTTGCAAAAGAAGGTTTCCCACCACAAAAGACTTTGGTTTATTTCGTGCTAATCTAATTTACAAACAGAACAGCAGCAACAATGTTCAGAAAAATAACATTGATGGACAAATATGTACAAAAAAGAAAAATTCAAATTTACACTTATAAAACTAAAAATTTCTTTCTTGCCGGGAAATGAGCAGATTGGCAGCTACTAAAACAGAGCAATCATCATAAGGACATATTCATTTGATATGGGCATGTGGCATCGGAAGACCAAGTACTCGTCGCTTTTAGGGATATCTCTTGGAATGTTTCCAATAAACTATTTAACTTCACAAAGATTTCAAGATGAAGAATTTACTGCCGTGAGTTTCTCCTGAAGCTTTGTAATACGAGCCTGTAGAGATTCAGCATATAGAAAAATAAAATTGAAGCCATTACACAATACAAAGATGCATATGCATATTATGTGGGGTTTCGCATACATGGATTAATTTGACATTGCATATGCAATACCATAACATACAAAGATGCATATGCAAAATTTTGGATACTGAGATGTATAAAGATATTAGTATTAACAAGGAGAAAAACTGACCTTGAACGATTTGGACCGTCTGATTGAAGGATCGAGATCCAATGCAGTCGCATAAGCCTCTTCGGCAGAACTATATTCGTCCATTGCTAAGAATGCGTCCCCTTGTGAAAGGTAACCCTACAGCAATTGTAACCTCATTTTAAATTAACATTGTTGTCTTTCTCAGCTCATGAAAAGAAGGTGATTAATTTGGGGGTAATTAAGGTAACCTGAGGAAAATTGGGGGCTATTCTGCATGCCTCCTTGGCGTCTGAAAGAGCCGCAGCAGCATCTCGCAGTGCCAACTTCGCAGCAGACCTGAAACGAAACGAAAGCAACAACTTCACTTAGAGAGAATAATCGATAATGAGCCTGAATATTGAAACAACAGAATTGCAGATTGGAATAACACAGTTGAAGTTGATAATTGTAATTGACCTAGTGTTATACAGCACATGCAACCCTCCAGAGGGATTAAGCTCAATGGCCTGGGAGAGAAGAGCGGCGGCCTCGGCGGCGTTGCCCTTCTCGAGAGCCACCTCGGCACTCTTCCTCAGCCGGAGAGCCTCGAGACTGGTAACCGGGTCGAAACGGGGCCCGCAGATCCATGCGAGCACTTCAGCCGCACGGCCGGGAGTGGCGCAGTGGCCCAGCAGGTCCCCGCTGGGGAGCACGGCGACGTTGGGACCGGCGCCGCAGCGACCGAGGCAGCCGCAGGAGGCGACGGAGAGCGCGGGAGGGGCGAGCGCGGAGAGCGCGAGCAGGAAGTCCCTCGAGCCCTGCCTGGCGCATGTACGGTTGACGCAGACTCGGATCTGGATGTTGCTGGGCTCGCCGGGAGGCCCCGATGATGATGATGATGATGCTTGGACCGTTGACCTGGGCCGGCGATTTGCTGGCGGAGGGGGGACTAAGGTTAGCTTGACTGTGTGCGCCATTGCTCTATTTTATTAGCTTAGCTATCTATCAGTATTTCAGTATCAGTGTCAGTATTACTGTATTTAGGGATGGCAATGGGCCGGGCCCACAGGCTTTTTACCAATCCCAGGCCTGGCCTGCCTGTCTCAAGGCCCATACCTGGCCTGCCTTACCTGATTGGATGGGCCTAAATTTCTATGCCTGACCTGCCCATGGGCCTTAGCCTTGAGCCCAAGCCTGCCTGCCCTTACCCACTGGGCCCCTCAGGCAGCCCATGCCCGCCCATGCCCAGGCAGCCCATGCCATTTGGTAACATATGTTTGCATCAAATCATATTTTTATTAAACAAATACTTACACACAATCATATAATAACCATTTTCATAACCCAAGTAGCCGAAGAAACAGCAGCAAAAGAACATTCTATTGTAGATTACACTTCTCCATTTCTCTACATAGAACAAAGAACAAGAAAAAAAAAAAAGAGTATTTACATTCAATTAAAAAAAAAACCAAGTTTTGTTACCGATATTACAAAACAGATTATTATCCTCTCAGTTCCTGAAAGAAGAAAATATTTACAATGACACAAGAAAAATAAACTAAAAAGGACTTAAGTTCTCTTATGCTATGCACCTCATTTCTTACCCAAATTACATTACAAAATTATCCTCTTCTTAATTCCTGCCAATGGCATATCCAATTTCTAACTTCTAACTAAAGAAAGCAAAAGGGCAAAAAGCACTTGCTTCCTTAATCCTTATAATTACCTTAACTAATCCAATCCACACAGAGACCATCACCAAAGGGTCCAGATCTCATCATCATCTCCATGACTCCATCTAGCACGAATCTCGAAGCACCCCACTGCTCGTCGCGGGCGGCCGTGCGTCGGGGCGTCCGTGCGTCGGGGCGGCCGTGCGTCGGGGTGGCCGTGCGTCGGGGCGTCCGTGCGTCGGTGTGCCGCGTGCGTCGGGAGAGTTAATGCGGGCGTCGGGGCGGCGTGCCGCGTGCGTCGTGCCTCCAGATCTAAGAGAGATCGGGAGGAGATCGGGCGCCGCACTGACGAAGAGGAAAGAGAAAGGGAAAGTGGGACTGGGATTGGAATTGGGTCATTGGGAGTGTATAAATCTAAACCTAACAATCAACGGTTGTGATCTAAAACTCATGATATCCAAGGGTTCATATTAACCCTACAGGCTGCCTGTGGGCTTAGAGGCCAGTCCTGAGCCTGGCCCGGCCCATAAATTGGCCTGGCCCGGCCTGGCCCATTTCGGCATCAGGCCTTCGGGCCTGGGCTTCAGGCCAGGCGGGTATATGCAGGCCTTCGGGCCACTGGGCTTAATTGCCATCCCTATCTGTATTAGGGGAGATGCTCCGGACAGCGTTGAAATTACTTTCCGAACAGCTATTTAATAAAAAAATGACTAAAATGTCCTTGCTCAATCAAACACTGCTTGCTAGAGGTGCAAATGATGCGAACTGGCTCGGGCTAGGTCATGTGTGGACTTGGCTCACTAAGAAAACAAGTCGAGCCAGCTCGTTTAGTGTCTTAGTTCCGAATCAAAAACTGAAGCTCGAGATTGCTCATTAATTAAATGAGCCAGAGCTGACTCATTTAGCTCGTCAACATGAATGAAGTCGTTTATTTTATCGTCTCTATTGGATTTTGAAGAAGTTACTATAAATTTGGAACCTAATTGGAAATAAATAAAATCCAAACTAAAGTTATCGCTATTTTCCTACAAATACTCATATTAATGTCACAGATATGCTGGTAACATGCATGCACGAGCAACACACATATACATGCAAAATTGGAAACAGTAAGTTCGAAGATGGGAAAAAAAAGAAAGGAACGAAATCTAAACTTGCAAAGTAGATTTTGCAAATTATACAAGAGGTACAATCACAAATCTAAAAAGTAGAGCACACATACAAGCAAATACACGAAATATCCCAAACTGTACAAGAAATTGGAGCATTAAATACTTCTCTCTTTTAAAAGTAGATTGTGTTTTGCTTGTTGCCATTGTCGTGCGATTCAGAGTCTTCCCCAAATCAGCAGTTGTTTAGACCTTTAGTGAGGGACTAGTAAAATGCCCGTGCTTTGCTACGGGTTATTTTGTCAAAGTAATTAATAAATCATTTTTCCCTTACACAAATTAAGGACTTAACATGTTATGCTGATTTAGTTGTCTACACACGTTACCACTTGGATCAAAGGGTATCCCTCCAAGCTGTGTACAGATTTTCAGAGCTTGATGTGTAGAAAGTAGAAACAGTAAAATAAATATAAGATGCAACATATAAGCATAGGAATTTAAGCTAACCATAATTTATAGTATAGGTTACTTGATTTTCTTTGATTTACATTAAATGCTCCTATAAATTAGATCAAATAAAGGATTGAACAATCAAGAAGACAAGATATGAATTACAGTAAATCACAGAATAAGTAATGTACATTCAGTAAGGCTATTTTTAATGCCAAATATTGGAGGTCCGTTTAATCACTCTCCCTCCTATTAACCTGTGATAAAAAGAAAAGAAAAGCAAAACAATTATGGAAAATTTTTTAATTGATATTCCAAATCATCCAGTATTTCTCAAAAAATTCATTACTCGTTAAGAGAAATATATATATCAAGCATACTTATGAAATCTTTTTGAAAACTTCTATTATGCACAACTTGGGTCAAGGTCTTCCCTCCAAGGCTCTTAAGCTACATATATTATATAACACCGGGTGGTCCGGGTCTAAGGTCTGATTTATGACATGAACTTAAAATAACATTAATATAATTTAATTTCCAGAAATAAATAATGAACAGAATTATAGGAAATCAGAATCTATAAGCAATAACTAAGAGGCAAGTGCCATTTAATGATATTTATTGGGGTGAAAGGAAAGAAGCAACAAAGCTGATACTAAAAATTTTAATGAAAAAAAATGCTGCCATCTATGTTGGCAAAAAGAGGCATTATTATAATGTGCATAAATCAAGCAAGCTATTTTGATTTCTACCAAAAATGTAGAGAATTAAAGGGTAAATTTTGCATACCTTAAATTATGTACGTGCCATATTAGCAACAAGTCAACAATTTGCAGAAACTAAAAAATTCCATGAAGCACACCAAGTTCAACTTGTTACCATGCTGATTTCAAAATTGGAGAAACTTATCTTGGACTGTTTTTTGTGTAGCATCACATTAGTTGATGATAGCTACCGTATTAGTGCCATTGATGTTGCACGAGTTATAATTTAATTTTCTAGACCTGTTAGAATACTTTACGGAAAAAAAAAAATTCAACTAAAGGTATCTAAATTATGAAAAACTGAATCTAGTTTGAAATCATAGCTCTTCCTAGCTATCATCCTAGCAGGGGACTCCATTGGTTTTGTTTCCAATGTACTCTCAAACCATTGAGTTCTTAATTTCCTTGACTCTGTATAATTTACACAACAAAAAAAGCTAGTATGAGTGACAAAACAAGCATAAACAATTTAAGATAACAATTTTTGCAAATCTGTATCTTAACATGGTCGAGTTAAAAAACTGCTCAAAGAACACACAAGGTAAATCAGTACAGAAAAAAAAATAAAGCTTTAAAGACAAAATTAGATTTTAACAATCGTTTTGATAATGCTAACTAATGATGCTACTTGCTATAATAAAACTATATAAATAACAATCAATTTTGGATTAAAACAACCAAGCATAAAAAAATCAATATAAAAGAGTAAAAGAAACAAGATCCCAGAGGGTGACGCTACAAATAACGCCAACAATTTGCACATAGTTGTTGATCCCAAAAGCTAATTGTACATAGAAATTAGTAAGTTATATAATTTATCGGAACAAATTTAATAGACCAAGTCACCAAACCATGAAATTGATTAAAGGAGTGAAAAGTACCCAAAATCATACTGGTGCCACTCTCCTACCTGTAGCAATGAATGAGAAAAATAAATAGCATAGTGATAAAGGAAGGAAGATCATACCTTTAAGCCGTAATTCATGAATTCAACAATATATGACGGCCCTAGGCCCCCAGGGAACTTTCTCTCCTAGATTGAAGCATCCGCACAACAGTTAAATGAAATAGTACCAAATCTCAAAATACAACTTGAAGAACAATAGATTTAACAAAATCGATATTTTAAGAAGAAATCTTACAAATTTGAGGCAACGATGGCCAGGGTGCGATGAAGAGTGAAGGACACTAAGGCGAAAGCGAGGACACAACTGGTGCACGAAGGAGAGATCTCCATCGAAGACAACCCGACCTTGTAGACAATGTGAATTCCATTAGGGTCGGGGCTGGCATCGGGCGGGGTCGGGGCTGGCGTCGAGTAGCGTCGGGCGCAAAGGCCGCAGGGGGGGGGGGGGGGGGGATAGAGCAAAGGCAGGCTGATCACAGGGAGGGAGAGAGAGCGAGGGGGAGGGAGAGTGGACTTGTTTGAAACCCTAGGGAGAGTTGCTTTGTCGGGACTCGGGAGGGAAGAGGCGAGCGCAGTAAGTTTGGGAGAGTACAATGTGTCTATCGCTGCAGGATTGAATCATGTCCGTTCCCGGATCGGGACAAAGCAAATCAACGGATCATATTAGCTCCGAAAGAAAATGGACGAATCTGAGCCATCAACAGATTAAGTCGCTCGATCCTGACCGTTGCAGGATCAGGACACAACACGCTTAGTAAAGGAGTAGGGATACATGCATGAGCAAAGGAAGAGGAGTATCGTCGGAGGGAGAGAGAAAGAATAAGAGAGAGAGAGAGAGAATAAACAAAAGAGAAAAGCTGCTAGCTTGCTAGGTAAGAGATAGCACGCGACTTGGCTGAGTGATTAAAAAATCTTATTTCCCAATGACATACAGGAATACTCTATGTGCGATAGTAATAAAAAGAATAAGTGAATACTCTTTGTGCGATAGCGAGCCAGCCAGCTTAGGTGGACCGAGCCGTCATATGTTTGAGCTCGGCACATTAAGTACACAAGCCTAACAAGCTAGTTCGTTAGTAGCTCAGTTCACAATTGAGCGAGTTGATAGCGAGTCGATTTCGAGCGATTCACGAGCGACCTGCGAGTTACGAGTATCAAACACTGCTATATAACTGTAGGGATATTTTGATCATTTTCTGATAAAATGTTGTTCCTCAAGTAATTTCAACGCTGCCCAAAGCCGCCACCCAGTATCGGACTATTAGCAACAGCTACAGGGCTCCAGCGCGTAATAAAAGAGAAACCAGAAAGACTAGACAATAGAAGCTGGGCCGGCCGGGCCGGGCCGGGCCGGTCTGGGCTGGTCTTCATATCTCATAGCCCATTAAGTACCAGCCCAATAAGCACTGGCCAGGCCGGGCTTCAAATTCATTTCTCTCTATAGCTCGTCTCCCTCTTCGGAGAGTCAAAACAACCATGGCAGCAGGAGGGCGTGTGAGGCTCAACGGATGGCAGCGGGCGGCGGTGGCGGTGGGATCCGCCCTCGGCGCCCTGATGGATCCCAGGAGGGCCGATCTGATAGCCGCTCTCGGGGAGACCACGGGTGAGCCCGCCTTCCAGCGCGTGCTCCAGCGCATGAAATCCAGCCCCCAAGGAAGGGTTTGTTTCTTAGTTTTTTGCTTTACTTTAGTTACTTTCCTTCACTAAACACCCCCAATTTTTAATCTTGCCATTGTTTAGCTATGATATTATGATACATACATACATATATGGTTGGATGATGATAGGAAAGCAAATCCAGCCATTCTGAATTATTAGCTTTTTTAACCTATCATTCTTCTGCCTATTGTTTCATTTCATGGATTGCTGCTTATACATATTCCATGAAATCGTTAACACGGTTCCTTAATCCAGTGCCATGACCCTAGATCGTCATCTTCCATTTTTTTTTTTTTTTTTTATTTACAAAGTTGGAGTATCATGCTTGCAAATACAAAATGGGGGGGTTTCTTTTGAACAGCTCATGTTTGGTTGCGGAATAATGGGGGTACCGGGATACCGCTAATTCCTACTATCACAAGGGATAAGAGTTATTATCCCTTTATCTCTTAACTATATCCTACTTTCTGTAACATAAAAGGGGAAGGACCTTGTAATTTCTATAACCGTTTTTTTTTTTTTTTCCTTTCCGTACATTAATTCAGGAAAGAACCAGTAGAAAGTTGTAGGCTTTGGGCATTTGGAGTATGGATTTGCTGGCATATATATTTATTGTTCAGCATGAGTGCTTCATATTTGTTGTAATTTAGGTGTACTGATACCTTTCACAGTAAATTTGTACCTCTGTGCTTGCAGCTACTGGATGGTATATTCTCACAAGTTTTATACGTGTTATAAATCATCTATTTTGTGCTTGACCGACCTTTTTTGGTTGTTCATTCAGGAAGTTCTGTTGCACAAGCCACGGGTGATATCTTCTCAAGTTTCACATGCATGGGACATGCCAGAAAACACATTCGGCGCAGCATATGCGAACTTTATGGGTTCGAGGAACTTCTCACCTGATGATCGGCCCCCGGTTAGGTTTATGGATTCTGATGAGCTTGCCTATGTAGCGACACGTGCACGCGAGGTGCATGATTTTTGGCATGTGCTTTTTGGTCTCCCAACAAATTTAATAGGTGAGTCGGCACTTAAAGTGATTGAGTTTGAACAGATGTTTCTTCCCATGTGTCTTATGTCGGTTGTTGGAGGTTCGGCTAGGTTCAATGAGAGACAGAGAGAGCTCTTCTTTAAGCATTACTTCCCATGGGCATTGCGTGCAGGTGTTAAGTGCACTGATCTGATGAGCATTTATTACGAGAAGCACTTTAGTGAAGACTTGGAGGAGATACGTAGGAAATGGGGAATTGAGACTTGTCCCCATCCAAAAAAGAACTTTTAGATGTAAAGATTGAGTCTTTTTTTCTGCAACAAATTTCTTTCATCATCTTGATTCAGTTGAAGTTACTTGTTAATAAAAGAAAATTTTCGCTAGGGGGTTAGTGTTAGGAGGTTCTGGATTATGAACTGTAATGTATACTTTTTCTTAGTATATATTGCCCGACGAAGTTTTACGCATCTTCTCTGTATCCACACTAATTAATGGAGCTTGGAATAGGTTTGATGGTGGCTTCACAGAGATTTACTATCCGTCTCTTAAGTTAAGATAGATTACTGTAAGAGGAACTATTATTTTTTATTATAGATCCATCTTAAGATTGAAATTTCCAACTGACGATGATGCTTACTACTTGGCAAGCAATACGCATCATGTAATTAATTTATCAAATACTGGTCCTCACAGAGATTACAATTGGTGAAGTACTGTAGTGTTATAAAAGTATAAAATGAACAGAGAAAAGTTTCAACAAATATTGACATGAGACTGGATAGCCATCCTATAATCCCAGTGCCCTTGAAGCAAGTAGCAAAAAATAAATTAAGCATGCAACATATTAGGAACTATATAATACTTTGATATGGAATCTCTTTGGCCCAGAGAAGGAACTATATATAAATTGCTAGATGGTATAAATAAATCATGAAAACTGGTTTATCCTTCTTGATGGCAGAAACTCCTACAAGTCTTTTAATCAGAGTGAAATCTTGCACTGACATGTACCGCTGATGCACATTATTAAATCACGATAATGTCTTCATTATACAACATTCAGGATTTGTTTTCCAATCTTCAGAATAACATTCAGCCATTTGATTCAAAGTAAGATGTTCAGAATAATACTACGCTTGAGAGGAGCTGAACCTGTGTAATGCTGAAGAATCCGAATGGCCGAATCCTCTTGAGTTAACCCAATTTTTGGGTTAGTCTCCATCCACCGTTCATATAAACCAAGGGCTTTGATCTAACCAAATCTATTAAGAGCCTATTGCCCCATTCGTCACGACCGATGATTTTGGATTTGGTTCAGCTGCTTCATAACACTACAGAGTAGTACAAAATTGTTTGCTTATAAAGAGAAAGTATGGAGTAATGGAGTTTACAGACAGTGGCAATAGGTTATTGGAGTGATAACACTTGTGTCGATAAAAAACAAACACGACCTTCAATACACCAAGTGATGCTACATAATACAAAAGCTTTTTACTATTTGAAGTACTCGTCAGTCAGACAAATTTCTGCAATCCTACCATAAATGACAGTAGAACTCAAATTTTAAGAGGTGAAACAAAAACTACGTCCTGCCCCATCTCTACCAAGTAGCAAGTTCAATTTCAAAATCTTCAAATGAAGAACTGATAACATCTACACTCTTTAACTATTTCACACCAACAGATGCCATAAGATCTTCATATTCTGGGTCTGCCTCTCCTTTCCTCTCTTTTCTCGGTCTGACTGGACCTCCATACATAGGTTTAAATGGGGGCCCGTTATACTGGCTCCCTCTGGGGCCTGATGCAGCTCCATGAGACCAGTTTGAAAAATTGCCTCTACCATTGGGTCGGTCATAACTGTGGTCATAACTGCGGTCATAATTGCGGTCATAATCATAATTACGCATCATTTGACCAGGTCGAGGTGGCCAAGAGTAGCCAGATGGATCCATTCGTGGCCTCTGTTCATTTGGGTATTGGAAACCATGATGCCTCGGCGGTGGCTGATCATATTCACGTGGACCTGTTTGGTATCCTAAATGATTTCCTGGATTTTGATATGGAGGATACGGTTGTCGAGGCTGATATGAAAAATCACCAGAAGTTGATCGAGGTCCGACCGTAGGGTAATTTGATGTGGCAAGTGGTGTTGGCACTCTAGGCGATTGCATGAATGGGGGCATTTGTGCATGGGGTGGTAAAGGGCCCATAGATTGAGGTGGTGCACCATGCATACCTCCAGGATGAGCAGGTGGCCCCCGCATCTGTGCATGGTACGAAGAGTTGGGACTTACCTGAGGAAATGGACCTGAAGATTGTCTCGCAGGTGGTGATTCAAGAGGTCTATGTGGACCAGGTCCAGCAGGAGAGAGAGACATATGGACAGGATTAGGTCTTACAGGAGGGGATTGTCCAGTATAAGACTGGTATTGGAACGAAGAGTTGGTTGGAAGGGGTCGCACTGAAGGTGAAGGGACTGAACCGGTGTTAAGGGGGGCAAGTGGGGCCCTTGGAGGCAACCAAGGGGACAGGTTAGGTGGGAACTGAGAAATACTAGAGTAGGGAGTAGTCACCGCAGGTGGTGCAGCAGAAGGGACAGGTTGTTGAGTTGCAGGAACAGATGCCGCCTGCACAGCAAATATCACCAGTAATAAACTTATGAGAACAGCGCCCAGAGCAGATAAAAGGAAGGAAACACTTACACTATCCAGCATGTTGAACATTCCAATTTTGAATTTTAATCAATTAAGTACAAGCAAAACCTGGATACATGTATTAGCATGTGCTAGATATTAAAGGGGCCTAGCTTCACAAAACACCTATTTTTTTTTCCCAATGTTTGAGCAGGCTAAACAATGTGTAAACCAAAGACCAAACCAGCAGTGGTACAGACCAGATTCTCTGACTATATAAAATTAACAAACTGAGAATTGTTTATTTTATCCACAGAACGAACTTAATTTTTCTTGCAATTGGAACTTCCATTGAAAAAGCTATCCATCCACCATTATAATTGCAAAATTTTATATAAAAATTGAAATAATAATTTCAAAGAAAATCTGTTTTATCATTTTCTGAGGTTGTATATATAACATCTCCGTGCAACATCAAGCAACATTATAGACATATTAAAGACATAGATCACTGTAAGGTATGAGGTTCACCCAAAAAAGATGGACAGGTCTGAGTGCATGTTTAATGTGGCAACTTTCAGTTGCTAAAACAAACTTGCCTTGAATTTATTAATGCTAATTACTAGTAAGTACAAAAGGAGGGGGAGAGTAGCATTACCGAAGTGAGAAGGGGCTCAAGAAGTGCGACAGCAGCATCAACTTTATCGTAAGTGTCGGCAATGACATCAACGAAGATATCTTCATAAGTAGTTTGAACTTCATTTATGTCTGCTTGAGTGATTTCACACTGCATAAATCAAGCTAGACATGTAAGGGACACCTAAGGTATCTTCAAAAATGAAAAGCAACAACTAGGGCAAGTTTCTACGGTCAATGTTACCTTTTCTCCAGCTCCTTTCTTTGTACCCTGAACTCGTAATCTTGCTCCTATTTCCTGCAGGAGAAATATTGAAAATTAGGAGAACATAGTAGGACTTAAGAGGATACCAAAAACTCGTTAATATGGTAGCAAAGAGATCATACATCTTGGAGCCTCTTCTGTGTGTTGTTTTCTCCACCTAAAAGCATCCTGATAAAATTATATCCAGAATTTTCTTTGGTCTGCAAAAACCAAAAAGAAAACAAGAAAAATAATATAGTAACCAGGTTGCTGATTGATAGAGTAGAACTCAGAAGAAGAATAATAGGTACATACAGGAACAGGAATTCTGGTCTCTTTAAGCAAAGGCTTGTAGTCAGGGGGGGCCTTATAACTTGGATTGAGCTTAAGTAGCTCACCTACAAAAGAGCAGTTTGTTGTTAAAACTCATGCCCAAAAGTTTACCATTCAGAAAGTTATTGAAATGGATATTTTTCAAGTCAACCAAGGAGTTACATACCGATGATTTCTCGTCTTTCAAGATCTATAAGTTCCCTATGCTGCAAATTTCAAAGAGAATATGAATTAGTACTAGTAAAAGATACAACATTACATGTCAACTTCTCTTTTTATTCTGATTATTAACATTAGAAATTGTCTGTCAATCAAGAAAACAAATTACCACTTTATCCAGACGCTTCTTGTTAGACTCAGTACTTGGAGCCTTGGTAGGTGAAGTAGAGAGCTCATAACCCCCTAACTCTTCTTCAGTACACTCTCCAGACGTCTTCAGCCGCTTGTTGATTTGATCCAATCGAGTCTGCTCATGCATTTAATTATCACTTAGTAACCACCTGGAAATGGAACTCTACTAATGTGAGAAACCATAAGGTAATTATTCACATCGCTTTCCAGTTTCCCAAGGTACTATAAAACATAAATCCGACTGTCAACTATTGCACTGGATTGACATGGTATTTGGACAACTTAGGCCTAAGTCGATTTTTCTAAAGGTAGCATTTGAAGCAGCAATAAATAAACAGTTCCGTTCAAGTTTGACATGCTTGGAAAATTAACAAGTTGGATCTGATCCATTGTCAACTCGGCAGGTCAGCATGCTGCTATTATCAATAATAGCTTTCCTTAAAGTCCTATTGGACCAGACCTTCCTAATTCTTGATGAAACAATATATGCTGATTCAGATTTAATTATTAGTATAACAAAATGTTCAGCGGATGGGGAGGGTGAGTGGTATTTTCTATAATAAAGCAGACATTGCCAGGTTCGATCTGCTATCCAGTAGGTGGAAACACCAGGGGCATACCGCATACCGAATATATTAGCCATGAAATCTGTGTTGACCAGTAATTCTTTTTACATCAACAGCTGCCAATCCTTCATTGGCTCAACCAAATACTTTGGAAAATCGTCAAAAATAAATATTCTAAGATGCAAATTGAAAGAGTCACGGATCTGATCCTGTATGCTTAGCAGCTAAAAGCGACTACCTCCGTTGTGTTGGTAAGTTAGGAAATACTTGCATGTATCAACCTAAGCAGCACCATGTTACTAAAAGCCTAGGTGCAATCATTTTATGTAATCAATCATAGTATCGCCGTCCATTTGTTCAGAACCCCAAGTACTGGTACATACAACTAGACAGGCTGCCCTCAAAATAAGAGGCAAAGCGTATGAACAATGTGTTGACAATATAGTATCAGTATCCACGGCAACCACATACAAGAATACCGTTAAAAATACCTGATAGGCCAGAGCAGTTCTTTTTCTGACAGAAGCATCGGGACTAAAACGGGAACCGAATTTCGTCTTCCGCTGAGGTTGCTTGGAACTCTCCTCGGCCGCACGGCGGTCTCCGTTCTTGGCAGCGGCTTTGGATGTAGGAACGAGAGAACCGGAGAGCTTGTTTTTGGGTATGACGAAGCCGGATTTCTTTGCCCTGAGCAGCATGAAGACCTTGGATGACGGCGCAGAGGTCTGATCGGCTTTCGAAGCCATCTTTTGCACCTTCTCTTCTGCACCGTCGATCTGACAGGATGAGGAATCAATAAATTGCAGTCGAGGAATGAGATGGTGGAATGGAATGGAATGGAATGCGGTAAAGAAACCCTAACAAACAAAATCTGGAATACTAAATCAGCGAAATAGAAGTGGCTGGAATCGCTGCCCTATGAGATAAAAGTAGAAGCGAAGTGAACCTGCTGGTTAGGAAGAAGAAGCCGTCCGTCCGTGAGTCCGTGAGTCCGGGCGGGCGGGGAAGAGAAACCCTAACCTAGCCTAGCCTAGCCTAGGCAGCAGCTGCAGGCGAGACTCTCTCGACTCTCAAGCAATTGGGGAGAGAGAGTAGAAGACTTCACTCCGTTGATGTCTCTGAGACTTGTACAGTAGTATCCCCAATGATACCACGGACACACCACGGGAAAAGGAATGCGGACAGGCACCGGCTAAAGCACGGCAGCGCGCTGCTGCTTTGGGCCTTAATTTGCCCTTGATTTGCCCTTTGCCCACCCTCCAATTTATTTTTTTTTTAGCAAAAGAAGAGGTCAAGCCCTCAAATTTGCCACCCTCCAAATTAATTTCACGTTTTTTTCGGGCAATTTAACAATTTGTCCTCCTTTCAAAATTTGTTAAACAAATTGTCCTTCCCTCAAAAATTTAACAACATACCCTTGTATTACCTTTCATTATCCTCCTTCCCCTTAACAAACTTTTATCTTCTCTCAACAATGTCAATAAAAATATATTTAATTATTATATTTATTTATTTATTTTCATATACACTCTCAAAATTTTATATTGTATAGTATAATACAAATCATAGGTATTATATTCTTAAAAATTCAAAATATTCTTCTTCAAATTTAGAATGATATGTCATACTAAAATATTTTTAACATAATTCATTTAATTAATGATAATGATACTAAGAATATAAGATTTATATTATTGTGAATATAGTAAAGAAAAGATAGTTTTTCTTTTAATTTTATATTCACTATATTTGCAAGATTATCAATATATTGTTTTTATTAGTAGCAAATTAAAATTTTATAATAAGAGGTGAATTTTATTTATTATTATTTTTTTTAACTAAGGTAACCGAATATTGACTGAAAATGAGGATTACAAAATTCAGAATTTTAATGAAAATTGTATGTCATACATCATGAAACTTTAATATGTAAATGAAAAGATTAAAAGAAAATAATAAAGAAAAATATTGATTGCTATTTTTAAAAGAAGATAAAAGAAAGTTGATATAAGAGAAGGAGAATGGAGGGGAATGAAGGGTAATACAAGGACACTCTGTTGAATTTTTTGAGAGAAGGGCAATTTGTTTAACAAATTTTGAAAGGAGGGCAAATTGTTAAATTGCCCTTTTTTTCTCTCTCTATTTTTACCTTTTTGAACCATGTATTTACGTTTTTATAAAATTTATTCCACACCTTTTAGGAACAGAATTACAAATATTATTTGTTTGTACAAGATATATTAAATAAGTAAAAATGTTAAATATTTTTGAAAATTAAATAATCATTTAAGGATAATTATTATTATCATTCCGGATGTGTTCCGAACAAATTTTGAAGTGCCCCAACCAGCTTCCATTACGAAGGAGCCTCTCACAAGTCACAACGAGTCCATCATTCCAAATAACTACATTTGTCCATCATTCCAAATAATTATTATTATCTTTCGTTTCATTTAGAAGATGAAACGATTTTTTATTTCATTAAATGAAACAATTAACGAAATGATATATTCTATTTTGATAGAATAATAATACAATTACTAAACGATTATTTTCTATCTTTCATTTTGTTTCTTCTCAAATGAAATGATTTTTTTGTTCTGTGAAATGAAACGAAACAACTCAATTCCATTGTGATTTCCACATTAGACAGTCCTAATTACAACTATTTTTTGTTTCTATAATTTCATACAATACAGTAGAATCCATACTCCTAAATCAAATCTTCATCTTCAACATAGCTTACGATCATATCTTATCAAACTGATTTGATATTCAAAAGGAAGAAGAAAGAAAACAAAGTCAAGACAAAACCTGCTTTTCGGACGTTTTGTGTTAACAAACTCTGTTAATTTTTCTCATCATGTGTTTTTATCCAAACTTCCCTCTGATTATCTAGCTAGGTTTTTCTCTTTCAAACTTAGATATACGTTATACATTTTCTGTGTGTCAAATGAAGTTCTGCAATGACTCTATTCATGTTGTATCTTACTTTTGATTTTGTTGTCATAATTGTCTAAGCTCCGTTAATATCGGAAGAGAAATTCAATTTGTACTTTATCTTCTTAGAAATAAACCCTAAACTAGAATACTCTGATAATGATAATAATAATAATAATAATAATAATAATAATAATAATAATAATAATAATAATAATAATAATAATAATAATAATAATTTTAGGAGTCGAATTAACTCGATCCAACCCGACTCGATGGAAATTCAGCTATTGCATACAAAACATTAATTAGAAAATGACCCATGGAAATTCAAAACTTTTTCTCCATTGCCAATGACACTAAACCAAAAAAAAAAATGGTAGCGAGATTGTTATCTTTTGCTAACAACCAAATTAAGGTCGCGAGATAACTAATACTACTATTAATGCAAATAACTCAATTATTCTGGTTAATTTACAATTTCAAATTAAGTTTTTTCCGTGTTCAACCTCAGACGGAGAGCGAGGTGCCGGATGAATTGAATTTGAATATATATAGGTAAATCAGTAAATCCTATCCAGTATATATGTTTGGGTATATATGGATATCAGAAGCGAACAAAATATGAAAATATAAAATTAAGATGCTCATATAACAAGTTGCACAATTGATTCAGGAGCTGTCGCCTGCATAGTCATTATCAAAGTCCTTACAATAATTAATATAAAAATTGAAGTATAGAGAATAAGGATATATAGAAATAACAATAGGGAAATAAAGTTGGAAAAGGGAAATACAATGCTAGTCTTCTTTTTTTTTTTTTTTTTTTTTTGCCGCAGCTGCAAGGTTTCATGGGCTGATATCGAACTCTCGACTTTTAGATAAACAACAGCCTTATGACTCATCTCCTAGTCAATTAAGGTACCACATGTTTCCCCGAAATGCAATGCTAGTCAGAGTTGCGAATCAGAGATGCAACAATTTATTAAGTCAAGAGAATTTGATTGATACAATTTAGTTCAGAAATTCAATAAACACATTGACAGGAAATAATTAAACGGAGTACAAATTAATTATTTAATAAATGAAACTTAGCTGTCTGTCAATGGGGAAGTTCCTTGAAAATGACCACCACTGAAAAACTCAGAAAAAATTAACAAAACACAAACATAAAATATATTTTAGTGTATTTACATATTATTTTATGTCTAATAATATGGTGGACGCACCTAAAATTTTGCTTATCCGAGCCTTTTTTTTTTTTTGATAAAAAAGAAATAGAGGTCAAAGCCTCTATTTTCTTTCATATTTATTAAAAATAAAACAAAATTACAAATTGTTCATGAAAAAAAATAATAACAAAAGATACAGAACATAAAGAAAGCCATATAACTTAACAAATAAAAAATATCATCTTAAGAGTTTTAAGACGATCATAGAAACAAAAGTAAGATTACATAAATAATTTAGTATGATAGGATAACTTGACGATTGTTATTTCTGCAATCTGGAAAAATAGTATTTCAAATAATTTCTTTTTAGTATATTAAAAATGGAAAATCAGTTCATAGATATATTCTCAATCTTACTTGTCGACGGTGTTTCCAGTCTCATGCATTCCAATATATTTTTTTTAAACTTGATGATGTTTGACCAAATTCGTATGAAACAAAATACAACATGTGAAATCACAAGAGCTTGGGATTTGGATTGATTGAAGTAGTAAAAAAATTCAAGATAATACACTAATCAAAATCTAATTTAGTGTTAAAAAAATACTTTGTTTGCGATAAGTCACATGTACCTTTTAAAATGAGATGAACATCTTGGTAACCTTATCCCATATATACTATCTGGAAAAAAAGAGAAAATATGAACACAGAATAATTGAGGAAATCATAGTCGGTGGCGTTTGCTTGTTTTAGTACTGGGGAATTAATTACTTAATTAACTAAACTAATTGGTGTACAAAGGGCTAATTAATCAGCCAGACCGAATAGATTCTGCTAATTAATTAATTAACTAAATGAATATGATAAGTAATTGAGGACACCACTAGTAGCTAATTTGTCCAGATCATGAAACAAGGAGAGCACACGGTGTCACGGTCGCATATGCAATTTGTTTTTTATGAACCGTGAGTTTGCATAAGACAACTGAAACTGTTTTTTTAATTAGGTTTTAGTATATATTATCCTGAGACGGCTGAAAATACGTATGTACCATTAATTAATTGGACGTTGCTTTCATGCCTACACCCAGATAATTTTATCGGTTACATATGAATTTCATAATAAGTAATATTCATTTATAATCGTCAGATATGAAAGAAAACTTTTTTTGGCGGAAGTATTAGAGTGAAATTTTAATTAATTATATCAGTATGTACAAGTACAGTTGTATTTATCGCTATCGTTTTATGATTAATTGGACTTTATTAATTTTGATGTTATTAATTAAATGGACTTGTCTGTTTCCTTATCATATATAAAATTAGAAAGCACCTGCTGGTTGGTCTTTTTTGTCATATTTTTTTATTGGATCAATACAACTTAAGGAAACATTTTCATCAAAAATAAAAAACAAAAAGAAAAAATAGAAAAAAAGAAAAAGAAAAGAAAAAAAAAACCAATCGATGCGTTTTTTCAAGGTAACAATAGCTTATGTCTTAATCTTTATGATATAGAAAAATGTTCTTATGCACCAATAGGCATTCCATAACTAAAATTAAGGGGCTAGCTACATAATGCACAATCATTTATAACTCTTTTTTTTTTTTTGGATGCATTCATAATTTCACAGCAAAAGTTATTACAACAATCAGGTGAGCTTCACTTAAACAGGTGTCAATGCATCGGGTCGGGTTCAGGTTATCATTATTTTATTATTTTCTTGACCTGAACCTACCCGACCCGTTTAATTTTAGTTGAAAACATGGGACATATATGTTAACTATTGTATTGATTATTTTAATATTATTAAGCAACTTAATATTATTTATTATATAATTGATCTTAATTAGCTTTAATTGATGTTTAATATCAAATTAAATAAAGAATAATTTAAACAGGTCGACCCGACCCGTGACCTAGCCATTGATGGGTCAAAAGCTCTTGATCCATTCGCGATCCATTTATCTTCGGATCATTTTAGTTAGCTCGTTCAAAAATTGACACTACTAGTCATCGATCACTTGAAAAAAAAAAAAAAAGAAAAGAAAAAACTAATGAAGTTAACTTGTAAATTCTGAAAGTAATTAAATTTCAAAAAATTCTGAAAGTATTAAATTTCAAATTTAGAGCAAGCATAAGTGACAAGATTTGCAGAGCCTGCTATACAAATTATCCTATTTGTCAGGGGGCAAGGTACTTGTCAAGTACTGGACAGAAGGGAGTTGACCGAATGCGGCCAGCAAATTAATGACTGCATGCAACTCATATTCCATGAACTTATCATGACACCATGCAATTCAAATTGAATAATCGAGTGAGAGTATTTTAGTATCAGTAATATAGATTACTCTGTTAATCTGTATCTCCAATTTTAAAATGTTAATTATGGATCCGAGATCATTATGATAATCATATGTGATTTTACTTATAAACCGAAATTTATAATTCTTTAGAATTTATTTACTATTTTAAAGATAATTTAAAATCTTACATGATTAAATTATTATAAACCATCTGAATTAATGACATTTTAAAATATATAAAAGTTATTTGAGCAATGGTATTGCTCCTTTTAGTTTCCTACTATTTTCTTTTCTTTTCCTTTTTTTTTTAAAGGTTTGTACCATGTAACCTTTTCTCTCCAACTATTTGAGGAATTATGACAGATGGAATGTTTATCAAGTAATTCATCAATTTTTGTATTCAATATATAAATATATTACAAGCCACAGTATTAAATTTTACATGTGTATACTCCCTGATGATAAGAATGTCAGCAATGATGTCTTAATGTTTTCTGAATAGTTGAAAGCGGCTGTCAACATGATGATGTCTTAATGTTAGAAGAACATAAAAAACATAAAAAACATAGTTATAGATGATAAAATAAAAAAAAAAGACATATATGCAACAACGTCGCTGGATCCAAAACAGCAAGAAGAAAACGGTTCTGCTCATAATATCATGTCGTGTTAAAGATAAAGAGGTGGGGTTCTCAAGAAAAGAAAGATAGGGAGTTGTTAAGCTGAGTTCAGACTACTAAAATTAAACAACCATAACACGTATAAATAATGGTGAATGTTATTTGGGCCTTAAATTAACAGGCTGAGACATTATTACAAATCAATGGTGCTAATCTATCTGAGAAAATGATTAGGTTTCTTCTTTTGGGAAGATAGAATTTTCATGTCAAAAAATTTAATATCCTTTTATTATGAGTAAGGATAAGGATTATATAATCATAGGGCAGGAGAAAAGAGTGCAAACAAAATTCATAAAAAAATGGGGGTAGAAAATGAAATAACATGAGGATCCTAGCTACGTTAGCTCCTTCCGTGACAAACCGACAGTTGTTCTCTTGATTCTTGAACGAAAATAAATATAGAGAAAGAAAAGCCATATATGAGCCATGAGAAGTGAATCAACCAAATAGTAGTAGTCACAGGCGGGATTTTATCCGCTGCCATAGTTTGTGATGGCAGCATGCTGCTGTAGTCTCTATGGTAAATAGGTCTCCCAAAAAACGTTTTTATCATCCAAAGTATCTGAGCCATCCAAACTAATTTGGACCGTTTAGATCAGCTATGACAGCTTGCTGCCATCACAATAATAGCAGCAGATTCTCATCCGTCACAGGCGACTACAACTTGTAACGAGCTCTCTCTCTACAAAGTACAAAACATGGAATCAGCAGCCACTCCACTTCAGATAACTAATTAATTAATCATGTCAGGATATATATACACATTTTTAGGTAGCTAGCTTAGATTCTCTCTTTCCCACAACTCCAACTCCAAGCCCTCCCAAAATTAAAAGCAGCTGCCATGGATGATCTATGCGACCTCAAGCTTAACATCAATGGCGAACACACGTTCTACCTCCACCAGGTATTTATCATGTTATCAATCCATATTCATATTCATATTCTGCCTGTGAATGAAACTAATAATTTTGTACACATCCAACATTGACTGGATGTTCTCGATTTCTCATCAATTCAGAGGATAGTGTGCAATTACTCCGGCAGGCTAAGAATGCTGGTGAAGCAGGAAAAGAGATCGAAAACACAGCTGAGGACCCGGGGCGTACAGATCTCGGGCTTCCCGGGAGGCGCGGAGGCATTTGAGCTCGTCTCCCGGTTCTGTTACAACAATGGCAGGATACCGATTGCCCCGAGCACCATCTCTCTCCTGTACTGCTCTGCCCTCTTCTTAGAGATGACGGAGGATGCGTCGCCGTGCAATCTGTTGGCTCAGATTGAGTATCTCATGGACGGCCTCTCGCTCTGGTCCTGGTCCGACATTCTCTCCTCTCTCAAGAGCTGCGAGCAGTGCTTCATACTCGCCGAGTCGTCCGGTTTGGTCGACCGGTTGATATCTGCTCTGTTTGCGAAAATATTGGCAGATACTACAGAGATACCGCTGCTGCAGTTGCAAACCGCCGCTGGCACACCGCTGCCATCTTCCAGCTCTTGCTCGTCGTCTCCTGATACCGTTGGATTCAGGTGCTCCTCTAGTAAAACACCAGACTCGATGAAACCGTGCTCGAACAAGGAATGGTGGTTCGACGACCTGACTATCCTGGCCCCACCCGTCATCGAAAAAGTTATGCGTCTGCTAGGCTGCTATGGATCCGATAACAAAAACCTCTTACTGACCAGATTCCTCCTGCATTATCTGAGAGCCGCGATACAGAGACCGTGCGTGCAGTATAAAACCGTGTACGCCGGACTAGCCGATACCGCAGTGTACGGGGTGGTACTGATGGGTCGCACCGCATTCTCATGCCGAGGTCTGTTCTGGGTGTTGCGGGTGGTATCCAATTTGGGACTCAGTCGTGAGTGCCGTTACAAGCTAGAAAGACTGATGGGTCTGGTACTGGACCAGGCGACATTGGATGATCTGTTGGTATCGGGCAACACCGAAGGCGCAGGTGTTTATGATGTGAATCTGGTTTTGAGGCTGGTGAGGGTTTTCGTGAGCTCAGACGAGGCTGGCGACGTGCCGTCGCAGAGAATGAAGAAGGTGGGCAGGTTGATTGACAAGTACCTGGCTGAGATATCTCCTGATCAAGGGTTGAGAGTGCACAAGTTCTTGGGTCTGGCTGAGAGCTTGCCTGATGCAGCTCGAGATTGCTGTGATGGAGTGTATAGAGCCTTAGATATCTACCTTGAGGTAATTATTTTTAGACATTTTTTTCTCTTCTTTTTTTAAATTTGTTCAATGTTTTTGTTCGTTCTTCCATCTTTTATTTTCTTGTTGAATACTTGAGTTCATTCAGTCTATCTTTTAGCCTTGTTTGTTAAGGACCATTACCATTTTCTTTTGTTTGTGCTTTCTGGTTAATTAGTTGTGGCTCCATACAAAGTTGGTTTATTTTTCTCACATTAAGTTAGTGGTTTAATTTGAGGGGGAATTAGATATATACCGTTTTGGAAATGAGTCATTTTACTGTTCTTACATTTTACAACAAAGTTTGAGCAATTTGGTAATATCGATCCTTTCCTTTTAATTTTAACTTTTGGACTGTCGTTGTGCTTTGTATTAGTTTATACTTTCCAATCTCCCTTAAAAGATGAGCATCTCAGAAATTGTCGTGCTTGTATTATATTTATTTATTTGCATGATACAGAGAGACAGACAGAATTTTTAAATCTCATAAGATGACAATTCATGAGTTCACCTTTATTATCTTTGTAGTTTATAAGATAAGATAAAGCCCTTTAGATAGATAATTTTAGGTAATCATAAACCCATAATGAGGCCTCAAAAAAGTCCATTTTCATTTTCATTTTCACTTTCAGCTTTTCACACCTCAGAAAAGTTACCTTCTTTTCTTTACTTTTAATACATGAGCAAAGAGGTGCTTTTAGTTGTCTTTGCTTCACCATCACATGAAATTACTTCCGTGGTTTTCGCTTTCTGTTATGCCATGCCTTGGTTTTCACTTTTCAGTACCTTTTTAGCTGTAACTTGGGGTTCTTTTTATTAATTTCTGACAAACAGGTAATATGGGGATACCACTATTCACGCAGAAAGAAAAAAAAATATGGGGATACCACTATACCAGAACCAGACCAGTTGGTACTGGTACGGTGGTACCGGCACCATATCCGCTGTCATTCTGTTATTGCTTTGCTCTGTGCATTACTGCATTGCGAGCTTTGAAAATAAACATGGATGCATGATTGCCAAAATGCATGTGTGCCCATTTTAAATTGAAATCTTCTTGCACTTGTCAAACTTTTTGCACAAACAATTTGTAGTTTGACAAGTACTGAGTCATGTTGGAGGTCGCAGGTTTGAAAACCGAATAGAGTTATAGACATTTAAATTTGAGTGACTTTACCCTTATCTTTATCTTAAAAAAATAGAGCAAACTGGAATTATATTAAGAGGCCTCTTATATTAGTTAATTGAGTAATTAATTACTTAATTGTTGCTTAATTTGCGTACAATTGATTACAAAAATTGGTTTTAGTTTTATTCTTACTACGTAATTAATTGTGTTTAATTCAATAACAGTCGCATCCGAATCTGTCTGCCGAAGAGAGGACGAGCCTCTGCCGGTGCCTAAACTACGAGAAGCTAACACTAGAAGCGTGCAAAGACTTAGCAAAGAACCGAAGAATCCCGCCAGGAGTCGCAGTACAGGCATTAGCCTCACAACAGGCAAAACTTCAGATCAAACCCCATACAAACCCAAGGGACCGGCGTCCCGACCCGTCAGAGACTCCCAGGATCACAAATCATACCGCCCGGGCGGAATCTACTGCCACAGAGGATGGCGCGGACGAAAAAGAAGAGCTGCGTCTGAACCTGTACAAGATGCAGAACAGAGTAATGGAGTTGGAGAAGGTCTGTAGGGAGATGAGGGGCCAGATGACGAAGATGGTCAAGAGCAAATCGTTCAGTCACCGGTCCTGCTATCATGGTGGTGGTAGTAGAGGAGTGCCAAGGCTTTGTTGATCGATCGAGGTTTGTTTATAGAGTCTTTATGTATATTGTTCCTTCTTTAGTTTTATTGTTTTTTGTTTTGGTTTGTGCAAATTTATTAAACACACCGGATATTCAAAAGTTTCGTTTTTATAGTATTTTTTGCATTTAATTAACGGCCTACTTTTGTACCACCAATTAATCGACCATTTGATTGACTGTAAAAAAAAAATGCAAGTTTACTTGTTTCTTTGTGAAGTTGTAAACAACATTATTAGTTAGTTTGGGTGGTTAAAAGTAAGAAGTAAGAACTGTGAGAATTGGATTCGAAACCGGATGGAGTTTTAATAGACATTTAAATTTGAGTAGCTTGACCCTTATTTTATCTCAAAAAAAAAAAAAAACTGTGAGAAACTGAGAATTCAAGGGTGATTCGAATGTTATTGGGTCTTTTTTTTTTTTTCAGATTTTTTTAGTTTGGGTGCTTCTAAGTTTAATTATTTCTTCTGTATATTTTTGCGTTTGAGTTTTTTCTTTAATTTCATTTTGTTGTTTCGGTTTTATGACCAAAGTTAATTAATCAATCTTCTGGTTTGCAAGGAATGTAAATTAAATTTTATGTCTTGTCGACCCTTCTGTAGCTTGACCTAATTATTGTTCTTCAATGTAATTTTTGATTTTATGATACTTGAATTGCTGTGAAATTTGTACAACTTTTCCTTGAATTTTTAGTTTTTTTATTTGTTTATCACGAGTTAGACTATTATACTAACGTTAGCATTTCAGACAAAAATGCTAACGGCTCAAAATTTATGTTATCGTGTCCGAAATCACGATTTATGGTGCTCAATAAATTCTTTATATGAAAATATTGGGGGATACAAAATTTTTTCATTTTTAGAGTTTTCTAAGTATTTATTTTGCATTTTTTAAAATAGCATGTACAAACATCAATATTTTATTAATATTTATGAGCTCTTTTCTAAAATTCAAAATAAATACTTAAAAAAACTCTAAAAATGAAAAATTTTTGTATTCCCCAATATTTTCATATAAAGAATTTATTGAGCACCATAAATCATGATTTCGGGCACGATAACATAAATTTTGAGCCGTTAGCATTTCGGACCGAAATGCTAACGTTAGTACAATAGTCTAACTCTTGTTTATCACATTCTAGGTTATTTCATGAAACCGCATTATAAAATAGAAACTTACTGTAATGATATATATAAAAATTGTGAAAGCATTATATATTGAATTTTTGTTTCAATGTAACACTAAAAATCGACTGCTTAGGCAAAAACCTGCAATACAAAGTGAAAAAGGAAAAAAAAAAAAAATCGACTGTTTAACTGCACAGAATAAGCAGAAAGATGGTGGAGTAGCTGGTAGCACAGTTCAAGCAGAATACAACTATATAAGCTGTGGTACCAATTAATCTGGTACAGAATACAGATAAGAAAATAGATGCTCCAGCCAGTGTCATGTAGCTCATGCTTGATGCTTAATAGTCCGTTTGATGGGAACAAATAGTACAAAACAGGAAGCACCTCGCACATGCGTGGTTACAAAGGAGCCCTGACCCCTGAACAAAATTTTCTCTTGCAGCTAGAACCAGTATTTGGTCTAGTGACTAAGGGCAACGCTCTCCCTGTGTGAGGTCGCGGGTTCGTTAGATCTTTTATAGACATTTAAATTTGAGTGGCTTGATCCTCATTTTATCTCAAAAAAAAAAAATATAATAAAGTAATTAGTAATAAATTATAGTTTTATTTCGTACGAATGATAAGTCAATTTTGGTATCAATTTTGATACATACGTGTAGCTGCTCTTATCTTCAAATTGAAATAGTCTTCTTCAAATTGAAATAGTCTTCTTTGTGTTAAATGTTAATCATTATTAGTAAAAAGCCTACGTCTTGCTTTGAGCTGGAATTGTTATTTCTTATAATAAACTTTTAAGATAATATATAATGGGCCTTACATTGAGATAATTTATATGCGCCTTTAATTTTAATGGACTGAAAACGTCAACGGACATTAATGTACATCAACAACGGTTTTGATTTATCCAAAAAAATGATCAACGGCTCAGGTTTCTTATTTGGGAAAGATAACCCATTTCATATCATTTTTTCCTATATGCTTTTATTTATAGTAAAGATTTGCGCAGAATGAATGCGCATTTTAGTATGTGAGCCTGTTTTTTGCCCGCGAAATCAGCAGATAAATCAACTGAGCTGGAAATTCACCAAATTTATTTATATTTGGTAAGAAGAAACAAACAGAGATTCTTTGTCTAGTCACTACATTTGCTTAATGCAACTCGTGACATCGGTAGGTAATTGGTAACATATATTACTCGGTCAGTTAACACAAGTCCCAAGGTGTATTAGGTACAAATTAACCGGAAGGGACATGCTACTGAATTATCTAATCAATAATAATCATCCCACGGGACTGTTAATTCTCATTTATTTATTTATTTTTAAGGAGGACTGTTTAGTTAAATAGTCTGTTTGAAGAGAAGGAAACAATACAAGTTTGTCATTGTCGTTACGTTGCAGTGGTTGGATGTCATGCAATGCAAGTAACGTAAAAAGGGAAGATGAAAATGAAGAGCCCAGGCCCATCCATCAAAAGAAAGGGGCCCAAACTTGAAAATTGTAAGTGGAATAACAACTAAGGGAAGATTAAAGGCCCCATGAGGATGTACGTGCGTGGGCCAAGTCCGTAACGCGGATCCCCCTCCAACATCAAAAAGGACAGGACAGTTGCTAGATCTCGTGCCCGAGCCCGAGGAGTCCGAGTCCGAGGCGGTTGTTTTGTTTTGGCACACGTGACGTACTTAAAGGCATGGTGCTATAAAGCACGTAGACCGTTGGATTGCCTCAAGATCCGTGTAGACTCGAATCTCGAGGCAATCCAATGGTCACGTGCTTTATAGCACCGTGTGAAGTCGCAGCGGGCGGGCGGCTCTCTCTTTCTGGTCGCCGACTTCTCTTTCTCTTCGACTTCGTTCTTTCTTTCGTACTTCCTCTCGCGCATTAAATTATAAATAATAGATCAACGAAAGCTCCGGAATTCTTTTCAAATTCCGACCTTTACCTACCATCCCAATCCCAATCCCATTGCCATTTCTTCCCCTTCTTCCTCTTCTTCCTCCGCCGAGTAAGTTCTTCCCCTTCTTCCTCTACTAGGGTTTTAAACGTTTCATTCTATAACATCTCTTCTTTCCTTCTCATCCCATCTCATTGCTCTTAGCTCCGCCATGGCCCTTCTTCTCACCGACCAGGTCAGCCTGCCTCTTCCCGCCATTGCCCATCTCCGATCCCAGGGACTCAACCTAGAGGAAGCTTCCGTGATTACGCAGTGCGCCTCCCTCGGTATGCCTCTTTTCTTTCCTTTTCTCCCTCTTTGCTCTTAATTTGTGCTGGACTGACCTGGATTTGTCATGAACAGGAGGGAAACTTCCGGTTGGAGATGCATCCTTCGACGCCGTGTTCGTCGTCTGTTCAAAGCTTGATAATTTCACAGACCAGTGGGTTTCCGAGATCAACCGTGTACTCAAACCGGGCATGCAGGTTCTTCTGCAGGCTCCTTTGTCCGACAATCAAGTCAAGGTACAATTTTTTAACCAAGTTTTGTACCACCTTGGGATCGTTATGATGTATCTGAAGTTAACTTTAGCTTCAATTTGTTGTACTGTTCAACAGCCAAGCTCTCAGATCGAGCGGAAGCTGCTCATGGCAGGATTTGTTGATGTTCTACCTGTTGACGATACCAAGTTAGTCCTGGTTAGTATTTTGCTCGATTTGTAACTAAAATTTAAATTTATCTTTTTGTTTCCATCCCCAATTTATTAAAGATGTCAAATACTGACTGGTATAAGTGTTGTATGATGTAGGTTAAGGGAAAGAAGGCATCTTGGTCATCTGGTTCGTCCTTCCCTCTCAAAAAGCCGGTTAAGGCTCTTCCGAAAATTCAACTTACTGATGAAGCTGATCTAATTGATGAAGATAGTCTCCTTACTGAAGATGACTTGAAGAAGCCAGAACTACCAGTTGGTATGATTTCCTTCCTTCACTTTCCTTTCTACCTTAACCGTTTGTGCAAATTAGGGACTTGAATTTTGTAAGCTATGAAGCTTTAACAATGAATCATTGTGCCAGTTGGAGACTGTGAGGTCGGGAGCACCAGGAAGGCGTGCAAAAACTGCACTTGTGGCCGTGCAGAAGCTGAACAGAAGGTGGAGAAATTGGAACTTACTGCGGAGCAGATCAACAATCCGCAGTCTGCTTGTGGGAGTGTGAGTATAGTGCATGCTTATCCACTATTTCATTGTTTCATGTTCCTTTATAGTCAATTTTTTCTCACTACTGCGGTGATTCGTTTTTTCTTTTTCTTAGTGTGGGCTTGGAGATGCGTTCAGATGCGGTGGATGTCCCTATAGAGGTCTGCCACCCTTCAAGCTTGGTGATAAGGTAAAAGTTTACTACACTTATTTTCAATTGTATACCTGCATATGCCAAAATCATTGTACTGTACTACCAAAAAAAAAAAAAAGCAAATTGTCTCCTAGGAATTGAAAGGCATTGCACATGGGTTCTTCACATGGACCATTCCATACCCTCTTTTGATGAAGGGATATAAAGAAGTGTCAATATTTAGTGGATGGTGGTGCAGTAGTTCGTACTTGAAACTGAAAATGGGGGAATGTTTGTGTGAGGCTTTTTTGTTTCAACTTATTGTGTATTTAGGGAAATTGGAGCTTAAATTATATGAGCATGGGGATTATCAAAAAAAAAAAAAAAAAGGAAAAAAAGAATAAGAGAGACCTGGACCTTATTTTGATTTTATGTATTTGTAGGTTTCCTTGGGTGCTGATTTTCTCGCTGCTGATATATGATGTTTGGTTATGGTAGCTATCATGTTCCTTCATTTCTTATTCATTACTGTGTGAGCTTTTAGGAAGGGTAGTGTTATCTGTTGTTGAGGAAATAAAAGTGTACTTTGATTTACGATGTTATGTTTTGTTGTAGTACTTGTCAGCTAATTACTCGGAGCACTGGGATATTTTGTAATTCAGCTAGACAAATTATGTACTCTGATAATTAAGAAAATATAATTCATTCGTGCATATTTTTGCAATCTCACCTGCTCAAAAAACTTGTTCTTACATTTATACACTACACTTGCTGAGATAAAAGAACCAGCAGGCCCTGTGGCCCTACCAAAATCTCATTCAAGAAGCTCACCAGACCGAACCACACAACTGGTGTTACATCAACCCCACCAAGTGGAGGTATAACCTTCCTTGTTATACTGAGAAATGGCTCTGTCGGTGCGTAAGCAATTACATAAGGAAATTTACCTACAGGGAGTTTTGGGTACCAAGACATGACTATTCTGATGATAAATAAAAACCCAAAAGCCGAGAGAAATGGACCAGTGATGCTTATTGCGAGCTTTGCTGTTGCTGGATCCAAATCTGCCAAGATTAAGTGCTGTACCACTTCATGTGGTACTTGCGGTACGGATGGTGCGGCATGGACAAGTGATGTGCTGAGGGAAGCTTTACCAGCTATGGTTCCAACAAATAAGCAATTTTTGGATTTTGAGAAGCTCAGCTTACCATGTCTTCTGATCAATATTTCCTGGTTGCTCAAGTAAAATGTGGTTGTGAGATGGTGTTATTAGGGAAAAAGAAAAAAATGTGCTTGGATTAGCTGATAAAGCTTTTTGATGATGAAGGAAAATTGCAGCTAACTAGTGCAAGGAGAATTTTTGATTAAGCATAGAAGATGCAAGTTTTAGGCAAAAATGTTTGTATTTAACATATTGCAAAGTAATTTTCTTTTTTATGGCAATGTAAACAATTATGATTGAATAACAAGAATGACAGATCTGAAGATGGTGACAACCCTCTAAAGTCTAAACTGCATATTAACATATTCTTCTTTCCAACAGAACCAAAGTTGAAATTCTCTTTTGAAGAGTAGAGACTTTTTGCCTGAAACATGTATGACTTGTATGTATCTAATTAAAAATTCACTGGTCAGATGGGCAAAATTTAGACAGGGTCAACTATATATATTTTTATGAGTGGAGCTATGTACTATTAATATTAATAGTACGGATTGTGTCGTACTATTGGCTTATATCGGAGAATTTGAAAATATTAATAGTTGATCCAAATGGTTCATTATAATCTTCATATGCAATTTGTACTTATAAGCCATATTTTATATTTTTTAGAATTTATATATTGAAATGTCACTTGCTTAAAATATTATGAACCATCCAAAAATAAGTGACATTTCAAAATGTCTTAAAAAATAGAAAAAAAAATTTTAAAAAATATAAAATTTGGTTTACAAGTAACATCGTATATGAAAATCATAATGAGTGATTTGGATTGACTATTAACATTCTAAAATTGAAGATATGAGTCAATAGTACGGTGCAATTTGTACTATTAATAGTACCATAACTCCACTCTATTTTTTATTAGAGTAAATTACGCAGATGGTCCCTAAAGTATCACTCTTTTACCAAATTGGTCCTTAAAGTTTCAAAGTTACCAATTTGGTCCTTAAAGTATTGATTTGCCCAATTTAGTCCCTAAAGTTTGGGATGTACCATTTTGGTCCTTAAAGTTTTACTAATATATCGTTTTGGTCATTAAAGTTTTAAATATATATCAAAGTGGTCCCAAAATTAAATATTTCATTCAAAATTATTATTTTCATGTATCTTAAATTAATTTTTAGCATTGCAAATAATGATAATGTATTATTAGAAAATTTATATAATGTACAAATAAATATATTTGTTCATGCTATCAAATACTTATTAAGTACATTTTAGCATTAATGGATAATGATAGGACCAATTTGGTATGGATAAAATATTTTAAGGACCAAAACAAAATGTTAGTAAAACTTTAAGGACCAAAATAGTACAGCTCAAACTTTAGGGATCAAATTGGTAGCAAATCAATACTTTAAGGACCAAATTGGTAACTTTGAAACTTTAATGACCAATTTGGTAAAAGAGTGATACTTTAGGGACCATCCACGTAATTTACTCTTTTTATAAATATTTCTTTTTTTAGTGCAGAGTGTGTATGAATCCACCATACATGAAAATGGTATCATTTTGGATTTCAGGCAACAACAATTTTTTTTTTTAAGAAAAAAAAAAAAGTGAAATAGCACTTACAGAAGCAGTTGTCCAGCTGAGTTTTCTGGTAGCAAGGAGTCCTGAAGAACATGAAAGCAAATGCATAATTGGAATGATATACAATTACAGAATTAGAAAAGAAGATGAGCACTTCCACTTGAGGTAGAGGGAGGGAGAGGGTGATGGATGGATAGATACCTCTGGAAGATTGGAGGGAAGGGGAGGAAGAAGCAGCGTAAGAGAGCGCCATGGTTTATGTTTGGAGACGCGCTAATCCAATACAGTCAAGCGAGTGGAGGAGGCACGCTTCAAGTTCAAGTTCAAGTTCGTTCTTTGTTGCATTATCCGCTTCAAGCGAGTGGGTCGGATCTTACATTACATAGGATCCGATCTGTTTACGACCCATGGCAGCCAATTCATATCCTCTACTGCACAGTAAACTACTCCAACCAACCATTGGATCTGCTTTGAGACTCGTGAAACTCAATCTCAGAAACCTCCCTTATAATCCACATCGTTGATTCGCTCCGAGTCGAGTCGAGTCGAGTCGAGTCGAGGACGGACGGAGGATGAGAAATTGATTGAGAATAAAAGTAAAAGTAAAAAGTAAAAGCAAGCGAGGTCTGAAGGGAGGGAGGAGGGATTCTCATTTCTCATTCTATTCTTTTCCTCTTCGGAGGAAATTCCAAAAGAATTCATCTTTATTGTATTCTATTGTTATTGTTCTCCTCCACTTCTCCCCTCTTTCGCCTGCCTCTTCTCCTCTCGCCATGGAGGAAGAGGAGCACCACCCAACTCTCCAGGTACTAATCCCTTCCCCTTTCCCTCCCTCGTTGACCTTTTCTTGCTTCCAACGGATCTCTTTACCGTTTTCATATCTTAAGCCCTTTCTATTTTCAAGCAGCGTTATTTTGTCATGATCTGTGGCTCGATTCGGTTTCAAACTTAACCACTTGTATGCAATTTCTTGGTGCATGTAATTGAACCGGCACTAATCTTTTCCAAAGCATCCAAATTTGATCATGCAATTAATGAAGCATGGATTACTAATCCATCCACTTATGTGTAAATGGTGACCAGGAAGGATGTTTGAATGGACCCAATTCAAAGTTCTTTGTGCATGGTGTATATCGTATATGTTTGTTTGTGACCAGTAAGCAGTGTTGCTAGTTGCCAGCCTACTGATTCGAATCGAGCTCAGATTAACAGCTGTAACTTCCTTTAGAAACCAATTATACTTAGAAGAGATTCGATTCCTCTTTGTAGGAAATCAAAGTGTGTTTCTTTACACATATATGCCCCGTGCCACTCTATGTTGAAGCATTAAATGAGAACATTCTTAACAATGTCTTGGATGATACATGTATCGCTGCCAATTTTGTATGACAATAAATTGGTCCTAGATATTTCAACATCCTTTTATATGGGTATATGTGGAATTTCTTTTTTCTTTTTGTTTTTTATATGTTAACATGATATAGTGTTTTCTACAGGAGGAGAATAATGTGGCATCGGTGTCAGAGGAATGCCAGGTAACCTGTTGGGGTTGTGGTCTGTGCCTTGTTTTAGCTGCATATTCTCCTGCCTTTAAATGCGGGTGGTGTGGAGCCATAACTCAAAGTGATCTTGCTCCAAGAAAGGTTGACAGCCGATGTTTTTCTCAGTGGAGACGTGCCAGGGATCGATTTTTTGTCGTAATTCTAATGTTCTTCATTGTATTCATCATAAGTAAGTGTGTTGAGGTTTACTTTTATGCTTTTTTTTGTGTTATTGTTTCTGTGCTATATTATCAAGATCATGTGCTACTAATTGGCTTAACTTGCAAATTGTAATTTTGTGTTGTTGGAATTTGGTATAGAAGTTGCAATATATCATATTGCCAATCATATTTTTAAGCCTCTGCTATATTGATTGATAACATTTCATTTTGGTTCATTGATTAATGTTGAGAAAATGAAGAAACACAAATAATAGAAAATTTGAACATTAAAGACTGTCCTTCTCCGGTCAACACCAAACTGATCTTGGGATTAAGGAAAATGAATCGTTCCTTGGATAAGGCTGTACCTTTTCGATCTCTGATGTCTGAACCAATTTAGTCCAAGTTTAGATTTACACCATAGGTGGAACAGAGATTGACCTTAATTTCTTTTTAATCGAAGCTTTAACTAGACAAGAGTTTGTGGCTGAATTAAATCCTATGGAAATGACATTCTTTGTTCTTGAAGATACTTGTACTATTATTATAGCTTATTTTTCTTTAGAATTTCAATAATGCCTCTAATGGATCTCCTTCCAATTTCATCTGACAGGTGCTGGTATTTGGGCAGTGTATCCAGTTGTCTTCTCTATTTCTACATTTTGCGGAATATTTCACCTAACAATAACTGCCATTCTATCCATTACAACAATATCCACCTTCTGCATGGCTGCCTTCAGATCACCCGGGGCACCACCAGCCATAATTTGGGGAAGCTACCCCATTGTCAACAAAAATGACCTCAATGATTACACACTGTGTTTGTACTGTTCAAAGCCGAAACCGCCAAGGGCACACCACTGCCGTTCATGCAAGATGTGTGTCATGGATATGGACCACCATTGCCCCTTTGTATGTCCCTATCTTTTTTGTATGACAATCTCCTTTTTTATTCTATTTTTACATTATTTCAATTTTTGTCAGTATCTATTGGCCAGTCTCTTAGGGGCTGTAGTTGGTGCTTACTATTAAGCTTAATTTAGACTCATTATGTCATTTTGCAACTGGAATGATGTATGAATGATACCGGTTCAAATATCCAAGGTCGGTTGTCCTGAAGTAGTGTCATTACATATATTTGCAAATTTCTGACCGTTACCTACGCTTGTAATTGGTGCCATGTATTTTTTATAAACTACAATCCCTTATTTTTCATCAAGATAACACAAATCCTTTTTGGCTACAATGCATTTTTAAAGAAATTCTCCCATACCAGGTGTATTAGATACAATTACAACGAGCATGCACAATTTGTGAATTTACAAAAAATTGTTCCATCAACTTCATATGGTGCAAGCAGATACTCATTTTTAGGGTCAGTTGGGTCAAATAAGAAACCTCCTATAAAGAGACGAGCTGGTTAACCTCTGGGTGTTTACGGAGATTCTTAACTACAGTAGATATCAACAATTGGGCATTGATTTTGTAATTTAGGTTTTATAGCCCTTTTTTACTCTCAATTTTGCAACCTGGTTTTGCTTAGTTCTTGCTTCAAGTTGATTAATTACTACTATTATTATTTTTTTAATTTTTCTCTGACCTACTTACTACAAGTTCATAGGACTTAGCTGGTCTACTGGTGTGCGTGGTGGTGTTTATGGATAAAAACGTACCAATCCTTCTTGTAATTGTAATTTCTAATTAGATAATTTTTCTGTTTTTGCAGATTGGAAATTGTGTGGGGGCTGCAAACCACCTTGCCTTTATTTTATTCCTCATGTCAGTAGTGGTCAGTTGTACTTACATCACCATCATGGCTGTCTATTCAGGTTATCGTGTGTGGCCACCACTTGACCTAACTGATCTTGCCACAACTATTTCCTTCCGCTCAGTGGCCGTAACAAATCTTCTTAAAGGCATATTGGCTTCACTGGCCAGATCAGCATTGCTCCTCTCAGCAAGAGGTCTCATCCTAGTGTACCTTGCGTTTGCTGGTCTTGCGGTGGAGATTGGTATCGCTGTCTTGTTATGGCAGCAATTGTCATATATCTATGATGGGGTTACATATGTTAATAGCATTAGTTCGACGAATATAGGGTATACTGAGAGGGGTTGGAAGAACATAGTTCGATTTTTTGGATGCCCGTACTCAATTTCGAGACTCTTCCTCTTTCATGGATTTGGAAATTGGGTCAAGTTGCAAGATGGTGATTCTAGCTCGAAGACAGCTTAATTGTAGGGGTAATGTCACCATTCTTCGAGTTGTTTTGACACTGACACCCATTTTGCATGCATAAGCAGAAAACATAAATAGAAAAACAATAATAAGTTATGTTTTGCAGAAAACATTAAAACATAAATAGAAAAGATTATGTGGTGTAGTGGTATTGGTGAAATTAGAATTGGAGGCAAATATTGTATGAGCTATGTTGGTTCTTATGCGTCCTTGATGTTTGTTTGGCATCTTTTCATCATGTATACACCGATTTAACCGGTACTAATTTCAGTTATCTTCATATAGGTCATAAACCTGCCGCAGACACCATAGATGAGTTCCTCACCGCGATATCCCAAGGGAACGTTAACAGTACACGAAGCAGCTGGGAAGCTTTTTTTGTTGTTCACTATCATCCATCAGAACTTATGGTTATTGACATGCTGACGGTCCCAGTTCTGATATCACGGTAGAGCAGTTGCTGAATTTAGGTCTGTATAAACTACAAACTCCTCTGTGCTCAGCTGAAGCTGTTTTCATTTTCTTTGTTTTCTCGACACTTATGGAGGAAGATACCCTACTGTAATTTGTACTGCACTTCTAACATCACCGAAAAGTCGTCCTCTATTTACATTTTATCATCATCATCATCATTTTTTAAATATCTCGGTATACTATATATCTTTCTCCATAGCCTGCTTTGCCATTTCCTTCAACTCAGCAACCCTTCTTCTCTACTCACCATTTGATTGCTCTCGCCGTCGCCGCATCCTCTTTCTTCACCTGGATCTCATCCTCATATCCTCTCCATGCCATCACCTCTACCACATCAATACACATTTAGGAATTGATTTCCATACCATGGCTGTGTGAGAAGTGGTACACCAGCAGCAATGCTCTCCAAAGCAGAGTTCCATCCGCAGTGCGTCACAGACACTCCGGTGGCAGCGTGAGACCGTATCAAAACTTGTGGAGCCAACCTTTGATGAACAAACTCTTGGAGCTATTTTTCCCTTCAAATTTCCAGATTAACGTTTCATCTAACAAATTTGAATGGCCTCCTATTCTGCATTTCTTTCAGCGAAAGGATTTAGAATTTTAGAGCATTGACCTTATTACTATGTTTCCTAAAAGTGAAATAAGGTGGGCTTGGATGAAGCAGGCCCAAAAAGAGCTTTTCAATTGGGGGTACATTGAATAGCTTTTCCAGAAACTGAGCAAACTTTAATTGGACCCAGGCGGGCTTTATTAATTTTCCCATGGTCTAAGAACAGTAAGGATATTGCTTGGGACAACAAAATATTTCCATTTATAATATGATTTTTTCAAATTTCCTTCCATATAGTTCAGAGATCTTGTTGTCGTAAGTAATATGGCTGCTGTCCTTAGACCCGACCTTTTCCCAATCTACACTCCAGTCTTTCCAGTGAAACCAATGCCAGCTACAAATGCAATATATATATCAGTTTTCTAGTATCCTATGTTTTATAATATCTCTGCTTCATGGAGCAAATCACATGTTCAAATTTTTTGGGGGCCTCCGATGGTTAAGGAAACGACAGATAAAAAATAATAATAATAATAATTTTTTTATTATAACTATATTTTGAGCAATAGCAAAGCATTTGATACATGAACATGTGAATTTCTTTCATATGAGGTATGAGCTAGGGAGAGAGCTTTCCAGCTCAAACCCACACCACTGCACATGACATGATTTATGATGGCAAGATTTGAGATTTCTCCACTCCACTCCCCTGTTTTGTTTTGTTTTGTTTTGTTTTGCCTTTTGAGGTAATTAAATTTGAAGTTACATTGCATGACTGGTAACTGTCATGAAGACAAGCAAGTTCGTTAAATTTACAGCAATTTCTGATGCAGCCAGCAGCCCAGCACGAGAGCAATGTTCCCACCTAATGTTAACCTAACCAAGGGTGTCACTGTCCCTCCTCTTAATTATAGCTACAATTAATTTGCTCATATATTCGTCTTGTAAATTTGGGGGGTTTGCATCTGCTGCCATAAAAACGATCGCACGTGGTGTTATAGTTTTACAATGGCTCTTGGATTTGATTTAAACTGCTGTGATTTTAGCAAATAGGAGGGTTTTTTTCCAATAGGACCCATTGTCATAGGTGCAATGACACTATATGCCATCACAACTATGGCAGAGCATAAAAATCCGTAAATTTGGTACCATTAAACTGTTGCAAAATTTGATGAAAATAATATTTATACAACCGAATTATGGTTAGGGGTGTCAATGGAAGAACATTTTCCGTTGTTCCGTTCCGTTATAATGGAACGTTCAACGGAACGGATTTTGGTTCCGTCCGTTATAACGGAACGGAAACGGAACAACTAATTTCTGTCCCAAACACGTATTTTCCACGTATTTCCTACGTATTTCCGTTGTTCCGTTCTGTTATAACAGAACGTTCAATGGAACAGATTTTAGTTCCGTCCGTTATAACGGAACGTTCAATAGAACAACCCATTTCCATTGCTGTTTGGAACGTTTGACACCCCTAATTATGGTCAGAATTTTCGATCTCACATATGTATTCATTAAAGTTAAGTCTTTAAATTGTTTTCTAGCCCACAACTTTCGCACCAAGTAAACAACATCATCCTAGTAAATTGCACCGGACGGTACCTCCCCAAAAAGATATACGGCATCCATTCATACCGGGCCTCAAAACAGTAATTGAAATCTGGCAGATCCAAATAAATGCACTGTAAAATAGATTGCTAAACCAACACTCACATGGGTTGATAGCAACATATACAAGCTAGCCAGCAATGCTGTCGAGAATGTATAATATAAATAAAAGCCTTTCTTAATTAATCAGCAAATTAAAGAATACTTATTTATCGATCATGATGGAGCATAAAGGTGAGCATGTCTTGTCTTTCTCAGACCCCTTAATCATGTTACCAATTAATGAATGGTACCAAAAAAGTTAGGCCACGAATAATCATTCAATATTATTGACCTCATCGATTGTTTAATTTAATTACATGTACAATTAATTAATTCAAAAAAAATAACAAAGAGGATTAGAGACGAAGCTTCTTAACAATTTCCATCTCTCTTGTTGAATTAAATTAAAAAATGGACGGTGATGCATTATTATTATTATTATGATATTTAAAGTGCATGAGACATGGATCAATTAACAAATTGTTCTTTCTTTCATCGTGCCACGCAGTGACATGACACATTGCTTTTTAAGTTCATTTTTTTTCTGTTGATTTTCATGAAGTGCGCATGCGTTGTTGATCTTGTGGTTTCTTTTAAACTACTGAATCTCGTTCATTCTTAATTAGAATTACAACAAAGGTCATTCGTCGGCTGTGAATTTTTTATCTGACCTATAAAAATGATGTTTCACAAATTTATGCCCTTTTAGATGTAGAGATAATGCAGAGTTGGTAATTATTTGAGAACTGTGAAGTACTCGAAACTAACCAACAACATTTTTTTTTAATAAAAGATGAGGGTCAAGTCATTCAACTTTAAATGTCTATAAAGAATCTTATCTGGATTTCGAACCCGCGACCTTCCACACAGAGAGCGTTACCCTTAGCCATTAGACTAAAGACCAGTTCTTTAGCCACAGCATCTATATATTGTGTTCACAGGTCAGTATGAACTGATGTTGCATTTAGACACTCCCTCTATTTGACAAAGTGTAGTTAGTTGAAGAAAATGAAATAACTTTTAAGCCAATTAATAGTGTTTGATCATGCTACAATTAATCTGCAATCTCGCTATTTACAAAGAATGTACGTTTCATTATAAAAGAAAAAAAAAAAGGATGATATTTAATATACAGCACAATATAATAGTATACAACTATACATGATTGATCGCAAAAAAAGGAATGATTGAAAATGAAAGCGGCTTTTGTGGTGGGCGGTGGGCCTAATAATAATAATATGAATTGATGAGCTAGCTTATCTTTCACACTTAAAATCGCATGTATCATAATTATCGCTATAGATTGTATATAATATCCTAGCGTTGGTTTCCTTTCAACTGAAAAAAGAAGAGAGAAAAAAAATGTTAGCCAATTTCCTTTTGCCAATATCTTCATGAGTGCGGTATATATATGTTCTTTTTCCCCGAATCTCATAACAGGTAATATTCATTTATAATCGTCAGATCGAAAAGAAAATATTTTTGGTGGGAGTATTGGAGTAAAATTCTAAATTTTATAAGCACTTAAACTAGGAATTAGGAAAATCTTTTTAGCTGAAATTTAATTATGTATGTATAATAATGTACATGAGATTATGGTTCGAACTCAATATATTATATATAATACGCCGAAATGAACAGATAGTAATTGATGCAATATACGAGGAGGGATCCAATAATTATGGACATTGGTGTCTAACTGCCTATGATAACCATTTTTTTTATTTATGCATAATTTGAAAAATCTAAACCGTTAGATATCTATATATTATCTTAATAACATATACATAAAAAATGATAAGGTTTTAACATTGTTTCGATAGTCATCAAGAGAGGAGAAAAAAATCATAAAACTTGAACAGTTGATTTTTCTTAATACTTGATGCACATATAAATAAAATTAAAATGACAAAATTTTTTGTACACGCATAAAATATGATATATGCAGCATATCCTATCAATTAGTTTTGTTATTTAAAAATTTAAAATATAGTTATTTAAGATTTAATTTCATAGTCAGTCACTGATCGGACACCAAAAATATAGTTATTTGATGCCTCATCATATACGAGTGCGAGTGTAATAAAGTGTCCAACCATAAAGGCTCAGACCCCCTGGACATTTGCTGGCACACGTGTGCAAATTTACACTATCTACTTTTTTTTTTTTTTTTTTTTTTTTTGTGAAACCAATTCGGTTCTTACTTGTTATTATCAGTCTAAGTTAATTTTGAAGTGGCGGACCTTTTGCAACCAATTTGTGCTGCCTGCACTGCATATATAATCGATCTGCCTTGAGCCCTTGACTTGTAGTTGTCATTTGTCAACACTAAACAGGTAACAGAGAGGCACATAAAGCTGGCTATATAGCAATCAGATCGGATCCAAAATGAAATGAATTGATTGAACTATTGAAGGGACCCGCCCTCCAGACAGACAGACAGAGCCTCCTGCTCTCCTCCCTCCGCTTCATGCGGATGCAAATTGCTAATGCGAGTGAGACCCAGCGTCCATAGAAAATTTTGTGCACAGATCCATAAAAAATTTTGTCTATAAAAAATGTAACACAAAATATAAGAAAATATAACACAAAAGGTAAGAAGATGTAACAACTGTAAAAAAGAATGTAACTTCCCGGTATATAACACAGAATGTAAGAAAATGTAACAACTGTAAAAAAGAACGTAACTCCCCGGCATGTAACACAAAAGATAAGAAAATGTAACAATTATAAATAAGAATGTAACTAATAGCACTCCGCATGTAACACATGTAAGCCCAGGGTCAACTATGGATCTGTAGATCCGTTGACCCTGTGGACGCAAGGTGTTTCCGGTTGCTAACTTTGCGAGCTCCTTACTCTAGCACGCCTGTCTCTCTGTCTGTCTCGTTAGTACTTCAGTTTTATTAATCGAATATATATGCATGATTGGGATGCTAATTTCGTGCTATATACATAGAGTTAGACTATTATACTAATGTTAGCATTTCGGACCGAAATGCTAACACTTTAAATTTAATGTTATCGTGTCTGAAATCATAATTTATGGTGCCCAATAAATTCTTCATATGAAAATGGAATACAAAATTTTTTTATTTTTAGAGTTTTCTAAGTATTTTATTTTGAATTTTAGAAAAAACTCATAAATATTAATAAAATATTGATGTTTGGAGTTAGACTATTATACTAACGTTAGCATTTCGGTCCGAAATGCTAACGCCTCAAATTTTAGGTTATCGTATCCGAAATCACGATTTATGGTGCTCAATATATTCTTTATATGAAAATATCGGGGAATACAAAAAATTTTCATTTTTAGAGTTTTCTAAGTATTTGTTTTGAATTTTAGAAAAGAGTTCATAAAGATTAATAAAATATTGATGTTTGTACATGGTATTTTCAAAAATGTAAACCAAATACTTAGAAAACTCTAAAAATGAAAAATTTTTGTATTCCCCAATATTTTCATATAAAGAATTTATTGAGCACCATAAATTGTGATTTCGGACACGGGAATATAATTTTTGAGTCGTTAGCATTTCGGTCTGAAATGCTAACGTTTGGATAATAGTCTAACTCTGATGTTTGTACATGGTATTTTCAAAAATGCAAAACAAATACTTAGGAAACTCTAAAAATGAAAATTTTTTGTATTCCCCAATATTTTCATGTAAAGAATTTATTGAGCACCATAAATCGTGATTTCGGATACGATAACATAAAATTTTGGATCGTTAGCATTTCGGATCGAAATGCTAACGTTAGTATGATAGTCTAACTCTACACACACACACACACACATATATATATATATATCACCTTTAATTAATTCTTGATTTGTTTTCTTAAGTGAAACCTATGTTACCGTATGAATTATCAGGTGCCAAATTGGATGCAGACGACATAATTCTTCTTTTTATTTTTTACATTTTTAAGGAACGAAATTGATGAGTAGAATTTATAAACAATTATTATATACGTAATACGTTGTCCAAAAGAGTATAATATAAAAAAGAAGTTGACTCAAATTTAAATGGAAGGCAAGAACTAGCCTTTGGTCTGGTGGCTAAAGGCAATGCTCTCTGTGTGGGAGGTTAGGTTCGAAAGCCGGTTGGAGAGTTTTTTATAGACATTTAAATTTGAGTGACTTGATCCTCATCTTTATGTAAAAAAAAAAAAAAAAAAAAGCTAGCAGGCTAGATAGGTAACTAATGGTAAGGTATTGGACACATCTCCATTTGGGGACAATGGAGAAGTAGCTTTGAACTTTGATGGCTATTGCATGATTTCTCTATATATACTCCACAGGTGGGGCTTTCCTCTTCGCCATTCACATCTCATCTACCCCTCTCCCTCTACTTTCCATCTGCTACTGCATGCTATGTGACCAATAACACAATTGCCTGCATCTGCATGACAGCTTAATTTAAGTAGCACAATCAAAGGAGATGATGATGGTGATGATGATAAGATGGTGGGTATGCTTTCCACAGGCTTTCTTGAACTATGAACTCGTGGCAATTTTATTTCATTCTATTGCAAATTTGCAAGTAATAATTCTCATTTCTTTGTCAAATGAGCTGAAGCCCTTCCCTGTTGATGGTTCAAGAAAGCCCATGGAAAATATATACTAATCTTTCTTCTTTCTTGCTAATTCAGTTCATCATGAGGTAATTAACGTACGTAACCAATTATACATATTGTAAGTTACATCTGCATGCGCTATTTTTCTTGATAGCTAGCCTAGGAGTTCCTACATTGATGATACTCCAAGTGTCTGAATTTTGATGAATTATGATCTGTCTCGCTTGATTTATATATCGATTTTTCTAATTTCTTTGCATTTCTTTTAAATTACTAATTAATAACATATAATAGCTTCAATTCTTCTGTTGATATATTTGATTTTTTAACATTATGCTGAATTAATTTCGTAATGAAAAAAACAAGCTCTTATTTAAGTAACTAAACTGTTTTTGTTTCTCTAAATTTATTTTCCTCTTTTGATTACAATTCTACACGGATCTGATCGATTGGAATCAAGTCCTGCACTCAGACTCAGAATCCAATGATCATTTTCTAAAATTATCATTTCGATGATTTACTTGTTATTACCTCTGACAGGAAATTATCAATATTGTAACTCAAATTTCCAGAAAGTAGTTTCTTTTCTTCAACGACAATGATTTTCTTCAAACTTTATCATTGTAATCCTAAAGCACAGCGATTTACTACTTTTACCTCAAATTCCAGAAAGTAGCTTTCCTTTCCTTTTCTACTTTATATTGCTGTTGATGATAACACTAAGTAAATTGCATCAGTACAACTCCAAGTTGAAGTATTTTGATTTACTAACAAGGTTTTTTGTAATTTGCTCCGTTTCAAGTTACTGCATATATTCAAGTTCAAATTGGAACCTACTAGATGTATGTGAATGAATTATGCATAGTATCAGTCAATTAGTAGGAAACAAATCCAAACTCTGGTAACAGTGTCTGGTGTTAACTATTTTTTTTTTTTCCTTTTACCTTTATCTCTGCTTTGTGAATATCTCATAGTTTGTAATGATTCTATATATACTGTCAGAAACGGTGGACAGAAAAGAAGAATTTGAGAACCACAATTGAAAAAAGGGAAACTTTCTAAAGGCTACAAGTAGACATACTTCATTGGAACTGTTCTGGAATTGTGAGTTTTCACCTTAAATGGGCAATGGTGGATACATATATATTAATTATTAAAGATGTGCACGATTGCAGAACTAAAGTCTAAAGGAAAAGAAAAGAAAAGAAAAGGTAACGTTTGTTAGGAAAGGAAAGAGAATGTGCATAACACTTTGTCAGTGGCAAGTAGTAGCCTTTCCTTTTGGTGTGCTGAAAACAGTACTGTTTCATAATTCAGATCGTGGGGTAAATGAAATGAACTCAGCTCATCTGCAATATATTACATTTGGTTCCTTTATTAATTCCTAGCTTAATTGATTATTTTGATAATTGGATATCAGGTGCGTTCAATTTGATTAATTTGTATCAGCCAAGACACTGGTGAGGATACAGTCAGAAAATCAGAAAAAAGAAGGAAGGGTTTGAAACAGATCGAAAGGGCTTTATAATTTGTATCAACCAAGGAACGACAGTGAATCATATCATTCAGGCCTAGGAAAAATAGCGCACCCAAGTTCTCTTAATCCCTATCCTTACTATATATAAAAAGCATATTGAAAAAAAATGACATGATAGGGCTATCTTCCCCAAATAAGAAAACTGAGCCGTTGATCATTTTCTTGGATAGAACAGAACTGTTAATTTACGTTAATGCCCGTTGACGTTAATGTCTCAGCCCATTAAAATTTAAGGCTCATATCAATTTCCTCAATATAAGGCCCATTACATATTATCTTAGAAATTTATTATAAGAAATAACAATTTTAGTCCAAAGCAATGCGTGGGCTCTTTACTAGTTACCAGAAAAATGCAATGCAATAATGTTACATTACATATATTATTATTGATTACATTAGAAAAACACGTAGAGTCCACTCCCACTTTGTAGGCCACCCATCCACCGCTCTCACAGTTCTGACACACTATATGCACTTATGTGCTTACTATGTACAATCCCATAAATGTTCACTGGAAACTGTAGTGTATTTATTCACTGGAAAACAATATTTATTGATTGGAAAGATATAAATGTTAACTGAAAAATAATATTTGTTCATTGAAAATACAGTAGACCGATGGATTAGTAAAAATGGTGAATGCTAGCTCTCACTCTTTACATTAGATGCCCTAACCCACACCAGCCCACGCCCACCCAACCCCATTGATAATTATTGGACTATTATTATTTGCATGACATATATATACTGCATATATATATATGCATGCACGTTAATTTACCAAAGGCGAAAGTGTGATCGATTGAGATTTGAGACCACACTAAAGTAGCACATATTGCCAAGCTGGAACACAACACAACACAACACCAAAGATCTACAGTGGTGGATCTACATCTACCCAATCGGGCCAATATATATATATAGAGAGTGCCAGGCCGAAAATTAAATAAGTACATCTTAATGCAGACAAATCAAGCACTTCACTTCTTCACTAGCACTCTCTCTTTTCATTTGTAAATTGTAACTGTCGCCCATTATGGAATGTGATTTGTGGAATGTGAGGGGCAGTTTCTGTTCTGTTCTGTTCTGTTCTGCTGCCCATCAAATACATCTGATTTGATTTGTCCATTTTTATCGATCCATCAAATAGCTGGATCCATCGATCGGCAGAACTCTCTCTCTCTTTCAAAACTCTATGTTGTCCTGGATGAAGAATAATTAAGCTGACAGATAAATATTAACGTTTCTTAAAGGTAAAAAAATATCTTTATATGTAGCTTTAATAAGTGGTTCACCAAATTTCATGACATAATTATACCTCTTTTAATTTGAGGGATCTTGTGTTGACGATGGTTTTCTTAACAATCTTGACAATGGGGTTTTTTAAAAAATATAGAGAAAAAAAGAAAGTTTACCTATATATTATTTGACTTATAGATTAATGATATCTCAAATTTCAATAAATTTAAATATTGTTTGATGGTTTATCACAGTTTTATATGATGGTCAACGGTTACAAATTAATGAATCTTTGATGAAATATTAAATACCACTTAATTAAAAACATAGTCAATCTATAATGTTAAATTGCATTTATAAACATTTCTAATTTAAGATTTTTTTAAACATTTTTTTTTTCAATTTTTGTAAAACTCCATTGTCAAGATTGTCAACCGATCCCTCCTCTTTAAATAGAGAGATTGCTTGACAATCTTGACAATAAGTTTTTTGAAAAACTAAAAAATCTGTAAAAATTTTGTGCATCCTGGGATGTGTTTGGATGGTGCAAGGATTAGTTCAAGAATAGAGGAATTGAGAATGAGATTAGTAAAAAATAGTGATTCGGATTAGTAATAGAGAATAGTAAAAGTTAGTGCTATTCCAAATGGTAGAAATGTTGTTTGGATGATATATTGGTATGTTTGAAATAGTCCTCTCTTCCACTATTCTCACAATTCCTTCTTTTAGATGGAATAGCAGATTAGCACTAACCTGAGCTATTCCGAACAACAAATTTCTTTGTTTGGATTGCAGTGTGTTTGGGTTAGCACAACTATTCCGAGAATAATGCTATTTTCAAGCATCCAAACATACCCCTTATGAATTGATTATGTTTTCAAATTTGAAATAATTTTAATATGTCCGGTACTCCATAAAAAAACTGATAAAATTTAAACTATAAAAAGTTGCACAAAGCTGGAAGAGTTATCAAACGATCCTTCAAATTAAAGCACTCTCAACAATCAACATATAAGTTTGAGAATAAATCTATTAATTGTTTTCTGTTTTTAAGATTCTTTTTTAAATTTATTTGAATTTCAATTATCATTTTTTTTCAAAATAACTATTGTCAAGGGTTTCCCTGCTTTCAAATATTGGTGGCCGCAATTTGGATCTCTGTATTTGATTTTTCTTTTTTCCTTTTTTGTCTTAAGAAATTTAATTTGACGAATTTTGTTAACTTAATCTAATCCTGAATTAGATTTTTTCCATTCTTCAGAAATAAACAAGTGGACTTTTGATAATCATTCTTTTGTCATATTTAATTAATGTCTTATTGATCTTGCCATATAATTTGAGAGAAGTACTACACCGAGATACTTCAACCCAGACTTTTTTTAGTAAATTGCAGCCCATTTTAGTCCAGTTGCTAAAACTCAGAGGGAGTCGAGGCCCAGATATAGCATTAGTAATGAAATCAAAAAGTATAATTTGGACCGTTAGTATAATTTTCACAATAGTTTTACTCTGTTTATGAAAGTAGAAATGATAAAAGGGTGATAATTAATAAGGTAAAATATATATATATATCACTGGGGTTTGGCTTATCTATCTTACTAAACGCACTGATAATGTTTGGTGTGAAACTGTGAATGGGTTTGCTTGTTTGTTGTCCTAATTAAGATGAAGAGATATCGTCATAATTTGTTTAAAAAATTAGCTGTATTCATTGCACAATCTAGCATAAAATTTAAGAAAAAAATCCTATCCTATTCCCTCACCCCTACTAGAAGCTCTCCCGCAATCCGAGTATCGGCTATTGATCGATTGAGTTGAGTACGAAGATTGATCTCAGCTGTTCATATATTATACATGGAGATAACAGAATATAGTAGGATCCTGATCCTCTGTACCTGAATGCTTGTCTCCATATTTCTCGAACTGCAGCTGCTATATATGCTATGCGTGTTGCGAATTTGTGCTGTCAAGAGGGTAAATATGCGATCGAACTGCACTTTAGTACGAGGAGGTAGAACTGAATGAATGACGCCGACATCGAACTCTTGTATCAGCTAATTAAGTTGCTGCCTGTTTTCTTCATCGAACACTTGATCATTACAAATGTAGAGGGTTCTGATCACATCTGGTACAAAAGATCCTAAAAGTGAAACATCTACCAGTAAGTAGTAACTAATTTTATGTTTCTTCTTAAGACACTTTAATTGAACACAAAACTGAAATATATCTTTTATTTTAGGATGTAAAACTCTTTATCTATAAACTAGAAAGAGGGGTAACTCCCAAAGCACCTCAACTATGCCACATCATCAATATTATTAACCATTGATTTTGTTCAAATCTCTTCATCTACTTTGATCTAATGATTTATACTTATTATCTCTCCCCATTTAATAAGATGATATGATGTCTAAGACAAAATTTAATACTTAAAGTGGTCCAATATTTATGTTTATTATTTATAAATTATACATTATCATTATACACATCAAAAATTTTAAAATCATGTTTAATTTTTTTAAATTATTTTTTTTATTTTATAAGTTTTATTATTTTTTTGTTATCATATTTCGGGGCGAAGCCTGAGTTACAGCTCTAGTTCTGATAAATCTTGATCAGAAAAGGGTAGACAAAGATTGAATGAAATTTACAACTGTCAACGAACAGCGCCATTTCAATCTCAGAGCCGACTCATCTTCGATGCGCGCATCTCTCTGGCAAGATTTCTTAGCATGAATTTCTGTATTTTACCGGTAGATGTTTTGGGTAACTCTTCCTTGAACACCACGGTTTTCGGCACCATGTAATGAGGCATCCTCTCCCGGCACCAGTCGATTATCTCCTTCTCAGTTGGCGCAACGACTGGATTAATCCCGTCGACCAGACTAATGAATGCACATGGTGTCTCTCCCCAGAACTCATCAGGCTGCGCCACAACAGCAGCCTCGTTCACTACGGGGTGATTGTACAGCATCGATTCCACCTCTACACTGGAAATGTTCTCCCCTCCGCTTATGATCACATCCTTCGAACGATCTTTTATCTCCACATATCCATCGGGATGCACCACACCGACGTCGCCGGTGTAAAGCCACCCGTCCTTGATTGTGGCATTTGTGGCCTTTTCATCCTTCAAGTAACCAAGCATGACACAGGAGCCTTTGACGACAATCTCACCAGAGGAAACTCCATCCCTGGCAACACTTCTCCCTGTAGACACATCTAACACATCGATTTTGACCATCGATGGTGTGCGCACCCCTTGGCGTGCTTTTAGTCCGGCGCGCTCCGATGCTGTTAGCTTGTTCCACTCCCTCTTCCATGCACACGACATGACTATACCGCCCGTCTCAGTTAGACCGTAACCATGACTCACTAGGAAACCCATTGCCTCAGTACGATTCAACACTGCTGCAGGCGGGGATGATGCGGCGGTCATTATATGAACAGGACCCAGGAGTGGCTTTTTTATTGAGTGTGGAGCATTGCAAAGCATGCTCAGAATTACTGGCGCACCACACATATGGGTCACCCTGTGCTCATGAATTGCCGAGAAGATTGTGGAAGCATTGAAGCGCCTGAGGCAAATATTTGTGCCTCCGACAACCGCCATGCCCCACGGGAACGTCCACCCGTTGGCATGAAACATAGGAAGAGTCCAGAGGTAAACCGGCTCAGTCGGTACTGACCAGGAAACTAGCGAGTCAAGGGTAGCGATAAATATGCCGCGATGGCAATGCACAACTCCCTTTGGAGCAGAAGTCGTGCCTGAGGTGTAATTGAGCACGATCGGATCCAGATCACTGCTCGGTCTGATCCATTCAAACCGCGAGTCGCCCGATTCGATGAGCTTCTCATAGGTCAGTGAGTAGTGATGTGCGGGGGCATTGCTCTCGTAACGATCTTCAATCGGGATGATTCGAGGGGCCTTGCGAGAGGGCGGGAGGAGGCGAACTGCGTCGTGTAGGAGCGGGAGGTAGAGGATGTCGCAAAGGATTACCTTGGATTCGCTGTGGTGGAGGAGGACAGAGACGGTGCGTGCGTCCAGGCGGGTGTTGATGGTATTGAGAATTGCACCACACATTGGCACTCCAAAGTGCGTTTCGTACATGGCCGGTACATTCGGGGCTAACACAGAGACCTTGCAGTAATCCATGGAAAGTTTATATAATTAGATGCATGGAAAGGTTATATAATATCTCAGCACTTGTTCTTTGCAATAATATGAGTCGTAGGAAACGACCACCCTTTATCTATCCACCGATCCATCATATTTTTGATGAACATATATCATTTTTCAGTAAACATGCATTTATATCTTTCCAATCAACGTATATCATCAACATATATCATTTTCTAATTTTCTAGTAAACAGATACACTACGGTTTTCAGTAAACATTTATGCTACTATAACAAGCACATGGATACACTTGAGTATGTCAGATTATGAAAGAGGTGGATGAGTGGCTCACGGTATAGGTATGGACTCTACGTGTTTTCCTTTTCCTATTGAGAATGTTATGTTATCTTTGTTTTTTGTTTTTTTTTTTCATTCTAAATATACAATTTTTATAGCTGAGTTTTTTTTCTTAAAGTAAACTTCATGTTATTGCTCACTAAAGCACTAGAGCTTCATTACTTTAAGAACTGGCATCTCAATTCTTTCTTTTTTTTAGTTTCATTGGGGATTAAGTTGCTTTTGTAATTCCATAACAATTAACACAACGTATATAAATGAGAACCAATTCATGTTTCCGAGCCATTCTTATGTCGAACTTGTGTAAAATTAAAGAAAACTGGAACAAACATGGTGAAAAAGATATATATAGAGTTACCACGTCACGGCGGGAGATGCCGAGGGAATGCAGAGCAGAGGCAAGGCGGAGGCACCGCACTTGCGTCTCGGCCCATGTGTACACGGTTTCATTGTAGACAATCGACTTGCAGTCGCCGTAGACCGTCGCTGTGCGCTCGAGGAAATGAAGTGGCGTTAGGGGATTGCTGTTGGCCCCATTGAGTCCTAGAACTTCCATAGTTAAGAAACTAGTTAGGAGGGCTTTAACTGAGTGTTAATGTTGGTGGTAGCTTTGTTCGAATAGTTTTGTAGAGGAGCTGCCCTGGATTTTATATAGAGGGAGCCCTAGATGCACGGACGGATCCAAGATTTCATTGGGACCAAAAAAATGATGCCGCAACAATTTTTTTAAAATTAAAATAGTTCCATATCATATTATTACACGATCAAAATTATTAGGTTTTATGTAAAATCAACATAATAATAAACGACATTATAATTAACGATCTCAATATATTTAATCTAAAATAATATACTAATTTTTTTTTTTCAAAGATCATAGGGAGGCATATCTCAATATATTTAATCTAAAATAGTATACTAAAATTCTTTTTTTCAAAGATCATAGGGGCCATGCCCCACCCACCCCCGTATCCGTCCCTGCATAGATGAGATGAGAGATTTATAGTGGGGAAGTTTGTTAAAGTATACCTATGCATTACTACTAGTTGGCACAGCACAAATAGTATAACTCTAAATAAGAGTGTTCTTTTGTAACATTTTTAAACTCTCAATCAACCCAGCCGGCTGGTCTTTCAAAAAAGAAAAAGAAACCGATATGTGTTGGTGATTGCACAAGTACTATTAGGGGTGTCAATGAAGAACGTTGTTCCGTTCTGTTCCGTTATAACGAAACGTTCAATGGAACAGATTTTGATTCCGTCTTTTATAACGGAATGGAAACAAAACAACCTATTTCCATCCCAAACACATATTTTCTACGTATTTCTCACGTATTTCCATTGTTCCGTTCCGTTCCGTTATAACGGAACGGATTTTGTTTCCGTCCGTTATAACGGGTTACCGTTTGGAACGTTTGACACCCCTAAGTACTATCACATAAATCTTCTTCTTTTTATTTATTTATTTTTTTTTATTTTTACAAGGTGGTAATTATACCGCCTGTTTCATTAAAGACACATAGATTTAAGAGTAGGGGAAGTTGTTTTAGTAGGCAATTAATTTTCCTTGACTTGTTTGATGTATAACAATCTCAGAAAAAAGTATGTACATGTGGTATGTCCAATTATGAGACATGTGTAGTATTTTTATAGTGATGAAATACCTACGAAACTCTCAAGTCCAATTATCATACATTTGTCAACTTAAAAAATCCATTGCAGGAAAGTTATAAAAACAACTCTTGTTCCTTAAAAACTCTTGTTCCCAGCAGCAGATAATTAATTGCAATTTGCAAATGACTTAGCACAAAGCTACCACTTATTTTGTCCGTTGAAGTGTTTACATATTGTAATTTGTGAACGATTTTTTTTATCAAATTTTTATATGTTTTATAAAGTATTTCTTTTTTTTATGATATGGCATTTTTATTTGTATATCAAATATTTATATTTCTCAATCAAGTGTTTATAAATTTTTATCAAATATTTTTATGTCAGGTGTTCGTGTATTCATAGTTTTTGATCAAACGTTTATATTTATCAATCAAGTATTCATGGTTTTCTTTTATCAAGTACTAGTATCTTGCCTGTGTGTTGCAACGGGTCTTATTTAATAAAATTTCTTGATACTAGAGCTATAACTCGGGCTTCACCCGAAAAATGGTATCAAATAAATAACTAATAATTTTATAAAATTTTAAATATTTATATTAAACAAAAATTAAAAAAAAATTTGTAAATTTTTTATGTAAATAATAATAATAATACAATAATTTATAAATAAGTATATATAAATGTTGGACCATTGTAAGGATTAAAATTTGTATTAGACATGTCACATTCATTTTATTTAATGAAGAGAGAAAAAAAAAAATACAAGCCATTGGATCAAAGTAGATGAAGAGTTTCAAACAAAATCAATAGTTAATAATAGTGATGATGTGGCATAGTTGAGGTGCTTGAAAATCTACTCCTCTTTATAGAGTATGGATTAATATTTTTATTATTGTTTATTAGTTTTTAATAAGAACAATGTTTAATGTGAAGAAACCAAAAAAAATATACAATGTTAAATTGATATTGTAACATACGACACATTTAATTTAATTTATTTTATCTTATTATTTCTGAATTAATTAATTTAGTAACCAAATCTAACATAAGATTTGTACTATTTTTGGAACTTATATAATTTTCATATATGTTATGTGTATAACGGGCACCTTAAAATGTTAATCTACAATCAAATGTCTAAGTGAATAATTATTCTTGATTTTTGATTCCAAGTCATATAATTATAAACTTTTGATTTTAATTAAAACTAATAGCTAGCCCAACACATGACGCATTAATTGTCCCTCTAGCCTATACGTGACTAAAAATCAAGTTAATTCAACTATGGTCGCCGAGCCCAGTATCCCATACGCGGATACGCGTTTTTTTTTTTTTTTTTTTTTTTTTTTGAGAAAAGACAACCCAAAGATCGAAACATCAAAATTAGATGATCAACGGTAAAGATTGACACAGACTGATATATCCGATGGCTGAAAATTAGTTTAGACAAATAGCCATTTTAATTTCCAAACAAACTTCTCTTTTTATAAGTAGTAAGGATTTTTCAATCAAATGTTTATATTTCTCAATTTAGTATTTATAGTTTTTGATCAAGTGTTTATATATATATCAAAATCAAGTGTTCCTAGTTATTGATCAAGTGTTTATATATATCAATTAAGTATTCGTACTTTTTGATCAAGTGTTTATATTTATCGATCAAGTATTCATAGTTTTTGTCAAGTGTTTGTATATATCAATCAAGTGTTCATAATTTTTGGACAAGTGTTTATGTTTCTCAATCAAGTACTCATAGTTTTTGGACAAGTGTTCATAATATACAGCCTGGAAAAAAAAAATGGAACTGATTAATTTGAAAATGAGCGATGACTGAAAGCATTAATGTGACGGTTGTATTTAATTAATTATTGCCTTAGTAACTCATCTTGTTGCAACAGCTAAATTATATATGCAGCTCAAACACCCAATAAATCCACAGCTACATCGATATAAGAGTTTATTGGGAGGTACAAAATTTATCCTAAACAATAATTATAAATATTAATGTATGTAGAAAAAAAAATATTTTTGCAAAAAATGAAATATTTTTGTATTCTCTAATATTTTTATACAAAACAATATTAGAAAAAAAATTTAAAAATGAAATATTTTTGCATTCTCTAATATTTTTATATGAAAAATGTATTGAGCACTGTAATTGATAATTTCGGATTCGGTAACAAATATTTTGAGGAGTTAGAATATTAATGAGAAATGCTAATGTTACCACAAATCTAACTCCTACGTATATATATTCCTTTGTCGACGAGAAATGGAAAATAATATACATTGATCATCGCATATTTAGTGGGGATATTATGTGCAATTGTTGCTTCAAATTGATGAGCCATATAAATTGGAGGATTTATTGATCATGCTTATCTTGATAATAATGATAATAAAATTTTTGACAAATTTGGAAAAAAAAAAAAATTCATCGAAGAGCTTAAAAATGAAAAAAAAAAATATAGATAATTTTTAACTTATAGATTGATAGTATTTTAAGTTTCAATTAGTTTGAACATTTTCGATGACGTATCAAGATTTTATACTTTTTCTGACAAATGTAATTTAATGAGTCTTTGAAGAGCTATCAAACGTCACTTATGAATATAATCAGAAACATAATCAGTATATAAGTTAACCAATACTTATGTATATTTTTTCTACTTTTAAGAAATTTTAATAATGATTTTTTTTCTATAAGTTGAAATATAGAGGTGATTTGATATGTTTTTTAAGTCAACCTCGGCTCTGTGACTTGTGAGCTTCTCATACTATCTTCATTTTGCTAATTAACATAGGTAAGTACTTCCCCCGTCCACAATTAAATGAATTTATACTCTTTACAACTTGTCCACAATTAAATAAATTTATACCCTTTGTTTGAATCCACTTTCTTCCTCAAAAAAAAAAAATATATTACGAAATTTCCAAAATGCCCCTTGTCTCCTTCCAATAATGTTTACTTTTCTACTATTTGAGGGCATAAAAGTAATTTCACTCTTCCATTATTTCCTTTGACTTTTGCTATAAATTCATTCTTTTGTGGATAGAGGAAGTATTAATTTAGCATATCCATAAATGTACTAATCCTCTAGCGGTTTTATGAATAGTTTATCCAACGGTTGTCAATTCCTCTTCATTCTCACCCGTAGGATCTGCTTTTTTTTTTTTTTTTTTTTTGTCCTTTGGTTTTCCGGGTAGGTTCCTAGGGAGAGAGAATCGGTGGGTGTACAGATTTTCTGTATTTTGGTTCATGTGAGTATTTGAATTTTGGAAACTTTATGTCTTCATTTGCATTGGCCTCGTGAGTTTATTATGCCCCATAAAAAGTCACAGGATTTGAGTACTAGAGTTTCAAACATCTATGATATAAAACTGTACATGTGCATCGGGATTGGGGAGTGGACTTTCTTGGTTCGGATGCATTCCAACTCGTGCAGTAATCTGTACTCCATAAAGGGCCTGTTTGTTTTAACGAAGGCGAATCTGCAGGTAAGTTCACCTGTTGTAGTTGCATAGTATGATTGTTTGTTTGCTCGCACATACTTTTATTTTTTGCAACTCCTCTTCCAAATTTGTGCTAGATACTGCAACTCATCCCACGCCCAATTTTAGTGCAACTCCAAATGCAACGTGAAGATAAAACAAAAATAGTATAAAATATATCTAGAAAATATTACCACTTAAGAATATATTACCATTCATTAAAAAAACTTCCCCTTATAGCCAATCCACGTATACACATCCTTATAGAAGATTTTATCACATATGCAATAAAATAGAAATATATACCATGAGAATATAATTCATTTGCAAACAAACAAGTGAGACAAAGATGCAGTAAATGCTATTACTGCAGGAGAAACTACTTTACAACTCAAGATGCATGCAGGAAAAGATTCAAGGAAACAAACATGCCCAAAGAGGGGTAGATTTTCAAGCACCTCAACTATGCCACATCATCACTATTATTAACCATTGATTTTGTTTAAAACTTTTCATCTACTTTAATCCAATGACTTGTATTTTTTTTTTCTCTTCTCATTAAATAAAATGAATATGATATGTCTAAAACAATTTTAACCCTTAAAATAGTCCAACATTTATATATATTCTAATTTATAAATAATTGCATTATCATTATTATCATTATTATTATTATCATTATCATTATTATTATTATTATTATTATTATATACTTACATAAAAAATTTACGGACTTTTTTTTAGTTTGTTTAATATAAATATTTATAAATTTTATAAAATTCTTAGTTATTTATTTGATACTACTTTTCTGGCGAAGCCCGAGCTACAGCTCTAGTTAGTGAAATAATGCATATGATATGAGATGGAGAAATTCATTGCAAAATTTCGTTAAAAAAAAAATGTGCCACATAATATCCGCAGTCACTTTTTCCTCCTCAGCACATGGTGCGTTTTTTAAAAGAAAAAAAAGGCCACGGTGGGATACAATCATACAATGACAGTATAATTTGGGGAGGGGGATCCATGAGACCATGGCAATGCTTATATATAAGTTTTTTCGTTGAGAAAATGAGTTTATAGTATTAGATATATGTTATGTATTTTTTGATATTTTAATATAATTCGTAAACATGAAAAAATATTTGCAATTAATTAATAGTCTTACATGGAGTTAGACTAATATGAGAGTATTTGCATTTCACTGTAAAATCTTAACGGTTCAAATTATATTTTGTCACGTCCGAAATTTTGATTTATGGTTCTTATTAAATTCATTATAAGAAAAAACAAGTGTATGTAATAATCTATGGTGATGATAGGACGCTCCCTATTGTGTGTCGGGCCCCAACTGAATGTAGTTTTTAGGAGGCCACTTTCTCTTGGGGGCACCGCATATTTATCCTTAATTTATCTATACTTTAAAGAGAGCAAGGCCATTTTTTTTTGGTACAAAGCCAATAAGCAAAAGGGCGGGCATTTCATCTTTTTGCATAACAATATTCAAGACGATCACTAGCTTGGTCTTTCAAAATCATAATACAGCCATGTACCTAATAATGAAAATTTTTCGATAGGCAAACTAATAGACTCAATTGGAGAACCAAATTTTTTTTCATCTATCATGAATATGAGGAACGTTATTCTTATCCTGTGCTCAGTGCTCGCATGGGATGGGAGCGCTGTGAGTGTATGATATATTGATATTCGGCCACTAAGTAGTAAGTACAACTAGAAATTTACTCAAAAAGGAAAAAAAAAAAAAAAAAGGGAGTAACACCTAGCGTTCACCGGATGGATATCGATTACAGACACAGAGTGTAACAAGTGAGGCCCGCCACGTAACACTTTGTGTCTGTGATGGACGTCCATCGGATGGACACTGGAAGTTTCTCAAAATAAGGTACAACTAAAGATAAATAAAATTTGGCAGCAAAGGGAAGATAAACAAAAAATTAATAGTGACGATATGATTTAGTGGGGGATGAGGGCGAAAGCGAGAGACCTTTGAGATGTGACTCTTGACGTAAGCGGAGATGGCGTCATTCATGGTGATGATTAAGAACATGGGTACCAAAATAAACAATGGAGACCAAAGAGACTCATTAGTGATTAGTGTTGATTAGTTGTTACTTATTGCTTTTTTAGATATTTTAAAATTCATATAGAAATAACCACTATTTATTAATATTTTAAAGTCATTTTGAGAAATCCAAAGCAAGTAATTAAATCTTCAAAAGTAAAATTTTTTGTTCCCTTAATATTTTTATATGATGAACTTAATGATAACCAGAAATAAGTATAATTTGAGTTTTGCACTTGGAACGCAAATACAAATGTTTTCGTATTAGTCTAGCTCTAAAGAATTTATTATGCACTTCCCAAATAATAGAGTTAAATGATTGTCATTCTCTATATTGTTATTTACTATTTACAATACAATTTAGATGCTTAAAGTCTCATAACTTAATTACTCCCATTTTAAATATGTGTTTTGTATATCCTATGAATTAGATTTGATTGCACATTGGTTTTGAGCTTCATACTAGTAATATTGAAGTGCATATTGTGAAATGGATGGATTTAGATTATTTGTATGGAAATAATAAAAAAAATCCAAAATTATTTGTTATCTATTGTTACGCATTCATTATCCGTCTATTTTACCTGTTTGCCAATTAAGAGTAAGTCTAATTTCAACAATTATGACTGTATATATGGGAAACACCAATACTGCAATTCAATATGATAAAATCTTGATAGGGTGAATAGATAATTTTGAGTTTCACACTATGATCACAATCAATTAGAATAAAATTTTAATCAGACAACTGTGGCCCCGTTTGATATCAATTCCATTTTATTGTTTCTTGTTTTCATGAAACCGTAAAGTTATTTCCGTTTCTTTATTTTTTGTTTCTAAAACTCTTGTTCTCTTTTCTGAAAAAGTAAACAATAAATTTTCTTTATTTATAAAAACTTTCCAAATTATTATAAATGACAGGATATATACCAGTCACAAACTCAATGTTAACATATATACAAAAGAATAATTTGGATAATAAAACTTTAAACATGAGCACTTTATCATTACATGACCAAAAACTATTCATTATTTTACCATGTCTTTCTTTAATGATAGCATGATATATGAATTCTCTAATATTAATATGTGATACCTATTTACCCGAACACATGCAACTGCAATAGTAATTTGATTTTTGATAAGTCCAAATCAGGCCATTAATGGGGTTCCAGCAAAAAATGCGAGAAAAAGAAAAGAAAAGAAAAATAAGGAGAGATTGATATCTGGACTAATCAACATGGATGTGCATGCTATGTATTTTCTGAACAACCCTCTTCCCAAACACAATTTTACTTGCTAAGCAGGACGAGAAAGAGAGATTTTTATTTTTTTGGTGAGCAATATTTCATTTCTCTTGATGTCCTCAATTTTTCATTAAGAATCAGGGTGACTGCACGTAGTAGAAATGAGAAGAATAACGGGGGCTCGGGAGGAGGAAAAATGAAAACAGCAAATTAGAAGCGTCTTTTCGTCGTTTACAAAAAACTGTTTTAATTACTCTGCTCAACCGTAAAAAAAAACAAAAACAGGCGGTCGCTGCCAAACACGTTTCATTTTTATTTCTGCAAAATTAAACGGAAAAAAGGAAACAAAAACGTTACCAAACGAGGCCTCTGCAATTCAAACTAAACTCAGAAAACAAGCGATTCACACCAATGCTTAGATTAGAAGAGCAAGACAATTAATTTTGTATCATTTACAAATAAACCATATGGGTATGGCCCAATTTGTTATCTCGAATTCACAGATTTCTTCAAAAAAAAAAAAAAAAAAAAATTTAGACTTGGCGGCCCGCCGGAAAGAATTACTAATACAAGGACGGATTCTGATTTAGGCCTTCTGAATTTTAAATGTGGTAATTGTGGCGGTCTGGCTGGCCACATGAAATCTAAATTCATAGGAACTGTACAACAATTTGTTATACATTATCCGTAGTCATCTCTATTTGTTGGGTTTTTCCATGCAAAAGGGTGGAGGAGTGCTCATCTCTGCAACGCTGCATTGTGTAGCGTAGGATGTGAACCGTTAGATTATCTTGAGATTCGAGCCAGCACAGACCATGAGATGATCCAACGGTTCACATCCTGTGCCACAGAGGATATGAAATCAAAAGTGCATTTGTCAGCACTCACTTAGCATATATACTTAATGAGGAGGGATCCATTGACAATGGATATTTTGACAATCTTGACAATGATATCTTTAAAAAATTTATAAAAATTCATTAAAAATCTTAAAAATGAAAAATAGTTTACGGAAGTATTATTTAACTTATAGATCGATTATGTTTCCGATTATATTCAATTTAAATGATATTTGATAGCTTTTTAAATATCCGTTAAATTACAACAGTTAAAAAATGTACAAAATTTTGATAAGGCATCAAATGATGTTCAAATTGGTTGAAATTTGATACACTATCAATCTATAAGTTAAGTAATGCATCCATAAAACTTTTTTCATTTTTAAGATTTTTAATAAATTTTTATAAATTTTTTAAAGGTGCCATTATCAAGATTGTCAAAATATCCATTGTCAATGGATCCCTCCTCATACTTAATTACTTATGCATCCCACCTTGATAAAAAAAGAAAAGAAGAAAATGAAAGTTGTGTATATATATGCTCTTCAATGCACCAATTCTTTTATTTGATATGAAAGTTGGAGCCATTTCAACTATATAATCCATGGAAAGTATGCTCTAATAATGTCTATAATTTAGAATTAATTTGTTATCAAAAGTTCAAAATGCTCATTTTTGTCTAAATAAAATAAAATTTGATATATTGTAGCATGACTCAATTATATATGTAATATATATAATAGGCTAGGTATATGCACTTCAAAACAAAAATGGGAATCCATATTTGCATTTATCTTTTTTAGAGATTTTTATGTACTTATTTGAAACTTATAAAACTGATTATACTACAATATTAATAAAATAATAAATATCTATTTTTAATGAATTTAATGAACGACGTGCTTCCTCGATCCCTCCTAGCTAATATCATAAATTAAGTCTTTGAGTTTCTCAAACCGAATAAAACTAATAAAACTTTACACAGCAATCTGGAAGCATCGTCCATCAAAAGTCAGCTGGCAATGGCATGTATATATGTATGCAGTGAAAGGGATGCATATACATATACATAAACATGCGTTCCACTAATAATTAGTGGCTGCTTTTATATTTGAAATTGCTGAATGCTGAAAAGGCGCATTGACACAATCATTATGCATTTTATTCTTATAGTAGGCTTAATTTTTTATCGTCTGTCTATTTAATTTAAAATAAATAAATAAGCCAATCATAATAATTATTTATTGAGGAGGGATCCATTGACAATGCTTATCTTAACAATCTTGACAATGAAGATTTTGAAAAATTTGTAAAAATAGTTAAAAATTCTAAAAAATAGAAAAAGTTTATAGAGATATTGTTTAACTTATCGATTGATTATGTTTCAAATTATATTCAATTTAAGTGATGTTTGATAGCTTTTTAAAGCTCGTAAAATTCAACCGTTAAAAAATGTATAAAATTTTGATAAACCATCAAACAATGTTCAAATTGATTGAAATTTGAAATACTATTAATCTATAAGTTAAAGAATACATCCATTAAAGCTTTTTCATTTTTAAGATTTTTTATGAATTATTATAAATTTTTCAAAAATCTCATTATCAACGTTGTTATTGTAAGCATTGTCAATGGATCCCTCCTCTTATTTATTTATCTATTTATTTCGTTTATTTTACATTATTATTGTTATTTTTCAAAATGTAAGCCGGCCGGCTGATCAGACCGATTCATGCACCTTAAGGTTACAATCTAGACGGAGTAAAATAATAAAGTAGTTGGAGAAATAAATAAGAATTTGAGTTTTAAGAAAAGGAAAATTCTATGTGGATAAAGTGTTTGATACCATAAAACTGGATGTGGTTTTTTTTCGGTCTAACATTGGTTCAATGAAATTCAAAATCAATCAAATCAAATCGCGAACTTCTCATATCCGATCTCCTTCTCCTCTGATCTTCTTCTCTCCGATCTCCTCCTTGATCTCATCCTCTCATGGCGCGCACGCCTCTCCGATCTTCTCTCCGGTTTTATTTCCCCTCCCATCGTTATCCTTTCATGGCGCAAACTTTTCCTCTCCGATCTCGTTCCTTTAATTCTCCCACTCCTCCTCTCTAATCTTCTTCTCCTTTCGTTCTCTTATTCTCTCTTCGTTCTCCGCTTATCCTCTTTGGTCTTATTATCTCTGTCAATTCTCGATTCGCTTGCAATTGGTTGGTGTTCAAGTTAGACCAATATGTATTCAAGTTATACCGATGAGTATTCAAGTTATACCAATAGGTATTCAAGTTATACCTATAGGTATTTAAGTTATACCAATGAGAATTCGAGTTATACCAATGAGAATTCAAGTTACGCCAGTATTCAAGTATTCAAGTTTTAGTAGTACATATTCAAGTTATACAAATAAGTATTCAAGTTATGCCAATGAGAATTCAAGTTATGTCAGTATTCAAGTTATAGCAATGAGTGTTCAAGCTGAAAAATATGTCAGTATTCAAGTTTTAGCAGTAAATATTCAAGTTATACTAATAAGAATTCAAGTTATGTCAGTATTCAAGTTATAACAACGAGTGTTAAGCTGAAAAATATGGTCAGTATTCAAGTTTTAGTAGTAAATATTCAAGTTATACCAATGAGTATTCAAGTTATAGCAATGAGAATTCTCATATAAATGTTCCTTGTTGAATGTTTGACCGATTAACTATCTTGGTATCAACTATGGTATCACCATATCCGGACCCTTAAGAAAATGTATTTCCTCAAAAATGTTGAATGTTTAATTGTATTATTATTCTAAAGCTATATATTTTGTTATTAGGGTCAATTGATTTTGCTTTTTAAATGTTTTCTTGAAATTAAGATAATGTGTTATATATTGTCTAATATTACAAATTTACTAAATTTCACGAAACTTATTTGGAAAAATAATAATAATTTGTGTGATGATGTAAATTACCTGGATCTGATTTTTCAGAAAATCACAACGTTGTATTTATTATCTCGTGGTTAATTAATGAATGGGCAAATGCCTTTTGTTCAAAAAAAAAAAAAAAATTTATTATGTCGTGGCGGTGATTCTCCTCTAATCCGATTGAGAGACGAAGAGGAGTACTACTACCACTGAAACTTCCTATTAATAAAAGCAAAATATAAAAGTTATTTCCTCAGTTTTTCACTTGGGCAAGAAGTGGAAGAGAAAATATGATGATAATAGTTGGAGAACATGGAGTACGTACGTGTTACATGGTCGGGTCTAAGGACAACAACTATATTACTTAGGACAGTAAAATCTCTGAATTATATAGAAGAAAATCATATTATAAATAGAAAAATTTTGCTGTCCCAAGCAATATTATTGCTGTCCTTAGGCCTGACCGTGTTACAAATCTTAAAAGGTCGATCTCTCATCCAATTATGTGCATTATCTATCAAGTTTAATGCCTTAATTACTAGATCGTGTTCAAACTAGCTAGATATCAAATGCAGCTTTTTTTCCCCTTATTTGGGTATAATACCATGATCAGAAATTGCCTCTTAATTGTGTTTCTCCTGAGCTAGCATATATACTTGAACCTTTTTTTTTTTTTCAGTAATTATAAAATTTTAAATTAAACGGACGGTCTGAATCGATCGAACTCTACTCTTTGGTGCATCCAAACCGTCCGATGAAAAACTTCTGGTTTGTAGATGTAGAAATTAACTCCAAACGTTTTGTGCTCCACCTTCATGAAAGTGATCATTTCATGAGCAAATTCCTTACAATTTACTTTACATATGTAAATGATATCTAAATTAAAACAGAAATCTCAAATATACATGTCTTTAACAATATTCTTAAAGATAAATATTAATTAGATATATAGTCTCTACAAGAAAGCTTATCTCAAATTTCAAAGATGATCACAGGAGAGGTTCTCTGACACTTAAAGATCTCACAACAAAAAGGAAGAAAAAAAAAAAAAAAAGAAAAGAAAAGACCCAAATGTATGTATAAACATATTCCACATCAAATCATAATGTATGTGCATCTCGATCGATCTCTTCATGATCAGTTAGTGGTGTACTTCTCAACGGTCATCTTTGCCGGTTCACCTCCCTGGACATAAACAAAGCTGAACTGAGAGTTTGGTGCCAGTTGTGTGATCCATGTGGGGAATTCGTATTTGGTCTTGTCGCTTGTCGGGTTGAGTCCGTATATCGGTCCGTTGAGGCCGTCAAACTTCAGCTTCAGGTATGTGATTGTCTTGCCGGATATGTTGCTGCCAGTAACTGCGTGGCGGTAGTACTGCTCACCGTTCACTGTCCAGCTGTCGGTTACCGAGTGCACAAATGTAATAGGAGTACCTAGAAAGACAAGTAAAAGGATGGTGTTAAGTGTTACATTGTTATTCTTTTGCCGAAAGAAAAGATTGTGTAACATAATACCGGAATACGTACCATCAGGCTTGTTGTCGGAAGGTGGAGACGGAGACGGGCCAGCTGCAGGAGGAAAAAATGTAATACTAATCATTCAACTGCTCGATACATGTAAGATGCATATAATTAGAAGGTGAAAGTTTCGGTTACTTACAACTTGGTGCGCATGTCAACCGTGCAAAAATTCCGACAAGGGGGGCACTTCCAACTAGCGTCGGCTCTGTCTGTTTGTAGTTCGACCTCTCGTCTATGAAGTCGTCGTTTGAGTCGGGACCTCCTACAAGAGCACCGTAGATGACATTCGGATCTGGGTCCTTGCTGTCATAGAACTTGTCGAAGCCCTCAGTGCAACCGACAGTTGCGTTAAGGGCAGTGATCGAAGGGATCGATGCACCTCTGTGGTGTGTGTATTTCGGGTAGTTTGAACCGAATCCAACAAAGTAGCTCAATCCCTTGGGGTTGTTGCCAAGGATGTAATCAATCTATTCATAAAACAAATATATAGCATTATTATCAGTTCAAAAATATATTCAATTGCTGTCTGTCACTTAATTTTTTTATTGTCATTATGTTTGAGGAGCATGTACCTGAGACTGGGCAAATTTGAGGATATCAGCAGGCTGCACTTGACCATCTGGACAGTTTAAGGCCTTGTTTGCCGTGGCGAGATAGTCGGAGTAAACAACCATCAAGAAGGCTGTGCTCGAGACGTATTGCAGGTTATTCCAGTCATCAACATACAAGAGGCCCCCTGATTGAAGGTAAAAAAAATCACGGAATTAATTCCGCATCAAAATCAATTATGCGATGAAGTTATACTCTACTGTAGTTTAGTTTATGCATTGCGTGCGTTGGATTAACCTGGAGTCAGCTTGATGTTGTGACCGCTGTTCTTCTGCAGCGCCGCGCACAGGAAGAATTCACCCTTGGCCTGGTACTGTTTCAGCGTATCACCGTAGCCGCAATCATTACCATGGAGCAGCATCTGAACAAAACAAAAGTTTTGTCAGTATAATATTATCTACAATTCTGATCATGTGAGGACATATAGATACCTTGGACAGAAGAACTTGAACACCGGCATACTTGTTGTCCCAAGAGAACTCTGTGACGGCCCACCCAATTCCACCAAGGGAAGCGGCGTTCTGAGTGGCGTAGTTCAGGTAGTACTGATCACCGGTCGCCTGATAAAGCCAGGCAGATGCCCACAGCAACTCATCCTACAAAAAGAGGAGCAATTAAGCCATTAATTTGCATGCCCATTTAAACTTGGCAGGAAATTCATGCTACAAAGCAAAATTGTCTGTGGGAAAACAATTTCTTACATTGTAGCCCGACGCTGAAGGATAGAACTTCTTAACGCACTGAACACTGTCATCGTACTTGCCACGGAAGGAGTCCGCAAATGTGAACAGCTAAATTATAAAAGAAAAAAACACGGAAGAGAAAGAGAGCAAGCATTTTTAATCAATTCAAAATTGAACTGTATATATTTTCAGGTAAGATCAGTAAACTATTAAAGTTTGTATGATAAACAATCAGGAGGGAAAAAAAAAATCGGCATTATACCTGCTTAGCATGTAAGAGCAGGACACCGGAATAGAAAGAATCGTAGTGCTTGAAAGCTACCGAGGCTGCAGCCAAAGCAGCGGCCGTCTCAGCAGCCACATCCGATCCACGATTGATTGTGGTGATCTTGAAAGCCGTTCGAGGGGTCGTCATGTCCTCTGCTCTTTCCCAGCACAAGTGATCGCTATCTCCATCGCCAACCTAATCAATATTTGCAATTAGAATTACGTACTCGCGCATCGATCTAATCCAGAATTAGGCGCTTTTGTGTACTTACCTGGACCCAGAGGGCATTGGGTTCCTTGTGCGCCTTGATGAAGTAGTCGGTGCCCCAACGGATCGCATCCTGAACATGTTTCAGCTCGTCGGCGGCAATGAACTCTTTCTCAAACTCGATCACAGCCCATGCAAGCATTGTCACTGAATACGCCATCGGGAACCCGAACTTCACGTGATCGCCAGAGTCGTAGTAACCTCCCACCAGATCCACCTGACCAAATTATCAAACAACTAAATTAATCAATATTATTCAATAACTAAATCGAGAATCAACGTTAATTAATTACTAGCATAATAAAAATGAAAATGGATTACGTACCCCCTGTTGGAACCCATCGCTCATACCGGAATCACCGCGCCACTTGACACGTTGATCGCACGGCAGCTTCCCGGACCTCTGCGCTTCGAAGAACAGCAGGCTCTTCTGCAGTGCGTCCTTGTAGTCGTACCCGTTTGCGGGCCTGAAGGAGAACAGAAGAAACAATGCTAAGGTGGCTGACGTCACTAATTTCGCCATGGCTCAACCTTAATAGCTAGAATGTGTTGTCTTTATTTACCAGACAGTATGTGCAATGCAAGAACTGCCTTGAATTGGGGGTTTCTTATAAGAAATGCATGGCAGTGGCAGGAGGGTTGAAGAAGTGGGGTGGCGGAATTACCTGAGGTGGTTGCCACGTTGTAGATATTGGGTTTGAGCCATGCACGTCGGAGATTATATATGTATGAATATGAATGTACACTTATTTATTAGAGTGGCACGTAGCGACCACCCATTTTATCTATCCGCCGGTCCATCGTATTTTTGATAAACAAATATTATTTTTTATTAAACATTTACGTCTTTCCGATCAATATATATCATTTTCTAGTAAACAGTTACACTACGGTTTTCAATAAACATTTATGTAACTGTGACAAACACATGAGTGCACGTGGGCGTATCAGATTGTAAGAGAGAGGTGGATGGATGACTTACTTTATAGGTGGACTATACATATTTTCCTATTTATTATATGTCATATAAAATTTGATCTGATTGGTATTCTCCGATTTTCACAAATATTGTTTCTATAATTATGAATTTATGATGATGATTATTTATTAATGAAGTGTTGGTCGGCCGGCATAAGCTTCATCATTTAAAATGAATATGCATGTCTTAGGGTATGACTTTGCAACATAAACAAGGGAGTAGTCAAACTACGTTGATTTTCTCTAATCCAAATATTTTGTGATCCGGATTTTGACAAAATGCTCCTCACTTTCTAAATTTTAACAAAACACTCCTCGAGACAATTAATTTGTGACAAATTAAGACCCCTTAGAGCTAATTTAGCCTTTAATAAAAAATTTGAATTGTTAAATGACTGAAATGCCCTTGAATGTCTATAGCATAATGACTATAATACTTAATTTTTTTTATAAGTTCAGTTTGCAGGAAGGTAATAACTAATTAAAAGTAGTACAAAATTAAATATTAATCACATACGATGAAATTTTTTGCTTCACGTACGTACTTCTAATTTGATTTTGCGCATCTTATTTATCATTACGAGAAAGAAATAATTATGTACACACTTAAGAATAATAAATTCTATCATTAATTGCAAAAATGTTTTTATTGTTATGCAAAAATCTAATTTATATGTACAATGGGACGACAAACATATTATATGTAAAAAAATATTTAATCCAAATACTAGTGTTGTTTAGATAATTATTTATTTATGAGCTATATGATCATATATATAGACATTGAAGAGTATTTTGTTCAATTAAACAATCCAAATTATGTATTAAAATTTAAAAAGCAAATTAGCTCTAGCGGTTGTTTGTCACAAATTAATTGTTCAAGGGGTGTTTGTCTAAAACTCTAAATTAAATGTGTGGGGCCAACCTTTCAAAACCCAAAAGTTGGGGGGCTATAAGGTCGTTACCCCTATAAAATCGTTTTGTATTATTTTTTAGAATTACAGATGTTCCATGTTTTTTTGTAGGATCAACAGGCTATTTTGGTTAAAATGTTTGGTTTATATTAATAAAGACATATAATACTTTACTTATAGAAAATTAATGAGACCTTCGGGCTTTAAATAATTTAATGAGACCTTTGGGCTTTAAATTCTCCAAATAAATATCGTTTGGAAATTTATAAATATATAGCACTATATTTCGTTAGATAATTTTGATGGTTTAATTTGATGGAGTAACAAATGATAGTCAAATTGATTGAAATTGGAAATATTATTAATCTATGAGTGCATAAACATGTTTGTAAATTTTTTTTCCATTTAGGATTTTTTATAAATTTATTTGAAATTAGCTGTCATAATAAATAATTTGTATTGGATATGTGTGTTGCCTATAGGCTTCCTTCAAATTTAAAAAAAAAAAATGTTCATTGTTATTGTCATATTTTTTGTGTGTTTTGCCGATGAGTCATAGAGAAGGAATAACGGTTATGTGTAATTAACATAATTATATATTCTCACACTGCACATATTGTCATGATTAGAGATCCATACTACTATTTATTAATCTTGACGACCATGACAACCAATCTCAAATATATTCATAGAAAATCTTAAAAATAAAAAATCTTTTATAAACATGATTATCTCACATAAAGAATTGGCAATTGATTTAGACTCTAATTGAAAATTTAAAGTTTTTTTTTTTTTTTTTTTGCCAAACAAAATTTAAAGTTCATGTCGGAGTTAATATATATTTAATTGAATTCAATATGCGTTGCTGCTACTGGTTTGAGAATTTGAGGTCAAGCAAGGGGAAGGAAGAAAAGGTAAAATAGGGTCTGGTCCGTATGATTCCATATCCTCTTTAGCACTGCATTGTGTAGCGCAGAACGTGAACCATTAGATCATCTCGAGATCTGTGCTGGCTCGAATCTCGAGATGATCTAACGGTTCACGTTTTGCGCTACACAATGCAGCGCTACAGAGGATGATGAGCGCTCGGTCCGTATAGACGTATAGTTTTCCAGCGGAGTACCACTTTTAACTGCTTATACAATCCTTCTGGTTGCAATTGGACAGTCTACCTTCAATTGACATACCACTCCAGGGTTTGCTTCTGAGTTCTAATGAATACATACTAGTATTGCTAACAACACTTTTTTTTTGAAAAGTAGACAGAGGCTGCCTACGTAATATTGCTAACAACACTTAAGCATTTGAAATTCACATATATTTGTGTACCAGTGACAGTCTGCAGTGCTGAATGTGAACTTATCGTCCACTGTGCCTTCGCCCTGCTCCACGCCGATCCCCTTGGCACAATTGAGATGGGTTCTTTACTTTGCAATGGGGATGAATTGTAGAGGGAACTCTCCCTACTGTTGTCTCCTTCAATAATGATATTTTAGATTTGATTTACTCTTCCATTAAATCTGATGCAATACTGGTACCAATTTTGTATTTTTGTATATGATTATCGCAGTTTTGCATTGACAATAAAATTTGGTATCACCTTTACCTTTCCTCTCTCTGTTTTTTTTTATAGCTTTTTCCGTTTTATTTTATTATTATTAGTTTAATGATTATCATTTATTTAGATCAGATCATCATATGTACTCCTGATTTCTAATTTAAGATTTCTGGTACAGGATGGAGTGAAGGAGAGATCATAAATTTATTCTAATTATTTCATAATGAAAGAGTTATGAATCTGAAAGCAGTCTCATTGAATCAAGTCCTAAAAGATCAGTCCTTCTATTCTGCACCTTATTATGCAGTCAGCCAATGATCAAAATAATTAAGTATGCTAATGTAATGCATCATGTAATTTTGTTATGCGCATCCTATGGTGGTAATCAGTGTTGGTGGATGCTTAATAGATTGATATAGACCAGCAACACGGTTTAGAAACACCCGCCCGCTGCAAAGCGCGGGTCTCGCTCTAGTAAATAAAAAGAATAAAAGATGATATATAGTGAATTTGGTATCAACTATCTATCGATATATGTACTCAGCTCTGAGCTCTGTATTGAATTATGCAAGGTTTTGTTTGTGTCCATGGCTCTATGTAGTAATGCAAATGCTGATTATCCGAATCATTTGTTTTTTGGTAATGAAGGACAGTTCTGTATTCATGGTTTGAGTATGATATTTTGTTGGCATGATAGTTCAGGACAAGATGAATTATATTGCTGCAAAGTCGTACTGGTATCGGATGTTGTAAACTTGTAATTGTAAAGTTTTTTTTTTTTTGGTTTTCTACTTGTAATTGTGAAGTTCATAGTCATAGATGCATGTATTTGATGTGGCACTGGCGGACGATGACGCGATCACGAAGCTTAATTGGGAGTTACTAATAATAATAAAATATTGTCTGTTCTTTGTAGAACAGTAGTAGTCGCTGTTTTGCTTGCAGTTCCCACTATCGGGGGCAATTCATATCCCCTGCTGCACTGGACCATGCAGTTCACAGTTCAAGCCGTTGGAACGTTTCGAGATTCGTTCCTGTGCCGATCTCAAGACGATCCAACGACTGACATTGCGAACTGCACAATGCAGTAAGTCAGGGATGAATACTCCTATCCTGGGGTGTATTCAGTATTCCTTGCTGCACACCCCAGAAAAGCAAAGAAAAGAGAAAAGGACTCGGTCAGAGTCTCAGCTCAGAGCTCTGCCATCAAAATTCAATCCTCCATTCCTCCGTAGTCAGTCCCTATGAATTGCAATTGGAATCAGCTGTAAGGGCAGCAGCAGGAGAGATGGATCAGCTGTCGCTGCTGGAGGACTTCGGGCAGCGCGTGGACCTGACGCGCCGCATCCGGGAGGTCCTCATCAACTACCCGGAGGGCACCACCGTCCTCAAGGAGCTCATCCAGAACGCCGACGACGCCGGAGCCTCCCGCGTCTGCCTCTGCCTCGACCGCCGCTCCCACCCCGCCCACTCCGTGCTCTCCCCTCCCCTCGCCCACTGGCAGGGCCCCGCCCTCCTCGCCTTCAACGACGCCGTCTTCACCGAGGACGATTTCCTCAGCATCTCCCGCATTGGGGATAGTAAGAAGCAGTCCCAGGCCTGGAAGACCGGCCGATTCGGGTAACTCATTAGTAATTACTATCTCTTCAATTCTATCTGTAACTACTGACTGATCAATTCATGATGATGTCTTCTTCTTCATCTTCAGGGTTGGATTCAACTCCGTCTACCACCTCACCGACCTCCCCTCATTCGTCAGCGGCAAGCATGTCGTCTTCTTCGACCCCCAAGTCGCCTTCCTCCCCAATGTCTCCGCCGCCAATCCCGGCAAGCGCATCGACTACGTCACCTCCTCTGCTCTTCAACTTTACCACGACCAGTTCGCGCCTTACCGTGCCTTTGGGTGTGACATGGCCAATCCTTTCTCCGGCACTCTGTTCCGTTTTCCTCTCAGAAACTCTCAACAGGCAACTGTCAGCCGCCTCTCCCGGCAGGCATACACAGAAGATGATGTTCTCGCTCTTTTCTCCCAACTATGTGATGAGGCTGTCTTTACCATGCTCTTTCTCAAAAGTGTTCTTTCCCTCGAGATGTATGTCTGGGATGCCGGTGCCGATGCCCCCCAAAAGCTATATTCTTGTTCTGTGAGATCACCAGACAAAGACATATCCTTGCACAGGAAGGCACTCATCAGGTTCTCTACTTCGGGCAAGTCCCATGAATGGCAGAGAGATTGTTTCATGCTGGACTTTGTCAGCGAGAATTTCTCAGGGGCAAAATCGGAAAAACGGGTTTCAAGATATTTTGTGGCACAAGGGCTAGCTTCTATGTCGAGTAAGATTGGTACTTTTGCTTCTGCCGCTGTAAAGGAATATGACCTTCACTTACTTCCCTGGGCATCTGTTGCAGCTTGCATCTCTGATGAGCCAGAGGTACTGTTACCATCTTTTATCTTGTAGTTTAGCTTACCTGGTTATTATACTTTGAGAAAGCCAGCATCTTTCTTTGTCATTGTCATAGTTCTGACCTTGTTGCTTGTGATTAGCCACCAGCCCACCAGGCCTATGTATAAACTGGCTGCATAAAAGAATTAAAAAAGAGCATACAGACATGTACCGATTCTAAATGTATAATAAATTGAATGAGTACTGAGCATAGTCCTCTAGTAGTAAAACTTAGTGCATAGTCAAGTCATATCTCATCATTGACAGAATAAAATTTTTGCTGCAAAAAAACTTTATGAACTATTCATTTCTCATGTTATTGCCTTCATGATAACTGCATGACTTAAGTAAGCTAAATTGATTGATTTATTAAGTTATTTACAAGTGATTACTGTTGTAATTTGGATATTCAGGACAGCAATCACAGAGAAGGCCGTGCATTTTGTTTTCTTCCTCTTCCTGTTCTGACTGGGTTGTCTGTTCAAGTGAATGGATACTTTGAGATCTCCTCAAACCGTCGGGACATCTGGTATGGCGGTGACATGGACCGTGGTGGAAAGTTTCGATCTGACTGGAATAGGTTACTGTTAGAAGATGTGGCGGCTCCCCTTTTTAATGAGCTACTGCTAGGGTTACAGGCTGAACGGTTACCGACTAGTCTCTACTACTCTCTATGGCCAACTGGTTCGTTTGAGGGTCCTTGGGCACTTTTAGTTAATTCTATCTACAAAGCTATCTATTCTTCTCTGGTCTTGTACTCCCATTTAGGAGACGGGACATGGGTATCTCCAGCTAAAGCCATCATCCATGATCATGAATTTATTAGGAATCAGGAGCTTGGGGAAGCACTTGTATCAGCAGGAATGCCGGTTGTGCATCTATTGAAACCCATTATTTCTATGTTTTCATCAAACTACAGGTCCTCTCAATTCACAGTAGCCACTCCTGAAATAGTACGTAGTTTCCTTAAAAGATGCTCAGTTTTGGCTAACTTGAACAAATGCGATAAGCTGGTTCTGTTAGAATATTGCCTCAGCAATATAGATGGTGGTGATACTGCCAAGGATTTAATGGGTCTTCCATTGGTGCCACTTGCAAATGGCTGTTTTGGAGTCTTTTCTTGCACCTTAGAGGTGGGCTCATATTTTATCTGTAATGAACTTGAGTATGAGCTACTGCATTCTGTTTCGAACCGGCTGATTGACCGTAGCATCCCTCGCGATTTGTTTGACAAGCTATCTGACATTGTCAGTTGTTCTCGGGTGAATATTATGTTCATTGATGCACCTGCTTTTATTCAGTTCTTTTCTGTGCTATTCCCTTCTGGATGGGAGTTCAAAAATCAGGTGACGTGGAATCCTGATCAGGGGCCCACATTTCCTACATCAGATTGGTTTAAGCATTTTTGGCAATATCTTGGGGGGAGCTCATATGATTTGGGGCTTTTTGGTGACTGGCCTATGCTGCCATCTACTTCTGGCCATCTTTGTAGACCTTTGATATCTTCCAAGCTAATTAATGCCGAGACTTTGTCTAGTAGTCTAAAGAGCCTCCTGGAAAAGATGGGTTGCAAGGTACTGGATGTGAGGTATGGCATTCAGCATAAGCAGCTGGCCCTTTTTGTGCATGATGGGGATGCAGTTGGGGTCATTAGAACAATTTTTGAGCACATCTCTTCAATTGGCCAGAATCAGATAGAGTCTCTTTTCAGTGATGTTTCTCCTGACGAGAGAAATGAGCTGTGTCAGTTTCTTTTGGATCCTAAATGGTATGTGGGCTCATCTATACCTGAGGTTGATATAAACAAGTGCAAGGCATTACCGATTTTTAAAGTCTTTGATGGATGTTATGCAGATTTATTGAGGATGAAGAAATACTTGCCTCCTTTAGGTGTGTCTGAGAATTTGCTTGATGGTGAGTTCCTTCTTTGTTCTTCCTCAAATGAACAAGATATATTAACACGGTATTTTGGGGTTGAGCGCATGCAAAAATCTTTTTTCTACCAGAATAATGTCTTGAGAAGAATAAATGTGCTTGAACCCATGGTACGTGACTCGGTGATGCTAGCAATACTAAGAGACTTGCCCCAGCTCTGTATGGAGGAGCCAACGCTAAAGGAGTCCATGAAAGTGATTAAATTTATACCAACAACAGATGGTAGTTTAAAAAGCCCTCAGATGCTTTACGACCCCAGAGTTGAGGAGCTTTATTTGCTTTTGGAGGATGCTAATTACTTTCCCACTGGACAATTCCAGGATCCTGGTGTGCTTGACATGCTAGTGCAATTGGGCCTCAGGACATCTGTCACTACTGACACCTTAATCCAGAGTGCTCGGCAGGTGGAGTCAATGATGCATAAAGACCAGTCAAGGGCTCATTCAAGGGCCCAGGTGCTTCTTTCCTATCTAGAACTCCATGCAACCAAGTGGGTCCCCACCAAAATGAATGATGCATACAACCCAGTGAACAAGATGTTTGCTAGAGTCAGCACAGTACTGCGGCCACGTGATTTGACTCCTGAATCTGAGCTCGAGAGGTTCTGGGGAGAAATGAAAATGATCTGCTGGTGCCCTGTTTTGGTTAATGCTCCACATCCTGCCCTTCCATGGCCTGTTGTTTCTACAATGGTTGCACCACCTAAGTTAGTCAGGTTGCAATCTGACATGTGGATTGTGTCTGCCAGCTCCCGCATCCTTGATGGTGAGTGCACGTCTTCAACTTTGTCGCAAATACTTGGGTGGTCAACTCCTCCCAGTGGGAATCTGATTGCAGCACAGTTGCTTGAACTAGGGAAAAACAATGAAATTGTCACTGATTCAGCGCTCCGGCAAGAGCTAGCACTTGTGATGCCAAAGATCTATTCGTTGCTCAGCAGTTTGGTGGGATCAGATGATATGGAAATAGTAAAAGCTGTTCTGGAAGGTTCCAGATGGATCTGGGTTGGAGATGGCTTTGCAAAGGTGGATGAGGTTGTCCTAAGTGGTCAGCTCCACATGGCCCCTTTCATACGTGTTATCCCGGTTGATCTAGCAGTTTTCAAAGAGCTGTTCTTGGAGCTTGGCATAAAGGAATATCTCGGTGCAATGGATTATGCTAACATCCTGTCTCGGATGGCCATGAAGAAGGGTTCTGCATCCCTTGATGCACAAGAGTTAAGGATGGCTGGATTGATTGTGCAGCATCTGGCTGGATTCCAGTTTCATGATTTCAGGGTCCAAATCTTCTTGCCTGATTCCACCTCTAGAATGTGCCCATCAACCGACCTTGTTTTCAATGATGCACCATGGCTTCTTGATTCTGGTGATGCATCTGGTACTATTCTTGGGGCTAAACAGTATGTTCACAATTTTGTCCATGGTAATATATCAAATGATGTCGCAGAGAAACTTGGTGTGCGTTCTCTCCGCCGCATGTTACTAGCTGAAAGTTCTGATTCGATGAACCTGACACTATCTGGGGTTGCAGAGGCCTTTGGACAGCATGAGGCCCTTACAACCCGGCTCAAGCACATAGTTGATATGTACGCAGATGGGCCGGGTATTCTTTTTGAACTGGTACAGAATGCAGAAGATGCCGGTGCATCTGAAGTTGTGTTCTTGTTGGACAAGACCCAATATGGCACCTCATCTATACTCTCACCAGAAATGGCTGAATGGCAGGGACCTGCTCTCTATTGCTTTAACGACTCAGTTTTCAGCCCCCAGGATCTTTATGCCATCTCACGCATTGGTCAGGACAGTAAGCTTGATAAACCGTTTTCGATTGGACGGTTCGGCCTTGGATTTAATTGTGTGTATCACTTCACCGATATACCAGGCTTTGTCTCTGGTGAGAATATTGTGATTTTTGACCCACACGCGTTTTACATGCCTGGAATATCTCCTTCTCATCCTGGGCTGAGAATAAAATTTGTTGGAAAAAAGATCTTTGAGCAGTTTCCAGACCAATTTGCACCATTTTTGCACTTCGGTTGCGACTTGCAGCAGTCCTTCCCCGGCACGTTATTTCGATTTCCTCTTAGAAATGAAACTGCTGCTTATCGAAGCCAGATCAAGAAGGAAAAGTATACACCTGATGATGTAGCCTCACTTTTTTCTTCCTTTTCCCAAGTTGTGCCTGAGGCACTGCTCTTTCTCCGACATGTTAGAAAGATTAGCTTGTATGTTAAAGATGGACCTGGTCAGCAGATGCGACTTATACACCATGTGTCAAAGCATCAATCTAGTTCTATCAAAATGGATCCCATGCTTAATTTTGTCAAGGGTAGCAAACAAGGTGCAATGAACAGGGACCAGTTCATGAACAAGCTGAATAAGACATCAGATAGTGACCTCCCATGGAGCTGTCAGAAAACGACCATAGCTGAGCAAAGTCCCACTTCTTGCTACCTGCATTCTTGGGTAATCAGTGAATGCATTGGTGGGGGAGATGCGAAGCGTTTATCAAAGGCATCTAGCAACAACACACGTAATTTTAATTTCATTCCATGGGCATCCCTTGCAGCGTATTTGCAATCAGTGAAAATAAATGATTTGCAAATCTTGAATGGAGAAATAATCAGTGATGAGGTGATTATTAAGTGCCAAGAAACCAGTGAGTCTTTGTCCCAGGAGAGAAAAAGGTTTGAGGGACGGGCCTTTTGCTTTTTACCTTTGCCAGTCGCAACCAACCTACCAGTGCACGTAAATGCGTATTTCGAATTATCATCTAATCGAAGGGATATATGGATGGGAAATGACATGGCCGGGGGAGGAAAAGTGCGTTCCGAGTGGAACATGGCACTGCTTAAGGATGTGGCATCTTTAGCATATGGCCGCCTTCTTTCTGCCATTGCACAAGATGTTGGTCCCACTGACCTGTTCACATCACTATGGCCTACTGCAGTTCAGGTAGAGCCTTGGGTATCCATGACTAGGAAGCTGTATAGCAATGTTGCTGATCTTGGCATTCAAGTTCTGTACACCAAAGCTCGAGGTGGGCAGTGGCTACCTACGAGACAGTCAATCTTCCCTGATATCAATTTCTCGAAAGCAACCGACTTGAATGAAGCACTGGCAGAAGCTGGACTTCCTCTTGTGTCTCTGCCAAAATCTGTTGTGGAGAAATTTATGGATGCTTGTCCATCACTGCATATCTTGAACCCCAATTTGTTAAGGAGCCTCTTGATACGGCGCAAACGTGGTTTTTTAACAAAGGAGATAGCTGTCCTTGCATTGGAATACTGCCTCAGTGACATGGGGGGGCCGAGCTTCCATGAGAACCTGCGAGGTTTGCCATTGGTTCCATTGGCAAATGGGTCTTTCACCATGTTCAACAAGAGAGGTGAAGGTGAAAGAATCTTTTTCACCACAAAGATAGAAAGTGACCTTGTAACTGACTTTGTGCCACATCTGGTCATAGATCACTCCATACCTGAATGCATTTTAGAGAAGCTACAGGAGATAGCCGAGATGGGAGAGTCTAACATATGCTTGTTCACATGCCATTCACTTGTTGAACTGCTTCCTAGGATCTTGCCACCAGAATGGCAGCGTGCCGGGAAGGTATCTTGGTCTCCTGGCCTACATGGTCATCCAAGTGTTGACTGGATGAGGTCACTATGGAGATACTTGAAATTATCCAATGCTGATCTGTCGGTGCTATCGGACTGGCCTATATTGCCAATAGGTGATGAAAGCCTTATGCAACTCAAGGGAAATTCCAGTGTGATCAGAGATGAGGGTTGGAGTGAAAACATGCACTCGCTATTGCAAAAGCTTGGGTGCTGCTTGCTTAGGGCTGATTTGCAAATAGACCACCCTCAGTTGAACTTGTTCATCCAAGAACCAACAGCATCTGGTGTTTTAAATGCTGTAAAATCAGTTGCATCTAATTCCCTGGAAATAAAAGGGTTGTTTGCTAATGCATCTGTGGCTGAGTTGCATGAGCTAAGAAGTTTCATTTTCCAGTCTAAATGGTTTTCTGGGAATCAAATCGGTCAGTTGGAGATCAGTGTTATCAAATTCTTACCCATTTTTGAATCATACAAGAGCAGGGAGCTTGTTAGCTTGATTGGCCCAAGGATGTGGCTTAAACCTGAAGGGGTGCCTGATGAAATCTTGAATGAAAATTTTATTCGAACCGAGTCAGAGAAGGAGAGTAGCATATTGAGAACCTTCTTAGATATAAGAGAACCTGATAAAATTGAGTTTTACAGAGATCATGTGATGGGTAGAATTTCAGAGTTTGTTGCACGAGCAGAAGTTCTTTCTGCAATTTTTGCTGATTTGAAAATATTGATGGAGGAAGATGATTCACTAAGGGCAGCCCTTTCTGAGATTCCTTTTGTTCTTACAGCTAGTGGAGCTTCGGCTCATCCTTCCAGGTATGTTCCTATTTTCTTTTATTTTCTTTGGTACAAAATGTTTTTGTGGATAGCTAGAATCATAAGCTACTTTATGCTTTGTAAAATTTTTAGAATTGCAATTATTTACTAGAATGAATAAAAAAAGATTGGAGATATATTATTATTTCCTAGTGTCATCTGACAGTAAGTTTTAAGTGGCTGTACTAGAGAATAATTTATACAGCATGGTTAGGTTTTATTTTCTTCAAAATTTATTTGTTTATACGTTTTCTTCTAATGCAACTTCTTTTATAATTATATATGCTTCTAAAGTAAACTTAAATTTTCTCTCTAGGCTCTATGATCCTCGTGTACCTGAGATACAGGCTTTGCTACACAAAGAAGCCTATTTTCCTTCCAGGGAATTCACAGATGCAAAAATCCTTGATATATTAGCATCTTTTGGTCTCAAAAGCAACTTAGGGTATACCACCTTACTTGATAGCGCTAAATCTGCTTCAATAATGCATGATTCTGGCAACCCAGATGCAGTCTTGTATGGCCGAAGATTGCTTCTTTATCTGGATGCTCTTTGCCTTAAGCTCTCAAACCAGAGCAGCTACACTGTTGATGACAGTAATGAGAGTGGGTCCACTGACATTGAATTACATGATGTATTATATTTTCTAGCCAATTTTGAATATGACATGCCAGAAGATGAGTTTTGGTCAGAAATTAAAGCTATCAGCTGGTGTCCAGTGTGTGTTTCACCACCAATCGAAGGTATTCCTTGGTTGGTACCTCCGGACACAGTAGCACCACCTTTTATGACAAGGCCCAAGTCCCAAGTTTGGCTCACCTCATCTCAGAGGCACATTCTTGATGGTGTAACCAGGTCAATTTATCTCCAAAGAAAGCTTGGCTGGCTGGAGAAACCAGGCGTTAAGGTCATCTGTGCACAATTGATCGAGCTCTCTAAGTGTTATCAAAATCTTAAAACACGGCATGAAAAGGACTTTTCATTAGATGCCATCCTAGAAAAGGAGGTCCCTGTAATATACTCAAATTTGCAAGAATTATCTCATACCAATGATGGCCTGAAAACCATGAAAGAAGAACTTGAAGGAGTACCATGTGTATACATAGGAGACCAATTTGTCTCTCCAAAGGTCCTTGCATTTGACTCACCAGTCAACTACCCACCTTACCTCTATGTGGTCCCATCTGAGTTGTCTGAATACAGGCAATTGCTTGCTGAGCTAGGCGTGAGACTAACCTTCGAAGCCAGGGATTACATCGATGTGCTACACAAACTGTACAGAGATACAAAAGATGAGCCATTGTCTGAAATACAATTAAGTTTTGTGCACCGTGTGTTAAAGGCTTTTGAGGAGAGTTATGCTGAGGGACATCCAAATGATGCTTTGCTTAGTTTACTTCTGATCCCTGATTTGAATGGAGTCCTGGTACCTTCTAGAAGCCTTGTGTACAATGATGCGCCATGGTTGAACAATGGGGCCACAACAAAACATTTAGTGCATCAGAGCATTGGTGATGACCTGGCAAAGAGGCTTGGCGTGCAGTCTCTCCGGGGCATGGCTTTGGTTGAGGAAGAACTGATGACCGATCTGAAGTGCATGGATTATACAAGAGTATGCAAGCTATTGGCTTTGTATGGTGAAAGTGACTTCCTTCTTTTTGATATTTTAGAACTTGCAGATCACTGTGATGCTAAGAAAGTACACCTCATCTATGATAAACGAGAACATTCGAGGCAATCTCTTCTACAGCATAGCTTAGGTACCTTTTCTCTTTGTTTTAGTTTATTTTTTCAAGTTTGTAACTTGCTGACTTGATATGAACTGATGGCTGATGCATAGATGGATTCTGATTAGGTGACTTCCAAGGTTCTTCTCTAACAGTGGTGTTGGAAGGGGTCATGTTGAGCCAAGAAGAGGTTTGTGGGCTTCACCTCCCGCCCCCCTGGAAAGTGAGAGGAAACACACTCAGATATGGATTGGGTCTTGTTAGCAGCTACTTTGTTTGTGATCTATTGACTGTGCTCTCTGATAGTTATTTCTACATTTTTGATCCCTTGGGCCTGACCAGTAGTAGTGGTCCGTCATCTAATACCGGTGGTTCAGCTAAAATGTTCTCTTTGAAAGGTGTAGTTATTAATCTTTTCTGTTGCTGAATTGTCATCTAGTACCGGTTTTGGAGCTCGTTTTTTCATGGTACTTCTACAATATGTACTTATCAATGTTTGGTTGTTCCACCTTTGTAGGCTTAAGTTGTATTAACAATGGTAGAACCCACAAAGTAAATTTCAACCTCAGATCTGTCACCTACAAGACCAGTAAAGCAATTTATTCCACTGCAGTAATTTATAGTTGCATTTTCATTACCATCATTTGTAGGCACTGATTTGGCTGAACGTTTCCGTGATCAGTTCCATCCAATGCATGTTACAATGGAGACTTCATTGGATTCATCCAACTCAACTGTCATACGTATGCCTCTGTCAACCAAATGTTTGAAAGAATCTGAAGAAAACGATTGCAAGAGAGTTAGGCAGATATTTGATCAATTCATGAAACACTCTTCTTCTACACTTCTACTTCTCAAATCAGTTTTCCAGGTATCCTTTAAATTTAGTACAATGCATCATCATTTTTTTCTAAAAACAGTCAAACCACCTTCTGATTCATTAAAAAAAAATAAAAATACATTACATGGCGTGGATGGGGTAGTTTGATTAACAGTTACATAATGAACTATTTTTATTGAAGGTCAGCAGGCAAATTGACCAATCACATTGTATTAGTTGAAGAAAAGAAGTTTACATAAACAATTGTTACAGTCACTATTATAATCCCAGTGATGATAAAATCTGGTGTCTTACCTAATGATATGGTTTGTCCTCTCCTACCAAAGATTCTAGTCTCAGAAAAAGGAGTCTTGAGTGTTGTCTAACTGCTGTGACAGTTGTGTGTGATGGTGGATTAGAATCTCTCATGATTATGTTTAGTAGTAGTGTATGAACAGGACTCTGGAGATGGTGGATTAAAAAAAAAGGAGTCTTTTAAGGTTGTGTTGAGACTTTATTACAAAATAGCTAAGGAATGTCCTGTTCCATGTTATTGGATTCCATTTGCTCCTATTAATTTTCCATTTTGCTGCTGCTTTCAGGTGTCATTGTCTACATGGGAGGCTGGTAATGCAAAACCTACCTTGAATTACTCCGTGCTTGTCAACCCCTCAGCTGCTCCCTTGAGAAACCCATTTTCTGAGAAGAAATGGAGAAAATTCCAAATAAAGAGGCTCTTTAATAGTTCCAATTCAGCTGTTAAGATGCATGCTATTGATGTTCATGTGATCGAAAGTGGGGCTAGTTATGTGGATAAATGGTTTGTTGCACTTTCTTTGGGTTCTGGTCAGACCCGGAATATGGCATTAGACAGGTAATTTTTTTTTTTTTTTTTGCCCTTCTGGATGTAAAGGTAATCTAAGATTTCATACATTTTATAAATAGGAAATATCATGCATGACTATTGGGCTGCCGGACAGGTTGCTTTGATTATATTGAATGGTTTTGTCATATTCCACAGTATCTGGTTCTGTGTAGCATAATGACAGGACAGTTGTATAAAATTTAATAGATGGATCTTGATCAGAATGATATCTCGTCCAAGTACTGTATATTTTAATCCCATTTAGTCTAAGTGGTTGTTAAGACTACAAAACCAGACCAGGCAATTACTTTATTTACTTAAACATGAAATTTCTTCTTTTTTTAGGAGATACCTTGCTTATGATTTAACGCCTGTTGCTGGGGTGGCAGCTCACTTATCTCGTGATGGGAACCCGGTAACGGTGCCCACTTCCAGCTACATATTATCTCCTCTTCCTCTATCCGGGTCAATGACCATGCCAGTTACAGTTCTCGGCCACTTCCTAGTGGGTCACCAGGCGGGTCGCTACATCTTCTGCCAGTCAACCAACTCACTAGATACTATTGAGTTGTGGAACAAAGAGCTAATGCTATGTGTCCTCGATTCATATGCAGAGATGGTGCTTGAATTCCAGAAGATAAGAAAGGACCCTGTGTCATCTTCCCTTGATCGCGCCCGATCAGTGAGTGCTGTTTTGCATCTATATGGTGATAAAGTTTACTATTTTTGGCCGAGATCAATGCAGCATGCATCAAATAGTGAAAATACCCCAAAAAAAGTGACTGAGACAACTGAGTGGCAGTCACTTGTGGAACAAGTGATAAGACCTTTCTACAAACGTTTGGCTGATCTGCCAGTGTGGCAACTGTATGGTGGAAATCTTGTCAGAGTAGAGGAAGGTATGTTCTTGGCTCAATCTGGGACCGGAGATGAAGACACTGATGATCTACCCTCTGTCAGTGTTTGTAGCTTCATCAAGGAGCACTATCCTGTCTTTTCGGTACCATCAGAGCTGGTGAAGGAGATCGAAGCTGTTGGGGTTCGAGTAAAAGAGATCAGACCTAGAATGGTGCGAGACCAACTGAAAACTACTACTTCTATTCTGCTTCGGTCTATAGACACGTTTATTGATGTTTTGGAGTACTGTTTATCTGACCTCCACCCATACCAGCCACCAGATGTCCCCCATCCTGATGGTAACACAATTATTTCCAATGCTACTACCAGCACCAGTAGCGGTTTCTCAACCAGTACTAGTGCCTCTCCTGGGGGAGATGCAATCGAAATAGTGTCTTATTTCGGAAAGGCACTATATGACTTTGGTCGTGGTGTGGTAGAGGATATTAGCAGAGCTGGGGTCCCATATAACAGGACTGGTGGTGACATCACCCAGATGTCACCTCTGGTACTAGATCTAGGAGGTGTCCCGTTTCCAACTGGAACACAGTCTCTGACAAGGTTGGGTGCAGCTGAACTATGGGTAGGGACGGAGGAGCAACAACAAGTCATGCCTACCCTGGCTGATAACTTCATACATCATCAATGCCTTGAAAAACCTGTGGTGGCTTCCTTGCTTGCTAACCAGGCTATACATGGGCCATTAAAGCTGAAGCCATTCAGCCCACAACTTGTTTCAGCCAACTTGAGATATCTCTTTGATGGACGCTGGGTCAAAAGTGTCCAGGAGATGAATAAACCTTGGATAGCGTGGGGTAACTCAGCTGAATCATCATTTTATGGACCTTCTGTCAATTGGGTCAGAGATTTTTGGAAGGTTTATAAGGCCTTAGGTGGGGACATATCTCTCGTGTCTGATTGGCCTTTGGTTCCAGCTTATCTTAATCAACCTGTATTGTGTTGTGCTAAGATGTCTCAAATCATATTCTGGCCTCTGATTACAGACCAGACTAATACTGGGGTTGATGAGCTGCGCACGGCATTTGACTCGACAAGATCAGAACATCCTTGGCTATTTCCTCTTCTTAATAAGTTGAACATACCTCTTTATGATGTCTCATTTCCTGAATGCTATGAGCTTTGCAAACCGACCTCGTTCCATTATCAATCACTTGGTCATGCAGTCGTGTCAAAGCTAGTAGCCAACAAAACTGCTGGGCATCTCCCTGCACCAATTCAGTTGTCCAATGAGGATTGTGATAGACTGTTCTCGCTTTTTACAAGGGACTTTGAGTCAGCATCCTATAATGACCTTGTATATCAGAGGGGAGAGATAGATGTATTGCGAGAGCTCCCAATTTACAAAACTGTAGTTGGCTCCTACACAAATTTGGTTGGTGTAGACCGTTGGATTATTTCGCCGACTGCATTTTTCCATCCTAATGATGCACACTGCCTCGCTAGCTCGACTGCAGCAGCAAATTCTTTCCTGAATGCCTTGGGTATTTACCAGTTGACTGACCAGCAGGTGCTAGTAAGGTTTGCACTCCCACAGTTTGAGAACAAAACCCCACAAGAACAGGAAGATATATTGTTATATCTCATCTCAAATTGGAGAAATCTTGAGTCAAATCCAGAGGTGATCAATACACTACGTGAAACTAAGTTTGTCAAAAATGCAAATGAGAACTCCACAGAGCTCTTTAAGCCCAGAGATTTGCTTAACCCACTTGACCCAGTACTCGCTTTGGTTTTTTCTGGAGAGAAGGACCGTTTCCCTGGTGAGAGATACGTGACTGATGGTTGGGTCAGAATACTTAAGAAATCTGGCTTGAGAACATCTTCTGAAGCAGACATTTTATTAGAATGTGCTAAGAAAATTGAGACAATGGGGAAAAACTTTCAAAATAATGTGCCAACCGCTGATGAATTTGAGGTGGGCCCAACAAGTCCCAGCAATGAAATATCAATTGAAATCTGGTCCATGGCTGAGTCTGTTGTCAGTGCAATATTTGAGAACTGGCTTTATGACAAGGCATTCTGTGAAAAGATTGGCGACATTGCATTTGTGCCAGCTGAAAAGGGATTTCCTAGTATCAGTGGTAAGACAGGTGGCAAGCGGGTGCTTTGTTCATATAAAGAAGCAATACTGTTGGAGGACTGGCCACTGGCCTGGAGCTCTGCTCCTATTCTGACAAAGCAATCTGTTGTACCGCCTGAGTATTCTCGGGGAGCTTTTAGGTTAAGGAGTCCTCCTGCCTTCTCTACAGTACTTGAGCACCTACAGGTACCTCTCTATACATATATAATTCTTTCAACAACAGTTATGTTTGGTTAGAGACTGTTACTGTATTGGTCCATTAGACTGAAAAATAGTGGGCCCATAATGTTGCTTACCATATAGATGACATGCAAGTTTGATTTGTTTTGATTTCTCATCTCAGGTTAGCTCTCTTAGGTAAAAAACAATAAAAGGGTACAGATGTCTCTTAAAGTCATATTGGCAACAAGTTTATAGAAGATCATTTAGGGAATTTAGAATTATGGTGTATATTTTTATGCTTGAAAGTTCCTACTTGATCTCTTGTGTGAAGACACTTTTGCAATTTTCTCAATTCTGACAATTTCTAAGGCATATGCATCAAAATAATACTTTTAGTTTCTCAAGTATCTCCTGAAGCTAATATTTTGTGGTAGTTTCTGTATATTGACATGCCACAAAAGAAAAAAAAAAGAAAGAAAGAAAGAATAAGAATGAACTTTTAAAGCCTTTTTAATAGCTTATGTGTTATTAATGTGAATTTAGATGATTGGAAGAGATAATGGTGAAGACACACTTGCACATTGGCCCAGGTCGTCAGGTGTGATGTCTGTCGAAAGTGCATTCCTAGCAGTCCTCCAATATTTGGAGAAGATTTGGGGAACACTATCTTCTTCTGGTAAATAGAGTCATATTCTCATCTATACAATTTGTCTTCTTCCAGCATGCATACTAACCTCTGCCTGGTTTCTTCTGTGCCAGATAAAGCAGAGCTCAAGAGACTAGCATTCATCCCAGTGGCAAATGGGACACGCCTTGTCCGAGCTAAATCCCTCTTCGCCCGGCTGACAATCAACATGTCTCCTTTTGCATTTGAACTACCAAGCCTCTTTCTCCCCTTTGTAACTATCTTAAGAGATCTTGATATGCAAGAGAGCCTCACAAAGTTTTATGCCAAGGAACTCCTCTTAACAGCTCAAAAATCATGTGGTTATCAGCGCCTCAATCCAAATGAACTTCGAGCTGTACTGGAGATTTTGAGTTATGTTTGTTCTACTGAAAATGCATCATTGGAAAATTTAGATAATGAATTTGATACAGTTGTACCGGACGATGGATGCCGCCTTGTTTCAGCAGGTTCATGTGTGTATATTGACGCTTGCGGGTCCCGCCTTCTGTCAAGCATCGACATATCCAGGATGAGGTTTGTCCACCCTGGTCTTTCTGAAAACATTTGCCGAATGCTGGGCATCAAGAGGTTATCTGATGTAGTAGTAGAGGTATGACCTTTTTTTTATAAAAAAAAATAAATAAATAACCTTCCATCACAAGTCCAACAATAGCTGAAGTTTTTATGTTTCTTATTTTCAGGAGTTGGATGGGTCACAATTGGAGGTTGTAACCCATATTGGTCAGGTATCTGTTAATCAGATGAAAGAAAAACTTTTAAAAGCATCTGTCCATGAGCTATTGTATGCCTTGATAAATAGCATAACAGCTCACTTCCCTTCTTTTGAAGCTCCCAGTCTATCACAAATTAAACAATCAATGGAAAACATGGCCCACAAGATCCAATTTGTTAAACATCTATATACCCGCTTCGTCTTACTTCCAAGACAATTAGACATCACAAGAGTGACCTCAACCTCGTCCATCCCTGAATGGCCCAATAACGGGAGACACCGAACAGTTTACTTTGTGAATAATACCAATACTCAGATCCTTGTTGCTGATCCCCCAAGCTTCCTCACAGTATATGATACCATCTCCCTTGTTGTCAGTCGTGTCCTGGGGATGCAAGTGGTGCTCCCAATTGGTTCCCTCTTTGCGAGTCCAGATGGCGGTGAGAAACAATCTCTCGAAATATTAAAAATAGGTTCCAATATAGAAATGCCGACTCACAAGGGGGGGCGGTATGAGACCACTTTAGGAGGGCAATTGTTTGCCCAGGATACACAACAGGTGCAGTTCTTGCCTCTAAGGCCATTTTACAAGGGAGAAATCGTGGCATGGAAGAGTGAAAGAGAAGGTGAGAAGTTGAGATATGGGAAGGTACCTGAAGATGTCAGGCCACTGGCAGGTCAGGCAGTTTATAGACTGCCAGTGGATACAGGTCCTGGCGACAGGCAGATGCTTTTGTCAACCCAAGTATTTTCTTTTAGAAGTATATCGATGACCGATGCCTCTCATGTGGGGCCTGGTCTGTCAGTTAATAGCGAGAGGGTTAATGGTGAAGGAAGCACCAGCGACACTGGTGGCTCTACCTCAGGTGTCAAAAGTGGAGGTGTTAAACAGGTTGGTTTCCTTGATTTATTCTTTATTAGTATTATGAATTTTATTTTTGTTGGAGTTGTCTGTAGAACGAGGTCCAAACTTATACCAGCATGGTGTTAGCACTGATTAATGATTATCTTGATCTGAAACCTGGTTTTGAATCTTTCTTTTTGGGTCATTGCAGGGCAGTGAGCATCTTTATGGCAAGGTATCTGCATCAGAGGTCGTGCAGGCAGTGCATGACATGCTTGGTGCTGTTGGCATAAATTTTGATGCAGAGAAGCAAACACTTCTCGAGTCCACTATATCTCTTCAAGACCAACTGAAGGACTCCCAAGTAGCCCTTCTGGTTGAACAGGTCCGTTGACACCTTCTTAACCCCACCCCCAAAAAAGAAAAAGGAAAAAAGTATTTGTGAAGTCTTTAGCTTTTTATATTTTTATGACTCGTTAAACTGTGCACATTGTCAATCCTTCCTTTTCAGCTTTACTGCAAGAAATCATTTACACTGAAAACTCATATTCTTGTAAAATGTCCATGAGGAATGGTGATAAACAATTTTTTAATTCTTCTGGTACTTTCACTTCTAACAATGTAAATTGCAATTTCCCTTACAGGAGAAAGCCGATGCAGCATCTAAAGAGGCAGAAGTGGCTAAAGCAGCTTGGTCATGCCGTATCTGCTTGAGCTCAGAGGTTGATACTGCAATGGTTCCTTGTGGACATGTCTTATGTAGCCGGTGCTCTGGTTCTGTGCAGCGGTGCCCTTTCTGCAGGGCCTATGTGACTCAAAAGATGAAAATTTACAGACCTTAATTTACAAGACAAGGAAGAGGTATATTGTCAAACAAAGGGAAAGCTAAGAGCTTCATATTGTTTTGTTTGGAGGGGAAAAGTATACAACTTAGGAGGATAGAACGTCATGTAAATATGTAGTTTTCTTTATGATAGTGTTTTTTTTTTTTTTTTTTTTTTTTTTTTGTTCATTTTATGTTCAATAGGGAAAGATGAAACTGTAGTACATTCTGTTCCTGTAAATACGATACGAGAACAAGATACATTCAGTAAACACTCACGTTTCTTTTTTTAATTCATAGTTGTTGCCTTTGCTGTACCGTCCGAAATAGTTATTAAATCTTAAGCTTGACACAAGATGATAGAATAAAAATAAAAAAAGTCATCTTCACTAGGTATCTCATTAAACTGGGAAACAGGCAAATTGAAAGAGGACTTTGGACCTCCACTTTGGATCAATAAGTAACAAATTTACTTGGCGGAGACATGCCTCCTAAACAGTAAACACCAAAAAAAAAATTCTATACACAAGTTGATTGCAAAATGAGGCGACACATTTTTGTCACATCAGATCCAAAATTTTGAGCAAATTAGAGTTTTTGCTCATACATCAGATTAGTGCCTGAAAATGGAAAGCTCTTGGAAGGACCTTGTGATACAAAATTTATCCTCCAAGTAGGGTCAAAAAAAATTATATACACCGTCTAACAACTATCAGTTTCATATCACGTTAAATCTCCTATGAAGCAGAATTTGACCTTCTAAAATTATCTCCAGAACCTCTACTGACCTGTGCAGAAGTTTGACCAATCTCAGTTGAAGAAATTCAGAATCAAATTATTTCCATTTTTAAATGCGAGTGGTGAAAAAACTTACAACATCAGTTGACTAATATCTTCCCTGTAAGGTGGTAAGGACAAAAACTTCAAAATCTACAATGTCCCGACTCTGCACCAGAATTGAGCATCTCATCACTAATTCTCCGAGCAACTTTTATCACTGTGTAAATACATACGATCAACCTGAAAGAGAACCAAATCCTGTCATACAAAATTTTAGCTGGACTACTATCACAAGCCAAATTCAATGACAGCAATCTAATTTTCGAATACCAGGAAGAACTGCAGTTCACCCATAAATTTGATTAAATTTTGAAGCAAACAGCTCTACAAGGTTTTCCTCGTGATTTACAAATATAACACTAAAAAACGTGATAGAATATAGATGGGACTGGGACAGAGGAATAAGGAGAGAAAAAAACAATGATGTGCTCTGCCATTACTAAGGAAAGAAATCCATTGGCAAAATCCATAATTGATCCTTACCAATTTCACATCAACCAGGCCTCCAATTGTTATGATGACCTGGGTTCACTGGTCCACATGGTGCCCTCTGGGGATGAAATTGATCTGCATCGGCAGAAAGTTGTTAGTCTAAGCTTATTCTTTCTCACACAACAACATAGCGCTTTGCCTTTTTTAGCAGATTGTTCTTTCCTTCATCACTAATTCTAACTGCTACGCTTTTGCAGGATGCAAGTATTCACATGCCAAATTGTGGAGTAATTGTTATTGAGAAGTAAAATAACCTGAAATCGCACTTAAACAGGCCGTCTATATATACAACAGGTTGAAGGGCCATGCATATACAATAGGTTGATAAGCACCCAATCATGAGTCTGGTTTGGGCTGTAACATATTAACTTTGATTTTGAAAAAAAGGAAACCTGGATGCGGCGGTCCTGGAGGATTAGGATTTGGCATATGATGCCGATGAACAAACTGATCATACGGCGGCCTGTCCATATTATGCCGATAGCATCCTACAACAAAATACATATATATATATATATATGATATATATTATATACAAAGTAAAGTGAAATGACTAGTGCAGTGTTTTAGGCTAAAAGCGTGAATCATTTTCTGTGTTGCTCGTCTTAGATTTCTTTTCAAATAAATGACAACCCTCCTATTTTACAACCTTTTCTTTGTTTTTCTATTTAATTGCTAGTCTTTATAGCTTATTATTATTTCAAGAAATGATTGACTTTGGGTGTTAAATTAGTATAGGGCCAATAAATGGAACAGAGAATTAAAACATCAATTGAACATCTCCTAAACAGTAATGTATACTTTCCTTTATAAAGCACACCATTTTCTATACTTATCATCTATTTTACCCACTTCCCGTCACAGTCAATTTTTAATAATATTGAATAACAACTAAACACAAATTTGACTACTTCAGTTTATAGAGCAGACATACCATCAGGTGGACACGGCGGGGGACAACTATCCGGTGGATATGGCCCAGGATAACTATCAGGAGGATACTGCCCAGGATAATTTTCAGGTGGAAACTGCCCGGGACAACCATTGTCAGGTGGATATGGCCCGTAAAAACCACCATCCGAAGGGAAGGGCCCATGAAAACCATCCGGTGGATATAATCCATGGTATCCTTCCGGAGGACATGGGCCATGAAATCGGTCCGGTGGATAAGCCCCATGGAAACTGTCATGGTGATATTGTCCATGATAGTTGTCAGGAAATGGATGGAAAGGTTGCATATATGGTTGATTTGTGGGTGGTGGTGGTGGCTGCGGTTGTGGAGCCATAGGGATAGGGGGCGGTGGACCTGGATGATAAGGCATCCTACCTTGCTGAAAGGTGTAGTTTGTCCCAGGCATTTGAGATGCTGGTGGCAAATGCATGTTATTATGGCTGTATCCTGGTGCAGCGTCGCATGGTCCATTTGCAGGGAAGTTAACTGGTTGCATTGGAGTACTTCCGGGTCCCTGCATATATGAGTCGGCATGGCTGATAATAAGGGGGGCCGAAAAAGATGAAACAAAATAATAATAATAATAATAAAAAATAATACAAGACAGCAACTTTGCAAACAATTCATACACCATACTCTAGTACTAATCCATCATTGCCTTTTAAGGGAGAGTGGGAAATGATTTGAAACTTTTGACTGATATATCATTTAACATCCTAAATCCTCTACCAAAATACCAAATCTTCCTATTTGGTTTTGCATCGGAAATCTATGCATTGTCATTCTATATTTACGCAAAAGGGGAATAGAGATCCTCTATTCTCAGAGTCTTATTTTTCTCTTGAAGGGTAAAAGAGAGAGAGACATATAAAGAATCCTACATTTTGATTCATGAAATAAGGAGGTGCAGATGAAGGCACTGTTGCTGAATGGGATGGTCCCGGCATCTGAGAAAGTGTAGTCGGTCCTGATGCCATTGTAGGTGGGACTGATGACAACTGAAGTTGCATCGGTGGTGGCCCAGGAGGCAGTGGTGGTTGAACCGGGGGCTGAGCCGGCAGGGATTCCTGGGAGATGGGTGGTGGTGGTACCATAATTGATAATTGTTGCGTTTGTGGAGGTAGTGCTGACTGTACTTGCAATGGCGGCGGTCCTGGAGGCAGTGGTGGTGGTTGTGGTGGAGGGGGAAGTTCCTCCTCTGATGGAGAAGATGACCCTTGCAATGAAACAGGAGGCGGTGAAGGTGGTGGTGGTGGAGGTTGGGGCGGTGAATTGGTTGGAGGTGGTGGGGGATGAGACACCGAAGGTGGCTCAACTGGCAAATGCTGGACAGGATCTTGATCATCTGTTTTCGATGCTTCTGGTAACAGTGGTTCCTGAATAGGCGTAGTGCTTGGGTTGTCATGGAGAGAATCAGGTACTGAAGAAGGATTTTCAGTGAGGTTTCCCCATTCCTTGGACAATTCAGAAACATCATTGACCCTGGGGCTACCATTGGATATGTTTCCACCGGAAGGCTTGATCTGGAAAAATTCATCATCTTCCGCCTCCAAAAATTTCGATGTTAAGAGACCCGGAAGATCAATAGTTGTATTGCTGTGATTAGGGGAAAAAATCATTAACAGGTGCAGTATGTTAGATAACAAGTCACAGGCTTTACAGGATAGCATTCTAAGAATGTCATTTGGACAACCAAATTGCAAATGAATTTATTCGGCAACAATGTAGGTATGTAATGGTAAAATCTAGATTAATATTTAATTTCAAAGGTGCAATTCTCAGACCACAGAATTTGCAGTAGATTTGCAATGTTTATTAACAACAGCTTCAGAAACAAAGCTCATGAAGTATGAAAAGAATTTTCATTCATTTAATACTTTGGTCAAAACACTATTAAGTATTAATAACAAAACAAGCAGTCTTTCTAATCACATATTTGTACCTTCCATACTCATCAACAAGAAAATCATCTTCCATATCTCTAATTGGATCGTCAATGCTACGTTCTGCTCGCGTTGGTCGTCTCATGGATGAAAAATCAACGACAGGGTCCTCGTTCTTAAGATCAGCTATGCACTTCTTGAGAAGTAATTCTGGCATTATTTTTCTCTCCATCCACAGTCTCAACACCTAGACACAAAGGTACCAATCATAACCACACAGCTACTCTTGTATGTACATAAAAGGAAATTAGAGTGGTCAAGCAAGTACTTTCCTAAATACAAAGTTAGTAATCGATGTGAAATTTTCAATCACGATACGCCTACGTTCAACATTACTTAAGATCCGTAGTTACCTTGAGACATTGACGACGGTTCTCACGGCCAGCAACACCAGCAGGAGCAATGGCAGTTAAAAGACGTGGCAAGATAGATTGCACAGTTTGTAGATATGAGTCCCCAGCAAAGCCTGAACAATTTTTCGCGAACAGGTCACACAAACTTGCTAACAGACCAAATTCACGGGTGTAAACACCAGATAGAGTAACATCTCACTGCATTGATGAAATACTTCTTTCAGGCAGAACCAATAGTTTATCCCAACCTAAAGTGTGCTACCATCATAAATTCTCAGTCACACCATAATAATTGTAGTATAAATTAAAACCTATAATATTAATCATGTTACTGACATCAAAAAGGACCTCCAGTATTTTCACATAAAAAGAAAAGGTTGGACAACTCGAGTTGAACCCCAAGTTATATCAGGGATAGAAATTAACAAGGTGGTCCATTTAGAGTAAGAATCAACCACCTCTCTTATCTATAACATTAATCAATTTACCTTTTTGAACATTAGAACATTGAGCTATAGAATCAACAAGAAAAAGGAGATCAACCCTTCGATGGAAGCTGGGTTCAACCTCCATCTTACTGAGAAGATGTTCCATTATCTGCATTTCAAAATTTCAAAACAGCCTTATAAAAAAAATGTAAACTTGATGCTTATCTACAAGACAGTAACAAACAGAACACAGTTTTGGTTATCTATTATAGAATACTCCAGTGTATCTAAGCATCTGGGCTAAGTAAGAATAACTAGAGCAAAGTAATAACTAAACTACTAGCAGCCAAGAATGCAGAAGCAGACTACCTCATTGGTTATGCCAAACTTGGCACATTCCATGGCTTGCCGGGTTGCACGACCAATGCTATCTTTAGTTCTTGTTAAAGCTTCTAATGCTCCCTCAAAAAGATCTCTAGCTGCTGCTTCATCAGACTCACATCTGCAGCTCAGCAACCAACAGATAGCCTCTATGTTAGGCATACAGCATAAAAAATCAAACATTCAATATCATCTTGAGGTCAGTCAGTGTCTTAGCTTCATAGTTGTAAGTATCAACATGACTAAAAATTTCAAGCTAGCAAGACAAATGACCTCCTCAAAGTCACAAGAAGCACTGAAAAGATTACAATTGTGACCACAAATTGTCATGAGCTGCACTTAATGAATATATTGGTGTACATGGTGTAATACTTAAAAAGCTTGTACACTTCTTGGCTATATTAGAATGATTTCGAGACAGACCTATACACCGGGCTTTTCAGCTGCATGTCCTTCAGATCACCTGGATTGGCTGGTGAACTGACCAAAGGTGGAGAGATTTGCATGTTCTTATTGCCTGGAATGGAACTTCCTGGATGTGAAAGTGGAATGAAATGGGGAGAACTAGAGTTTGTATCATGCATCCCTGGCATTGAAAGCGAAGCAGGTATCGTAATCGCAGGTCCATGGGAATGGACTTGTTTCCTCACAGCTTGAGCGACTGCTATCAGATGCTTCATTGAATTATCTCTGAAAATTGTAGCTCTAGCTCAGAATACATATCATTACAGACAATTTTTAAAAATTGTAAGAGTTGCACATAAAAATAATGTTTCAATTGGGTAACAAATGCTATATCACCGAATTTTACGTGCAAGGGGTTACTAAATGACCAACTTCACCACAGAAAAACAAAAGGTAAGTACCTTTCAGCTAACCTGACATCTCCCTCCAGTGTGCATTCAGCAGAAAAGTTATTTTCTAATCTGTTCTCGGGTGCCAAAGTTAGCTGAGGCCGAGGCTTACTAGTAGACTTCAACTCCTCTTGTTTAGGTAAAACCTTTTTCTCCCCTGCTCCCTTGGAAGTTTTTCCCAAGGTCTTAGAAGGAGAATGGTGCAGTTTTTTTCCTTGAAAAGAAGGTTGAGATTTTTTTGCCTCAACAGCTGCTGCTTTTTTAGATTCTTTCTTAAGCTCAAAAGAACCCTCCAGTTTATATTTATCATGCTTCTTTCCTCCATGTGATTCTTCACTTTTTTCTTGCGGCCCTGTAACCGCAGCTTGGTCATTTCTTCCCTTCCCCAACTTTTTGGGGCTAGTGATAGAAAAATCACGTGCAGCTTTTCCATGGGCCGATGTAAAACTGCTCATCTTTTCACTCTCTCTCGAACTTTTTTTGGTAGAGTGTTTAACACCCAAGGAAAGCTCCTTGTGAAGATCTGGCATTGCTTGATTCTCTGAAGTAATAGACACTTCAGGCTTAATGGAGACCAACTCAGCACTAAAATCCTGCTTATGAGGTGTTTCTGTCTCTTTACTCACTTCTACCTTAGTTTCTGTCTCTTTACTCACTTCTACCTTCTCAATTTGGTCATGTCCCTTTGCATTTCGTTTCGATGATGGCCCATCAGGAGAGAACACACCATCCTTCATGTCGGATATGGGCAAATGTTTTGCTCTTTTAAACAGTTTAGTCTCATCACTACTCAGTTCTTTTCCATCTAACTGACTAACCGGATCTGTTGGACTCCTCAGTCTCTTTCTGGCCTCCTTTTGGGCATGCACTCTTTCAATAGTATCTGTTCTGTCAGCGTGAACATCTACCAAACCATCATCAGTATCTTTTTTCTTAGCCTCTCCACCTTTTTCCTTAAGTGCTTTGTCCAGAATTTTCTTCTTTTTTACCACTGGTGCACCAGGTAATTTACTTTTACCAGAATTTTTCAAACTTAGATCATCAACAACATTATTTTTGCTACCAGCTGAACAATGTTCAAGCTTATGCAACTCCTCAGATTTCATGTTCAACATTTTCTCTTCAGATTTCAAAGCCTCAATATTACATTTCCCAGCCCCATTTTCTGGTTTCAATGCCTTATTTTCATTTTCCACTTCCAATTCCCTTTGTTCAGTTTGTGTGACCTTATTTTGAGACCCAGATGATTCGTCATCTGAATCGGAATTTACAGCACTGCTGCTTCTTTCGGGACGTGATGGATCATGCACTTGCGTGGTGGTTGGATTCTCTTTTAGTTTATCAAAGGCCTCACAAATTTCTTGCACAGCCTGAACGAAGGATTTTGTTTTCTTGCTCTGGCTGCGAGAAAGAAGCTTGGTTTTTGTCTCCTCTGTGAATGCTTGAATGTCAGCTGCTGCAACATAAGCACTGCAAGACCAATTTTGTTTGACATAAAATAAAATATACACAACACAAAGTATAGGTTGTATAGTTGAAATTCAAGGCACTGAAAGGCTGCTAATATTACGCACGACAGTCTACCTTGTACTCATAACAAAAGGTAATTGAAAATTAATTTATAGGTTCTTGTTCGCTCAGAAATTAAATTCAACCCTTCTTCAGCCCCTAAATACAAGCACCAGACAGAACAAAAACAAAAAAAAAATAATAATATTTAAAAACAAGAACCAGAGATGAAAAGTGATTCTCTAGTCTACCCATAAGATGATGACAGTCGGAGTTGCTCAAAGTAATGAGGAATTGTTGATTCATAATTGAATACAAAAATAAAAAAGATCAAAGTATATCAGAATAACGTATGAAGATAACTTACATCTCATTAGTCCCAAAGAAGAAAACAAAATGCTTCCGAGGGTCAGGCGGTTTATCCCAATCTTCAGGATCGGCTATCTGAACAAAATTAATGGAAAAAAAAAAAAAACAACACGCATGAAGAAAAAAGGGAAAACAACTCAATACAAAAAAGGCCATAGTTGCTTATAACCCTCATTATTATGTAATACATAACAAATTCACTCATCAAAGCAACAAGGAAGATGGCTTTGGTACATGATGAAAATGATAGCTTTGCGCAAGAGTTGCATTGAGATTGTTAACAAGTGCCAGTTGGTACGGGTAGGTACAGTGGCTTGAACTAATCTGGTAGTCACTGGTATATAGTTATTCAATTGCTGTAGCTGGTAGAGATTAAACAGGTAGCAGTGGGAACTACAATGGAGCATAGATTCGAGAGAGAGAGAGAGAGAGTAACAACCTTAGCCGGCCAGGCAGGATAGCCCTTGACCTTGGCGAGCACCAGGTCGCCGAGCTGGAGCTGGCACTTGGCCTTGCCCTTCTTCCTCCGTCCGCCCATGGGGGGCGGGTCGCAACCCTAGCGCGCAGCAGCCTCGGAAGCGGACAGTCCCAGCCCCAGCGTCGCAGTCGCCGTCGCCGTCGTCGTCGGAGGATAGCGATCGCCGCAATGATCGCGGGGAGGGAAAGGGAGAGGGAGAGTGGAAAGGGAGGGTTTAGAGTTTAGAGTGTGAGAAGGGCGACAATGGCGACCGACGCAGTGAGTCCTTTTTATTTTTATTGAATTATTGAATGAGAGGAGAGGAGGGGCTACTCCGGGGCTGCTGCTTGCCGCCGATTGCTTTTTTTTTTTTTTTTTTTCCTTCGCAAGTCCCTGGCCCTTCCCTTGCCTCATCTTTTCTTCTCTCTTTCTTTTTTCATTATTTATTGTCACTGCTCAAACCCTACTAATTCTGAATTTTTTTATGTTTTATTCTACTACTACTACTTAAGCAAAGGTCCCCACCGCAAAATTAAAAATTGAAATTATTATATGTATGATTTGAAAAGCAAGCCATCTACAAATATAATTGTTTCAAATTTAATAAAATTTGAAATACAACCAATCTATATCTATAAATAAAATAAATATGTATGTAAAAGATTTTCCATATATACAAATTTTTATAAATTTATTTTGACTTAGTTATCAAGGTGTCAAGATAAATGATCATAAAGTGTGAGTAACATTTTTTGTGAAATTTATCAATAACAATTCACAATAACAACTACTTTTCAAAATGACACCTAATTGATTTTATAAACTAATCAATTCAACAATTTAATTAGAGATGGTCAGATCAAAGATTATACTACTCAATTAGCTAAATAAAATATGTAAATAAAGAGTAGAGAGAAAGAGAAATAAGCTTGATATACGTGATTTGATCACATTAGGTTCCTACTCCACATGACTCGCAGCTGATTGAACAACTACACCAATAAACTCACTAAACAAAATGTCTTGTACAAAGTTCAAACGAACGCCTTTTCACAACAACAAAAGAGTGGACAACTTCGCCGATTGATGCTCTGCACACCTTATTGCAAGATGGGGCACCCGCCGTACTCTGATATAACTCCAATAACTGATCTAATGCACAATTCGACTTGATTCTCAGATAGTAGTGAGTCTTGACTTTGTCTTTAGTGGATTTGTAAAACAACACAAAGAAAATGATTTGTTTGTTGGAGGGATTGGAATGTAGTGAATTATCAAATTTTGCAAATGGTTTCATGTGTTTTGGTTTCCTTACAAATGAGCTCTTATATAGGCATAGGGTACAATGGTCATTAACATAATGTTGTAACTCTTGATAAAACATCGCGACTCTTAGTTTGGGGGATCAAAGGCTCAAAATAGGATTCTGAAGTTTGTAAACTTTAGCCATAGCGTTGCAACGGCATAATGCTATATGGCGTTGTGGTGTTGTGGCACGATTTGCTCAAGATTTTAGTTTGTGTTTCGTCTTGGTAAAATGTTGGAACTTTTTGGAAGCGTTGTGAAAGTTTTGGGATAAATTTTGGATAATATAATTGCATTTTGGTCCATTCACCACTCTTATCTTACCATGTATACATCTAAGACATTAGAAATAAAATAAAAATGTAAATAAACTCTAAATTGGCTTTTAATCATCAATTATGCTTGAATGATCCAATAAACTCTAATTGCTCTTGATTGAGATCATCCATCAATTTAGATTTGAATAAACTTAAAATTGTACCTACATCTCACAATCTCATATGCAACTTGTTACATGCTACATATGTTTGTAAATTATCAAACAAACAAAAAAAATACTTACACAGTTAAATATACAGCAAATAGTGCTAAGCATAGATGATCCTCTCTAAAATCAGACGGTTGACATGCCCGACAGTCCATGGGTTGATGTAGCAGGTTGAGTGTTTTTTTGGTTGTACAACGTAATCCTGACCCACAATAGTTGGGCAAGATCAGTTTATGGAACTGCCGTTTTTTTTTTCTTGAAAAACAAAAATAGATATAAAGAAATTTAAAAAAAAAATCCAAAATAATTCTGTAGTCAATTTTTGTTAAAAGTCTGATAATTTATTGTATTGCAATATAAATACAGTGACTTCTTACTAATAATTCTGTAGTCAATTTTTTAACCAATTCGTTTTTTAAAAATAATTTGGTTAGTCTTTTTAAGTAACTCGTAATAAATAAAAAATATATTTTTGTTTGAAATTTACTCAGTTTTTTTTTTTTTTTTTTTACAACATCAGTTACCCTTCTACTTCATGTTTTGGGTTTGGCCCGACTATGGTACAATGTTATTATCTAGTTCTAACTTTTTTGTTAATAAAGGAGGTATCGAAATTTAAAGAAATCGATGAAAATTTTTTAAAAAAATTTACAAAATCCATAATGGCGCTGCTTAACTGATAGTCATTGTTCATATACCACAGTTGGCCTTTTATGATCATATTTAGTTATTTACCGTCGTACTTAATGTCTTAATCATCCTTCTCCTCTATATATCATCACATTCTTGAGTTACAACACTAGATGTAGTTGTATGCAATTTTCAACATCAAGCTAATTCTTTATGCACATGGATCTCTTAAAATCTTTGGACCCAACTTGTTGCTTTCGTGGGATCCAAAAATTATCCATTTTTTTTTTTTTGTTCTTGAAAGTGTTTGTTTTAAATTTTTTGAGACAGCTTCAAAAAAAATGATAAGTGAATATGTTTTAACGTATTAGAAATGCTATTTTAACATTTAGCAAAGTTTTGATAATATAATGCGTAGAAATATTGCATAAATAGATTAAAAGCACACTTTAAAACACTTTATAAATTAATTTAGGATGAACTTGGTAGGTACCCATTCCTATTATGTTCGATTCTAGTTTACTTAATTGTTTTTTTTTTTTTTTTGAAGTTCTGGTTAATCAAGGGCTGGGCTAAGATTGTATCATTCCGAGTTTGAGGAGAAAAATATAAAGAAAACAGAAAATATAGAAAAAAAAATATTAAAGAGTTGCCGAAAACAGAGGAGAAAAATATAAATAAAAGAAAGTGTAGAAAATATTAAGTTTTTATATTTCAAAATTGAAAATAAATAAATGCAAAACAAAATAAATGATTATGATTATGTCTTCCAGTCTCTATCATCTATTATCTAAACTTTATCAGGTCGTTAATTTAAATTTTGAACAAAGAAGATAGTTGCGGGTGCGTTGCGTGTGAATAGGAATGAACTAGTCGGAGAGAGAGAGCGGTCAATTCCGATTTCAGATCTCTTTAACATATGGCACGATGTCACACAGTATATGAGCCGTTGGATCTCTCCGAGATTCGTGCTGTCCCGAACGTTAAAATATCAACTCATCTTAACATAACATTTAGCAAGGTTCTAAAAAGAAAAGCATGCACTAAGCTCCGAGAAAATATCCGTCCGTCCGTCCGTCCGAAGCCCCGAAAAATATCCATCTCCCTTTCCCTTTCCACTTTCCACTTTTCACTGTTTTCAGTTTGTACGCTAACGCCTACTAATACAGATACTAATACTCTAGCTAAAATATCATCCCTCCTCTCTTCCGAGTCTCCTGCTTCCCTCCTCTCCCTCTCCCTCTCCCTCTCCAACCATGCTCCCTTCTCTCCTCAACACCCTCTCTCCTTCTCCATCTCCCCTCCTCGCCCCTCCCAGGCACCGCAGACCTCCGATCATCTGCAAGGCCTCATCGTCATCCGATTCTTCCACCTCATGGGTCACGGACTACGATTTGTACCAGCTGCTGGGGGTTGACAGCTCCTCCGGCCAGGCCGAGATCAAGGCCGCCTACCGCACCCTCCAGAAGCACTGCCATCCCGACATCGCCGGACCCCCCGGCCACGACATGGCTATTGTCCTTAATGAGGTGTACTCCCTCCTCATGGACCCTGCTTCCCGCTCCATCTATGATCAGGAGCAAGCGAAGCTCTCCGAGTTCCAAGGTTACACCGGCAAACCGCTCTACTCGGTCTGGTCGGGACCAGACGACGAGCAGCGCGCAGTCTTTGTCGATGAGGTGAAATGTGTTGGCTGCTTGAAGTGCGCTCTGTTCGCAAGCAAGACATTTGCGATCGAGTCGGTTTACGGCCGTGCACGTGTCGTGGCACAGTGGGCCGACTCCGAGGACAAGATTTCCGAGGCCATTCAGACTTGCCCGGTTGATTGTATCAGGTATATGCATGCATGGTACCAACCACCAATCAGAGTGATTCTGCTATGGATTGGATAAGTAGCCTTTTATTTTGAATCGAGTGATTCTTATAAAATATTTCTCTTTAACTGTATCTAAAAGACCTATCATGACCATTCGATTATGAAAATTGAACAGCCCGTATTTCATCCGATCCATAGCAGAATTAGCCCTTCGATAAATGTAACTTAATTCATATTATTTTTCTTTTGTTTCTGTCTACAAGCATGGTTGAGAGGTCTAATTTAGCAGCACTGGAGTTCCTGATGTCAAAACAACCTCGCGGAAGTGTGAGGATATCGCAAGGCAATACAGTTGGGGCCCGTGTGTCGAATATATTTGCCGATCTGGAGAAGTTCCAAACCAGATTTCATGAGATGAAACAGAAGGCTTCAAATAGGGGATCCAAGGTAATGTAACATATACATATATGAAAATAAACCGACAATAGCAAATACATTACTTCTTTTATTCGGTAAAAATATGAAATATATATAGTCACTCATATTTGATAAGCTGTTTAACTCATAGGGAATCTACTGCTTTGATTTTACCATTTTGAAAAGTGTTGAAACAAACTGATGTTGTCAGAAAAGTTTGTAAAATACCTCTAACCATGGGGAAAATCGATTTAATTTGGCCTTTCAAATACTTACACCTACTTCCCTGCATGTACTGCAATCAGGAATCGGAAACCCTACGAGGATCCAGAATTTCGGCTGTTCAAGGGATAAGATCAATCTCAAACTGGTGGTACTGGCAACCATTCAAGTCAGAAGCCACCAGTGAGGAAATCTTGCTTGCAAATAATCCGACTAACCGAAGAACTAAACATCCTTTCACACAAAGGCTTTTAGAGGCCGCCACAAGACGGAAGGAACAAGGTCGCAGTACCCCGAGACCAAAACCCGGCGATGGTGAAAAGTACTGGAGTCCAGATCACATCCTTCCATCTCCATCACTCAATATCAATGCCACTAGTAAATCTCAAATGCAGTCCCCTAGTAGTGTTTTTCCGGAGAAACAAAGTTCTAAACACGCAAAAGGCACTGCCGAAATGAAGAAATTTAGATTGGATCTGAGAACCCCGTCGTTCATGGCGATTCTGGCATCCTCAGTCGTGGCATACCAGGGGGAGAACATGAACATGTCAGGCGTTGGAGTGGAACAGCATATGGGCGGGGAAGTGGCAAAGCAGATTGTTAACAGTTTTGAGATGCAGATTTTGTTGGCTGGAGCTACATGGTTCATAATTGGCCTGCTGGTTGGGGGAATAGTTGAGGTGCTTGAGATGAGGGCACGAAAAACAAAATAAAAGAGTTCCTCCTTTTCTTTTTATAGATATAGAAATTCTATTTACCTTTGCTTAGTAGTTGATACTGTATATAAATGTGATCTGTTATAGTTTTACAAACAAAAAGCTGGTGTACAAATTACATACACAACTTGTCGATTTCCCTTGCGACTCAGTTAGGGATAAACTGTCGATGCATAGAAATTTTAACAAAATTCTCCTTTTAAATTCTGTATGCTTTCCTCCTTAACTATAATTTCATTGGGCTTGGGCTTGTACCTCCTCTCTATTATGAATAAAGATCTGCTGCTTTTCTGAGAAGACAAAGCAGTCTGTTTTTCTGATCGGATGGTCGGAATCGGTTATTGCACCGATCTTAAAGTATTTTGATATTCGCTGCACCAATCTCAATGCACTTGGGTGTTTCTCAACCGTTAAATAAAAAAAAAAGTAGGCCTTTGGAAAAGCAGGTGATCCCGATCCCTCTATTATGTATGGAATTGTACGTAATCTCTATGGTTCTCAGAAGCCATGGAGGCAAAATTCTATCTAGAACTGAAGATTCATTCTGTGCATAGTAAGAAGAAATCTAATACATCACAAGAAATTCAGTAATTGACGAGGAGCGAGCACCACTCAAAATTTGCTGTTCTAAACAAACCATAGCAACAATAATCTAGCTTTTGCCTAAAGTAAACAAAAAAGTCTAATTATGCAAAGAAAATCTAATGCAAGCCGATTGTTTGATCAACCTCAAAATCTCTTTTCTGCTACAAGTACGTTTTTTTCCCCTTCCTTGTGCCAGGCTTCTAAACACGAAGCTCCATAAAATAGTATGGATGTAAACCATCTCACCATCTATTCTTAGGTGGCTTAACTTTGTAGATTCGCACAATCCAGTTTGAAGTTGTAAATGCCTCCTCCAAGTACTCCAGTTTAATATCTTTGTTTCCAATCTCCACACCTCTTACACGGTCATACCTGCAACAAGGTCACATAGCAATAAGCACATGGATAACACTTGATAAATCATATTTTATGATATAGAGATTGAAGAAAATAATTTCATTGATCCAAAATTGCTCCAGGGCTTATCCAAAGTATTGCTCTAGTAAGTAAGGATTATCATATCGGTATGAGCAATCGAAATGTCACTATGAAGAAATATAAAGAAGGAAAATATATGCACAAATCGCATCTTACCCTGTTGGCTTCCCATATTCTGTAGTCAATTCCCCGAAGCGATAATAACAAAGCTTGTACCTGGTCAGTTAGAAAAAAAATAAAATAATTAGCCAGTTCATTATATGGTACCCATAGCTAACAAAGCAAAAAAAGCAAAAAATTCATAAACAACTACAGATATTAAATTTTTATATTATTAAAAAAGAACAAGTCCAGATATTTTCTTAAATTTTGGTCTATAATACACAGCAATTGGTAAGATCCTGGCTAGGAAGGATATATTTTTACATGTGAAACTTTCAGCCATCCAACAGAAAAGAACAAACTTACATGAGACAGTTGAGCATCTTTGGTGCGGCACCTTTGTCAACACGGAACTCCCCATTGACAAGATAATCAGGCTCTTTGATTACTGGGAACACACCACCACCTATACGAACCATCCATAAGAACCTGCAAATATTCAATGCACAAAATCAACTCAATGTAATAAATTGCAAAACCATTGAGTAATATGTCCTCCCATGTAATAAATTAGAAAATTTTTCTTCAGAATATACATCTCACTGAACCATAATTTAAAGTAAGAAAAATTTGAATTAAGATTCCCCATTCCTTTAACAAATTTAATTTCTCAATACACAACAGAATCTTGCATTTCCTTGCAAAACCTCCTACTCAATTACTCATTCAATTCAAGATCTTTCAAGTGTCTCCACCAAATTTCCTCTCAGGGACAGATATAAGTAATTCAGTAATCTTTAACAAAATACTACAAGAAATACAATAGCTTATAATTCTGTGATCAGGTAAGAACTACAATTTTTAGAAACAGTGCAGGTGTAAATTTTCTATGGCTGAAGGCAAAATGATCAGTTCAAGATGAGTTTTGGATTCTTCGTATAAATATCAAGGCCAGAGAGTAAATCATCTTACTTGTTAATATCATCAGAAGAATAACCTGTCACACCACCAAACACAACCAGTACATAATCCACATCTAGTGAAAGCATAATCTCATACGCTTCATGCTCATAAGATGACATGGCTCTCCCTACAGTGGCAATATGTGTATTATTCCATGTATTGTTATCCACAATCACAGTTCTGTTCCCCATTGCAGTAATCTGGTAGCCATAATCCCACCATGACATGACCTTTGCATCTGGTGGAGTGTTCTGACGTAGCCAATAATAAGCTTCACGGTAGTCATCAAAAATTACCCTTCCACCATTATGACCCCGAGCAGCCAGGACAATGGATGGCGATGAGTATGCTTCTGATGTGACCCATGTGCAGTGGATTGCATACCGGCTGAGCAGGTAGAAGGCACCAAGAAGGAGAGCAATTGCACCATTCCTTTGTAATGGAAGGGATTGATCAGCCGAAGCCTGTAATGGTGAAAAATACGTATATATATTATTGTGGATTGACAAATGAGATAAGTACATCTTATGCCCTCCTAAACACCTGAGTTCTTCCGAAAGAAAGAATAGAGGAGAGGAAAAACTAAAAAATGAGTGACTAGTAAGTGCCTAACTTGGTGTGGTTATAAATATAAAAAACTTGGTAATGCCAGAACTCTCACTTATTCCGTGATTATAAGTACAAGAAATAATTTATTGATCAGTAATTAAAAACTTATTTATTCAGTTCAGAACACAACAGTATTTGCAGCCAAAAATCACCTAGTAAACATTTACAATTCATCAAAAGGCTTAGAATTATATAAGTCAACCAACCTTTGCAGCAGCCTTTGATCCAGTTAGAGGTTTGCCTGAACTCTGAGAACTCTTACTCTTGGTACGAACCAAGGAGCTCAAATTCTTCACAGTAGCAGAAACTGCAATGCTGCTGACAAGGCACATGGCCGGTGCAGCAACCAAAATAAGCCGGACCATCACCCCAGCAAAGTACATGCTTGTAAGTCCGTACATCACAACAAAAATAGTAGCATCAGAGAGGCGCTTGAAGCAGAAGTATAATCCGGCAGGGAAGAGGAAGAGAAGTATGTGAAAGTCAAACATGAAAGATGACCATGCAGTAGGTTGGTGCTCTGAAACAGATGCAATAATTGGTATGTGGTCCTTTGCATAAGTGGGGTCAAGTAGGGAGTAGAAGCGGCCAGTCCATGGAGAGATGTAGCCTGAGGCTGTGCCTATGCTAAGAGCCAGAACTCCAACTGTGATTGCACATGTCAGAGTGATCCGAAGGAAGGAGTGGAATAATTTGATGTCATTTAAGATATATTTGACCCAGTCTAAGAAGTAGAACACCTGCAAAGAAAAGTGGTGTTCTTCTAAGATCACAAAAGATAAAAGATGTATACTTCCTAAAATTGCACAGTACACAAACAATTGATAACGAAAATAAAATGATAAAGCTACTATAATGATTTTCAAGTTTTGGCATACTAGTATCATTATTTCCGAGGGAACAGGAGAGCTCAGTGAGAAAACAACAGGTTCTATGTTACAGTTTCAGTTTATACGGAACCAAGTAGCTGAAAAGGTCACACCAACATTTACATATCTTCAAATACCCTACCAGGAGGTTGTAGCTCATTTGGCAGGCAAGAATAGCACTGAAATATTTGAACCTAACAGAAAGCAAGGAAGAAGTACCTGTAAAAGGAAAAACACACCCATGGCGGCCATATGTTCTCCTGACTGCACATGTTGAAATCCAACAAACCTAATCTGCATGGCCAGAAGCATCCCCAGCACATACATACAATTATATGCCACATACAACCTCATGGAGTACCTTCCAGTAACCAACAGTACCAATACATACAATGGCACCAAGTTTATAATAAATACATATCCACCCCAAGCTGACACCATGTAGAAGTACCCGAAAGCAGAGGCCAACGACCAAGCCAATGACCCAGTATTCACTGCCTTAACAAATAAATAAAAAGTTAACAAGAGGGCAAAAATGGCAACTCCTTCGTTGTCATAAGAACCCGCCACTGAGCGGGAGATGTATCCAGGACAGATGGCGATCAGAGCTGCAGCCACAAGGCCAGCCCCAGAGTCCCAGATCTCTTTCCCAAAGAAGTAAGCGACTAAGGTAGTGTTGGAAGCAAAAAATGGCGCAGTCAAGACACAAACTTCACGGATGTGCACTGCAAACGAGAGGAAGTTGAGAATCCGGTGGATTAATGCAGCCGTGACCATGAGTCCAGGGTAAAGGGTTCCACCGATAATACGGCCAAGTGGGTACCTGTTTGGACACAAGTGGTAAATGATCATGTTAGTTACTTTAGAAGCATAACTTGAGTCAAATCAGCTACTACAATGATGAATCAGCTTGTGCTACTATGGTACTCAAGGTGTTTACTTTTACATTTGAATTGGTTAAGATTTGCACCTGATCAAGCATTGATCTACGTAGAACATTGCTAGGCACAATTAGACAAACTTTTCATTATATCCATCTTTCTGTGCCACATAGTACTGACACCTGACTAATCTGGACAATTCCTATGTATCACCCAAGTACAATTATTAATGTTGCATAGCTATGAAACACCGATCTAGCAAAAATTGGCATGAATGAGGTTGCAAATCATATGAAAAAGGTTGGATCTGCACAAGATGCAGCATTGGGATTGTAAATTGAGAGGAAAGCATGAGAGATCGTGGAAAAAGTTACCAGCTTTCGGAGTCGAACCAGTTCCAGAAGTCCATGAAGCCATTCTTGGTGAGGTAGAGCGTGGTCCGGTAGTTGAAGTAGGGATCGAACTCGTGGATCATGGACTCGTAGCGGAGCACACTGAAGAGGCGGACGAGGAAGGCGAGGACGTAGATCAGCGCGAGGGCGGAGACGCGGATGAGCAGCTCCTGCTGCTTGGTGGTGAGTTTCAGCGCTTTGAGGGCAGGGAAGGAGGAGTTGACGGGGGGAGAGGCGTTGGAAGCGGCTCCCATGGCGAGAGGCAGAGGAGGGCGAGAGATGGATCGGATTAGATTGTGCTCGTCCTTTCAGGGTTTCATGGATTGCGATCGGGAGAAGGGTTTTTGGTTTAAGGAGTGGCCGATCTGGTTCTTCTTCTGCTCTGTGGACTTACGGACTAGAGTTAGAGAGAAATGACCAGAGACGACGACGAAGAAGAGAAATACCGTGGTTTGCTTATTTTTACCCTCTTCTGCTCTCCGGTTGCACTCCACTTGAGAGGAGCTACTTCGCCGGGTTCACTTACAGTGGGACCCGGGAGTCAGTCGGAGTCTGTTTCTACACGCTACGGAGGAAAAGAAAGCAAGCCCGGATGTGACTCAATCAAGGATGGATCATTGAAGCAGGCCCATTCTCAGTCTTTCTTAACAAGATCAGATTCTTTTTTTATCTGGGCCCCTTCTCTTTTTTTGATGGAAGTTCAGATTGAAACCAATTTCATTACCTCAAAAGTCTCAAAACGGAACCAAGCTCGTTTGCTCCAATGAATTGAAAATGTCTTCAGACTTTTCTTTCCCAGCACTAATAAGAAAAATTGTTTTGCCAGAGCAATCAAGAGGTGTTTAGTTGTCACTGACGAATGACATTGCTTCTTTATACTTTCAGATTTAGTTTGTCACTAACACTAAACTCTGTTCAAGCCTGCATCAGAAGAGTCTCATTCGTAACCGATGAACGTATTGCAGTATCATTATTATAAAAATTTTATATTCCGGTATCAAATTTTCAGAAACAATAGTGCCACGGAAAATAAAATAGCCTAGGCATTAAGCTAGATATAAACGCAACTTAACTAAAATCTCTAGTTGACCACTGTGATTATCAATACTAATCTATCTTTATGAAATGTTTAAATGTACATTACTGATCACTGAAATAAATCTGCATCATATCTATTGTAATTTTACAGTCATGCAACTGAATACCAATGTAACTGTACTACTGGTAGTGGTACCTTGCCAAATGACAGTATGAACCCCAACTTCACTTCTGTCCACAGTCACACAAGCTATAGCATGCTCAATGTTTACATGGCACACAACAAATATGCTCATAGCAAACGTTCATAGAACCGTATAGCAACTTCTACCAGTATAACAATTCCACTGTTACAGAATCTGTGAGATAACTGGAATTCATCTGACTATATTGAAACAAAAACTGTACAAATCCATTCTTTCACAAGCTCACCCAATATGAAAAGTAATGTAAATTCAGCAATCAATTGTCTTAAAAAAAAAAAAAAAAATCAGAAATACAATATAATCACAAAAATATAATAAATTATTTCGTTGAGAATCAGTACAAGACCGGACAACATTGTTTAAATAAATGAATAAATGGCCTGTAACATCCAGATAATTCATGTTGCTACGTGCTCCTAAGAGCTTCAAAAACATGGAAGAGTTAAAAAATCCTCAGCCAGAAAATTGGGCATGAAAAAATTATTCACAAATATCTCAAAAATGAAGGCATTCCAGCTCTTTTATTCTGCTGTATATTGTGTTTCTGAATTCAATTTATCAACAAGAGCCGCATACTACAACGAGAGCAGCTCAACTTGTTTACATTGGTAAGTGGGAAAATTGTATTACACGACCCACAACAAATAAAATTATAAGCTACTGATTCCAAGCATTCTATCAAGCAGATATTCGACTCTTGATACCTCAGTGGTCCCACAAAAACCCTTATGACAAAAGGCCATAATCATTTGATCAAATATCCGGCTTTCCAGGACCAAACCCTTTCCCAACATCTCTTCAATAAGAAATAGGACATCCCCTAGCCTTCCCATTCTAACAAGCCAATATGTTAACCGTGATACTAGATCAGTTGGGTACCCATTTTCAATATTTCTAACAAAATTCACTGCCTCGAAGACTCTCCCACTCTTACAGAGGCAATCGATAATGGTACCATAAAAGAACATGTTAGGGACAATGCAACCTTTATCCAGATATCCTAGTACAAAACTGAGCTCCTTTACTTCACCTGACGTATAGAACTCCTGCAATATAATGTCAAAAGTAAACACATCCGGCACAAACCCTTCAAACTTGAAAATGGACCTGACCATGCCGAATTCACCAGCTTTGCAAAGGCTAAAAACTAAAATATTAAATGTGTGACTGTCAGGTTGTAAACCCTTCTTAAACAAATCAACAAACAAATTTAGAACATCGACCCATCTCCCCATCTTACACAGTTGGTTCATAACTGTATTATAGCTTATTGTGTCGATATGAAAACCTAGTTCTGCACATGTTTCCAACAGAACCCGACTAATGGAAACATTAATCTCTCGGCCAATGCCTTCAAGAAGAATATTGAGACCTATAGTTGTGGGTCTCAAACCTTTCTCTATCATGCCATTCAATTGGGCCAAAGCTTCCTCGGCCCTGCCAGCATAACAAAGACCGGCAATATAAGTGCTGTATGTAATTGCATCGGGCTCCCAGCCATTCTCTTCACTTGCACTGATCACTCTCTGGACCCCATCAAAATCGCCAATTTTACAAAGGCCATGGACCAAAATATTGTAGATGACAACGTCAGGGCGGCAGCCATGAGCAGGCATGGCGTCGATCAGCTCCTTAGCCTCCTGAACCCTTCCTTGGGAGCAAAGAGCTCTCAAAACAGGTGCATAGGTGTGCTCATTCGGCGCGCAGCCCCTGCAGAGCATTTGATCAAACAGGTTGAGTGCATCCTGAATCCTCCCAGCCTTACAGAGGCCAGTGATGAGGGTTGAATAGGTAACAACATTGGGCTCGCAGCCCTGATCGAACATCCAATGGAGGACGGCGAAGGCGGAATCGAATTGGGCGAGGTGGCAGGAATAGATCTTGATGAGGAGAGTGTAGCAGTAGAGCGTGGGGGCGACGCCGCTGTCGAGCATCTGGTGGAACATGTCAACGGCGTCCCAGGGGCGGCCGGAGGAGGCGAGGGACTTCATGGCGGTGGTGTAGCAGAAGACGTCGGGGGGGCAGCGGGTGGCGGTCATGCGGTTAAGGAGACGGAGGAGGGCGTCGCAGTCATTGGAGTGGGAGAAGGCGAGGAGGAGGCGGTGGTAGTCGATGAGACTAAGAGGGCGGGGGCGGAAGGGGAGGGAGGAGGAGGACTGGGAGAGAGCGCGGAAGGGATTGAGGGAGCGGAGAGCGGTGCGGATGGCGGCAGGGGCCAGGCGGAGGAGGAGGAGGCGGCTGCCGCATTGCGCTGCTGTTGACATCGCATTGTTTTTGTTCGCGTGGGAGGAGAGGCCCAAATGGGATCCGAATCCGATCCAGTAAATGGGACTATGGGGCTATGGGAGACCAACGTACGGCTCAGACTAACCAGCCATGAAACTGCCTCTTCTGCACCGTGCCGGTGTCAGATGAAATCGCACCTACATTTCTTTTTTGAGATGTTCTTGTATGGCAACCGTTCATTTTCAATCGAGCGGTTCAAATTTTACGGATCAATCATCTCTTGATCCATCTCTTTCCTTGGCCCAAAGAATACACAGTGACTATTTGTATAGAAAGAAGTTTGGAAACGAAGCCATAATGAAGCAGCAGCCATTTTTGAAAGATTATGCAACCAATTTACTTACATTACATAACACATTTCACATTTTTTTTTTCTCAAAACAGAAAAAAGACCTTCACAAGTAGCACTATTTTGATCATATCCTACTTCGTCTATATATTATGGAACGCTAATTTACATGGTGCTCTCTTGAGATAAACTAAAAGTCTAAAACCAATAGCATCTAGTGCATATATGCAAAGAAAATTGGTAACAATAAATTCATATTTAACCTGTTCAGGCAAACTGAATTATTGCATTTGTCATTTGTGGATGCCAGAACTGAATTAAAAAAATGTATAAATATATATATATCACTGATAACAGGTTTAAAACACAAAACGTTCAACAAGATTCAGCAGAGCTATGCAAACAGAAACATTTCTCACTAGCTACTTTCTGCTCAATTTCCGTCCTCACTTCTGCCCTCCATCCAAAACAAAGGGGGGAAAAAGAAAATGAAGAAAGGTATGAAGGTCAGCCTATATCTAACTCTAAAAGCATCAATCAAAGAACTCTCTGAAGCAGTTGAAGTTGTCAGCATCAGGTATATCCACAAGCCTCCTAGAGAAAAAATAAAACAAAGTTTTGCAGAGAGCAGCAACCACTAGTCAACTCTGAATCTCTTTGCCAGGGCGAAGAGTTCACTTGTTATAAGTTATTTTTCTATAAATCAACAAATTGTCAGTTCATCTGAAAAAGAGTCATTCCAAGTCCTCAACAGTGCCAAAACATATCCTCCAGGATCTATCTGCCTGTCTTTTTAACATATATCGGGCTTTGTAGGTACTGCATTTGTAGCAATCAGAAAAGATTTCATATGTCAGTAAAGCATTGTTGTTCAACGATAATAACAAAACACTAACAGTCTTGCAAGCAACCAAGATATACGAGTAAAACTAGCGTGTTCTTAAGCCTCCCGTGAGCTTAACTCCAAAAACGTATCAAACCATATCCAAATTTTGATTTATATGGCTCAATAAATTCCTTATATCAAAATCATGTTGCATACAAAAATTTTCCATTTTTAGAGATTTTTAAGTATTTATTTCGATTTTTTAAAAGTTACATATAAAACATTGATTATTTTATTAATATTGTATAGTTGCTATTAAAAAATCCGAAATAAATACTTAAAAATCTCCAAAAATGAAAAATTTTTGCATGCCACATTATTTTGATATAAAGAATTTATTGAGCCATATAAATCAAAATTTGGATATGGTTTGATACGTTTTTGGAGTTAAGCTCACGGGAGGCTCCCGTGAGCTTAAGAGCACGCTAGTTTTACTCAAGATATATTACCAATACTTCTCATGACTTGTTTGCAAGTTCCAAACTGTTAAAACAAGGTCACATGTACATGACTTACTTTTAGTTCAGTATCACAAGTGTTTGGTGCAGTTAACAAGCATGTGAGAAAATGACATTTAAATAATCTAATTGAAACAAAACGCATTACATTTAAATTACCTGTAATAACTTGGTTTGTCCTGTTGAGAATCATCGATTAGCTCAGCTGCTTCTTCAAGCAATGCCTCAATTTCGGCCGTGTCTGGACCAATGTCACCTGATATTATTTCAGCACGGAGAACTGACACTCTGACCAGAACAATTCTCCAATATATAGACTCTTCTTTTGCAAGGATAGCAATCTCTTTCCACTGCCATTAAAATTGTTGAAATAAAACTAACATGAAGATCAGCTAATTAATGTTACAGTTAGACGTATTATAACTAATAATGTTACTAGCATATTAAAATCAGTAAAAATCGATTGGCCTCAAATCACAGTGCAGCAAATGATATTTTTTTTTATTTGTTTGCTTGGTTGTTCAAAAGTAATGTATATGAAGATCATATTGAACGGCTTGGATCAACTATAGATTCTGAAAATGTAGATGTGGGTCCATAGTACAGAAAAGTCTGTACTATTACCATACAATAGCCTCACTGTATTTAAAATACTTTTTAACTATAATGCTACTATCATATTAAAACGTGGATGCAGGTCCATAGTATGGAACAATCTCTACTATTAATTAATTGTATAATAGCCTCACTCAAAGTATACTTTTAACCATAATGCTACTATCATATTGAAATCATCAGTAACTATTTGATGCCTCAAATAATAGTGCAGCAAATGATTTTTTTCTTTTTAATTCCTGTTAGCTTAGTTGCGATTCTCTCTACAGATATAGACCTTCAGGAGATGATCTCAGTATCGGTAGTATACAGGAACTCATGTTATCAATCCCAAATGTAATCTTACCTACTGACTGCATAGTTGGAATGTACTGGTTGGTAAGTAGTCAGGTTGACAATTTGTTTGTAATTAGCTCAGCTTTCGTATGAAGTGGCTCTCAAGATTGGTAAGGTCTGTAATTAATCCTGTAAGTAGTTAGTTTGTTCGGAACCAATGAAGCCTAATTGGTAATATTTCTGCTTTACCTTCTCAAGCATTGATTCATCAAGAATAGATGAAAGTGGGCTAATCTGATGTTGGGGGCCCAGTGCTTCAGCCTTTATGTCTTGCCATAGCTTAACCAACTCTTCTGCTTCCTCAGCTGCCATCTTTCTCTTTCGGCAGATTGAAAGATCTTCAAATCTCTCATCAGTGCCAAAGTTCTGCTGATTTCGGTATGATTTTACATTAAGGATTGTTGCCACCTTTCCCAACTGATCATACATAGACGAAGGTGGAGCAACAGACATAGTGGTAGAGTTCTCATGTTGGTGCTTAATTGGGAACTTAATTGCTTTGGTACGGCCAAATTGCGCAGCTAGGATCTTAAACCCAGCAAAAATAATACACCCCAATAGTGTGCTATACGCAAGTTTTTGGGATGCACCAAGCCAATATCCCATTTGATGCAACTCGGGGTTCCTCTTAACAAGAGTAGGAGACGGGCCTGCATTAGTTGATGTCTTCTCCAAGCTACTCGGGGCTAGTTGTTTCACAGCTTCTCCAAGATGCTTAACGGAGATGGGATGAAGAGAGGCTTTATCTGTGGATATGTTCTCAGATGAAGGGTTAAACGGGGAAGAAGCAACCTTCACTGCTCCTAACTTTGGTGTGCTGTTTAGGATTCTTCTTGGGCCTCCAAAGTAACTAGCCTGAAATTTTTTAACTTAGAAACAGCAGAAAGAATGTGTGCGGACACACCACTCTGATATAGAAAATTTGCCTATTTGCATATATACCCCTAAAATCAGTAGAATATCTTGGCCCAAAGACTTACAAAGCAACATCTTACAATAATTATATAATCTGTGTTTCTTAAAAAGAAAATGCTTGACAGGTAAGAATACTAATATCTAAATTAGATAAGAAGCACAGTCCATGACCCCTTTTCGGTAAAACAAAGAATTTAAAACCATTATACATGACAAACTAAATGAAACAATCTCCTTAACTAGTAGTCACAAGCATGATATATACATCCAGAAGTAATATTGTGATATACCTTTAATTTTTTTTTTTTGAAAAAATGCTATTGAGCCCATTTCATTAATTTGAAAAACACATACATACCACCAATCCATTGTCTGATATCAAACACAGCCCATAATCGCGACATAAACCTAGATATCCAAACACTTTAAGAGCACTTGGACACAGACCCTTACTGAACAGAAACTTCAATTGTCAGACATAGCCACCAGTAAAAACTCAGAGTATGCCCATAACAAAAGCAACTCGCGCAAGATACAGATTGATCAACAGACCAGACAAACAACTATATACCTTTCAAGTCCCTTCCTAAGCACATTGCTTTAAATTTATTTGAAGATTGGAACATAAAATGATCCAATGACTTATGAAGGCTGTAAAAAGCCCAAATGGAAAGCATATTGGTTTTGATAAAAGGGGATATAAGAAAACTAACCAAGGAAAGAGAGCAATCTCCGGTGTCTGGAAAGAGAGAGAGCACTGAATCTTTCAACCATGATTCCTGGTAAAAAAAAAAAATATTTCCCATCTCAAGGTACTTGGCAAAAAAAATTTTCAGCAGCTCATGAATAAGAAATGTCAATAATCTAGGGTTCAAGTAATTGTTAAGAAGAATAAGAATTCCACTTATTGTCTGATTCAACCATTGCAGTACTGGTAAATTTGTAATTTTTATTCAGGATTGCATTATCTGGAACCGGTTTACTCACAGAACAAAATTTGTTAACACTTTACTAATAAATCAGAAGAAATTTTGTTAAACCTGCAAATTACAAAGTTAAAAGATAGGTACTGCATTCTAAGCTAATTATATCCATTTAAAGTAGAAATATAACAAACAACTGTTCCAGAGTAAGGGATGGAAAAATAAAAAGTGAGCATACCAATGAGTGGTTTATAGATTCCTTCCCCTTGTCTGTCTTACACTTCTCTGGTTCAAAGTTCTTCGTGTTGGTGCCGCTCCCATTAGTATTAAGTAACTGAAGCTTTTCATATGTCACTGATGCAGATTCCTGAGCAATTACAGTTACCCCATCAGAACTATAATTATTTTGATAGACTGTATGAGAAACAACTTTTTTGTGATAAATTAACTCAAACTTACCTGGCCTAGAAGGAATGAGCACAGAGATACTTCGAACTTTAAATCAACCCCCTCAGATGAAGCTAGACACTCACAAATTGTTTTTCCTTTGCTGATCTGTTAGAGGGTTGAAACAAGAAATTAGAACCCTGGATTTCATTTTAATGCACCCTGACTACTACTTTTTAAAGTATAAGAAGTTCAGAACTAACTAATACTTATGAGCACGAGCAGTGAAGCATGTGCTTTAATCGATAATATCAGTTTGACCTGAATATAATATGGTTTTGTTTGTTTTCTTTTCAATGATTCTATTTATGAAACAAAGACTCAAACATTAACTACAAATGTGTAAGAACCAAATAGCATCAGGTCTTCTGACAACAGTTAATTAGTTTTGCACCTGAACTGGGGACACCAATACTCCTATGACCTATGTATTTTACAAAAACACACTATACCCCAAGCAACGGAATGTGTTGTGTACTGAAAAGAGCAACAACAATGAACAAACATAAAAACATTTATCAAAACATAAGAATGTTACCACATCAGCCCGATGATTTGAAAATCCAAATGCAATGTGTGCCAGCATTGCTAGATAAAAGCAATTAAAGTCGATCACAGTGCGCTGAGTCTGTGACTCAAGTGACTTTCTATTCTTTCGAGTCACAGACAAAGCATCCCAAGAAAGTAGCTCTACTATCTCACTGGCTGTAAGCCGGCTCAAGGCCTGGTGTAAGAAGTATGACCAGTCCTGAACCCGGCATGACGGATCAGCATCAAGTCCTTGTCTAAGTAATTCACGCAATGCCCCCATGGCACCTCTTCTCCTTTCGCTGTTCTCTGATGTGGGGGTCAGAGCAAGCAGTTCCAGAGTACATGCTGGTGCGAACTCTTCTAGTGATTCTTCAATCTGAAACCATGCAAAGTTTTCTTTTTGCACTTATATAGATATTGACCTGACCGGACAATTAGACAAACTTGTTTTTTCTTTTTCTTTTTCCTTTGCATTTTAGTTTGATCTACATATCCATGGGTTTCCATATTGTGTTAGTTGAGCTGTGATCAAGAAAATAAAAAAAGTTTTGATAGTCCACATTGGTTGCATCAGACGTTTAAGAAGAAAGTTCACCACTACGGGCATTGAAGTCATTTCAAATATTTCAAACCATATGGATAATAAAGACTGGCCAAGCAGACCTCACATATTTGCAGCTTCTAATTTTATTAAATACAATCTAAAAGATCTGTTACCAAAATAACTCTAAAGTTGAGTGTTTCATTTTTTTATATGCCTCTGGCGACCCAAACATTGAAATCAATTTGTGTAACAGCTACAAAAGAAAGCAGGAGAAAATTTTGGAGGAGCTGCCGCATGCTAGTATTAATCAGCTCTTGACATCAGCAGGATAAACACATTTGTTACTAAGTGGATAAAATAGAAAAAGAAAAAAAAAAAAAAAAAAGCAAATCAGGGTACATAAGAATAAATTGCCTGTCTAAGAAGAGGTATTTTCGCCAAAGAACTTTTGCCCCTTAATAGATGTTGGGCCTGAGCTAAAGCCTCGAAAGCTTCAGAGACTCTCTTTCTCTCAAATCCAATCTTGGCAATTGAGCACTGTAGATGAGAAAGACGGGTCATTGTCAGAAATCCACACAAAAAAAAAGGGAAACAAAAATCCTAACAAAATAAATGAGCAGTTGCTTTTACTTCAGATAAAGCCATGGAGAGAAGAATGTCATGAATATACGGTTTTGAATCGTGCCTCTGCAGAGCAGCACGCCCGATTTCCAGCACTAGTTTAGCTTCTCCTACCTGCATTGCATAGTGGAACGTAAAACCACAGAAGAAAGCAGGACACAAAAATTGTAGACTGTATTGCTCTAGATATATATCGCAATTATTCTCAAGTAGTAGTATCTCTTTTGTAGATGTTAGCAGTCTCGTGCAATAGGTACCTCTTGCAAAATGCACAAAGCAGCAGGTAACCAAGCCCAAGGAATGCATAACGTTCTTGGCTGGATATTTTCCTTCTTATTGCCAGCATAGTCTGGCTCGAACAGTAGCTTATCCCTCAGATCCATCAACAGATCCTACGGCAATTAAACGAAAAGATACATGACATTTTACTTGCATATACTTTATTCGATAACCCGTTCACAGAATTAAAGATTGAATCTCTAAATGAGACCTGCCGTGCAGTAGAGACATCCGCAGTGTACCCTTCCTCGATTTCTGTACTTTTCAGTTCCATGACAGCTTTGACGATCTCATCCTTCTCGGCTTTCTCGGAAACACCTAGAATCTGAGCAATTGTTCCGTTCAGGTAAATGCACTAAATGTTCATAATTCTTTCAAATCTCAATCAAGTTTATTGTAGATTACTAGTTCAGATCAGTAGATCATGAACATTATTAGAGATTGTAAATCTGTAATGAGGTAGATTAAGATTGAGCAGCCAGTGTATGTATGTATGTACATTGTGAGGGTTTTGCTCATTAAGCGTAGCTATCTATGGGCATTGACTTTCGATATAACCGCTGTAGGTAAGGTAAAGGGAGTACACTGAGAAGGAAAAGGAATTGCAACCTGATAGCAATTGAGAGGGATTTGGACGGTGGGAGTGGTGGCGAGATGGCCGCTCTCCACTGTACTCGGTGCCCCATTGATCTTGACCGCAGCCGCAGCGGCAGACGCAGCCAGGCCAGAGACATTGGTGCTTAGATTGGCGCCGTCGAGGTGAAGACTGGCAAGGCCCCGTCCGTCGCGCTGGGCATGGGCTCTGCGTCTGCCGGCAGATAGCCCGTGCGCGAAGCAGGAACAGGGAGTCGGGGAGGAGGATCCGATGACAATGTGAGCGAGCGACATGGACCGGAGTGGGGAGGCTTAGCGGGTGCGTGTGGGGTTGAGATCGTTCCGATATAGCACTTGGAATGGAAGTGTTACGGAATCATGGAATGGAGACTGGAGAGAGCAGTGAAAGCAAGCAAACAAAAGAAGGAAAAAAAGAAAAGAAAAGAGAGCAACAAAAGTGGAGGCTTCAGGCTCAAGGGCCAAGGGCCAAGGGGTCGCCGGAGAGGTTCATTCTTTGTAGCAACCGAATCGAAACACGTTAGACGTTACAATCAATCTTTTTCTACTCTAAGCTGGCAGCCTCTGCCTACTTCTCAAAACAAAAAATCTTTTCTACTCAAAACCTCCCTTTAAAACGTCTATTTTCTTTCTTTCTTTTTTTCTTTTTATTATACAGCTGAAATAAGTATAACTGGGCCATCTACTCGATCTTTGTAAAATTAACAATTATAATATTATTAAGGTGACAATGTTTGTAGAAGTTTTTTTTTTTTTTTTTTTTTTTTTTTTTTTTTTTTTTTTTTGTAGATCTCCCGTAGGAATTTCATTAATTAAGCATGTTCAAATTACATCACATGGAAAGAGAGGATAAGTAAATCCTTTAACAGATACACATTGAATTCTTGCCCAGTTAGCTAAATTATGGGCCTCTAAATTATCCTCCCTAGAAATAAAAGTACAAATAATTTTTGGGTTGTTTTTCAAAAAATTCCACACTTGTACCGCCTGTGAAAATAGCCTCCAATCTATATCCAACGGTGGAGAATGGGAGTTTAACAAGCCTAATAAAGTCTGGCAATCTGATTCAATGATAGCCTCTTGTATATCTTCCTTTTTCAAAGCTGTAATCGCCATATAAATTGCTTCCAGTTCTGATTGCAATGGAGAAAGAGCATTAAAACTTCTGAGCTCATATTGGACAAGATTATCACCTGTTCGCATGATATATGCAGCTCCCCCCTTGTCAGGATTAGAAAAGGAACCATCAACCTGAATGCAAACTTCATTTGGCTTGCTGATTTGGTGGTTTTCATGTAGGAAGCATTGCTGAGTCTTGCTAGCTGGTTTGTTAATCTTGATCATTGTACCTGCATGAACAAATTCATTAGCCATAAGAAAAACTTTTCCAGCAGTGGCCTTCCTGCCTCCATAAATTTGGCCACATCGAACTTTCCATATAGCCCACAAAATGTGTAAAAACTGAGTGAATGCTTGGTCTGGTAATGATTGCCTAACAAAATCTAGAGCCTTTTTAAAGTCATTGGGGAGGACATCTGATCTAAGTCCCAGTGGCGAGGCAAACCACACAGATCTCGCAAAGCTGCATTGAAATAGAGCGTGCATGATAGAATCTTCATCGAGGCCACATAAAGCACAAGGAGGTATTTCAGTTCTCATTCTTGATGCCCATACTGCACCTAGTGGTAAACCACCTTGCGCTGCTCTCCAAATAAATGTCAGGATGCGTGGCATGACCTCTTTATGACTCCAAATAAATTTCCAGAAATCTGCCTCTCTTTGTGTTATTCTCTTATCCCCGACTCTAAGATAATGATACATCTTTTTGACAGAAAACATACCATTTTTAGCTTGCTTGAACACAAGTCTGTCTTGAATACCGGGTATGATGGGCGGGGTTGGGAAAGTGACTGCAATGTATAGTGCCATATGAAAACCGAAATATGAGATGAGTAGGGCATTGTCCCACCTCCCAGTATCTTCATTAATCAAATCAATTAATTGTAATTTTCTTTGTTCAGCATTTAAAGGCGCTATATCTTTCCAAAATTGATGCCATGGAGAAGAGAAAGCTGGAAAAAGACCTTCTCCTATTACCATTTGAACACATGGAGCCAAATCGTCTCTTGATTTCATCAAGGCAGTCCACATCTTAGAACAAGATACCCTCCTGCCATTATGCCATACAGTTCCTCTCTGCAAGTACTTAGCCCTTAACACTTGAACCCACAACACATCATGCTTAGTTAACATTTTCCAGAAACTTTTTGCAATAAGCGCTTTATTAAAGCACTTAAGCTCTCTAATTCCCAAACCCCCAAGAGTTTTTGGCATTGTAACTTTATCCCAACCAATTAACGGGACATATCTCTGGTTCTCATTTTTACCCCAAAGAAAACGACGCACCATATCTATAATTTGCCTTATAACCCTATTCGGGATTTCTGTTGTGGACATGTAGTACAGTGCAATCGATTCTATAACTGACCTGATAAGAATTATCTTGCCAGCATGAGATAATTGTCCAGCTTTCCAAGGATTGAGCCTATTTGCTACCTTGTCAATAAGGATTTGGAAATGAACCTCCTTGTCAGCAACAAGCGGAGCTCCTAAGTAAATTTCAGTCCCTGTTGCACGAGGAGCTTGAAATCTATCAATAACCAAGTTCTGTATTTCTCTAGGTGTCGTTTTAGATAACCAAACTCTTGACTTTTGGGGTCCTATCCTTTGTCCTGAAAATTTACAAAAGTCTTGCACAATTGTGTAAATCTTATTAATTTCAACTGGTTCAGCTCGTCCAAGGATAATGAGATCATCTGCAAACATAATGTTCGTAATTGGTGGGGCTCCCCTACCCAGACATACCCCCTTAACCTGGCCTCTATCTACTTCAAATTTCAGCATTCTTGATAAAATATCCATGGCCAAAATGAAAAGATATGGAGACATTGCACAACCTTGTCTCAGGCCCCTTGTAGGTTGGATAAATCCATCTCCTCTCCCATTAAATAAAATGGTATAACGCGCCGAGGACACGCATGCCAGCACCCACTGGACATAGATTGAAGGGAAACCATATGTACGGAGCACCCAATCAATAAAATCCCAACGCATCCGATCAAATGCCTTAGAGAGATCACATTTTATGCAAAAAGCCGGTACCTTGAAACGGGAAGAGTTGAAAGAGTGAATTATCTCTCGGAAGAGAATAACATTATCTGCAATATCTCTACCCGGTGTGAAAGCCGACTGATTGGGGCTAATAAGTTCAGCTATGAATGGTTTTAATCTCGAAGCCAAAATCTTAGAAATGACTTTATAGATGACATTACAGACCGAGATTGGTCTGTAATCCGTGACTCTAGTTGGGTCATCCACTTTTGGAATTAAGATTGTATTAGATTTTGCGACCTCGGAGTTCATGTGACCGGTCTGAAAAAATAAAAGCACTTCATTTGTAAAAGCCTTTTCCCAATGAACCCAAAAAGTTTGTATTGCTCTTGCATTTAATCCATCCGGTCCACTCGCCTTATCTGGCCCCAAGGAAAATACAGCAACTTTGATCTCCTCAGCAGTAGGTAATTGTGCCAGAATATGTACTTGTTCTTCTGTTAGCTTTGGCAAAGAAAATAAAAATTGCGGGCTGAAGAAGTTATAGACCTCTTGTGGCTCAAATGGTTCATTAAATATAGATTTGAAGTGAGCCACAAATGCCCTTCTAATCAAACTTTCTTCTGTTATCCATCTTCCATCATCAACCTGAATAGCTTTAATTTCATTTCTTTTCCTCCTGGCTACCGTGGCTGAATGAAAAAATTTATTATTTTTATCTCCCAATAACCCCCATTTCAGCCTAGAGCGTTGATGCCAATAAGCCTCTTGAGCTAAGAGAACTTCATTGTATCTCTTATTTAATTCTTTTTCTTGCTCAGATAGACTGATTGGATCCAAGCTTAGAACATTTTCCATCTCTTTTTCTAATAGTATCAGTTCATGATTTGGATCTATTTTCCTTTTAACCCATTTTCTGGTTTCCTCCTTAATAGCCTGTACTGACCTAAACCAGTCCCCATTTCCTTTAACAATAGCCCCTTGCATAATTTCTTTGAAATTTTCTTGATATAACCACCAGTTTTCAAATCGGTATTGTGTTGGTTTTCTAGGTGAGTTAGACTCAGTGCAAATTAATATTGGTGTATGATCACTATTAAAACGAGGAAGATGATATACCTTAGAATTGGGGAATCTCACTGACCACGATACAGTGGCCATAGCACGGTCAAGTCGCTGTAGGATGAGCTTGCTACATCTCTTGCTTCTATTGGTCCATGTGTATGCAGCTCCATGATAACCTAAATCGAGAAGCCCGGCTCTAGCAATCATGGAGTTGAAAGCCCTAATATGAGCAGAGTTAGCACAACTCCCTCCCCATTTGTCTCTTGCTCCTGTTATAACATTAAAGTCTCCCACAACACAAACCGGCTTAGCTGAGCTTGTTGCATAAAATTCGATTCTTTCCCAAATATATTTATTGACTGCCTTGTGTGCATCTCCATAAATGACTCCTAAAATCCATGGGTCTTCTGCAGCGTGTTCTTGTATTGTAACAAAAAAGAAATAATGTGATCTCTCTAATTCTGTGACTCTAATTCCATCCTTCCATAACAACCACAAGCCCCCTGATTTTCCAACAGCCGGTACAATGAGGTAATTTCTTAGCGGCAACCTTCTAATACGCCTAACTGCTTGTTCCTCGCTACATTTGGTTTCAGAGATAAATGCAATTGAAGCTCTAGTGCTGTGGAGGTAACGAGCCAGAGTTGGAACTGTTGTGCGGCCTCCACTCCCACAACAGTTCTAAGAGAAAATACTCATATGTACTTTGGCGGCGATTCGGGGCTCGCCGCCCTAGCCCGTTTGGACAAGTTGGAGCTGGATTCCATATCAACCGCCATTTGATCTCTCATTTGGGTTGTGTTACTGGGTAACATTGAAAGGTTTCTGTGAGGTGAAAAGTATGGTGTTGGAGCATAATTCATCATCCCAGAAGCAATTTCTGAATTTGAAACCACATCTTGAGCTCCTGGAAATTGGATCAATTGTAAACTATCAGGTTTGTTTTGCGTTGGGACTGGTCCACTAGTATTCAGAAATGCTCCTGCTCCTGCTCCCGCTCCCGAGTACCACTCATGACCACCATCTCTTGGAACTAGAGCAGCACAAGAAATCCAAGCCCCCAATCTATGAGGTGTCAGGTTTCTAAGTTTTTCATTGCTCGCATATCGGGGGTCCTCAGAGAGTCTAATTAATCTCAAATGCACCTTACAAGACGGTTGTTCGTGTCCAATACACCCGCAGAATAAACAGACTCTATTAACCTTCTCAAAAACGAAATAGACTTGAAAGGTACCCAAAGCCGGGTGATCCACTTGCAGTCGATCTTTTAAAGGTTGATCAATTGGCAATCTGACTTTGACCTTAAGAAACTTCTTACCAGCTATAAATCCATCTCTGACATCTGAAATCGGGGTTGCAACTTGAGAAGCTATGAGCTGAACTCCCTGAGCAGATAATGCCTCGGGTGGTATGTTGTGAATTTGAAGCCAAATTTCAGCATGCGTAATAAAATTTGGGGATAGATCAGCTGGACCATTAGCCTTCTTTACCACCACCAAATCTGCTCTATAATTCCAAGGTGCATTGTCAAGAACTGTATTGAAGTCTCTCACATTGAGAAACTCAATCAAATACGTATTTCTTGCAATGTGAACAATAGATGTGGCCGGGTTGATACCCCATGCTCTAATCATTGCTGAGGTGAAATTGGAGTCCATAGTTACCTTGTCAGAAACAACCATTGCTATTGCACACAATGCCCAGTTCCTTGTCGATGTAGCAGTAGATGGGAGCTCAAATTTAGAGCCAGAAGAAGCCTCTAGCTGTGTGAATTTTGCGACCAACTCATCATCCGACAACTCCATGGATGACTTGGTAGAAAGGTGAGGTGTATAGTTAGTAGATGGTTGGGTTTGAGGGTGTTTGCCAAGAATGGATTTTGAGGGTATTGAGAATAACTGAGCCTCCGTGTTTCTCTTAAAATTTACTCTACTAGTTGGTTTAGGTGGTGCCATAAATGTCTTCTTTAAAACATTGACAGTATTCACCTTCCTTTTTACCAACTCAGATTGAGAGGATGTAAATGAGAGAGGTTTTGCATATGGGCTTCTGTAAACATTTGTCTGCTTACTCTGATCTAGGCTTTGAGTTTTGAACTGGGCCTGTTTCAGTAAATCATTCCTAAAAGTAGTTTCTGTTACTATTCCTATATCTCCCACTTTAATTATTGACGGTTCTTTGTTATCCAGCCAAATTCGGACCCTCTTAGAAAATTTCACACCCGCCTTAAATTCATTCTCAGAATTATCAGAAAAGATCCGTTTACCCGACTTAGACATATTTTGGTCCAGTTCATTTTCCCTTTCATAATCCTGTTGGTCAATGGCCCAAACAAAATTCTGTAGCTTTTGTTTACCTCCCAAAACAAAGCTACTAGAACTTTCCGGAAATATGGGCATGTGATGGCCCTCTGTAGAAACCACTCGATTTTGAATAGAGGGCAGAGTAGAGTCCATAGTTATGTGCACCTGGTTCATGTCAATGGCCTGTGAACCGCAATGAGGAAGGCACCCTAAACTCCATGGCCAATCAGAACCAAAACTGCCATCAGACGACGATGTCCCAATTCTCGCAGAAGAACTCGCAGTTTGAGTTGAAGCATATGGGCATTTGTCCAATCCATCCATTATCTGATTTGATCTCCAATAAGATCTCAGTGATGGCAGCATATAAGAGAGTACAATGGAGTCGGATATGAGAGTAAATAACAGCAAATGGAAAAAACTAAGAGGAGAGATTGCATTAGAGGACTGTAGAGAAGTAGGTGAGAAGCAAAAGAGAAAGATAGAAATTGTATAAGCTAGGTGGAAGTAACAACGGAGAGACAGTAGGCAGAATTCGCATAATCGCCATTCAATCGCCATTCTTCACTTTCTCAATCCTGTCAAACCAGACTTTTTTTTCCCTGTAGAAGTATATTTATAAATTTATTATGTTACTGGCCTTCGTCAAAAAAATATTTCAACTTTATATTATCAAAATTTAAGAATTAAAGTTTCAAATCAATTTTAAATTAATACGTGCTGTTTAAGAATATAAATATCTCTAAAGTTCTATCTTTCAATTGGAACAATAGTTATACAATATTGAGTGGATGTTAATAATAAGATGGCACGAGGTATGAGGGGTCACTTGAGAATTATTTTTAAAAATTTAACAATGAACATCCGGATAAACTTTACAAAGAAATATTAATAACACTTCCATTGCATATATTTTATACACAATAAATTCATGCATATATGTACAGAATCCTTCTTTTTTTTTATAATTATCAAGTTTATTTAAAATTTTATCGTTAAAATTGACAAAATAATCGTTTGTCAAATGATCTTGCCTCATCAGACATATATTAGGACTCAAATTAAGAAATACAGAATACTGGACACTTAACAAGTGGGAGGCATGCTCATGTAGTCATGTGTAAGTTTGGAACGGTAAAAAAACTATTTACACGTTATTTTATTTATTACTAGTATAGTGCCCGCACTATGCAGCGGGTTCCTTTTTTTTAGTAGCAGCGAGCCTTTTATTTAATTTTCATTAGTAAAAGATAAAAAGAGTTACATATTAGTCTAAATCAGACTTGCAATAGAGTCGAAAAAAGATCAGAATATATATGAAAAGTTACATGCTAATTCTAAAAACAAACATGTAAACCTCAAAACCAAAATTACAAATATTTCCCATCAGGTATTGCATTCCCATCTTCTCCTTTTGTGTGTTGTCTATAGCTCTTTTCTCCATATTGTGATGGAATTCATCATCAATAGTAATAGCCGACACTGTTCTTACCTTGCCATTGAATATGCGATTATCTCTCCACTCTCCTTCCATATTGCCAAGGTGACCATAGCCCATTGTTGTGTTTGTCTGACCGGCACAATTGCACATTTGCATTTCACAGAGGCTTTCTTGCATTACATGTTACCATTATGTGTGCCAATTGTAGAATCTTTCTCACCCGGCATTTCATCAAGCACTTCATGTGTTCTATCTACTTCATGTGTTCTTCCCAGTTGCTCAAGAGGGAAAGCAACACAAACATACTGTAAACTTGCTTGTTTAATTTCCGTCACAATCAGATTATACGCTAAACTTGCTTGTTTAATCAAACCAAACAAACTTGAACTATTCACAATTTATTTTACCAGAATTGCTACCAAGTACCAACCCTGATTTAATGTACCAATTCAAGTTACCAGTACCCAAATTGCTGAAACCATTTCAGAAACCAAACCATAAAGCCGCACCTGCCGAGGATCCAACAAGAACAATCCCGGCGGGTTTGAGGGTTTCATTAACCCACTTACAAACAGCCACAAACATCATTCACCTCGGCGAACCCGGTCAGCGAGGCTCAGCCCGTGGACCGACCGGCGCCCCGCATGTCGAAGGTGACGGCACGGTACCCCTTCTCAGCGAGCCCAATGGCGATCCCCCTCAGCAACCCCTGGAACCCCCCGAGCACACTGTAAGGATGCACCAGCACCACGGCCAGGTCCTCCGGCGCCGGTTCGGATGGCTTGAAGAGGCGTGCGTGCAACTTCGAGCCGTTCGTCGAGTCCACCGTCGTCGACTCCGCCGTTGCTGATCCATTTTTAATTTCGGATGGCGGAGACGGCATTGGTCTGAGAATCTCTCCATTTTTAGACTGGGTGTTTTGTCGGGGAGGAATGAAGAAAAGAAAGATAGAGCGAGGTTTTGTTTCAAAATAGCGAAGAGAAGTAAGCATTAAAGGCTACATGGTTTACAGCTCGGAGTCAGAGAGAATATGAAAATTGATACAACGCTATGAGCATATCAACAGCCGCGATCAAAAGAGCGGATCAATATATTAAATAGCTGTGAACGGTTCAGATTATCCGATCTAACGGTCACAAATTACTCTGGACAAAGACTCATTCTGGATCTCCAAATGAACTCCTCCTTTTATTATTAGTAGGGATAGGGATTTTGAAGCTACCCCAAAAAACAATTTAAAGTAAATACTTTAAAAACTCTAACAACAAATTTTTATTGAATAATCTAATAAACTCTATAAATCAGAATAATTTGGAAGTGGTCAAGAGCATAGTTCTTGATCATGTCAAGAGCATAGGTAGCTCTTTGATCAGTCCATATAGTTTTGCTCGTATATATATCAATCTAATAAATGTAAAAAATATCTCGTATCCGCTAGGATTACCTGAAATTTTATCATTCGGAATGATATGCAACGAACCGTATAAGCAACTGAACACAATTATAGCTGAAAAAGCAAATTTACGATCCAACTAGCTGGAGATATTATGGTTTACTCCTAAAATTCAAAATACATATTCCATTTACCAGATTGACGAAATTATGTCTAATTAGAGTAACTAATTTTTTTTAATAAAATTTCAACCTACATATTTTCATAATTTCAAGTAATTAAGTAGCATTTATGAATCGGCAAGCTGGTTGATCCGGTTGTGTAAACTTATGCATCGTTTTAGATTCTGAAAATAAGCAGAGGTCAAATCTAATACACAATAAACAATACAAAGTTCATCTAACATTCCTCTTCCAAACTCATGAGCAACACATTAATTATAAATCAACTAATTCATACTATACACTCTCGATCGAACCTTACAATTTAAAAAACAAATGATTCAATAAATAAGCAGATTAATCAAATTTATAACATCTATCTAATTAAATTTAACCAGACAACTACACGCATAAACTTATAATATATATATATATAACCTACTAATTGTATATAATTAAGCCACCAATTTGTACTATCAGTGAATGCTACTCCAAGAGGAGAACTTGTTTCCGGGAGAGGCGGCAGAAGCGATCGAAGCAACGGGACAGATTCGGCCAGTCGGAATCAGAGGCCGCAAAATCCTCAAGCCAATTCTGCAAGATCACTTCCTGATCCTCATTCGGAAGGCCACCGATCAGCTCTTCTATCGCCTGCTCAATCTCGTACCGCTCGGGCCCAGAAACAACCGGAGACGTGACCCCGTTGGTCGCGTAGCAGAGCACGGGCAACCATAGGGCCAGGATGCCGAACTGGACTTCGCGTGCGGCGTACCACTCGCCGCGCTCGAGCTCCCGAATCAATATAACTGGTTGCAATTATGCATTCAACATGTTTAGCAATCAAAACTTATATCACTCTAATTAACTATAATTTTGCATGTAATATATAATTAGAGTCCGGCTATGGTGATATGAATATCACGGTTTTATCATGCTATGCGGTCCATATCTCAGTTTCCAATGTCCAAATGGCCGATCAGAACCGCTCAACGTAAGGTTTACATAAAAATATGTTAGCAAACCAAATTTTATAATTTTTAGAATTTTTTTGTTATTTTTAGTAATGAAGAGAAAATAACTACATCGGATCTGGTTTATAAAAAATAGCAATTTTCTCTCAATCATTAAAAAGAGCAAAAAAATTCTAAAAAGTCTAAAATTTGATTCGTTAGTATATTTTGATATAAAAATTAAGTTCAACAATTCGGATCGACAATTTGAACACAAAAAACGAAAATACGTACCGCATAGCACGGGTAAAACCGTGATATGCATATCACCATAGCCTAATTCTATATAATTAATACCTGTTATCTTCACTATAGGCGCTTGAACGCGAGGATGCGCAGTCAGCACGAGCGAAGCTAACCCCGATGCAAACGACCACCGAACAATCGCCTCAGAAGCACCTCCGCAATCGCACAACTTTTGTGTGATCCACAGCAATTCCTGCGCCAGCTTCTCTGCCTCGCCCCATTCGAATGCTCTGACCCCTGGGCCGGTAATTGTGGCATGCCTCTGAGGCTTGTAACTCCTTTGCCAGCTATTTGCCTCGTCGATGGACGGTAAGAAGCCATTGAGGCAGATACGGAATCCCTCGTACAGGCGACGGGGACCAGGCGGGAGGAGGTGAAGCACTTTTGAGTGCCAGCTGGAGGACGAGGAGAAAATGGAGCAGTCGGGAGAGCGAAGGGAGCGGCGGAGGAGGTCGGTTGTGCGGGAGAAGGCGGCACCGAGCGAAGTCCGACTTACTTGCAGGAGAGACGGGTGACCGTGGTGGATGTTCTCAGAAAGGATCCGGTCTGCCGTCGCAAGAATGTACTCGTACTTGCGGGAGGTGGCAGGTATCTGATTCAGAGTCTCTAGGACATGAGAGAGGGTTCTCCCGATGGCGGTGCTGTTCGCAGAGAACAAATGGAGCTCATCGACGGCGCCTGCTTGCGAGGTATGGACAACGAGGGCGGAGGAGGAGGAAGGTGAAGGCAGCTGCTGCTCCTTGGGGCTGATGAAAGCGTGGACGTTGAGGGCGGAGGAGGAGGAGGAGGAGGAGGGGAAGGCGTTGGTGAGGGTCCGGAGCACCCAGACGTTGGCCCAGATGGTGAGCATGAGGGCGTGGCGGAGATGGTCCGTGGCCCTCCAGGGGCCGCCATCGGCGGGGGTGGCGTCCTCGGAGGTGGCGACGGAGATGAGCATCTTGGAGGCCTTGTTGAGGGATGAATTGAAGACGGAGGCGAGGATGCCGGAGGATGGGGTGGGCTTGGGGACGATGATGAGCCTGCGGTCCATGGCCGTAGGCAGCATATAGTCTCTTGATGCTCTCTCCATCTAGCTAGCTTGTTAATTTGATGGAGAGAGACTTGAGAGTGATGATAATCAAAGGCCGGGATTTAGAAGGCGGTGCAGCTAGCGGTGGAAGAAAGAAGAAGGGGGAAGGAACTAACTGAGATAAAAATCAGGGGGTAGCATATATATCTGATCGATATCTTATAGAGGAATTTAATTGAACTTGGAAGAATAGAAAAGGGGAAACTGAAACTGAAATTGGAGGCTGCTGCCGGGAGGAGGAAGAGGACAAAGAGAGTGTAGTGTAGGTTGCATTGAATTGAGTTACGTTGGCGGTGCACAGAGAGATCGAACCGAACAGATGCTGATGCATTTTCGTGTATATATAGCGCGTGCCTCGGCCTGCCACCATCATGCATTGCATGCGCAGCTAGCGCTGGCTGCGTTTAAACTATGAAACGTAGCTCCATACCCACAGACTTAGACTTGCTTACAGATTAATATTAGCCACCTGACCTCTATATATATATTCGAAATTAAGCAAGAGTGTGTGTGATTGTTATTATTATTACTATCATTATATCTTCATATCATAATATTATCATGATGAATGCATGGGAGCTGATATATGGACACGTCGACACAATGTCAGGCGGTTTGCCAGAAAAGGGCCAGGCGTTGCAAACAGCCTCGATTGGTCGCTTCTTTGGCAAGTTAAAAAGGACTGTCTGACAACGTTTTATCTTCTCGCCGTATAAGTCCTACCCATTCAAAACAAACATGACCTGACCCTGACCGGCATTTTGAAATCCCTCAAAAAATCAGAACCAGGAAACAGAGGATTCATGAAACACGCGTCTCCGGGCAGACACGCATGGAATGGAACCAACTCTAGTTTAATATCTCGCATCAGAAATAAGATCAAATATTAACATTCAATAATATTTGTAAAATTTTAACTACTTTTTATAAAGAAAAAACCAAATATGTAAGAAGATAAGCAACGAAAATAAAAGGGGGATTGAATAGAAATGAGAATCAGTAGGTTTGATTGGAATGGCCGGTATGAGACATATCATTGATATTTTATTAAAATTGGGCTTTGTGCTGAACTAGTCATCAATTATGATACTGAAACTTTCCTGTTATATTGAAATATCTCTATTGTCTTCACTTGTGCCAGAAATAATATACATGAAATCGATAGCACAGTAATTGGGAAAATGAAACTAACTCAGACGTACGTAATTTTCGTTTGCTCATGTGGATAGTAGTGGATACACAAGCTGGAGTCTGGACTAATTTGCTCATGTTGCTTAATTTGAATAGAAGCAATTAGTTGATAATTTAAATTTTTCTTACGTGATTGTATGCAGAGAGTAGGGAAAAATATCATGCCATCAAAATTACAAACTGGAATACTCAAAAGTGAAATCACTTGCTGGAACATTAGTTTAGTTGAAGGGCTCACTTTCGTAGTTAATATTGTAGAAGGCCAGGCCTCCCTGACTCCCTCCCTCCCTCTTTCCAGTTTGGTAGGCCCGTTAGACTCGATTTTAGTAGGAAAAAGGAAAAAAAAAAAAAAAAAGATAGCATCTCAAATTTCATTCGAATTCAACCCACAAAAAAGAGAAAAAAAAAAAAAAAAGGAAACGAAATAAAACGAAAAGAAAATTAATTCAATAATAATAATAATAATAAATCAATCAATCAAATCTGGTCCTCGTATTCATTTTTCAGGCTGGGAGCGCGCGAGTGGTGGAGAGGACACCACCTCCCTCCGCCCATGGCACCCGCCACTCTCTTCAGCGCCACTTCTCGCCCCCTCTCCGCACCACTGCCGCCCCTTTCCTACTCGCGCCGCCTGCACTTTGCGCGACCTCTTTACTCCAAGCCGGGAAGCTGCTGCCGACTGGGGCCCGTGGGGGCTTGGCAGCAGCCCTCGTCGGAAAGACGGCGGGCAGCTGTGCGATGCAATGGCGCGGCGAGGTTCATCGCGCAGAGCGAATTCGCGGCGGAGGTTCTGCAGTCGGAGCTGCCCGTGCTGGTGGACTTCGTGGCCGACTGGTGCGGCCCCTGCCGCCTCATTGCTCCCGCCATCGATTGGGCTTCACAGGTCCTCCTGCCATTGCTTCCTTATTCGTACATTCATTCATTAGAGTAATTTCACCACAATTAATCCTTACTTGTTTGCCGATTGCCAGGAATTTGAGGGGAGACTGAAAATAGTGAAGATAGATCACGATTCCAATCCGGAACTGATCGAGGAGTACAAGATCTACGGCCTGCCGACGCTCATAATCTTCAAAGAAGGAGAGGAAGTGCCGAATAGCAGGCAGGAAGGCGCCCTCACCAAAGCCAAGATGAAGGAGTACTTGGACTCTATGCTAGATCAGATCACTCATTAATTAGTGGATTAATTCACAAGTCTCTTTTCAAGTCTCTTCCTCCATTGATCCATTCCCCTTTTTCTATATGAGATGATGATGATTGCCTCAGAATTGTATGTAATGGTGTTTTTGCATCCTACTTGACTTGAGTGTGTGTATATTGCTACCAATATGCGGTTACTGTATAATCTGTATTCAGAGAGATGCTTCAATTTGATGATAGTGTTAATTAACTTTGCACAGAATCTTGGTTCTCAAAATGTCTCGGTCAAAATAGTGTTGGTTGTTGATCATTACTGAACTGACGACAATTTTGGAATTTTAAATGGATCCTCTGTTCATTGCTTGTCTGATAGGATCAAAAATTAGTATATCCTTATTGCTAATGAAAGGAGATTGGATTTTTTGACATGAAAGTTCTGTCTTCCTCCAAAGAAATAATCTCAGCCATTAATTGTTTACTTAGCTTGACCACCACCGTAAACATACGTTATTGTCTCGGCCCGTTAAAATTTAAGGTCACCAGGGATGAGCTATTGGCCTATTACCTATGCGCAATGCGTCAGTAACTAAACAATAACTAAACCTTTTACTTTTTAGTTTTGATACACTTTTTTGACTAATAATCTAATCTACTCTTTTTGAATAAGCTTGACCCATTTCTTCTTGTTATATATTATCTTAAAAAATTGTTATAAAAAATAATAATTTCAGCCCAAACTAAGGCGTGACCTCTTTACTAAGTATAAAATTAACATTTATGATTGTTGGACAGCATGTATGCCAATATGCCATATAATCTGATAGGAGCTTTTAATCTACATGTAACTCAAAACTTCAAAGTATATACAGAGTTCAAAAACAATAAAAAGTACACCTGCGCATAGAATTTGTGTTATAAGAAGTATTGCTTTTGCCAAATTATGTTAGATTATGTGAATATGTAACAAATGATATTACTGTATGGCCCTAGACATCAATCCCATGGACGAAGATGTATTTTTAATCTAAGTTTGGCCCAACTTTTGTGGATTATCTAGCCAAAAGCCCAAAAACATTGTACATAGTTTGAATAACATCTCCTACATGTCAACGTATATATCCATTCATTTAAAATAACTTGTCAAAATGTCAATTGCACGCATAGTTATATTTAAATGCATCTAAAACATATTTAAATCCCTCTATATGTTTTTTGATCAATTTCTTTTCCCTCTTCTGCTATACTGTACATTATATTTCAAAACCGTTCTAAAATGCTTTGAATAGCGTTTCTTATTTGTTTAGGTATCAATTCAAGCAAAATAAGAGTTTCAAGATGTCAATTTCGCACAAAATTCAACCCAAGTACATATCTAAACCCATCTTCATACGAGAGATCTGATAACCACAAAACTTGGTTATGCACAAATAATCTCAATAAATTGATATATCTAAACTGTTAGATATATTATAAATTATCTCAATTAAATATACATAAAAAATGATAAAAATTTAACATCGTTTCGATAGCCATCAAGTGAGAACAAAAAAAATCATAAAATTTGAATAATTCATTTTTGTTAAAGCTTGATGCACATGTAAACAAAATAAAAATGATATAATTTTCTGTGTACGTGTAAAATATGATATATATACAAAATATATCATCAATTAGTTTTGTTATTTAAGAACTTAAAATATAATTATTTGAGATTTAATTTTGTGGTTACCGATGGATCACAAAAAGTTGTGGTCTGTCCATTTGATTCCTTTTCTTGTAATACTTGATTAACTATTAATTTAAAGTTTAAACCCATGTTAATACATGATTTAACATTAACTACTATAAATTTGCATATTAATCGATATAAGTTACTGTTTGTTTAGAGTCGTCCTTTTTCCGCTCTTGAGTCGTTAGGAGCAACTCACGAGGGACCCATTGTCGATAATTCAAAATTGTTAAAATAATCATTGTGAACCGGTTTTTCCTCCTTAATTAGTTATCGATCATATTTTACCGGTAAATTTTGTTCAATATCACTTAACTTTGTTATTTGTCTCGACTTGTCCTCTCAAACTTGATTTGTCTCTTCAAAGCCACTGAAATTTTATATTTGTTTCTTAAAGATGTATTTGGATCGTGCAAAACGTCCGACAATAAAAAAGAAATTGAGAATAGCTTGAAAGTAAGATTAGTGGAAAAAAAGGAGTGAATTTGGTAGAAACGTGAACAGATGATTGAAAATAATATCAGCTAATCTATATTTCAATCATAATAGTAACTAATCTCACTATCTCAGATTAATGATTTTACATTTTGATGCACTAGGGCTAAATCTATTATATGAGAATAGACTGAATAGCAGGTATTGTGTTATTCTTGGTGCATCCAAACATGCCATTTCCATAAAGTTTTTCATAAAAAATACTAACGAAATTGAAATAGAAGCCCATCTATGAAATAATTTAATTATAAGAAATACAAAATTCAATGGCCTTTACATATTAAAATTGAGTGGCTAAAACATAATTAGGTGAGATTTCCCCTATTTTATTTTTAAATTTATGTTAAAAGTATATAGAAGGTCGGATCCGGTACGCCCGTCGTCCGTCGGGTCAGACCCGATCACCGAACAATAACAAATAATAACAAATAATATAAAAAGTATAGAGTAGTGACATGGTCCGTTGACCGATATATATAAATAAATAAATAAATAAATTGATTGAAAATAAATTAAGTAATGCAAGTAGTAGACTTGTAAGTTGTAGTTGAGCACCTAAGCTCACATCACATTCACATGAGACGAGTATAGAAAGCAAGGATGAATGAATACTGTACCGACTTGGAAATATTCTCGGTCGAGATATTTTACGGCGAAAGCGAAATTATAGACACGAGCAGCGTTGCACTTTTGCTTGCGCAAGCAACTTAATTCATATGTATGGCGCGGGCGGGCGGGCGGGCGGGCGGGCGGGCGCGCAACAGAGGAGGTAGACGAAAGACTATCTATTCTAGCTAGATAAATATAAATCAAAATCACGGGAAGCCCGACACTTGCTTGATCTTCAAATCAAATCAAATCTCGCTCGCTCCCTACCTCCACTTTTAGCTGCTGCTCCTACTCTCCTCCTGTATATATACTATGCTCTACATGCGATCGAGGATCGAGACGACGTGCCATTGATTGAGCTGCGATCGACCATGACGAATAAGCGCGGCCAGTACCCCAACCGAGCGGAGGACTACGAGCTGCTCGAGCTGATCGGCGATGGAGCCACCGCCATCGTCCACCGCGCCCTCTGCCTCCCCTTCCACGAGATCGTCGCCATTAAGATCGTCGATCTCGACAGCTCCAACGCCGATTTGGTAACTTATTTATTTCTTTAAATTCTGTTGCCTTTAATTTGCTTCTCTAAATTAATAATAATCAAGCATTTGGTCTCTCTCACGTGCACCAACCTTCAAAAGGGGCAAAGAAAAGAAAACTCTATTTTACTTTACTTTACTTGCAACAGTCAGTCGGTGATCCTGATCCATCATCCATGCATACTCTTTCTTTTTTTATGGCTTTTAGTCGGTGTTAATCCCAAATTCTCCAAATCCCATACATTACAGTTTATAGGCCTGGCCAGATAAACCTGTGCAGAAAGAAAGGACAATTTACTAAGCTTATGAGTCACTTGCCAGGGATTGTTTTTTTTTTCTTCTTGTCTCTGTTCCTTGAGTCAAACTACCATTTTCTGTTCACATTTGCTTGCTCACAATTCTATTTTCTAATGGTCAGAAGAGTATAATTTGACTTCCAAATCTACTATAATAAGTACACTACTGCAATTGTCAAAGGCTCTCAAAGCACATTCTTTCTCTCATCTCAAATTATAAATTATAGATAGATAGCCAAACATATTCATATACCTTTAGTTCAAATAGAATGCTTAAAGCGATATGATTGACGTTCCCTATTAATTGCGGTTATATAAAGTTCTAATTACAAGGGAACATGTGATGTCACCTTATATATAGATAGTTACTTGAGGCATTGATTCCTTAATTTCAGAATAAATTCTCGCAAGAAGCAAAGACGATGATACTGATAGACCACCCAAACCTGTTGAGTGCGCACTGCTCATTTGTGGTGAACAGGGACCTGTGGGTTGTGATGCCATTCATGGCCGGTGGCTCCTGCCACCACATCATGAGATCTGCTTATCCACTTGGCTTCACTGAGGCTTTTATTGCAACTGTGCTGAAGGATACACTTAGCGGTTTGGATTATTTGCATCAGAATGGACATATACACAGGGATGTCAAGGTGATATTTCTTTTTATTATTTTATAATAATGTCTTGTATGCTTGTCAAAAGTTTCTTTGATTTATATATAACCCCCTCAAAATGAGTTTTGTCTTTGCATCCCACATAGACAAAAGAAGAGTCCCAGACACCTGTTAAGACATCTGAGACTGCAATGTAACAATATCTCATTTCTTCCCATTCTGTTTGGAAATGTTCCAGAATAGGCTGAATCGCTCTAATGTATTATCTTTCTTCTTTGATTAAATGGCGGGATAAATTCTGTCTTTTTGCCCCCAATAAACCTAAAGATGGGAGATATAAGTATCATTCCTGTTTTAAGAAGATTGTACTGATTGATTTTCTAGTCGAACCTTTTATTTATCTAATTTTACTAATTTTTTTATTAAATTTTATTTGCTGATTAGGCTGGCAATATCTTATTGGATGCAAATTTGGGAGTGAAGCTAGCAGATTTTGGATCATCAGCGTTTCTTTTTGACACGGGTGATGGTCAGAAAACAAGAAAGACTTTTGTTGGAACTCCATGCTGGTACCTTATTATTCTTTCAGCATTAAGATATTGAAGTACTCTTTATCAAAATGATATTGAACTACTGAAAGACAATTTCCATGCATGCTTCTGATGTTCCCAAGAAAACCTACTTTCCTTTCTACTCATTAAAGGAAAAACAATATAGTGGCTTTCACCACTTCCTTTAATGAAATGAGATTACTGATAATTTCTTTTGTTGTCATAAATTTTTTCCCTTTTCTCCTTTTGCTTAGTGGGTTTTGAATCTTTTGAACATGGCTAATTTTAAATTTCTCATTACATAGGATGGCACCCGAAGTCATACAGGAAAGTGATTATGATTACAAGTAAGAGTTCAATAGACCTGATTTTTCATTTCTTTCATAATTTTGTTATACTCCTAATTAATTATGTAAAATTATTTTTCAGGGCGGACATCTGGTCCTTTGGAATAACTGCACTAGAGCTTGCTTATGGTCATTCGCCATTTAAATCTCAGTCCCCACATCAGGTTTCCGTTCCTTTCTGGTAATAAAACAGATTTCATGATATTTGAGGGGTTAAGTTCATAATTTAATTGAAGAACTTTTCAATGTGAAGCAGATATTGATTGACACATTAACCCGTGAGCCTCCATCCCTTCATAATACAAAGGAAAAGAAGTTTTCTAGAGTATGCTTTCATCATGATCTTTTAAATTTGATTTTGATTAGACAAATAAGTATTTGAAGAATTTGACCTTGGCTATTTGGTTAGTATACAGGCACCTATTCTATATAAAGTAAAAGTATAGCCTCTCTTATAGAAATCTAGCTTACTCCAACCTGTTTGGGAATAAAGGCTTTGATAAAGAAGAAATGCAATAGAATGTGCAAAATCTCCTGATTACAGGGTTTGGCCATTTGTTTAGTACCAGCATACATTAATGTGTCCACAAATTGCAAGATTACTTACAATTTTGGTTCCACACTTACTGTGATGCCCTGCTATAAATGAATGGAATTAGTTGATTAAATGGCAAAAAAGACTCAAAATTTTTATACAATGACTTTTTTTCCTGTTTTTTTTTTTTTTTCCTTAGTATTTTAAGCAGGTGATAGCTATGTGCTTGTTGAAAGATCCATCAAGAAGACCATCAGCACATAAACTTCTGAAACATTCCTTCTTCAAAAATGCCAAGTCCCACAATAGAATTGTAAAAGATGTCTTGGATAAATTGCCTTCCCTAGTGGATCGTTTTCACTCATTGAAGGTTCATTAAACTTTTTTGGATTTTTGCAAGAAAGAAAGAGAAAAAGTAGCATTCTTTTTTCAAACCACTCCAAATCATTCAAAACTGATCTGGAGATCAGCTGGTTTAGACTTTGGAATGAGGAACCAAAGAAACTTACAGACTTAAATACATTTATAACTCATTTAGACCTATTGGAATAGATAAAATAATTGGCCCTTGTATATGGCTTTTAGCATGTCATTTCTCTGTCCATTTGTCTGTAATCCTACCATTATCTTAGCTATGTAGATGAAAAAAGTTATAAAAATAATAAAAAGGGGTGAATTTTTTATGCGCATAAAGTATGCAAGTCATTTGTTGTTCCTTTTTACACATATAATGAACTTCTTTTTGCACATAGCGAAAGCCATTATACTGTGTACGATTATGTTTAAAAGTGAATTTCTTTTGCAAAGTTCTTTTTTTTTTTCTCTAAAGTCGTGATTGATTGAATTTCACTTAATCCTTTGTTTCGTATTATAAACAGGAGAAGGAAACTGCAGTAGTTTGTCACATGGGAGACCTCCTTGAACAGGAGGAAAAATCTAAGGTTTCACCTTTTGTTCTTCTGTATCTCATTTCATGTTAATTTATGTTTTAACAGAAGTGTTTCTCTCTTTTACTAAAACAAAGAAGACAAAAAAATTCATGAATTATATAAGTATGAAAAGAGCAAATGGCCTAGTAGCTCAAGTAGTAGCTAACTAGGATGACTTCCAAGAGGTCATGGGTTCAATCCTCCATAGGCACAAATAAAAAGTTTCAATGAAACTGGTGGAGTACTCCACTTTCTTCAAAAAAAAAAAATATATATATATATAAGTATGAAAAGCTAACATTCTATAGCATCTGTGCAAGTTGAGTTTGGTTTATGAAAAGGACATAAAATATATGATTCAGATAATGAGATTATAATGATTCTAACTTTTGATGCAGATTGAATATCAGAGGGGAGTGAGTAATTGGAACTTCGATATTAATGAACTGAAGGCTCAAGCTTCACTGGTATCGTTTTGAATACAGATAAATATATGTAAAATGATTTTCTGGTTTGGATTTCTTCACTGCTCTGGTGATTTCATTTGTTCTTCTTTTTTTTTTTTTTTTTTTTTTTTTTTTTTTTTTCAGGAAGATCATGAAGAATTAACTGCATTCATGAGGTCTCTATTTGAGCTCGATACATTGCATGAAGATAGTGAACACACCAGCGATCCACCAAATGTTAGTTCCTATATAGTACAGCTGTTCCCGTTCTATGATCAAGGGATATTACACCATCTTTTATTGTGCAACTTGATAATATACTTTATATCGTAGCATATTTGCAGCCTAAATGCCTTCTTTTAAAAAACCAATGGTATTTCTGAATTTACTTGAAATATTTTTGAAAATGGAATGAGTTTGTTTTGCTAAGGTGCGACATATATCTTCTTGCTACAATTTAATATATAATGACCAATTTAAAAACTTCACATTTCATTTTTCTTGTGAACTACCTTGCAGCCAGCGGACAATGTAGTTAATGCAAATTATGAAGATGGAGCTCCTGTAAAAAAGAGGTAGTGTTCTTTCTATATTATAATTATGTTCCTGCAGCTTAGTTACATAACAATAATAATATGTTCGTCGTCTTTGAAATAGAGGTGATGACCTTTATCAACATAGTGAAGGTGATTATTTAAACACAGACGCAACTGATTCGGCATCTGATGCACCCATAGAAGAGCCTTCAGCTTCCTTGAGTCAACTTCCTTCTAGTACAGGTTAGCATTGAATTTAGTAAGAGAGCAAAAAAATTTGAATTACGGTCAGCATGGCTTGAGATTAAGAATAAGAAGGGAGAAAGAGAGCGCAATTCATGTTGAATTATTCTTCCTTTTTATTTGTACACATAATGTTATTGTGTATTTATGCCCAAATACTATATGTTTCATTACAAAAAAGGTGTTAATAGTGAGCATGCAAATTTGGCAGGTCAAGTCCTTGGTCAGAAGGGCCGCTTCACTATAACTTATGATAATCTGGAGTCGACTAAGGTAATAACCTTCATTTTTATATGATCTCAAGTCGGCTAAGATCAACTATCTCTATATTTACAAATGAATATTATGAGTCAACACCTTTTATTTGCTAAAAAAAATGTGTTAAATGGTTGTTGAACTTGCAGGTAAATGGTGAGCAATGACACTGACTACTTTGGATAGTGAACAACCTCCGTTTGTTTGGTTGTTTGTTCCTTCTCTAAATGTAACTTCTCAAGTACTGACTGATTTAGTAATGAAAATAAGGATTTTACTTTTTGTACATATGAGCCACAGAAGTGTTCATTTTAGTTTCATTTTTTATTTACTTATCGGTCAAGACTTCACACTTCACAGCTCATTATCATGTTTGGATGAAGATGTATTTCTGATTAAAAAAGAGAGGAAATTACACAGTTGGTCTCTAAAATATCATCGCTTTACCAAATCGGTTCTTGAAATTCTGAGTGTATCAATTTGATCATTAAAGTATATATTTGCTATTATTTTTGGTTCTTAAAGTTTCAAATATACCATTTTGTTCTCTAAAATTTAACCAACATATCATTTTGGTCCTCAAAGTTTTAAAGTTATGTCAATTTGGTCCCTACATTTAAGTAACTTATTCAAAATTAATTTTTTATCTATCATAATTTTAATTTTTAGCATTATAAATAGTGATAATAAAATAGTAAAATAGAAATAATATACAAATAAATATAATTGTTTGAATATTTATTATAAGCAAATGTAGTATCAAGGGATGATGATAGGACTAATTTGGTACAAATATAAACTTTGAGGACCAAAATTGTTTACTAATGAAACTTTAAGGACCTATATAACACATTTAAAGCTTCTAAGGGCCAAAATAGTAGTAAATCAATATTTAAGGACCAATTTGATAAAGTGGTGATACTTTAGAACGAATCATGTAATTTGTTCTAAAAAAAATGAAAGATGTAATATGTTCTAAAAGAAATGAGGGGGCGTGCATTTAGTGTCGCCAAGTTAGAGGATTTGATAATTAAAAATTTGTTTTAATTTAATTTTTTGAAACAAGATTCATATTTGCTCCGGCCTTTATTATTGTTTAAATATATTTTGCACGATTTAAAATCTAAAGAAAAATGTTATAGAGATACTAAAATGATATAAAAATTGATACCGATTATATTAGTATTAAATAAAATTAAATGAGAAACTATTTGATTTAATGACTTCAACGTATCGCTTAATTTATATAGTGCATTGTATATATTATTATTAAGTAAATATACGGTAAGCTTAAGCTCACAAAAGCTTTCTATGAGTTTAAACTCAAAATCATATCAAAACACTTGTAAATTTGAATTTTACATAACTCATTATATTTTTTATATTAAAATCTTGTGGAATACAAATTTTTTTCATTTTAAAAATTTTTAAGTACTTTTTTTTTAATTTTGTAAAAGCGATACATTAAATATTGTATACCTTATTAATATTAATATTGTATAGTTAATTTTAAAAAATTGTAAACAATTTTTAAAAACTTAAAAAAATGGAAATTTTTTGTATTTGATACTATTTTGATGTAAAGAATTTAATGAGCCATATAAACTCAAATCTAGAAGCGATTCAATATGATTTTGAGTTTAAACTCATGAAAATCTTCTATGTGTTGAAGCTCACCGTATATGGATTATACGAGTAACTTGAAGTTGATTTAAATATTAACATGATGGATACTGATTTTTGATATATTTTTTGTTTGTTATCTACCTGTCAGTTGCGAAATTTAAATACGCTGGCTACTATTGAGATGTCTGGACTAATAACCTGTCGGAATAAGAAATATTGTGCATGTATAATGTTAGTTTAGAATGCTGATTGATGGGTTTAGGGTTTAGCAACAAACACTGTGCTTGCCTTCCATTATTGTTTGACAATTAAGTAGTAGTAATTAAGGTCAAATTAAGGAGCTGTTAAGAGATGGGGCCCAGCGTGCAGTGTCAGTAATCTACAAAGGAGCGAAGAAAGCAAGGAAGAAAAGGTCGAAGGCTTTATTCCATTCCATTCCATTGCATTGCATTGCAATATTGCAGTCGGCAGTGGAGTCGGCATCTCTCTTTTAACATTGATTGAGTCGTCTGTGGCGCCGCCGCCAACAGCCTCGCTCAGCACTCAGCACTCAGCACTGCCCCCAGTCCACTCCCCGCTCTCAGATTGCAACATGGCTTCTCGCCTGTGGCGGCGCTCCATCCGAACTGCCTTGGAATGCAGCGCCCTCGGCCGCGGCGCTGCTGCGGGTGGAGCGGGCAGGCGCCTCTCTTCCGCTGCTCCCTCCGAGTTGCCCAGACCCAAACCTAACATCCCTCCCCTCTCCAAGAAGGTTTCGCCCTCCCCCTTTCCCTTTCACGCTCATTTTCCTCATACACCTTCCCTGCATGCCATTTTTGTTACTCTGTAATAATTAATCAACTGATTGATGATTGTAGGGGAGGATCTTGACTGGGGGCCTCATAGGCCTGTGCATCGCCGGCGGCGCTTATGTGAGCACTGCTGATGAAGCCAAATTCTGGTATATCCTTCTCCCTCTCCTTCCCTTGCACTCACTCTTCCTCCTTACTGTATCCGTAACCTCTATGTTATTCCTCATCTCTTTGTAGCGGCTGGCTCTTCGATTTTACAAGGATGGCCAACCCCTTGTTTGCCCTGCTCGACGCAGAGATGGCGCATCGCCTCGGTATTCTAATCGCGTCCCGCGGCCTTCTGCCAAAAGAAAAAAGACCCGATCCGCCTAGTCTACGGTTAGAGCTTTGGGGAAGAAAGTTCTCCAACCCCGTAGGGCTGGCTGCTGGTTTTGACAAAAATGCTGAGGCTGTGGAAGGGTTGCTGGGGGTAGGCTTTGGTTTTGTTGAGGTTGGTTCTGTGACTCCGCTTCCGCAGGAAGGAAACCCTAAACCTCGTATCTTTAGATTGCGAGAGGAAGGGTAAGTGTTAATCGTAATCATACCTTTCAGTTTTTGTTATTTCAATATGGGCACTACATGGTATTAGATCAGAAAACCACAACGAACAGAGTTCAATTAATTATATATTTTTGTGGAAGCCTTTAAGACTGCAAGGTGTTGTAAAAAGCCAGCACATTTCATTTTCTCTATTTCCACTTTCTGTTGAGAGACTCTTGGTATGTCGAGTCTTTAGTACTGTTACATCTTATTCCTTTGACTGGTACATCTTATCGAGAGATTAGAAAAGACCAAGTTCCTGGAATTTGGGTCTCTGGCAGTGTTATGTATTTTCACTTCGATGATGCTGTAATTACCATCAAGAATGATTGTTGTTTTACAATTTCGTTTTGGTCGTGTCAGTTTAGTCTGTGCTGATATGGATACAAATGTCCCTTGTCTCATTTAAAGCTTTCTGTCAACTGAAATATTCAAATTCTTACTGTTTATTAGTACTTAAATTCTCCATTAAGGTGGTGACTTCAGCTTCTGGCAAGAAAGATTTTCTTTTGTCATTCTACCTAATGAAAACAGATTGCCGACAACAGAACTCGAACAAAACAAGTGCAGACCAAACATTTTTACAATTTAACTTGGCAAATAACTGTGCACACGGCATTAGTATACACTTTCATTCACCATATGTGATCTACAATCTGTGTTACTAGACCCTTCTGTATCATACTGAATCCATTCACTTATTTGTGTTCTCTCTCTCTCGCTCCGTGCAGTGCGGTGATAAATAGATGTGGATTTAATAGTGAAGGAATTGTAGTAGTGGCTAAAAGGCTCGGTGCCCAGCATGGTAAGAGAAAAATGGAGGAGACATCTGGAACTTCACATGCTCCTAGTTCTGGTTCTACTTCTGCCGATAATAATCAAAATATGCAAGGTGGTAAAGCAGGCCCTGGTATCTTGGGGGTAAACCTGGGAAAAAACAAAAACAGTGAAGATGCAGTGGCAGATTATGTGCAAGGAGTACATACTTTGTCACAGTATGCAGATTATCTGGTACGTTATTATATAATTATAAAGAATGGAAAATTTTTGTATCCTAGGAGATTTTGATATAAAGAATTTAATGAGAACCATAAATCAAAATTTCGCAATGGTTTAGTATTATTTTTGAGTTAGGAGCACCTCCCGGTATATTTACTCTTTTATATTATATAATTATATATATATTTTTTGCTCAAATGGCTCCACATTGTCATGGAACTGTGAGATCTTCCTTCTTTTCTGCAACAAATAAAATTGTGTGGATCATATTGCAATCCTCCAAAAATGGCTTCTTTTGTAATATTAAAGAAGGACATACGACTTGTTTCCTGAGACTCTTTTGCATAGCACAAATGTCAATGGTGGATTCAGATCCTCAGTGCTTCCAGTATGTATGAACTGGTATTTTGTCCCATCTGTTTCCCACTGTTTGCAGCCAAGTTCTTATCAATATGCAAATTAATGGCGCTGTACGGATTTGCACTAGTTATTTTGACTATGATTCCCATTTTATCTAACTATGCTTTTTAAGTTTAGGTAATAAATGTATCTTCCCCAAATACCCCTGGACTTCGGAAGCTTCAAGGCCGTAAGCAGCTCAAAGATCTAGTGAAGAAGGTGAATGCCTTGGACCTTCGTCACTGTCCCTATCAAATATCTATGCAGTGTGTAATTGCTCATGGACTTATTCAAGCCTTTTTTTTACTAGGTGCAAGAGGCACGAGATGAGATGCAATGGGGCGAGGAGGGCCCACCACCATTGCTTGTAAAAATTGCACCTGATCTGACTAAAGAAGACCTTGATGACATAGCCGCGGTATTTTTTTCCCCTCTTTTCGGAGTGATTGATGTCCTCATCTATCTAATAGCATGTTTCTTTTTTATAATAAACTAAATTACATGTTCTTATATTCTATTTTTTGTGTTTTGGACCTTTTGTAGGTAGCTCTTAATCTCAGATTGGATGGCCTGGTATGTTGTATATAATTTTTATATTTAAAAAAACATTCAAATTTGATCAATGAATTTTATATCTAAAATATAGTTGAAGGAAAAACAACAGCAATAGCTCATGTTTTCTGCTTATTACACTTCAACAGATGGACCAATACATTGAGAATAAATGTATGTTACTATTACAAATGTTCAAAGGTTGGAACAAACTTAAATTGTTAAAATGAGGTGTATTCCTTTTCCAACCCATCAGCTTCAGTGGAGGAAGCAGTTTATTTTGACCGCTATATGGTTTAATTTTTATGCAGATAATAACAAATACTACCATCTCAAGACCACCGCCTGTTGATCAAAACCCTATATCAAAAGAAGTTGGGGGCTTAAGTGGAAAGCCATTATTTGACATGTCGACAAATGTTTTGAAGGAGATGTATCTTCTTACAAGGGTAATTTTTCAATATATCATTTCTGTGGAGGACCTCTAGCCTACATACAAGCAAAACCATTTTTAAAGAAGGTGAGGGATCAATTGACAATGCTTATCTTGACAATGAAACTTTCAATAAATTTAAAAATCTAAAACTTTTTCGTTAAATTTATCTTAAATGGAGAAGTAAAAGATGCATTTTTTGACTTACAGCTTATAGATAGATTGTGTTTTCAATTTTTTTTGAAAAAGAACAGCACCCTAATTTAATTTGGGGCCCGCTTCCATTCCTCTATGAATGCATAGATTGTGTTTTCAATTATATTCAATTTTAGTGGCCTTTAAGAGCTCACAAACGACTCATTAAAATTACAACCATGAAAAAGTACATAAAATTTTGATGAGCTATCAAACAATGTTCAGATTGATTGAATTTGAAACATTATCAATCCATTTTTTTTTTCATTTTTAAGAAATTCTAAAGATTTTGTAAATTTATCAAAATTTCAGTTGTCATGATCGTCAAGATAAGCATTGTCAAGTGATCCTTTCCCATTTAAAGAATGTGAAAGTCTTAGTATCTTGCCCGTCGCTCAATTATCTTTTCCTCAATGAAGCTGAAATAAATTCAAACACAGTTGCGATCAGCCAATTATTATCATCATGAAGCTGTGAAATCAGAGCAGTCTTTTATGTTAAATGACTTTTTACATTTTTTCAATTGCCCTTGACTATTTTCAGGGCAAAATTCCACTTATTGGATGCGGTGGTGTAAGCAGGTGATAAGATCATTAACTCATTTTTTGAATTAATTTTTCATATTGAATCTCTATTTTAATGGTTGGTTATCTTTTTTCTTGTTTATGATAATTTAGTGGTGAAGATGCATATAAGAAAATTCGAGCTGGGGCAACACTCGTTCAACTTTATACTGCCTTTGCTTATGGCGGGCCTGCTCTTATTCCCCAAATCAAGGTTGTTACTTGACACTGAACTTATTAAGCAATATATCCTTAAGCGTAGGTGTTTCTTATGTATACATGGGTGCATTTTAGCAATAACCTCTTCTAGCTGGAATACATTCATTTTGTACAATTGCAGAACCTTGATGCGTGATTCATTTTCCCCACTCACCTTTTGAAACTCTATGCACATTCCCTCTTTCCTGGCTTGGTCCACAAGGGCATTAAAGAGAAAGAACCTCTTTTGCTTTTATGAGCTTGCATTTGTTTCAAAGGGTACTTAAGTTTTTCATTTCTTTTTGGCACTTAAATATGTAGAGACAAAAATGCATTTGTTTCATTTAAAAAGATTTTCCCAAGCCACTACTTCTGGTAAACAAAGGTATTTAGCTCTGTTGCTTAAGAGAAAGAACCTCTGTTGCTTAAAAAGATTGTTTCCCAAGCCACTACTTCTGGTAAACAAAGGTCTTTAGCTCCCATCTTATCAATCCATCATGCGAGTGTAGCTTATTTTATGTGGTTCTGAAATTTTCTCTGTACTTTGTTTAGGCTGAACTTGCGGAGTGCCTAGAAAGAGATGGATTTAAATCTGTGCAAGAAGCCGTGGGTGCTGACCACAGAGATACATAAATCACCAGTTCATTTTAATAATTCTCAATGACAATTTTGAAGAAGAGGATTGTAGGATTTCGATCACGGGATCATATAATTTTGATTCATATGTTAATATGTTTCCTAGGATTTTCAATTTGCAAGCCACCAACAAAAACACACAAACATTTAAAATCTTTATTTTTTTTAAATAAGATGTCTGTTATTTATTCATATGAACACTGTACACACACGAGTTCATTGCAATTCTTGACTGGGGGGAAAATCATGTTCCCATTTTCCTGTCGTTCGTTGTAAATATACAAGCTGCTTAATTTGAATATTTCAAAATGAGCTTTTGCTACATTTGAGACTTTTCAGGAAAGGATGAAGGATATTTAAGTAACGTATAGGTAAACCATGATGTTTTGCCAGGAACATGTTGATTTCTCCACCTAACCACTCGATCAATACTTCAATAGTGATTGTGGGGTTGCAAGGAGCTAACTCTTTACATTACTAATCATGATTAAGCTTTTGAATCTTTCTGTTGGAATATCTGTTAGTTTATCATTTATTAATTAAGCTGTACATCTGCAATATCTCCTTTTTATGAATCCAATCATAAATAGACTTTTGATTCCTGAAGTTCCTGTACTGTGCAAGTCAGGAAGGGGCATTCCTGAAGTAGTCTATAACAAATGTTGTTATATAAAAATGTAGGCTATGGAAAATTAAGCCTATAATTAATATAATGTTTTGACAAGGTCTTGCATACCTGACTTCTATTTACCTGGGGCCATGTTACAGTCATTTGCTACGCAGTGAATTAGTTAAACATTATCAAAAGAGGCCCGGCAGCCCAATAGTGCTACAAAATTCATGTCTTTAGGAAAATTTTGCAGTTAATGTTATTGGTGCCTTTTTGTTGGGTTAGTTGAAAGCTACAAAATGATAAACCAAACCTTTTCTAAATTCCATTTAAAGCATGATCATGATTCATGACTCTTTCAAATTAAGGTTTTTTCGGGGTCTTCTCTTTGCCTTAATCCTTATCCATGAAGCATTAAATAATTAGATTTTTTTTTAAAAGAAAATATGTACCAACTTGTAATTCTGTGAGTTGTATAATGTTGACGAATCCTTTGTATTATTTTCTGAATACTGTTCTTGGCTGCAAGGAAATCCTATTTTTCTAAGCCATCTGTAACTAACTTTTGAAAATGAATAAATCTAGTTAACTGTAATTGATTACTTTTAATACATCTATCTTTAACCTGCTTAGACTAGTACAAAATGAACTCCAAAATTTATGAAAATTTTATATACATACATCTCTCATGAATATAAATAATATCAATGTTTTGATTTGAAATTTAAATGTAAAATTTTGAAATATAAATAAAAAAGTAACTTTATGACATCTTGCGGCACAAAAAGTTTGTGGCATTGGAACCCTCTACTTGAGGATGCCATTTTAAATTGGTGTAAATTGGGGTTTTGTTACATTTCCATCATAACACGAAGTTAAAGCATTTTATATTACTAAGGTCATGAAGTTTGCCAATCTAACATCAACCTCATGTTTGATAGTTTCTGTTTTTTTTTTTTTTTTTTTTTTTTTTTTTTTTCATTCTGTTCTGTATGAAATTTTTTTTGGAAATATTAGAAGTTTAAATTTTAAAACCAACTAGCAGGGTTAAGCAGATCCCACAGCAGCAGGACCTTGGTGAGGAAAAAATATTGGGCAGGTAGACAGGAACAGGAGAGGATTTGTATTAATAATTTGACACAGTCAAATATGTCAGTGGTTTCTTAAATTAAGCAAGTTCAGATAGATAATTTGACTTTCATGGTGCAGAGTAATTAACTGTACTATCACTTGTATCAATCTGCAAATAAATTTGATAATTATTCTACTAATTACATTTAACAATCTCTTGTTTATTTAAGTTTGAAGGTCGACTTCAAATAATCTCCTCTTTCTTTCTTTCTTTCTTTCTTTTCACTAAAGTCGTGACTATATTATATGAAAATAATTGGTACACATAAATGATTAAGCAGATTATATAATCCATACAAGTACAACAAGATATTAGGATCGACAAAAATCAATTTTTATGAGCATCATATATATTTCTGTATAGAAACTCACAAACAAAAACTGTTAGGTCCAATTGTTTTTTTTCTGTGAGAAAACTTCAAAGTGGTACCGTTTAATGATCGGGTGTTGGCGTGTTGCCCAGTTCATTCTTTCTTAAAAAGACATTTAATTTGGAATCAACTACCTAACCATCATTGTGGTTTGGCCTATACGGGTATCAAAAAATAAATTATAATTTTTAATTAATTAAATAATTAGGCTGCATGCGGTAGTTAATTAAGCTCAGGAAATGGGGATAATTAATGGACAGTGATGCCCCATCTTCTCTCCCATCCCTTTATCCCTATAGTATATTAATTTTGGAAGGCATGCAGTGTTTTTTTTTTTTTTTTTGAGATCCACAAATAGTATCTTACCATTGAGTTACATAAGAATAATTTAGAATGTATTATTATTGACATAAATATAAATAAACACCAAGCCAAACACAAGCTACAATATCTATTGGAAGCTTTAAACTATGAGAAGAGATTGGTTAACAATTGTTATCTTGACAATAAATTTTTTGTAAAAAATAAAAAATTGTATAAATGTATTACTTGACTTATAAATTAATAGTATCTCAAATTTGAATATGGCTTTGACAGATTATCAAAATTTTGTACACTTTTAAATATTGCAAATTAATCGATTATCAATGGACTACATGAGCATTTTTTTTTCATATTTATGATTTTTAAATAACTTTTTAAAACTTTTTGAAAGCTTCATTATTGATATTATTAAGATAACCATTATTATCACCATGCTTCTCTTCAACTATTACTTTAAATTTCCTTTTGTATACTTCAAAAATTGTTTCAAAAATATTAAATATGTTGTAAGCAACTTTTATTCTTACTGAAAAAATGTTTTATGAAGGTAAGAGATATCTAAACAAACAATATTTACGTTTCATAAAAAGCTACAAAATTCAGCATCTTGGAGAAAAAAAAATTACATGAGCATAAGTTCATATAGTTCATCAAAAGATTGGCATGAAAGAAAATTCCAAGATAAGATACAAGTTCATGCCATAAAAATTTAATGGGCTTCAAACCATTTATGTCTTCTATATTTATTATTTGTAGTCATTTAGAAGATTGAAAAGAAATTTTACAAAATTGTGAATGGTAAAACTTTTTTATTCAATGAAATTTTTATATAAACTACATATCCAGTAACAAAAAATATAATTTGGAGATATTTAAAATATTAAATTAATAAATCACAAAAAATCTATAACAAACCATATGTCTTTAAAATACTCCTCCTTTAAGAAAAACAATACAATTTATATAAAAAAAAGATAATAACTTATATAATATAAGAATTTTTCAATTTTATTTTATAATTTATACACTTTTATATTATTAATGTGTTTTTAGTTTTCAACCCTCCTTTAAAGCTTAAGATTATATTTCGGTTCAAATTATTTCTTTAAAAAATATTGATCTACCGCCGAAGCAACGCGAGGCACGTACCTAGTAGTATACTAATCTTGGATGGGTTTGAACAGTTCCATAAACAGTGCTTTCTACAGTGTTTTTTTTTTTTTTTGTGTGGGTAAGATTGGTAGACAATGGGCTAAAGCATAGAGAGTAACTATGAGAAAAGTAAATAGTTTGTACCATTTACACATTGATATTTACCATTTTTTTCTTCATTTTCTTTTATTGAATCTTTCTCTTCTTCATTAATTATTTTATTTTTGATTATTTATAGTATAATTTTAGGTCTTCATATGACTCTAAAGACATTGAATTTTTTTTTTTTTTTTTGAATGTTCAAAAGGCTGATCATAAGGAATATAGATGTATCAACAATGATTGATTTTATATATAATTAAATTTAATTTGCAATGAATTTAAAAATATAATAGTTTATATAAATATTGACTTCAAACAAATTTTATATAGAGACTATTTAATTTAATATTAACACATCACAACAAACTAAATTATATAAATATTATTTTATTTGGCACTACAAAGGGTAGGGTTTCTTGAGAACTTTTATTTTAACAATCTTACAAACATAAATTTTTTTATTTGTAATTAATTATATTTAAATTGCTCTTTTGAATTTCACTAGAAACCCAAATTGTTTAGAACAAACAAATGATATAGCTCAATATTTATTGCCGAAGCAAAGTGAGGCACTGTTTCTAGTGTAACTTAGATTCAGATTTTATAATACTGTTGCTAGCCTATTCGTTGACCTGACCCTAAATTTGTGGCATAGTTCAAAATTTCTTGTTATATAGGACGGCACTGTGAAAACTGAAAAGTAGTTAAGCTGTTCTAAAAATTTGTACGAACTTATAAAAATGGAGAATTTTAATTAAGTTATTGTTAAAAAAAAAGGACTTGAATTTCAATTGAATACAAATTAATATGAATTTAGCTTTATTCATTTAATTGAACACGACATAATAGTTTGAAACATCAAGTTTAATTTAAGTTATTTAGTCCATAATAATTGCTATTTTATCTATAAATAAATAAAATACGATCAATTTCAATCTTTATACAACTGTATTATCTCATAAGTTTAAAAAAGTATCTAAAATATAAATATAAATATGTACTATCGACATTTTTATTATATTTTTTATAATCTTCAGAAAAAAATAACATTTCTTTTTTGTAAACCAACAATAATAAACATAACTAGGCAGAGCTTCCCGTAACAAAAGTAACACCGTGATCGGAATGGAATCGCCATGCATAAAACGAGAAATAGAATTGAAGGGAAACTCGTTTCCGTTGATCGGAACGAAAGAAGAGAGCAACACAATTTGGGATTGATACGATTTGGAGACGCTCAATTCTCATACGGATTTTCACGCCGAACCGTTGTCATTTGGCGAGAATTGTTTTGAAGAAGACGAAGGACTCGCTTGCCATTTGCCTCTTCTGATCGGCAACCAAGGAAAGAGTGACACCAGCTATCTCCTTTGACTCCGACCAAGTAATCAACAAAACAGATTCTCTCTTCCGATCCTATTTCCATTTTTTTTTTCTGAATTTTTTTTTTAATTTTAGGTGAGCAGTAAATTGAAGAAGATTGAAGGCGTTTTTCAAATTGATCGGTAATGAACTCTTTTCCATCTCAAAAGTGTTCCGATCAAAAAAATAGAATTCAATTCTTCTCTTTTCTTTTCCATTCTATTCTATTCAATTCAATTATCACCGGTTTTTCATTCCGATCAGAGTGTAAAATGTAAAATAAAATATATACTAGTACAATACTTCTGGTTCTCTCCAGTCTCCACTCTGTGACCACTCATGTAATCATGTTGAATTGAGTAATATATAGACATTTTGAGTAATACCTAGTGTCTATAGAAAAAGTGAAAAATCATCTATAACATCTATATGTACATTTTGAGATATAATTGTTATAGTTATGAATGTATCTGTTACATTCCGTATATATATATGATATAGACGGTTTTTTAATGGACGCAAGATGTTTGTGTGTTGAATTCACTGACGTTGACGTTGTTATACTATTTTCTATAGCAGGCGCCTAGCAGCTGTTTGCATACGGCATACCTGTTTGGTTCTATGGTGACTGCGACCCATAAAAAAGAGGACTCTTTGATCTTTATCTATCTTAGCCGTTAAAACAAAGGTGCCATGATATGATATTCTATGGCAGCAGATTGGAAGGTGGAAACTGAAAACCCCTACTCCCTCTGTTCTCAAGTCCACTTCTCATGTAATGTTGGCTTCTGATTCACAGGGGCGGAGACAGGAATCTAGCATAGGGAGGTCGGATTGCCGGAGTCTAAAGACAAACATATATAAAAAAAATTGTCAAGTATCGTTAAGAGCTCAAACACGAATAGTCATAATAAAAGAAGGGACAATAGAGAGGGATGAAGAGATGGATAAGAAAATAGCCAAGTTTCATGTAATTAATAAAGCAATAATAATTGAATTTAAGAAAAACAATTAATTTTTCAATTAATTTTATGGCCTTACTTAATAGGCTCCTTATAATTCTATATAAAGTATAACTCCATATATAATTTGAGGAGGGATTCAATAACCATGGTCATTGATGTCCATGTCATTTCATTATTTATATATAAATGGACAATTATAAACCGTTAGATATATTCTAAATCATTTTAATAATATATACACAATAAATAATAACGTATTAACATAATTTCGATAGTAATCAAGAGAGGAGAAAAAATTATAAAATTTAAACAATTGATTTTTGTTAATCTTGATGCACATTTAAATAAAATCAAAGTGATATAATTTTTTGTGTACACATAAAACATAATATATCTAACACCAACTATCAATTAGTTTGTTTATTAAGATTCTGAAATGTAGTTATTTAAAATTTAATTTCATGGTCACTGATCGGTCACAATAAAACATGATTATTTGGTCTCTTTTTATGTAATTAGGGAGTCAATAAATACTTATACTAATGCATAAAAATCATAGGGGAGCTAAATAATTTTTTTTTATAAAAACACACTAAAAAATTAAATATCAGTATGTAATTTAAAAAATTATGGGGTCTTAGCACCTCCAGTCCCCTTTTCTCTACGCCCCTGCTTCTGAAGACTGAAGAGTGAAGACTGGCAAGTAAAGTAACACTGAATTGAATTACTGATAGATAGATACACACGACATGGTGGATGTGGATGATGATATTCCATGCCATGTGATGTAAGCTATAAATAAATAGAAAAAATGGCACCCACTTCTCCACCCACACTCCACACTCCCCACACCATTAATTCAACTCTCTCCTCTTTCCTCCCTTTAATTTATTCTTCAACTCTCCTCTCTCACACCCTGTCTCATACGTCTCCCCTCTCTCTCTTCAATTCAATTCTGAGGGACAATCAATATTACAATGGCGCACGGGCGAGCGACCTGGAAGGATCTGCCAATGGCTCTCAAAATGAGCATCTGCTTTCTGTCGCTTGTCTCCCTGGTCCTCGTGGGGTGGTTAGCCAGCAGCGGCGGCGGCGCAGATTACGTCGTCTCCAGCCTGGTCGCTGCCCTGCCTAACTATTCGGGCAGTTGGCTGGCCCCGCCCTACCTCTTCCTCACCGTCCATTTCATCATCCTCCTCATCTGGAAGCTCTCCGACCACAAACCCCAAGGCCACCACCAGCCTCTACCTGCAGTACCTAAGCACAACCTCTCTGTCCCTGCAGCTTCACCTGCACCTGCACCGGCACCGGCAGTGGCAGTACAGCAGGGCTACTACCAGTGGCATCCCCAGCAGCAGCAGGAACAGCAGCAGCAGGAGCATCATCCCGATCTCTCTTATGACGATGCCTCCTGCACCACGGACGACGCATCTGACCGCAATTCCACTGCCACCTCCTCTCCTCTCCTGATCAGAAGGAACGAGAGGCCGCCGCCAGCAGTGCTCGACAAGCAGATTCCCACTCCACCACCACTGGAGCAGGCCGCAGTGGTTAAAGAAGAAAAACAAGAAGAAGGGGAATTAATCGACGACGTGGATGATTCGATGGACGCTACCTGGAGGGCGATCATGGCGAAAACATCACGGCTAGTGACCGCCACCGCCGCCGCCACCGCAGACCGGACAATAGAGCCAGATATATCGGCAGCTGGGGCGGACGACGAGATGAACCAGCGCTTCGAGGAATTCATAAAGAAGAGCCGAGATCAGATGATGGCCATGGCTAACTAACAAACTAACTAAATAAGTAAGATCATAGATCATGGATAGATGCATGTATCGATCGATCATGTAGAATGGGATCCAACGAATTAAAGCAAGGGTATACATACTATACTCACTTCTCTTTTTCATGTTTGACATTCCTTCCTTAATTACTTACATAGTTACATACTCTTACATAACCTCCAGTTTAATACATTTTTAAGTACTGAATGGAGGAATTTAATGGCGTTAGGTTGTGGTCCTTCTGGGACATCTGTCGCTAGCTAGCTCCTTAACTACCTTCTTTATTCCGCCCTCTTCTTCTTCTTCTTCTTCTTCTTCTTTTTTTCTCTTTTCCATAACACACCAATTTGTACATCACTACAGCACTACAGCTGGATATAATGATTATAAATGGTTGCTCAATTATAAAAAAAAAAAAATACAAGGAAAAAAAACCCCAAGAGTTAAATTAATTTGCTTAACTTTTTCATATTAATAAGCTTGATTTTGGTCATGGAAGATTCTAGGCTTCTGGCACAGTACAGTACTGTAAAAAGTTTCCAGTCCTGAAATTGTGGTACCTAGGCAGCTAGCTACTACTGATCTTTTTTTTTTTCTTTTGTTTTTTTTTGAGACATACTACTACTACTGATCTTTCTTATGTCAGCAGTTATTTTGTCTGGTACCCACTTCCAAAAAGGGTTTAGATTCGATGACTGTACTGCTGACCTGCTGTCCTCTGCTCTTCATCACCTTTTTATTTAGTTTTTTTTTTTTTTTTTTTCTTTTGATACAAGCAAACTTCACTTTGAAAGATCAGTAGTATGATTTTGGATTCTTAATTCAAATTATAATTAACTTAACTGCTACCTTTGTCTGATTCCATGTGCTGGATTTATTATTTTTCCAGGACTGGAGTTGGAGAGGAAAAGATCGACCTGAGCGGATGGAAATTTCCAATTTGGTGCTTTTGTTTTTGTTAGATATATATACTCAGATTCCTTTTGTTCTCATTTTATATATGTGCTATCTATTATTTATCTCTTGGGTTTATTTATGGTTGATTGGTTGGTGCCATGCATCACTATATTACTTTGTACGAAACAGTTACCTTACCTACTGATCAATTAATACATGACTAACTGCATCTGCATTTCCCCCATCTCTACCATTGGTTGTTGTTTATAGGAAGCTCAATATCTTCTGTAATCATCTCCAGCTTAAGAAGTTTGCAATTTAGTGATAGACATTGTATTAAAATGTATATATTACGCTGTTTGAATACCGTCTGATGGGATTTTTACAATTCACACAAATAAACAGTCTCAGGAGGTCAATTGTTGACAACAACAATTGATTTTCTTTAGGGAATTGTAAAAAAACACACTATACAATTTGTGGGGATTTAATAGAACTTTGGTGCATATAGATGTGTGGTTTGATTTGTTTTGGGGATATATTTATGATTGCCAGCTGGAGTGTGATGTTTTGAAAACCTAAAAGATTAAATTTCACTGTCACATTACTATGCATGTTGCTCCTGGATATTTGTCGGTTTGATATGTGAAAATGCTTATATATACCTGGTAGTTAATTATTTGGGATAATGTCCAAGCCCTCCCAATCTTTTTTTCAGTTGTGACAAACACCCCCCAATCTTTTAATTTTGATACACACCCTCCCGATCTATTGGATTCGTGACAAATTGCCCTCCGACGATTAATTAACGCACTAATGCTTCATTTTAAAGTGTAAAAGACTAAACTACCCTTTGACGAATTTGTGTATTAATGAATATATTTATGCTTTATAAATTTTTAATTTGATTTAAGTAATTTTAAACAATATAGATACTAGATTAAATATTCACATACATGACATGGTTGATATTTTATTTTATTTTAAATTAAAATTATAAGGATTTTATGCTTTGTTTTCATTAGTACAAGAAATATTTAGGTACTTATGAGTTAATAAAATATTTATGTACTTTGACATAAATAACGTTTTATTAATTCAAATTTAATATGAAAACTTTAAATCATTTTAGAATAATAAAGATCAATTTTAATTATTTATGTAACTATACATTTTATAAATATAATATTGAAAAATATAAAATTGGAGTAAAAAAGTAAATAAGAAATATTTTTGTTCTCTAAATATTTTCACAAATAAATGTTATATCATAATGATTTTTTTAAATGATGAAATATAATTATATTTATATATGTGTATAAGGGTATTTTACACTTTAAAATAGAACATTATTGAGTTAATTAATTGTTAGGGGGGCAATTTGTCACAAATCCAATAGATTAGGAGGGTGTTTGTCAAAACTGAAAGATTGGGGGGGCTGGGACATTATCCCTAATTATTTTGGTCTGGAAAAACCTTGTTGTAGCTTATGCCAATTTTAACTTCTGTACGTATCGTTGGGCTTACTTCTGTCTATTTTTTGTCATTCTTTTCTTCCAAAATGAAAGTGACATTGCAAGTTGAAAATTTTTGGAAGTTTCGTAATTTTTTTTTTTCTGTAAATAGAACTAAGGACGCAAAAAATGAAATTATTAGTTCTCAGAAAAGAACATCGTCCATGCACGCACTGTAACAGAGAAACCAAGCTAGCTTAAACGAATGCGGCTGCCTATATAGACCCCGCCAAAAATGTATAATTTAAATTTGTCAAATAAAAAAAAAATTTAAGTTGATCTATCATCTTATTTCAATTACTATATGCATGGGTGAATATTACATTGTTTTTTTTTTTTCTTTGGGAGTTTCTGCGTTTTAGATTTTCCATCATACCTAAATTCAAACAAGACAATCAATTAATTAATTTTCTTCCATGATCCAAAACCCCAGCCAAACTAACCTGCGAGCAGACTGCTCCAAATAAAGCACCCCCAACAGAGTAGACAACCCCAATTAACTAATCTCCACTAGGCATATATATATATATGCATATAATTATATGAATATGAATATGATATGGCTTTGTGCATGGAAAGAAAGACAAGCAACTTCTCGCTTGACGTGGAAGCCAAAGGAGTCGATTCCAACATCATCAAAAAGAAAAAGGAAAAGATTCGATTTCAGTAAGTTAAACAATACATATATATATATTCGGTACAATTTAAAAGAGGCAGCGATAGCATCCATTATCAGTTATCAATTATCATTGCCCGGCTTGACCTAAACAATATGAAAAGCATCTACAGAGTGCTCGATCTCTTATTATCTCTGTCGGTGGTACTTTTGATTAGTTTTATTAAGCTGTGCCTGCGTATCCTGCAGTCAAAGCCCGTAAGCAAAGGATCGAAATTTCCAGATGGGCAGAGATGCCAGTAAGCCACCCACATGATCATGAGGTAGCGTTCCCATCTCATTTAAATTTAATTAATACTATTTTTCATTATACGTACTGTTGGAATATTATTACTAGTATTATTATTATACTAATTTAGGTTTTAATAAATAATAGAATGGAGTATACCCAAAAAGTACTATGGTTCTTTATTTTTAAAGCAGTTAGACTAATACGAAAATGTTTGCATTTCGCTTCGAAATGTTAACGGTCCAAATTATATCTTGTCAAGTCCGAAATTTCATATCATGGTTCCCATTAAATTCATAATCTATATCTATATCTATATCAACTATTATAAAAAGCACGTAAAAAATGGATCCGTCCATTTGGTCACGGTTTTCATCAAATGGAGAAAAATTTCCCCCGTCAGTACTCGAATAGCCACTATTTTGAAATTGCACACTCTCACGATTGAACCGATAATGCTTCAGCTTATGCTTACGTTAAAGTCTGTGCACATACAAAAGAGCATTAATTTATTCTTCATATTAAATTTTATACAAAGCTTACATGATAAAGAGGGGGGAGGGATCCATTAACAATGCTTTATTTTGACAATGGAGCTTTTTAAAAATTTATAAAAAATCGTAAAAAATCTTAAAAATGAAAAATGGTTCACTGATGTATTGTTTAACTTATAGATTGATAGTGTTTTAAATTTTAATTAATTTGAACATTGTTTAATGACTTATCAAATTTTTGTGCACTTTTCAACGGTTATTATTTAGCGGATCTTTAAAGAGCTAACAAATGTCGTTTAAATTGAATATAATCGGAAACATAATCAATCTATAAGTTAATTAATACTTCCGTAAAATTTTTTTCTATTTTAAGATTTTTATGATTTTTTATATTTTTTTTAAAAAGTGATATTGTCAAGTCCTCCATGATAAATTATATTATATATATTTATTGTATAGATTACTTGTTACTGATTAATGTTTGATGGTGATGGTAAAATTAAGGATGATAATATCATGTGAGTAAAAATTTGTAAATGCAAAAGATATATTGTACATCATCGTTTATTAAAATTTTTAGTACACAAATATGGCCATATGAAATAATATATACCAACATTATCTATATACATCTGTTAACGTTTAAAAACAAATTTGCTTTGAAGCTACTAAAATGTTGCTTGGAACTCTGAAGGTCATTGAAAATTTTTTGGTTACAAATAGTAATAAGTTTCTATTAACTACGTGCATTAGTATTTAAATAAAGAGAAGGGATCCAATTACCACAAAAATTGGTGCCCTAGATAACCACAAGATTATTTATATATAATTTGACAAATCTAAACCGTTAGATGTATTCTAAATCATCTCAATAACATATACACAAAAAATTATGAAAATTTACGGTCATTTCGATAGCCATCCAGCAAAGAGAAAAAAATCATAAAATTTAAACCGTTGATTTTTGTTAATACTTGATGCACATATAAATAAAATCAAAATGTTATGATCTTTTGTATCCTCATAAAACATGATATATACAAAATATTTCATCAATTAGTTTTATTTTTTAAGTGTTTAAAATATATTTATTTGAGATTTCATTTTGTGGTTATGATGGGGCACCAATTTTTGTGGTTATTTGATCCCTTCTCTTAAATAAAAATAGAAAACCATTGCAATGCCTTTTCACAAACAATCCAAAATAGAAGTATTAAATTGTTGAAAAGCACTCCCACATGGCATTCTTGGACCCACACGCAATATGATCTCTAGCGTCGTTCCATGCACACATCTCAAAGTTTTGAATCTCAGTGACTTTACTAAATCCGATGGTCAAAAGTGAGTAGACAATCAAATTGTGCACTCGCGTGGGTGTACCCACCCTGCTTCCTTTCACATTTGCTCTCCTCTCTGTATGGAGAAGCACCTCCAGGAGGTGGTAAAATCTAATCTGACTCGAAAAACCAACCCGATCTGAACCCGACCCGACTCGAAAAACCCGCCCGACCCAACCCGACCCCAAAAAATGTCGGCAGACGTCAACCCGATATCCGACCCGACCTGAACCCAACTTGACCCGAAAAAATGTCAGCAGCCATCAATCCGATACACGACCCGAATCCGACCCGACATTTCCATTTGGTCAAACTAACCCGACTCGAGCTTGACTCGACATGACAATCATACCACCTCTTGGCTTCCTTTCCCTTCGATCCCTGGATTCCGCCACCCCCTTGGTCGTCCTCTCAATCTTAATTTCAAACTCGACCCCGCTCAGAATGGTATCCGCAATGTTACCATTCGTTTTTTTGTGCTTGACGCTTTAGCTGCTCCAGTCAGTCAGGCATGTTCCTCCTCTCATAGTGCCTTGGATATAATATATCTTCACCGACAAGTACACAATTGACAGTAAACTGATTTGATGCCAAATCGTTTTGCTAAGAGGTTTATAAATGCATCCAAGCAACAAATATATCTCTATTAAACCCTAAAATTTTATTCCTGTCTATTAAGCAACTTTTATAAGTTTGTAGATTTGAATAATTGTAAGCAGTTGGCTATGACACAGGTGGCAGAAGGTGGGGTGAGGTGGAGGCGATCAGGCACAAAAATGATTCCTACCAAAAATGATCCTTGATAATGCACCTTTTATTGATCTCTTCTCTCTGAAGTATACTTATTACCCTATGAAAGCTCAAAGGGTAATGAGTATACTCCAAAGATGCAATAATATGAACTACTTGAATAGCCACTGCTTTGTATTGTTGCCTTGCTAAGTACTATGATATGAATTTTTTTGAATCATTATATTGTTAGCTTGAATAAAAATTGAAATTTCCCTGGCGCGATGCACGGGTATACTTCTAGTATGAAAATACTAGCGGATACAAAAATTTTCTGTATTTTGAGTTTTTAGGTATTTGTTTTGGATTTTTCAAAATAACTCTAAAATATTAATAAAATAGTGCTTGTTTGTATCTAAAATTTAAAAAACCTAAAATAAATATTTAAAAAACTCCAAAAATGGATTTTTTTTTTTTTGCATCCCCAAGTATTTTCATATGATAAATTTGATTTCAACCATAAATTGAAATTTCGGACTTGACAAAGTATAATTTAGAACATTAGAATTTGTATTTGCCATATTAGAAATTAAATCCAAACTATTGCTATGGTACAAGGGGAAATCATTATATTCACAAAGCGACAACGCTATCTTCTTAAGAAAAAATTCCGATAAAATAAGAAAAAAGAGCGTTGCGTTAATTAAATATAAGATTTATCATACTACATGCTGAAGAATTTGAATGGTCCATTAAACCTCGATTTTTTTTCCCTAAGATTTGGACATCTCAAACCACTAAAATGTAATAACCTCACTCTTAAGTTAAACTAATTTGTATTCCTTATTCCACACTAAAATAGTCGGATTGTCATGGATTGCATATCAGTGTGCATGAGTTTTCAGCTGGTTGCATACAGCTAGCAGTCTAGCATATGTACATGTATGCATGCATTCATGATAAGATAATAAGATAAGATCAATTTCAATTTGTATATTGATATTTAATGGTACCGTCCAATAGATTTGATATTTTCCTACTAGCTAGGTGAAAGATAGATGGATCATATATATCATGCCAAGCCACACTGTCAAATCGAATTGAAGGTGACATATGCGGCTCAACATTTTGTTGCTACAAAGATCAAGTTGGTCGACAGGAGTGCCTTTCACGTCTTAATTTATTCATCGATAATAATTTGATTTCGATTGTTACCAGGAGTACTGGCAAGCAGTGGCGGAACCCGGATGGTTTCGATAGAGGTGCTGAGATTTAGAATGCCTTAAAAGTTCTAATACACATATGTAGACGATACATAGTCCTTTAATTAAACTATTAAAATTTAGAATATTTATCGAAAAGTCAGTACAACGGTCATCCATGTCATTTGCAATATGAAGAGTTTATTTAGTTCATTATTAATTTAATTAGCTTTATAACTTGTTTGTCTTGTCTCTTACTTACTTTGTTTCGTTTCATCTTGTCAAAAAATTTTCGACAAAAGAAAAAATTGTAACAACTATACAGGTTTAGTGTATGAGCTAGGCCCAGGTATAAATTTAATTGCAACCATTAGGGAAGTTTGATTTTTCCATTATTTGTGTCGGCCGATAAAGTTTTAAATAAAATTTATAGTAAGTTGCTACAAAAATATCAAAATAATACCAAAATTGACACCGCATGGTTTAGTATTTATATCGAATAAATTGGAACTTGCATTAATTCAATTAATATGCAATGTATTTAATATAGTATATATAACCATATAAAATACACTGCATAAAAATAATTAGAATAATAAAACTATTAGTGTGAATAACAACTCATTTAATACGAATATGTGTATAAATAGTATCAATTTATAATATTTTTTAAGTATATAAAGGTTAAACTACTAAATTATTTCTGCCGATCAGCATAAAATAGTTTTATAAACTTAAGGAGTTGTCTATTTTTTTCCGACCAAGGGTGTGCCCGGGCATCCCTGCATAGTTGGCACTACCCTTGGTTCCGCCCCTTGGCAAGTACGTTCAGGAGGAGGCCTAAATTGATGGAGCAACACCAAGCTAGTACATAACTATTTATATTGTGTATGATTATATTTATTATTGCAAGTAATATTATTATTAACCGATATTACAGGTCATGAGACCAATTTTTGCAAATTAGATCATTACAAAGTAAGCCAATACTTGTGAACTATACTAATAATCATGGAATTGTATGTGCTGTCATACAAAAAACTACGGCAGCAGATAGGGAACCAAAATCATATGTATAATTTAATTTATGCACAAGTCTCTGTCAGTATCCCTTATATTTCACCGAAAATAAAGAAAAAGGATAAGTATTAATATTCACCAAAAACAACCATATATATATTGCTGGTTTTCCTTATGGAACTCCAAATTAAGCAACTCGACAGGCCTCGTCCAATTAATGCTGTCGATCGGTCAACCTTTTCTTTTCTTTTCTTTTCTTTTTTTTTTTTGCTCTTTATATGAAACTTAGATGAGCCACCACAATATAAAATGATGAAACCAATCCAATTAAATCGATGGTCATATATAAATTAATTTGCATGATGAACAGCGACTGATCATAAATAAATAATGCGAGTGTGGGGGGTGGCCAGGCCACACTGACACTCACTCACTGGATCTGTATTGTAAGTCGGTGGCTTTGATCTGGATGGAATTAATGGTAGTTCATATATCATATATCGATCTGTGCCTTGCCTTCTTTTGAGTTTTGATATGCATACATATATGGTTATATGTTCTTTAGAGGCATGCATCTACTAAAGAAATCAAGACATGGATGGATGGATTTCCCTGTCATGCTTTTGTGAGGAGAGATGGCGATGCCTTAACGCTTTTAGTTTTTGGGCAGTGCCAATTTGCTATAAGGGTATATAGTAGCTTGTGTTATGTTAGTAGTACATCCAAGTAGTACCCCACTCTTTGGTCGGAACCAAGAGGCTATTTGCACGAGCTTTACTCTTACACAGTTTCATTACATAAAAATATATTCATTTAATGCTGCCTCTAACTAAACTTTATATAAAACCCAGACATAGCAAATCGGGCGGGCGGGTCAGGTTTGGGTTTAGACAGGTTAGGTCATGTTAGTTTGACGAAGAAAAATTGTCGGGTCACAGGTTGGATCGGGTCGGGTCACAGGTTCGGGTCGGACAGGTTTATCGGGTTTTAGTCATATTTTGCTATTTAGAAGTGGAAAAAGACAGTTTGTTTCGGGTTGGGTCGAGTCACTTTGAGCAAAGACGAGAGTCGGGTCACGTGTTAAATTGTGCCACTTTTTCCTCGGATCACAGATTATTTCGGGTGGGGTTCGGGCCAATTTGACTTTTTAAAATATCAGGTTGGGTCGGATTTGGATATGAGCAGGTCGGGTTTTGCTACCTCTAGATTCTCATTACGTAGGGTGCATTTGGATGGTGCAAGGAGTAGTTCAAGATTAATTATATATGAGTTAGTGATTGAGAGTAGTGTGAGGTTAGTACTAACTTGTGAAACGTGTGAGTAGAAATGTATAATTAACTTTTGACTATTCCAGTTAGTAAAATGTTGTTTGGATGGTAACTTTGGAGTAATGATGGAGGAAATGAATAAAATAATCAGATTTTTTTTTCAATTAATCCTATTTTTATCACAATACTACATTTGTACTAATTAAAAAAAATGATTTGGAAATATAATTTATTATTATCACAACTCTCACTCATGAGTTGTTTTGCTAAACCAACATCTTGTTGGTTTAGTAGAGTAGTGCTACTCAACAACTACCCTAATTCTCCAATTTATGTTTGGATTGTGTTGTTATTTGGGTTAGTATGCTACTCAAAGGGTAGTACTAATCTTAGGGGATCCAAACACACCCATAAATGTCTTGTCATCCAGAATTCCCCTAGTTGTTACCAGCATATTATGTTAATTTTTAAGAAAAAAAATTAAATCAATTTTTATCTCCTATCTCGCAAAAGAAAACTTTGAATTACTTTTAACCAGCTTTAGAAATTATCATTCTTTGTGAAAATATTCTATAGATAATTTATATGTGTAGTAACATAATTTAGTTAGTCAAAAAAAAAAAAATTGTCATCCGCCAATAATCGCATGTGATCTCAAATTGTATTAACATTTTTCTTATCCGAATTGATAATGTTAGAGAAGCTGCCAAAGTGCCAATAGACTCACTGCCAAACCCTTCTTTCAGGAGTTCAGGACCAATAGTGCCTTTTTATTAAAGGAAAAAATGAATATATATTTCCCCACCTTCTATTTTCCTTAACCAATAATAATTAATATTTATTTTTCTGCGTTGAACCACAAATAAAGTAATTAATTTATGTAACGATTTTGCCTTTCAAACTAAAAAAATGAAACCTTGTGGGGATTGTATCATTGTTGATTTTAATATTAGCTAGTGTGTGGAATTCGATAATAATTTAGAAGCGCAGAAAAACGCAAAATTATTTTTTTTAATGCTACAATAAAAGTTTCCAAAAAATAAGGATAATTGAAACTTGAATTAAAGGGAATAATGGAGGCAGTAATTTGTTTATAAATATAATATATAACAACGATAATTACCAGGCATAGGTTTTTTGTTGAATAAAAGATGAGGGTCTAGCCCCCAAATTTCATTATATGTAACACCAGTAGTGTTAAGAAATTACAAAGGGTTTGCAATACATAAATTGAAAACAATTTAATTACCAGGCATAGGTTGCTGTGACCATCCCATAAATGGGATTTTAAATAAATTTAAACTTTTAAACGAACTTAAGACTTGGATAAATTATATATGGATACATATTTTACTTCACATATTGATAACATTTTAGATCTTATATAATTTAAGTGTCATATGATAGTTTGTAAGAAAATTATAAGATAACATTAAAAATTTAGAGCATTGCTATATTTTCGATGGACTAGTTTGAACTTAAAATTATATATATTTAATTTAGATGGTGTGAAAAGTAAATTACCCTGAATTAAAAATTGAATAAAAGAATGAAGTATTGTCGGCAGCGGGCCTGTAGTAAATAGCTTTGAACAGTCTTATTGTTAAGGTTAATTACCCTTAACACTACTGGCACAAGGCAAGTATCCAAAGCTGAACAGGCCCAAATGGCCTAGTGACAGGGTCACTTCAATCGGCAAGGTCTAGTCTCAACTCTCAACTCTCACTAGTCACTAGACACTACACTACAGCTTGCAATTGCATCATATATGTTTGCATTGCCATTTGCCATTTGCCAACATCATTAAATGATTAAACCCATATTCCATGTATATATATATTATATAATAATAATAATATAGACAAATTAATGTCGACTCAACTAATTAAAAAAAGATGTCACTTCTTAAAGGTTGGTAATTTGATATATCATGTCCTGCATGCATGCATCCATGAGATAGAGATACGACACCACCTCATGCGCCTGCTCTTTTGTCCCTCTTCGGCCTATTTTTTAAAATATAAAAATAAAAAATCTTATTTTTAAAAGTAAAAGAAAAAACTAATTTTTAAAACTATTAAAACCAGGTCATGGAAACCCGGCCCACGGGCCTAGGCCGGGAACCCAGGAAACGACCTGATTTATTTTTTTATATATTTTCTTCAGATAGCTCTCGTTGTTAGATTTCTGTAGCCGCGAAGTTTGCTCCGATCGGAGTTTCCTATCAAAAGTTATGCCCATTTGAATATTGAGTGCCCAAAATATAAGATAAGATTCGGTATAAAATTCAGAACAAAATAATAAATATTCATAAAACTGTATAAATAAATATTAAATAGTATAAATAGTATTAGAAAAATGATATATAGAAATAATTTAAATTTATTGCATGATAATTACTGTAGTTTGAATGTTGAGTACCCAAAATTTAAGATACAATTCAGTATAAAATTCAGTACGAAATTTAGTATATGACTGTTATTTACACAATAAATTTTTAGTAAATCCTAGAATTTTTTGCTCATTTCAAATAAATTTAAGAGTTGTTATTTATATTTTTTTCTAATATTGTTTGTGACATTTAATATTTATTTATAATATTATTCATTGAAAATAGAGGAGGGATCCCTTGACAATCCCTATTTTGACAATCTTGACAATCTAATATTTCAAAAATTTGTAAAATTCATATAAATTCTCAAAAATAGAAAAAAGTTTACGGAAGTATTTCTTAACTTAGAGATTGATTATGTTTTCGATTATATTCAATTTAAGTGATATTTGATAGCTTTTCAAAGATCCGTTAAATTACAACCGTTAAAAGGTATACAAAATTTTGATAAGTCATCAAACGATATTCAAATTGATTGAAATTTGAAACACTATCAATCTACATGTTAAGTAATGCATCCACAAATCTTTTTCCATTTTTAAGATTTTTTATGAATTTTTACAAATTTTTGAAATATTAGATTGTCAAGATTGTCAAAATAGGGATTGTCAAGGGATCCCTCCTCATTGAAAATATTTCTGAATTCTGTACTGAATTTTATACTAAATCGTATCTTAAATTTTGGGTACTCGACATTCAAACGGCCATAATTATCATGCGATAAATTTAAATTATTTCTTTAATATCATTTATAATATTTAATATTTATTTATACGGTTTTATAAATATTTATCATGCACTGTATTTTTGATCTGAATTTTATATTGAATCTTATCCTATATTCCGGGCACTCAACATTCAATCGGACATAACTTTTGATAGGAAACTCCGATCGGAGCAAACTTCGCGACTACGGAAAGCTAACAACGAGAGCTATCTAAAAAAATATCAAAAAAAAATATATATAGGCCGGTTCTTGGGGACCCGGTCTAGGCCCATTGGCCGGGTTCTCAGGACCGGTTTTAGTAGTTTTAAAAATAAGTTTTTTTTAAAAAAAAAGAAATAAGATTTTTTATTTTTTTTTATTTTAAAAAATAGGCCTCCCTTTTCCTTTTAGTGTATTTTCATTTAATAAGGCATAATAAATGTACTGTAATACTGCTGTATCCTTATTAAATCAATTAGGGGATGCAATGCAACCTTATTAAACTACCCAACAAATAATAAAAATTAAATTCAGTAAACACAGTTACTGTCAATGCTGCCTCAAGTATTGCATTGTGAAAGGATTAGTGAAAGAATAGTAGAATAGAGAATAGTAGATGAGATTAGTAAGAAAATAGTGATTTTAGGATTAGCTAAAGAATAGTAGAAATATGGTGTTATTCGGGATAGTAAAAATGTTGTTTGGATTGTTTGTTTAGAATAGCGATGGATGGTAGAAAAGAATAGTAGCTAATCCATGTTTTACAAGGAATAGCGGATTAGCCACTATTTAGACTAATCCGGATTAGTATGTATGTGTTTGGATAACACAAAAATTAGAAATAGCTTGCTAATCCGATTAAAGTGATATTCTATAGCAATCCAAAGGCACCCCATGTGAATACAGAAATCTTGTATTGCCTCTACACATATTTCATGACCGTGAATACTTCCCAAAGATAAGATGGGAATAAAATATATATACTCTCAATACGCGTTCGCATCTGCTGAGATCCAAAGCGATCGCAGGAGCCTGCGATTCCTATATCCTCACCGTTTATTTAATCTCAAGACCGATCTCACAAACTGCAACGCTGCCCCACCGAGTTTTTACAACTTTATAGTTCTGAGTCTTGAGAATACCCATCTTCTCCATTTTCTGGAGCAATTACTTTCTCCATTCGTTGACAATTGAAATAGTGAAGAGTCTATACAAATTCATTTTTTTTTCTTAACTGGCAAATTTAAACTTCAATGCAAATCTTTCGGTTATGGATTCATACCTTAAATATAAACTTCCAAGTTCCAACACGTGTTTTTTAGAAATAACAAATTAAAAAACATATATATCATGTATGCATTAGTTTAAGATAATAGTAATTTATTAAGAAAATGAGTGTTGCGTGTTTACTGAATGTTGTCTCAAATTTTTCAAATTGTTCCTTCAAATATTATTTGAACGATAAATAAATTCATGCTCATTATATTAACTTGTTATAACATAGAAACTCAATTTAAAAAATGTTTTGAAATCATAATTAACAAAGCTCTTTCTATTGAAGATAGAATGCCAATTTTATTTGTTGAGGACTTCAAGTTATATGAGTAATATTCATGTTAATGACTATATTATTAAACTTATTTTGCATGATATCTATAATATTTATTTTATAATTTAATATACAAACGTTTTGGACGTCATAGATTAATCATGTTTTCAAATTTAAAGCAATTTAAGTATATTTGTAAGTTCATCAAATACCAGTAAGATTTGAACTATTAAAATTTGTACAAATTTTGGATGAGCTATCAAACAATATTCAAATTGCTTCAAAATTGAAACCCTATATCATTCTGTAAGTTCAATAATATATGTATATGTATAAAATTTTTCTATTTTTTCATTTTTTTTGAAATTATATGAATTTCAATTATTGAAGATTGTCAAAAAAAATTGTGAAGAAATCCCTCCTCTAAATTAATTATAATATTATATGTGTATACATATCCGATGGAAAAACAAAGAATTTTTTATATATATATTTCAGATTTTGTATATATATTCAGAGCAACAACAAATAACTCGAGTCTCGAATGATTTTTTTTTTTTTCCTACTAATCCCCTAGTTCACTGCAACCTGACTGGACTATTTTAACATGATATTTGTTCGACTGGAGAAGCTCAAAGCAAATATGATATGACGTGTCGGAAAGCAAGACAAACACGTCGAGATAAACAAATCTTATATAATCCAAACCGTGTAATTCAACGAATGGCTCAGATACTAGAATCGCAGGCTCCTGAGATCGTCTCGGATCACAGCAGATGCGGACGCCTCTCAATACTATACACCAGACATGCTAGATACTGTCTCGCAATCCAAGAAAGTGAGAAAAGACAACTGACAAACTTTCCATATGATAACCAATACAGCTGCTAGGAATTCACATCAGCTGCCATAGTGTTTTTTAGTTTATGTATATGGGACCCACAATAAAACAACACTCCCTATTTTCAAAATCTGAGCCATTTAAATTGATTTAACAGCCTGTTTTAACTATGGCACAATCCTGCCATAGTTTTTTATGGCAGATGGGAACCCCAGCTGCTAGTATCCGTAAAACTTTTCTGGATGCATAGCGTCCAACCTGGACGCTCATGTATTGTGGCGTCCCACCTGGACGCTAGCGTCTGTTCTAAATGTGAAAAATGTGTGTTACGGAACCGAAAGTCGTGAATTTGTGTTTTTCGAGACCTATTTAAAAAAAGAGGAGGGATCCGATGACACGGTTTTCTTTTGACACAACTCTTACACTAAATCATATAAATTTATAAAAAATCTTAAAAATGGAAAATCTTTTATAAACATATTTATTTACTTATAGATCGAATGCGTTTCAAATTTCATTCAATTTAAGTGCCATTTGATATTCCATCAAGAATTATTAAATTTAGACCGTTCTAATTATTATATAAACTTGATGGCCGTTGATGGAGTATCAAATAACACTCAAATTGAATAAAATTTGAAACACAATCGATCTATAAGTAAATGAATATGTTTATAAAAGATTTTTCATTTTTAAGATTTTTTATAAATTTATATGATTTAGTGTAAGAGTTGTGTCAAAAAAACCGTGTTATCGGATCCCTCCTCTTAAAAAAATTGAGGTCAATACTGCAAATGTTTCCCTTTTCGTTAAAGAATCCTTTCTAGTTTCTACTACAAGTTATCTTCTACTGCTGTCTGTGATGAGACCCAAGTTCACCATATAAAGTTATATGGGCTAGAAAATTAGTAAGGTTTGATATCTGCAGCCCATAACAATATTATAACCACCTCTGAACACATTGTTCAGCTTTGTATGTGCTTGGGCTTGGCTATTTCGTCTTGTAATTAAATACAAGTATATTGCATAACAGCTTCGATGCTGTCTCAAAATTTGTAGCTGATATTATGTTTTGAAGAACAAAATACTAAAGAAATTAATTAAGCACCTAGTTCTTTTTTACTTGCAGTCCTAAAAAAAATTAAAATCTTAGCTCTTGAGACATACATCCTTTTCTGGCGGCTGAGTTTTCTTCTTCCCTTCCACAAACTGCAATGTGAAAGAACAGAAAATGAAAGCACACACAACTGAAACTTACAAGGTATATAGGAATAGTTCATTTAGTACAAAATCAACATTGTAACATCCTACCATATTTTTCTAATAAATTAGGTTGCATGGAATAAATATATCGTTAGCTTACGCTCATTATCCGTGATACTTCCTAATAACATATCAAATCACATCCAAATATTGATTTATATACCTCAGCAGATTTTTTCATATTGAATTCTTAAATAAGCCGAAACAAAATACTAAGAAGTTTCACAAAGTTGAAAACTTTTATCCAATAAAATTTCAAAATAATGAGCTGTGTAAATCAAGATTTGGAGGTAATTTATTATGTTTTTGAGTTAAGCTTATGGAATGTCTGTGTAAGTTTAAACTCACATATCTTGACTTGGTTGTATGATATTATTTCGTGAAATTAAAATATTTTGTAAGTTTCTCATAAAAACTTGGGTGTACGTCACAGGAACTAATGGAAGAGGCACATACATAAGTTGCCGAAACTGGGTTTTTGTGAATGCTTAGAAAATCTCCAGCCTGCAGCCCATGAGTCTTTATAAACTCACCTGAAATATAAACAAATAAATGACAAAAATCACTTTATATTAGACATCAGAACTTGATGATACTTAATTTCTGTATAAGAATTCTGTCCCCTGTACCTGCATTTTCAAGAATATACATCCTACTTTTGTTGTTTGGCCAGAACCTGTGAACATTTGAAAGACAGAAGCAAAAGGTAATAATAAGCAATGGTTAATAAACCTCATTGTTGTTGTTTCCTTGTTTCATTGAATTTGATTTTTTAAAACTCCATATCATTTGGTTACAAGTTTGTTCAAACCTCTGCAAAAAGAGAGTTTTCTTTCTATGCTGAAATTAAAGCAATTACAAAATATCACAGGCCATTTTCTATTTTTAACTATTATTATAGACTATATCCACATTTATTTGATCTGGAATTAGTTTTGGGGCAACTCTCGTAAAGCAGACATATTATCTATTCTGATTTCTGAATTCTGCAAGTGGAGAAAGGAAGTACCTGTACTTAAATTCCCAAGTAAAAGGAATGGCTACATCCTCCATGTGAAGCACAATCCCCTCTCTCTCAAACAGTGGAGGGAAATTTGCCTCTGCATCCTTCTACAAATCAAATATGTATATTAGTACAGAAAAATGTTATTTCCTGATATTGAGTTACAGTATACTTCATGGAATCATGTGTCCTCAAGTGTTGCTGTGATATATAGAAGAATGGAATCTGCGGCTACTAGGTTACTGGTATTTGCTGACAAGGTCTTATTAATTGGCTTAGTTGATCCTGTAAATCGCTGATTCTTCACTGACTAGAAACCATGTAAGAACTCAACTGAATATTGATCATCAAGTACGTACCTTGGGTATAACTATTCTTCCTATACTTGCTACATCGCTTTTTGTCAATTCTTTTCGCATTACTATCACCCTCTCTTCATGACTTAGCCTTGGCTACATTAGTAAACAAAGAAAAAATTAGAAAGAACAGTAAAATTGTGACAGTAATGTGTGAAAATGATAGATCTAGCAACAACCAATGTATATGTCCAGAATATAAAACCTTTCATGATGATTATAAAAAAGAATCATAGGATGAAAAGCATTTCTCACTTACATTGAAAAAATGTTGAGATTGTGAGAAGATTTGATGTGAAACCTCACTATCACCAAATTCTTTGCGGCAACATAATGTTTGAGAATTCTGAAAAAAACATTTTAATCCTCGGCAAGTCAACTTGCGGAACATTACAAATAATCAAGTCATTACATATGTCTCTCATATAAAAATAATGAAAAATTCCATATCTTTTTGTAACCTCTAGGTTTATGGATGGCATGAATTCTGAAGCACCATCAGGTCTTGACGAAGGGAAGTTCACTGAAAATGTAAATTCGGGAAGGGTGGTACTGGCTGCCTTAAAATGTGAGCTAGGTGCCATAAATACTGCATTTAAAAACCAGATCATATATTTAAAATGATATCGTAGAAGTTATGGAATCTAATTGCTTTGAAAAAAACATTGAGAAATGAAAACTGATATTGGTTCAACTTAAACTATAAAATGTACTGATGACAGATATCTATTCTTATTAAGTCAAATGACAAGAGGACAGTTATACAAACTTAAAATGGTATCAGTAAAGTAACTCGGTACCAACCATTGCAGCACCAGAACTAAGATACTTTATATAATTCTAAAGCATAATTATTCTTTACAAGTACCAAACCTGAGCTATTGTACTCGCCTCTCAAATTCATAAAACTGTTGTCTTGCTGAAAGGAAGGTGGAGCAGCAGAATTACTGGTTCCACTGGAATTGAAATGTTGTTCAAAGCCATTGTTCATGCATGACTCTTGAAGAGCATAAGATGCACTTGCTGCATTGTCATTCAGCATTGATGACCTCTGGATAGTGCTGACTGGTAATGCATAAGGAGAAAATTGACATTGGAAATGATTGGTTGGGGCCTCAAAGTGAGAAAAACCTGAAAAAAAAAAAGATCAACAAGCTACACACAATTACTACATTATGAATTTATGATCCCAAAAGGTACAAGGAATGTATAAGAAAAAAGAACTGAAACAATGCCAGAATTTGTAAGAAGTACATAACACAAATAAGCACAAGTTGCAGTACTATTGGCACAAAAGGTTACAATGCTCTCTTTTTCACCTCAGGTAAGAAAAATAAACAAATTAAACTTTACAATTTCTTGTTATATATTGATATACAGATACTGTAATAACTAATAAGAAATATCAAGCTATATTATTGTTATATCTGGCTGAATTATCTGTAAAACTAAGATTTATTACCTGGTTGGAACGATGTGGCCGGAACTGACATGCTGTTGGGCACAAATGAAATAAATTGGCTTGATGAAACCTGGCTATTTCCACATTTCTGTACTCCACTTGGCATCGGTGCCTCCAATTGCCGGTCTTCAATCCTACAAGATGATCTTTTCCTTCTGTCGCCTCCACTCGAACCACCAGTCTCTGTTGGTAGCATTTCATTAATATATTGTACTCTTCTATTGCGAAATCCAATTGTGTGCAAGTATATATTGAAAGAGGCTTCCAAGAGAAGATACTGATATCTAGCAGAAATAAGAATAAACTTGAAGACTAGATAACTAGAGAGAATGGAAGAGAGATGAATATTGAATTATTGCTGATTAAGGAAATGGGTTTGGAAACCTAAACGCCCCCCTTCCGTTTTTTGCGTGCCCAACCACCATTTAATTCATACAAATTAACAGGTAATTTGCCCATATCATTTCACGCATATATTTCCTCTCCATTTTTTTATATCATAGATGACTATACTGTAAAGTTGAAGTTAACAAGGACAGAGAAGATGAAGAGTGATATATATTTTGTTCACTAAATTTAATTACATGTACATACATTTTCTTGAGCTGCATATAATTAATTTTGTTCTTCGAACTCTTTACACTGACAAAATAAAGGAAGATATATACATGTAATATGAGGCAGTACAGCAACTGCCAGCCACATATCATCATCTTAATTATTAAACAGGAAATGGAGGAGCAACCTCATGGAGTGGAACGGAGAGGATCATGGTATGAATTATTTGATTACCCTTTGGTCATTAATGGCCGTTTAATGATGGGGGGAATGAGATTAAGGTGGTTATGCTAATCTCTCGCTGGACATTAATGGCGGTGGGAGGGCAAAATTATGAAGAGCTTTGAAGAAATGAATGTATAAATGAATGAATGAATAGCTTATAGCTGGGCCGGACTGGCAGTTTCTGTTTGGCACGGATGCGATGTGCACATGCATGTTTCATCTACGCCCTTTTGGGTTTCATTGTTTGACATGATCGAGTTTAAACAACTTCCATATGAGACTTGTGAGGATTTGCTCACTGTTTTTACCTTCTTGGCATGGATTTGGAGGAGATTTTGTTGTTCAAGTTATTAACAATTAGGCAAAATGATGAGCACCTGCCTACTTGGGATTGATTATGCTGCTATAATGCAAAACCAGCGTATATCAAGCAATTAACATGAAGAATACAACTAAAGAGTACTTTCTCAAAGTCGCTAAAAAAATGCCATTAAGCTACATCTCTCAGTTTCCATATCCTTTTAACCTTAAATTCACAATAACCATAGCAATGCCACGCCGTCTGAAGATATACACCAATTTCCGTTATTCACCGAGCAAAATCCTACCTGATCAATAGTCTAACAAAACACTTTTATTATGATTACAGATTGCTCATAAATATTAACCCTCAATAAACAAACACCAACGTAACAACACAACCCACTCCGCCTTCATCGGTGAGATGAGGTAGGAGCCATTGGATACGTCATAGGTGGGGCGACCGGGGCAACTGGTGCACCAGGTACCACTGCCCCTGCCACAGGGGCCCGCACACCATACGCCATGTGTGGTGGTACTGTCACGGGTGTACCCACAGCTGGACCTAGAGGGCCTACGGGTTGTCCAATTGTTGTGCCATACATAGGTACAGGAACCGGTACGGGGATGGGGCTTTGAGGGGGTGGCTTGGAAGAGGACTTGGCAGAAGCAGTGTTGGTGGCAGCTGCAGCAGCAGATTGACCAGTGATGGGCGACGAAAGATCAGCAGAGGAGGATGTAACGCTGGTGATATCGTGGATGCTGGATCGGCGACGCTCCTTGTTCATTGAATTAAGGCGAATGAAGTACTTCTGTGCATGGCTAGCAACTTGGGTTGGTGTGCGGGAGATCACAAAATTGCGGGATATACTGCGCCAATCACCCTTCCCATACTTGTCCAGTCCCAGAAGAAACAGCCTGCAGGGGTACCAACACAATTTTTTATTAACCTAAATTGAAATTACTTTTAAGGGGGTAAACTGTGTACTGAATATATCTTAGTTGGTGTACCCCCCCCCCCCCCCCCCTCCCCCTCAACAGAGTGTTACCTTTCAATGTTGTATACCTAAAGGCTATTAGAAAAAGGACATCAAATGACATCCAAATTGAATAGAAACCAAAATACAATCAAATCTATAGCTTAAGAATATGATTGTTAAAAATTTTCTATGTTCAAGTTATATTTGAATTTTGTTTGTCAAGGTTGTCAAACTATTAGTTGTCAAGGAATTTAAATCATAATACTCAACTTCCCAAAAGACATTGTATTCAGAAACATTCGCTATTTTGTGCTTTAGCACAGAGGGAAGCCAACTTAAGAGCTTGGCACTCTCGTAGTGACAAGACAAGAGACATTTTGGTTTATTGCCCTTTCTGTAGTATATCTTGCTCAGATTTAAATTTTTAGTTTGTTACCCTCAGACTCACACTCATTCAGTCCCTTATAAGATGCATGGTACTACAGGGTGATTGTCTAAAAATACTTTTTTCCCAACAATTATTTTCAACTGTAAAATCATATGTAACGTATATAAGACAATATGAACATTATGCGATAAATAATACTAAAGTTTTTCATCTTCTAATAATGTATAGGTCTTAGTCAACTATTTGAGATATGCAATGCAGAAACAATAATTACACTAGTTTATAACATGAGTTACATTTTATTAAATGTGAGTTACTTCTTGGTAATATTTTCTTTTAGCTTCTCAGCATGTGCTATTGGTTACAATTTATATTATTTAAATGTACCTAAACAATAAAATGTGCAAACATATATAAGAGATTTGATGACAATTATTAGTGCTCTTTGTTATACTTAATTGTGCACTTTCATTGGACCTCAGGCAATGCAAGGCATTGACACAGAAACAACTGTCTTAGCAAATATTTACACCACAACTTCAATAATAGAATTGAATTATATACTAGTAATATACTTGACATGATAAAAGAGGAAACACTGTTGCTATTAAACATCACCAAATGCACACTAACAGTATAAGAACATTTGAGCACCCGTACAAATCAAACAATGAAATAAATATATGCAAGAAAGGCTTTACATACTTGAAAGCCACGTTCTACATCAATAATGTTTTTACAGCGACATGAAAGATAACAACGTGTGGACAAGAGATATCAAGGAGCATAGAAAAAAGGATGGAGGTCATTTCTGGAAACAGAAAATGTTCAGGAAAGTTGATACATTTTATTGTTAGGCTCAATTGAGGCATGCATCCTTGAATTGGAATAATAGCTTGTTCTTGTAGTACAATTAAAAGATTAGCTCAAAATAGAAAATTCCTTCTTACTTGCTTGCCACTTGCTATGAATTTCCAGAAATGCAAAAATCCTACCAGGGTAAATCTTAAACCTAGAAACTTGCAGCTGTCTAACTTTCCAGCATAACTCATACCTTCTGGAGATTCAAATCGGTGAGGTATTAATTTAATTTTTTTTTCCAGAAATGAGTATTTTACCCATATTAAAATAGTAACAAAGGGTTGCAACCAATCCTAACACACTGAAAAGTCAATAACCTAATTAAAGTAACAGGCTCGACTCTGTCCCTTATGTTGTGCTCCTGAGTTGGTGAGAGGAGATGGAAAGGGGGAAGGGAAGAGAAAGGGGAGAAAAGGGACTATTAACCTTTCTCCAGAGTTTTCATGTAGAAAAGTGAATGGACATGAGAAGAGGTAAATGGAGGTTAACTGTTATATATATATTATTGCAAATTGTTACCCCCATTTTCGAGGTTAATATTTCTAACCTCTTGTTCCTACCCCCTTTATCATCCCTCTTCCTTCCCTTACTGAAAATTCCGATCATATGAGAACGTGCTTATTAAAAGAACAGGATGAACTTAGTTTGTAGTCTGGTTTGAAGTATGCCGCTTCTTTAGTCCCACAATAACTATTGTTGATTTTGGTTTGCTTATTCGCCCTATGTAAGGATAACCCAAAACCCTATTTATCAGTCAAAAAGGAATGGATCGTTCAAGGGGCTTTACTAACAACTTGATGATGCGCCAAGATGAACAAAGCTCCTACCAGTCTTAACACAAAATAGCCCAGACACCAGTGTTACAAAGATAAAATCCACTTTGTGTCTGTCAACAAGAGCCTAAATGTGATCAGTCAATAAGACCAACTCGTCCCATCTGAATTCCGAAGCAGTAACCATAATCCTGATGGGAATAGTACTTCCACAAGTCTATCTAGTTGTGAACTGGTTGATAAAAATGGTAGTGGCAGCATTGAAACAGGCCCTTGTGTTTGGAGCCCTATTGGACAGACTTGAGCTACTAGTGATTATTTTATTATGCATATATTTGGATGGAAATTCATGAATTGAGTGAATGCACGCAATGGTCTAAATTGGTAATGGTGGCATGGGAATTGGTGAGGTAGGATGAGAGGCGAGTGAACAGGAGAGTAAAAAAAAAGATATGAGAAAGAGGGAGGGAGGGAGGACCTGTGCTCGTCTTCAGTCCAGGCAATTCCCTTCCGGCGCTCCTGCTCAGAGCGGGAGCCCTTGGCGGCGTGGGCAGAGGAGTCCTTCTTGCCGTTGGTGCCTCCTTCACCCTGGTCAGGCGTGGCGTCGGAGCCCCCGCGAGTGGAAGCGGGGGAATAGAGGGGGAGGTGGACGCGGCCAGCCTCGATGGCGGTGACGTCCTCGAGGAGCAGCTCGTAGTGGGCCTTAATCTGGTCCACGGACTTGGTGCCGACCAGCGCCGCAATCTGGTCCCAATTGTCGGCGTGCGTGGCCACGGCGTTCTCGAAGGCCTTCTCCTCCTCGCGGGTCCATGCGCTGCCGCTGCTGCTGGCTTCTTCCATTGCTTGCTTGCTTGCTTCCGATTCCCAATTCTATCTTATCTATCTTATGTTAATGTCATCAGAATTCTTTCTTTCGCCAATTGATATACTGCTGCTGCTGCCGATGCTCCGGGCACTGCGTCCGAGTCTCTGCTCTGTCTGGATTGGATGGATAATATATTCCTTCTCTTTCTTCGATTTATTATTGCAGCAGAAAGAAGTGCAGAAGCAAGTAAACTGATGATTGCTAGCTATCAGCGCAGATTGCAGAAGCAGCGAAGTGAATGAATGAATGGGATTGGGAATGGGAATGGGTTGGGGCTTTCCAGAAACGATATAGAGGACAAAAAGTAAGCAAGAAAGAAAGAAAGGGCTTTGCTTTCCGCAGGCAGCACCAAGGATGATCTAATTCTAATTCTAATCCTAATCCTAGTATCTAATCATAACACTCAGCTGAGCTCCCTTTGCCTTGCCTGCACTGCTTGCTTGGAGAGTTGGAGGACCCTCTACAAATACAAATGCAAATAGGATAATCTTTTTTATTAGGGTAAATTTTTTGAAAGGTCACTAAACTTTACATGAAATCCAAATTTGGTCACTGAACTTTCAATTGTCTGTTTTTAGTGACTGAACTTTGATATTTATCTAAAATTGGTCACTCTGTTATTTTTTCATCCATATCACTAACGGAGGTTGATGTGGCACTTGGAGCTCATTTTGTACAATTGGACGATCACTAAATGTTTTAGAGTGCAAATTGGGAGATACTTAGCAACTCCATATTGTCTTATTCCTTTTTCCGGCGATTCTCTCCCTTTGCTTCAATATTGTTCCCAATTTTCTCACCATGTGGGAAGCAATCATGGGTCATGGCTCATGGCATTGTCACCAGTTGAGACCATTTCATTTTCCATTTCCATTTTGAAATGACTAAACCAACCATGAAAGGGGAGAAGGCAGCCGTGAAGAAGGGGAAGGGGAAGGGGAGGGAGCATAGCTGACTCTGGTCGCAGTGGAAAGACATGACAGATGGTGGCAGCGGCTTTGGTCGCGCCGGAAAAGACAGTACGGACTGTGACAAAGGTGGACAGTTGACGATAAAGGAGAGAAGGCAGTGCAGGCAAGGAGGAAAGCAGGGTGAGAAGAAAGAATATTAGATGAGAGAATAATTTTGAGATACCCAATTTACGCTCTAAACATATATAATCGTCCAATTGTACAAAATGAGCTCCACACAAGCGCCATGTCAACCTCCGTTAGTAATATGGATGAAAAAATTAACAGAGTGACCAATTTTAGATATATATCAAAGTTCAGTGACTAAAAACGGATAATTGAAAGTTCAGTGACCAAATTTAGATTTCATGTAAAGTTAAGTAACCTTTAAAAAAATTTACCCTTTTTATTATCTTCCCTTCTTTCTCCTCATCCTAATTTTATTTTAGTATTCTTACCCATATTTCAATTATTCAGCACTCCAATCAGGTCTTGCATCGCAATTCCAAATTTAATTTTGTATATACCAACATTTTCTTCATAAATAAATCTTCATTTTGTTTTGTTTGTTTTGACATTCCGTCTTCATTCGTTTTCCCTGTATTTCATTTCACCGCTGAGTGACAGGGGTATAAAACTGCACCAGTTTTTTCCCATGGGTATACATGACAAATCTGACAGTATTCTCAAAAAAAAAAAAAAAAACAAATCTGACAGTCACTGTGACCAGTACATTGGTCAAGTTGTCTGCATTTCTTGATTTAATGGATATGTCCTTGCCTTTAATTTTTGACTTATCTAGTACTGCCTCCATCCATGAATAAATGAATTTTTAGGAAAAGTCAAATGAATTAGTGGAAAAATGAAATTACATAATAATTGTTCCAATTAAATAATATAGATAAAAGGGTAATCATAACATTGGAGAAACAAGTGGATTCAAACAAGAGAATAGAAAAATAAATTCAAATCGGTAAAGTTCATTTAATTATGGACAAGCTCTAAAGGGTATAAATTCATTTAATTGTGGACGGATGTAGTAATTTATATGGACAAACACAGACCTGCCCATCCAAATTAAATATCCATCTAATAATTATAGAGTAGACCTGCCCATCCAAATCAAATATCCATCTAATAATTATAGAGTAAAACTACTGTGTTCTTAAGCTCGCAGAAGGTCTCCATGAGCTTAACACCAAAAATATATCAAATCACATCCAAATTTTGATTTATATGGCTCAATAAACTCTTTATATCAAAATCTTATAGCATGCAAAAAATTTTCATTTTTGGAGATTTTTAAGTATTTATTTCAGATCTTTTAATAGCAACTATACAATATTAATAAAATAATCAATGTTTCACATGTAACTTTTAAAAAATCCGAAATAAATACTTAAAAATCTCTAAAAATGGAAAATTTTTACATGCCACATGATTTTGATATAAAGAATTTATTGAGCCATATAAATCAAATTTTGGATATGGTTTGATATGTTTTTAGTGTTAGGCTCACGAAAAGCCCCTACGAGCTTAAGAACACGACAGTTTTACTCAATAATTATATATAGTATTATAAATCATAATTACTTTATGGATCTATGTTGTGTATTATGTTTGCTGCAGGAATCGAATATTTGTATTTATGCTTTCAAAATCCAGGTATCCATATATAAATATAGATTATAATCTAAACATATAAATTGATTCCTAATGAATATATTTCATCAATTTAAATTCTAAATAAAATATTTGATAAAATATAATAAAAGTGAACAAGTCCAACTTTATTATGATAATATATAAGAACTGATACTTTGTGTAGTTTAAAAACAAAGTTTTCCTCACATTTAATTGAAGGAGGTTCAAACGCACTGGAGGAGTCCATATATAATTCCTGTAACTTAAGAAGACCAACATGGAAGAAGTCAAAAATATCCGCAATCCCACAAAATATCAAGAGCTACCAGCGGTAAAAAAATAAAAAAAAAGGAAGAGAGACTAATGAATGATTTGAGCCATTTGTTATTTGTTTGGTTATGCAACAACCGAAAATGATGGGACCCTTTCTTTCCTTTTCTTGCTCAGGTTGCAAACCTAATCAATCAACGCCTCATTGTCGGATCGGGCTCACCTGCTTTTTTTTTTTTTTTTTTTTTATCCGACGGTTAAGAAATATCGAAGTATTTTGAGATTGGTGCGATAAATACCGAACTACTTTGACATCGGTGCGACAACCAATTATGAATTCTCAAAAAAAAAAAAAAAAAAAGACAACCAATTATGATCATCCGATCAAAAAGCAGACTTTGCTTTTCTTCTCAGAAAAACAGTAGATGATGAAACATCCGATCGGCCCCTCTTCTCTCAGCAAACCAACATACAATTTTCGTTCAAATGTTATTTAGAACACGTAGCTGAATTACTTAGGCATATAATCTGTATATAGACTAATCATAAATGAAACATCATTTTATGCATTCTAGTATGTTTTTGGGATCATAATGGGTACGAATATATGACATTCATTGATTAAAAGCATGAAAAAGCAGTATTTTCCTTCGCATTAGTTGATCTATTTACATCAAAATATACTATTAATAAGGATAATATTATTCAAACTTATTACAACACTATTGATTTGATTGAAGCACTATAATTAATGGCTTAGAACATTTTAGTTATCAAAATAATAATGTGTTTTAACTTTTTCAATTATCTTGGTTATTAACATAAATATATTCCTAGTGCAGAGAACCTTAACTGTCAACTTGACGGCTAACAAAAAGATAGAGGATAAGAGCAACTTTACAAGTTGCAGAGAGATGAAAAAGGTCCAAGCTTTCTTTTGTGTCCTTTCTTCTTTCTCTTCTCCTTTTTCTTCCTCTATGTGATGTGTTTTGCCTAAATAAATGGCCTAATCCAATTCTTCTCTGAGGCTGCAACCATGAATTGATCACAGTAAAGGTCGGAAAATGAGATGCTATAGCTTCTGTCGATTGTATGCGTAGTTCTCAGTTTCTGATTTAAATGGAGTGGATATCCAATTTCTTAGTGCATGCATCGCAACTCACGAGTTAATGTCGAAGGCTTTTGACTTCTGGCAATCTTAAGTACTTAACCCGTGCGCGCAGTATTTAGAGTAAAATATTTTAAACTAGAGAAAAACAAAGTTAAAAATTTTGATTATGTTATATATAAATTACAATGATTAAAGCTCCGTAAAAAATTATTAAAATTAGAATAGTTAAAATTTCAATGAGCTATTAAAAGATATTCAAATTGGATTAAATTTTTGAAACATTACCAATCTATACGTTCAAACACATCTATATACTTTGATGCGCTGAAGCAGATAGTAGCAAACTGCCAGAGGGCGGTTCGCCCCAGAGTTCCGGCGATCCGCCCCAGAAACACGCAGAATCCAGTTTTAGGTTCTGGATTTTCGGCGGTCCGCCCCAGTGATGGAGTTGCTCACTGTTTGGCGGGCGGTCCGCCCCCGATGCTGGGCGGTCCGCCCCCAGACGGGTCAAGTTGCGTCTTTTGGAATTTGCTTTGCGTTTGTAGACTGTTTTTGCTAATTTTTGGCTGTGTGTTTTAGAGAGGTTTTCATTTCTGTTTTATTATATAAGCAAACTCAAGCCCTTTGGGCAGAACTAGTTGTCTTTTATCAAAGTTATCAAGAAAACCTATAATTCTGTGTGAATTCTCAAATCTCTCGTGTTCTTCCGATTGTCATCTCCGTACCGTTCGTGCATCAGTTGGTATCAGAGCAGCCAGGTTGATGGCGGATGTGTACCGTGGTCGTGGTAGAAGTTGTGGCCGTAGTCGGGGTCGTGGAGTCGATCTTGAAGACAAAGAGTTGCTTAACCACTATCGAGATCAGCGGGATCTAAAGATTGCAACAATGAGAAGACGGATCCGAGAGTTAGAGCGCCAACTCACAGAGGCAAGAATGGGCTCTACCAATGGAGAAGAAGAGGAGGAGTCAGATTTCTTCGACTCTTCTACGGGAGGCGGTGATGATGAGGAATTCAGCCCGTGGGGGATTCCGAATCAAGGGCGAAATCACAGGCTTCATCATGAGCCTGATCAGTCCTTTCAAAACCTTGGGATGGAGATTGAACTTCCGGAGTTTGACGGTCATCCTGATGAGTTTACGGTGATTATTCCAACGGAAGAACACCAACAACAACCGAGTGGGTTTGTTAATCTGCTCAATATCATTGCTGAAAGTGAAGGTATCATTTTTTATTCTCCACCAGTCTTTGATGACTATCCCGAAGAGATCGAGGATGTCAAAAACTTTGTTGGTGAGTCCCAAACGATAACCAAACCTTTTGAAAACTGCCCAGCATTTGGCAAAGATCCATTTCTCAAACTGAAAAAAGAACCAACAATTACAAGTTTCCGGAGTTTGTTTGATCCAACCTTGGCGGAAACAATATTCTTTGTTGATCTGTTAAGGAGAATGATGAACGAAAAAGTTATTTGTTTCATAAGCAACATTGGATTTCTTCACAATGTTTTGGTGTTTGTGCTCATGTTGTACAATTAACAAGAAGTCTACAAAGACAAAACTCGAGGACGAGTTTTTTTCTTAGAGGGGGAGAATGATGCGCTGAAGCAGCAAACCACAGCAGCAGCAGATAGTAGCAAACTGCCAGAGGGCGGTCCGCTCCAGAGTTCCGGCGACCCGCCCCAGAAACACGCAGAATCTAGTTTTGGGTTCTGGATTCTCGGCGGTCCGCCCCAGTGATGGAGTTGCTCACTGTTTGGCGGGCGGTCCGCCCCCAGACGGGTCAAGTTGCGTCTTTTGGAATTTGCTTTGCGTTTTAGACTGTTTTTGCTAATTTTTGGCTGTGTGTTTTAGAGAGGTTTTCATTTATGTTTTATTATATAAGCAAACTCAAGCCCTTTGGGCAGAACTAGTTGTCTTTTATCAAAGTTATCAAGAAAACCTAGAATTCTGTGTGAATTCTCAAATCTCTCGTGTTCTTCCGATTGTCATCTCCGTACCATTCGTGCATCATACCTTTTTCCATAGATTATTCAATTTGTTATTCAAATTTATATTTAAAGAGGAGGGTTCGGTTGATATTGAAAATCTTAACAATCTTGACAACTGAGGCTTTCAAAAATTTGAAAAAAAATCTTAAAAAAGAGCCTCAAAAATTTGAAAAAAATCTTAAAAAATAAAAGAAAATAAGTTTATGCATATATTATAAACCTAGGCTAAAAATATTTTCAATTATATTTTATTTAATTATTCTTTGATAGTCATCAAATCAATATTAATTAATTAACGATAGTTGAAAAGTATACCAAATTTTTGACAAGCTATCAAGTAATATTTAAATAATACATGTATTATTGTCGCAACACATTAAAAAGGATGTTGATAACAGTTGTTGACTTGGTTAAAGAAAAAATGGTCTAGCAATTGTTTAACATGGTTGTCAGTTGGCAATTGCCATATGGGTTTTGTGTTTGCAGTTTGCACAGGCCTCAAACAAAGGTTGTGGGTAAAAGATATAATATAATTAGTTAAGACGTCAGTAAGTAAGAAATAAGAAAGGCAAACAGGAAAGGAATGGAAAATTTTATGGTGAGGCCACACTTACTATGTGGCAATGCTTATATGGTAGGGTCTTTTGAATAGGAGACTGCCATGTAATTTAATTGGCTTAGTCAACAATTACTATTAATTCATTAGTAGCTATTCATTTTCTCTTTCCTTTTATTGCCCATTAATTATGCATCCCTACTAATAATAAAAGGAGGAGTTTGTTTGGAAACCCAAATGGCTATATGTCCAAACCGAGTTTGGACCGATGAATATATCAATCTATTTCAACCCTTGCCGTTGATTGTGTGATTTGATGATTCGATCTCCGCGTTGTCTTTTCTTAAAAAAAAAGAAAAAAGAAGAATGAATGAAAACGCGTATGGATACTGGGCCACATTGATCAGACCATTAAATTGGTTATTACTCTGAGTCGTGTGCTTGTTAGTTTAATTAATATCAAAAGTTTATAATAGTTAAAAAGTGTACAAAATTTTGATAAGTCATTAATCAAATTGATTGAAATTTGAAACACTGTCAAATCTAAAGTCAAATAATACATCGATAAATCATTTTTCATTTTAAAGATTTTTTTATGATTTTTTATAATTTTTTGAAAAGTGGTGTCATGATTGTCAAGTTAACCATTGTCAATGGATCCCTCCTCTAAACAAAATGACTTCAAATCTTAATGTTTTAGTTACATATATTTTTATTTAGTTATAACAATAATGAAAATATTCATATCAAGAAATTTTATTAAATAAGACCCGTTGTAACGCACGGGCAATATACTAGTATGTTATGAAAGAAAAATTTTTGTTTTTATTGATCTGTCAATTAATTAGTCACTACAAATATTTTGATATATACCAAGTTATTACGTATATGAATTTTTTTTTTTGACATATTACGTATATGAATTTTTTTTTTGACATATTACGTATATGAATTTTTTTTTTTTGACATATTACGTATATGAAATTGTTACATATAAAACTATTACATAATTTTATTATGTATGAAATTATTAGATAATGTAATATGCGGTCAGCATCCAAATGCAATACAGTTGTGTTTATGTATTATGAATCATTTGAGTTTGGGTGTTTTATTATTTTTTATAATTAAAATTTTGAATTCTTGTATAATGTCTAAAAATTTTTGTTCGATGAAAAATTAAAATAGCCAACTAATTCAATTAAATTCCACTTATATATTCATGCATTAGCTAAATAAAAAAGAATTATTCTTAAAAGTACAATATCTCATAACAGTTTGTCTAAACTTCAAACAATATCAATAGTTGGGTTATATATTAGCTTGAATATATGTTACCTGCATATATATCTTGCCGTATATACAGATATATAAACATATTAGTAAATAAGTACAAATTAACTGCAAAATATATCAAACCTCATTCTAATTATATTCCTTTCGATTTGATTGTTTACAATATCAATAGATTTTCATTATCCATGCATAATTAATGGGCAATAAAAGGAAAGAGATAGTGATTAGCTACTAGTGAATTAATAATAATTGTTGACTTAGCCAATCAAATTACATCGCAGTCTCCTATTGGAGGACCCTACCATGTAAGTATTGCCACGTGGTAGGGGTGGCCTCACCGTAGAATTTTCGAATGCAGGATGAGCTGAAATGGGTGTGGGTGTGGGTGTGGATGTGGGCCGTGTGGCCCATCGAAAAAGTTGATTAAACGAGATGAGGGCATGACCTCACTCCTCCCAAGTGCCCAGTTTGGTAGAGACATTGCTGCTGTCACATGTGTCATGGGAACCGAACATCAATAGAGGAGGTACGGGATGGGGCATGGGCCTCCCCATCTCACACGATTCGCATGAAATGAAGTTGTAACTGGACTGGACTGGACTGGACTGGACTGACATTATACTCGATTCCACCTGACCAGACCAGACCAGACCGGACCGGATCGGACCGGACCGGAGCCGGACACATTCTAGTCCCTCCGATCCCATCCCATCCGTTCCGAGCTGATCGGCGCCTCACTCCGCCAGCCCTCCCTCCTCCCACCAAAACCCCAAACCCTCGCTCTCCCCTCCGACCATGCAAGCGCCCTACACCAATGGCTACTCTCACTCGCGCCGCCGATCCCGTCGCTCCTCCACTGCAGGCGTCTACCGGGTTTGTTCCTCTACGCTCTCCCCCTCCTCCTCCCCCACTCCCACCAACCCTTCCTATGCCTCCCAAACGGACTCAGCTGCTGTCTCCTCCATGTCCGACGCCTACGACCACGCCTACTTCCACTCCTACGCCAATGTCGCCATCCATCAAGAGATGATCAAGGTTTTACTTTTACCTCTACAACATTCATACACATGTCATAACTGCTTCACATTCTTGTTTCCTCAACTAATCTCTTTTCTGCATGCCAGGATCGTGTCAGAACTGATACATACAAATCCGCAATCATGCGCCATCAGAATTTGATTTCTGGCAAAGTAATTCATATCCCCTTCAATATTTTCCCCCCAACAAATATACTTCGAATTATCAGAATTTTGATACATGAACTGAAACCTTCAATTTATCAGGTTGTCATGGATGTCGGATGTGGAACTGGCATCCTCTCCATTTTCTGTGCTCAGGCTGGTGCTAGTCGGGTAAACCTTACTCTTTCTTGCAATAATTAATCGCCCAAAAGAAACAAAATATTTATGGGTTATTCACCATTATTTGTTTTTAGGTATATGCTATTGAAGCAAGTGATATCGCTATCCAGGTAACTCATGCGCCCAAAGCTATATAATCTTGTCACTATGTATTACTTTTGCTATTTTCTCTATCTTTTCAGTTTATCTTGCCTCAACTACTTGCCAGTTATTCTCTGTATTTGGTAACTCCTTTCTCACATTATTTCTATAAATACTTTTTTCACAGGCTAATGAAATTGTAAAAGAAAATGAATTGCAAGATAGGATTACAGTCATACATTCTCGAGTTGAGGTAACTTCCTCATGTTTTCTACTTTCTATAGTTCTTGCCTAGTTATTTAGTGTTTTATGTTTCGTCTTCCATCCAACGGGTTTCCTACATTAGGAGCTCCTGTATCATGTCTTTTAAATTTTTATATCTCTTATTTTTTTTTTCCTTAAATAAAAAGAACATTTTTTGTTAATGTCAAATGCAGGAGGTTGAGATAGAAGAGAAGGTTGATGTCATAATATCTGAATGGATGGGCTATGCTCTTCTTTATGAAGTAAAGACAATTTTCTCTTAAAATGTTTAATTTATATTCTCTAATGAAATCCAATAAAATGTTCATAGTTACCATTTTGAATTTCAAATTATTATATGATCATTAATTTGAGCCAGGAGAGTTGACATGGAATATTGCGAAGTTGAACTCTAGTTTTGATTTTTGATTTTTCTGGAGTTCTTTTGTGGCTGCTTTGATTTTAAAAATACCAACAAAGGAAACCAAAACAAAAACTAAATATTAGTTTTGTTGCCTTTCCTTACTTACCAGAAGTACTGAGAGGACAAATCTGATATTTATGGTCATGACCATAAATTTCAAATCATAACTGCCAATTATTAATCTTTTTTTTATATTTAGACTGCGTTCATGTCAAAAAATTGAAAAAAAAAAAAATTATGTTATCTTTGCAAAAGGTCAAACTGTGGAAAAAATCAATGATGCGTTTTTATAATACTAGATGTTGATTTGTCAGCTTCATATCATGTAAAGTGGTACAACTGTTATTTTAGAACATATGGAATGTCACAGGTAACATCTCTTGTTTGATATTTAGATTTTGATTTATTAAAAGAAGAGTCACTGTAGTGATGGAGCACCAGAAAATACGTGTATTGATGGTCAAATATTGAATAGCCTGACTAAAACAATTTAACAAATTGATCTTGTTGATAAAATTGCAAGGCAGAATTAGTGCATAATTAGAGGGATGTTTCCAATTTGTATGTGAAAATAACACATTAAGTGCTCACTATGTAAGCTATCCTAATTAATTTATGCTACTTTGACACACTATACTTATGTTCCTTTGTTTCAGACAATGTTACCAAGTGTTATATATGCAAGGGATAAATGGCTAAAACCCGGGGGTCTAATCCTTCCTTCCCATGCTATGGTATAGCTCCTACTTTATATAATAAGTTTCTGCTTGTGTGCATGGCAAAGTATAAAGCTGGTCACCTTTTCTACTTGTTTTCACTTGTATTTTCAGCTTTATATGGCACCAATTACCAATTCAGAGAGGTATCACGAAACCATAGACTTTTGGCGTAATGTTTATGGAATAAATAGTAAGTTTTTTTTTTTTTAGTGCTACGCTTAGTTATTCGCTTGTTGCATATTTTGGCCTGGCTCCCGTTTATAATGTACAAGTCAGATTTATTTTAACTGCTGGACTAGTATGTTTTGAACTTGTCTAGTGTTTAATTGAATTTATATGGTGTGATCAAAAGCTTAGAATCCTTGTACCAAACCCTACCTTCACCATTCTGGTTTTGGTGGTTTTTGTTACTAATACAGTTATATATGCACCAAATCCTGCTTTCACCATACTGTGGTTTGGTTGGTCATGATACTGGTATTGCTACATACTAGACTATCATATACAATAAAATGCGTGCTGCTTGTACTGGTTTTGTATGGTGCTCCTTGGAACATTAGCTATTTTCAAGAAATTTGACACAGTATGTATAATTAATGTTTTCTCCCCCTTCAACTAGTGTCAACTCTCTTACCGCTTGCAAAACAGTGCGCTTTTGAAGAGCCAGTAACTGAAACCATTAGTGGTGAAAATGTTTTAACTTGGCCTTTCATGGTAAGCCTCTGGAGTTGCCTTCTTTCCTTTATTTAATTTCCTCTGAAGCATGTGCGATTACCTACCATTATAGTTTGTTATGTTACTTATATTTGAATTTAAGCTGGTATTACACTGATCTCATGCTTGTTGCATTGTGCTTCTCTTGGTCATAAATTTCTTATTGAGGCTTAACTGAGGATCTGACAATTATGTTATTACATGATTTTTAAGAACCCATTTTTGAAGTCTGACTGGGTCTTGGGTCATAAGAATATTGAAATCATTCACGGAAAGTTGTTGACATTTCTGGTGATCAGACATAATGGAATCTCTCTTATTATTTTTATTGTATTGGGCAGGTCAAATATATTGATTGTTATACAGTCACAGCTCGGGAGCTTGAGTCAATCACAGCAAGATACAAGCTGTCAGCAATTATGAGCGGTACAATTTCTCTACATTTCTGTTTGGTTTCATTTCCATAAAGAGTAGCGGGGTTTTTTATGCTGGCTTGCCAAACCTATCACAACCCTCCTCACTTTACCCGGGCTTGGGACCGGCTATATTGAGACAATTGCAACAACAATTTCTCTACATTTGTAGAAATTCTTTCCTTGGCAGAACCTGATATCTGTGGATGTTTGGCTTCAATAATTACTTTTTTCTGAAGATATCTTGCAAAATATAAATATTTATCTGGCCATCCAACTTTCTATCTCTTCCTTCTTTTCTGAAATGCAACAATTTATGGGTTTCCCTACTCTGTAGCTCCACTTCATGGATTTGCATTCTGGTTCGAGGTTGAATTCAATGGCCCCATAACAATATCATCCAACAACAACATGCGATTTTCTTTTCAACATGGTACCGATAATGGCAGTAACCATAGGAAGAGACGACAGAATGATACAATTGTGCTTTCTACTGCACCTGAAGAGACCCCAACTCACTGGCAACAAGTATGGATACCTTTCAAGTAGAAATAATTATGCATTTTTTATTTCTAGATTTCTTAAATTTATTTATATCAAATTTGGAGAAGGGTGTACACACTTTAGCATGTTAGGATCCTTGCAGCAGAGCTTATATAGAACCCTTTATAATATGCATGCAGCCAGTAATTATTCAGAGTGCTATTTTCAATATTAAGTATACTTGTCCCTATCTTTTCAGACGATTCTATATTTCTACGAGCCAATAGATGTCAGGCAGGACCAAACTATCGAAGGCTCCGTAACAATATCTCAAAGCAAGGAAAATCATCGATTTTTGAATGTTCACCTTGAGTACTCGTGAGTTAACTTCCACTCAATAATTAACTTGTTAAGCCCATGCAGTTGCTTTAGGGTAAATTTGCACACACCCATGTAGCGTTTCATAGCATCTGGGATCTCCTTGAAAAAGAAGACATTAGTGTATAAATGTATTGATATAGCAAATACCTTGTGTACACTTATAATACTACTTAATAAATGCATCTCCCATTATCAACTTCAAAACATGTTTATCGAATGATTATCTAATATGCACATTAGGAAGAAAAGAGGAAAGGAATTTAAAAAAGAGGTTTTGAAGGGCAAAGGGTTATGTTATCAATGTTCACTCAATATATTTTGAATTTTTTTTAGAGCATATTACCACCCTTTTCTCATTCTTTCGGGGGCTGTCAGAAACTATTTCTTCTTTGATGGTATAGGCCACTAAGACTACATTCCACTGAAACTAGGTTCACTACATTCCGCTGGAACTAGTACTCTCACTTTATTAGCATGTTGTACTTCTAGGCTCTCTTGAACATAGACCTAATCATTCCATCCTTAGAAATTTATATTTTTTAATGCACTTCATTTTGGTTTTTTCCTGAAACAATTAATTTATTCCATGATTCTCAGCTAAAGTTTAATTTAATTACTTTAGTGTTATTAGTTCCTTAGCTCATCTATACTAGCAAGATTGACATACTTATTTATTTATTTTTTTTTTCTTTTAACTCTTCTAGCACTGCGGGTCGATCTTTCGTGAAAGAGTCAGTGATGCGGTAATTAATCATGAAATACTTCTGACATTACAGGAGACTAGCCAAGTACTTGATAGGAAATTATACATTGATTTATTTCATTGTTTTTTTTTTTTTGTTTGTGAGATTAGAGTTTTCTTTAATTTTTCATTAGTTAGGCATTATATGTTAGGCATTACATGGCATAACAAATCACTTTCTTCACAATGAAAACAGTATGCTCTGCATTCAGTATTCTATAAAGACCTTGATTCTGTAGTATGCATTCCACCTTATATTTTATCTTGATTTACTGCTATGTACTATTTAGCTGGAAACCAATGAAGCTACCCATATTATGCTAAATGTGCCTATTACAAGACAAGAGTGACTACTTTGTTACTTGAAATGTAAAAAGGTAGCTTTAAAATGAAAACAACAGGTACAAGGATGGTAGTAGTGAAAGTTTTGGAGTGACACAAAGGCTGTGTTAATGCCTTGGCCTTTACAAGGCAAGATGGCACCGTTCTTTCTTATCTCCTATCTAGCTGGCTTATCTTGATACCTATGGAGTGTAGGCTTCTTAGGGTATTTGGTAAGGTGCTGCATTCCTTTGTTTGTTGTTGGTAAGTCCAAAGTGGATTTGCCATCTTTTCATGTGTTAACTCAGAAAGCTAGCATAGCATGGAGAGTGACTGCAATACTTTCACTCTGAATGAATAAACCTATGGGATACTGTTGTGGCAGACAAAAACCTCTCTTGTACTGATGTAGAGTGCTTGATTAACTAGAATGTTGCAACTTACCAAACCAACTGCTAGATTGCTGCTGATGCCTGGTTTCTCTGTGTAATCTTACTTTAACATGATTGTTTTTTCTTATTTTTTGTTTTCTTTTTTGGTATTCGGCAACATGACTTGAAAAATGTTCCTTACTCCTATGGGGCTTCCAGAGTCCAGTAGAAAAATGGAGGGGAAAAAAAAAAATAATGTCGAAGGTATCTGAATGATCTCTCTGATTGTCGATTTTGGAGAGAGCCGAAGAAGGAAAAACTAATGCAAACATATTTCAGTGGTGCCTTGAGCACTCTTGTACGGCCCACAGGATGTCCCATAGGCTGCGAGCAATGTATATAAACCAACACACTTTCTAAATAATCATCCACCAGCACAATATATAGTATCTATACAATGTACACTTTGATATGCAATACATAGCTTTGAATCCCATGCCATCGCAGTTTCTTTCTGTTATTATTGGACTTCTCCCTTTATTAATTTCCTAAGCTTTACATTCCCTAATCATCATCAACGTGTATCGCAAATATATAGTATTAGTAGTAGTAGAGGCATGCTCTCTACTCTACGGTTAGCAAGTATTGGGACCGAATCCCACGTAGCCGCTGGCCACGTCGAAGGTTATCTGGATTCCTTCCTGCTGTATATTCCCCATGATCGACAAACCAGTTGGCGACGGCGCAAATGCAAAGCAGAAGGTCCCCGAGTTGTCCACGGGGATCAGGAAATTCCTTGCTGGCAGTGTCAATATTGCACCCTCTGCGAAATAGAACGACACTGTCGGTACCCGTACGCTGCTGTATCCATCGAGGTTGTAACACGTGTCGAATATGGACACACCCGACGCACGTGGGAGCTCCGTGGCAGCTCCTATGAAAGCATCTCTCAGCGTATTATATGCTTGCTCCGGGAGCCGAGTTACCGCCGTACCGGTGTCCATGACCACGCCACCGTAGCCATCTTCAGAGAGTTGAAACATGTCCTCTTCAAGGGGTAACCTTGCCCCAGCGACCCCAAGACCAACAAGGCCTACGTAGTAGAAACTAGGGGCACGTGGGTTTCGTAGGAGAGGGACCCACACGGCTCCCACTGGTACTCCTTCGGTGCGACCGAACACTAACGAACCTGCTTCAGAGCCTGATCCCCGGCTCACGAGGCAGTAGCTGAAGACCCCGCCAGCTGACCCTCCAAGCTGGGCCAGGAATGAGGTTGGGCCCCAGCCAAGGCCTAATAGACCGGCAGCACCGGTAAATAAGCCGTGGTTGCGGTGCCCACAGCCAATGGCAATTCCACTTACTGTAGTTGATCCAAATGTCAGCGTCTCTAAGGCGACGGCACCTTTGCTGTACGAACCATCTCGGTACGATACCTCATACCTGCATGTTAATTACTATGAACTATGAGTATATAGATGTGCAAGAAATTAATTATCTGATGAAATAAATTAAGTTATCTGTTGTTATTTAATTTCCAAAATTTAAAATATATAAATTAAGATTCAAAAAGCTCCAATTGACCATCATGTATTGCAATATGAATATACCCGCAACTGTTGTCGGGGTTGTCACAACTGGTGCCAGCGACAAGGTTACAAACACGGGACCCACATGCCACAGCAGCGAAAGAAGCGGAAGTGGAGGGATCAAATATAGGGTCAGACTGCGCGGAGCACTGATCGCATGGTACGCATTGCAGCCAGATGACGTCACTGCCGGAGTCGATCACCAGGTACTGTTCGTTTGCTGGTGTCCCAACTCCTACACGGATGAAGTACTCGCCACTTCCCTGAGACAAGCCCGAAACCACGTCAGACCCAAAGTCGGTCGGTTTGTATCTCTCCAACGGTAACGAGAGGTTGCGTGCCAGTGAGGCAGCCCTGGCCGAGTCGCGGTTGATGCGGTCCTTGAGGGTATCATGATCGGTGTGATTGGAGATTGAGCTGAGGTGGTAGATGGGGAGTGAGAAGTTGGTCTTGGTTGCGACTTGGCGTCGATGATGATCACGAGCAGCGTCACCGTGGGAGGTGAGAGTGAGAAGTGTGAATCGTTGCGGTTGGAGCGAGGAGGCGGTGCCGATGATCATGAGGAGGAACAGAGGGAAGAAAACTGGAATGATGATCAGCTTGTGCATAGTTGTGGCTGTGTTTCTTTCACAGGCAACGAATTAGCTAGGTTGTAATGATGAGGAGAGGAGAGGAGAGGAGATGGATTTATTTGATTGGAGTGTAAGCACTGTAGTTTGTAGATGAAATCCACTGTGATTATATTGCTTAATGGATATTGACAAGTGTAGCAGATTCAGTGAGTGTGGCAGCAAATAAATAGGCAGCCTGTGAGACTATACGATATGTATATATATGGAAAAATACACATGCACAATTAGTTCTGACTCCTCTTTTCACATCTTTTTTGATTCATTAATTTCGTCTCAAATATATATATGTGTCAGTGTCACAGACTCAGAGTTCTTAATTGCACGCTAGCTCATTTGCTTCAAATATAAAAAGTTGCAAAACCATTATTAAGATTTTGCTTCTTTATTTTCATATATACACGTGTTTATTGATAGATCAAAACCTCAATCTTGACATCTTTAATTTGTAGCGATTTCTTCTTTTTACTTGTGCCGGTACCGGTACCTTGTGCAGAACTTTCTTATGAATCCATTTTTTTTTTTTTCTTTTTCGTTTTTTGGGTTGTTGTTGTTGGGGGTACGTCTCCTTTCTTTTTCTTCCCAATAATTTTAATTTTTAAGACTACCACAATATATATATAGTTTCAAATTACATATCCTCTTGAGTTATATAAATTATACAGCTAGCTTTAGTCCACTAAATATATATATATATATCGTGTCATATCGATCATATCAATGACAGTAACATTCCTGCACTATTTTCTTGTTATTTTGCGCCTGACATTAATCGCCTTCTAAGTGGGTTAAGTTGTAAAGTCATGCGTCTTTCTCACTTTACAAACTTAAATCATTACTTTACTTTATGAACTAAGTTCCTTTAACAGCTACCTTTTTGACCCAAAATTATTAAAACCGACCAGGAGATTCTGTGACTGTGGTATATATTCACACAAATAAATATACAAAGAAACTGTTATAGAGATACTAAAATTGATATTATTTATGTTAGTATTCATAACATATAATCACATCAATAATTTTAAGAGCAATTATACTAAATGGGTTAATGCTAATATCTATTTATTTAACATGAATATTAACATTCGTATCGATTTTGATATTTTTTTAGCATCTCTCTATGAGCTCCCAATATACAACTACGGTATAATTAGTACTGCGTCCGCGTAAATAATATAGTTTTACCCCGGTTAATTTGACGTCTAATTTGTTATCTCCCCCATACTCTCGAAGTTGTAATTGTATATATAGGGTCTGTTTGGCACCTCAAATTTGAAATATAATAGTCTATTCTAATTGAAATGGGGTGCCAAACACATTATCGATTTATATAAAATGTTTGATCATATATAGAATGGTAGTAGGAGAGAAGCACATATTATAATAATTTTAATATTTTGCTGGGAAAAAGGACGTCTCCTTTCCTAATGTTTTGCTTTTGACGTTCAGAGAGTAATTATCTAATGCCTAATTATGATTAGGATATTATTAGTTTGAGAACTTTTAATAATTAACATATTATTAACGACCTTGTATTCCTTCATCAATATTAAGGTGGATAGAATCAGCTTTCAGCTGTAGGTACTTATTAACTAATCAGAGTTTCCCCTATGGATAAGTTTTTAAGAAACATCTTGCGAATAACTATCTATACATTTATAGATGTACAAATTTAATTAGATACATCAATTTTGTAACATTTATCTTAAATTTGTAATCTATGATCTCTATGTATATATGTTCACATATAGATGCTAGGTAGCGCTCTAAGTTTTTCTCTCAATTGATATATGATTAATTTGCATAAAAAAATTAGAAGTTGCCTGGTAATTCAAAATGAATAATGTTGAGTGCCTCCGAAGAAAAGAGAAATTCACCGATTAGTGGAAACATTAATTTAATTTGGCGGTGCAATATATATCTAATTAAGACCAATTATTTAATGTGTTATATATGAAGTGCCAACTAAATTAGCAGAGAAATGCTAATTAATCACGTCATGAATAACATTGGTGGTCGTTGTTTTAAATAGTTTGTATGATGAGTGGTGAGTTGGGTTAGTGCCGAATTATAGGAACACGACAATCGAATAATTCTGGTGTGTTATATAAAGAAGGCGGATAATTTAGATACTAGTGGAGGTGTGACAACACACATGCATATATATATGAAGTTGCATGCCTCGTGGAATGCGCAATATATATAGAGGAGGGATCCATTGACAATGCTTAATTTGACAATGAGAATTTTAAAAAATTTTGTGAAAATTCACAAAAACTCTTAAAAATAAAAAATAGTTTATGGATGTATTATCTAACTTATAGATTGATAGTGTTTCAAATTTCAATCAATTTGAACATCGTTTGATGCCTTATCAAAATTTTGTGTATTTTTTAACGGTTGTAAATTAACGGATCATTAAAGAGATATCAAATATCAATCAAATTAAATATAATTGGAAACATAATCAATCTATAAGTTAAATAATACTTCTGTAGGCTTTTTTCTATTTTTAAGATTTTTTATGAATTTTTATAAAATTTTGAAAGATGTGATTGTCAATATTGTCAAAAAACCCATTGTCAATGGATCCCTCCTCACACACACACACACACACACACATATATATATTGAAGTAAATTAAATTAAGCTAGCAGGAGCCAACCCAAAAAGACAATATTTCACTTGACATTTAATTAGCAGATAATATATCGATCTGTATATATATATATTTCTCTAACAGTTGTTGAAAAGAGGCACTAGCTAGCTCTTATATAGTTATGTTGAAGTATCTTACGTGTGCCAAGACTATATAATTGTCGGATTGGCATCCAAGTCCAACTACCTAATTACCTTTTCACAAGATAAGAAACTATATATAGAGAAATTGACTAATTAAGCACTTAAGCTGGCTACTACAAGTCTACAACCAACAATAATATTGAAGAAGATATATATATATATATATATATATATATATAACTATGTACAAATTGAGCTATTCTTCGATGTGGACCAGAAATTACCAAAAATAAGAAAGGATATAACTATAATTTAGGTGTTAACCGGCTACTTCGATTACATTGAAAGCGCCCAATAATTAATTTTTCAATTTCCCTCCAGTCATCACTCGTACCCTTCTAATTTATTCTCTCCAGTTCCAATTAATAACGCATCATCTCCCTCTCCGGCGCCATTATAGGACTTAACAGGGTAAGTTTTGAGGCATTTCCGTTACCATTAAATGCAATATATCGTTTCATTAGCATGCACATCTTAATTAGGATGAGATCATGAACAAATACAAGTTAAATTAATTATATGTACGAAATAGATAATTTTGAACGTTAGATTAATACATAGTTACCTACGTATGTGATATTGATGTTATAGTAGATACTAAATATATAAAGAGGAGGGATCCATTGACAATGCTTAATTTGACAATCTTGACAATGAGAATTTTCAAAATTTTTTAAAAATTCACAAAAACTCTTCAAAAGGAAAAATGATTTATGTATGTATTATTTAACTTATAAATTGATAGTGCTTAAAATTTCAATCAATTTATACATTGTTCAGTGACTTATCAAAATTTTGTGCACTTTTCAACGGTTGTAAATTAACGGATCTTTGAAAATCTATCAAATGTCGCTTAAATTTAATACAATTAGAAACATTATCAATGTATAAGTTAAATAATACATCTACAAACCATTTTTCATTTTTAAGAGTTTTTGTGAATTTTTAAAATTTTTTGAAAATTCTCATTATCAAGATTGTCAAATTAAGCATTGTTAATGGATCCCTCCTCATATATAAATCAATGACTATGAATTAAGTAATGAGTACGATAAAATAAATATATAAATAATTAAAAGCAACATATATTTGCACAAATATGTTCATAAGAAAATAATAAGTCCATTACAATAACGAAATAAACATACGTACATATATTAGATGATGAGTAAAATTCCCGTGCTCCTAACTCAAAAATAATAGAAAACCATTACGAAATTTTGATTTATAGATCCCATTAAATTCTTTGTATCAAAATCTCCTAGTATAGAAAAATTTTCACTTTTTAAATTTTTTAAGTATTTGTTTTGGATTTCTTAAAGATAACTTAATTTTATATATTATTATTATTGTTATTATTTTGAGGCTATCATAAAAAATTCCAAAACATATACTTAGAAAAATAAAAAATAGAAACTTTTTGTATCCTAGGATCTTTTGATATAAAAAATTTAATGAGAACCACAAATCAAAATTTCGTTATAGTTTACAGTTATTTTTGAGTTAGGAGCACGGGAGGCCCCCAAAATTTATGTTATCGTGTCCAAAATTACAATTTATGGTGCTGAATAAATTCTTTATATGAAAATATTTGAGAATACAAAAGTTTTTCATTTTTAGAGTTTTCTAAGCTTTTGTTTTGCATTTTTGAATATAGCATGTAAAAACATCAATATTTTATAAATATTTATGAGATCTTTTCTAAAATTCAAAATAAATACTTAGAAAACTCTAAAAATGAAATTTTTTTGTATTCCCAATATTTTCATATGAATAATTTATTGAGCATCATAAATCGTGATTTCAGAGACGATAACATAAATTTTGAGGCTTTAGCATTTCGGTCCGAAATGCTAACATTAGTATAATAGTCTAACTCTATGAACACACATGTAAGTGAAAGTACTTATGAACACACATGTAAGTGAATTAAGTATGTTTTGACAATTTGGATACCCAAACTATCCGTAGTTATTAATAAGCATATAATCAATAGGATCAATAGAAATTACTTGAGATATATGCATAAGACAAATAATTAACTTAGAGTGAGGCTATGGTATTATTATATTTTTTCCAAATAGTAAAAAAATACTAAAAAATATAAAATTTTGTCTACAACATTTATATATGAAAATTATGATGAGCGGTTTTGGACTGATAGTTTGGACTTTGAAAATAATAATATAGAGTTATAATACCGACTAATTTGTACTATTAATAGTACCGTAATTAGAATTCATTAAATTATATACACCTGTAAAGCATACATATCTAGAATAGTTACAGAAATACGGTAATTGGAACGATAAAATTAAAATATCACATGTATAATATATAATATATATATATAATGGACGAATTTGTGGGAGATTCCTTTTTGGTTGTTACGTAGAGACTGGACCGGTGTCAAATTGTTTTAATACAATGCCTTTAACACTTTTTTAAAGACAGAATTAATCTTTTTTTAAAAATTTAATAACCGGCTAATACTTTTGGGTAACCGGTTGTCACCTTAGTTACCAGCTCAACTTGAAATTAACACCGCACGATTAGAAAAATCAAACGGTAGGAAGTTTTGGTCCTCATTGAAGAATAGCTCGTACAAATTGGTTTGATATATATGCCTAGGAATTGTCATTAATTTATTATTGCAAATTTGCAATTGTGAAACAATCCAAATCTAAAAACAACATGAACATGTAGAGTGCCCAACTGGATCTCTTTGAAATGGGTGTCAGAGAAGAGAGGAGAAGAGAAAGTGGCTATATATATATCTCACTTTGCCACTTGAGCACTGAGGGATTGGGATCTCTCTTCCACTGTTCCACTTGGAGAGAGAGAAGAAAAGGTGAGGTAGATCACCATCTTTAAGCTACACTACATTAATTTGCTCAGCAAGTCAGCATATATATTCAAGGGAACTTTATTGCATGCCTTTCCTCAAGTGCTAAATCAAGAGCTGGCAATGGCATAGTATACATAATATAATAAAGCGATGAAAACAGAAAAAGGCTGATACAGATGAGCTAGCTAGCGAAGCGAGACCAAAAGTTGCAAGTAGGTCAGCCCAAATAAAACCAAGCGTTGTAGAAGGGAAGGTATTATTGTAGGCCCAAGCCAAACAAATGTAAATTGAGGTTTAATTTTGATCACACTTCACAGTCACAGTGATTCTATTTCTTTCTTTCATTGGGTCTTCTTCCTATATTGTATTGTACGTTGTTGGGCTGGGCTCTCAAGAGTTGAGTTGTTCAACATGCATGGAATGTGACGGACGACACTGGCATGGAATGGAACAGTAGTTTGAAATAATGAAATTTCATGTGGGCTAGGATTGGATCCGTCTTAATTGTCCAGCACCAGAAGAGTGAAACAAATGAACAAGAGCTAGCATTTGCAACAACATTATATAACTATACTATATATATATATATATTTAGTATTTATTTACTAATACTAATTTTGTTGATTACGTTCCCAATTAGATCGAACTCAGTTATATATGTATGTATACTACTACTGTGTATTGAATATATTATATATAAGAAGAGGAGAAGAAAATAAGAGATGGAGCAGCTAGCTAGCTAGCGCGTGCGTGCGTGATATATTGCCACAATTGTGAATTTGGGATTGGGATTGGGGACCTACACTACACTACACCGTTTAACACAACATGCTGAATGCTGAATGCTGAATGCTGATGCACTTGCAGTAGTACTGTAGAAGTGTATAGTGGAGAATCTCATTAGTAGACTAGTGATTTAGCGCGTAAGCACCACCCAGACCGAGACCGAGACCGAGACCGAGATCGCGTGGTGAGTGTGAGTCACAGACGCGCAGCCCTTACATTACGCACAGCTTCATTAATTAATTAATGGATTGATCTTTTCTACTTGAGCTAGCTAGCTTGCTTACCTTTAGTCTGCTTAATTTCGATTTGCATGCATGCATGCTGAATTGCTGATACGGTGATACCACTACCAGACTGAACTGGGTTATCCATTTATCGTCTCGACTTCGATTTGATTCTCACCATATATTGTCCATTGATAATGATCCATCCATCCATCCATCCATCGATGATAGTTGAGTTGAGTGACAAGGTGCGTGCTAATTGTGCATGACTTATTTCCCGATTATGAAGCATATATAATATGCATCAACTATAACTCCTTCAATCTCACATTTACAAAAATTACTGCATGCATGCCATATATCCTTTTCCCTCATTAATTAATGGTCGTACGAAATAATATTAAGAGAACTATTTAATAATTGGAACATATACATTAATTCATTAATTAATTAAAACATCTGCTTAATTTTCTCATCATGGATAACGCATTAACAAAATTTAATTTCTAATTATTAGATTCTTTTTACACTTCCCTTCCCTAGCTATGAATTTCCTTTTCTTTTCTTTAATCCAACAATATCTTGTTATGCCATACAGTAACAGTAACAGTAACAGACGTGTTAGAAAAGCGATACTCAGTTTGTAATGTACTTTTATCATGCTAAATCATTACATTACATTACATGCTCACTACACTCACTCATTGTCTCATGCTGTCATGCATTTTCATTATTACTTTCAACATTTCAATACAATATTTTTATTAATTATGAGTTAGTAATTTTTTTAAGACAAGACATTACATTTATATTAATTTTAATTTGCTGAGACCCAATATGGCAATATATAAAAGAAAGAATGGGTACACACGTCCTTTATTTTTTTCTAGTCGCCAAAACTCGATCATTATATTTATACATGTATACTTTACACCTTGAGGAATCTGATGCTCCTTAAATTTGCCGGCTTTATCTCTGTCAACATACCCCCAACCCCCCCAAACAAAAATAAAAATTGCTGTTTGGGGCAAAAAGAGAGAATAATTAAGCTGGCATGCCTTTCTTTTACATATCCACTTTCTGAACTTGCGGATTGTTTTGTTGTTTTTTATTGTATGCTGTCCTTTAGCTTTTTTCAAGTTAAGCTCAGCGAAATTACAATTTGCAAATTGAAAATTAAAGGAACAAACAGGAAAAAGACGGCTGGGGACCATAACTGATCATAGTAATTAGCTTTTTTTAATTTGCCCCCAAATTATTACTTGATTTCGTATGAATTGAATTTGACATTTGAGTTCTTGTTTGATGTGAATGTATATGCATTCGACATTTGAGTTCTTTAAATGATATGAATAAAAACATAATTTAAATATGCTGGTATCACATATATAATTGTGGCATTTTCATCTCTGCGATACACTAGGATAGTATAAGATGTTGTGTAGTGTACATATTCAAATTTGTATATACGTACGATATTAATGTGCATTCTAGCTAGCTAGAGAGAACCCACATGATAAGTGTGTGGCAATTATGAACTGACCTTAAGTCTAGTGCTTAAATTAAAAGTAATCTTTAATTTGTTTGTATAGAAGCTGGTCACAAAATATTTAAATTTGAGTGATTTTGCCAGAGAGTTTCAAATATAAAATGTTTTTCGAGTTAAAGTTTGTGTGCATTTTATAATTAGTCCAGTATGTATTAATTTAATTGTTGAAATATATATTTGTATAAGGTAGATAATAATTAAAGCGGTTTGCTTGAAAACTAGCTAGAATTCCATATATATAATGGTATATATTATTTTCTTATATATATATTCTTTATATATATTTGTCTATAGGTGAGATTAGTGGTTAATTAATCCTCCTCAAATTAAACCATTGACAAATAATAATAATAATAATATATACTTTGAGGCTTTTCTAAAAGAGAAATAAAACCGAATTAAATGAAGGAAATGAAATGGTTTTGATTCAAATAGCAGTATAGTAAAGAGGACGCCGGCGACATGAAACTGAGACCATCTGAAATATTCAGACACGGCACGAGCATTAAATAGTAGTCGTTTTGATTCAAATATTGGAATTACGCTCCGCACATATAAACAGCTTCTCACTGCTCTCGTGATCGTGAAGCCTGCATCGATCTGCATCTGCATCTGCATGCATGCGCCTCAACACAAACCTCATTAATACTAGCGCTCTCTCGCTATATATAACCCCACTCCCCAAATTCATACCAATAATTAATACTTATCAAAAGCGATATAATTAAGTTAAAAGTTTAAAAAATCACTATTCAAAACTAAAACTAAAACAAAAATATACATCTAGAACCATGCATATATTATCAATGTCACATCGCATGCAATAAAACTCTTATCAGTTTAATTATTTCAAACTAATAACAATATAGGATTATTATTGATTTCATCTTTCACATAGAATAAAATAATTAAAAGCATGCATTTATATGGCAGGAAAAATATTTCGAGCGGCCGGTTGATTTAGGGAAATGAAAAGATAGAAAACGTATGAAATATAAATTCACTAATCGTTTCGATCTATGCTAGCTTGAAGTAAAAGAAAGTTAATAAAATTGAGCTTAATTTGATTCATCAGTTAATTTAATTAATTATTTCGCATCGGAAACAGTAAAGATTATTTATAAATTTTAACTAAGCCAAAAAAAAAAATCTCCATATCCTCTCACAGTTGACGGATTTTTATGTTCAGGGGAATTGAAAAGGTAGAAAACGTCAAATTAAGTACAAATGCACCAATTAGGTCTATGCTCAAGCAAACAGAAAGTTACAAAAAAAAGATAAATATAACTTGCCACAAACAATGCCCCCATAACACCCCAATGCACTTGGAAAAAATTTACAAAAATATCCCTCTTTTCAGAAAATTTTACAAAAATATCCTTTATTTCTAAAGAAATTTACAAAATTACCCTATTATGAAATTGAATGCATTAATTCATTCATTAATCCAGGATGTCAAATATAGAGAAAAAAAATGAACAATTTAAACTTGTAAGTTGTAATATATGGAAAAAGCTAGCTCTATAAAAATGTACTATTTTCTATACAAATATGCACCAAAAAAAAAAAAAAAAAAAAAAAGAGGAAGAAGAAATATAGTAGACACGAACCCTATAAATAGCCCTGATCCACTACGTCAAACCATTATAGTTTCAAAAAGGGAATTAACCAAAACAAAAGCTTCAACCTTTTTTGCCACCTTCCCCGCTATTTCTCATCCTGTTGCTCCATCCTTCCCCAAAATGAGAACCAACAACGCCCTCTCTCTCTGTATCCTTCTCCTTTCTCTCCTCTCAGTCTCAGGAGCACCGTCAGAGTGTTCGGCTACAGACAGAGCGGCTCTCTTAGACTTCAAAGCCGCCATTGTCAGAGACACGACCGGCATTCTGTCGTCATGGGTCGGTACCGATTGTTGTGGCTGGGAACGTGTCGAGTGTAACCCTGAAACTGGTAGAGTCACAAGCTTAGACCTGTACAGGGTGAATGGGATCATGAAAGGAACACTCTCACCTTCCTTGGGTAATCTGAATTTCTTGCAAGTGCTTGTCATAAGCGGCACGAAACAGATTACTGGTACCATACCAGATACCTTCTCCAATTTGGTACACCTCGTGCAGCTGTCCCTTGAAGATAACATGCTACAAGGTAGGATCCCTTCAAATTTGGGCAGGTTAAGGTCTCTAAATGCATTGTCCCTAAATGGCAACAATTTCACCGGAGAGTTGCCTGCTGATATTGGGTCTATTTCTGTTCTGACACAAATCAACTTTGGAAACAACCGACTGGTCGGTACAGTACCTGCAACCTACATAAACCTTACCAAATTGCAAGTTCTTGATTTGCATAATAATCAACTTTCGGGGGATATACCTTCATTTTTGGGGAAATTTCAGGGGCTCACTCTGTTGGACCTCTCAAACAACCAGTTCATCGGAGAAATTCCAGTGTCTCTTTGGGGTATGTCTAATCTGTTGGATTTATTTCTTGGTAACAATAAACTTGTTGGTCAGGTACCATCAGAAATTGAAAATCTCAGGTCTCTCAATTCCCTCTCTTTAAGTGGCAATTTGCTCACTGGTACAATTCCTTACTCCATTGTCAAACTACAGAATCTCTGGTTCCTGAATCTTTCGAACAATGCATTCACGGGTCTTCCCGATGGCATTGAAAGTGGGTTACCTTCTCTTGTATCTATCGATTTATCATATAACAAATTTCAATTGGAAACTGTACCAAATTGGATTAGAAATAGAGAGATGAGGGATGTGCATTTAGCCAGTTGCGGAATAAAGGGTTCGCTTGAAGCTTTCTTGAAGCCAGAACTACTGAATTCACTGATACTCTCCAGTAACTTCATATCTGGAAGCATGAACAACTTCTTGACCAATATGACAAACTTGGTCACCCTTGATCTTTCAAAGAACATGATCACTGGTGTAATCCCTGAATTTGGTAGAAGAATGGGTTTGAATTTCGAAAGGATTGATTTGTCTAAGAACCGCATCACTGGACAAATACCGAGCTCAATTTCAAATTTGAGTTACCTAAAAAGATTGAATCTTTCAAGGAACCAAATAAAAGGGGTCATACCGGCTACCATGGGCAGGATGGCGAGCCTGGAGTGGCTCGACGTGTCGCATAACGAGTTAATTGGAAGAATACCAGAAACATTCGCAAGGTTATCCCAAGTAAGGCATGCTGATTTCAGAAGCAATAAGCTGTGTGGTGAGATACCTCAAAGGAGGCCATTCAATGTATTCAAGGCAGTTGCATATGCACATAACCTGTGCTTGTGTGGAAAACCTCTGCCAGCTTGTAAGAGGTTTTGAGTTTGATAGCACAAAAGGTCAACAATGGGCTGACTGATACAAAAGAAATTAAGAAGCATTAATTAAGTAGTACAAGATTTTAGGTGTTCGATCTTTCTCTCTAATGATCGATGTATTATTCTTTATCTATGTAATAGTTATTCAGCAATGTGCAAGTGTGAATTACTTTACTCGTGTCGAATATGATCTAGGAACAAACACAAAGTGCCAAATTAAGGATATCATATCAGTGACATACATGGGGTCCCAATCTGCTGCCATAAAAAACTATGGCAGCAACTTGCCATAATCATTTTCGGCCATGTGATTGAGTTAAACGGTTCAGATTGTTGCTATTAGGGTGGCCTTTCTAATGTGGATCCCACTGTCATTCAAACAAAAAGTATGGCAAGTTGCTGCCATAGAAAAAACTATGGCAGCGGATGTGAATCCGACATAAATGTATGTCGTGCACTTGGTCGTTAATTTTACGAGAGTTCCTGTTCCTTCCGTTTTCAGATTCAAACAACAACAACTGTTTGTCTATCAGACATTCAGAAGCCCATTCAGCCTTAATTCTCTCCTGCTTGGGCTTGGGCTTGGGCTATCAGACATGCAGAAGCCCATTTAACCGTTTCTTCTCAGTCAGCTTAGCATGCACTAATTTATATGTTCAACTTCATTATAACCACATTGCCAATTCTATGAATATACGATTTCAGTGACTTGTTCTGGGATAAATAAATCTTTAAGACTTCACGAGACATACAATCCAAGTTCTCATGTGCAAGTGCAACATTTTTCAAAACAAATATTGCGTTAATTGCTAAGTTAAAATGCTGTTCTTTATATTTTGATCCGCTTCGATACTTTGAATTTTAAGAGTATTGAAAAATGGAGTGCTTTTTTTTTTTTTTGCTCCAGTAGTTAAATGAAAAGGACACGTTTAATTGGTCAATAATCCTTCTCTTATTATTCTAATTCGAGGAGGCTCCACTCTTGACTATTCTTTATTCCACTATTATGGTTTTTTGTCGTTTTCTGGTGTAAGCACAATCAAGACATCATTTACAAAATATATTAATTAACCAGAGAACGGAATGTCCATGGATATTTCAGGAAAAAAACAAGAGAAAATAAAATGAGGCCTTGCTTGGTCATCCAAAATCTGAGCTTTGCTCAAAAAGTAACACAAAATAACAAAATTTATTATGTTCTGTCACAAGGCAAATAAAAAAAATAAAATTTATTATATAAGCAATTTTATATGTACAGGAGGGCCCCAGAAAAATATCCTATCAACTATTTTTTATTTCAAAAAATATATATAAATATAAATACCAAAAAATCATAAGAATTGAATAGTACAGCTGATTTTCCCTCAACTCTTTCTCATCTAAAATTTGCCTCCCTAGCCTCCTCAATCCGATCATCAGATATGTGCTTATACATGGTACTATATATCTCTGAAAGTAATTCTGTATTTCTGTTGAAGAAGGCAGTATGATTTGAAACTTAATTGAATCTTTCTGTTGATTGATGCACTTATAGTTTGACCTTAACGCTGCAACTACTTGACCTGAACTTGAGTTGTATGCTTGAACCGGAACTGCTTGAGGTCGAACTATCCAGCATCAGATTGCAGTGTATCTTACCAGTAATCTTGAAAAGCTTCAGGGCACCGAATTTTATTTTAACCGGTACATGACCCTTCACTAAAATCGGAATTGATCCGGTTGCAAGCTGAGATTGTACACCCGATATGAGCTCATTTGTCAGCGTGGGCTTACCGCTCAGCAACAAATGCACCACGGTTGTGTTGCGATGGCCCTGGTAAAACACGGGATAAGTGCCGTTGCACAGCTGTGTCGTGTTGTACCAGGCAGTGATATCGCTACCATCTAGGTAATACAAGCCAATCCTTTTGTTGGGGTTTCGCGATGTCACGGTTACGTCAAAACTCGCTTGAGCCGTGAGATTGTTGTCAAGAGAGAAAGAAGTGACTGTTAAATTATCGACCGAGTAATGCGGGATTTTGGGTCGGAAAATGAGGTACAAGATACCGACTATAGCAGCTATAACAACGACTAGAAGTATTAAAGCGAGCAACGTCCAGCAGAAGCACCTGCACCAGCGGTTTCGCTTTTTTCGCGGCCGGTTTATTTCAGGTGGCGGTGAGGACGAGACAGGTGCCGTGTAAAGTGGAAGTGTGTCGGTATGTGAGGCCTTTTTGGAGTTGCTAGCAAGTTCTTCAGGTGGCACTACTGGTGCCACGGGAGCTGAAGGGGATGCTGTGCCTACTGGATAAACCCTTTGATAATCCATGGTGATTATATTGGATTTGATTAATTTCTGTATGATGAGAATGAAAATGTTGGTATGGTGGAATAGAAGTGTATGATGAGAGATATTTGCTTGACATATATAAGGTTGGTTTATGTTGAAGAAGAAGAAGTCGATATATGGGGTTGAGATTCTTCTATTCTATATAACACGTTTGTAAGTACAAAAGTAATTAAAATAAAATGAATCGGTCCGTGAAGGTACGTTTCAAATATTTGACCTTTTGCTATATGTGTGTTGTTGGTGCGTGAATGAAAATGAATGAAGGGGTAGAAGCCAAGCCAATCAGCCAGTATAATTAAGCCATGCTTTTGGCAAAGAAAAGTAGTATTGAAGCCCACCCGGTCGATCGGTCAGTATGTCATGTCATGTGTGCGTATGAACTGAGGCCATCTGTTTTTTTTGGGTTTCGAACCTGCGACCTCCCAAACAGAGAGCATTGTCTTTAGCTACTAAACCAAATTAAGGCTGGTTCCTGAATTGAAGCCATCTGTTATACGACTGACTAGTGTACAAATTAGAAAAACTGGAGAGCACTGCACACCGCGCTTGACGCTTGTGTTGTGAGAAGACTAATTAATTGGGATTGGGATTGAGCCTCCCACGGACACGGTTAACTTGGTCATTCATTTCATTGCAATTCTTATAGTCTTTCTTTTGGCTTTCTAAATTTCTAGAAGAAACAGAAACGTTTACTGGACGCTGTTAAAGTGCTAATCCGACCCGTTTAGCGGCCAGGCCTCAAAACATTAATTTCTTTTATGTTTCTGATGGTTGTTTAATTTTAATTGCTTAGTTATATATGCACGCTAGCTGCATATAATCAGTAATTAATATATACCTTTAGAAGTCAGAACCAAAACCAACAGCAGACAAAATCATAAATATTACGTTCAACTATATATCCCTATTTAACATGTTATTTATCAAACACACACACACACACACACATATATATATAAACGTGATTTACATTTTACAGTGTTCTCCCAACAGATTAATATGGGTGGGAAAGGAAAAGGTGAATTTCGCCTTGAAAATTTCTTCCGCGCGCGGTTTGTACGCATCCCTTGTTTGACCAGAATACCAGATATATTGATCAAGTTAATTACGAGAAAACAAACAATTAATTAATGATGGCGGCTTCTCAGCTCAGGAGAATGTTTGCATACCACAATTTCCACTTTCGACATTAATTAATTAATTATATCATAACGAAATAAACAATAAATTAACCCACAGGCTGCTGCAGTGTTGCTATTGTAGTCGTTAGCGCTTAGCAAAGCATATATCCTTTTAGTAAAAGTGCAACAATTGAGAACTAATATTATTTCCGAATATTGAGGGAATTGAGCTAGTATAAGCTCATGTAACCATATTATCTTATGTTTCAATTTTTATTTAGATGGCTCAATATTTTTTTCATATCAAAATCTAGCTAGTGGGACATGATAATTTTCTATTAATTTATAAAGATTTTTTTTTTTTAAGTACTCATTTCAAAACTCTTATAAGTGCTCTATATATTTTCATATGCAAATACCGATCTCTTGTTTCTTTTTGGCTAGACTGCTAGTAACATGTTAAAAGAAAAGTACTCATATATAGGACTTTCTTATAGAAAATTTATTGAATTACATAAATTAAAATTTGAACGAAGTATAACATGTTTTTTGAGTTAAAGCTCATATATATGAGGTTTTGCAAGTATCATAATTAAATCCCGAATGCCCTGGCTATTTGCTTATAAGAGACTTGCAAGTATCAGAAATGCAATGGTTCTATATATATTGCTTACAAGAGGATGCAAAAAATTGCAATCAAATCAACACTTGCTTGCTTAGAAGTTAGAAGAGACAGATATATGTAGATTGATAATATTAATTTAATTATTTGCTTGTTTCTTTCGTCCGCACTTACTTAAGCCACATAAATATTCACCTGTCCCTCTTACTTTATCTCTTCTGTTTATTTTTTATTTTTATTCTTTGCAACAGCCGTAAAATTTCATGACTGAACATCAAACTCTCAATTTTTTAGATAAATAACGATCTTCGTACTCTTTTGATAGCCAACTGAGTTACCACATATTTCTTCTTACTCTCCGAATTGCTTGTTTGTGTACGTGCTTGCGTGTAAGGTTACTTGTAAATTGAATTGTGCCTTATTTTATTATTGTAATTGAGTGTGATCAATAACCGTCAATTGTCAAGAATTGCACAAGTAAAATTGAAATTACCTATTCTCACCCCCACCTTATAGGATTGATAGCCTCGATTTTTTTTTTTTTTTTTTTTGAGATAAAGATCAGGGTCAAGTCACTCAAATTTAAATGTCTATAAAAAACCCTCCATCCGGATTTTGAAACCGCGATCTCCCTTACATAGAGCGTTGCCCTTAGCCACTAGATCAAAGATTGGTTCTTGATAGCCTCGAATTATAAAACAGAATTCATCTTATTGTATAGTAACTTAGTAAGTTTATCAAAATTAATAAAATTATTGCAGAAATAATTGACATTTACAAAGTCAAGACACTAATCGTACGATCTATTCTACTCGTTTTTTATATTTTTTATTAATTACTTTACTGCAAAACGTATTTACTTCATTATATCTATGCCGATAAAATTATATAAGTTTGCACAAATATGTGCAATTATTGCATACTTTAATATATTAATTATGAGGAGTGATCCAATAACTATGAATGTTGGTGACCATGGTGACCATTTTATTATTTATATATAAATTAACAAATCTAAAATGTTAAATGTATTCTAAATCATCTAAATAACATATACACAAAAAATGATAAAGTTTTAACATTGTTTTAATAGTCATCAAGAGAAGAGAAAAAATCATAAAATTTGAACCGTTAATTTTTCTTAGTGCTTGATACATATGTAAATAAAATCATAATGATATAACTTTTTGTGTACACATAAAACATGATAGATACAACACATTCTATCAATTAGTTTTGTCATTTAACAATTTAAATTGTAGTTATTTCAGATTTAATTTCATGGTCACCGATCGGTCACCAAAAACATGGTTATTTGATCCCTACTCATTAATGTTTTAAAATTCAAAATTCAAATATGTTTTAAAATTTAACAAATATCGATCTTTGTTCCTTCTCAAACACAATAGTGTAGAGTATATAGAAGCATTCTCTACCTTTTTCATGATATTTCGGTTTCAGCGGCTGAATATTTGTATATATAATTGCGATTTTCGCTTGCGCCAGCAGATATTAAATATGGAAAAGAAAAGAAAATAAAATCATTGGTGAGTCATCAGATTATTTTTTACCCAAAATAAAAATAAAATATATATATGAGTGATGTCAGAGGAATTTTAGCAAATTATGCACCGCATATTGGGTCAATTTCCACAAGAGGTATTTGATTTCTTCTTTTATTTTCCGGCCTTCACATCAGCGGTAGTAAACAGAAGGAAACACACACACACAAGTTAACAATTTTCTATGTTATCAACGAATTAACGATGAAAAATTGAAAATCGATCTGAAATTAATTGTGTGCATATTCGTAAGATGATGAGACCGCCACGGCGCCATCAAAAACATATTTTTGCTGAAGGAGATTTAATTGAATTTTAAAACTCACGAGTCACTAGTGCTTCTAGAATTAACCTAGTTTGTTAATTAATAATTAATACCCATACCGCCCTTCAGTCAGTATCATGAATATATTATTATGGGGTACAAGAAACTTTACGATATTTTTCATATTTTGAAGTGTCTATCCATTTCCGATTTTTTATACCGATTCCAAAGTACCAATTAAAAGTTTAAAAATAGGGTGAAGATCAGCCAGATAATATAAATAAATAAAGAGCTGAACAGACGTTATAGCAAAAATTGTATCATGATTGTGTGTCTGTTTTTATTTCATTTACCGTTATTGTTTCTATACACGTACATAATACATTGCACTGGAAGTCTGGAACTATACAATCAATGGAATTAATTTCCAAAGGAAAAAGAAACCTATGCCAAAGAATACAAAGCCTGATCATTGCTTTGGTTAAATTAGAATTTTCATCTTCTGCTATCCTGACGCTTTATAAGCTGTACCGGTGCCGCTGGTATCCGACCCCACCATTCTCGCAACCTCCGTACCAGTTTCTCGCTGCTCTCCCTCCTTAGTGGCATTTTTCTGGTGTATTCCTCAAGCAGAATGAACAACAATATATCTCTGAATGATAAGATGATGAACGAAACTGCCACTACAACTAGTGTTACTGCGACCTTGTTTGTCGTCTGAACAAGCAAATTCAATAATGTTCATTAATATAGGATGGTTGAAGTGCGTATCAGCCTAAAAAAAAGAAACTTGTTGTCATAAGCAACTATGAAATAGAAAGTTAATTTAGAAACCAACCTGCGGGAATGCTGCAAATAAAATGGCTCTGAATTTGAGAAGAGTTATATTCCCCTCCTGTATACCCATTTCCAACACAGATATAGTCTCTTGCAAAGTCAGAAGCTGTTCGACAGTACTCTTATGCCGCGGGGGTGCTACTTGGAACGCTTCTATTGGCCTTCCTTTTCTGTGGTGCTTGTTCCACAGCATGAAAACAACACAACAGAAGAATATAAAAGGAATGATGTATCTTATCCAACCCCTGCGCGCAAAAGCAACTATATATGTGAATTAAATAAATTGATTAATATGTTTGCATAATGACCAATAATGGTTAATGACCCTCCTTCCTTCTGCCTTCTCATGCATAGATGAGAAACACAAGGTAATATGTTCTTCATGAGATATAGAATTCCCAGGTTCATTATCGTCATATTAAATATTAAATATTTTGCATAATACAAAGAAATAAGAATTCTTTACCTATATATTAGGAACAGAAACAAAAAGAGAAACACGTGAGACTTGAATGGGTCTTCCCACTCGACTAAAGACAACATAAGCTCCCCAATTTGCATCAAAGGAAATAACAATTCCTGAATTGTCAAGATGAAGAAAGGAGATGATCAATACAGAATTTGTGAACCACATGCAACTAGGAGGGATCAATGTTACAGTACCAAATGCAAGCATTGATCCTCTAAAAATTTAACAAATAAAATAAAGCAATATTGCTTCATTCTGTACGTATGGAAATAAACATCAAAGATATTGATTTAATCATACTATTTTTTACAAATGGACAACAATGTAAACAGTTTGCTAGAGTACAAGAAAAATATGCATTTAACTAATCATGCTCTTTCTATCGTAATAAAAGAAAGAGAAATAATTTTGTGTTTATTGCATTTCAATTATTTATATGAGAAGTAGTTTAAGATCTTGTTTGTAAACACAAAAAACATACTGAAATGTAATTTGTAAAAGGAACTACAAAATTACCTTCAGCACAGCTACATTGGTATCTATATCCTCCATTTTAACCTGTTCAAGTGTGGCGCGGGCGGCCTCAGCCCGACCAGAGTAAGAAGCAGACCTCCTCACTGCTAGCTCCAGTGAACTGGGTCCATCAATATTTAAACCATAAAAGCCAAACTCCACCCCCTTGTCTGACAAAGCAAATCCAAGTCTCTGAATTGCACAAATAGCAGGTGGGAAGGGCCCTGAACCAGGTCCCGGTTGCGGATTTGACATAGATCCAGTAAACAATGTCTCCAGGTGATTGTACAAAGCATCCAATATCTTATCACCTTTTGGGAGCTTTTCAGCCAAATAAAAGGAAAGAGTGGATTTAACTTGGGAAGGCATTATGTGAAAGCCTTCTTTCAAAGCACGGTATCGGAACACACTGAGTGTGGCCTCAGAGAGTATCTCATCCTTCTTTAAACCTGATAGATTGAATTTGCGTATGAATTTGTGAGCATGTAGAATTTCCTTTATGATGGCAAACCAGTAGTCTCGACGTGTTTGGCCTTTGAATTGTGGAAACTCGATGAATACTGGTTCAGTCCTGTTTATAAAATGAAAAAGGTATTTGGCAACAAAAGTATTAAGTACTTGAACATATATGATTGAATTGTATAGTTACAAACTTAAAAATAGTTCTTGAAAAGACTTGCTGGATTTACATAAACCTCCACAGTGTCACATATGACCTAAAGCTGCAACTTCAAAGAATAAATATAAACACATGCTTAACCTAGTTTCTCATACACATCTTATCTAATATTCTGTAGCTTTTTCTAGTATATGAGTGATTCATACAAAAGAACAACTGGAAAAAATACAACACAAAATTGCAGTAGCTCAACTGCATATCAGTTTTGCATGAAAGGTCAGAATGCTTACAAGAAGCTTGACTTGTACATAACAGCCTTGTCAAAGAGGCGCGCCCCCCATGGACCAGTACACTCACGCTTTACAATTTGCTTTAGATCCTTCTCCAAATCATAACTTACAGGTTTTCCATAAGAAAAACCAACGCCTAATGGCTCGAAATATATTGCTCGGTTTGTTAGTGTCAACCGTCCTGAAAATTGACATTATTCCACAAATGAGATTACTATTTAAATTGGTAGAAGAGTTCTTCGGTAATAATTTCATGAAAATAACCAAGTAAAAATGTACAGTTTCCAAAAGAAGATATATAAGAAGAGTAAATAACTCATCAGGGCACTATCATCACCAGAAAAAATGTCAAAAGTAGTTTTCTGTTTCCTAACCAAAAAACTCTTCACTTTATTCATTTATCTTGTTTCTATCACTTTATTTGTGTCAACTGCAGTTCTGCAAGTTTGTTAATACAGTGTGGAGTTTTTTGTGGTAATCATGTCTTATAAAACTAATGAAATGCTTCGTAAAGTTTACAAGATTTCTATTGCAGCTTTTAAGGGGTGTACATAGTTTTAGCCACATTTTCTCCAAACAAAATTACCAAAAAAGAGAAATGGGTTTAACCAGGCCGAGTAGAAGTGCCGATGTGTTGAAAAACAGAGTTCGTTGCTGAAACACCATCAACATCTAATATTATTTCCCCTTTAGCTAGATCAAGTGATGCTGCATGAGGTGCTGTGGTTTTTGCTACCTTCACCGCCCTTCACAATTCAGGAGTAATTGTCTTGTAAGTTTGTAACAATTAAAAAAAGAAATTGAAAGCTTGTTGATTTATTAATAAAGGAGAAGGTAAATATATATGCTTTGTAAAATGTCAACCTAGAGAAGCATGTATCTTTTTCTGCAAAACAATTTGAAAAAGTTGACTCATGAGCATTTAATCAGTTCATACTTTTATGCTTACTGGTGGAGTTTCTACAACATGGAGAGTAAATATATAACTCAAATTATACATAACATCATCAACTAGCAGATAAAATACACTAGTCTTTGTTCCAATATGTATAGTATATGCTTATATTTAAGTATGAAAACTTATGTTAATAAGACTGTTAACTCATGAACATATTGTAAGTGTTATTTAATGTCTGGTGGAATTTCTACAACATATAGAGAGTAATATATAACCAAGATATACCTAACAAAGTCACGGAGCAGTTACAAGATACACTAACCGTTGCACTACGAGTATATGGTTATTTACATATCTAAGAAATTCCAAGAGGGATACCGTACTTGTCTAAGTACTTGATGTACTTGTCATATATCAGAAAATGGAGACGACCACCACAATAGCTTGTCAGTGACTCAAATAAATTATTTACAGTGATTGGATCAGCTATTATGGGGCAAGCAGGCGCGATTCTGGCAAAAGCTTCTGATGAGACGGTCTGTTTTCCATCCACCTAAACAATGGAAAAAATCTACAAAGTTAATCTCCTGTGGACTTGGTATGCCATTGATGTAGGATTTAATAACTACATCAATTTTTGTGCTCAGTTTCGTATATGTTTGATTAACTTTTTGGTGATTTATTTTTTGTCAGGGTCGTTGTATTTAGTTCAGGGATTAAGATTTTGTCCTTAAATTTAGTAAAAATGAATAGCACTCATGATTTAAATCACAAATCTATACTTGTGCCTGTTGGTCTTTAACATAAGACCTCACATCTAAATAATAGCGCACTTTTGGGCATGTAATTAAGTAGTTTTGTAAGAAAAATATTCTTACTTCAAAATTATTATCCAATGCTTAAACATCTGTTAGATATGACAAACACATCCTAGCACGAATATTCTTAGTACTGCCTTACAATCACAATCCTCAAAACAAATTAGTGAACAAAGAAAGAACATATTAAAGCAAGGAATGACAGGTAGATAATGAAATTACAACCTGAATGGCATTTTTGGTAGCACTAGATGTAAATAACGAGTCTGCCTCTTCATCCTCAGCCTCCCTCTCAATGTTATTTTTTTCATCCTGTAGTGAAAATGCACAAATACCCAACAAATGGAAAAAGATTGTGAAACCCAAAAATACCTAGCTAGACATCGGCATTACTAGAATAAAGAAAGAACAAAAACAATACTAATATTTAAAGAAGGTACATGACCTTGTTCGAGGAATCCGCCTCCACATTTGGGGTTTCCCAGCCAAGCATCATGTCATAGGTGAGAATGCGGAATTCTTTTTCGGACAAGTAGTCAATGCGTTTGGTGGCCTCATGCAGTGCCTTATAGGAGCAGTATGCCAGGAGATTTCTTGCATACTTGTCCGGTTCATTGGCATGGTCGGGCAACACAACTTCAAATTGTTCCACCAGCTTCTGTGTTGGTAGGCCAATAATCCTATAATTAGCAAAGTGATCAGATCAATAATGCCACAACAAAGATAAGAGAATATACATTCCTAGATGGCTGCAAAAACAACAATGGACGGCTGAAAAGAGGAGGAGGAGGAGAAACCTGGCACAACGATGAACAACGGAGCTAGCGATGGAGGAGAGACCAGAGATGGGTTCTTCGCAATCCGCTTCCATCTGTTTAGTTGTTCCTGTGTCCCGTGTACCAAAAAGGCCGTCAAAGAACCCCATTTTCTATCCAACTTATCATTATTCAACCAATTGCTATTAATCCTTGTTGTTTTCTTTCGCAAGATTTTCTTTTTTTCTTTTCCTTTCCTCTGAGTGTTGTGTTGTGTTTGTGTTGTGGCTTCTATTTTTGGGGTGTGTGTTGTTTTGAATGAGGGTTAATGGTATAGCGAGGCAACAGCCCATCACGGATCAGATCACCATTCTTTCACTCCCAAAATGCGCCATCGCTTCAGGTTGGCTGCTCAGTTTGTTTCATTACCACCCATTTCTCATGTGGACCTGCATTAATGGATCTGCATACGTAGTTTCATCGTGGTTACATTTTGTTACAACTATAAAAAGAATCATTCTAAAGTATTACACAAATAGTATAAAATTCGTACAAATTTTTCTTGAGAAAATGAGCTATTTGAAATTGTCAAAAAATATGTCATTCCAAAATTTGTACTGCTAGAATTGCACCTTAGAACTAATTAAGTTGCCAAATTGCTGCTACTACGTACCGTATTTTGCACATACTTAATTAAAAGAAATTCAGATTGTATTAATATGAATTGGTATATATATTTCGTAATTACCTTTTTAGCCTTCTTTCATTTGATTTCCGATCTTCTTATATACGTGATATGCTAAGGCGCACTGGAGGTCATCCATGTTGAATAAAAACTCCAAGTCATGTGTTCAGCCAGTTGAATTAGGATTAGGGAGTAATTTTGAGCATTGTGCTAGCTATTGAGACGGGGTGTCAAAAATGGAATGGTATGGTGTACTGTGTGTTGAACTTTGAATGGAATTGAGGAACTTACTTACGTGATGCTCAAAAGTGGGAGGTGGTGAGGATGCGATGCGAGTCGATCAAATCAAAGCAACCCGTAGCCGTAGCTGTAGTGGCAAGCGAGAGATGGGATGAGAATGAGATGCGTTGCAAGCAGAGCAGGCTGCAGGAGAGCAGAGAGCGGCATGCCTGTTATAATCAATCCCATTCCATTCATACATCACAAGGCTTACATATTCACCACCCATATGATATTCATATTCATATTCATATTCTCAAGCCTACTTATGTAACATAATTTTGAATTCTAAATACAACATATATATTAATGCCATGCCGATTCAGAGAGTAGATGAGCTTTGCACTTTGCCTATCGTTTCGAACAAATCTAAACATCTCTCAAATTTTATTTGGACTGAATGCTTATCAGTATTAGTTTTTTTTACAAAACATTTGCTCCTTCCATCTTTCATTCTTATTTTTCTTTAGTTATAACTGAAGATCGCTTATGCTTCATCTGTGGCATGCGTTCAGTTATTCACTATTAATAAATCAAGAAAAATAACATATACACTTCTCTCTTTTTTTTCAACTCTTTATATGAGTATCTGAACTTTGGTAGTGAGCTTTCACTGTCTACCAACACACAGCATGTCAGCATTTGAATTCCTTTTTTAAACTTTTGCCTAAATTCAATTTCCACTTTCCAGCACGGAAATGAAGTACACAATAAGTACAATTATTCACCCTCAATTCAACAATTACAAAGCTATCAAATGACTATCCTTTGAATTCTCCTGATGTAACATCTTGTGTAAAACTGAATTACCGATTAATTACAAGATCATCCTTCCCTTACAGACACTTCAGCATCCGCTTGTAGCAGAGCATCGAATTGCACCTGCATTCCTTGTTAAAGCCCTGACTCTTGATGCGCTTTCGGCTCTGAAGCTCTGTTCTTTGTTGTACTGGGGCCGAATCCATCTTCCCGATTGCTTGAAACTAGCACCATTTATGAATGCATCGCCAATCGACCTCCAATTCCATGAATTGCCTGAGCCAGATATTCTTGATGTCACCTGAAAATCACACAGTTATGCTAGACCCTTTCTGCTAATTACAACTTGAAAACTGACAAAGAAATAAAAGCCAAATGTTCATTTGTAAAGTTCAGTAGAAAGATTGTGAGAGGAGTTTCTATGAGATCAATATAAGAAAACTGACTGTGACCCAAATTTATAAATTTGAATACAAACCTTATTGCTGTAGGATTTTGAAGCAACAAATAGATTGGACTGGCTTTTAACACTCGGGCCCATGCTCCCACCAATAGCGTAATCGATCCATCCATCGTAGAAGTTGTTAACAATATGGGCATATCCATGCCTTATCCTGTATAAGATTTTAGAAACCTAACTCAATAAACATTATCTCCTAATAACTAGCTAGTTAATACCAAGTATTACTCAGATTTGACCAAAAAAAAAAAAAAAACATATCAGAACAGGGAGAGTATCACCTGGGCATCCTTTGCTTGCAGTTGGGCCCAAACCGGTTGAATGCAAGTGTAACCCGCATCTTTCTGTCTCTCACAAAACCATCGTCATGTCCTAGCAGCATGACCTTGTCATGGTCCCGGAACCAGTTGTTGGAGATGGTTATCGCAGTGGAACCACGTGTCACATCTAGGAGCCCGTCCATGCTGCTGTAGAGTGTGTTGTGGTCAATCCACACCTTGTATGAGCTCACAAGCCGGATTGCATCCCCATCGGCACCCGTAATTTGAGTTACACTGCCGCCTGGTATCACTACCGGTCCGTCTGACTGGGATCGGCAATTGTGAATTTGGACACCATGGATGATTACGTTGCTTACCTGAATTGAACATTAAATATTACGCAATAAAAAATGCATGTGTTGAAACAATAAGGAGCAACATTGGCGCTGTTCTGAATTTAGTATCATCCATTTTCTACAAGTTCTCCTGAAATTTCAGTTTTATTTGGGGCCTAGATTCAAGGTACTTTCATCCTTGCATAATTTGCATCTGTGCCCACTTAAGTACGGATTTGTTTATTAATTATCTAGTTTAAGAAAGATTTTTAATTATGATAAGAGGAGGGATATTCTAAGTACTTTTTATTTTGGTTGCAAAAACATACTAGCACACTACCCCAAATAACCTATTCATAAGCAACTCTTGCAAATCACCCTTATGATATAATTTGATACGTTATGCAAAACCCTTCTTCACTCCTCTGAACTAGTACTACCAAAAAAAAAATGAACATTTTAATTAACGCAAAGAACATACCCCTTGAAGTACAATGCCAGATCCATAAGCAATTTGCACATTTGCACCACGACCGTCAATTGTACTAAAACTCTTCAAGTAAAGTGGCCTCTTGAGTGTAATCACCATATCCTTTTGGAATGTTATCCAGACCTTTCCTCGGAGGAGGGTGGCGCCGTACCTGAGAGTGCCAGGCCAAGGACGTACCGGGTCATCACGTGGATCTGTTACTGTGTAGAACCTAACACTGGGACCTCGGTTGCCTCTCATTTTTCCAGCAAAACCAACTGAGCAAACTGCCAGCCTTTGCCTGTTGGCTGCCCAGTTCTTCTGACGGCGCCAGCATCGGTCGATTATATTCATGCCAGAAACATCTGTGAGGAGGAATAAGAGAGCAAGGATAGCAAATGCAAGCTTGAAGCTCATTGTGGAAGTCACGTCAGTCGGTTCTTTAATTCCCCTTAGAGCCGAGGATCCGAACGTATACCAAATCTGTGTAAGCTGAGGCCCTGTGATGAATATCCCCTTGGCAGGATATCTGGTGATTATATACTAATAAGAGTTAAAACATTTGTTAGCGATGTACGTTAAAAGGCTGCAGTACGGATTTGCTGCAAACAGACAGGTTTGGTAGAGATTTGCAGCTTGTACTTGGGTAACGAGTGTAACCAAAATTTCCTTTTTTTAGGAGCAGGTTTCACGGTGGTACTTTTGCTATTTTTTCCTGAGTGGGAAAATTGTTCTGTTAGCTCCAAAAACATTTCGGTTTGGGTGATAAATCGTTCCCCTCATTGGTATGGTGCACCACCAGCTGATTAATCATGGGAAGGGGGGACTTCATATAAATATCAAGAGATACTTTATGCCTAAACAAATCGTTGATTCGCACCCTTAATTATATTGACAAAAGAGGAAAACCATAATTTAAATGTTCTGAGAACACAAAAATGACATCTCCATTTGATTCCCTGTCACCTACATATATATTTTTTTTCGTTTTCGTTTTTTCTTCAGCAATCAAGCAAATTTAATGAATTTTCTTTCTGACCTCCTTTCTAATTGAAGAAAAACAACAAATAGATGTATTACCTTGAACAAATTTGAAAACTATTTCTGAATAACTCAGTTGTACGTAGCATCACTATCCTGTTTATATGAGGTAATATTATGAACCTAGCATCACTATCCTGCTTCTGTGAGGTAACCTTGATGAGTAAAATCTAGAACTACAAAATAACCGGAGCATCAAACAAAAAGGTGTTCATTACATAAGGAACTGGGTAATTTGCTCTAATAGAAAAGCATCGATCATCCATAATTAACAGCCAGAAGCAGCAGCACTAGGTTAATCATATCTCTAGTATGTGAAAAGGGCAACATATGAGAACCATCAAACTACTTAACCATGCAGATCTTGATAACTGATGCAATGCCAATGCGATGCAGAGCCACAACTGCATCCCCAGGCTTGCATAGCTGCTTCGCCACAGCAGCTTTGAGAGCTGCATTTAGAATTACTTCAGTTGACTCACTGTCAGTTGCCTTGGCTGATCCCTCTGCCAGAATGGGCATGAGACCCCTGTAAATCAGGCTGTACCGTGCTGGGCTCTCATCACTTACGGTCCAGTCAAAAGAGTCAGTTGTTAGAAGCGGGACCACCACTGACAAGATCGGGACTCGAGGGCGGTACTTAGCAACTAGACGGGCTGTAGTTCCACCACGTGTGAGCACTACAATAAGCGATGCCTTTGCCTTATTGGCAGTACGTACTGCTGAGGATGCAAGACTCTCTAGAGGGCTCATGGGCAGAGGAGCTGACCTAAAAATCAAGGAAAGGAAATGTTTACATGAGGTTGCACATTAGGTGCTTGTTCAAAAATCCAACAGACAATCTTAGTGGGCAACACACAGAGGAAAAAACTAGTAGTCTAGACACCTACCTTATCATCTCCTTGAAGATTGCGTCATAGTCAAGTGAAGACTCGGCCTCAATACAAATCCTCGCCATGATTCTTACTGCCAGCTCAGGGTAAGCACCTGCCGCGCTCTCTCCACTGAGCATGACACAGTCAGTTCCATCCAGCACTGCATTTGCCACATCAGTGGCCTCCGCACGGGTTGGACGAGGCGACTTGATCATCGACTCAAGCATCTGGGTTGCGGTTACGACTGGCTTGCCAGCTAGGTTACACTTGTAGATCATCATTTTTTGGGCCAAGAAAATTTTTTCAACTGGGATCTCCATGCCAAGGTCACCACGGGCAACCATGTAAGCATCTGTTTCACGAAGAATATCGTCAAAGTTTATAACCCCTTCTTGGTTCTCCACCTGGCAAATAAAAACACAGGAAACTATGAGCACAAGCGAAACAAATACCAGGTCATCCACTGACCAATTAAGTCATAACTCATAAGAGATGGGAATATTTAAGACATGTCCTACTACCAATGTTATCAGAACCGGACCATACAACGACTAGGTGAACCTTCGGGTCGAAGGTTCATTGGTTGGATCGGTGGGTCATATGGTTCAACCGTTGGTTTTTTTATTAATAAATATTTCAGCATTTATGGATGTTTGGATTGTATTAGTAACAAAATTAGTCATATTTTTACATTTTATATCAGAAATTATATTCATATATATTTAAAAATATAATATTGTACTTAATTTAAATCTAAAAGATCTCCTCACATAACAAAATTAAATATTCATAATATAAAAAGTTAGAATCTTTTTGACCAAGAGAAAAATATTATAATATTTTAATTAAGCTTGTAAATTTTAATGAACTAGTTTCTAACATTAACAAAACAAGTCCAATAACAAATAATATTTAGAATTTTTTAAAAGAAATTATATATATAGAGGAGGGATCCATTGACAATGGATATTTTGACAATCTTGACAATGATATTTTTAAAAAATTTATAAAAATTCATTAAAAATCTTAAAAATGAAAAAAAGTTTACGGAAGTATTATTTAACTTATAGATCGATTATGTTTCCGTTTATATTCAATTTAAATGATATTTGATAGCTTTTTAAATGTCCGTTAAATTACAACCGTTAAAAAATGTACAAAATTTTGATAAGGCATCAAATGATGTTCAAATTAATTGAAATTTGATACACTATCAATCTGTAAGTTAAGTAATGCATCCATAAAACTTTTTTCATTTTTAAGATTTTTAATGAATTTTTATAAATTTTTTAAAGGTACCATTGTCAAGATTGTCAAAATATCCATTGTCAATGGATCCCTCCTCATATTAGAATTAGTAATGAGACAATGGTGCACTTTTACAAATGGTAAATATTATTTAAAAATATTTTTTTTAATTGTGTATAAATCATACTTCATTTAATGTATACTAGTTGATTACACAATACAATATATACATGATTCAAGGTTATTTGTGCAAGGTTATAAAAATAAAATATTTTCAAGAAGAAAAGGCTACCTTATTAGCTATAGGCTCTGTAGCCTACTAGTGTTATGCAGCTTATCGTGTTCATTAAAGGTCCCGTATGGGAAGTTGAAAACCAACTTTTCATTTAAAACCAGGCACCGTTTCCTATAGGAAACCGTTAAAAAAACTGGATTTGGAACGGTTCATTTACGAAAGTGATCCAATCAAAGAGTCCGACCGGGAATGGATCCGAGTTCGGCTTTCTTCGGTCGAACCATCCGGTACGGTCCGGTTCTGCCTACTAGGTTCCAAACTTACATAAAATCTATATTATAATTATATGTTCTCCATTACTTGTGTGTACAATGAAATAAGTGAAAAATCTATTTTCTTTGGTCTTATGAAGGGCCAAACCTGAGAAAATATTAGATTGGCTTATTTGAACAAATATGAGTCAAGCAGAAAGCACTTATTTTATAATCCATATATTAAAAGGTACAACACATAATGATGGCCAAATGAACCCAATATTACCACAAGCATATAAAGGCTGAAAACACGGAACTATCATTGCATGCATACCTTTGACATCAGTTTGATACGCTTAGCATGGGGCCCAAGAAGCTTCCGAACATTTACAAGATCAGAACCCTTGCGAACAAATGACAGTGCAATCATATCAATATCATTTGGTACACCCCACCCAAGTATATCCTCTTTGTCCTTCTCAGTGAGAGTCGGCAAATCAACAACTATCCCTGGCAGATTGCAATTCTTTCTTTCCCCCAATGTTGCAGTGTTCTCGCAACGGCATCTAACTGTCCCAGCCTCTGGGTCACATGATAATACCGTCAAGGATATGGTCCCTGTTCAGAGCAAGTGAAATTAATGGAGTAAAACAGAAATGTTTCTAGTATAATCTTTGATAGTGCAAAGAATTTTTATCTCCTGATTTGCAAAGTATTCGCACAGGCAACTTGATAAAATTGAATTAATAAAACCAACATTGATCTGTCACTGTTAAGAAGCACACAACAATCTCGCATATGATTACCTACTTCATGCACAAAAACTAATAAAAGATAAAATATAAGATTTCCAGGCATTGTTTAGAGTTCAAGACCAGATTAATAGTATAATAACTCAGGCTAAAGTTTCAGCAACAAATAATGTGGAGTTTAGGAGCAGCATACTATGAACTGCAATGGAAAGAGGCCATCTGTGAGTGCTATGTGCAACACCCATGGGCTGCTGCTACAACTTCATGTTCATGTTTTCAGATCCAACTGCTCAATTTTGATTTTCACACTCACTCTTGCATTTGGCCAATATGTTATGTTATCAGTCATTTACACTTTTATTAAGGATAAAAAAAAGCATAGTGCTGTTGGGCAGTCAATAACTTTCCAAATTAATGCATACTTTGCTACGAATAACGGGTCAGAGGAAATATGCTAATTTGGCACAAATTTTAAATTGCAGATGATATTGGATCAACCAATTAGAACTCCCAAATGAAGGTTCATTAAGCATCACATAGAACGTAAAATTTAGTGCATCTGGTGGGTAGTTGTAGCATACCATCAGAGCATAGGATGACATTGCCCGGTTTGAGATCAACAGGGAGCTTTTTGTAACTCATTGAGATGGTTTTTTCATCTCCCTTGATGGAGTAGTCAGTGGTGACAGTGAGTTCCTGACCCTTGGTGAGCTTGATAGGTTTGCCATCTTTCAGAAATCCGGTACGGATCTCAGGTCCCTGCAACCAATACGTTACAAATTGCTCCTTAATTAGGAATTAATAGAGAGAGGAAAAGGGGAAGGGGAGAAATGAATAGTAAAGAGTGGACCTTGGTATCGAGCATAACGGCGCAGAGGATGCCGGTGTTCTGCATGGCGAGGCGGAGGTTGTCGAGGGTCTCCTGGTGGTACTCGTGGCTGCCGTGGGAGAAGTTGAAGCGCGCGACGTTCATGCCGGCGCGGAGCAGCTTCTCGATCATAGGGACGGATCGGGAGGCGGGGCCGAGGGTGCAGACGATCTTGGTCTTGGGAAGGCGGGTGTCGGGCAGGCGGAGGCCGTCGAGGATGCTCTGGATGTCGATCGTCGCCATTGCTGACTGACTTGCTGTTGGGGTGTTGGGGGTGAGTGAGTATGAGTTGGTAGAGAGTAGAGAGTGAGAGTAGGGCTGCCTGTAAGCGAAGCGACAGTATGTAATGTGCCGCTGTTTGTATTTAAAATTCTATGGACCGAGTCTGACCGACTGATAGTGACGGAGGGACTCACTTGCTGGTTCTGTGGGCGCGTGGCGTACTGGCCTGCAATGTGTTTGACTGGACGGATGCATGAATCGACTTCAAAATGCAGACGCCCACGCGGACGCCACGGATCACTTGTAGTACATAATATATAATATAACACATGTAGATGTAGCTAGCCCACACATGCCATGCCCATGCCATGCCCATGCCATGTGCCAACCCAACCCTAAACTCATCTAATCCCTCTCCATTACTCCTAATCTCAATATAAATAACTATTTAATGATTTAAATGAAGAAGAAGAAGAGAAGAAGAGACATCACTAATCAGCCGTTAATCCAACAACAAATGGATCTCAAGTCTGAACGAACGCCATATAATATTCCATTAATTAATATTTAATTAATGTGCCCCCAGACACGCGGCTCAAACACAGAGATCAAGTAGGCTCTAGCTCTACTGTACGCGCATGCCCATCTAATCTAATCTTACAAGTTACAACATCAAACTAGCAAAAGTGCGCCCTCCACCGCACTTAATTGAATATTTTTTGTCACCGCTGGTCTATTAATACTAACTCATATTAAAATATTGATTCGAATATATAACACGAAAAAGTTAGATTTGTAGCAAATATTCTTGTGTTTAGAATATCAAAACCACCCAATGTATTAGCTCACGATATGAAGACTACCAAATTTAAATGAGCAAGACACAAAAAGTCAGACACAATCCGATAATATTTTTTTTTTCCTGAATCAGCATATTAAGACAAAAAAGAAAAATACTCAATAAAAAAATACTTTATCTAATCCACAGTTGCTCTAATCCTATGCCGTCGCCACTACTGCGCTATAATATCCGTCTTGTCGGATATACAATGTTTTTTTTTTTGGCTTTATTTTTTGGATTTTTATTAATTTTTAATTTAAACCCTTTTTTCATTTTTTTCCAATTTTTTTAATTTTTTAATTTTTTAATTTTTTTATTTTTTAATTCATTTTACGTTTTTTTTTCCAAATATTTTTTTTCCACGTTTCATTTCTTCCTTTTTTTTACAATTTTTTGCCAAAATTTTCTTTTTCCCAACAAAGTATTTTTTTGCCAAAAAAGTTTTTTTTTTTAAATTTGTAATTCTTTTTTTACTTTTTTATACATTTTTTTTCGTTTTTTACAATGTTTTTTTCCTTTTTTTATTTTTCCCTAATAATTGTTTTTTCCTACAATTTTTTTCCTTTCTTTTTTACGAACTTTCTTTTCCCCAAAATTTTTTTTAAATATATTTTTTTTACCTTTTTGTTTCTTTCTTTTTTAGGTTTTTTTTCCAAAAAAAATTTTTCTTTCAACAAAATATTTTTTTTAGAACTTTAATTTTCTTACAAAATTTTTACATTTTTTTTCAAAAAAAAATTTCAAGAAGTTTTTTTAATCCCTTTTTTTTATTTTTTTGGTACACTAACTGTCAAATCAGCTACAGTAAATTTTGTTTCCTTTTTTTTTTTTAAAATGGTTATTGGCTTTTTTTAACAATTATTTTCAGATTTTTTTCGTTTTTTGATGTCATGCTGTAATAAATTGGGTGGTCTTGCTATTCCAAACATAAGGATATATATATTTTTTTACAAATATTTTTTTTACCAAATTTTTTTTTTTTTTGCAATTCTTTTTTTCTTTTTTTTTTATACAGACCAAATCATCTACGTTAATTTTTTTCCTTTTTTTTAAGAAAAATGGTTATTGCCTTTTTCTTTAAAAAATTTCATAATTAAAAAAATCTTCTAGAGTTGTCTAATTTTGTGTCTTACTCATTTAAATTGGGTAGCCTTGATGTCATAACCTAATACATTGGGTGGTCTTAATATTCTAAACATAAGGATATAAACTACAAATCTAAATTTTTAACATTATATATCCCAATCAACATTTCCATATGAGTCAATATTAATAGACCAGTAATGACAAAAAATATTCAATTAAGCGTGACGGAGTGCACATATCGGCTACTTTGACAATAACTGTAATGAAACAATTCCCGAATTAATTAAAAAAAGTTTAAAAAATAAATAAACAAAAGAAGGGAAAAACATTAAAAAAATAAATGGGAAAAAATGAAAGAAAATTTTTTTTCTCGTATTAACAAATTTAAAAATATATATATATTAAAAAAATGTAAAAAAATAATAAAATAAAACAACTTTAAAAATTATAAAAAATAAAGGGAAAAAAAGTAAAAAAAATCTTAAAAAATAAAAGAAATTAAAAAAAAAAATCTACAAAAATAAAGAAAATTTAATCAAAATTTTTTAAAAGAAAAATGTAAAAAAAAAAAAATTTAAAAAACTTAAAAAAAAAAAAATGTAGATCCGATGAGAAGATTACTGCAACGAAACAGTATCTGTCCCTGCGTATTAGGAAAAAGGAAAACGTCAAAAAAAAAATTCTAAATTTGTTAAAAGAAAAACACTGTAGATTTGATGGGACAGATACTGTAGTGCAATAGTGAAACGGCATAGGATTAGAGCAATTATGGATTTCCTGTGACCGCCTGACTGACCGGTCCAAAACACTCTAAATGTGACTAGCATTGTCCATTGTGGCAGTGCCTTATTGGCATTGCATATTTGCATTCACTCATTGACACTAGTACCACTCCTTTTCTTTTCTGCCAGTGCCATCTTCTTTCTTTCCTGCATCATCTGTCTTTCCCTTCTTTTGAGTCGTAGCGATTAGCGAATAGCGATACTAAATTTAAAAGTAAAATTTATTGTGATACTCAATCCAGACTCCAAACTCCAAACGATAGATAATTGAGACGTACACGCAACACCACAGCTATTTCAAATTCTCAGTCACAACCTAGACGTTTATAATATTCAATTCTTCCTCACACAAACATTATGCAATTTAATTAATTGACTTCTATGGTATTTAATTTAATTACCAACCTGTGAATTTTGTAAAATACATATCAATCACAATTAAGACACTGAAGTGAAGTCTAAAGCATGCCCGTGGCCGTGATTGCGACTTCAATTTATCAATCGCCGCGCTTGTTCGTCTTTTCCGGCCATACGCAAGTAACGCAACGCAGACGCAGTAAGTACCGGGGAGAGGACCAGACAGGAACATGTGCCTGCCTTCCTTCCAACTTCCAAGCCTATCAATGCTAACTATAACAGGAATAGCAACATGGGCAAATAGGATCATCCCAGAACAACGGGATAAGATTGAGAGCAATACATACCTATTCAGCTCATTCAGTCTACCTATACATAACAGTAACAAACAGCAAACTAAAGGCAACCACCACCATTTTGAAATATGTTCGTCTTACAAAAGGGATGGCATTCATGTACAATATTTTTAGCTAAATGAATAAATAAATTTCAATAATAGACCAGTATTCCATACTATCTTTCAGCTTTAGCATTTTCTTTCATCTTTTCAACAATATGCCTACTCTTTTCCTCTATGTGGCGCCTCTTCTCCTCCAACTTATCACCCATCTTTCTTCCAAAATCCAGCATTTTTGCTCGTGCGCTCGCTTTTTTCTGCCGGCTATTATCCTCTTCCTTGGTGACGACCTCTCTCTCTCTCTGGGGTACAACTATGGCCTTCGATTTGTCATCATGCAACAAGGGTTGTTCCAAACTTGAATCCTCATTTGCAGGCAAAACAACTTCAGTCACCTTATTGGGTTCCTCTCTGATACTCACTTTTTCAACCTTTTCAATTTGAGAACTATCAGGAGGTTTGGAATAGGTCGCTTCACGACTGACCCAAATAAATGGTGCTGCATTTCTCTCAACCCAATCATCTTTGTCAGCTACCATAAATGGTATCTCTATGCTCCCACAATTTGGTAGCACCAAATTTTCGTGCAATGCAACCTGATCAATTGTAGGAGGGACAATTAGACAGGCATTTAAGAAGAAGGATCAAAACTCTATTTCAATTTGATACTTCCTACATTGATTTGAAAAGGTTAAAACTCCTCTTTAACCCTACAAAAGATCAGCAAATCTTGTGTACTCTGCAGTCTTTAAGGCACCAAATATATTAGATTTTCTACGGAACACCCTCAAAATTGCACATTCCTTGTGATAAAGTTAAATTGTTTAATAAAGAGTTACATACCCTTATATTACTTTATTACCATTACAAGTACAGCCATACTAAAAATATACCTTTACCCGTTAAAGAACATTTAGATCTATGTTTTTTTCATAAATTGGTGCCAGAAGAGTGTCTCTCTGTTTTTAGGGGTTATTCTTAATGTTTCAGGGATATACATGATTAAATGAGGTTTTCCACGATACATAAAAACTTTCCTGGACACCATCAAAAATATCAATTCACTGTCAACTCCTTTGAGAGATTCTATCCCATAAGCATATCCAAGAGCCTGCACAAATGACCCAACACCACACAGCTATATAATCTTAATAGTACATAGAATACCTTAAATCGATTTCCAATAAGCACGCCGACACGGGAGTTAGTGAATTTACGGTCTCCAATATAGGTCTCAATATTCCATTCCATATCAGGCAATGACTGAAACCCAAACCAAATCTGGTCAGAAGGTGGTGGCTTCACATACAACCGCAGTGTCCCTCTAGCTACACTAATTTTGACTTCCAGTGAAAGAGGTACCTTTATAGAAACATTTCACTAATCAGAAAGCTTATTTAAGACAAAACACAGACACACTTGTAAGCTGTAACATAAATGATGAAAACCCAAAAGAGAGAGAGTTAGTTAACCTGAGACACCTGGTCAGAAATTGAATGTAACATACTTTTCCACCTTGATACGTAACTTGACGCCCAACTAGAGCTCGCCTCGAGCTTTTGTTCATCTAATATGCAGGAAAAAAAAAACAACTTCAAATAAGATGGTATGATCTAAATCAAAATATTCCAGAAGCAATTTCTAAGCTTTAAACAGGATTCTACTTGTCCTTATTTTGATTTTTTTTTTTTCTTCAGTTTTCATGATATGAAAAGGAATCTAGGATTGATCATCTAGCAGAGGTCACTACCAGTGCTCTGCCACAAAATCCAAAAGGGAAAGAAAGACACGTACAAACAGACATAGCATACTGTCACACCAAGAAACAAAAGAAAAGGCCACAAAAGATTAGAAGAACTGAAACAAACTAAGATAATAAGAGGGTTGGTAACAGCTATATTAATTACAAGTACAGCACGATAAGGTACTTCTTAAAGAACATTTTACTCTAAAACTATAGTAGCTTTTACCTATTAATTTACCCTCCTCATGCTTATTCTCTGATGAATCACCCAATTCTGGTTTTGCAGTCCTAACCACATTTCCGTATTGTTCGATCCCTTCCAATAGGTCTGCACCCACCTCGATACTACCAGATCCCTCTCGACTGGCTTGCAGGATCTCTTGCTGCAATCCTGGTTCCCGTATCTCGAGTCTTGTTGCAAAATCCAACTTCATTCCCCCAGAATACTCAAACTCTACCTCTACAGCTGACAGCTCACCTAAGTTTGTTGGTACCACTCGCAGTTTTGTGATGTAAGGAGGTACTGTACCAAGCTCTAAGCCAGTGCATGTGATTTTGCCAACATAACTCGGCATTCTCATATTCGATAGAGTTCTCTGCACCAATAATACAGTGAGAATGAAAAATGTTAGAATGCTCTAGATGTGTAGTTCATGCCAGACACATAACATAAGATACATAGGCTGGTAGCAAGCAGAGGTTTTTACTATACCAATAAGGTTTTTGGGGATATTTTTGGCCACTTGAACCAAATTTCAAGCAAAACCGATGATATTAGAAAATTAGAAATGTTGTGCCAAACTATACTGCTCGATACAAACATCACTATACCAAAATAACTAGTAGAAATGGTGCTCCCTGGACCCATTATAAGGCACATATCCTCGTGACAAAACCAAAAGAAACCCAAACTAAAATCCTCATACGGTACCTGGATGCGAGCTACAATGGCGGCACCTATCTCCTTGCTCCTTTGCGCATCAAAAAACAGCCTCATGAATAATACATTCAAACAAAGTGTGCCCTCATCATCGCTACATTTCTCCTCCACAATTGCATCCCCATAAAATTTATCTGTGATCTTAGTATCACCATCGTTTTTGCCTTCTAAACCAGCCTTGGTGGAGGCTTTCTTGGCAAGTTTCTTCAAGAAAACACCTACTTTTGAGGGGGGAACATCCGTTTTACTTTGCCTGTCTATGGTTTCATTCAATAGAGCCGAAGGTTTCAAAAAAGTAGGGTAGTTGGCATTTAGTAAAGAGAGGTAACTGTGAAACTCGTTGATTAATTGGCTGTGTGTCCTTTGTTTGTTTTTATCAGAGGAAGCAAGACGAAGAGCTTTGCACCAGGATTCTTTCTCCCAAGAAGTCTCAGCGTATAGATAAAATGATTTATCGCCTTTGTATAATTCTGACTTGTCACCTTCTAATTTTATTGGATACCTCTTATCCCTGGGATACCAAATAAACAAAAGTTTGTCCATAAAATATGGTAGCAGTTAAAATTGATGCTTAGATGATTGATTAAGGATGATTTGGGCAATAGAGTATGAACCGGAGACCTATTATGTTTGATTGCTATTGGGGAGAATGTACCATGCCCATGGCTTACCTGATATCTAAACAATCAATGCTGGCACCGTTCTCCGGTACTAAAAACTAAGTGCACCCTCTGAAATCATTCATCTACTAGGAAAAGTTTACAGAACATATCCGATGATGAAATAAAACCTAATTGCAATTAGTCGAGTTGATCGGAACACAGTAATCAGGGATGTTTAGAAAGAATACAAAGGCAAATGGGGCTAATTAAGGTTTGATACTGAGAGTCAAGTACAAAGTGTTCCTAATATGTTACTCTACATTGTCAAATTTCAATTGTAGGTACTGACCATTTACGGGAAGAGAGATCGGATGAAGAAACGGCGAGAACAGTGCAACCTAGAAGCGGAATAGTTGTTTTAGAATCATTGAGATCTGATATGATCAAGGAGTGCCCTTCAATCTTGGCATACTTCTTTACAGGGGCAACCTCGATAATCTTTCTTTTGGCATTTGTAACGCCTCCAGTACTAGCAGTAGCAGCTGCGGGTAAGTCTGCGTCTAATTTTGGAATTTTGTCGGGCTCCAGGACCCATACGAAACCCTGCTATAGTAATAGGTATAGGTACAGTATATTATTGAACTGCATTGCTATTAGAGTATTGGTACGAACTGAAGTGAAATCAATGAGATTGATTGCTGAGTTGGGAAAAGGGAAAGAAAAGACCTTCTTGTTGTTGAGAGTAGGAAGGGGGTCGTCATCGAGATCTGCGGGCGCGCTCTTCTGTTGCGGTTGCTGTAGGGAGGAGGGTTTGCGGTGGCTTGCGAATCGACGAATGGCCCAGAGAACAGCCAAGGCCTCAATGGCAAGAAGAGCGAGGAGGCCAGTGAGGAAGCCCGCGGAGAAGATGGCAATCATGGCGAGCTGTGCTACAGAAAGAAGGAAGAGCGGTCGGAGTGAGGAGCAAGCAAGGAGGAAAGGAGAGCAGTGCCAGTGGCTGTGCCTGATTGCCTGCCGACTGCCGACTGCCGAGTCGAGTCTTCCAAGTCTATCGAGTCACTCACTGTTCAAGAGCTCATGCTTCCCTATATCAAATTACAACTGTTCCCAACCCAACAAAAATTTAAAAAAATAAATAATGAGCATATAAACTCAAATTTAGAAGTGATTTAATATGATTTTGAGCTTACCTCACTATATATTTGCTCTGTATAGTCACTTTTCAAAACTCCGAAACAAAGACTTAAGATTTAAAATAAAGAGTTGATGTAATATAAATTCAAAAAAGCCACTCTTAAGTTTAAGTTCACGATATTTTACTCATATTCCCTCCGTTTAGCAAGCGTAGTAAGATAAAGCGGAGTGGAACACTAAATCACCTTAAATTAGTGATGTTTGGTAACAGTGTAGTAAATAGATGAAGTAAAGGAGATATAATGTGTAAAAGATGTGAAATTTTAGTGTTTTAGTTTGTTACATCTATATAACTACGTTAACTTACTAAACCTTAAATCACTTCTGTTTGATGACTTGAAGCACCTCAAATCACCTTACTACACTTTTACATCACTTTTACTTTACTACAGGATTATAAATAAGAAGAGTTGAGCTATGATACTATTAATAGTACAAATTGCACCGTACTATTGGCTCATATCTTCAATTTCAAAATATTAATAGTCGATCCAAACCGCTCGTTTTGATCTTTATATACAATTATACTTGTAAACCAAATTTTATATTTTTCAGAATTTTTTTTACTATTTTTTAAGATATTTTGAAATGTTACTTATTTAGATAGCTCATAATGTTTTAAGCAAGTGACATTTCAAAATATCTTAAAAAAATAGTAAAAAAATTCTGAAAAATATAAAATTTGGTTTACATGTAAAATTATATATGAAGATTATAATGAACAGTTTGGATCGAGCCAATAATACGGCGCAATTTGTACCTCGAGCAGCTATCTTGATCAAGATTCACGAGAGACAACAAGAAGGCATACAAGTGACATGGAATCTAGAATAATACAGAGTTTTGACATCTCTATGGACATTATTTTCTCTACAGTTGGATAAACAATACTGAGTGCAGCACCTCCTTTTTTTTTTGTTTTCTTTTGCAGTGGTATCTTTTTTTTTTTTAAAAAAAAAAAAGGCTGAATAATTCTTTTTTTTTGAGTTGTAAGCCCGTAGGCGATAGGCTGAATAGTTCCTACATATTGAACTTTTTGTGCCATTTTCGAGAATTGAACGTGTGCTTTAAACTTTAACATTTATCCTATAATATTGTATTCTCAACATTTGAGAAAACAATAGACAACAAATTATAATAGGACCACCTCCTGCTCACCCAGGTAATTGTAGGTACTGAAGAGTTAGCTTTGCTTTAGTTCAAAATTGGTGTCCAATTTTCAGTGTGCGATATGTTAGAATTATCCAAATACAGTATGATCTACATCGGTAATTATAAAGATAATACAGTACAAAGTATTATTAATTTGAAGAGGGATCCAATAACCATGAATGTTAGTGACCATGGTGACTATTTTATTATTTATATATAAATTAACAAATCTAAACTGTTAGATGTATTCTAAATCATCTAAATAACATATACACAAAAAATGATAAACTTTTAACGTTGTTTCAATAGTCATCAAGAGAGGAGAAAAAATCATAAAATTTGAACCGTCGGTTTTTGTTAATGTTTGATGCATATGTAAATAAAATCAAAACGATATAATTTTTTGTGTACACATAAAACATGATATATACAACACATTCTATCAATTAGTTTTGTCATTTAACAACTTAAATTGTAATTATTTCATATTTAATTTCATGGTCACCGATCGGTCACCAAAAACATGGTTATTTAATCCTACTCTATTAATTTATTATTACTAATTGTGCCTGGGCATGCATCACTCTGGATCTGCCACCACCGACCACAGTTATCTGAAACTAACAAATCTTGGTTTTCTTAATTTTTAAATGGCACTAAACCGTGGGCCATATTATTATATCAAAATTCCCAAGTCATACAGAATCTTATTGCAGTCTATACAGAATCTTATTGCAGTCTTAGCACTCAACACGGGCAAGCATCGCAAGTCCATTCTACACTAGCAAAGATCACACAGACCACAGTATAAAATTAAATTCGGATATAAAAGGGTAGAGTTATCTTATCTCCATCTTTTTCCAGGGAGAAGGGAATATACACAAGTAGTAAAGTACAGTTCAGAGAACAAGTGTTCAGGAATGAGCACAAAAATCACTTAACATAATCTCTTTACAACAAATAAGGGGTCACATCATGAACCACTCTGCATTTCAAAATGAGTGTACTCTAGATCACAATGGTAATCAGCAAAAGCCCTCGTTAAGTGGTACATAACGATGGCCTGTGTATCATCAAGATTCTGATTTGGTGTCGAGTCGGAACTCAGTTCAGACAAAAATGCTTCTATCTAGGTTCATGCCACAAAGAAAAAGAAAAAAAATATATATATGCGACATGAATCATTATTGATTCATTTCTTTGCCCTGCTGGAATTCATTGGATTTCAAATTGTATGCATACTTTACATATAATAATACATAGTTACAATCTGTAACCACTATGATACCATTTCTGTGTTTCATTCACTCTTCACATTTGTCTATCTTTATTCTGTACTTTTGTTCTCTTTTTGCAATCTTCCCCTAGAAGCTCATCGTAATTTTTTGTAAAATCAGCTGCTATTCTTTACATTGAATGATTCCTCAAAAATAAGTACATTACTAGAACAGCCTAATGTACTGTGAGTGGAATCAGATAACTGACAACTGACAAGGGACAAACCCTGTACTCTACCATTTCCAAGAAAAAATTTGTAAAACTAACAAAAATATCATGCAACTACCTTCAAGCATGAGATGGATCTCAGCCTTATATATCAACCATACTTTCTGAACATCTACATGTTTGGAGTGGCTGATAACTTGATATCAAGTTCATCTCAGTCTTGTTCTTGAAAATTCTTTGAAAGGGTCCCTCCACCTCTTGTCCTCCTCCACGGCCTTGTTCCATCTCTCTTTGAACTTTGCGAGCTCAGCTGTTGACTGCCTTCTGACCTATTAACAACCAAGTATATTAGCAATCATGAGTAGATCATCTTTCCTTCTTGTTCTGCATTTTCTGATAGATGAACACAAAAAAATCATACCATGGTTCTCATGTCCAAGCTTCTTCGAGGTGGCTGTAAGAGCAGAGAGAAACGAAACAATATATTACATTGATCAGCTTCCAAATAAAATCCAAAATCTGACATGTTCCATTTGAAAATAAATAATAAATCAGACTAAACACCTTAATCGCAGATGTTCCTCCCAAGGTAGGAATCCCTTGATGGACAACAAATTCCTTGTCTATGACACCAACTTTCTTTGTTCTGTCACCCTGGAAATCATAATAAATGCACTTGTAACGGTTATGTAACATATATTACAAGGAAAAAGTCATCAGCAATAGACATTCAGAAACAACAATAACATCTTATATGAAATATGTTGTCTTAACATCAAAGATAGTAACAAACCTGACAAAGCTCAATAGAATAGGCAAAGCTTGTCAAATATACTTTTCAGCAACTTGGGTGAAATATTACAGGTATTGTACAAAAATTTAAATATAAGACCCGGAACAAACGGAATTGCTCTAGGAGACAACAACAATACTTTGTTAAGTACCCTTTCCTTACATTGATAATCAAAAGACCAGACAAAGTTCAATAGCTCAACAAATGTTTTTTGAGATTATACTTTGCAGCAACTTGGTGAAACATTACAAGTCTTACAATGGTCTCATTATCTGTCTTTATGGACAAAGATTAGCAAGAAAAAATTTACCTGGGCACAATAACCGAGTTTCATGTCCAAGCCCCAACCATGAATCAGATCATTCTGCACAGGAATATATAATATTTATACTTCTTCGATACACAGAGAAAAATACCAACCCAAAAGACCAGCAACATTTTAACATCTTACAATCTTCTTAGATAAAATGAATGACTTGATGTATAAATTCAGCAATTAAAATTTGTTGATAAGTGTAGCTGTAACTAGCATCCAGAGAGAATATAAAGTTCAATGGTTTCATGTTCTATAGCTTTCCCTTGACTTAACTATAGCTTTGGTGGCAATATTGGAATTCTTTTACTCCGTTGAGAGGACCGTACAAAGAAATGTTTGAAGTTTTATATATGCATCACTCAAGAAGATAAAAAACACAGAGCAAGCTAATTAAATCTACCATCTCAAAAACTAATATTAACAATGTCAGACCTGGATGAGATGCCAAACACAACGCCATGCAGCCTGAGAGAAAACTGGTGCCATGCCTTCAACCCACCTGATCACCCCAAGTAAGAAACCGAGGAAGACAATAAACATCAAGCTCATGTAATTCATTTCTTGAACAAGTTATTTGCACACATGTTCATTTCAGCAACGTGCAGCATAAGAATTTTTGTCCCGATGAGGCAGCCGAACGCTACACTGACCCAACTAAGTTAGCCTATGGCTTAGTGAGGCAGATCAGGTTCCAAGGATCCAATAAACAAAGTCAAGCATTACCAATTTAAAAGTAATATTTTTCATCAAATTGAATGAATTGGAGGGAAATAACTTGTACATATCATAAGCAATTAATGGGCCAGGTTGGACCTGATCTGACCCATGATCACCCATGTCTTTAATAAATTGCACAAAGAACACCAAATAAACAGCATGAAAATTACCCGGTACACGGAGGACCTTTACTCTCAGAAGAGCAATTGAGACTACCATGCTTTGAATATATTCGTCTGTAAGAAGGTAAATTAAACTTAAAGACTGCACTAAGTGGCTAATAAGCAAATATAGAAGTCAAATTGACAACACTTCACCTATGAACTATCCTCCGTTGGTTTCGTACGGTTATACGGTGGTGAATGTCAGTTGATTTGTTTGGGTCAAGAGCCGGCTGTGAAATTTCAAGTCCTTCAGAGAGCATTATCTCCAGGTATCTGAAAATTATTTTGCCAACAATAAAACAGGAGAAATAGAAAGTACCGATGTGCCTAGCATAATCGACCATGAATTGCGTAGTACCTTCTAGGGTTAAAATTATCAACACCAAGATCCTCGTCCCACAGAAATATATGGTCGTATGTAGATACCACATCTGGGTGTAAAAATCTCTTAGCAAACCACCTGGGCAAGATTTTGTGCATCATGATTTTGGCTATGAGAATAAAGAAAAGGAAACAGTTGACAGCGGAGTGAATGAAATAATGTACCATTTGGTTTGGTTCTGAGCAACTATATGTATAGCCTTGTTATTCCAGCTGAGATCCTGCCAGCCATCGACATTTCCGTCATAGTGAAAGAGTACAGCAGAGCAATTCTCCATCAAAAACTAAGAGAAATAAAATTGAGATTAGAGCAGCATGGTACAGTGCGCGTGGCATGGGCCTGATAGGAGTGGTACCGAATGTGATGTCAGGAAGTTGGCAGTATGAAAAGATGTAATGAAAGGTATAACAGACCTTACTGACAATACGGTCGACATTATTCTTTTGGTTAATGCCAACTGCCATGGCCAAGAGGGCATTGCAACCGGCACTTTCAACCTGCGTTATGAAGAAGGAAAAACATGACTAGGAGGTAGAAGTGGAGGGTTTGAAGGGAGGGAAGGAGGGAAGGAGGGAAAGGGGTAGTTACTTTGGTGGACCTAGATTTTTGCCAGAGAGGCTTTAACTCGAGGTCGGATGTTTGCTCGACAATGCCACGGGGGAGGCCTTCGAGCCCGGTGCGCCATCGAAACTCCTCGTCGTCCTGTAAGGGCAAGCAGAATTGAAATGAGATGAAAGGGAGGGCAAGAAAGGGTGAATGAATGAATGAAGAGAAGAAGGAATGGGGGGATGGTACCTGGGGGTGTCCCTTGAGCTGGCTTGCACGCAAATCAATCTGAAAAGAAAAGGAAGAGCAATGGCATAGGTATGAGTTGAGAGAGAGAGAGAGTGGAGAAAGAAAGAAAGGAAGGGGAAGGGAACCTTGAGATGCTCATGCTGGATTTTGATGGTGGCGATCAAGACGAAGGCCATGAAGAGCGCCACGAAACCAAAGGAGGTTCGCGGCTTCATTCTTCTTGTTCTTTCTTGTTCTTTCTTGTTCTTTCCTTTTTGTCTGTCTTACAGATGAAATGAAATGGAATGGAATGAATGAAATGCACAATCTTCTGTATTCAATCTCAGTTGTTTTTCTTTTTCCTTTTCTTGTTTGTATTGTATTTGATTTGATTAGGTTCGCCCGAAGCGAAACGAGAGGGAGAGAGGGAGAGGGGAAAGAAGCGGAGGGAGGGAGGGAGGGAGGGAGGGAAGGAGAGCGCCCCGCACCGGCACCGCACCGCGCTCGCCTTTCTTTTCTTTTCTTTTCTTTTTCTTTTCTTTCCTACCCTTTTTCTTTTGTTTTGTTTAGTTTAGGACTAGGTAGAAAAAAAGAACGGACCGATGGGCACAATCAATGGATGCACCTGTTTCACCGGCGAATACTATGCCTCTTCTCACCTAGCCTAATAGGAGCTAAAATGCTAAATAAATCATGCCTTTCTTATTGTTCGGCGACCTCCCCTCCTCCTATAGTCCTATGGGCGATGCCAATGGGAATGGGATCGATGTTGACACCTCCACCATGTATGTATTCATCCAACCTTTTCTCTTAAGGGATAATATCTCCACACCCCCTCAATCTTTCCACTTATGACAAGTTGCATCCCAATCTTTCTTTTGTAACAAACACCTCCCAATCTATCTAATTTGTGACAATTACACCCCCATGACTAATTAATCCTCTAATACTCCATTTGAAAGTGTGAAAAGACCAAAATACCCTTAAATATATTTGTCATATTTAGAATTTAAAGTACTTGTGTTTTAATAAATTTAATTTATAAATGACTATTATTTATAAGTATGTGTGCAACAAATTTAATGTTGCTAATACGTACATTATTTGCTTTGTAACATTTTCTTAATTTGATTTTAAATATATCCTTTTATATTTATACAAATATATACATTAAGAATAGTTAGATACTGCTTATTTTTTTTTAATAATTTCGGGTCATAAAGTAATTAACAGATTATTTATTTTATTGATTCTTTTATTTTATTGATTCTAATTTTATTGATATTAATTTTGATTAAGTTGTATATCTATATTTAAATAATCAAAATTATATTTAACTTTGGATATTTTAGCAATTATACATTTCTTATAATAATAGAAATTAAAAATTGTTTTTTGACATATCAAATAAAATATATATGTATTGTGGACTGTTAACATTTCGTTAATATTTTTTAAGATGATACATTTTTACAAATTAATTTTTATGAAACATAAATATTCTAAATATTAAATATTATACCATATACATAGGGGTATTTTGGTCTTTTCACACTTTAAAATAAAGTATTAGAGGGTTAATTAGTCATGGGGGGTGTAATTGTCACAAATTAGATAGATTGGGGGGGTGTTTGTCACAAAAAAAAGATTGGGAGGCAACTTGTCACAAGTGGAAAGATTGGGGGGGTGTGGAGACATTATCCCTTCACTTAATTAACAAGGCTTCCTTCCCTAATCCCTATCCCCCGTTTGGCAAGTGTAGTAAGTTAAAACGGAGTAAAACGTTAAATCACCTTTAATCAGTGATGTTTGGTGGTAGTGAAGTAAATAGATGAAGTAAAGTTGATATTATGTATAAAAGATGTGAAATGTTGGTGATTTAGTTTACTACACCTATATAGCTGCGTTAACTTACTACACCTTAAATTACTTCTGTTTGGTGACTTAAAATTAATTTAAGAACTTAAATCAATTTTACTACGGCTACCAAACGTAAGGTATACAACAAGTACCACTATGCTTATTATATTTTTTCTTTTCTTTTATTGTGTTTACCATTCACCAACTTGCATGTTGGAACACACATTACACGATGCAGCCTTTGTTTTGTTAAAAAATAGATTGGATTGGACACCAATAATTATCATTCACCGTCAACAAAATAAACTCTTCTTTTTCAGAGTCTGTAGGTTCAAATAATGTTAATTTTAAGTTTAACAATTATCATTAACCGTCGGGGGGTGTCAGGTCTAGTCGGATTCGAATCAGTTTGACTTTTTTAGAAGCACTGGTCGGGTTAGGCTCGGGTTGGATAAGTTTTCGGGTTAGATCAGATTTTGTCACGTCTAAATTTATAATACATTTACAGTATGATAGGGCGTGTGATGTACCGACGTAGGCATGCTGCAATTGCCTTGATCAGCGCCAACAATCCCGCTCCCTCCGTTCCTTGCTGCCGCTCAGAAAAAAAAAAAAACAAATGGAGCATTTCCTGCTTCACGCGGCCCAATATATGGCAAGTTCTAACCTCAACTGGGCCTTCCATCTTTTTCTGCCTTTCTGGGGCCCTGCCCAGATGAAATTTCTTTTTCACATTTTATTGTTCTTAGCTAGTTCGGCCCAAAACATGACAAAATTACTTTAATTTAAAGATAATAATTATTACAGATTGTCCTTACTCATAACAAAAAAGGAGATTATATTTTTTAACATGAAAGATCTATCTTCCCCAAAAAAGAAACCCCAGTCGTTGATTGTTCACTTATATTGATCACCAACGTTGACATACATTAATGTCCCGGCCCATTAACATTTAGGGCTATATCAGTTTCTTCACAAGGGATGAGCTTTCAGCCCTTTATTATAAGATATAATAATTTCAGTCCAAAGCAAGGCGTAAACTCTTTACTAAGTATGTTTAAATGAAAAACATGGTGACACGTCGGTGACTATAAAAGTCAAATTCAAATAATTCATTTTAAGCTCTTTAAAATTACAAAATAAATCCAATTGATAAAAAATGTTGTATATATCATAAAATATGTATACACAAAGAATGATAGCATTCTGGTTTCACTATATATATGCATCGAGATTACTATAAAAAACTAACGATTCAAATTTTATTTATGATCTAATAAATTTGGGGGCACAACATTCCCCATGGAAATAATATGTTAGTTTCGTACTAGCAAAATATAACTATAGGAAAATGATATATATAGTTACATCATCATACTGAACAGAGTGTGGAAACTTGAAATTAGGTAATTCCAGAAGGACGGCGTTGAACAAGAAAAGCTCAAGTTTGGAATCATTTGAACGACTTTATATAATTATATATGATCAGCATGATATACTATTGTATTTTAATTTGAAGTTTAGCTTTTGGAACAGAAGTCAGCAGCCGTTCCCGTTTTGTCAAGTCAACATGTCAAAATTCAAATCTATGCAGTAATAAAGTTTGTCGATTTGTTTCAAATCAAGTTTGGTGTCTTTAATCGATAATTATTGGCTTAATTTATGCACTCAGTATTTCTCAAGGTTGATACGTGGTACGACTCACAATTTCACAAATAAAATTTGGAAGCAGATCTATGATCAGAATAAAATAACACACGAGACCATTTGGTAAAACAAAATAGAGGAATTGGGGTAAAAATAAATTACTAAAATCGATAAAGATGAAACGAATTCTTTTATTTTTGCACTTTACTGGTTCCTTCCTTCCTGTTCTGGTAAAAAAAGAAAAAGAAAAGACTTTTCCATGAGCAGAAATAGATCCATTTCGCCTGTATAATATTATTATTTCATTCTTACTTGAAATATTTCTAAAAAGAGTTGGTGTGGAAATTAGAAGGCTGGAGTGGAGTTGCAATGCGTACACCTCTGTTGTCTATTTCTTGACCAAAATGAAAACCCCGCGTAGTGCAGATTGCAGAAGGCAGAAGGGGTCCAATTGGATGGACAGGATAGGTTGGTAGGGTGTCCAATAACATTTCCCTTACTTATATGCTTACAGGTTGTCTGCCATTGAGAAGCGATAAAAAGAACTTTTTGAATGCAATGCAATAAATGCTTACAACCGAGTTCAAAGTCTCAATTTGCAACCTAGCCTCTTAGAAATGAAGAAATAGCATCACATAGACATAGTTATCTTATCATGGGTTGTGTTTTGTTGCATTTCGCTCTCAGTTAGTTTTAACTTTTTAGCTTTTGAAGAGTCCTGAGTCCGTGCCCCTCTAATGAAATTAATTGCTTTCTGTCCAAACTCGACCGACACAAGTCTGAGAACTGAGAAGTGCCTTCCCTAATTTTGCTTTCAGAGTTGAGACCTGACTGACTCCTGAGACAGCTGACCGAAAATGAACAAATGTCCATGCTAATTAGTATTAAGAAACAAGCCAGGAAGCAATTAATAATATCTGTACGAAATTTTGTTCTCCCTTTTGTCTAACTTTTCTTTTTTTTCCGACTATAGTTAGAAATTTCTACAGTCAAAATTCACAAAATACAAATACAAATGTCAGATGAGTGGATCCCACAGTTTTACTCCCGCGGCCGTAAATTTAACACGTGGCAGCGCGACTTGCTGGAGAAATTAAACAACGCATACACATTACACTTACACACGCCGAATGAAGAAGAAGAAGAAGAAGAAGAAGAAGAAGAAGAAGAAGAAATGAATGAATGGCATTGCACACTGAGGCGTACAGCGTACGTACCTATATTGGAATTGGAATTGGACCCGCCTATTATTGTGTGCTTAATTAGTTTTGCTTAATTAATAACTAGTTTACAAAAGGTTTATTTACGTGAGTGTCAGCTTCCGTTTTTGATTGAGTTTTCAAGAAGACCATCAAATCTTGCTTAATTGTCCATATCCTTATGAAGCACTCTAATATCCTATTTCCACATCTAATCGTAATTTTATTTTGATTATCCCTTTCATTTATAACACTGACCCCCCATTTGGCAAGTATAGTAAGTTAAAGCGGAGTAAAACGTTAAATCACCTTAAATCAGTGGTGTTTGGTGGTAATGAAGTAAATAGATGAAGTAAAGTTAATGTTATGTGTAAAAGATGTAAAATGTTGGTGATTTAGTTTACTATACCTATATAGCTGCGTTAACTTACTACACCTTAAATCACTTCCGTCTGGGGACTAAAAATTTATTTAAGAGCTTAAATCAATTTTATTACGGCTACCAAACGCAGGGCGAATGTCTAATTCATATAAAATTTCAAATGACCATTATATTAAATAACTATATGTCAAACTCTTAAACACAAATTTAACAGATAGAATATTTTGTATATATAATGTTTTATATGTACACAAAAATTTATATTATTTTAATTTTATTTACACATACATCAAGTATTAACAAAAATCAATTATTCATATTTGATGATTTCTCTCTATCTTGGTGGCTATTGAAACGAGATTAAATTTTCATCACTTTTTATGTATATGTTATTGAGATGATTTACAATATATATAATAATTTATATTTACCATTTAATATATAAATAATTTTTGGAATTATATTTACCATTTTATATATAAATAATTTATATTTACTAGTTATAATTATTGGATCCCTCCTCGAGTCAGTGTGAGTATGTTAGAGCCTTAAAAAAATAAAGACAGATCAAAATATTTAGATACATGTATTATTTACATTTTTATAGAATGATATTGAAATATGGATAGTCTTTTTTTTAATCTATATTATCAAAAATATCCAACTCACTAAGTTTTAATCACGAGAATAATATTCTCGATATCGACATTTTTTACTACTGATAACACCCAACTATATATACTTTTACCTAGGGAAACACCTTCAAAACTAATCCAAATCATGAGTATTGCATGTTATATAATTGTAGTTTTGCATCTTTGACCATTTCTCTCGTAGTTTCTAGATATCTTCTCTTCTTCTGCTATTTTCTCTTGTTTTCAGGTACTTTATGAAGATGTGGATGATTGGATGTGATCCATCTCGAAAAGACGAAGAAAACGAGCCCTGGAATGTCGAAAATCTCTACTCGGATTGTCCGGAAAGCTGAAAACACTGTTCACTGCGCAGAAGCTGCAACCCTTACGGTCCGTACGGATTCCTTACGGACCGTAAGGTCCAGAACTAAAAAGTTGTGCAGAATTGGCAAATTTGGCTGAGAGTTTCTAGGTCGGTTTGGGTGTTTATATACTCTACTTTGGCCGCCGTTTTGAAGCATTCTACCATGATTTCATCCACCTATTGAGAGGTTTAGAGAAGGTTTCTTGGAGAGGAAGCCAAGCCGAGTTTGGAGGCGATTTTGGCGAGATTTTGGGACGAGACGAGATCGAGCAGGCGAGCCAACGAGCGAGGATACGCGCATGCAACATCCGGAGCCGAACTTCACATATGCTCTATCTCTCTTACTTGTTGTTTGTGATTGATTCGTGTTTCTTGTATCGCATGATGACTTGTTCTTGTTGTTGTACTTGCTTGTTTTTTATTTTTGTAGCCATGTCCGGCTAAACTCGTAGTTTCTAGGATTAGGGTTATGTTGTGAACTTGGTTTCTGGTTTTATGTGATTCTTAGTTATCTTTTATCTTAGTTTTTTGTGTGTTGTGTATGAATTGAAACTGTATATATGCCTGGATTGTGTGCTCGAACAGGTAACCAATAGGTATTGGCCAGTAACCTAGGTTTTAAGCCTTAGTATGCATGTGATTAGGTCTAGTTTGTATTCAAAGTGGGTTAGAGATCCGAGATGGCAACCAGACAACATGCGAGAGCTGAGTCTTACACTACCCGAGAGGGATGTACACTTTGGGGCACCAACACCAGAACTTAGGTTGGGCTTATAAGCGAGAGCTGCTGTCTGTACCTCTGTTGGTTTGAATTGTGTTAGGAATTAGGCCTACAAGCGAGAGCTGCGGTTTGGTCCTTGATATTGTTTAAACCAGAACTAAGCGAGTTAATACCAAAAGAACCCATAATACCAGTTTACTTGTGTTGCGCACCAGTCGTACGCGAGAGCGACAGCTGGTACACTGCTATCTAACAGATGCGAGAGCGCGGTTCAGTTAGTTGTGTGGATTGTACATGACAGGTATAATTAGCGTGACCCGAGGCCAAGTATCAACTGATCCGACATCCTAGAAACACCATTAATTAGTGTATTTGTCTTTTACTGTCTTGATTATTATTTAGGAAAATTAGAAAAACACCCCATTTTTACAGAAACAACCCTTGCTTAGGAAATAAACCAAGTTTAGTCCGGTTTTGCCAATTGTCCCTGTGGATTCGACCACATACTATGCTACAACTTAGTCGTACTCTTGCGACTGATTTGATGTTTAGTTGGGATTTAAAAGTAGTGCACTTTTGAGTGAACACCTACCTACTCAATAATAAAATATGCATTGTCGGAAACAAATGTTGAGTGGAAAGAAAATGGAGGGTGGGGGCGTGAGGGAGAGGCAACCCCCCCCCAAAAAAAAAAAAAAATCGAGGTGTAGCGATTTGGGGTAAACACAATACAATTTTTGTGCTGCACTACCCTCGTGTTCCATCGTCTCCCCTCCAAAACTCATAATGGAAGCAACTATCTAGAACCGGGCAAGGTGTCACGGAGATCAGTCACCCCTCGACTCTCATACCCTCATATTCTCTGCCCCTTTCTAGAGCACAATGTTATTATAAAAAACTCGGGAGCAAGTGAATTTTTTTATTCTGCATTCTTTTTCCCCTGTTTTGTCTTACTCAAAAGTAAAGCGTTAAGAGTGCAAAAGTATAAGAAATTACAAAAGTTAAATTAAAAAAAATTGAGATGTTAATAACAAGTAATTAATTAATGAGGAGGAATCTAGTGCCTCAATCGTTCAGTTAGTCAACCGTGCTGCAAAATCGTGACTGCAGATCAAAATAAAGATGAATGATTAATTGTTGGTTTAATCTTACAGACACCATAAGAGCTTTCAACCTGAAGATGTCCCACCCCTTGAATTTCTTTTCAATTGTTTCTGCATACGAAATAATAGAAAATAACTGTATCAGACCAATAAATATAATTACCTAATTGATGAAACTTCAATTATACATAGTCATAAATTGTTACCTTAGATTTCGGTGTGTTGCCCTTCGGGTCTCCGGGAGAACCTCTATTGCGTTTCCCATTCCCGTTCTTCTCATCCCTAATACTTTCACTAGAACTAGTTCCAGAAGATTCGGATGATCATGAGACAATAAAATTATGCACACAAAGTCTTTTGCATTTTCTTGAGTTATCGGAATATCTATTTCATTGAGCTTAAAAGCTTGCAATTTGTTGAAATTTCCACATTATACACACTTTGAAATTGTTGACCAATTTATTGTCAATTGCATGTAAGGACCCATAACAACCAGTTTCCCATCTCCAGCCTCTTGACAATATGATAACAGATTCTTTAACGGTGTAATCCTCACTGCTTCAACAAATACGCCGACAAATGTCAAGAATGCACCTCGTGCCTCCTCCAAATTATTGGGTAAAGTATTTTCTTTGGGATCTTTTAAATGGAGAAGGTATGCTTTTGAGTATTTATCCTCGTATCAGCGATATATCCCCATCAAATGGCAAATCAATTATGTTCCCACTAAACCCACAAATTCCTTCTCTATCTTTGTGATTCGTAACAAAAAATAAATGCTCATTATCATCCGAAACCTTCCACCCAAACATGTAAATTGATTCAACTGATATTAGAAGTAATCCTCTACTACATGGAGAACTGACTCCAATAGACGACCAATTCCAGTCTCTATCTGGGTATGGTGGCCCAACCAACGTGAATTCTTCAAACGTCTTCCCTAATACATTTTCAATATCATTCTTATACTCATCTAGAAATGGTTTGATGCGATTCCAGCCAATCATGAAATTCTTCTCGATATCGACATTTTTTACTACATATTCAATAATAAAATATGCATTGTCAGAAACGAATGGTGAGTGGAAAGAGAAGGGAGGGTGTAGTGATTTGGGGTAAATGCAATACAATTTTTGTGTTGCGCTACCCTCCTCTACTCTCATGTTACATTGCCTCCCCTCCAAAAAAACTCATAATGGAGCAAATATCTAGAAACGGACAAGGTGCCACCGAGATCGGTCACCCCTCGACTCTCATACCCTCATATTCTCTGCTCCTTTCTGGAGCACAATGCTAGTATAAAAAACTTGGGCCTTAAGTAAATTTTGTTATTCTCTCTTCCCTTGCTTTGTGCAACTAGAGAGCAAAACATTAAGTACATGTTCGGCAACCCCAAGTGCATGTTCGGCAACCCCTCCTTAGGCTTCCTTAGCCTCTTAATCATTCCAAACATAAGTTCCTTAGCACGGATTAAAAGTTTTTTCTTAAGCCTCCTTTTGACCGGGGCTTAAGCCTTGCCCGGATTTTTAAGGAAGTCATACCCATGGCTTAAGACTTAAGCTTTCTTAAGCCATTTTCCTTTTTCCTAACGAGCGTGACTTAGCAATACTTAAATATTTAAGTCAATAGCACCGCCGAACGAGCCCTAAGAGTGCAAAAGTTAAATAAAAAAAATTTGAGATGTTAATAAAATTAATTAATTAATAAACATTTAAATAAAAAAGTGCAAAAGTTAAATAAGAAAAATTGAGATGTTAATAAAATTAATTGTTGTTCCAAATAATCTTTCTTATTTGATGATTTCCAAAACATTATCAAACTATGATACTAACGATTTCTTTGAGCATGTTGTTAGTGTAAGGAATTATTTGAGCAAATTATCAAGAACTCAATACATGCAAGCAACGACGATTAAGAGACGAGATAAGCTAAAGATGATTGAAATATCTCAAGACTTGGACTAGCTTATCATTGATTTTATAGGTTAAATATAATAGTGAATTTAGTAGATTTACATATTTAAGACATTCACTATTGATAGCATTGAAAAGCTCAAACAATGGAACCAGCCCCAGATTCCGTTACAACGGAATCACTGTTCCATTAACGGAATGGTTCTGACTTTATAAAAGTAGCCCAACCCCAGTTTCCGTTATAATGGAACAAGGAGTTGGGCCACTGGGCTGCCTGCGGGACCACTATAAATGTCTTTCTCTCCCAATTCGAAACAAGAACTTTTGCCCCAAATTCTAAATCTGTTGAAAAGAGAAAACCCTAGAACTAAATTCCATTGTTGAGTGAGCTTTTCATAACCAAATCATTGTGATTCAAGCCTCAACTACACCATAGATCGTAGATCTTGTAAGAGGGTTAGTTCTAGAGCTAGTTTTCTTTTCCGGAGCTTGAGTTTCGCCTCTCCTCCAACCTCGGTGACGGCCCGTTTGTTGTGTAAGGGATCACCGAGTTGTGTACTTCCTTTCTTTGCGGGTAATAGGAAAGGCGCACCACCGAGTTGGTAGCGTTACCCCGGGGACGTAGGCCGATTCGCCGAACCTCGTTAAAAACCGCGTGTGTCCGCTCATTGTTTGCATTTTCTCTTACTCATCCCTATTTACTTTATTGCAAACTTGTTCGACCATAGAATTGAATTGATTTAGGATTCGGCCAAAATTGTTAATTGGGTGAAAATTGCTAAAATTGTTTAAGACACCGTATTCACCCCCTCTAGGCGCCGTTAGGGACAACATTAATTAATTAATAAACATTTAAATATGAAAATTGTATAGAAGTAGTGGTGTGTAGTGGGGTCCGCTATAGCTTTGTTGTGTCGTGTGTGTTGTATTGGGTTGAGACTCAGTTGGGTTGCTGCTGGTAAGTTGTTCACACTTGACTTGAGTCTTCGTACCCGTGGTTCGTTGGTTCTCCAATCAAATGTCTACACAAGTAAACAGTGAAGCGTGTAGATGTAGTGTTAGTGCAGTTGAGTCATGATTGTTTTGATTGTGTTCCAACAAACGGAAGGTGGAGCGATGAGCCGTGGAGGGGTGAGAGAGCGTATACAATAGACATACATAGTATAATTAAGTAATTAATAATAATGAATGAATGAATATTTAACGACAGAAGAGAGGAGCTGAAGAGGAGAGGAATATAGGATTGGAGAGCGTGCAGAGTGCAGAGTGCAGGCGGCCAGGCGCAGGCGCAGGCGCATACAAACAGAGACCCTTTCTTAATTAATTAATAATCATGTCATGTATGTATGTATTAGTCTGTGAGGGCCCGGGGCCAGGGGGAGAAAAATGAGAAACAAAAAGGGAAACCTTTGTGGAAGGGTGAATGAGTAAAAGTGAGAGCGCGCGACTTATTCAGCAGAAAGAATCAGCTTGAGCTAGCTGCACAGCACAACCAGTCAACCACCACCTCTTAAATCTTAATTGATTAGTTGAGTTCTTCCTTACAATCAACCCAGCCTTAATCGGGTGGGTCCCTTTCTTAATTTGCACTGATTAATCTAATCTAATCTAATCTAATATAATCTTATTATTAAGCCTATTATTAATAAATAATGTATAACAAATATCTAACTCTCTCTTGCTCTCTTCATTCCATTCCATAATTTCATTGCCACGCTCATGCTGGCACTATGCTGATGCTAGGCTAGCAGCTAGCTTCATTTTTATTTCAAGTCCGCACTCCGCCGCAAGAGCAAGTGAAGAATAGAGCCCTCCCGGCCTCCTCTCCTCTCCTCTCCTCTCCTCTCCTCTGTCCCCTTCCCTCCCCTTCCCTCGGCTAGGCTTCCTCTCTTCTTCTGCTGCTCCCTGCCTTTCCATTCATCTCTCTTTTCTATTCTGTCCTATCTTATTCTGCCGATTACTTTCTCCAACCCCAATCACCACTCAAACCCCATGCCTATATGCTTGTAAATTATGACTAATTGCTGTTGCTTTCCTTCTTCCAACAAAAGGAAGCCCCCGCAACCCCAAAACGATATACCAGGTAAGGTTTCTACTACTTTCTCTTCCTCTTTTATATTCCTTATTTATTTCCTTTTCATATTATTCAAAGTGTCGTTTTGTAGGCTTTTCACCACAAAAGAACATCAAACTGTTTTCCTACAATGAGTTGAGATCCGCAACAGACCATTTTCATCAAAACAATAAAATTGGCCGCGGCGGCTTCGGAACTGTTTATAAGGTACTTTCTGTTTCATCTCTTCAATTTGTTTCATTTTATTATTCCCATTCCCTTCTATTGCAAAAGAGTACACTTCCATATAATTGATGAAGTAATTCAGCCATACACCATGTTCTGGGCTGATTTAGTATTAATTTTAATTTGAAATGTACATTCCACTTTTTGTTTTTTAAATTCTTTTCTAAATTAAGGCCTCATGTTTCAACTTTAGGGCACTTTAAGAAGCGGCCAAGAAGTGGCAGTAAAAGTGCTTTCAGCTGAATCAAGGCAAGGAATCAGAGAATTTCTGACAGAGATAGATGTAATCACGAATGTTAAACATCCTAATCTTGTCGAATTGTTGGGCTGTTGCATTCAAGACAACAATCGCATTTTGGTTTATGAGTACTTAGAGAATAGCAGCCTCGATCGTGCTTTATTAGGTAAAATAAATCTCAATTCTTATAATTGTTATTACTAGAAACATACTTGCACATTGTACTGGTATATTTTTACAAAAGAGATCACTTTAGCATTTTGTTGTTTGGAAGAATTTATTCATGTGCTCACTGTGCGAAGTTCTCATGTTGTGTGTTTTAGTGTTGATATTGTTTTGAAAAGTAAATGTCAGGAGTAATGGTCATTTGTGCAACTTACCTTTTTAAAGCCATTTTGTTTTAAATGAGATAATTCTAAATTTATCTATGGTGCAATGAATCATAGAAGTAAGAGGTTTATTAATTAGTAATAGCTTTCAAGCATGTACAAACAAATAAAATCCAATGTGAGTATAAATTATACTTAAGTTATTTAACTTTTAACAAACAGGTCCATATAGTGATCCAAGTAAGCTTGACTGGAATACAAGAAGTTTAATTTGCTTAGGGGTAGCAAAAGGGCTGGCATTTCTGCATGAGGAGGTGGAGCCACATATAGTGCACAGAGATATAAAGGCCAGTAACATATTACTTGACCGAAATTACAACCCAAAAATTGGGGATTTTGGCCTTGCAAAACTATTTCCAGATAACATTACCCACATAAGCACCCGTGTGGCTGGAACCACGTAAGATTTTATATTGATATACCTTTGATATTACTGTGCATCAAATTAAAACTAATACCTTTTTTTCCTCTTATAACAACAGTGGATATTTGGCTCCAGAATATGCATGGCATGGACAATTAACCAAGAAAGCTGACATGTACAGTTTTGGGATACTTGTGTTAGAGATAATTTCTGGCAAAAGCAGTTCTCGGGCCCTCTTATCGGAGGATGGGAAGCTTCTTTTGGAAAGAGTAAGTATCTAAAATGAACAAAATTAAGTGTAGATTCCTGTAGAAATATGTCAAAATACCATGTGCATCCCCTGTAGAAAACTTTCACTTGAGTGCTTATAATCCAACCAAGCATACCTACCAAGCATGGGAATACTGGACTTTCCATTCACACATCTTTCAGTAATACCTGTACTCCTGAATTTTTAGGAGTATTTGAAAGATATGATAAGTTGGTAACAGTGGAGGTGTACAGATGTTTTCCATATCATAACAGCGCATGTGAGATAAACTTCATTCCATAGGGTTATTTATGTCTGTTCTGCTATAAATACTATAAGGGCACAGATTGAGCTGTTCCTAGCAAACAAGCACTGTTAGAAGTTATACAAAGTCTGGTTTGCAGTACCAGATATCGATACTTTACAAGCTACTATTGCAGGACCAGCTTCAATACCAGAATGAGTCCAATCCAATCTGATAGGATGGTCTTCTTTATTGACAGGCATGGCAATTGTACCAGGAAGACCGTCTCAAAGAACTAGTGGACCCTACTTTCGAAGAATACCTGGAAGAGCAAGCGGTAAGGTACATGAAAGTGGCACTTTTCTGCACTCAGGCATCGGCCATGCGGCGACCTAACATGTTGCAGGTGGTGGAAATGCTGTCACGGCCAATTCGGCTAAATGAAAAGGAGCTCACCCCACCAGGGTTCATACATGATTACAACAGCACCAGAAAAGATGTGACAATGGGTGTCGGTACAAGTTCAATGAACTCCCACTTCAAGAGTTCATCATCTACTGAATATACTGCGCCATTTACCTCAAACGATGTTAGCTATACTGAGGTGATTCCTAGATGAGTGCTTATCCTCTGCCTTAAGGTAATATGCAGTTAAGCACGTGGACCTTTGGATTGTCTCAAGTTCGTGTAGGCTCGGATCTTGAGGCGATCCAACAATTCACGTGCTTCACTGCATATTACGGTACTGCAGAGGATCTGAAATCTTCCTAGATAGGTTATATAGAGTTGCATGTATAGCTGTAGTGTATAAATTTATACAGTTGATGAGGGTATTCATAATGTAAGCGGGGATTGCTTGACATATTGGCTTTATTTTTTTTTATTATATTTAGCAATGAGCTCGGAAGTACACAATTAAGAAAGAGGATTACTTGCTTATTGATGCACTTGCTAAGTTTTTACTTCTACCATCCATTTAGCAAGGCATGCTTCTAAATTTAAAGTTCAAGTTCCCCCCGATCCAGCCCATAAACTTGAGGTAGAGCTAACAAAAGCAAAATCAAATACCTCAAAGATCTTAATACTGATCGCCTAGTTTATTTTTTAAATTTCAACAATATTTAAATGTATGAGAAAGCTGGAAAATAATGCATCACAATATTAAAATATACTCACAGAGATCACATATATCTAACTAAAAATATGAAAGTATCTAGCATCCAATAGTTCAATAAAATGACATGATCCAGATAAAATGTCTCCCTAGCTTAAACAAGCTATTACATTAAATCTTACCCTATTCTAATCTAATCACCCACAAACAGCACACATAACTCTCAAGACGTAAATACCGTTTCACTTTCTTTTGCTGGCTGCTCTTTCACTGGCAGTATATCTACTTTTCATGGTGCACCTTTCTTCGCACCATCTCTCATGGCACCTTTCTCCAGCGTTGGTGAAGGCGGGTTCATGTGAGGTGGTGGTTTGTGCTTCAACATGACCAGGATCTGACGCATTCTTGATAGGGCAGTAGGTTTTCCAGGTTTCGGTCCCGGCATCACAATTATAGATGGTTTCTTCTCCTTGTCCTTTTTTACCCCTCTTTTTCTCTATGTTAACTATTTCATGCAGGATCAGCTCAGAAATGGACTTCCAGTGTTGTTTGCCGGCACTTGCATGGAACTTCTCTTGGTTCTCAACAAAAATCTGGAAAACAGAATTAAAGCAGTTAGACACTTGGAAGACTTTTAAAATCAAAACCAAGTAATTAAATGCATAGTCGGCAGTAAAGTATGCCGCTGACTTTGTAATCATATTCTATGAGTCCTAAATCCCAATGATAGCAACGAGACATGGAGAGCTAAAAGTTTTCACACAAGGTCAAACTTGACCCAATAAAAATTAAGCTTTAAAATGACAACAACCAGACATTGGCAGCAATATGAATCTGATTCATTAGATTGTTTCAGGTATAAAGAACGGTACAGCAATTAAGTTCACTCAATATACCAATCCCTATTTGATTTGTCACCAAAAATAATCCATGTAGAGCTTTATACTAAAGGAGCTTATGGGAACAACTGATAGTAAAAATCACTATGACATATAAATTTGGATAGAGTTAACCTTTTGTTTGTCTCTTTTATGGAGCTTGATTGAGTGTTGTTTTGTCATAAAAAGCTTGCTTGCAGTGTTCTGCCTGAGCTATAATTAGGTTCCTCAGCTCTTTGCCCTTGTTCTCCTTTTGCTCCAGTACAAGTGCATTTTGTCTAATTCAAAACAAGTGGCTAGAGACATTAATTATGTATGTTCTCAGAGTCTATCTAATTAAACTGCAGAGTCTGTCTAATTAAACTGCAGAAGTATAGTTGAATAACAAGGAAAAAGACTATTTTAAGTTCAGAGGTCCATGGTAATTTTGGGTAGTAGACAAATTGGAAGAAATAGCTATAGCAGAGGTTGATGTGAGGGAGCATTGTAATATAATTGATACTGTCAGTGTGGACGTGATATAATAGTTTGTTGTATTATACTTTGAAAAAGATTAATAAGGAGTTAAGACCGCAAACGAAAAGGAACGGGCGCCAGTGGAGAAGCGGGAAAGCAGGCTGGGGTTGCATGTCTCTGGGACTGGGAGGGCCTGGGACGCTATCTTCAGCACCTTGGTGGCGGTGTTGTTGTTGTTCTCCGTTGGAGGAGGAAAATGAGGAGTGGGAGCGCATATCATAGTGATTTTGGCCATCCTCTTGGTGGAATGAATCAAAGTCCAAGGAAGAATCCATGCTGATTGCCGATTGCCAATTGCTGATGCTGTTCTTATTCTTCTTCTGCTGCAACGCAAAGCCACTAACTAAGCCAGCCAGAGCCAGAACCATTAACAAACACCAAGCAAGTGAAAGAAAGGGTGGACCGTGGCGGGGAACCAACCGATGATTGATTGATTCTGATTCTCCCTCTGCACAGCTGCACTGCAGGCTCTTCCCTCCGCAACCGCAACAAGTATCTTTTATGTGCTATATAAATCTTACTATGCATCAACGAGACCGGCCGGGCCTCTCAATCACATTTGTATATTGCTGACTGCTTAACACAACATTTATTCCATCCGTTGTAAAACAACATCGTACTGAGGTACAACAACAAATGACTCGCAAAATTTTGCATCGTACTGAGGTACAACAACAAATGTGTAAATATTTATATTTAAAATAAAGATGTATAATCAATTAATTTCCAAGTACGAAAGGCACAACACTTGACTCGCAAAATGTGCTTCACTCAATTGTGGCTACCGTCAAATCTTCCACCTCTTTATAAACATTCTTTATCTTCTATTGTGCAAAATTGCATTTCCATTGATATGTAATTCTTTTGCAATACAGTTAAGTTGGAAAAATAAAGAGGTTAATGTTCACTATGTTTTCCATCCTTCCTATAATAAAGAAATCTACAGTTTGCATCTGTAAGCATCCAACAATGAACAAATACACCAAAAAAAAAAAAAAAGGTCGTGTGAGTAAACAAGATTTTGATCCAAGTCATGTGTTAGTTATTCCTTCATACTTGACATTACTAAGCTCCATCTCTTTCCCTTCCCACCCCCCTTCTTCACCACCAAACAATGTCTCGATTTGCTCCAAGGTTTTCCCTATCGTCTCAGGCACAAATCTATACATAAACACCACTGAAAGGGCCGATAAAACCCCAAAAGCAAAGAATGCACCAGACACAGAAATGGCATTGCAGATAGACAGAAATGACATTGCAACTAGACCACTACACACCCGATTTGCAACTGTGCCAAGTGCTGCCGCCTGGGCCCGCACCCTGAGAGGATATATCTCTGATCCTATCACCCAACATATCGGGCCCATCCCAACTGAAAAAAATGCAACATTTCCGCATACAGTTGCCAAGGCAACTGCAATCCCTGCTCGTAGAGATACCATTCCCTTGTCAAGTAAATGGAGAGAAGCAGCTAAAACAAATAGGCAAATTGTCATACCAATTGTACTGACATACAAGAGTGGTTTTCTCCCGACACGATCTATAAGAATAATGGCAATCAGTATGAATATGGTTTTTGTGAACCCAACTGCAACTGTTGCTGCGAGAAGCTTGTTATCAGATTTTATACCAGCTGTTCTGAGAATTGTTGGGCTGTAATACACAGTTGCATCTATGCCCGTTATTTGCTGAAAGCACTGAATTCCCAATCCAGTAATAAGCATCCTTTTAAGCACCGGTGAGGGTTTTAAAATCTCTGACCACACTGCCTTTGTGTTTTCAAATTTTCCATCTGTTGCAGCCGCCTCTATCTCAGCCAACCTGTTGCTGGCTTCCTCATCAGAACCTACTATCTTCAGCAAAACCGACCTGGCCTCGTCGGTCCGGTTTTGCATTACCAGCCATCTTGGTGACTCGGGTATGACTAACAAAGCAAATCCAATAAAAACAGACGGCAAAATCCCCACAGCCAGCATGACTCGCCAATTTATATGATAAGATAAGCCTGAAAATGCATAATTTGAGATATAACCGAGTAAGATTCCCACATTTATGAAGATCTCTGGGAAGGAGGAGAGGGAACCACGTGTTGCAGCTGGTGCAATCTCAGCAATATACACTGGGGCAATCATGATACCGAAGCCTATGCCAACACCAGCCAAGAGTCGGCCCACCATTAGTACCTATTCGATTGAAAAGACTGTATAAGATCAGAATTCTTAATAACATCAAGTTTATCAACCAAATAAAAACACACCCATACAGATATTATGTAAAACCCTTCAGTGCACTCATGAGTCCAGTAGGAGTTGAATATTATACTGACGAAGGATGTAACTTCCTTGCACGTAACCTCACTGGATGTAAATCCTTTGCCAATATACTTCAATTTTAACCCTCAGCTCCTTCCTCATTGTTTATTGTACATACCAAAAAAATTTAGAGACGAGGAATGCCAAACATACTTATGGCTTCTGGAATCTCATTTCTTATATCCAAGGGATACCTTATAAACATTTTGTCTTGGTATATACAAGTTACAAAAACAACTTTCAATCAACATCCCATGAGAGCCTTTAAGAAAACATACTGTAAAGGAAGGGGCAAAGGTCATGATGGCTGCACCAGCTTGAAATATAACAGCAGCAAGAGCAATGGTCCACTTACGGCCAATGGAGTCCGAGGTGCGGCCCGCAGCAAGACTACCTACAAGGGAGATGAAGCTGAGGCACCCGACAAGAACTTCTTGTTGCACTTCGGTTATGTGTAAGTCCTTTTGGATGAAGAGAATGCAGCCACTCATCACACCTACATCTGAAAAAGAGACAGATTCATGAGTATGGATGATAACGAGCTTTATGGAAGTCAACCGGTTAAGGTTCAAATCACCGGGTAACGGCATTGTACAGTTCCATCTTCTGAGCCAAAGATGTGGTTAAATACTGACAAATGCATGAAAATCAGGCTCATTAAGTTGTTGTCTTGCAGATGTTTAATTTTCAGGTACTTGTGTCATCAAAATGGTCAACTTGTAATATAATAACATAAAAATTTTTGAAAAATTTATTACATTAATTGAAAAGTAGAAGCAATAGTGATGAAATTTAAGTATGAGACAGATTTTGAGAGCTTTCATTTAAAATTGGAACTGAGGAAGCTGAGACCACAAGCAGCTTTATTGGCAATTAAGCTGGGAAAAATAGCTTCTTGCGGGGTCAGAAATGGGGTAGGTTCAAATCCAAGATTGGGTCCATGTGATGTGATGTGATTGTTGGTTTGGTTAGGTAGAATTGCAGAGTCCATTAATGAATGTTTGGTTGGAACTTGGTTATATGTCAGTCACATTGCTAATCTCTGCTCTGGTCCTTGGTTTTTTTTTTTTTTGAACATCAAAAGCCCGTAAGCAACTAACTTTATTCACTTAGAAATGTTACATCACAAGAAAATAACATAATTTGTTTTTCAATCTAAATCCAAATGACATAAATTATCAATCAAAACTTTCTACAATATATTCAACCAATTTTGTCTCGATAAACTACATCTAGAAAGGCAAATTTTTGAAGAAACGCACAATTCATTTTGAAGTTACCATTTTGATTGCGATGAATCCATAGTCCTCGGCAATGATTGAAAAACTTGTTTAGCACTTTATAAATCTTCAATTTTTTGAAGAACCACTTGAGTTTTTTTAAAGATTGAGCAAAATCTATTTTTGAGCGATTCATAATATAACCCTCTTGAATGAAGAACAACTGTTTTTGTTATTCTTCATTTAAGAGGATTATATCATGAATCACTAAAAAGTGGATTTTATTTCAACTTCAACAAATTCAAGCGGTGCTTCAAGAATCAAAGATTTACGGAGTACTTAACAAATTATTCAATCATTACCAAAGATGATGGATTCACCACAACTAAAACGGTAACTCTTTGATGATTTGTGCACTTCTTCAAAAGTTTCTCTCTCTAGATGTAGTTTATCAACATAAAATTGGTTAGATATATTGTCGAAAGTTTTGGTTGATATTTTGTGTCATCTGGATTTAGATTGAGAAAAAATTGTATTTTATTTTCTTGTGGATGTAACCAGAAGTGAATGAAGTCAGTTGCCTATGGTCTTTGATGTTAAAAAAAAAAGAAAAGGAACGTAACATAAATTTGGGTTGGTTTGGTTTTGGTTAGTAAATAGGCGGCCCCAAATAGTAAGAAGGATAAGTTGAGAATAACTAATGAAAATAGTAACAAGGATGAGAGGAGAGAGATGTCATAAATGGAAATGAGATGGGATCCATGGGAGGGAGCAGGCCGGTAGAAGAAGGGAAATAGATGATAGATGGAAGCTAACATTACAAATTTACAATTGTGAAAATGTGATGGGAATGAAAAAGTCAACGGGGGGAGCAGAGTAAGAGTAAGAGTAAGAGTCAGAAATGGTAATGGGAATGGACGGTGGTAAGTAAATTAAGTAGCAGTAGGTACCGTAGCCGAGCAGCACGGAGTTGAGAGAGGCGAAGACGGCGCAGGCAACCACATACCGGCTGCTCTGCCTCTGCCTAATATGAACATCATCCTCCTCTTGGTCTTCTTCTTCTGGATTGATGCGCGCCCCCATTCGGATGTACTTGTGCGCCCTTCCTATTCCTCCTATTCGGCCCAGCCCTACTACCCCTACGCCAGATTCTCCAGTTGCCATGGCCGCCTCCGCCTCCGGCAGCCCCATCATGCTCATCCAGATCCTGCTCTCTGCTCTCTGCTCTCTGCTCTAGGAAAAGGGGAGGGAACTGCATGCGACAAAGAAAGAGGAGCACTAGCTACTTAATTAATTATGTAATGTAATATAATGTAATTAAAGTATTAGGAAATTCCTATTAGTCAATTACTTGCCTTGCCTTGCCTGATGTGAATATGTGATGAATGATGATGCTGCTGGTGCAGGATGCTGGAAGCGGGAAGCCTGGAACTGGAACTGGAACTGGAAGTCTGGAATGGAGAAATCGGATCCTCCAAAGTAGGCCCGGTCAACCCTCAACCCAAGACTTTAGACTCTAGAGCCTAATGCATTTTAATTGCAAATTCCTATTATTTTCCAATCAAGCTCACCCAAAAGCAAACGTCTGATTACGCTTACATTACCCGTTACTCACAAATTCAACACGTCAACAACATTAACAGGTCAAACAAGGAGACCCGAGGTACGACCATCTTTTCTTTTGGGGTTACTGCAAAATTATTTTAAAAGGCTAGTACCATTATCTTGTTTTTGGTAAAACATTGTTACATTATTCGACTTCTTTCAAAGCAAATTGTAGGAAAATTTTTTTTGTCCATCTCTACAAAAAAAAAAAAAAAAAATCTCGAAACTATTCCTATTTTACTTGTGGTCACGATCACAATTCAAAGTGACTGCTGCGGTCAGAAGCATCGGCTGAAAGCAACGATCAGACAGACGTCTAACCAATTTTTACACAAATTATTCCGAGCTGACCGCTGCGGTCACTTTGACTTGTGACCATGGCCGCTGGTATAATAGGATAGTTTCTAGATTTGTTTGAAAAGAGAAATAGTATTAAGATTTGTATTTTTTTAGGGATAGTCAAAATTTTTTTCCAAATTTTAGTATTATATAGTTTTTTTTTTTTTCTTTAGTGATGATGTTGCTTAAAATTACAACAATAAGTTTATTAATAATCCCTCAAGAGCGCTTACTCCAAATATTTATTTTTTATGACATACATCTTCATATATACAGCTTCCATAAACCTTTTTTTTTTCTAACTTATGTAAATTAAAATATTTTGATAAACCCACTATTACAATTTTGCATAAGTATTTTTGTATATGATATATTTAATTATATATATATCATATGAAGGATACACGGATAGAGACGCAGCAATGCCTTTAAGTATGACCGTTCACGTGAAGTTATGTAATTAGCACAATTCTTGACTTCTCAAAGCCTCTCTCATGCTTTTTCATTAACAACGCATACTTTAAGAATTTTTCTTATATTAAGAATCGTATTTCAAGCATGTTTCATAGTTTAAGTTAGATCTAATTCATCTCATACAAATGATACAAAAATAAAAAAGTTTGTTGCATAAGTTCCTTGAAAGTACCTTTTGAAACTAGTAAAAATAAGAAATTGTAACAAATGTTTTTTCCTTCATTTGAAAATTGTAATTTAGATAGGTAACTTTGTAGGAGCAATTTTGTATTTCATCATTCTTCCAAATAAGGTATGTGAATTTCTCTATAATTTCTTAAATTCTCAGTTTTATATGATAAGATTCCAGAAAAAACTGCTAAATAAAGTATTGTGTTGATTTTCCCCTAAAAACTGCATGTTTTCTTCAAATAACATAGTAAATAAAAAGTTCTTGTGAATTCTCTGTGATTATTTTTGAGCATGTTTGGTTCAATGAAGTTTACCTAATTCTGTCTACATAATTTACTACAAATATAGCAAAAATGAAAATCTATTAGGTTTTGCATGGATATTTTATGAACATTGATGAAACACTAGTTTAGTAACCTTTTTTCTGATATGGTTCTCTTCATGAAATATGTTTGTACGTAATAACTTATACTAGCTTACCGTCAAAAAACATGACATGTGTTTTCACAAAAGTTTTGAAAACTTGACATTTATATTTTATTTTAAAATACCAAAGTTAATACTAAATAACACTCAACCGTAAAATTTTAAGTTGAAATCCCGATCCAAGCTATGGCAAAGCATTAAGTTAAATTTTAGTCAATTATTTTTTCCCAATTTTTTGGGGGAATTTCCTGAAATTTTTGTGAGATTTTTGTAGAATGCAAACTAAATGTGAAATTGAAAATAGTTATGTACGAGATACCTGGAATTGAATTGTCCAAGCATGATGTTTTTAAAGTTAAAATCATTGGAATAAAAAAATGTCTTGCAAGTAGCCTGTGTACCAAGTGAGAGAGTGACCAAGTACTGTATGTTGTTGTGATAACAAGATTTCACTTATGTTGTCATGCACCATTCCAAATATCTAATAAGCTAATCCAGCGAAGCAGATGCTGCAGATGAGTTTGTGATGCTGGAGTCTAAGTGATGCAAGGGGATGTATCCACTATATATCCAGCTGAATAACTTGAGTTAATTCCATTGAATAAAAATGGCAAAGTGATCATTATAAAATTGAAAACTCGGTACAGTGAATGTGAATGCATTTCTTCCCTGCCCAGCCATGGTACGTAGCATGTCGATGGAGCTTTGACTCGACATCCACACTCGACCCAGGAAAAGGAAAGAGAGGTCAGACAAGAAAACATACTTAGGCCCAGGAAAGGATGAAACAAAATTAAAGGATAACTCAATTTGGCCCAGAAAGCCCTGGCCCAGTGAACAAGTTATTTATATGACGGCTTTTCAATAGAAAACTCTAGAAGGCAAAATTAAAAGGCAAATCATTTTTTTTTTCTTATAAAAAAAAAAGGAAGAGGGATCACTTGGTCATTGTTATTTTGACAATTGAAATATAAACTAATTCAAAATTTAAAAAAAAAGTTTATAAATATATTCCTTAAATTATGGATTGATAGTGTTTTAAATTTCAAACAATTTGAAAATTGTTTGATTGCACATTGAAAATAGATACATTTTTGATATTTCGAAGTTTAATGGTCTTTAAGGAGCTATCAAACACAAAATTTGAAAACATTATCTATTTTTTATTTGCGCAACATTTTGATAAATGGTTTTCAATTTTTACAGTTTTTGAATATTTTTCCTAAGGATTTCGAGTGATCTTTCCTCCACTAAAGTTATTTTAATAAAGAGTGGATGGGTAGTTGGGTTATAAAATGAAGGAGGGCTTGAGGGGTACATGTGAACCTTTCCATAGTGTCTATATATTACAAATTTGTGGTATAAGTTATAAAATTTGTACGTCTATTGACGTATGGACATGATACGTGATGTTTTTCTTACAAATTTATTAAACCTAGTTATGAAATTAATTACATGGTGCCTCGGTAATATACATACATTTAAAGGGGTGTCTGCAGGAAAACAATGAGCCAATCCTTATTCTTGTTTTATTTTGAAATCAAATCTTTAATTTGCTTTTTTTTTTTTTAAAAAGAGAGAGTTTTTAATTGCTTTTTAAAGAACTCTTTTAATAAAAATTTGAAAAGTATAGTCATAGTGTGAAATAGAGAATGCAGGTGGAGAAACATAGATGGAGATGCAGGACCTAATAGCTATACATAGCTAGCAACAAATGAGAAGCATTACAAGTTGAAAGGAAGGCATGATGACATGGGATAGGCAGGCAGGCTAACTGACAGCCCTGAGCTGAGAATGAGTCCAATAAGATAATAAGATGCATCAATAATGCAATAAAAGACGAGTGAAATTGGTCAAATCAGCAACCGACCTTATCTATTTCTGGGCCTCGCACATTGGACTTGCTGGTAACTAGTGTTTTAAAAAAACTCGAGAGGTCCGAACTCGACCCAAGAAGCTTGGAGAAAATGGACCAACCGATCCGACCCGAGCGTCTGACCGGGGCAAACCCGAGAGGGTCGCGAGGGACGGTCCTCGCAAGGAAATGTATCCAACTTCCAAAAAAATTCCCGTGAAAACTTGACCCGAGCGAACCCAAGACCCGACCCAACCCGTCCCAGGGTACCGGGGCAACTCGGGACCCGACCCTACCCGACCTGAGGTACCGGGGCTACCCGGGATCCGACCCTACCCGACCCGGGGTACCGTGGTAATAACCCAAGGTAACGCGATCTGGTTCCAACTTTTTCGGCCTATGTTAACAACTAATATAATATTATTTAAATTTTAATTTTCAAAAAAGATTTTTGTTTTACAACAAATATAGTTATTAAATTTTTTTCTGATTTTCTATGTTATTTTTTCGGTTTAAATAATATTATTTAAATTTTTTTTCCATTTTTAATAAGAAAATACTATTTTCCTAACTTTTAATAGTATAATATATATATATATATATATATATATATATATATATATAATTAAAACAAATAATTTAATTTTTAATTATTTTTCGTTTTTTTAAGTATATTTTTTTTTATTCTTGTAGTATAAAATAGGTGTATTATATTTTTCATACATTTTTTTTTGACATATAACTCCGGGACCGGGCAACCCGAGGAACCCGGACTGGGAAACCCGGGCAACCCGAGAGGGACGGTCCTAAGCTAGGTCCAATCTCCTTCCCTCCAAAATTTTCTCGAGATTTCCCGAAACAGAAAAACCCGTAGACCGGGACGGATTTAGACTGACGCAGACCGTTTTTAAATCACTACCGGCAACTCGAACATCTAAATCTATTCTAAATTATCATAATCATATCGAGCAAGAAAGAAAGAGCCCTCACCTTACTAAACTAGGAGAGCCGTGCCCCTGCGTACAATTACAAAGAACAAGTGTGCCTGCGTCTCTCTCTTATTAGTTTCTTCGCGCACGAGTCATGCTGACTATAATTATAATTTGTCTATTCTTATTTGCTTATCATGCGTGTCTTCCCTTTTCCCATTAATGCTATGCTAGGCTAGCTCCAAAGCTTCATTTATATGTTTTCAGTTTTCTTGATTCTGAATAACTAGTTTGTACATATTTTAAACTATTTTATCAAAATTTTTTGTAATAATATAACTATTTTATTATTTAATTAACAAAATATACTTCATTTATCATTAAATTAGCAAAATATAAAAAAAATTTAACCATAATTTATTATAAAATTAGTAAGAATATAAATAATTAATTTACATTATTGAAGAAGGACAAAATAATATACTTATTTGAGTTCTAATTATTTATGGTAATATGAAAAATAAATATAAAATTATAATAATTGAGCTCGTATGGAGCTCAGAGCTCGATTTGAGTTCGGGCTAGTTCGATTTGGTTTAGCTCGGTTCGAATTTAGTTCGAGTTGAGTTTAACTCCATCTCGATTCAGTTTATGTAAGTTGGATTTGATTGGTTTACAACCCAGAGAAGATAAGAAGGGAAGCCCAAATAATTCCACAATAAATACGAACATACGTTAAAAGGGAAGAAAAGAGTTGTTGAGCCGTCTCTAGTCTACGTGCCAATTGTAATATATAATGAATTAATTCGACAGACTTATATAATGCTTGGGAAACTCAAAGATGATGAAGCAAGTAATTATTCAATGAAAGGGAGTGATCTCAAAATGAAATTATAACATGCGACCGTGCGCTTCAACTTGAAGCGCTAACAAACATGGCGGGGTGGGAATGGGATCGACAAAAGACGAGTCCAAAATTGTGTGCGAGTTTTAGTTTTATCTCCCTCCGTTGCTACTAATATGTTGCTAGTATAAGTATGATTGATCATATTAATGATTATTATATATTATATAAACACAATTGCATGTATTTCTTAATTAATTTCTGTAGCGTAACATCGACTCGTACCGTCGAAAACACCTCTATCTGTTTTCTCATTTTGTTTTTCTCCTTAATTATTTTCCCCCTAGCTAGTTGCTGCCGTTCGTCTACACATTTTTCACCATATAAAGAAACTTGTTTTCCTGATTGCCAATTTGCCATCCAATCAAATCAATGGTGACAAAATTTGATAACGACCTTGATGATGCTTGCACAGCTTAATCGATACTAAAGGATTTTTCATACAAGTGGGGATGCTTTGCAAACAGTAATTATTTTTTTTTTCTTTTCTTTTCAATTATGTCATGCATACATGGCAATTTATATGAAGCAAAAAAAAAAAAATTACGGTAAGTTTGGACCCAAATGTATATAATTTCTACGTGCTACTTTTAAGAATACAAAACAAATACTTAGAAAAATTCAAAAATTAAACAAAATTTGTATTCCCAATATTTTTATATAAAGAATTTATTGAACACCATAAATCGCGACTTTAGATATGTTAATTAAGCATTAATATTTTGAACCGAGATGCTAATATTAGCACGGTAGTCAAGTTCTTCCAAGTTCCAATATATAACTACCTACGAATAAATATATTCTGTCACATGTCTGCATTATTGACTTCATGGGCTGCTCTCTGTTATATTATTCATATGATCGATAGTGGTATATCAATAACATTATTTGTCAAAAAAAAAAAATAAAGATCAATTAAAAGTTGTTTCTCATCATCATTCTATCAATTTCGTATTATCCAAGGAAGGAAACTAGCTAAAATTGATATAACACATTCAAATATATATACTTATATAGCGAGTAGAGAACTATTATGCAAGTGTTAAATAGTATTTCCGAGTGAAATGCTAACGGCTCAAATAATATTTTGTCATGTCAGAAATTTTGATTTATGGTTCTCATTAAATTCATTATAAAAAATACTTGGACAATGGACATACAAAAATTTTCAACTTTTGGATCTTTGTAAGTAATTATCTTGGATTTTTCAAAATGACTTATCTAAAATATTAATAGAATAATATTTGTTTTTACATGAATTTTAAAAAATCCGAAATAAATACTTCAAAACTCCAAAAAAGAAAAAAATTTTGTATCCTCAAGTATTTTCACTTTGAAATGCTAACGTTTGCACAATAGTTTTACTCCTATTGAAAAGGATAGAAAAGTTAATTCTTAGCAAAAAAAAAAAAAAAAAAATGGAGATGACACAAGCTGCAATTTTGATAGAAAAACATATAGTGTTCATCCCTATAAAGTAGGCCACTCATCCCATCCACTCCTCTCACAATCTGACGCACTCATGTGCACCCACGTAATTAGCACAATTACATAAATGTTTACTGAAAACCGTAATGTATATGTGTTTACTGAAAAATGATATCTATTTAATTATCGGAAAGATATAAATATTTACTGAAAATGATATTTGTTCATTAAAAATACGTAAGACCGGTGAATAAGTAAAAATAGTGGACGCTAGCTATTACTCTTTTGAAAAAGGTCCCTAAAAAATTCGGTCCTATACTCCTAGCTAGATCACCATATAATCAAGACTAGCACGATCAAAGATCTTCTATAGTGTTCTATAGATTCGTACACTTCCTCATAAAACAAAAGGTACCATCACCTTTTGATGTTTGCAATCGGTGTGTATCGCAAATAGAACAAGTAATCAAGGGTTTGTTTAGATCGTGCAAGATCACAAATTTACAAGTAAAAAATAGAGGAGTTGAGAATGATTAATAAAACAATAAACTACAAACTTTTAATTACGTTAGTTGCTACCAACTTATTTCTAACTTTTTAGAAATGTGACGCTATTTGGAATAGTAAAAATATTGTTTGGATTATATATTTAGAATAGTGATAAATAGTTGAAAAAAATTAACATATAATCCATATTTCACACAAAATAGTAGATTATCAACTAATATCACTATTCTAGATTAGTGATTTTGCGTTTAGATGCATGGCAGCTAATCCTATTCCAAAAATAACAACTATTTACTATTTTTGGTTTGAGTGTTCTACATGGCCACGAAAATTTAACAATGAGATCTCTATAATGAATTAATAAAAATAAAAGTGCAACTTAAATCTAAATTTAAGGTAGGTTGCACTTTCAAATGTAGATTTTCTAGTTTTGTAATATTATAATTCGTTTTTTTTTTTCCTACTAATAAAAATAAGCCGAAATTATGATAGGAAAATCAGGGGATGCAAATCCTCTGAGACGCGCGACACATGAATCATACTTGAGACAGAAAGAATTGGAGCTAATGAGACCTTGTAATTAACCAGCTTAAAAAAATTACTGAAGAGCCAAAAAACAGGAATTAATTAAGAAAAATGCGCAGGAGGCAAATTAACATGCGTGTTTTTTTTAAGAGAAAGAAACAAAAAAGGACACGCGAATTCTTCGTCCGTCCTCGTCAGCAAGCATTTCTTTCTTCCATGTCTTCTCACTTAAGAAAGGGATCTCTTTTTCTTAAATTTATTTATCTCTTGGTCAATTTTTTTTTTTTTTTTTTTTGTTATTAGTTTAGTGTTCTTCCAGCAGCTTTTTGAGTCCATGGGAATGGGATAGGCCCATCACCTCACCAGCTCCTTAATTAATTGTCTGTCGTATTATGCAGCTACAGTATATATGGGCTCTGGCTATATAAATGGCAAGGTCGTCTTAGAAGAAACCCCACGGCCACGGTAGGAGATCGAACACTTACACTTGCATTTGGATCGAACACTTGTATAGTACAGACATATATAGTTGTATCAAGCAAGACATGCGTAGTTATTCTTCTCATTGGCATCGAATTCGTCAATCTGATTTTTATCTTCTTCTTCTTCTTCTTCTCTTCGCGCCTTCAAATCCAAATCCAAAGTCATGGCTCCTGTTTCAGTTTCAGAGCCACTTTATACCAAGAGCTCACAGATGTCACAGGTATGTATGTTATGTACATCCTTAAATATTGTATCCTTCTTTTCTTCTAATATGTTATATATATGTGTACACATTTAGATGTAATCTCACAATTCTTTAATTACATCAATTTCTTCTTAATTTCCTATATATGACTGTGACAGAGTGAGCAAGAGCAAGAGCAAGAGCAAGAGGCAGATCAGATGCAACAACCTCACAACAAGTCACCCCTAAAATGCCCCCGCTGTGATTCAACAAACACTAAATTTTGCTACTACAACAACTACAGCAGATTGCAGCCACGCCACTTCTGCCGTGCGTGCCGCCGCCACTGGACTGCTGGTGGCACCCTCCGAGATGTTCCCTTTGGTGGTGGCCGCAAATACACCAAGCGCCGCAAGATGTCTCCAAGCTCCTTCACTGCCCCCAGTGCTGCTGCCACCAGCACTGCAACAACATCTGAATCACTTACTGACACCAACAACACATTTCCTTTTGTTGAGCCACTCTTTTTGCAGGCTCAATTACCGCCTCTTGAATATGGCATCGGGTCCATTTTTAACGAGATCGGGTGCAACACCGAGCCTGTATTTGCTGGGTCATTGTACGATGTCATGAATCTCTATAATGAGGGAGTGGGTCCCGCATGGCAGCTGCCTGATATTTCAGCTGCCGGATGCTGGCAAGAGACAAACGATCGAGTCTAATGTATCTTCGATTGGATAATTTCAACCTAAATCAAACTGAATCTCTGTTTAATTTGGCTCATGAGATCAGTTGAAATTAATTAAGGAGTTGGCGGAAACAGCGCGCTTATTTGGGAAATGGCAACAGAAGAAGTGAACTGATGATTCAATCTATTTGACGATGTCTGATTCCTGAGATTACCTACCCTTTTTAATTGGTATATTTCAGATTCGGTATTATAAGGTCTAAGTAAATATATAATGTATGGAAGCTTTGTTTTTTCTTGCTTCTACTATAATAATATAATATTGTTTGGTGTCTGTCTGTGTAGTTATTTGATAGATATGCAGCAGCAGCAGCAATCAAGTGTGTAAGATAGTAAGATGTAAGGTGTTCCAATAAGACTGCCTATTTTTGTGCAGTGAAACAATTATAGGAATGAATATATTATTATTATATATGTTGGAATTGCATCCATCAACTTGTATCAGAGATATATATCTATGTACCAGTATGATCAGTTTAATTGTTTTTTTCTTAACTGGGCATAGATTCAAGCCCAGCAAGGCCCAAATCTTAAAATTGAGCTGTTATCTTTCATGACCGACTCTACATTGAACTGTGGCCCGGAGCTCTTCTTCACTTTGATAAATTGGCCCAAGTATATAATATTACACTCAAAGTTTTTTTTTTTTTTTTTGAGGGAATACACTCTCAAAGTTATTATTGCAGAATTTTTATTATAAAATTTCTTAACACGTTTCTAGTTTCTGATAGTTCTATTTTCTTTTGACATTTCTAATTAAAAATACATTACATCCATCTCTTTCCTTTCCTTTCCCTATTGTAACAAACATTTAAGAAGGAAAATGACATGTAACAACAGTTTCAGAGCAAGCCTTTAATGCCCAAAATCGTGGCCTCAAGAAAAAAAAATTTGACAGCTTAATATTACCAACTCAACCGATTACTGTTCTTCACGGACTGAGCACTGAGCCCAATTCGCATAACAATTTTAGGCTTGTCATTTTTTGTTTCAGTGTGTTTGCGAGTTAACTAGTACATGAAATAAGTAATGATGAATTGATCAAAAAAAGATTACACAACCACTCAGAAATCAGAAGAGCCACAGTTCGGTACCATTAATCACGTTTGTACCGTTCCAGTTGTCATTTTCTCTTATTTTTAAGTACAGTATTGCGTGCATATGAAGTTAAAGAACTTTGGAAATTACAGATACAGAGATACAAAAGTAATCACAACATTAAAAATCGTCTCATCAGGATAGTAAACTTCAAGATTACACCCATTTCCTTTTGCTTCTGCGTGTAAAATTACAATTCAAAGCTCGGGAAAAAAAAGGAGCGCTGATCAGTTCCTCAGGACAAGTAAACCAAAATTAACAAATTAACTTGAGACCACCCCGGAGAGGAAAGTCAAAAAAATAAATAAATAACTATACAGGAGCACACACCAGCAATTACTGACAATGATGCGTTTCCAATGGAGCTGCATCAGTGCCATACATTGCCATCACCCATTTATATATCAAATTATCAACAAAAAGGTAAGTGTTTCTATTTTTCTTTCTTTAAAATTAGAAAAAGAAAAAGAAAAAAAAAAAAAAAAACAATGGCATGCCTCTTTACATATTAAATGGGAAGCCAAAATTCTGAAAAACTCTAATCTGGCCACCCCTTGCTGCAGTCACAATCACTAGACCCCATGCTGACTGTCTGCACACTTCAATTGCACCATTTGATACCTCAATTGGGTTCAGACAGACAGGACTACACCCAGTTGGTGCTAGATTCTCCTCTGGCCACGTCGCATTACTGGACCTCTCATTCTGGTGACGCTCGTTGGCCTCAGCCAGAGCTGCGTTGTCTGTGACTGAACCTGGCCAGGTAGCAGCGACTGTAACATGACGACAGTGGAAGTTTTCATAAGAATGTGTGATGTTGACTGGAGATGATTTGGCTTTTGCAGGCTGAGGATTTTCTTCGTATCTCCAGATGTAGACGTGGGAATCCTCACTTGCACATATCACATATTTACCATTGGATGAAATAGAGGCTGAGATCTGACTACTTGTATTACGAAATCCTAAAACCCAACAAATGACAAGCAACTTAGTTTTCATATCAAAAACTTCAAGCTGATATTAGAATGTTCAGAATTTGTCTTTTCTCTATTTTGGACATGAGAGTTTTGCATTATAATGTATCTTACATCCCCTAATCTTCTTTACCATAATTTTCCATTTAATTTTCAGAGTGGATTTCTTTTGCACCATTAATATCCTATGGCAACATCTGTGAAATTTTTTTTTTTTTTTTTAAAAAAAGACAAGAAGAGTACCTTTAAGTTTATGAACTAATTCTGTACCATTGACTACACGAATTCTGGAATCAGCTGAGGTTATTAGCACTTCTGAAGTACTTCCTGGTACAAACTGTTTTACGGAAATGATGAGTACAGAAGTCACCAACAAGATGATGAATCTAAATACTGGGTGCAAGATGCAAGCAAAATCATGATGGAAAATGGCATACCTGGAAACCAGTAATTTTCTTGTGATTTGACTTTTTTCTCCTTCCATGTAGGTCAACTTGGCTATTGTAGTGTAGTTTATTATCTGAATAACCACAATTAAAAGGATAGAAAGGTTTTAATTGTTTCTGCTATAACCAGTCTAGTATAGATTGTTAAATATCAGCATTATACTGTAGTTTCAGACAACACCCAGCCACCAAACCAGATAGTTATATCTAAAGAAGACCAATACTCAAATTGATAGTTCCCATTTACCAAATAACTTCTTAACATGCCCATACTAACTTTGGAATTGACACCAAACCTTGCTACGTTCTTTCTTTTTTTATTATTTAAGGTTATATAATTCCCATGCCAGACTCTGGTTTAACATATAAAGGTATATTTTAAAATTAGAAAACAAAAAATAAAAAAATCTGGGTTTGAATTGATACTCGCTACTAGAAAAGAAAACCATGCTGCTATAGAAGGACAAAATGCATCAGAATTTAGATTGATAAACCGTACCAGATGTGTCAAACAAATGACAGCCCCCATTGTGAGATCCCACCAGTGCACCCTTCAAAACCAAATAATCGTGTCACCAATAAAATAATCAATTATAGTTTATGCAGTTCTAATATAGAAAGAAATTATCTTAGGTATTACCTGTCCATCTGGGGTATAGCAAGCAGCAGTAACCATCTCATGAAGGTCGTACCAGTCAACTATTTTCCGATCTGGGATGCTCCACACCCTAACCTTTTCGTCAAGGGACCCACTTATAAAGTATCTGTTGTCAACTGGATTGAACTGGATGGAAGTCACTGTTCAAAGAAGTGATATACAATAAGCAGGAAATAAGTAATAAAACAAACCAATTAGGAAACAGATAGAAAAATTGTCTAAACACTGGGCCATAGATCGTCAGATGCATACTAACATTAAAATGAGGTACCAGACAGTACCTAATTCTGTAGCCAACATTATTGCATACCAATTGTTTGGTTTTAGTGGCCAACTAAAATTACATTAAGGAAATTTTTGGTTCAAAGACTTGCCATAGTCACTATGTGAGAATGTTTTAAGGCAAGTTCCGTTAGAGATGTCCCACAGCCTGACAGTCTTGTCCATTGAAGACGAAAGCAGGTTCTGTGCATAAAATGAAAGGCATATATTAAGTAAAGAAATCAAACATAATTGGACATGCATGGAAAAAGGACATCGTTTGCATTTCCATATCAATGTCAATATTAGGTTAGCAGAGCAGATAATATATTATCAGGTCAAGTATTGTACCAGTAGAATACCTCCATGCACAAGTGTTATAGAATTGAAAGGAACTGAGTCTTCAGTTGAGAAGAAATTAAAATAAGAACATTCTGCCTTAACAATACCAGGCCAAAGTCTGGATGTGTGGAAAGGAGAAAAACAGTTCAATAGAAGAAAAGATAAGACTAATGATACTAGTATCAGAAGGTACAAAGAAAGAAAACGAGAACTTCAAATACTGAAGGTCAGCCTCACACTGTTCCATACTCAGATGTCCCTTTCTGCAGTGGCCTACCTATTAGGGAGATTGGTCAAGGACAAACTCGAGGAAAAGAGAATTTGGACTTGCGATTCAAGACAAATTGAAAACTAAAGGTCAAGGCAATGACCAGAAGCAAAAAAGAAACATTTTTTAATTTATATTTTTATCTGATTTATAAGAGTCAGGAAAATTGGACATAAGATGCAACATTGATTTATGATGAGAATAATCACTTGACAATCAATTTACAAAACCAAATCATTTTATAGGTACAATTTTGAACATATAAACAGCCACACAATCAAGGTTTAGCTTGAACTCAATTTCAGCTCAGTTTAGCTCGAGTTTATTTAGTCAGCTCATCTGCAGCCCTAGATGTAATATATCGAAATCTGATCATACATTATTAATGAGAGGTTGAATTGCAAGTTTTCTCTCTCTCTGTTATTTTTTCGGAGACCTTCCCTCTTGAGTTTCCATTTACTGGCACCAAGTGCATCTTTGACAAAAACTAGTCAATGAAATTATGAAGGATAGCTCAAGTATAATTTCTATACAGAAGCTGGTAACACGTGATTAATGTCAATCAGGATATCATATGATGGCCAAGTTTAATCTATGTTTTTATTCAGACATGAAGTCCGCAATAAGAGTTAAGTTCCGAGACATTAGTCCTACTTTGTTGCAAAGCAGCACTATTTGAAGAAATAAGATGAAGACGAATTACCTGAGATTTGGACCATGATAAATCAAGAACATCATCTTCATGTCCATGCAAAGAACAAGTAGGTTTCTCTCCCAGCTGGAAAACCCGCTCCGGCATGACAACATGGTGAGAACTAACAGACTTCCTGCTATGAACCTTGCCCCTCTTCTTTTTGTCCCCAGCGCGCGGACTCATTTCCACACAGCTCAGGCTGATCCCAGTATCCGGTGATCCAATACCAATTCCTGCGAGTTCTGGATTGCTGCCGACATTTTTCTTTTCCAATTGCAGCACCTCCCAGACATGAATAACCCTATCCTCACCTGCACTAGCCAAGTACTTGCCATCAAAGCTGAAGCAAACGCTCCAAACTGCGCCGCTATGGGCTTTGATCTCCTGGGTCATATATACACCGGTGAACTCCTTGAGAGACTTGCCATATTGGCGGATGCGGATGCGTTCAGGTCCCGCAGCACTTGAGCGTGGGCCGCCATCGAGAGCATCATCAGTAGCAGAACTAAGCCTACTGATGGGTTTGTCGGCTGAAGGGTCCTTGATGTTGGCAGTCTTGGTGTGCTTATGGTGGTAAACACCTGCCATGGTTTTAAATCCGTTAAGCCAACCCTTTTTCTTCTTCTTAGATGTGGCGGGAGATTTAGTGTCCTCGGAGTTGGAATTGTAATCGGAGTTGCAGGGGCTGGAGAGCAGAAGGGGTTGGACGGCTTGCTGGTGCTGGCGGCGCATGAGCTCTTGCACAATGGGGGAACTGCTGAAGCGCATTTCAAATTCTTCCAAGGTGAAGTGTCTTCCAGTGCTGATATCCTTGACTTTGTCCCAAGTGCCATCCTCTCGGACCTCTTTGACCACAAATTCAGTGCCGGTATCCAAATTCCTGATGCGGCATTGGTCTTTGAAGTCGTCAAGAGGTAGAGGTTGAGGTTGAGGTTGGGATTGAGGGGGGCTGGCTTGGGCATGGCCCTGGGATTTGGATGGAGGGGTGGGAGAGGGAGAAAGAGGAGCGCTGGGGCTGGGGGGCTCCTCCAAAGAGACTGATCTCGGAGGAGGAGGAGGAGGAGAGGATGAGCAGTGGTCAGCTGGCACAAGCGGGGGCGGGGGCGGGGGCGGAGGAAGGTCGTGGTCGAGGCCCATGTTCTGGAGGAGGCGGCGGCGGCGGTCCTGGACGGAGGAAGGCTGGGAGATCCAGACGTCGTAGGGGGTGGGAAGGGGAGGGGGATGGGGAGATAGGGAGGAAGGGTGGGGAAGGAGGGTAAGGGAGGAGCGGCGGCGGCGGTGGGGAGCGGGGTCGTCATTGTCGGAGGCGGAGGTGGAGGAGCAGGAGGAGGAGAGGATGCGGTCGAGGGACTCGTAGAAGTGGTCAGCGTCGTCGTCGTCGTCGTCATGGTGATGGTGTTGGTGATCGGGGGGAGCCATTGGTCCTTTCCTTGAGGGGGTGCGTCCCTCCCTGGCTCGCTCTCCTCGTCGATGTACCCCTTGAGGCCTGCGGCTGCGGGGACAAGGAGGAGTGATTAACTGATTGGGAAGGAAGGAAGGAAGGAAGGAAGGAAGGGAATCTAATGGTAATTAGTGTGGCTCTTCGTCTTGGGTATCTTCTTCCCCTGGCCCTGCCCCCGCAGGCCGCAGCGCAGCGCAGCCAGCCTTCGAGACTTGAGACTTGAGAGTTGAGAGTTGAGATTTGAGACAGACAGGGGCCCTCACCTGCTCTAAACTCTCAACTGACTCACTGACTGTGGGGCCAACACCTTGTCGCTTGCTTGCTTGCTTGCTTGCGCGCGCGCTCTCGCTCTCTGTCTCTCAGAAAGAAAGTCAGAATCCAGCAATAAACAAACAATAGCGCTGTCTGGCCTGGGTGGGGTGGGGCCGAGAGAGAGAGAGAGAGGAGAAGAGCCGGCGAGGAGTGGAGAGCCTCAATCCACTGCACTCTGCCTATTGACCTATTCTATTCGCATTCGCATTCGCATTCGCATTCATCAAAGGAAATGTCAAGACGTGACGTGAGTGCCGCCCCAGAGTCCTCTTTCCGCGTTACGCTCGGCTCCTCCGCTTCCCTTCCCTTGTTCCATTCCCTAGCCGGCTAGCCCTCTCTCTCTGCATCTCCTATTCCAAATCCCTCTCTACATTAACATCATCTGTCTACTTGCATCATTAATTCATTATCACAACCTTCCTTCCTTCTCTTCTCTGTCATGATATTCTTCTTTTACTTTTGCCTGTCAATTATGTGTAAACTACCAAAGGACAAATTAAGCATCTCTCTCTAAGCCTAGCTCTAATTCACAATACATCCGTATTAATTCATTCATTCCCATTCTTCCATTCACCAAAAAGTTATATATACCAACGACGACGACGACAAACAAACAAACAAAGGCAATCGCACATAACTTCCATTAGTAACAAATCAACCAAATTAACGCATGCATCTAAATATGTATTTGTTTCCCAATTGATCATGATTTATTTTTTGAAGGCTGATTATATATATATAGCAGCTACCAACAGAAAATGATTTTATTTTCTAGAGAGACAATGCCATATATGTTTCGATCGAAACATGGCCAACATGTGAAGAAGTGAAGATAGTGGAGAACATGACAAGATTAGCATATTAATTATTCTTTTTAAGTATGATAATGGGGGTAATTAGAGATAATAAAAGACATGTACTCTATTAAAGAATGCCAAAATTGACGTTCAAGGAAGTTTCTTCTCTTGCGAAACATACATAGATAATATATTAGCATCTGAATTAAGTAATTAATTAATTAATTTAAGATGATGGAGTGAGTTGAAGCATGCAGATGCAGGGCTTTAGGGAAAAGAATGGCATGCATGTTCTAACACCTCAGCACCGGCCTCTTGGTCATGCATATTAATTAATTAATTAATTTATTTAATTAAATGATCATTACGGAAGTACTAATATGTTAGTTAATTTGATTGCTTACCTGTAAATTGTACAACGCATGCCATATATATATGCATCTATTTCATTACAACAATTAATAAAACTGCATTAGTTGCAATTCATTTGAACAATATAATAATACTATATAATATTCATCCTAGTTAGGTAAATTAAAAGGGGGAAAGATCGAAGAAGGAAAAAGAAGTAGATAACGCATGCATGTTATTGCTTGGACACTACAAAAGTTAAATCGTCAGTCAGGACTGTGGAGCAAGCAAGCCCGCCGTCCCGCGCCAGCTCGCGGCCGGAGACCGGAGACCGGAGATGGATCATCAGCTGTTCTTGTTACAAGTTGAGTAAGAACCAAAAAAGCAAAGCAAGCGAGGGAAGGTGGTACCGTATGTGTTTCTGTCTTAATTAATTTCTGAATGTACGACGATACCGATACGATGCTTCTATTCTCTGTTTTGCTACTGTTTTGTTGTTCTTAATTTTTCTTAATTTATTATTTATTCATTGTAAATGGCATGCTCGTATTATTTTTATATCAAGGAAAAAAGTTGGCAGAGGTGTTGCGCACGTTCTACGATACCTTGGTTAAAGTCAAAGCCTTTTTCCTTTCCTTTCCTTTCCTTTCCTTTCTTTTATTTCAAGTGCTCTGCTACTGCTAGCCTAGCTTTTTCCTTTTTCCTTTTATATTTTCCTTTTTTAAAAAAAAAGACAACCCGATATTAATTGATGGGATTGCCACGAACTCAATTGACGATCTCGCTAGCTAGCTAATTCTAAACTCATCTATCATTGATTGCATGTAACGTAAGCAATTCTATAACTTTAAAATTCTGACAATAGGAATATATGTAATGTTATTTATTTACGTATTATTATTATATATATGTCATAATCTTAATCTTAAAAAAAATAAATGATTAAATTTGATGCAAACAGCAAACTAATGGTATATGTAATGTAAACTTTTCATAGCTTCATGACGGCAAGTCTGTCTGATCATAAAATATTAAATGTCATTAATAAATTCATGTAAAACATCACGTACGTACGTACTAATCTGTAAAAGCAACAATGTACGTTTATATCATAAAATATATAAAATAAAGATATAGTTCGATTGAGCAAAGTGACGATAAAATTGTTTGCTGTAAGTTTCAATTTATTGATACTTTACTTGAGACGTAATAAGTTTTAAAATCAGGTTGAAGTTGCTGCGCGCCAGTAAATTAGAATTAGATAGAATAAACGATCATCTTTTGTCAATTATTATCAACATAGATCTTCATATCGTACAATGTACAGTTTCTTCATGGTTGAACATTTATTACGTAAAGGGAGCGGGAATGAATGAATGATGATGGCCGGCCAGCCGGCCGGGTACACCCTGTGGTGGATCCAGAGTGTGATACAAGCCCGGGCACAATATATACATAAAATAATATTAATTATTATTAAAATAACAATATTATTACTATTATTAAAATAAATCAATATTAAAATAATAATATTATATTGATGTATATCATATATATGATATCCGAATCATATAATAAATATTTTTAAAAAGTTTAGTTGAGCTTGAGCAATTAAAAACTAATTAACATTATAGTCAGGAAGTAAACAAATAATAAACTTTGGAATTTGGATACCACAAACTAATTAAAAACATATAACAATACTAGTAAGCCCAACAAGGTAACAACTACGGCCCAAGTGCTGAGCTATTAATTACATTGCTATGGTCCAGCTGTCAGACCCTTCTTCTTATTTGTGATGTTGGCTCTTTCCCATATACATTTCCAATGATTAACCGGTGTTTTTTCTCACACAAAACTCAAATGATTCCTCGTTTTAGAAAAGCACGGGCACAATCAGACAACCAATATCAGTGAAGCCCGGGCACAATCACATTAAAAAGATATTTGTTTGGAATTCAATAGCAAAAAACCGGTAATCTTACATCTACTCTCAGAAATCAAGCCCGAGCACTTGCTTGGACTTGCCCTCGAATAGATCCGCCCCTAGGTACACCGCCGACGACTGATCGATCTTTATGATTGAATTGATTGTATTCTCATCTTCTAAACTGTCCGATACTCACTCCGATGCATGCAATGCAATCTCATCTTAATTCTAAAGTGGCATGCCAAACCAACGCCTTATAGACTTGAATTAATTGTAATGCCTTCAATAAGCCAATGAGAGAATCAATTTAAATTAAAAAAATGAATCAGCCCATATATTTTTTTCTTATTTCATTAACATATATATATTTTCAAACTTTACCAATCAGAAAAAACCGAGAGCTACTAAACTATATATATGGTTTATGTGGTCATATTAAAAAAATTGTTTGCAAATTTCATAAATTTCAAAATAAGAATATATATATACATAGTAATTACTACATATATAGCACGTTATAATTAATAACTAAAGGAATTATGTTGCACTCAAACAAAAAATACATGACTAATCTACATATTGACATATGTATATATATATTGATATATGGTGGAATAACAAACTTGTATTTAGATATCGAAAATTACTCATCTTTGAAAAAATAAATAAATTTTGATATTTTGTATGAATTTAATATGTAAATTGTGTCGGAAATTGGATTGGCCATTTGACTTTCGGAAATATAAGTTAAATTTGAAGCGGATTTCGTAATCTCTCTCAAAAAAATTAAATATTGTTTTGATGTTTTACATGAGTAACAATGTTAATTAATCTTTGTATTTGCCGAACATGAGTTGCTTAGCAAAGATTAAACTTTAAGTGTCAACCGCTTATATAATCGACGTTGCCGATCGAACAAGGCGCCCTTCAAGTTTTTCTGATATACTTTTTGTCTTTCATCGACTTAATTATTCAGGAGTGAGGTAGTAGCTATTTCCATTCATACGATATATGTAACTTGTACTATGATTTTTTTCTTTTTGCATAACCATTGGCTGGACTTGTACACTTAATTGTTAGTCAGAAATTTTACTGGGAAATCTGGTAAAGGGACAGAAGTTGTCATAACTGAGGAAGGAAGTTTATATATATATTGATACTCTATATAGCAGCAAGCTTTTCCAGGTATGTTAACGTTCTTCTAATTTACACCTTTTGTAAAAATAATAGAGAAGCTAGGGGAACTTGACTGGCACAAGCAATCGAATAATCAAATTAGTGGCTAGCTAGCTAATTGCATCAAAATGAACTTAATTACTAGCGTCTAGCGTCACAAATAGAACAAGGACAGCTAGCATTAATTGGCTTGCTCATACTCTGAAAAGTGAAGATATATATATATTCACAAAATTAACAATTCTTCAGTCTTCCAAATAATGAACTCATAATTCATTAAGTAATTTAATTTAGAAAGAAGTCATGCCAATGGAAGGCTGGTGAGAGCTCACAGTGTCGTTCTTGGCCTTCGAGTAGAGCACATAATGCAACTCAGATAGAATAGCAGTGAAGAAAATAAAGGATGCGCCCGCAGCAAAGACGCCCTTTCTTAAAGTTTCACATGAGAGATTAGTGGTGTCCTGCTCAAAGTACTTACTGGTGTGGTGTGCATTTCTCACTGATGCGGCCAGCAGACAGATCTCAGCTATACAAAATGTCATCCTGATCGATGATTTGCATAAATTTATCAGGTACTAGAAGGTATGCATATATGCATGTGGATCAAGTACGTGTGCCTTAAGAGCAATACCAAAAGGGAGACATTAATATGTATTACCAGCAAGCAACGAAGCATATGCCGGACCAATTGCGATGTTTACTGGGAGGAAGGGACTGGCCACAACAGAAGCACCGGCTGAAGACCATAATAATGGTCTGGCTTAGCAGTAAGAACACAAGCGCCACAACACCGTAACTTGTTGAGACATCCGCACCGTAAGAGCAATACACGTTCCCATTATTCTGGTCCATCTCCACTGTTGCCTGAAATAACAATTAATATCAATCAATCCAAGACTACAATCACTATGAACTAGCACTGTAGCACATAACATTATACATTTGTAATCACTATGAACTACAATATAATCAGTTTATTATTTGACCATTAGTAATTATAATACACACTAAATTACAAAGGTAAACATCAAGCTAGCGTCCACTGAATAACTGTTTCTATAGATATATAAACATTGTCAATTATATTAATTAATTCATCCCTACGCATACATGATACATAGCTGTTGGGTTCTATGTATTTATGACCAGGGGCGGACCTCTCTGGAGGCCAACCCTTAAAATTTATAAACTTCCCTCAAATTCATTAATTTTCATTGTAAAATCTGTTTAGACAGTAAAATGCACCCCCCACCTCCCACATATCCCAACATTATTTTCCCTTAATAAAATTACTATTTCTAAATCATTAATTTTTTCCTTAACCATGCGCTCTTCTATCTAATTATGTTGAGTAATGGATATTGGAATTGAACTAACTAATTATGAGTTGCTAGAGCTTTTAACTCGGGTTTCGTCCGAAAAATAGTATCAAATAAATAATAAAAATTTAATATTAAACAAAATTTTGAACATAATTTTTAAATCTTTTGATATAAATATAAATAATAATAATGTAATAATTAAATACATAAATGTTAGATCATTTTAAGGGTTAAATTTTGTATTAAAAATTTAAACATATTATATTTATGTTATTTAATACAAAGAGAAAAACATATAAGTCATTAGATTAAAGTATATAAAAAGTTTCAAAAAAAGTCAATGGTAAATAACATTAAACCTACACTCTTTATGGAACATAGATTTAATTGGAAGAGAGTATATTTATGCTGGCACCCCGTCTTTCAATATATGAGTTTTGAATTTCTTGGACCATTCGTTGGAAAATATTTGCTGGGCCAAATATTTTTTATGTACTTTCATTTCTGTTATATATGTTTTTACCGAACTTAAAGAAGCAGAACAATCTAAATTTTTTGCTAGTCGTTCTCACTTTTGAAGCACTAAAATAGGCAATTAATTGATGTCAATTTTCTGGATTAGATTTATCGGCTCTTAATTTTGTGTGAAGGTCCGCCACTATATATGACCTTCTTACGTACACATAGGATATATATTGCCTCAGCTTCTAATAATCTAGAGACCCAATTAATTTTTCACGGTAAAAAAACTAAAAATTTACACACTCACACATTTTGGACACAGACTAGACTGTCAATTTTTAGAACTCTAGTTAAGTAGATAGACACATAAAGTAATAGGAGAATATATATATATATATATGTTGAGCTGATTAATTAAATTGTTGGTATTAACGATAAGAGCTTCTTCAGCTGATAATGAATTAATCTACGTACGTACGGTGATGGCAATATTAATCATGAGAAGCAAATTAAATGAAGAGAACGAATGAATGTAATTAATTAATTAATTAAGGATTAGGGAGGGAGGGAGGGAGGCAGACCTTACTGCGGCGTTGCTCGGCAACAATGGCAAGAATGAAAGCCAAGAGATCAAGGAGCGCAACACCAACTGCGACAAACAGAGAAGCCATATTATATGATATATGGACTATGGAGGAGCTAGCCGATCGATTGATTGATTACGAAAATTAATTCCTCCGATGAAATGAAATGAAATTAACGCCTGGCTCTGGCTCTGGCTCTGGCTCTGGCTCTGGCTCTGGCTAGCTAGGAAGGATAAAGCAAATAAGCAATTATATTAAGCTAGGAAGGAGAGCTAGCGATACTGCGATAGTAGTTGGTAAAGGCAAGGCAAGGCAAGGCAAGGAGAAAAGTCTAAAGACTAAAGAGTACGCTAGCTAAGCAGAATGGAAGCTAGCTAGCTAACGTGAAAGAGACGTACTAATTCATATCCAATAATTAATTAATTAATTAATTAATTATTCTTTCCGGGATATATATGTTCTGTTATATATGTAGTAAACTGTAAATATATACCAGAAATTAACGAACGAAATGCTATATAATATATAATATGAGCCCATATATATATAGATTAAGATTATATAATAAAGTGGTGGAGCGCATGATCTCGATCAGCACTCAATTTAGAGGGTTAATTAAGTTGCTCGGAATCAACCAGGTCCAGGTGCATATATGCGTAATTGTAAATTAAGCCAATTAATGCCAATGATACTTTAATTTGTAAGGACAATATATATATGATGGTCGATGGATATGTTGAGAATTTGAGATGCAATTAATTTCAGTTATTGGTACATAAATAAATCAGTATATGCATGCGGCCATAAAAATTAATACAACTATGCCATGCATATACATGCCCATATTACTGTTGTAGTTAATTATTAAACGTACGGTCCCATTTAATTTGTTTGTACGTAGGTCTCTGATATTAATAATTTAATATCATTGGAAAATGGAAATGGAAATGGAAGGTGCCTGCATCTGATGTTATGACTTATGTGAAGAAATTAGCTAGTATGATGAAAGAAACAGAGATCGAAACGAATCTGATGCCTACGTATCGTATGCGTTGTCTAATATAATGTACGTATCTCACTAATTAATTAAGTAGGATTATGATTATTGTTATTGAGTAGTCTAATGGGATGTGAATTTGAATTCTAATGAAAAGCATGAATATATGGCCCATGTGGCAAAATATTAGTTAATATCCTTATTATTATTATTATATATTTAAAATGGAGAAAAGAAAAAGATGGCAGCTTACTGGCATCCACGCTCTCGGCATCTTTCTATCTAAGCTCTATCTCTATCTCTATCTCTAATCTAATTAAAATAGGGAAGAGGAGTTGAAGGAATCAGTGTGAGATTCTTCATTATTTGATTTCACCGGTACCGGTGCATTACATACGAATACGATGCATAATCCAATGCAAAAAATAAAAAGAAAGCTGAACAGATACAATTGATGTGAGAGTCCGAAAACGAAATGAAGCCTCTTTCTCTTTGGGCTTCTGGACTGGTCTGATTTCTGGGCTTATGGGCTGGGCTGGGCATACATTCATCATCCATCACTCATAATACTCTCTTCTTCTTCTGGAATTGGCGTTCTCAGTCGGAAGGAATAGAAGAGGAGAGAACTAGAGATGATGGAGTGCCAGTGCCCAAAATGGCGATTCACTCTGCCGCTCCTCCCCTGAGTCCTCTCTCTCTCTCTCTCTCTCTCTGCTGCATTTAGCCAACCAACCAACTACTACTAGGAATCTAAGATGCTCAACTGCTGATCCATGATCCATCTATCCCTATCCCTATCCCTATCAATTACAAACATATACATACATACTATCATCATCCAACTTATATATTTCACCCTTCCTAGCCCTATTTTGCTCCCATTTTATCATTACCCACTACTTGTACCCCCATACCCATTACTACTTCACTTGGTCTGCTTGCCTATATGCTTTAATTTTCTTTTTTAATTCTTTAAATACTAATTTCCTTGCTCTCCCTTTCTTGCCATTGTTCGAATATAAAAGCACCTCAACCACCCGCAATGTCTACTTTATGGCAATGCTTTGTTTGTACATGTTACAACCATAAAACCTCCATGTCATGCAACATTTGTGGGCTTTCTAGGGGTTCGTCTATCAGTTACAGCTGTCCCACTGAAATTGAAGGTGAACACTTTCATATTACACACCAACTACAAACACATAACATCTTTTCATTCTTTTTTTCTCACCGTCTCATGTTTTTTTCTTCAACTAAGTTGACAGCTTGCGAAGGGTATGTGAAGCATCAAAAATGGCCAGGTCATTATTTTCATCGAAACCTCAAAGGCTGCAGAAATTAGCTATCAGTTATGAGAGTTTCCAAGATATTTTGAGTTTTGATGGGCTTCATAGAGCATGCAAATCGCCTCGGTCAAAGCTGTCTACTATAGGTAACCGGTTGATGATATGAGGATATATATCCAGTTTTAATTGATTGGTACCCTGTTGATGATATGAGGACATCAATCCAGTTTTAATTTAATAAATCCATTTTGAAGTATAATTGCACAACTCAAAAGGTATTTAAGTGAAGTTGCTGAAGTTTGGCACTCCATTACAGTGTAGTCCTGTCACATGTTTTTGTAGTATAGAACTGGAACTCATCTGCAAATTTGATGAGTTGCCTTGTATGAATTCTTTAGTGTTTTGGGGATTTATAAAGTAGGCAATTGTAAATGTAACAAGTAAACCTGATTGACCCTTTTTCTTTTTCATTTTATAATATGCCTTACAGTGCGGTTCAAGTTTGATACACCTTCACCAGATGATGTAGTTTCAACAGGCTTGAAATCTGCTAGAACCTTCCCAAAAGGTATTACGTGCCTTCGATCTATGATTTTTAAACTGTTAAGAGCTAGATTATCATTCTTCTTCTTGTGTGTGTTTTCTTCTAGCAGCTGATACATTGCTTTTGGCTAAGTCTCCATCTGACACTAAGCTGATAGAGAAGAAATCAAATAATTTATCTGAGAATGCAAGCTGCAGCTGCTCTACTGGAATTGAAGAGCCACAACACTTATCTAAAAGTCTACAAAATTTAAAATTGGAAAAAGATCCTCAACCTATTAAAACCAAAAAACCTTGTCCGAAACCACAATATAATCCAGAAAAATGGATGCTTACAGGTCAACAACCGGGTTTGCGCAACCATTTAAACCTTGCTATTGTGAGTTTTCTTTCAACTCAAGGGCCTCAATGAAGTCTTCCATATGCATGCACATCAGTGACCTTTTGGTTGCAACGAGCACCCAACATTTTAGCAACATAAAAAACACCTATATGCAACTCCCCAGTTATCCACATGTCTCGTACTCTTAACCATATAAGACTAAGAGGTGGAAATCAATATCAAAGTATTTGTTGTTTTGGTGCTTTTATTAAACTGAATTAAGTCTCCCTGAACTTTCATTGTAGCAACAGAAAAACTTTTAATTGGCAGTCTGGTTGCCTTTTAATTTAATTAGCTTAATTTTGACAATGTGTTATCATTTGCAGATAATCATGAGAATATGCGGACATGAAATGTAAACAATAATACATTGCTATCAAGAAATGCTAAAAGAAACTAAGAGGCAAGAAAAATAAATAAATAAAAGAAAAATGTATAAGCTGCATAAATTTCTTGTTGAACAGGTCGGTCATGTTGATTCGGGCAAATCCACATTATGTGGCAGGTTGCTGCATCTACTTGGCCAGATATCCAATAATCAAATGCACAAGTATGAGAAAGAAGCAAAAGATAAGGTCGTCAATAGTTTCTTTATCATTAAATTTATAATTTCAGAGGTGATAATAACTTGTTACAAAAGATAAATATGGTTTGCTTGTAGGCTGCAGAAATACCCATTATATGTTGCAACTCCTTAGGGTTTCGGGTTTTGTTTCGCTCTCCTTTCATCCTTTTTTTCTTCCACTCAAGACATGTGACCGCTTAACCTGTGACAATCTTATCCTTATATTTAATATTAACGATGGCAGTGATTGTATCAAGGTGGAAAGCTTAAATTTTCATAATGTATAATGTATGGACTTTGTTTTCTAGTGGAGAGGACATCTGTATAATTCTCATGTAATTAAATCTAACTGCCTTTCCATTGCAGCGGAAGGGATCTTTTGCATATGCTTGGGCAATGGATGAGAGCTTTGATGAGAGGGAGAGAGGTGTGACTATGACGGTTTCAGTAAAGTATTTTGACTCAAAAAATTATCATGTGGTTTTACTGGACTCACCTGGGCATAAGGACTTTGTCCCAAACCTGATTTCTGGTACTGCACAAGCAGATGCTGCAATCCTAGTAATTGATGCCTCAATTGGTAAGGTCATCAGTTTTGGCAGATTTTTTTTTAAACTATGATAATACTTTTTTTGAGCTTGCTGTGACACTTGTTGTGTTTGTGAAGTAAGACGGTACTCTCTTCTTTTGAGATATCTGTGACGGACCAACTGTTCAAAAGATAAAAAAGAAGTTAATATATCTCACAGAACTGGTGCTGGTATGGTTTCCCTGTAGTAAACTGGGTGCTGCTTGAGGCAGCATTCAATTTACTTTGGTACTGTTACTCTGTTAACGAAATTGCCTCTATAATAGTGGTGCTTGTGTGATTACGAGGGGTATTTTCGTCCACAACATGCAAAAACAGCTGTCTGGAAGTAAACTGACCACTGCCCAAAGCACCTCCCCAAATCCCCTTGGCAAATTGACTTGTCGAGTACCAAATTTGTTTGAATTAATTATGAGATGATTTGACAGGTTTAATACGAGTTATGCTGGATGAATGTAGTTGTTGTCTTCTTAATGAGTCATGGTTAAAGTTTAATTTGCCACCTGATATTTGAAACCATTGTAAAAGAAAACACCTCTTGCTCATTTATTAGATGCATGACCATTTTGGGGTTTTGTTTTAACAAATAAAAATTAAACATACTATTTTTTACTTTATTCTGGCTGCTGGTGATTGATACATTTGAATCCATTTATGTGTACATATAGGTGCCTTTGAAGCTGGTATGGTTGGAATGACTGGTACAGGTCAGACTAAGGAGCATGCACAAATTATTAGAAGCTTTGGTTTAGAGCATGTAATTGTGGCTATTAACAAATTAGAGTCAGTAGAGTACTCCAAGGAAAGATTTGATTTGATTAAATTACAACTTGGACCTTTTCTTCGTTCTTGTGGATTTAAGGAGTCAGGCCTTAAATGGGTTCCCCTAAGCGCAATGGATAATCAAAATTTGGTTGCCCCAGCATCTGACCCTCGTTTGTCTTCTTGGTACTCCAATTCTTACTTCCCATTTTATACAATCATATTTGGACTGTCATTCACATGGTTATTTTATGTTAGAGGAGGGATCACTTGACAATGGGTTTATAAAAAAAATAATTAGGAAACAAATATTTTTTTAATGTAGAGATAGATAGTGTTCCAAATTTATTAAATATAAACGTTATTTAATAGTCCATCAAAACCACTAATACTAAGTACAATTTGATGTTCTTTAATATGCACCAGCAAACCACACTTTTATATGAAATAAACACTACTATTCTATAAGTTCAAGGATAATGTCCATAAAGTTATCTAATCTGAAGGCTTTATTTTTTCGAATTTCTGTGAAATAAAAACTGTCAATCTGTAAGTTCAAGGATATGTCTATGAAGTTATCTAATTTGAAGACTTCATTTTTCAAATTTATCGAAATCTATAGTCACCATCATCATCATTATCATCATCATTATCATCATCTTGATTCATATGGCTCTACTGGTTTCATTTCTAGCCTATCGCAATTTGTTGGGGACTAAAGGCTTTGTTGTTGTTGTTATATTGAAAATCCATTGTATGCTATTGCCATCACTATCATCTATTGCTACTATGGCTATTTGCAAATTCTGGTTGTTGGAATAAAAGGGGGACACATTGGATAACAACTTTACGCCTTTACAGTTGCAATAGTCGCATTATGTCAGATTTTTTTCTTCAGTCTGATCCATAATTTTTGTGTGATCTAGTTTTCCTTCCCTGTTATAGTTTTTTTTTTTTTTTTTTTTTTTTTTTTTTTGTTCTTTGGTTGCATGACTAGGGTCTGAACACCTCAAGTTTTGCAAAAAGGTCCTGTAATACCAATATATGTTATTTTAATTAATGGCTCGAGTACATATGTATATAGGTACAATGGAGGTTGTCTTTTAGATGTTATTGACTCTATACCACCTCCCACTCAAGATACTTCAAAGCCGTTAATTTTACCTATATGTGATGTCATTTCATCTCGAACTCTTGGACAGTTGGCAGTTTCTGGCAAGTTGGCATCTGGTGCTATTCGTGTTGGCTCTAAGGTACATTATTAATAATTCCTTAATTAGCGTGCCATGCCATGGCCTGCCAGAGGATTTATCTATATTATCTGCTAGAAGATTTATCTATATTATTCTATGATGCACGGCAAATTGGCTTGGTTATTGGAGATGATATGATGAGTCATCTCTTGGAAGAGAGGAAGCAAACACAAGCTACAAGTACTTGTATTTGCAAAAAAAATTGGTACAAGACATTTACAAAATCTAATGCAACCCTAAGTGAATGAACTTTTATATTTAAACGATGTTTGATTAATATTCAGTAGCAAGTAAAAAGGTCAGTAGCATTATAACGTGCGTGTTCGTCATTCCGTTGTGTTTGGTAAAACGAACTGACTATAAGAAAGTGTTTAAATGAACATATATTAAAATAAAAAGAGAAATTGGAAGAGGGATTGAGAAAGAATAATGTTTTCAGTCCAAGCACAGCCCGATTTGTATTTGTCATCTCCTTTATATTTGCATTTTCAAACATAAAAAGACTTGTATGATCGTTATTGCTAGAATTTGCCTTCATGTAAAAATCATAATGCATAGTTTTACAAAATTGTGGCCTCCAACAGAATGCAAGAGGGTAAGCAAAGATAGTATCTAAGTGTGGAACTGAGAAAATAATAAACCAAAATTTGTAGGCAATGACATCAGCAGATTGTTTTATTTCATTAACAAAGAGCACTTGCTTCATTCAGTTTCACGAAATGAAAGATTATTTATTTGTTTTCCTTGATAATATCCGAATTTACCTTGATGATAAGCTGAGGTTGGGACTTGGGATTGAATTGAGGAGACACTTTTGGCCTCTCCAGATTGATTTTTGTTCCTCCTGATAGAATTTATACATTCATATGTTTAGTGTTGAGGTGCTTGAATTGTATAAAAGAAGCTATTTAGTTGGCTGGACCTAATCCTTCAATTTGATTTTATTCATGGATAGTTGTGATTTTCAAAATATAAAACCAAGTATAATCTTAGGTATGTTTAGTTTAATTTTAGGTATGTGTTTGATCTTATTTATATACCCATGAACAGGCACAAAATCATATTGGCAGAAAAAAAAAATTATATTCTCGTTGTTGCTTAATCGGATTTTTTATTTTTCTGTCTCATAGGTCATAGTTATGCCATCAGGGACTATAGGAACAGTACGAACCATAGAGAAAAGTGGTGCCAATTGTAATGTGGCAAGAGCTGGGGACAATGTTTGTGTTGGTTTGCAAAATATAGAAACTGATCAGCTTACATCTGGTGGGATGCTTTGCCATGTGGATTTCCCTGTACAAGTTGCTTCTTTTCTGGAATTGAAGATTTTAGTTCTGGAAATAAGCACCCCAATTTTAGTTGGATTTGAGGTCAGTTTTATAGAACTCAAATCGAAAATGACTATACACAGTAATCTAAAATGTGGTCATTTATTGTTAGGTTGAGTTTTATATACACCACGCAAAGGCCTCTGCACGGGTGGAGAAGATACTTTCTCTGATAGATCAGAAAACGGGAAGAATCTTAAAGAAGGCGCCGCGTATGCTTTCAGGCAAACAAAGTGCTTTAGTAATTGTATGTCATATATCATTATTTTGTTTTAACTTTTTTTTTTTTAATAAGAGTGGGGAAAAGACCCGCCGGTTCATTGAAACCAAATATTTTTCACAAATAGGGTTAGTTCAAGACCTTATACAACCATTAACATCAAATATCCAACAACAACTGTTAAACTGATCCAGGTGTTTAATAATTCAAGTGTTATTTATGCTGAGAATTATGAAATCAGGTTGTTGTCGGTATTGGTAGGTACCATCTACAATAGGCACCTCCTGCAGTCACATACCTGGTAACAAGTAAATGGCAGATTTTATTATGATTATTATTTCTATATTTATGTTTTTTTTTCAGGTAAAGCTGGATAGAGAAGTGTGTGTGGAAGAATTTGCAACATGTCGAGCACTTGGTAGGGTTTTCCTAAGATCATCAGGGAGTACCATTGCTGTTGGAATTGTAAACCAAATTCTAGAACATTTGTAGTTTGTTGAATGTGTTCTAACTTGGTTTCTTGATGCGCTTGAATATATGTCAATGGAGGAAGAATGAATTGTTTTTCCTTTTATAGGAACTTCTAGGGTGCCAGTAAAATGCAGATGTGCTAGTTTGTTTTGCTAATGCTCATGTTTTTTAGCAAAAGAACTAAAAGTTAGTGCGTTCCAAATGAATATATATAGCTTTGTCATAATCAAGTAAAAAATAACTTGTTTGTATGAAGCTAAGGAAGTGAGATAAGCTTTCAGGCCTGGCTGGTGGACCTCATCAACCACAAACAGTTGCCATGCTTAAATCAGATTGAAGCAATCTTCTTGGTTAAGATATAAACACCTCTTCTTTATATCTGAACACAGGATTATCGCGAGGTCGCAATTGCCATTTAATCACGTCATCTGAAAATAAAAGAGATTGATTAAAACAAAAGCCAGCGATACCGGTACCAGTACAGGCAAGGATTATATAACAAAATAGGGCTATATATTGTGTGTTATGAGTGCATAACCTTTTGCATTACAGACCAAGGGTCTACTGTATAGGATAATCAAGCACAGAAAATATAGTAAACCATAACATTAAAATTGCATTAGCATTTACTATGGCTTTTATTTTTTTTCTGTAAATAATTTTGATGTACCTAATTTATATTTTCATTTAGTATATTTTGATTTTATGAGTTCATAATTAAAAAGACATTTCGGACAAATCCTGCAATACAACTGGAGTAAGAAAATAATTCATTTAAGTTGAACGATATCTATATTGTGCAAAAAAAATAATAGTTGCATAGTGAAGTGATTAGCACTAATAATAAGCCACAAATTGAAGTGGGTTACCCGTCATTCGTCCGAGATATTATAAAATTGACAGGTAAGGTAGGGGTATGGTATGGATGATGCATTGATGCTCCCATAGACCCGTTACCCATACCATACCCATGGGTGGGAGGGGGTACCCACTAATGGGTACCATTAGATTGTGCACACTGAATCTTGACCATCCGATTAAAGTTTTCTGTCAAGATTCGTGCATTCAATCACTCCTCCCTTAAACGAAATGGGCCAGCTCCCCTCTATCTCCCATAAACTCCTCCATTTCCCTTCTTCACCGAGCTCTTCGGACGTTGGTTCTTCGTCGCCTCTTCCGAGACCACCGTGCGCGGTCGCGATGTGCGTCGAGGAAGCGGAAGGCGAGATGAGAACTGATAGAGATGGTGGAGGTGGCGAGAGAGCATTGGCCGAGGGATCTGTCGACATGGTTGAAGCAGCTTCCAGATTTTGAGGAGAGCATAAACATGGAAGAGGGGAGAAGGAAGGAAGAGTCGCACATCGCGACCGGGCACGGTGGTCTCGGAAGAGGCGGCGAAGAACCGATGTCCGACGAGCTCGGTGAAGAAGGGAAATGGAGGAGTTTATGGGAGAAAGAGGGGAGCTGGCCCATTTCGTTTAAGGGAGGAGTGATTGAATGCACGAATCTTGATAGAAAACTTTAATCGGATGGTCAAGATTCAGTGTACACAATCTAATGGTACCCATTAGTGGGTACCCCCTCCCCACCCCCCTACCCATACCCATATCCATACCCAATACCCATTGTCATCCTTACTGGAGTTAATTAATTATGCTGTTGAAACACTTGAAAAACATTTAGAAGGGATACAGTGCTAAATCAAAAGGTTATGGGCCTCAACCTCTTAACAACCCAAAAATATAGAAGTCATTTTTAAACAAAAGAAAACTTCTTTTTTTGAATTTAATTAATTTTTCAAGAAAAATTAAAATTATTAATATTAATATAATTTCTTAGTTAGATGCTGACAACAACCCTACCTTGGATTCTCTAACTTCAATGCAATAGTACTGGACCGATTATCTTGATTAATCTATTAATTGTGGTTTAGTCGACTGTCAAGCTCTGGTTATGTTAACAATATAAGATGTTGTATGCAATGGTACGGACAAAATGGTAGTTGCTAAGCCGGTAGCAAGTATAGTGCCAAGTGCCAACACACAATCACACATGAGCATTTCTGCATTTGCACAAGCTAGGGTGAAGGGTCTCCTCTCTTTTCTTTGTACAATTTGGATGAATATGGTTGGTGGTAATTAGTTGTTAATGTATGGCCAATATTATTTATTATTGATGGAAATTACGTACGTACTGGTGTTAGTGTAACATGTATTCCTGATCACCCCACTGATACCGACTTGTGAAAATTTTGAAAATGAGATATACTGGTACAATGATTGAAAGTAAGACAGCTTCAACCGTTAACACTTGAGCTGATATAAATTTTTTTTTAGATAATGAGGGTCAAGCTACTCAAATTTAAATATCTATAAAACTTTCTATTCGGGTTTCGAACCCGCGACCTCTCACACAGAAAGGTGTTGTCCTTAACCACTAAACTAGAGACCGGTTCTTAGCTTGTATAAAGTTTTGAAATCATAAAGTTCAGAAAAGATATTTATCACACAATAAAGCTACGGACTTCCAAATCATTATCTCGTCATAATACATGAGGAAGATTGGGGCTGCTTGGAAAGTTCACAGCTCGCTCATGTTTGGTTTGGTTTTTTGTAGGTTCAAGTTCAATTTACCTCGACTCAATTTTTTTTTATTCAATTCGGACTTGATCGATAATAGCTCAAATGGCTTGTAATAATATTCATTTTATTATTTCATTAAGAAAATATATTTATTTTGTTCTTTAATTAACAAAATATTAAATTTCTTAACAATAGTTTATTATTGAATTAGAGCTAGACTATTATACTAATGCTAACGCCTCAAATTTTATGTTATCGTGACTGAAATCACGATTTAAGTGCTCAATAAATTCCTTATATGAAAATATTGGGGAATATAAAAATTTTCCTTTTTCTGAGTTTTCTAAGTATTTGTTTTGTATTGTTGAAAATAGCATATACAAACATCAACATTTTATTAATATTTATGAGTTTTTTTCTAAAATTCAAAACAAATACATAGAAAACTCTAAAAATAAAAAAAAATTGTATTCCCCAATATTTTTATATAAAGAATTGATTGAGCACTATAAATTGTGATTTCGGACACGATAACATGAAATGTGATGCATTAGCATTTCGGTCCGAAATTGCTAACGTTAGTATAATAGTCTAACTCATTGAATTAATAAAATATAATATAAACAATTAATTTATATTATCCAAAATAAAAGATGTACTTACTTTAGCTCCAATTATTTATGATAATATAAAATTATAATTGAGCTCGTCTGAAATTAGAAGCATGGTTCGAGTTTGAGCTAGTTCGGTTCGGTTTAGTTTTAAGTTGGATTTGTTTGCTCCCCTAATTAAAGATGCATTTCTTTACTTTTATTTTATTTATCTCACTTCAGAAATGTTGGTGGCTTATTTTATTGGCATTTAATTAATAACGAACACGGTGTTGGAATATTATTTTAGACATGAATTCGGAATGGGCTAACTTATGACCTTTTTGGGGGGGAAGCAACAATAACCTCCCACACTATAATGGAATCGAAGTGAAGTGTGAAAATGCACCGTATCTTGCTATAACTAATAAGGTAAAAACTATGTAAAAATAGAAACAATCATTATGGAATGGTAAATGAATCCAAATTGCTTCTCTCTTATATATATATGGTGGTTGCTGTGTCACACCGGAGATATAATTTCTGAAATGCGCCATATATACTAGTATATATTGCTTGAAAACGCCATCATTCCCTCTATATTTTCTTATTATCACGATTGTTCAACCTCCATTTCAGTCCCATCTCAGCCTCACCGACACCCAAATTCATGCTCGGAGAACACAAGACAAGGTCCACAGTCCCATTTCATCTAGTCTTTTAATTAAGATGGCTTTTATTTATTTTATATATATGAAGATTTATTAAAATAAAATAAATATATTATGCAGCAGATTCAAGGTAGATAAGTAATTAGTTACATCTTAAAATAAAAAAAAAAAAAGGTTTTAGAAAATTTTTGACGAGCAGTATAATTAGGCGAAAAATGTAGAACGTACAAATGGCCACGTAATTATATTAACTAGGGTATTCATCCCGCTTCGTGGAAGGGTATTCATATTTTAGCTAGATGTCTAAAACAATTTTTCAGTGACTATCTTTTTAAAAAATATTGTTTATACAATATTTATATGGTAGTATAAAGTGTAATATCTTAATTAATAAAATATAATTAATAGAATATAGTGGTAGTTGTATACTTATTAAGTCATGATATATTATAGTGTAACAATATGAACCATACTCATATATTAATTTTAAGCAATTAAATTACGACTCACTCATTTTATAATAATATATTTTTTTTTGGTTCAATATAAAATTTTTTTTTATTGTGGTTTATGTTGTTTATATGTAGAGTTGTTATAAATATATATGTATACTACAATAAAAGATCTTAAATAATGGACATATAATATCATAACAATGTTTTTTGACTATCAATGCGGTAATCAGTGCACAAAAAGACAATTAAACTAATGCACAACTTTTGTTGCATGGCATGAACCAATAGACAAACATACAAGCATGAGATCAATATCAGATGTCTCAAATAATATCTAAGTTTAGAATATATAAAGAATAATTTGTATAGAAACCAATAATGTGAAAACATCCATACGTTTATTCAAATTTTAGACAAACAAAATATAACTACCATCCTTACATTGCACGCATTTAAAATGCCAATAATAATAGAAAGAAATCTTGATGATTTTTTATATGAAACATGAAGCGTTTGATCGACACATCTTACAACTCTTAGCTCCAAATGAAAGGGAGAGCACCATTTTAAAGGGGTATTATATTGCCAGTAGTAATTTTTTTTTTTTGAGAAATTATATTTGCCCCCCTTAACTACACCCCTTATCCATCCCCCAAACTAAATTGGTAATATTTTTCTCTTTCTTTCTCATACTCTCATAAATTTTGAGTGAATTTTTTTTATTCTTGATATTTCTATTGTATATATATAAATGTTTTGTTCGATGGACTATAATTTTGTCCAAAGCCATTTGGACGGTCTCCGTTCAAAGCCATGACTAAACCGTTCGATTCAATTTATATGCTTGTCAACGGTGATAGCGTGTGACCCCATCATTCTAAATATAACTAGCATACCAACAATTAGATCGTACGGCTCTTCGGATCCTTTGAATCGTCCAAATGGCTTTAGACAATATCCGATTCCTTGTTCGATTGAGGATGTGAATTGCAACCGGTAAAAGTGATTTGTTGTATTTGAAAAAAAAAAATTTAACTAAAAATGTATTAAAGTGCGTGTGGTTAAGAAGATTTTTTAAAGGGTGCAGTTATCATCTCCCTTGAAAGAATCGCAGCAGCTGCCACTACTAGCTATAGGCTACCAGCTAATTAATAACCCTGTCTAATCTTAATAAATTGTTTATGTTTATATGTCATACGTCTTATCGGCCAAATTATAAGGAATTTATACGTTTAGTCTTAGCTAGCGTGTGAGACATTGAGTTTACTCACTTGAGGATTCATATAAATCCAATTCCAATTGCATCCTTATATTGATCGAGAATTTGAAGGTCAGGACTAGGAAGGAATATATCTTTTTAGACCAAAAACGCGCGTTTAATAATTAATATATGAGTAAAGATAGCGTGAGCTTATTAGTTTATGGGGTCATTTCGTGAACGCAGCTCTAAAAATATATCAAATGATCACCTCCAATATATGACTCAGATTTTTTTTAAAAATGACTATACAAATACAATATAAATAAAATAATCAATGTTTTAAAAATCTCAAACAAATACTTAAAATTTTTTCAAAAATAGAAATTTTTGTATCTCATATGACTTTGATATAATTGATTCATATAAATCAAAATTTGGAGGTGATTTGATATGTTTTTGGAATTGTCGGTGAGCTTAAGCTTACACTATCTTTACTTAATTAATACATAATACATATATATACAGCAGGTGATCGATATATAAACAGACGATTGAGCTTTTTATTTGAATAGTCCATTTGGCATTTTCGAATTAAGGTAACTAGTACTAGCTTAAAACGCCTTTCAAAGCTGCCACAAGATATAATATATAATTAATATTTATTTAGAATCTGGTAGCAGCAGCAGCATCAACATCAACATCAGATATAATTTTCTCTCTGTGGAATTAATATGACATATTCCAAATCAAAATAACTTTCTTACTAGTAGTTTGAGATATAATTAGAGGGCCAAGGCTCAATTTATCGCAATGAAATTGAAACTTGGCGCATGCGCATCAAGGGGAAGAAGATCATTCAATCCAAGTAATAATAGAATCTATTATTTATTGTTATATGTAATGTATCTGAAGTGACAGCTCTCTCTCGATGCAGTCCCAGTCTTGTGTTGTTTTTGCACGTGAGAAACCACATGGATTCCACTCCTTCTGCTTCCCCCCCTTGATCACCCCCAGAAAATAATATATATATATATATATATATATCAAATTAATAGATCCACAACTTATCAACATTGGAACATATCAAACTCATTTTGGTGTCAATTAGTATAAATAAAAAAGTACTTAGAAGGGGTTATATGAATCAAATTTATAAGTTTAAGGATCAATTTGAGTCAAAAAATAATTCAATAACCAATTTGAACCAAACTCAATAATTCAGAGACCAAAATTAGACTTTCCTCTTTAATTTATATTAGATTTTTATATCATAAATAAATTGTAATATACATCACGAAAATATATAATGCAAAAAATGATTACAATGCTCGTCAATAATTTGTATGTTGATGTTAATTAGGTGTAAATTCATGTATACATGAAAAAGAAAATTCTATCCTCCTCCCCTTTACTTATTAACAACTAGGCTGGCATAATCTATTTGTTAATTTAAAATATACGATGGTTAACTAATGAAGTCTGCAAAGTATGGAGGAAAAATCCAAACGTTGCAAGAATGGGAGAAATATTTAATCATCAAATGCGGTATGCGGTATGCGGAATAAAAAAATAGGAAATATTTGTAGCCTACCCTACCTACCCAAGCATGGAGCATCGAATTGTTGGGTGGTGCATTGTTTTCTTACATGTACAATGAATGAGGGAGAACAAATATGAAATATTCATTGACGAACTTTAAATTGAAAACCATTATGGATAGGATAACAAATATAACATTATATAATGAATAAATTTTAAGAGATGAGTGGTATTATTTTGAAATGTCATTCGGAATTGTTGAAATAAAAGCATAGGTGAAGCAGAATTAATAGTGACAATTAATTTATATCATGGAGAGTAGAACTTGGGTGCAAACAGTACTGGAGCAGCTTAGGAAAAGTGAGAGAGAATATTATTTCTTTATTTATATATATGTTAGAGTTTGAGTTTGGTACTATACTATACTAGGTAGCAAGCAGCCAAGCAGTAAATTAAAATTAAAATTAAAATTAAAAATTAAAATAAAAATTATTATTATAAAAGAAGCATAATGAAGAGAGAGATATTGTAATTGAAGCTGACTCAATAAAGAAAGAAAATAGTATAGGAAAAATGATTGTCATAGTTTTGTTTGTTTGACAGCATTAGCATTAGCATTAGCATTAGCAATTTAGCATTTCGTTTGAATTGAATTGAAGAGGTTGAAAGCATTAGCCTCTTTCTCTCTCTCCTTAGAGTTGTTTCAGTTTTGAGTTTTGACAGAAAAATTAAAAAGAAAGAGAGCTCCATTTCTTCTTCTTCTTCCAGGGGTCAGGTCAGGTCTCCTCTCTTGCGCCCCCCAACTGAAACCCTCGGAGTCGGACTTGCTTAGGGCAGCTCAACACCCGCATTGCCCTTTAGCTCCCAGATCCTCCCTTCTTTCTTCTCTACTAGTGTCCTGGCGTGGCGTGGCGTGGCGTGGCGGCGCTCTTCTCTTCTGTTTCGAACTGACAGAATCACCCGCAAGGAACGGAAAGGAACGGCACGGCACGGCACGCCTCATGATTGGTGCGATGGGCAGCCTGTCTGGTCTGGTCTGGTCTCCAATTGCTGCCTCTGATCCAAGATGACGATGCACCTCTCAATCCCAATTTGAATCACATTCCCTCTTCTCTTCTTCGCTCTTTTCATGGCTGCTGCCAACACCAAGCGCGCTTACAAGCTCCGTATCCTTCCTTTATTTTCCCTTTTCTTTTTGTTTTCTTTGCTTCTAGCTCTAGCTCTAGCTCTAGTCTTTCCACTTGCAATGCTATTCCACTATTCTACTATTATTGGATTTGGATCTACAAACACTACTAATGTTTCTTGCATTATGCTTCGCCAATGTAAATGCTGCATCTATTATATTCAATATTACCTTGACTTGACTTGCATCTAACCTCAGAGGAGTTTGTTGCCCACTCTTCAAATGTCAATTGCCTCAAAATCGGTAGGAAGACCTCTAGGGTTCTTGTCACTGGCGGTGAGGATCACAAAGTCAATCTCTGGGCCATCGGCAAGCCCAATTCCATACTCAGTCTCTCTGGCCACACTAGTGCTATTGAATCTGTCAGTTTTGACGCCTCTGAAGTATTTGTTGCTGCTGGTGCCGCTAGTGGTACTATCAAATTGTGGGACTTAGAGGAGGCCAAGAGTATGAATTCTATTCTTTTAACTACCTTCTTTTTCCCACTTCTTCTTATTTACTTTTCTATTTCTGGATGCCCCACATTTTGCAAGAGCAAGGTTATGTTAATTATTAAGCAACTTTAATTTTGCCCTCAACTCGTCTATGTTTGCAGACACCTAATGACCAATTCTAGCAAACTTAGAACCAGACAGCTACGGTCTCTTAGTCAAGGAGGCAAACATATCTAGTTTGGGGCAGATTATGTTAAAAACATACTTGTATCCACATTTCATTGAGTGTATACAGATACTATCATATTAACAGTTTCCAAAATGTATAAACTTATCTGTTTTATATACGGATACATAATTGATGGTTGACCAGAGTCAGATGCAGTACAGATAATTGATGGATACAAATATGTATACTACCATATTACCAACAACAATGCCACTGGACGAAAAATGTAGCATTTTTGAATAATGACATCAAAATTAAAAGTTGCAAAACGTGCAGCATGCCTGCATATTAGTTATAATTGATATTCATAATAGACAAAAAAGATGCAAGAGATTATCTTTTTTAACATAAAAATTGAAATAAATGAAAACTAAAATAGAATGATTTTTTTTTAACAGGAATTTGGATTCACCATCTTTTTAAAGGACTAGAAATTATCAGCTTTGTTTTACCTAATAATTCTCCATATCAGTATCTGGACCAAGGGAAAACCTCTTATGAGATATGGGTTCTAACTTTCCAAAATAAGATAGGAGGCAGTTGTTTCCTTAATGTTATCCAACTGACAAGTGCTATCCATCAGCATCTCTACGAAATTGGGCATTTGTAACAATAGCATGCTCTCTGCAAATGCTGTGAAATTCTGACTATAATATTGATTTGCGAAGTACCCATTTTAATTATCTTAAACATTTTGACCTTGAATTTACGACCTTCCCTTTTCTTGTACAGTTGTGCGAACATTAACAGGTCATCGGTCAAACTGTATATCAGTCGATTTCCACCCATTTGGTGAATTCTTTGCATCTGGTTCATTGGACACTAATCTGAAAATATGGGATATAAGAAGAAAAGGTTGTATTCACACATATAAAGGCCATACCAGAGGGGTAAATGCCATTCGGTTTACTCCAGATGGTCGGTGGGTTGTTTCTGGCGGTGAAGATAATACTGTAAAGGTAAATATTTTGTGGAACTTCTGGCCTTTTTTTCAGAGAAGATAAAATCTATTATGTTCTTGCAATTTGCTGATATGGCATTTTGTATTTGAAATAAATCATTTCTATTGACAGCTATGGGATCTGACTGCTGGGAAGTTGTTGCATGATTTTAAGTACCATGAGGGACAGGTTCAATGCATAGATTTTCATCCTCATGAGTTTCTGCTGGCAACAGGTTGGATATGATTTCTCATTTATATTTTACTATAATTAATTTTCATATTAGATTACGTCAACTGAAGTTATTGCAAAAACAGGTTCAGCCGATAAAACTGTTAAATTCTGGGATCTTGAAACTTTTGAGTTGATAGGCTCTAGTGGACCTGAGGTATACCATTCTTCTCAAAAGAAAAAAAAAATCTAGCTCACTTAATGTGCTCAGAAATGTAAATTAAATTTTGCTCATAAACCTTTGATATTCCATCTTTAGACAACTGGTGTTCGTGCTATGACATTTAACCCTGATGGCAGAACTTTGCTTTGTGGCTTGCACGAGAATTTGAAGGTATGATTATCACATCCTATAAAGATCTAAGGTGCAGACCTCTTTTGCTATCAGATTAAGCCATTATATCTGCTGTTTTGTTAAGAAGTGATGTGAAATCAGCTTGTGAAAGTTTTGAATATGCTTTTAACTAAAACAATTGACTTATAGAAGTTGAAGATACTTCAAATCTGTAAGCATTGTGAAGATTGAAGGCTAGAAGTAAATGTTAGATGATTGAATTGAATTTCTTCATGATATGGAAAGACTGCAGAACATGCATTTCTTGTACCATTGAAAATTACTGGGAACATTAGCACAGTTAATCTCAATAAAATAGATACAAAAATTCTGGCATAACAGTTCATTAGCTTATATTTTGCATCTTAACTGTTAAGCTGCATTAAGACAAAATTTAAGTTAATGAATTGTTTACGATCTGCAAGACTTACTCTTGGGAGCCAATCAGATGCCATGATTCAGTTGATGTGGGCTGGTCACGGCTGTCAGATCTAAATATCCATGAAGGAAAGCTTCTTGGTTGCTCCTTTAACCAAAGTTGTGTTGGTGTTTGGGTAGTTGATCTCTCGGTATGTTTCTATTTTCCTTTTTTTACATTTTTTCAGAAAAATCGTTTAAATTGTTTTTAGTTCAAGAATATTCTTAAGAAAACTGGTTTAGTCAAGCAAGGTTCATGTTGCTTGTTGTATACTGAATGTCCCTTTCTCTCATCGGTTAGTTCTCTTCTGAATAATTGTTAGGCCTTAGCGGTGAGTTTGAAGAGGTGTCATTTACATCTAATATTTTAAGATCTCTTGGAAGTTGGAACTAGTAAAGCATTTCCTTATTGGTCATCAAAATATCAAATAATACCCTCAAGGCGGATTGAGCACATTTTTTTGTGAGGCTTTATTTTCAAAATTTGTGGGTTCTCAGAAGTGAGAATAATTAACAAGCTCCCTTCAGGTGTTGTCATTGTTTAGTAAATAAACCTGTCTTTATAAGCTTATGGTGCTCAACAAGTGACAACATTACCCTCTGCTATTAACAACAGTTAGTATGCTTTTATTTATTTTTTCAACAGCGCGTGGAGCCCTATGCAACTGGAGTTACTGCAAAGCTGAATGGCCTTACAGAAACCAGGGCATCTTCAACTGAAACTCCACCAGCTCAGACTGAAACCTCTTTAAAGAGTAGCATGGCTCGCTTGTCAGTACTGCAAAACTCCGAAACCAGTGCAAAATCTACTACTGTTAGCAGAATGCCAGCTTCACAAAGTAATGATTCAACGATCAAGGAGACCAAGCTTGTACCTTGTATGCCCCTTAAACTTGCATATTTATTTTTCTATGGTGAAATGAAATGGGCATCTTAATTTGTATATTAAGTTTCATATTTATGTTTTATGATTGCTATGCCAAGTCCATAAATACATTTTGTGCGCTTCTGGTGATGTCAACTTCTTTTTTCAATGTTATGAGCTTATAGAATTGTTCCGTTGTACATGTTTTGTGGGATCAGACTTAAATATAAAATAAGAGTGCCTTGCTTGTATGAAGACTGACTTAAAGAAAATCAAATCCAACTACGGTGAAATTCATAAATTTGGATTTTTTTTAATCTCATTTTTATCTTTTATGTTTTTCCTTTCCTTTTCTTTCTTGTTTTTTTTTTTTTTTTAAATCAATTCAAGCCGTCTCAGCAGCTCCACCTAGTACTCCTCAAAGAACTGCAGCCTCTACTGCCAAAATGAACACAACTTCATCAGTAGGCAGTCTAAAGAGAAACTCAACAAGAAGCAGTGGATCAGGCAATTTTCAAGCACCGCCCGTTCTTATTCCAAGAGGCACAACAAGAAGTGAAATGGGGCCTGATTCCAGAAGTGAATCTGCTGATGTGACACCAGTAGTAGTTCCCAGAAGCAACACAAGAGTAGGGCCAGGCCCCAATTCTAAAAAAGAGGCATTTGATGTCCCCGTTCAGATATTTGTACCAAAAACAAGCTCACGAAATGAAGGGAGAACGTCTCCATTTGTGCGAAACAATAAGTTGTCAGAACCATCAGAGGTCTCAAGTCAGAATTTTCTTCCCAGGGGAAATGGTTCCGGTCATGCAGGTGTTTCTAGAGATGATTATTCTGATATGAGGCCTTTTGGCATGGGACGGGTGGGGCCGAGTTCCATGACAGAGTCAGCTCCAAGTCAACGGTTTGAGAGTTGTATGTTTCTTTGTGCCTCATCATAATCTGTTTAAGTTGCCACGTAGATTAAATATATGTTAGTTATTCTTATAATTTCAAATTATATCTTGTATTAGATTTTTTTCCCCGTTTTCCTTCGGTTTATTTTATTTGTAAATTGGAAGTTCTTGTTTTTCATGTGGCACTAAACCATGCTAGAATTACCTCACATAATATTGGCAATGTGCAGTTAATTTGAGGGCAGCTAAGCCAAGAGATTCCTGCTACATGGAAGTTTCGAAAGGAGGTACACTTTTCCTCTTATTGAATATGGTTGCTATAATCTTTGTTTTAATTATTAATATTTGGAGTCTCCAATAGGAAGAACTAGATCGTTAGTTGCCAATTGGGAAAACCGTGAGCAATCCCCCCCTTCTGAAACTCCTTCATCGAGCATGCCATATTCTTTGGTAAGTTATCATTTATCATCTAATTGATTTTCCATTTGTTTATCACTCCGTTGAATTTTTTTTCTTGAACTTGCAATGTTTTTATTTTCATTGTTAGTAGATATTGATTAAATTGTGTTTCAAATTTTCAGATAGGAAATGCATCTTCTGACAATTCGGTCCCACGAAGTGATGACGATGGTATTTCTGAGTTAATGGATCAACATAACATGTTTTTAAGCTCAGTGAGATCTCGGTTAACCAAAATGCAGGTTGTTGACCTTTTCCAATATAATAACTTCTTCCCTCAAAGCCAACATGAAAATTTTAATTGTGTATTGCCTTGCTATCTGACTCAGAAATTAAACTAAAAAAATATTATTTTCATTTCTAGGTGGTTCGCCAGAATTGGAACCGAAATGATGTGAAGGGTGTTATTGCTGCTTTGGAAAAGATATCTGATTATGCTGTATGCACAATATTTTCACTTCTAGTATTTCCTTTTATGTTCGGGTATTGAAAACCTCTTTCAATCATGCTAACAACTATCTTTGTGCTTGTTATTTAAACTACAGGTTTCTGCAGACGTGATGACTGTACTCACTGAGAAGGCAGAGATTATTACTTTGGATTTGTGCACTTGTGTCTTCCCTCTTCTGGCAGGCCTTTTGGATAGCCAAATAGAAAGGTGTCATTACAGGAATCTTGTAGATATAATTTAACCATATAATGCAGCTGCATTACCATAGAATTTAAATTAATAGTATGGTACAGCTTATTAGTTTTAGAAAGAATATTTTAATTAACCTTTTGGTCATCTTAGTTTTAGAGGTTCCTTACACACCAAGGATTTGTTGTTTTAAGTTTAGTTATGTGAATTTGATCTACTTGCTGCAGGCATTTGAGTATTTCCATGGAGCTGTTGAGTAAACTTGTTAGAACATTTGGGTCAGTGATTCACTCTACTGTAACAGCTGGGCCATCATCGGTTGGTGTGGACATCCAAATGGAACAAAGGTTTGTTCATTGTACCATTATAATGATTGTAACTGTTGCTGCTGTTATTGGTGTTTGGCCTACTCCTGAGTGGCTGAATATGGTAAATCATAATTACAGTGCACACAAAAATGAGATTCCCTCCATTGCTTTGCAAAATTATTAAATGCCCCTCATTTTCCCTGGATTAAATGTTTTATAGTCATGTGATGAGCAACTTAAAACATTCACCATGGTGTAGTGTTGATATTTGCTTTGATCTGTCTTTTTCCAGGGTTGAACGGTGCAACTTGTGTTTTATAGAACTGGAAAAGGTCAAAACTAGGCTTTCTACTCTGACAAGGTCAGTAAGGAGATTATTGTATCTTCTAATCTACTCGATACCTATGCATTTTCTATTGTTATTTTGGCTTGATCAGTTTATATATTGAATTGAACAGAAGGAAAGGAACTGTTGGAAAGACTGCACTGGAGTTGAGCGTAGCTCTTCAAGAATTTACTTAGGTTCACTCTGACATCAACACTGATCTCTATATTTATACAACAGTTAACTGAAACACAGTTTACTTTTGTGGCGCTTCTGGTGTGGCCTTTCATGTGATCCCCTCATTTGTACTTGATGTACACATGCTAACCCAAACCCGAGCGTAGCTGGGAGAAATGTCATCTAAGAATTTGTAGCTTGCAGGTGCCTTGTTGGATTGAGTGGTAAATCATTTGTAAAATATGGTGCAATGAAGTAAAAGCGTGTTAATTTTTGCATCTTATATGTGATTCAACACTGCATAGTGTATTAGAGATAGATATGTTAAAAGCGTTTATTTTTTGTAGGCTAGCTCTTCTTTTGGATTATACTCCCGGACACAATGTATTTTGAGTGTTGAAGGTAGTATTATTATGGTTTCATTTTTGAACCATTACAATTATGAGATTGCGACTTTATTTCCATCTCGGCTCCCAATCTTGGGGCAAGTACTACAGGTGTAAGGAAAAAGGGAAAAAAAATGAATGTCATTTCAAAAATGTTGTTCCAAATACTACTTCCACGATTGAGAAGTTTGTAAAATAACAGTACAAGTACGTTGTTGAAGCCATTGTGCTCTGTATTTCGAATAGATAAAATTCAGGATGGATGGATGATTGTTTTGGGCTCGAGCCTAGTCGGGCATCCCACTAGCCCGGTATAAGAATCTAGTTAGTCAATCTCTGATCATCTCATACTGGTATATCTATTTCCTTAATTATCTTTCCACCCTCTCTATCTCTCGCTTGGTCAGAATTCAAGAAGTATGAAATTGGATTGTGACAAAAAATTTAATTGTAATTAAAGTGATGACCGAGTTAGCCAAATGTTTGGTTTCTTTTGATGCTATTCAATTTTAGTTCTCTTTCCGTTCCGAAGCTATCAAAATGGCTTGTCGAAGTCACAGATTCCGGATCAGAGAAAGAAAGCGTCTCCATGTGCTCTTTGGTCCACAAAGAAGAGAAAAAAGGCCCTTAACATATCCTGCTTTTTCTCAAAGGAAAATTTAAGGGGACCGCTACGCTCGAATTGCAATGTTGAGATGTTTGTTCCAGTTTCTTTCTTTGTTTTTTTTTTCAACATGAAACGCGAGCAAGTAACTAATTCATTCACCTAAAAATTATATCCACAAGAAAATGAGATAAAATTATTCATAATCTAAAACCATCTAAGATCTAAACAAAACTTTATACAATAATTATCTAACTAATTTTGTTCTAGACAAATTTTGAGGAACTTGTTATATACACCATAAGTTTCAATGCTTGAAATACCATTTGAGTTTGTTGAAATAGGAACAAAATTCATTCTCAAGTAATTCATGATATCACCCTCAAATGGAGAACAACAAAAAATTAGAACAAAAAGAACAATGAAAAGACTGTCAAAGACTTGACGCAAAAAATAAGAGTAATCAACAAAAATGAAAATAGAATAGAGGGGGGATAGGATCATAGGGGCGGAGAAACAAATCGTCGACCTCTACCCTTCGGAGGATTGTAGGTTTAGGGTTCAGGTGAATGTAAACCAACTTCATTTTAGAGAGGCGGTTAGAGTTTTCTTGCAAGAAGTCTCTAACATTTGTTCAATTTATTATGTGATACCTGATAAATTTTTGCTTTTAACTTAATTTATTAATTAAAATATATGCGTAAATATATTATACAATTTTTTTTATTTTTTTTATTTTTTATGGGCGGGTACCTCGGACAACCTATTGTTTTGATGACATTTATAGTAGTTCCTCAGATAAGTATATCAAATATGTAAAAAAAAATTGTAAAAACATATTCTCCTCATTCATAGATTAATTGTATTTCGAATTTTAAGCAATTTAAGTTTACTTACTTTATTGTTTTGTCTTATTTAATTACGAACTCCAATTCCCAAAGTACAAAGCCCCCAACTATTAGGATCTAGAACAGTTGTTTCTAGCTTTGTCTTTGTCTCTACATATTGGACCATTTACTATATTATAACTTAGTCATGTACTTATAGCTAAATTTTGTGTTAATTCAAGTAATTATACAACGTTATTTAAAGACAAATTAGGTTTTATTGAAATTGTGTGAATTAGACGCAATTGCTATCCCTAGCTAAGTGCCCCACATAAATTCAGTAATTATACATAGTCATTTATGATTAATAGCTTTTACTAAATTCTGCCAAAAATATTATTACGTGAAGTTTGTATGATCATGAAAATGCCCGAATGCAAGATGCAAGACCAGCTTCCTCTAGAAAGGTGTGTCGTTTTCAAAACAGCTCATAGGCTGTTACACTTACACCAAGGACAATAACGTTCGTGGTTTTTTTTTTGGTGAGAAGTTGGAAGAAGCTGCTAATTGTAACGTTGTAGTAAAAGTACTCTTCATATTATAAACATTACAATTAAACTTATCACAGACAACAACTTATACGTATGATTAATTTCACAAAAGAAATAACCTGATATCATGTTTCTATTATGAGAAAGAAAAAACGAAAATGGTACATTATATAAGTATTTTACAGTAGCTTAGTCACTTAAACGAATAAAACTAATGTTGTGTTGAGAGGTTAGAAATAATTAATGTGTACAAAACAATATATACATTAAAGAAAAACAAAGTATCATTAATTACCATAAATCCACAGCAAATGATTTTACATTTATACATCTATTTTCTCACATTTTATTGTTTTTAATGTGTGACTTAAAACAATTTTCTTTGTCTAATTTATCTTGTCGGTATTGAAATTAGTTTAAACAAATAAATGAAGAGAAAATGAAATTATAAAATTAAAATCATGATGAAATGTTCCAATTTTGAAACTTTCGACAAAAAAAATTTATCAATTTATAACTTTGGAAATGAATTTTGTAATATATTTCAACATTATTGGACCGCGCGCATCGTAAAGGTGCCAGACCGATGCATTTCAACCAAAGGAGGGATCCGATGACACGGTTTTCTTTTGACAGAACTCTTATACTAAATCATATAAATTTATAAAAAATCTTAAAAATGGAAAATCTTTTATAAACATATTTATTTACCTATAGATTGAATGTGTTTCAAATTTCATTCAATTTAAGTGTCTTTTATAAGAGGAGGGTTCAAGTGCCTCAAATATTGGTGCTGCAAGTGTGCTTCAAAATCTGAGCCGTACATCATCAGATAAAACAACGGACCGATTTAATTATTGAAAGGACTCTCATCTCCTATCAACTTTGTCTCTTCCCCTCTTTTCTTGTCAGAGTCGTCCTTTTTCCCAACCCTTGCTTTGCACTCTTATCTCAACAGAGTTAAAAAATTAAAGCCCTTGTTCCACTCTAATTTATTTTCGATGGAGAAATCTGTATAATTTTCTCTTTGATCGATCATTTAATTATGACTCTTCCTTAATTTTATTGTAAAATCTCTCGCTGCTGCTGCATCTTATTCCTTTTTTTCGTTCTTCCATCTTCTTTTCTTTCCAAAGCACAAGTCAATAATGGTGTTGGAAGAGGGAAAATGGAAGGCAGTGACGAGGTGAGCAGTGTGAGTGGGGGGCGCACTGGGCTGGAGGGATGGCGGGGTGCGGGGGACGGCAGGGAGTAGGGCACGGGGACGGTGCGGCAAGGTGATGGCAAAATGCAGAGACCGTGCCTGGCGCGGCAAGGAGACGGTAGCAACGGCCGGGCACGAGGCGGTGCCGGGCGCAGGGAGGAAAATGAAATTTGAGTTTAGATTTGGGATAATGAAAATTTGAAAAGAATTTTGGTGTCTATTTTGAGTTCTGACTAGAGAGCAAAGACAAGCACGTGGGAGGGGAAGAGGCAGATAGGGACAAAAAACTTTTACTAAAATCAAACCAGGTTCGTTGATTTATTTTGTAACGTGCGGCTCAAATTTTAAAGCACACTTGCAGCATCAATATTTGAGGCACTTGGAACCCTCCTCCTTTTATAAACATATTTATAAACACAATGTTAATTCTCTCTCCGTGCCTAATACTGATTAGAATAAGATATCTGTGCTTTAGCTATTTTTTTTAAAATTGAAAGAAACCTTCCCCCAAAAAAGGAAAAAGAAAGATAGAAAAGAAGTGAAGGAAAACTCCATGTCTTGAGAGAAAAGAAACAGCAGCTTACATTATAACCAAAAGTTAAGAACATAGAAACACACACTTCTAAGTTCTAATTATTGCACACAATATATATATAATTAAGCCATAAGAAAGAAAGTGGAGATTGCCAGAAAAAGAAAAAGAAAAAGAGCTCGCGGTTATTACAAGAGAACCAACTGATATGTAACGGTAACAGTAACAGTAACAGTAACAGGTTAGATGAGCTCAATTCCAGGAGGAGGCCCAGTTGGTGGCGCTTCCGACACGCGGCATGGAGTTGATCTTGGTGAAGGTGTCGACCTTGAAGTTGGCCCCGCACATCATGCCCTCGCTGTCGACACGCGGCATCGGCTTCATTCTGTTCATCGGGTGCTCGAAGCTCTTCAAACCCCCTTCGCTGTGAAACATGCAACCTGCACATATATATGTAGTATTCAACTCATTAAGAATGGAAACTGCAGGTACCGTACCGATGGATCGAATGAAATGCAGACATTACATTACATGACATTACATACCGGGTGGGAAAGGGGCATAGGATTTGGCGCAGCCATCCTTGACAATGTCTCTATCGTCACAAATCACCACAGAGCCGTCTGCACCGATCCCCCAGAACAAAGGGATCTCCCCGTCATTGCTCTGCGAAGGAGTACACACAATAATTTATCTCAATTTAACTATATATGCATTTTAATTTGCAAGGAAATAAATTAATTAAGGAGCTGGCCGGTAAGAAAAGAAAGGTACGTACCAGTGCAGCGAAGACAGAAGGGTCGTTGGGGCTCGCATCGAACACCACAAATGCAAAGGAACCGCAGAGGTCCTTGACGACCTGGTCTGCCGGGTATGGGCCGCGGTCTCTAAGGGTGCGGTATGCTTCTATGACAAGCATTGCCTCATTGGTTGCTTTACCACTGAGCCCATATTGTCTGATCAAACTGCTTAGATTATCAAGTCTTCCGATGAACATACAGTATACGTTCTCAAATCCACAGAATAACCTTGGGTGTTTGCAGAGGTGGCGGCCCTGGGGCCCCACACATGCAAGAGCAGCTCCGCAAGCAAAAGATGCGGCGAAGGAGTCATTGGGATAGGCAGAGTGAAAATGGCGTAAGATGTCGTCGGGGTTCTTGGGTTGGCGTTTGGCGGTGGGGGCGTGCTTGCCGGAGGGAGCGGGAGCGTCGGGGGAATTCAACTCCTGGGGAGGATGCGCCAATTGCTTGTGAAATACGCCCAACATCTTCCTTCAATTCAATTTAAGTAGTGACGTTTGTATTTGTTGGTAATTATATGTAATGTAATATATATATAGCTAGCTTGTAATTAAAAAAATGTCTGCTTGAGCTAGAGTTCCAGAGAGAAAGCGATCGAGTAAATAGATTGAAGGAAAGGGAAGGAAAGGGAATGGGAGTGGAAGAAGAGGAGATGGTTATTTATAGATCTAGTCTGACTGACTGAATAATGGACTAATGGTAATGGTAATGGTAATTAGATGGATCATGTATGAGCTGAGCTATCCCCTGCAATTCTTAATTCTAACTAAATTTAATTGTTAGCTAGGCCTACAATACAATCTACATGCAGTAGTAACTAGTACAGGACAATTAATTAATTAATTAATTGTAGATTGAGTAGAATTAGTAGTGATGGTGATGGTGATGGTGATGGATAAGGATGATGATGCGATGCCATGTCAAGCTAGCCATGCCATGCGTACGTGTATCATATTCATGTGCCCAGCGCCTCAGGGGTCGGGGCCCAGCGGATCCCACCCAACAGCCCCACCATGCCCCTCCAGTCCTCTCCTGCTCTTCTGTTCTTGCCTGGTAAAAAAGTAAAACTGTCAAAGGCAACCAAAGTACCAAACCCATCCACATCCATTTACTATGATAATGATAAGATGATTACCCATTAGATTAGATAGTTAGATTAAAAAATATATATGTATCTTCTTGCTTTGTCCCGTCCGTGTCCGTGTCCGAGGCAGGAACGGAACGGAACGGAACGGAGTGGCTATCTATCTCGATTTCTTATGAAGATGGAAGCTTATCTATCGACTATCGACTATCGACTATCGGTTTCAGTTTCAGCTGGCGATCGATCCATCGATCTTATCTGCTTTCACAAACATCCACATCCACGAGTGGCTGGTTGTCCTCATCTCATATATTGAATTGATTTTATCTTGACTTTATGGTTTTGGAAATTGGAATCTACTACTACTTTAATTAAATTAAACTAATATTATCAAGTTATTCTTAGCCCACGGGTTATACTTACTTTATGGCAAGGACCTTGCCATTCCATTCAATGATTCAATTAAACTAGCAAAAGTAAAGTAAAAACCGCTAGCTAGGCTAGCCCATCATTACTGCCACGTCATAGCTGACTCCATCCTCTTACCTCTTACCTCTATCCATTTATCATCTATCATCCCTTTCCCTTTCCCATTACCCCTCTCTCTCCTCTTTTTTTTTTTTTTTTCTCGCGGCGGCGTGGGTGACCGTTCTCTTTTAGGGCCTGTTCGGGCCTACCAACAAACCACCGGATTTTTACTGTTTATGTGAAAAAAAATAAATTCACTCTCACATAATTTATTTGTTCCCACACAAACAGTAGAAATCTCATAATTTGGGAATAAGTCCGAACAGGGCCTTAAAATTGGATTTGGAAAAATTCACATATTAGTCCATATGCTTTTATTTACATCAAATTGGTTCTTACACTATTTAAAAACATCACATTAGTCCTTCAACATAAAAATATATTTATATTTCTTGAACAAAATAAAAAGAAAATTAAGCATTATATTTGTGAGGGGTACACATTCTTCTTGTTTTTTTTTTCTTTTGTTCTATATTGGAAAAATACATCTTTTGGTCAATTGTCTCTAAATTAACTTCTATTTGCACCAAATTGATCCCTAAACTATATAAATTTTCTAATATTTTAAGATTTAAGCATATTATTGTATTAATTTATAGTATTAATTAATTCTTTTGGTATATCCTTGAAAGAATTTAAATATATCTTTTGAGTTGTTAGTTACATGAAAATATAGAATAAGGCCCAATTTGGTGTCTTGTAAAAAGTTTAAAGACTAATTTTTAGAAGTGATATATATTCCTTAAAAGGATGAACAATTACTAGCCTTCCGCAACGAGGATACATTTCTCATTTAATTGTGGTTAAGTTTTGTGATATATATGTCGATATTTGATATGAGGATAAACCTTGGTACATTTCGTTGGGCTACCATGTATCTCCCTTTTTTTTAAACACTAAAGGCCGGTAGGCAACTAATTCATTCACTTAAAAAAATTACATCCACAAGAAAAATAAAATCATTGTTCAATCTAAATCCAAATAACGCAAAATATCAACCAAACCTTCTATAACAATAATCTAACTAATTTTGTCCTGATAAACTAACATAGAGAGACAAATTTTGAAGAAGCACACAATTTGTTTTTGAAGTTACCGTCTTAGTTGTGATGAGTTCATCGTCTTTGAAACGATTGAAAAACTTCGTATGCACTCCACAAATCTTCATTTCTTCAAGCAACATGTCAATTTGTTGAAAGCAGGAGCAAAATCCATTCTCAAGTGATGATATAACCCTCTTAACTGAAGAACAACGAAAAAATCCTTCTTTTAGAGTAAAAAAGGACGACGAAAAGACGAACGAAGAGTTGACAAACAAACAAAACTTAAAGGCAATCAACAAAAAAGTTTGCTTGTAGAGACGGCTAGGATTCCAAGAGGCGGCTAGGGTATCTCCCTTGTCTAAACCATATGCTTCTCAACTATTTGCTTGAAAACAATCTGACATGTTTTCTTCTCTTTTAATTGATAAGTATAAATGCTTATTTTTTTGTAAAAAGTAGTAACTTGTATATTAAAATAGCTCAAATGCTTTGTTAAAACCACATAATGATAAAAAATAATTTAATTCAATATTTTATTTGCTAAATTGTTTGTTGGTAAATAAAAAGTTAATTGACTAACAAATAGAATCACGGCGGGGGCTGATCCTAGTAAAAAGAATTGTGAGGAAAAGGAGCAGAAATGGATGCAGAGCTGAGGCTAGGTCACATACGAATACGATATACGATATACGGTTGCATGCATATATGCAGCATAATCAATGCATAATCGGTTCGATGATGATGCGCAAAAGAAACCATAAATTTAGTTGAGATGAGATGAGATAAGGTGGAATGCTACATGGAGATGGAGATGGACAAGAGCCTGTCTTTATCTAGAAGTAAGCCTCATTGTATGCACGTCACGAATAATAACAACTAACCATTACAATGAATTACTGAATCATACGCGCGTAACAACTAACAATTAAGCATACATAATTTACATTACACAAGGTTGTTCGCCCCGGTTAAGAAAACAATATCCCTTTCTTAAGAATATTGCTGGTGTACAACTAAGAATAAGTGTCCAACTAAAGTTGTGATACAACAAATGGCTGTAATAGTTGCTATTGGTATTCCTTTTTTTTTACCAAGAAAATGGGTATAAATGGAAGAGAAAAAAAAATGTAAAAAATGGCAACCATTTGGTGCCCATCTACTTAATTGAATGAGGGTTCCACGTCTTCCTTCTATCTCGCAAATCATAATATATAACAATTAAAATCAATTAAGAGGTAGCCACAGTCAAATTACTCGTGCAGGAGCACAAATGGAAAGTGGCTTAATTTTTGGGTCAGGACATGAAATTTAAATGGAAATTAACTAAAATTCTGGCTGAGTAAAAGAAATCTAATGGTACGTGATTAAAGTCAAATTTGAGGGTTGTAAATGGCCACTTAAAATAGTTTATCTTACAGCAAGGTCCCACAAGTCATATTTGTCTTCTTCCTTCTACATAATAAATTGTATCTGCCTCTCAAATAATTCGTACATAAAATGAAGAATTAATGGACCGATGTAATTCAATTTATCAGTTGGTTCATTTATCAATAATTCTATTGATTTTGCCCAAATAGTCAAATATTATCGGCTGTTTATTTGAATTTAATTGATCGAGTCAGAGTAGCTTAATTAATTTTTAAAACCATGACTTCAATTGCAGGTCCATGACAATTTTAGTTGAAAATTATATGAGTAGCTCGATTGTTTGTTGAACTTATGTAGTTCTTAGTTGATGATGAATATTTAAATAGAAAATAATATGAAATAATCCATCAATCCAACATATGAAGATAATAGTTGTATTTTCCTTATTTTTTTTAGTTAAATTTTGTATTATAAACGATCTCTTAGACAAATATAGAAGTCTAATTTACTAAGTTAGAGATTGAAATCGATTAAATAGCAATTATATAGAAGACAATTAATATTTACCTATTGTAGTTTATAAGTATAAATTACTACACTATCCTTTTGACAAATGAGTGGCTCACATTAAAAGTTGTATCATAGCTTTCGTTGGACACTTATTCTTAGTTGTACACCAGCAATACCTTTTATGTTATGATTCAAGTTCTTTTCATAAAATAATGCAAACTATCATTACTTCATAAGTTATGTCAGTATTCAAATAATACATATAAATGTTCTCCATTTATAATAGTCATCTGTTACATAAATTTTATTTAGCATGTCGATGAAGGAAATATACGCTTTCAATCAATCCCAACCAGCAATGAATGCTTTCCTTTATTGCATTCTTTGGAACTGAAACAATTTCCATGGTAATTAATTGTTTATTATATCTATAAATGCTGAATTTGAGAAGGCAAAATTATAACCGAAAGCTGAGATTTACACAATACAACTAAATCAACGGTTTAGAATACATACTGACGTGGCATAGCTGAGAAGATAAAAGACTTAAGCCTCTTTCTGGGGTATAGATTACTTTAGTCATTAGTCGTCACTGAAACAAATCAGAGAAGAGAGGAATTGGGAAAATGTATTTTGTATTTCATTTCTATTGTATAATACTGTGATTTACATGACTCTGTATATATAGTGGAAACCTTATCTTAGCTCATGTACTGTCTGCTATTACTAACCCTGATTACATAATACTAACTATGGTTAACTATGGACTCTATAAGGCTGTGTAGTCGGTTAGGCATTCTGTTGAGAATCTTGACTCCTGTCTTGTAATCCTAGTGTCTGTTGTGCTCCATTATAAACTGAAATGGAGGTATCCAGTGTATCCTTTACAGCCCCCCCGCAAGCTGACGGTACTGCTGTGACGGTCAGCTTGGACTGAAGAAACATGAACCGAGGAGTGGAAAGAGGCTTAGTGAAGATGTCAGCGAGTTGATCCTGTGAACAAAGATAGCGGACAAACAACTCATTGGAAACCACTCGCTCACGAACAAAATGGTAATCAATTTCGATGTATTTTGTGCGGGAGTGAAACATGGGGTTGGAGGCAAGAAAAGTTGCCCCAATATTATCACACCAGAGGGTAGGGGGCTGAGAAGATGAAACCTGCAATTCCCGAAGTAAATGCTGTAAGTAGAGCAGTTCGGCACAGGTAAGTGCAAGTCCTCTATACTCCGCTTCTGTGCTGGAGCGAGATACAGTAGCTTGTTTCTTGGAGCTCCATGATATCAAATTGGAGACGAGGAAAATGCAAAAATCGGAAGTAGATCTCCGGTCATCAACTGAGCCGGCCCAATCAGAGTCACTATAAGCATGAAGATCAAGGGAGATACTCGGGGTGAAAAAGAGACCATGGTTTCAGGTGCCATTGAGGTATCGTAGAATTCGTTTGACAGCCGACCAGTGAGTAGTTGTAGGTGCATGCATAAACTGTGAAACTTTGTTCACCGCAAAGGAGATATCCGGACGTGTGATAGTTGCATACTGGAGGGTGCCAACAACACTTCGGTAGAGGTGAGGATCATCAAAGGGGTCACCTTGATTGAGAGCCAGAGGGGGGGAAGTTGCCATAGGTGTAGGACAAGATTTGGAGTCAGCCATGTTTGTTTTATGAAGGAGATCGGAGATGTACTTGGATTGTGTAAGATGGACACCACCAGTAGTGGAATGGACCTCAATACCAAGGAAGTAGTTGAGAGGACCAAGATCTTTGACTGCAAATTGAGCACTCAGCATCGCAATGAATCGAGCAGAAGATGCTGAATCATTGGAAGTGACCAAGATGTCATCCACATAAACCAGCACATAAGTGACTAGACCATGTTTATTGTATACTATTTAGGAAAATTATAATTTCGTTCAGTATAATATACTATTTTCTAATTATTTTCTAAAATGATTGCGATGAGATGAGAGTGATCGATGCTGATGCGTGCGTGTTTGTGCTGGTAATCCGATCCTCGAGTCATCCAGTGACAACGGACAACTAGATCTTAGTTCATACTTCAGAGGGATCATGGACAACAATTATATCGTACGGCTGTCCGAATCATTCGAACAGAGACATTTCACTCCGTTTTAACTTACTACACTTACCAAAGGGGAGGATACGTTGTAGTCTAGTATTTTATCCCCCGAATTTTCTATTAATATTAAAAATAAAATAAGAAATCACAAAAATATTATTGTCAGGCTAAAAATCACAAATCTAAAAATTTCACTCGTAAAGAAGGCGGATCGATTCCGCCTATTTTACAGGTGGAACGATTCCACCTTTAAAGAATGCGGAATCGTTCCACCCATAAAGAAGGCGGAATCGTTCCACCTGTAAAGAAGGCGGACCAATCTATGATCCCACTCACATCAACTTGCTGCTGCTTAGTCGCACCAACCTGCTTCAAGAACAGCCCTGTAAGTAAATATTTTTTTTAATAATTTTATTTAATATATATAGATAATTTGTATAAATAGTTATTAACTGTTATTTTTTAATAAATTGTCAGTATAATCCCAATCGTAGTGTATGTTGGTGATAATATTATTACTGGAGTGAGTGGTATCAATTACGATAAACCTCCTAAATTTTCTTTTCTGGGAAATGACGGTACATATTATGATAATGTCAAAACTATAATATACATACGACTTGGACTACTAGAAACTCAGTTTTCTCTAAGAATCAATGCTCGGTACAACACCGCAAGTTCCAATGCTTATTACTTTTGTTTAATTCCAGTTCGAGATGAAATTGAATGGCGGATGGTATTTCAAATGGCATCATCAGAAATGAACTGGAGAATGGTTGAATTATATGTCGATGTGACGAGGAGAGAAAAAGCTTTCTAATGGCGGTCTGATCTGCTCAAGAGGCGCGCTAAAGCTTCTTCCGATGCTCTGTTGTTAATGGTGAAGGGGTGAAGGAAGTGAATTCAGGTGAAGTGGGAGTGAAGTGTTAATTAAGTGAGGTGGGAGAGGAATGGGTGCCAAAAAAAAATTAACTATTCCACCCATAAAAAAGGAGGAACGCTTCTGCCTTCTTTAAAGGTGGAATCATTCCACCTTGTTTAAAGATTTGTAATTTTTAGTCCAACAATAATATTATCATGACTTCTTATTTTATTTTTAATATTAATAAAAAATTCGATTTTGTCCCAATCCTTTTAAATTGAATCCAAATATGATGATACTATCGAGGATATTAGTGGGAATAGCATGTATAGGGTTTGACTTGGTGAAACAAATTTACTATTCAACTTAATATGCTAATTGTAAGTTGATATTAAGTTGAATAATAAGCATGCATGTTACGCTGAATAAATAATATATTAAGTTGAATAATTAGTTTTTTTTTTCATTTTAAGTACAATATATGTTAAGTTGAATAATTATTGACATAGTTATTCAATTTATAAGTTGATGTTAAGTTGAATAATTAGCATGCTAAGTTAAATAATTAGATATTAAGTTGAACAACTAGTTTATTTGTCTAAATCAATCTATATAGTATGCTAAATGATATCTTAATTGTATTACTATAACATTTTACTTTAAAAATTATGGCGACGGGCCGACGGCATCACCGTTCTGGGGTCCCGCATTTAACAATCTGTGAAACGTGTCAGATAGTGCAACGATCCTAAAAAAAAGAAAAAAAAAAAAAAAAAAAAAGGAAAAGCATAGCACCTATGCCTATACATTTTTGGGAAGAAATTATTCCGTACGTAGATTGATTCCAACTGGATCGACGAGGTCAATTTTTGAATACATCTCCAAGTTTTCAGTCCAAAAGCCTTAATTTCTATTCTAAGCCCAGCTGGGTACGGTACGAGTGTGTAAATATATTAATATGTCACTCCGACCTGCTTCATATATAGTTGTTTAATTTCTATTCTCATTTTCTGATTTTCATGCTCCCTTAACCTTTTCGTTCCCAGAACATGAGTAACTCTATCCGCTCTCCATTTAAGACAAAAGTAGGGAGCTATTAGAAATTTAGAACATTTAAATTTCAAAATAAATTTTGATTTATCGAAATAGAATCACATTATTCTGTTTCATAGTTTACCAAAGTTACGGCAGATACATAACTAGATATTTTTATATATACCAAAAAAGCTAGAGTTAACAAAGGTAGATACATAACTAGGAGGAGAGAGGAGAGGAGAGGTGGTAATACCTAACAACATTACTTACATTTGGAACTGATAAATTACCAGACTCCGGTGATTGAGATTAAACCATGAATGCAACGATAAGCCTAAAACTACAAGTAAAAGACAGGGTTAAGAGTAGCGGCCACATTTGGTTAATCTTCCACTAACACTGTAACACAAACTGGAGAAACGAATTACAATACAATAACTGTGAGGTCCCTAAGATTCTTCATTGCCTCGAATAGCTTTCAATATTATCCGAGTTAGGAAGTTTTACAAATAGCAACAAAGATTTTTATTGTTTTAGGATAAAACAAGGATGGTATATCTGAAAAACTCCTCAGCTTTGATATGGCCAAAAGATTGAATCAGACTATCAAAATAAAATAGCTGGTCTTCCAATACTCTCTAATGAACTAAAACTGCTATTTTGTAACTTGAGACATGCTACATATAATACTTGCGCATGCTCTCACAATTTCAGTAAAGCACTATATCTCTTTAACTAGATGTTATGTTAACACAGCAATACAACAACAGTATAGATGCGGATGCCTCCCAAGTCAGAATGGAAATATAGCCTCCACTAATGAACTAGAATTTCAGTATAGAGCACTACTTATTAACCTGCAAAAGAGAGTATCCAGAGGTCACGTAAAAGAGCAAGTATGAGGCATATTCCATGCCAGAGTAAAAGGTCAGAGAAATTCTATTTCAGCCTGATATATTGAGGATCCTATCACGTACAATTCAGCTGTCTCATCCTCTAGATTGGAAGGAACACAGTTCTTGTATTATATAAGAATGCAATTGTCACTTTTACAGGTTGAATGGACTGTACAAGTGGAGACAACTAAAGAAACTAGACAAAATTACTCACAAAAATAAACACTTGTTGTTAAAGTACTAAGCTCTGATATTATTTTAATTTATCGTTGGTCGGCATATTCCTAGTTTCTATACATGGGCGAAGCCAGAGTTGTGACATGGGGGGTGCTTAGTAGTACAAAACTATATATCCATCAATTATAGGGGGGGGGCAAACAGCAATTACTGACCAAATTACATAGAAAAATGACATGTATTCCTCTGAGTTGCAAAATCAGGGGGGGCTTAGCACCCCCATGTCCCCCCCCCCCCCCCCCCCCCCCCCCCCCTCCGCCCTGTTTCTATATGAAATGTGCCTTAGCCAATCCCACTTCGGTATGACCTTGAATATATATTAGATAAAGGCTAATAAAATTCTAGAATCCTCAATCTAGTATTACAACTCTGAATATAAGAAATACCTTGTCGTTAATTCTAATAGTCCACGAACCACCTTGTCGGGACAAATTTGGATCGATGGAGTAGGTGGTATGCTGGGATTGGTTCCTCAAGAGAGGTAGTCTCGTTGGCACCAAGTCATCATCGCTATCATAGTAGCTACCAGGGTGTGGACCCAGAGCCCTTAGGACCATTGACAGAATAATGGACATAGCCTGCATGAAAGACCAATGTCATGGCAAGATTTTGGCAAGCTCAACGATAGCAAAATGCTGCAAGATAGATACCAATTGGTTTGTAATGCAAAACTGACAATTAGGTCATGGTGCACTTAGCACCTTAATAGGTTATGGAAAATGCATCTGGAACTGTACCATTCAGACCAAACTTCATATTCTGAATACCCATATAAGCAGACATAAACGAGGATGAACATGAACTTATATTCTTAATAATTATGTACAATCATTGTCAATTTAGAAATTTTGCATAACAAAAATGAGCATCCAAGTTTATATGGTGGTGCTTACTTGGGCAGCTACAACAGATAAGGAAACCCATTCGCAGATCTCAGCATTGGATCTGACAAAACTCTTTAGTTCATCAAATTTTCCAGTTGGGTCCGGCGGAAAATCCTGAAAATTTGACCCAAAAAATGAGAAAAAGAACATATAAAAAATGATGTGAGTCGGAGTCAGATTGGAAAAAGATGATTGATAAATACCTACCTGTTCCCAGTGTTGATTGAAGAAGATATCAGCAACAACAGCAGCCTCGAGTATGAGAATAAAAAAGAGTAAAATGGTGTACTGGTGGTAATGAATTAAGGAAACCCTTGGAGAATGATAATAGTAATAATAATTGGAAGAAGTAGATAAAAAAAGTAAGGATACGCAAGAGAGGCAGTGAGCATTGAGGGTCTCAGCAGCAATGTGGCCGGAGCAAGTGATGAAGCAGAAGAAGACTCCAAGGACGAGAAAGGCGATGAGGAACCTGGAAGTAAATAATTAAGAAGGGAATTGGAATCGATTAAGAAGCTAAGCTGATGAGGTAATAGTAATACCAGGGCGGCGCATGGGCATGGGCGGTGTGGATGAACCAAAGGCGAATCATCCAGAGGGCGTAGAGGATGAAGGCCATGCCGGCGAGGCCGAGGACGGAGTTGAGCAGCTTGAGCAGCGACTGCAGGCAGCTGCGCACCAGCATCCTCCCGGGCATCCTCTTCTCTTCTGTTTGTTTGTGTTTTTGATTTGTTATTTGGGAGAGGAGAGGAGAGGACGACTGGAGGAGGAGAGGAGAAAGGAACAACTCAAGTGAAGGAAGAAAACTTAGAAAAGAAAAAGGAAAGAGGGCAGAAGAAAACTTATCTATCTTATTTCGTTTTCAATAAAGAAAGAAAGAAAAAAAGAAAGAGGAGAATTTTCTTCTCAGCCCGGCTAAGCCCGTCTCGGCCTTTCACGCCCAAGTTACGTTACTTTCCTTATCTTACCAACTATTTTTCCAATGATCCAATCTAATAATATATAACAAAAACAAAATTAATAATAAGGAATAGTACTAATAATAATAATCCAACAACCTTCCTTCCTTCCTTCCTTCCTTCCGCACTCCACCGCACGTTTGTTTTCACTTATTAATTAATTACTTTTCTTCTGTGCCTCCGCCCTCCGGTTTGTTTTGCTTTTGCAACGAAAAAGAACACAAATTAATGGACAATTTCATCCGATTTTTTTATTAATAAACAAAAGAAAATAAGAAATCACGAGTATATACGATTCGGTTTAGAAATCACGAAACTAGACATTCCACCTACAAAGAAGGCGGACCGATTCCGCCTAGAAAGAAGGCGGACCGATTCCACCTTCTTTCTAGGCGGACCCATTCCACCTAATTTCTAGGTGGACCAGTTCATATAAATTCCAATACGCAAACTTCTAGCTACAACCATTCAGTTTGCTGCTCTCTCACACTGCCTATAGGTCAGCAATATTTTAATATTTATGAATTATTTTATATAATATCTAAATATTTAGTTTAATAATATAAATCGTCATTGTGTTTTTTTTTATTTTTTTATAAATTATCAGAATAATACCAGTTCTGGTGTATGCTGGCGGCAATGTTATCACTGGATCTTATAGTATCGAATATGATAATCCTTCAAAGTTTTTCTTTTTGAAAAATGAAAATACATGTTTTTAGAACTATGATATATCGAAGACTTGGACAACTGCAATGTGGTTGGGACGAGTTAAATAGGAGAAGAGAAGAAAGGTGACAGTGTTGAATATGAACTGGTCCACCTAATTTCTAGGCGGAATGGGTCCGCCTTTTTTCTAGGCGGAATCGGTCCGCCTTCTTTCTAGGCGGAATCGGTCCGCCTTCTTTATAGGTGGAATGTTTAGTTTCGTGATTTCTGAACTAAACTGTATATACTCGTGATTTCTTATTTTTTTTTATTTATTAATAAAAAAATCGGCAATTTCATTTCCATGGGTACCGTATCCATCCCACTAGTGACTATTCCGTAGTTATAGGGTAAATTTTCTAGGAAGTCACCGAAGTTTACTCCATATCCATAATTGGTCACTGAACTTCTATTTATTCATTTTTGGTCACTCAACTTTGATGTTTATCCAAATTTGGTTACTCCATTAGTTTTTCCATCCAACTTAACAGAAAAATTAACATGACATCAATTTTAGAGTTTACGCACATATTTTTTCAATGTAAAACTTAAAAAGCAAGAATATAATGATACAAATTATTTTTTACGTATTTTTTTGTATTACAATAAAATATTTCATACTTTTAGAAATATTAAAAATTTAATTTACATTAGAATATTAATTAAAATGATTTTGAAAAAATAGTTTTTTTTAAATAAAATAAACAAAATTTTGATTTGTTTCTTACATCTCACATATTGTATATATTCTATATAAAAAAATATATGTCTAAGACTTAAAATTGAATTCATATTAATTATTCCGTTAAGTTGGATGGAAAAACTAACAGAGTGACCAAATTTGGATAAACATCAAAATTGAGTGACCAAAAATGAATAAATAGAAGTTCAGTAACCAATTATGGATTGAGAGTAAAGTTTAGTGACCAACCAGAAAATTTACCCGTAGTTATATCATGGAAACACCATTACCATACTCCTCTTATCCTAACTCTACTCGCTTGCTGTTGCTGACCTAATTAATTCCTTCATGGCCTACATAACACATTCTATTTTCTATTCTATTTCCCAAGAGCCCACTGCTTCCCTTCCATTCCAAGTCCATTATTATTATTATTATACAATACAAACATAAAACAGTTCCCTTTTTTCTTTTTAATTGTATAAATTAAATAAAATATATATACATATATATAGAATTAGGCTACAATAATATACATATCACGATTTTTCCATACTATGCGGTCCATATCACCATTTTCGGTGTCCAAATAGTTGATCCGGACCGCTCAATGTGATCTCTATATCAAAATATGTTAGGAAACAAAATTTTATGATTTTTAGAATTTTTTTGCTATTTTTTATGAGGGGGAGAAAATCGGTTTTTTGTATGAATCAGAATCCTTGGATCTAACCATTTTCTCCCCATCACTAAAAATAGCAAAAAAATTATAAAAATTATAAAATTTGGTTTGCTAATATATTTTGATATAGAGACCACATTAAGTGGTTTGGATCGACTATTTGGACACCGAAAATGGATATACAGACCGCATAGCACAGTAAAACCGTGATATATATATATATATATATTCCGATTTCTGTATATATTTCAAGCAAGGAAGACTGGTTGCTTAAACAAAGCACTAAATTCCATAGATACATATGTTACTTATTAATTATACATTCCCAAAATTGATAAATGCCCTTCGTAACTATACTAAGCAAATCCAACGCTGATTTAAAACAACCTACTGTTTTTTTTTAAAAAAAAAAAAAGATAATAAAACATAACCTGCTGTTTTTTTACTGTTTATCGTTAAAATTTCCTAAGGAAACGTTTTTTTTTATTAAATGGTATTTTGATGAAACAGAAGCACCTAGTTATTTTATTAAATGACTGAAAAGTTTAATATATTTCATGAGAAAATTATAATTAATTATTTATATTTTAAACTTTTAGCATATTGCCGCAGTGACACACTGACACTGTCCAACTGGTGAAAAATAAGAAAAGATAATTTTGGTATACCCGGTCCATCAAGACCTTAGAAATAACATTAAAGGGAGAAGATATTAGTACCCCACCTTCAATATCCAGGTCAAAGACTCTCCGTTGATCACATCCCAAATGCGTTTACAACCCAACTAATAATACTAACAATGTGTTATAAGCGCGCTAAGCATTCTGTCCTTAAATCTAAATACTTATAGAACAAACCCTAAATACTACATATAACAAGTCTCAATACCTACAATGCATACATTTTGCAGATCCAACAAAACACGTGACTGCAAAAAAAGTCAAATACCCCGGTTGACTAATATGGAAAACAAAACTTCTGCAACTAATAATACATATCATAGATGGTCTAAATACCTAGTATACAGAAGTAGTAATACCATTTCGTTTCATCTACGCGCGCCACCGAGAATGAATACGAACCATACGATGAACGGGGTACGATTACGGGGTTTTTTAAGCTTGGGTACAAAAGATTATCTCAACATTAAATAAATAATATAACCTCCGTCCACAATTAAATGAATTTATACCCTTTACAACTTGGTCCCAATTAAATGAAATTTATCGATTCGATATTATTTTTCTATTCGTCTCTTGTTTCTCCAATGTTATGATTACCTTTTTTATCTATATTATTTAATTAGAACATTTATTATATAATAATTACAAATTGAGGGCATAAAAGTAATTTTACTTTTTCATTAATTCGTTTAACTTTTCCTAAAAATTCATTTATTTATGAACAGATGCTGTACCATTCATGGATCACTCAGGAGACTCGCGCTGTGCATAAGTCTCGCGTCCGACAAGCGTGGTCAAAGAAAACACAAGCACACGGTCAACGATCAACGGTCAACTAGACAAGACTTCTTGGACATGTCTTAAATCAGCGGGACACGGGCTGACGGGCACGGGCTGAACTGAACTGAACTTAGGATTGGAGATCGAGCGGATCAAGCCGGACTCAGATTTCGTTGGGTAATGCTAATGCAGTCACCATCCTTACCGTAACCAAACTTTCTTTATATTATATACTGTCAAGAAACCCGTCCGTGGTGTGGATCTTTTAAATTTTGATCTCATACCGTATAATATATATAATGTACTTTCGGTTTTTGGCTCATTATTTACTATTTAAGTTTTATCTTTACACTAAATCAACTCATGGAATACTAGAATATAAAAAGTTAATTCATCGTTAATGTAAATTCTAATCAACATTTATGTCTTCTGTACCAAGATTAATATCTTTCCATTTTTTGTAAAAACTAAAATGGAGAGCAAGTTGTTTGATTGGAAAACATCAATACCTTTAAAATCAATATATTTTGATCTGTACTGTTGGTTGAGGGGTAGAATGGGGATTAAAAAAATTTGAAGAAGAAAGAAAAAATGGAGACGTTCAATTCTTGCGTGCTTTATAATCCCTATTACTTATAAAAGGAAGAGTTCATTTGGAGATCCAAATGGCTATATGTCCAAACGAAGTTTGGACCGTTGAATATATCAATCTATTTCAATTCGTGCCGTTGATTGTATTATTTGATGATTCTATTTCCTTCCCGTCTAACCCAACAAACGCGTAAACGCGTCAACACGTTATTAACTCGATCCCACAGCACACACGCCTCTCCCCCCTCCCACAGCATACGCACACGTCAGCTAGGCAGAGCAATGTTTGATTGGACATGGCCCAATATCAATATAACCCAAGAGGAAATATTGTTAGGCCCAGAATAAGAACCGGCAATTATTTGGGTTTACAACTCAATACAGCATGCAATAATAAGAAAATGGGGAAATTGTCAACATGCCACTCCAAAATCTCAAAGTTGCCAAAATGCCACTCCGAATTTTAGCTTTGCTAAAATGCCACTCCAAAACCGGTTAGATTGTCAAATTGCCACTGTCACTATGTAATCCCTGTATAAAAACATGAAAATGAACTGTTTTTTTATAATTACTGAAATGACCTTGAATCTAATTGAATGGATATGGCTTGCTGCTAATTTCCTTCTCTCCGAAACCATACCAATCTCGTTTGGTTCCCAACTGCACACAAACCAGTACCAAACCCATGCCTCAGTTTGTTACCAAATTGATTCACATCGAGCCCCATAATACACAAATTAATTGATAAAACCCATGCCTTAGTTTGTCATCTCTTGGCTTGAAGGTGCCGAACGAATGCTTTGGTGAGTGGAGGCGATGCATTTTGCCAACCGGTGGGTGGGAGGGAAGACGCCATGGAAGAGGAAGGATGAGGCGATCCGCTAACAACAGGTGTGTGAGAGCACAGACAAGGCCAATTCAAGAGGTGTAGGTTTTGGTGGAGAAGAGTGGGGAGTGGGGACTGATGAGATGAACGGATGAGTTTATTTGAGTTTAGTTAATTGAAAGCATGTTAGGGGAGATAGGGGTATATTTGGAAATAATAAAATACATCTCAAAATACAACTGGTTTTGATTATTTTTCTATTCAAAATGTATGAAAATATTGAGGGAGTGGTAATTTGACAATCAAAATTATTTTGAAGTGGCATTTTAGCAAAGCCGGACTTCGGGATGGCATTTTGGCAACTTTGAGATTTTGGAGTGGCATGTTGACAATTTTCCCGAAGAACATTGTATAAATGAATCCAATTAATAAAAACGTTGTATAATTCAGAAGATGTAAACATAAGAGACATGTTTTATTATTATTGTAACTGTTGTCGTTCCCTATCTCTTGAAGATTTGAAGCATGAGATGATTTTTATTATTGTTCTCTATATCTTGAAGAATTAATATCCAAGTAATTTAAGTTCTTGATTATGTCATTGTGATCAATTAGGAGGTTAGATGCTATATTAAATTTTTTATTCAATAATTTAAATTAATACAAATAAAAAATATTGATACCCCACTGTAACGCGTGGGTACTATACCAGTATAGTAATGTAGTATAGATGTGATCAAGGATTCAAGTGAAACAGTTTTATATTTTAAGCTATATTATATTTCGCTGACCACTGATATTTAATTTTTTTCATTAAGTGCCGTGTCAATTTTTAATACCATGTAGCATGAGTGAATCTCAAAGCACGTGTTTAAGTGTCTTAAACATAGATATATCAACACCTCAATGTTTATAAACTTTTTATTAAGCATATTTTTAATGATTGTATAGATATACTTTTATTTTTAATCCGTGTCTTGAGAAGTGTCGTGTCCCTACATTTTGAAAAATAGCCGCGCCATGTCGGATATTTGTGTCCGTATCGATCCATGACACATAGGATTCTATGCATTATGTAAAGTTTATAAACAAAATGGTACAGTTGTAGAAATGCATTAAGGCCATGTTCGATATCATAGTTTTCAACATGGTTTGTGTAATTGTCGGAAGTTGTGGTTTAAATTGATTAAACCACAACTTCCCAATAGCTTTAGCTAGCTACTTCTCTCTTTTTTTTTATTCTTAAAATATGGGAACTAACTTAATTTACATTTCCTTAATTAGCTATTCACCGAACACAATACTAAATAGTAAATACTCTGGCTTGCTGTGATTGTAGCTAATATATTGAAGTTCGTACACACCATGTATGGCTTGTTGCAAAACAAATTAATACAGCTTGCCATGGCAAAATTTTGGTGCAACTTTGATATGCTACCTAATCGAAGACGGCCTAATAGACTCTCCTTCCAGGAGTTGTCGAAACAACACAATTGAAGAGCTTGTATAGTTGTATGCAATGCAAATTAAAAATCAACTCTCTATCTTACTAATATCTATCTTCACATGATTTATATATGCAAAATATTACAAAACCAAAAAGCTATATCACAGATTTAAATATATAAATCTTTCTGTTGCAAGTCTTGCAGGTCTGATACCGAAATTAATTAAGAACAAATTTCATCCCATAATCAATAAAAATTAAAAAATGAAAACCAAGAAAAGTAAAAGTTCCGTAAAAAATTAAGCACAAGTATTGAGATCCCTGTCTTCTCTCACTTGGGGAAAGCCAAACTATGTTTTACCTTCAAACCTTCTCGAAGCCACAAGGAACAAAAAACAAGTGTGCCCAGCCCAACACAAGTCGTCACTGCTGTTAAAGAATACACAATGTTCTTGAGTTTTATAAAGAGCGTGACCTACTGTCCACAGAGTTACCATCCACAGATCCATACGCACTGTTGGGGCGCAACGCTGGCATTGGGCAATTTCCTAGTCACTCCCCTCCCTGGACATGCTGGGCCTAACCTAGTTCTAGTGCGGTAAGTACTTTTTTTTTGGGTGTAGTACTGTCATCAGATCACCGCGCACGTCAAATCAATTGCGAGTATCGAAAATTTTTTTCCCTCTCATCTGAAGAAGTCATCCACCCCCCTTTTTGAATCCCAAATCCTGCCCACACGACCGATACATACTCAATTTGGCACCCCAACTCCTCCATTCCCCTCTCACTCTTGTATCTAAACTGAACCTAAAATGAATCCACCATCGTCCCACACTAACCCGCCGTATTTGATCTATCACCCTTGTATTGGACAAATCTACCTTTTTTTGGGAGATTGCTATTAGATCGGAATTATGTGCTCGCAATTCTACTCACCAATGTCGGCTTACGGGTAAACATAAGAAAATTTTTAAGAGTATTGTAATAATTTGGAGATGTTGTGCAACAATTTCTGTAATTTAATTGCCTGCAGTATTGTAATAATTTTCAAGAGTATTGTAACAAATTTTGTTTTTTTGGTAACACATCATTTGATATATGTAACACTGACATACTGTTTGTACACGTCAATGAATGTAGTGGTATTGCACACTGTGAGGGTCATCTACTGTATTTGATTGTGGCATCCATGTCGTTGTTATTTTCCCCAATATATATATATGCATATTTTTTTTATAATTACTTTTGATCATTTTTTATACACATAGGAGACTGATTGCCTCTTCGAGCGCGTCAAATCCAAAGGGTAAAACCTATCTACCACAGAGTGATGAGACCAGAGGTGCTGGTGAAGAAGAAATGTAACACTCGGGTTGAAAAGTGTAACAGAATAAAGAAGAAATGTAACACTCGGGTTGAAAAGTGTAACAGAGAAGAGTGAAACAGATAATTTTTAAGGAATAAATTTGTATATTTTATAACAAGAAAGACCAAATTAGTAACCACAAAGCCTTAAAATGTAAGGCTTAACCAAGCAGGCAGGCTATACAAAATGGTAATAAAACACAGTAACATTTTCTTATTTTGCATAATCATTTTTGTAACTAAAACAACCAAAATGGTAACAAAGGAACATGGGATGTAACAAATGTTATTTTTTTAATAGTACTAAAAATTTGGTAAAGATTATGAAAAGTTGTTTTAAATCTTTCCTAAATTGAAATCGTTTTAAGGGGCATCCGATTTATAGTACTAAAAATAAATGAAATGTGAAAATCTTTCCTAAATTGAGATGATTTAAAATACATCTAACAACTTAGAATTTTAGATTTATTAATTTATGTATATATAATAATATGGTTATTAAGTGCACCAAATTTTGTAGTTATTGGATCCTTTCTCAAAAAAAAAAATTGCATATATAACCAAGAATTAATCAGATGGTATGAATATGATGATCAATAAGCAACAATTAAAAATAATTTTGCTACAGCCTTTTTACCTTGACCACCCTGAGGGCAGCTGGTATTTAAAAAGAAAAAAAAAATTCAATGCCTTGACAAGACAGATTCCACTCAGTTTTGGTTGTGTTTAGGATCGAGGCACTGGATGGATGCAAACAAAACAAGAGCTACACTACACTATAGATTTAATGATGACCAAAAGCGCTAACGGGGTAGTCGACGTGTCGAAGCCATCGCAGATCAAGTTCAAACTAGAGTAATGGCCTCGCGTTGCTTCGGCCGTATTGATCGGGATAAGTTAGAATGTGAATAATGATGATATTTATTACTGATAACTTTATATTGTATTTTTTTTATCTAATTATATATATTTTTTGGAATTATTGTTAAATTTACAAAATTTGTAAAGTTTTCCATCCGCATTAGGAAATTGGATCAGGATATTTTAGATTATCTATACGCTTCAATTATATAGCTCTAATATTACCTTATTATGGTTTTTCTACTTTGTTTGGACGTTAATTAAAATACATTGTTATAATAAAAATACTATGGAAAGTCATAACAAATTTATAGTATAGTGACCCAAACCATCGTACCGTATAATATATTCAAATTAAATTATTTTTATTAAATTCTTAGTTAATATGACTAAATTTATCTTTTCAAATATTTAAATGAAAGTAATTTTATTAAATTATTAATAAATATGACTAAATTTATCTTTTCAAATGATATTTAGTGAGAAATGGGTAACATGAATTTAATTTTCAGTAGCTTGCATTCAGGAACTTATGACAAAAATATTAACAAAACTTATAAAAAAATAAATAGAAGCATTTAAAATTCATCACATACAATTGAATTTATTAGTGATATTATCTTAAATTTTTTTTCTTGTTTAAGCCTCATGTCGGATTAAAATAAATTATTAAATATGTGATTCCATATCATAAATAATTATCAATTATAGAAGCTTCATGTCATTCACACATTTTGGCATCTCATATAATAATGATTTTTATTGTTTTTTTGCTAATTGGTACGAATAATACTAAATTCATGTATCCGAATATCGTCATTTAGTTTTGTGCGAACTGGATCACTGGAAGATCAGATATCAAATGATGTTGGTCTTAAAAAAAAAAAATTGTAGCACTTAGCTACAGTGTAAGGAACAGTAACAAAACCCATCCAAAATTAATATCTATAAAAAGGATTTCCATGGCATATTCCCAGGTCGCGTCGGATATCGGGTTGACGGCTGCCGGCATTTTTTCCTGGTCGGGTGACAGGTTGACGTCTGCCGGCATTTTTTTCGGGTTGAGTAGGATCGGGTCGGGCGGGTTTTTCATTTTTGGTCAGATTTTGCACCTCTATTCCCGGGTTGGGTTCGGATCAGTTTGATTTTCTCTGAAACTCGGGTCGGACGAGTTTTCAGGTCGGGTCAGATTTTGCCACCTCTAAAGGATCTTACAAAAAAAAAAAAACAAAAAACACTGTTCACGGTACTGTTCTTTTCTACTGTTCATTCTACTGTAGCACCCATCCAAGATTATATATTCTATAATAGGATAGGATAAACCATGATACTATTTCATTGTTCAATAATAATAATTCCACGTATTTAAAAATATTTGTTAAAATAAAACATAGGTGTCTCTTTAATATATTTAATACTTATGGGGGACAACTTTGTAAATCTCCATTAATTAATAAGAATTGAGCTTTCATCTTATTGGTGAAGTCTAAGCTGTTCTTCTAAGTCACTATACATTCCAGAATTTTCTCCATAACTTGCGTGGCATCTTTTGGTGATTTCTAAATTAAAAATAAATATGATTCGGCTCTTGTTACACAAAAGGGCAAACAAAATGTTCACTGTAGATTTACTGTAGCAACGCATTCCAAGATAATATACTATAATGGGGATATGGGCGTATGGACCCGCTGACCTGTGGACAGAAGACATTTCCGTTTTATAAATTCCAAGGACTAACTAAAAAGCTCAAAAAAAAAGTGTTAATTTTATAGAACAGAAGCGAGAATAGAGATGATGAATTGTGATTTGTTTCTTTATTGCTGCATTTTGAAAGTAATTACATCTGTATTATACAAATTACCTCTATTTAGCAAGCGTAGTAAGTTAAAACGGAGTAAAACACTAAATCACCTTAAAACAGTGGTGTTTGGTGTTTGGAGTAAAACACTAAATCACCTTAAAACAGTGGTGTTTGATGTTTGGAGTAAAACACTAAATCACCTTATACAAAAATCAACTTACTACACTTTAAATCACTTCTGTTTGGTGACTTAAAGCACTTTACTATATTCTTACTACACTACTAAACGGTCATACAAGTATACAATGGTACGATCTCATTTTTGGGTTAAGGTGAAGTGGCTTCTTAAGTGGGGCCTATGATCATTAATCGCTGAGGTCCGAAATCTCCAAATTTTCTACTTGCACCCAAGTCCATTCCTCGCTTCACTTCGCAGCGGATTGTAGTTTATTGTTACTAGAGCTGTAACTCGGGCTTCGCCCCGAAAAGTAGTATCAAATAAATAATTAAGAGTTTTATAAAATTTGGAATATTTATTTTAAAAAACATTGAATTTTTTTTTAAATTTAGTGTAATTAAATAATAATAATAACAATGCAATAATTTATAAATAATAATATATATAAATGTTGGATCATTTTAAGGGTTAAAAATTTGTTTTAAACATATCACATGCATCTTATTTAATGAGGAGAGAAAAAAAAAAAAAAACATTAGCCATTGGATCAAAGTAGATGAATAGTTTCAAACAAAATCAATGGTTAACAAGGGTGATGATGTGGCATAGTTGAGATGCTTAGAAATCTACCCTTCTTTATAGAATATAGATTATTAAGGGATAATGACTCTATAGGCCCCAAACTTTCACCTTGTGACGAGTTGGCCCCTGAACTTTTATTTTGGACAAATGCAACCCCAAACTATGAATTTGTAACAATTTGTCCCCTCAACCATTAATTAGCTATATAATAATTCATTTGAAATACGAAATGACCAAAGTACCCTTGTATATTTATTGGATGTATTATTTTTATTATTAAAACATATAATGACATAAATAATTAAATTAATAATTTAAATAGTTACATAACTAATTAAAATTAATAAATTTTGTTTATTTGATTGTGATGATAGCAAATAATTTATAAAAAAATAATTTAATATTTGAAATTGTAATTACATATACAATTTTTTTTATCGCTTTTAACTTTGTCTATAAATATATAATCATTATAAAGATTAAATAATTATAAAAATAAAAAATATATCATATAAAATAAAAGGTGACAATGTATTATGTAATATAAATTTTTAATTAGGTACTTATATGATTAAATAGTTATTATCTTTTTATAAATTATGAATTAATGAACAATGAGCATTTTAAATATTATCTGATAAGTGCCAATGACATATGCATTTTAGATAGGAATCAATAGGGTTTACTTAGAAAATCGGACTGAATTGTTTTAATTAGTTTAAGTTTATGTCAAAGATCAGGTTACTGCCGTGAATTGCTCTTTAAATTGTAGGAAATGAAGAAAGAAAGCAAATGGTGCGAACGGGGCGCGATTTGGGCCAGAGACGGAAAAGATATGAGCATTTCAGTAGTTGTTGGGCCTTCTATCAGGCAGCACGCGGCCCAGTACAGTAGAATCGATTTTTCTGCGCACCTTCAACTAATTTTGGCGCTACGGGCTCATTCGGGCTCCAAATTTAGATCCGTTTGATTCTTTAGAAAGATCTTTTAAAGAGGGACCTGTTGGAACTGATTGGGGAGACTTTGGAGAGAAGAAACTAGGAGATTTTGGCAGGCAACTCTTGGAGAGAGAAGTTAGAATTGATCTAGGGCAAAAGAAAGGATCTTGGAGACAAATCAAGAGATTGAAGCGAGAGATTGATCGGAAAACTCAGTGTTTTGATTCTCTTTCTCTTCTCTCTTTGTTTATGCTTTTCTTGGACATGAATACTTGTGATTTTCTTGTAGCCATGAGAGGCTAATCCCCTCTCTAGGGATGTAGGTTTTTAGTTTGAACTTGTAGTTTAATTTGCTTTGATGATGCTTTTAATTGATATGTTATGATTTTGTTTCTTGTTAATTGCTTGTATTTTGTTTAATCGTCATGCATGATATCTTAGAAACTAGGGTTAGAACTTGACAAGTAAAACTCATAGTTTTGGAATTGAACAAGCAAAATTAGGTTTAGGGTGAGATACTCAACCGTGAAACCTTGAATCTAAGAGAAATCCGTTGATTAACTATTAGGACATGTGAGGTCCTTAACTGTGAAATATGAATTGATGGTTGATTGACTTGTTTCATGAACTTAATGAACATAAACTTGTAGGGTGAGGCACTTAGTCGTGAAACCCGAGGGTTTAGGTATGGTATTAAGCCAAGAAATTGTAGTTTAGTACCAATAATTGTTGATACTCTCTCATAACGATTAAATAAAAAATATTAGTCGGGTAAATTACATCTACAAGGAATAGCGAAACCGAAATCCCTAGGTCACTTATAATTGACTTCAATCAATTGTTGTTAGCGTTTATTATAATTTTAGGATTAATTTTGTTAACCAAACCTTGAAACTCGGTTCATCTAGATCGGTGATTTGAATTGAAAACCAGTGCATTACTAGTTGTCCTTGTGGTTCGACACCCGAGTACTACATCGGTTGGTTCATGCGCTTGTGAACCGAACCAATTTAGTGTTAGGGATTATTAGCATAGATATTCCACACCATTATCTTACAAATGTATGAGAGTATTGTGGTCATTTCATATTTCAATTAAATTATTATATGGCTAATTAATAGTTGAGGGGGCAAATTGTCACAAAATCATTGTTTGGGGGGTCATTTGTCTAAAATGAAAGTTCGGGGGCCAACTTGTCACAAGGTGAAAGTTCGGGGGCCTCTGGGGTCATATTCCCTGTTATTAATGTCTACTATTATAGCTGGGCTTCGCCTGAAAATAGTATCAAATAAATAAATAACAAAATTTTCATAAAACTTAATATTAAATAAATTTTGAACCAGAGACGAAGCCGGGATTTCATCATGGGGGGGCCAAAAAGGTGGTGCCGCAAAAATATTTTTTAAAATTAAAATGGTTTTATATTAATTATTACAAATGCAATCAACATAATTGAAGTCATTATATTTATGATTCCATTATTGAGCAATCTATTCGATGATAACATAAAACTAAAATCAAAATTAATACTAAAAGTGAAAAAAAAAAATTGCATAACTGTAACTAATATAAGAACCCATTAGCGAAGGATGAGTTGAACACGTCTAGTTTTAATCTTTACAAAATCATCTATTATATCCTTAGATCGAATATGTTCTATCTTTGCAAAATCATCTATTATATCCTTAGATCGAATATGTTCTGCAATTTATTTCTCAATATAAGCAATGATTTAGCACATCAATTTGATAACTTTGCAATTGATATCTTAGATGAAGAAGTTCATTATCTGGAAATCAGCCGGATAAAATTTTCAGCTAGTGTGCATACAGCATCAATATTGAACAACTTGAAAGATTATGTATGATGTAAGGATGCACTTAATCTATGTTATTGAAATGTTGTTTAATTGTGAAGTTTTTCTTTTTAGCAATCCGAAATTAGAATTAGATAGCAAGATAGAATTATAGAAATATCTATTACCACATTGATGAAAAGCAAGCTCATATATTATAAAATTTACATTTAAGAAGGATCTATATTTAATATCTCAATATATTTAACCTAAAATAGCATACTAAATTTTTTTTTTTCAAAAATCATGGGGGGAGCCATGGCCCCCCCTAGCCCCCCTCTATCTCCGTCCCTGTTTTGAACATAATTTTCAGATCATTTGATATAAATAATAATAATAATGTAGAAATTTATAAATAAGAACACATAAATGTTAGATTATTTTAAGAGTTAAATTTTGTTTTAAACATATCATATTCATGTTATTTGATGTGACGAGAAAAAACACATAAGCCATGAATCAAAGTAGATGAAGAGTTTCAAACAAAATCAACAGAATACAATATTGATAATGTGATATAGTTGAAGTATTTGAAAAACCAATGCAGTATAGATTGTAATAATAGAAATATATTGATCGAATTATGTATATATTGCACCCACCAAAGAGGATGACATATAATTTGACAATATGCAACATTATTTTTAACTCAAAAGTCAGTCAACATTTCTATAGCATCATTATTCAATATATGTTTATTATGTATAAAATTGGCTATAAGCGATCGAGCACAAAACAATATTATATGACAAAACTGATCGCCTACTGTGAAAGTGATGAAACATAAAGCAAAGCTATAATAATGTAATAATTGACGATGTAAGAAATGATTAACGGAAAAGTCAAAGAAAAAAACGAGTACAAGACATGTAGAGTTGTTAATGAGTTGGTTCAATATTTGTGGTGACTGGTGAACTGGGAAATGAAATGTGAAATGTGCACTCCGACTCCGAGAGAGGACTGGGGACTGGGGACTGGGGACTGGGGACTGGGGATTCACAGTCTCACAACAGAAATAGAAATAGAAATAGAAAGAAAATGGTTGAGGAGCTAGCTAGCGCATGCTGATGCTGCGCTGCGCATGGGCGCATGGCATATTGGCATGTGCGATGCACGTGCACGCGCGCTAGCTCAAATACGCAATTCTCGCCTCGCCTTCTTTCTTTGATTCTTTCTGCCCTGCTGCCCTTCGCTTCTGCCCTCCAGAAATCAAAATCAATATCAATTATTATTAATTATTATTCATTTCATTTATGTTGTGGGCCTTGTGGCCTAGTGGGCGTCAGAGTCAGAGGCAGGCAGAAGGCACATATATATAAATATATAATAGCTATTTAATGTGCTCACATGGCCACATCTACTTGTAGTCTATTATCTATCCTTTAATGCAAATCTTTCCTTTTGCTCCCCAGCCCCAGGCCCCAAGCTTTCATTTCTGTTTTTGGTATTTAGAGCGAGCGAGCGAGATTGAGTTAGAATGTTATTGTTACTAGACATGTGATCGCGCTCCGCACGACTAATTCAATTCTTTACTTTAATTTTATCGTATATAAAAATAGATGCAAATATAATTGTTAATCACATATAATACTGTCAACAAATTAAATATTGAACGGCCTAAAAAACTATCGTAATGTAGATAAAAAATATATAAAAAAAATGCAAAGATTAATCGGTCATGGAATCAATGATATCTCTTTTTATAAAGATTAATTAATTAAATGTGCATTCTTTTAACAATCACTTTTATAACTATAATCTCAAAAGTATTATTTAATTTATCTTGTGCTATCCTACCAAATGCATTGGCACCACACACCTTTCCAATACTCAAGTTTTGCAGAAATACACATCTATACCCTCAGAAAAATATATAATTTTATAACAACATAACAACATAAAAAATATATAATTTTATAACACTGACATTATATTGGATCTGTAATAGTTTATTTCTAATCAAGCGATTCTTTTTTCACAAATCAAGTATCCTTTTTTAGTTGTACCTAGAGAGTATATCGAAACTGTCCAATTCAGAAAAATGAACGGACCATATTTCTTCTAATCCATAATGAAATCCACATACCTCCATATAAACTATAACCATATTAAATGATGTTACACAAAAAAAGGCAGAAATGTGAGATAGCAATAAAGAATTTAACTCCTCTATTTTTAGTTTAACTTAGTTATATTTCTTATAATTATTACCCCCACAGAAAAATCTGGAAAGCTACGACACTCCTTATGGACAGTCTTCAAATGGGCCAAGATGCAGTCTAGGAAATACTCCGCACTATATACTTTCACTTCGGCAATCCAAAAAAAAAAAAAATTTCCAAAAAAAAAAAAAATTTGTTCATTCGCGCTGTGGAGTCCACAGTGTAAAGGTTCTTGAAACCATATGGACAGTCTTCAAACGGGCCAAGATGCAGTCTAAGAAATACTCCGCACCATATACTTTCACTTTGGCAATCCAAAAAAAAAAACAAAAAAAAAATCCAAAAAAAAATCCCAAAAAAATAATCCAAAAAAAAAAACTATTCATTCACACTGTTGACTCAACAGTAAAAGGTACGTTAGAACCTTATCTATGTCTTATATATTTTTAGTCTAACTTAGTTATATTTCTTATAATTATTATCCCCACAGAAAAATCTGGAAAGCCACGACACTCCTTATGGACAATCTTCAAATGGATCAAGATGCAGTCTAGAAAATACTCCGCACCATATACTTTCACTTTGGCAATCAAAAAAAAAAAAAAATTTGTTCATTCGCGCTATGGAATCCACAGTGTAAAGGTTCTTGAAACCATATGGACAGTCTTCAAACGAGCCAAGATGCAGTCTAAGAAATACTCCGCACCATATACTTTCACTTTGACAATCCAAAAATAAATCCAAAAAAAAAAAAAAAAAACTATTCATTCACACTGTTGACTCCACCGTAAAAAGTATGTTAGAACCTTATCTAGGTCTTATATGTAATGTAAAGTAAGGCAGACTAGCTAATAATTAGTTATTTAGTTCCTCTTTAATGTAAATAGTAAATGGGAGGGTGGGAGCTAAAGAATCATAAAGAAAGAAAGAAGGGAAGATGTGGAATGGAAATCTATACTCCATAAAGAGGAACAGATTTTCGAGCACCTCAACTATGCCATATCATCACTATTATATGTTAACCATTGATTTTGTTTGAAACTTTTCATCTACTTTGATCCAATGGCTTGTATTTTTTTTTCTCTCCTTATTAAATAAGATGAATATGACATGTCTAAAATAAATTTTTAACCCTTAAAATGATACAACATTTATATATGTTATTATCTATAAATTATTTTATTATTATTATTACTATTACTGTTATTATTTACTTACATAAAAAATTACAATTTTTTTAAATTTTCTTTTAATATAAATATTTATAAATTTTATAAAATTGGTAGTTATGTATTTGATGACACATAGTTACAGCTCTAGTTGGAGTTAATTTGCAGTGCAGTTGTGAGTAGTGGGGGCTTTGACTTTTGACTGGCAATCAATTATCAATCTCATCTCAGAGTGTCACTATGATCTCAGTCAGGCAGTCAGTCAGGAATCAGGGTCAGGAGTCGGTCACCGAGATATCGAGACGACTAGTGAGTAGTGACTAATGTTAGTGTCCAAGCAACGCAGATGAGATCCCAGTCCAGTCCCAGTCGGAGTGACTGAACACTCCGCTTCGATCCCAGTCCAGTCCTTCCTTGCCCTTCGTCTGCGTGGCTTCGTCTTCCTTCCTTCCTTCCTTCTAAATATAGGGAACGAACAACTATAACAGACACGGAGAAGGGGGGGATCGAACAACTATAACAGACACAGAGAAGGGGGCAGGCAGGCATGTAAGTTGTTGCCCATCCTCCAGCCAGCGACCCTGTTGCCTCTCCCCCGCCCCGCCCCAGTCCCATCCCGCCCATTGCCATTGCATTGCATTGCATTGCATTCTACTCTATCTAGTACATTTGCATCCATCCATCCATCCATAGCAGCTTTTAATGGCCGAGGAAGGCGAGCTGCGTTCCCTCGCCCTCACTCCCACCTGGTCCGTCGCCACCGTCCTCACCCTCCTCGTCGCCGTCTGCCTCCTCGTCGAGCGATCCATCCACCGCCTCAGCCATTGGCTCCACCGCACCCGCCGCAACCCCCTCTTCGAGGCCGTCGAGAAGATGAAGGAGGAGATGATGCTCCTCGGCTTCATCTCCCTCTTCCTCGTCGCCTCCTCCCGCTCCATCTCCTCCATCTGCATCCCCTCCTCCTACTTCCACTCCACCTTCTCCCCCTGCACGCGCGACCAGGTCGAGGCCAGCGCCAGCCTCCAGGACGACCCCGCCAAGGACCCGCCCTTCCGAAGACTCCTCTTCTTTCCTCGATCTCTCCAGCAGACTCACCATCACTCTCCTTGTCGCAGCGGTTACGAGTCCTTCGTCTCCTACGAGGGCCTTGAGCAGCTCCATCGCTTCATCTTCGTCATGGCCGTCACCCATGTTTCCTATAGCTGCTTAACTATGTTGCTCGCCATTGTCAAGGTCCATACATGGCGAAAATGGGAAGAGGAAGCCCACAGAGCTCACTATGACACATTAACTGGTTCCCATTTCTTTCCAATACCTCCCTCTCTTTTTCCCTTTCTTTACTACTACTTCAACTCTCATCTTCCCTTCTCTCTCTTTTTAAATCAGAGGTCACAAGAGCTCTCACCTTCAGAAGGCAGTCAACTTTTGTCAAGATCCATGATTCCTCAAGTTCCTGGAAAAGCAATGACTTTGTTGTCTGGGTGGTATACTTTTATTTCTTTCTTTCTTTCTTCATGTATTTATCAAACTGTCTTCAATTTTGTACTTATATATTATTGCAGATATCCATTGACTCCAATGCTTTAATTGTGATGCAGACTTGTTTTTTCCGGCAATTCGGTAGCTCTGTGGTTCGAGGAGATTATCTCACCCTTCGCAGTGGTTTTATCCAGGTAAGTGTTCATTCAGTGCCTTCTTTAATATTCTTCCCTCATCATCAGAACCTATAGGTAATTACATTGCATCATTCTGATTTGTATTTTTTTAATATTAAATTGTTCTTCAAGCAAATTAGTTGAACTTCATTTTGTGTCCTGTCCTGATCAAGTAACAATCCCATCCAAGACCTCAAATAAACTCAAAATAAATGGAAGAGCAAGTACAAAATGCATAATGCAAGTAAGAAAATTAAGAAATGAATCTAAGTTTCTCCTGAGTCATCATTGAACTTGTGTTTTCTTCTTATATCTAGGTTCTTCTCTGGTACTGACCAATTCTTCTAAACGATCTATGTCAGTCAGGTGCAAATCCTGTGATCTTTGAACTTTTCTCTTGATTTTTTGTATTTTTGCAGAACCATAATCTTAATGACACATATGATTTTCACAAATATATGATACGCTCCCTTGAAGAAGAGTTCAAGAAGATTGTTGGTGTCAGGTACATTTGTCATTTGTGTCATTTTTCTTTTCCATTTAGGTTTGGAATTATGAAAGCACAGACTGCTCCAAAAGCTTAAGCTTGCTTGAAATGTTTTCCTGGTTCCTACGATCCTAAACTTTTGTATATCACGAGCGCCTAATAAACAACATACTTAACGAATTTACTTGTAGATCAAAATCTTTTGCTTGGTCGAAAACAAAAATTAATTGTAGCCTTTGTTAAATATATGCAATCAAGTACTTTGAGACCTAATCATGTTCTCTATCTTTCAGTGGACCGTTGTGGGGCTTTGTTATCGCTTTCATGCTTTTCAACATAAATGGTTAGCAGATTAAAAATTTTCGTCAAGATTGCTTAATGGTTCTGAATTCAAAAACAATTCTTGTCATGTAGCCTCATACACTACGAAGTTTACATAATCCTCTAATGTTGCAGGGAGCAATCTCTACTTTTGGATTGCAATAATTCCTATTTCGGTGAGTGCTTTACTTTTCTATTTTCCCTTCACTACGCCTAACCTCTCAAATAACTACTGTATTACTACTTCTAAAGTTAACCATACATGTATAGCTTGTTCTTATAGTGGGTGCAAAATTACAACATGTTATAGCCACTCTGTCGATAGAGAGTGCTGGAATTGGTGGATCAGAGGGTCGGCTACGGCCAAGGGACGACTTGTTTTGGTTTAAGAAACCAGAGTTGCTACTAGAGTTAATCCATTTTGTTCTTTTCCAGGTAATTTTGTATTTTTCTTCTAAGAGTCCATTTTATTTGATCTTTTTTTTGTTCTTTTGATATCCTTTTTTGTTGGTTTGATCTAAAAGGATGGAACAACTGAACAAGGCTGACTTGATATGATCTTTCTTTTTGTGCAGAATGCGTTTGAGTTGGCTTCCTTTTTCTGGTTCTGGGTAGAAAAAAAACTTCTTTCTCTATCCATAACATGTTTGAACATCAAAACTAAACAAAACATATATGTGTCTTTGTGTGTTTGAATATCATTTTTCATGCAGTGGCAATTTGGGTACAACTCTTGCTTCATCAGGAACCATTTGGCTGTCTATTGCCGCCTAATTTTGGGGTATGTCTCTGTATATTTTGCACATCGTCCTCTTAACTTGCGTTTTATGTTTGTGAACTCTCAGAAATCATGGACTAATTTGGGATAATTTTTACTAGGTTTGCTGGTCAATTTCTTTGCAGTTATAGTACGCTACCGCTTTATGCACTTGTTACACAGGTAAAAAGTTTTTACTTTCAACAAAATATGTATGATGCTATTATTGAACTAAGCACCCTTAGCTACTGCAAGTAACATGTGAAAAGAAATTTGACTGCTTGAATATTATGGTGTATGAACCAGGCCAACACATAATTAGTCTCTCTCCCATGCTGTTATCAGGACTAGCATAAATAAAACAAATCAAACTTAAAAGAAATTACTATCAAAGAGGAAAAGAAAAATGAGAACAAAACTGAAAAGACATTTAAATAATTGTTAGTAATGAATAAAACATTCAGATGATAATATTTTCACTATTAATGACAATTTAATAAAACCAGATGGGGTCCAACTACAAAGCTGCTCTAATCCCAGAAAGGATACGACAGACGATGCATGGCTGGGGAAAAGCTGCCAGAAAAAGGCGAAAGCACCGCCGAGGCCTCGATGAATCAACTGTTCGCACCGAGACGAGCACTGTGTGCTCCTTGGATGACGGTGACCAAGAACTATTTGATGAGGGCAGTTATAATCGGCCACGTTTTGTGCAAATTGAGTTGCAATCATCTAAAACTAAAAATAGATTTTCAGCTGCATCAAGTGCCCACACAGGTCGGTTGCTCAAACTTTTACTAGATTTTGTTGGTAGGCAATTATAATTTATGTTTTTGTCAACTCCTTGCAAATAAAAAATGTTATTTTCATTTAACTGCAATCAATACGTACCTCACGTGTGGTTATTTGCATTTTATGGTGAACCATTAAAATTTGCAATTAAAATCAAAACTGTTGGGATTGGAGTAGTTCTTTTGTCATGCAACTCATTTTCTTATTTTAATAAGCCATTCCAACACAAAATATGTCATTCAGAGTTAAGCTTAGTCTGAAACTTAAAAGGCTGCATCATAAATTTGACTTGATTTTGTTCAATTGGGCTTAGAAAAATTGAAGACCGGTAGCATTTATGATTGAAATTACCAATATTTTATGGAACTTCGGGCCCTTCATTCTTGTATGTAATCGATCATTTTCGTGCAAATGTACCCAAAAAGAAGCAGAAAAGAGTGTCAGATCCAAATTAAAATGTTAGGTACCACTTCATGGAAATGCTGAGCCTAACTTTCAAAATAAATGAGCACTTCCATTTGTAGAAGAATATGTCATGTAAATGGAGGAAACCAATTGATAACAAGGGTCTTATGAACTGTCAATAGTTATATATGTAAACCAATGTTATCTTAAAGCTGGAGTTTATGGAAAACCTTTAATTCATTATTATTACTTTTTTTTTTTTTTTGTAAATACAGTTAGCACTAATGGATCTAGTGCACCTCTGCTTCGGTCAACAACCTCTTTGCCGGCTTCACCATCTATTAGTAATCACGGACCTCAAGGGATATCGAGGTCCAATTCAATGCCTACATGGGAAAGGACTGATTGTTGATGATAATTTAGTGCCTATGTTTATATATAAAAATAGGGGGAGTTATTGGTTACAGCAGGATTAGCTACCTTGACAAAATCTAAAGATTAATTAGGAGCACGGCAGGGAATGATGGTGGCTTTGGAGGAGATTTTTGTGTGCTTGGTTCTTCATGCTTGCGTCGATTCCCTGTATTATTGTTATCTGAGTGCATGATGAGTGAATACTGATTTAGTAGAAGCATGCGCAGGTAGTGCAATGAGAAAGAAATGTTGTCCACGTGACGTGATTATATGTTTAATTTGTAGCATATGTAAATAGATGGACTTTGCCTAGAAGAAAATACTTTTGTGTAATTCTGTTTCCCTCTTTCTGCAAGATGAGCATAAACGGAACAATCAAGAACTGATGATAAATATGAACCTATCGGAGTAATGGGACAATTAAGAACTCTGCATATATAACTGTGCTCTGAAGTTATTGTTTTATCCTTTTCTTATAAAATAAATATGCTATAAATTAATGATAATGAATAAATTTTGGAGCTCTCGTATCTAGTGTTAAATTGTCTCTAACAAAGGTAGTCACTCACGTACCACTCACCAGTGACACCGTTGCTTATGAAGTCTTTCGGAGGGGTCTGGGAGACGAGTATTGGGCCCGTTTCAAGAGCAGCATGTCAACGACGTACAATTAGACTTTGAACGTCGCCGGAACTTGTCTTTTCTTCTCCTCTTCTTTACTCTCCTGTTACCCTGTCCAGTCCGGCCCAGTCCAGTCCAGGGTGTTGTCCAGTAAGCACCCGCAGCCCAGCTCAGATGTGTATCTATCTCATTCTCATATCAATATACATAGATTTAGCAAGTAATATGGATAAATTAAGGATTAAGGTGCATTTATAATAGAATATACATAACATAGATATAGTAACAATATGGATACAGGATTAATGAAAGAAGCATAAATGCGCAAACTTATTAATGGTTGGTGCTCCGAATTCAGGGAAGAGTGGCTTTCAAAAGGCGAGTTTTGCGCCAGCCCAACCAAAGAGCTTTCAGCTTTTTACTATTTGCATTTGCAAACAACACCAACGCGGTCATTGTTGCAACCATCTTTTTCCAGCTAACTTCCATAATCTTACCATATATATATATATATATATATATTAATTAGCTTGCACTCAAATATATATAGATAGCTAGATATATAGCGAGAAGCCAACCCCAACCCCAACCCCAACCCCAACCGCACATCCCGGCATATCCCGACATCGCTTCGACTCCTTCCGGGCGATCGATCGAGCGGGATTGAATTGAATTGATTCTATCTCAAGGCCGGGCAACACGCGATGGGTGACTTTGAGAAGCAGGTGAAAGCCAGAACCAAGGATCTCAAGGTCCTTTTCAAGAAGGCCATCAAGGCCGTGGGACCTCCCTGCAAGAAAAGCGCCAAGGCCGTGGGCACCGGATGTAAGAAGGGCTGGGACAAGGTGCGCCACCGCTTTCTCAAGAAATAATTAAATCATCCATGCCATCGCATCGGCATCACTCAATGCCTTGCCTTGCCTTCCCTGCCTGCCTGCCTACCAGCATCCCTCTTTCATGTACTTCCCTTGCTACATCCCTCTTTCATGTATCCATCACATATTATATGTTTCAACGTAATTATTAATTTACACCTCCAGCTTAATTTATTAACCATATCTCTTCATTCTTCTTCTGTAATTTGTCAACATTCATGATCTGTTAATCTCTGTCAAGTTTTGTGCTCATGGACATGTGGCATACAAATTTCTGTCAAATTTTCTGTAATATGCATGGGCATGTATTATATATTCCTTCTTCTCTCCCTCTATTTATGATTTCACGAGTTCGCAAATTTTGTTGGTATCGGGGGGATCTGTGTATTGGGGGTCTGGAAATGTAGAGCTATAGTTTTTATTCCCTTTGGTTCGTCAAATCACCAATTTTAGGAACAAACCTAAAAGCTCACAATTAAAACAAGCATGGCCGGCTTCACTGTGGTGGCAATTAATTACAATTTTTTAGTTACAATAGAAACGAAAGATGTCAATGAACGGACTGAGTACAACTTGGAATTTGGAAAAAGGCATATATATAGAATATATATGACATGATTGTTGTAATTTTAAATGCATGAACAAAACTTGAATTCAGCAAATTGATCATTCTCAATTGCACTCAAAACACTTTGCATAAGGTCACCACCTCATTGGAAAGGTCCAGTGCTCAAACTGACATGAAGGTCAAATGTTAACGGCAATGTTGTTTGTAAGGTAATTTGGATGTCATAAACATTGCACTGCTGTTAGAATGCGCGCGAATGTCATAATCACGCAACCGGGTGTTTATTTGATTGTTCATTAATTATATATCGTTTTCTTGATTTTGTTTCATCCACCAACGATGTCCAACCAAACAAGAATTTCTCAAAGTAAACAACAAAATAAAATTAGTGATCATGTTTTTTCTTATCTTCGCTGCTTTTCTCCTTTATTCTCAAACCAAGCAAGCAAGATAAATCGTAGTCACTTATGGTGTCATAATGCAATGCAGCATCAAAGATTCTGACTGATCTGTCGCCAAGTAGGTGCTGCTGTAAGGGAAATATTTCTTCACTCTCCAATTTATAATGTGAATGGGTTGACTAAGTTGCTGTGTGTAAGAATGTGATCCGGCAGATTTTAAATCCAATGTATTTTCTTTCTCACTACACTTTTTCATTTGTTATCTACACTTTAATTGTATGAACTTTGGCATGCCTGTGTTAGATTTATACTAGCTTTTGTGGCTTTTGTCCGTAAGTGAAGTAAAGAGTAGTTAGGTATGTAGCACCACCGCTGGATCTAATCTGGGCCAGTAGCAAAGACAAAAAGTAAAGCAGAATATGTTCTTTGACAATAACATTAACATGAGAGGCAAAGCGCTCTCAATCTGCTTCATATTCTGATCCACCCAGGCCAACATCTGCTTATCCTATTTATTTACATTTAGATTTAGATGTGTAGGCGACAATCATACGGCAATGTGTTTTCTTTATTTTTTTTGTTTTTACTTTTGATTTTCAGGTTCACGTTTTCCCTTGTTTTTTACGGTGGTACTTGCGAAAGTCACGGGGTTTTTTTTATACTGAAGTCAAACAAAATTAAAAAAAAAAGGAGGTTATCTTTCTTTCCCTTTCAGAAAAAAGAAAGGTTTGTGATGGGTTATCAAAAAGATCTGAAACCAAAAAAGAATCGTACTGTCAAATACTAATAAGCTTAACAATAACAGCCAACATCTCCTGCCACTATAATACAACCTTTGGAGGTAATAATTTTTTGACACAGACATGCTAGAAAACTGTCTGCTTCTGCCGGCTGATACAATACTACTACAAAACGATAGTAATCCTATCTAAGCAGCTAACATGGAAAATTAGACCAACAAAAACACAACCCAAGAATACAAACAACTGAATGCAAATGCTAGCACCTACTTCATAACCTACTAGAAGGTTGGAAATAAACAAATTACTTGGGCATGAGGAAGAAAACAGTGATTAAGGTCCCTGTGTCAGTCTTTGCATCTCACCTGGCTCACTTCCGTCTAAAGTTTCCATCAGAAGAGGAGGTGCATATTGTGCATTCCCTTGGTTTTCCTCAGCATCTTGGCAGAAGGAGAGAATGATTGTATCGATGGACATCTCAACTACCACAAAGAAAAGTGTTGCAACGATGTAGCCCAGCGCCCAGCACACCTACAGTAAACAGCCTCATTCAGTGTTGTAATCTAAACATTTCACCACTCTTTATCTTCTGTAACCTTTACAAAAATTAAAAGGAACTAAAATCTTGGATTTGTCATGGGAACTTGAATATTCAATTCTGTAGAATTTTTGCAATTTCCAGAAAAATTACATGAAAAGAACTTTGATGGCATCTTGATAGCATGTTCCAGTACTAAATTGTTTATAATTTTATATCAGTGCCAAGGACTAATCAACATGTGTTAATACCCAAAATAATAATAAATTCAGAACTGGTTCTATCTCTTTCTCAGTTGCCATCTAGACAGCAAATGTTTTCAACTTTCAGCACATTAAACAACCAAGTAATTGATGATTTAAAGCAAAATAGGAGCTTACCAGAACTGGGAAAAGAGGAGATGAAATCTTATTGTGAGCAGATTTGTATTTGTATGTGTCTAGCATCAGAAAGGCAAACAGGGCACAAAAAAGGCTCACACACAGCTTCCCAAGAAACAGAACAACATCTCCAATTACATTCACTTTCCCAATACGCAATATATTGTTCATTATTAGACCCGTTGCAATTGAAGAAGCCTTGCAAAAACTTTTTCCAGTAATTGCTATCTGCAAAACCAAACCAATAGCGACTTACATATTACATGTAAAGGAAGATGAAGAAACCCCATAGTGGCTGCCCTTAACATATCTACATATGCCAATTATATTGCAATTTAAAATAACTAGGTGAAGATATGCAACAACTAGGTACTGTTTCTACTGTGTGGCTAGAAAAGTTCTCCTTTATAATTGCATGCATGTCTCAGAATATACCAATGTGAATGTAACATATGCACATTGGTTAGATTATCACAATAAAAGTATCATGCTTTAGGAAGAGTTCTGCAAAAATACCATAATATAAGCATTCCGATTAACAGATCTGAGGGTCCAGTCAATGCAGCCCAAGCAGCAGTGAGATGATGAAGAAACCATTCTGCCCATAAAGTTTTCTGAAGTTACATCAACATATTTCAACCTTCGCCGAAGTGAGTCAAGTATGAACCGGATCCACTCAACAACTGACACAACAAGGGAGCCAAGAGCCACTGAGCCCAGGCTGTATCGGGTCAACCGCCTTAAAGAAGCAAACACAGGAAGGAACGGGATCTCTGGCTGGTGTTTATATAAATAAGACAGTAAACCATCGTCAATTTAAATTACTCACTAGCTAATAGTTGCTTAGCAGTCTTGTCATCTAGAATGAAATCTTAACATCTGAAACAACTTAAATTGGTAATTTGGTCACTACTACAAAACTTCCTATCTTGTTTTATCCAGTGGAATGGCAAATGCCTTGCTTAAAACCAATCATCAGAAGTTTCAGGCAAAGTTCATACATGGCAGTTCCACTACAGCAATACTTGAAATTCGTACTATATTTCATCTCAATTTATCTGCTTAGATATAAGAAATTATTAAAAAGTTCAGATAAAGAACAGATATAGACTTACAGAAATTTCACCACGGGCCCAGTAGTAAGAAGCAACTGAACCAGCAATAACAGTAGAGGAGCATGCAAGAATAAACTGAGTGGCCCAGTAACACCCGAAAAGGTGAAATAGAATAGAAATACCAATATGCGGCGTGTAATGCACACTGTAGCCACAGCAGTTGTCACAGGTCACTTTGTTCAATTTGAGGTCATAAGTGCAACAGTTGGCATTACAGTCATTTTTCAGGACCTGGCCTGAGCTGAAGAGATGCAGCATGGCCGAGAACCAGAACAAGTAGAATATAGCAAGAATAAAATATGGCAGAATTGGGAATATAATTAGCGCTTGTACCTCTCCTATTACCTTTGCTGCCACCTGAAGTATTTCCAATTGTAAAATTTGATATTAGTTGAGGAATTATGGTACTACATTAAGGTACAGTTGTAGATATTTAAGACTTCCCAAGAAGCATTCTAACTGAGAGTTTTATCTTGTCTCAACCTTCTCATTCTCTCTCCCCCATCTTACTGATAAAGCTTTGAATTATGTGTATGAAATAACAAATTATAAACAAAATGTGACTAAAAGTATGCAAGACATGCCCACCAGAATTTTGAGAATGATACAAGAGAGAAAAATGAAGAATTTATACAGATTGAAAGAAAGGTGTAAACTATCATACTTTAAGGACAGATGTTGCAATGAGAATACGGCGAGCAATGGCAATGGAGGTGAGGAATGCAACAATCATGACTATAGTCATCAGAATAGTGGCTGCACGGAGGTGACTTATTTCCTGTAGTTAGGAAAACAAATACTTAAAATTCAAACAAAAAAATAGACAGGAATGGAGAAGCTAACAATATAATAAAATTGTATGGTTGATAGTTTACCCTTCCGGTAATATTAACATACGGATCAGTCGGACCAATGACAACCGTTAAAGGATCGTTTGCAATCCAACCAGCTACAATAGAGTCCAAAAAATGGATGAATAATTTAAGGAAAAATGAAAAAAAAAAAAAAAGAGAGAATGAAGAAAAGATGAGAAAAGAAAGGGAATAGTAATGTGACCTTTGATATAATTAAACATAGTAACAGAAATGATAAGGATGTTAAAGAGAATGATGGTGACCCAAGGCATGCCAGCAACAAAGTATCGGATCATCAAGAGCCAGATAACTGAGAGGAAAAGAGGTAAAATCCATCCGCAGACGATCAAAACAGGCCAAGATTTGCCTATATCTGCAACATATCGCTTGAGGACAGCAGAGGGAGAGTTGATGGCCTTGTGAATAGCTTTATCGATTAGAATGCTGTCCTGGATGGCAACGCCGCCCATCTGCTGCCAGTGCTTGAGAGAAGAGTTGGAGGGACGGGCAATATACTGGCAGGTCCAGAGAACTGGTAATAGGAGAGGGAGTGGGGGGAAGATGTGTGTGAGTCGAGAAGAGGTAATTTAATTATAGAAGAAGTAGAAGTAGAAGAATTGTGATAAAGAAGAGTACCGACCGTTGACGCTTGGAAAGATGACGGGGTAGCAGGGGCCCTGCAACTGCAGCGACGAGTTGCGCATTTCCGGTGTCAGGAACTCAAAGTAGTCGTAGTCCCTGTCGATCCAGTCGTCCACCGACAACCGGATGTCTCCCTCCGGGTAGTCGCACACGAAATTCACGCCGTCCTCCGCGGGCGCCGGGCACTCCATCAGGCAGATGCTCTTCGCGTCCCCCAGCCCCAGGGAGCTGCTGCTGGATGCGCTCTCGTAGACCTGGTTGGGGTTCATGTAGTAGCTGACCTCCAACTCGCGCAGATCGGGCGCGGCGTGGCGGTCGCCGCAGACATTGCCTTTGTAGTCGAGGGCGTAGTCGAGGCGGAGGGGGTTGCCCTGGTTGAAGGCGAAGCTGGAGTTGACGATCATGGCGACCCAGAAGGCGGCGAAGAGGACGAGGAAGAGGAGATCGCGGCACCTGCGGTTGTGGCGGATGATGCTGGCGGCGGCCTCGCCCTCCGACTGGGAATCGGCAGCCGTGGGGAACCTGCCGATGATCGCTCCCAAGGGGCCGCCCATCGCTAGTCTCTTTCTTTGTCTTTTCTACTTTTTTTCTTATCAATCAATAATCAGTTTTGTTTTTGATATCGGAAAGAATTCGGAAAGAAAAGAGAGGAAAGGAGCTGCAGTGCCAGTGACTGAGTGACTGACTGAGTGTGCGAGTGACCGACCGACTGCGCGGAAACAAAGCAAAGCAACAGCAGCAGCGACGCAAATACTGCAAAAGGAAAGGCAAATATAATTTCCTCACCCAAAAACAAAACAAAAATAAATAAATAAAAGTATATTGATCTTCTATGGATCATGCCACATCCTACAACGCTATCTAATATATATAGGGTGTGTCATAGTAACAAGTAATTGATTCGGGAATCGTTCAGTGGAGTCAAAAGTTTGGGATTCGGGAATAATTCGAGTATAATTCGAGAAAAGTTCGTATTAATTATATTTTATATAAATATTGTAAAACTTTTCATAAAAATATTGTTAAATATTTTAAGACATGATAAATAAAAAAATTGTCATTTTGTACTTCAATCTTGGGTGCATATAGCATATCTGTTAAAATAATAACAAAATAATGAACGTTGCTTTTAAAAGAGGAGGAGATACGGAAAAAAAATAAAGTGGTATGCAAATTTCCTGCACAGTACTCGATCAGAACAGTACTAGCTGTCAACCTATTTTTTAGCTGTATGGCGTTAATTGCCCTCCCCCTCTGTCTGGCATGTGACAGCGGAACTTGTCTTTTTTTTTTTTTTCTTTTTTTGAGTGAAAACTCGTAGGTGCATTTCCATTAAATCTTAGACAAAGACATCCTAACTTACATTACATTCTTACTTAAAGGACAAAAGAAAATAAAAAACTACCTAATCATGGAAAACTAGAAACACAACAGTTGACTATTGCCTAGAAATTAAGACTAGAAAAAACAGAAAATGCTAATCTCTTAAAAGAAATTCCAATTTAATGGATCTGATTTGTCGAACTCATGCATTCAAAGTGTGCGTTGCATAGTTCCGTTTGTATATCATACTCCGCCAGAAACCTTCAACTGGTAATCCTTTAAAAGACTGACCAGTGGTTCGCGCTGCATTTGCCAACCTGTGCGGCTGGCCTAATGCCTCCCTGTGTGCATGTTGCAATTCGATTGTCCCCGGCTCTGCTGTCATCATCTCTCGAATACGCATGATCGTCGTTGCGGCCCTCCATGATGGGCTTGCCTCTATATCCCCAGATTGAATTACTTGCACTATGCTGCAGCAGTCTGTAAAAAGCACAACCCGACTCGCCCGAGAAGGCAATGATCTCCAATGCTCCAATGCATCAAAGATGGCAGTGGCCTCTGCCCATGTCGCATCCGGTCCTCTGAGTGATCTGAAGCCCACCTGAGAAAGTGTGCCTCGTGCGGAGAATAATAGCCATGCCGTCCCTACCTTGCCACTTTGATCCCAAGACGCGTCAGTAAGAATCACCTCCGCGCCCCTTGGATACTGATAAATCTCATGCATACGGACAGATGGTTGTTGCTTGACCGGTATTGGCGCTATCGAGCCTTGCCTCGCTATGGTGATAGGTCGAATAATTCGGCCCCCATTATCTCCTCATTCCTGCCCTTCCAAATAGCCCACATCGTGTTACAGATAACAGAGAAGGCATCACCATCGAAATGAGCCGCCAATTGAATCAGGGCAGCCCCCGAAAATCCATCGGAAGGTGTTCCACCCGCATGGTCAAATGTGAAGCATGCCAAACTGCTCGAGAACCTGGACAAAAGAAAAGCAAATGGGTTAAAAATTCGTTCTCCTCCCCGCAACGTTGGCAAGTCGGGCTGATCGCAGCAATTCGTCTGTGAAGAGTATTTGCCGTTGCCAACCCGTTGTGGCATGCCCTCCAAAGAAAGGTTTTAACCTTCGGGATGACCCGACATTTCTTCCATATGATTTGCCAAACGTGTTCAAGGAGTTCTTTCGGCCCCTCCTGAGTTGTCAGCAACCAGTACCCATCATTGGCTGTGTACCGGCCTCGCTTATTGCCCTGCCAAATCAGCCTATCCGGCAAGGTGGACATTGCTTTCGGAGGCGGGACATGCTGAACAATTTGTTGCATCGAGGCTGCCCCAAAAATATCTGTCAGTAAGGCGCGATTCCACTGATCTGAATCGGGCTCGGGCTCCACCAAATCGGATATCATCAGATTTTGCTGATTCGAGATTGGTGTAACATGGTTATCCCACCCCGGAAACCACGGTTGACCGAGTGCCGGTACGTTCTGCCCATTTCCCAAATCTCATGAAACGTCCGGTTTCAATGAAATCCTCAGATTTAGGATGCCTCGCCAAAGGGGCGTTTCACCTTGAATGTGACCGACTTCCCAGAAATTGTTCGACAGGCAATATTTGGCTAGCAACACCTTAACCCACAGAGCATCCTTGCCGGCCGCTATCTGCCACACTAACTTTAAAATCATGGCCTCATTTGTTTTCTCCAAGTCTCGGATGGCAAGACCACCATCCTCGCATGGTTTGCAAACTTTTTCCCAAGCAATGAGCGATAAATACCGGTCTTGCTTCAATTTTCCCCACAGAAATTTTCGTATGAGGGCAGTGATTTCCTTGATTGTTTTCTTCTGCAAGACCGTGATGGACATGTAATATATTGGCAACGAAGTCATGGTTGAACGGATCAACACTGCCCGCCCCGCATGAGATAGGGTTCCCAACTTCCAGCCATCGAATTTATCCCAACATTTATTCGTCATTACTTGGTGGAGACCGTCACCTCCTCGAGCCGACAATGGTACAGTGATCCCCAAATACCTCTCGCCAACCCCCGCCCGCTTTGCGGCAAAGGCTTCCAGGATATCATTTTTGCACGATTCAGAGCAGCGGCGGCTGAACCATATTGTTGATTTCGATGGATTCACCGTTAAACCGGAGGCTCCGTGGAAAGACTCCAGTATGCGCCGATACTCCTCAATTTCATTCTCCTCCGCTTCACCAAATACCACCAAGTCGCGGCGTAGAGGATGTGCGACATGACCGGAGCGGAGGGAGCGAGTTGAACGCCTTTAAGCCGCCCCTCCCGCTGGCTTTGATTGATCGTTCTCGACAGAAACTCCATCGCCATGATGAAAAGGTATGGCGACAAGGGACAACCTTGTCGCAAACCTTTGGTTGGTCTAAAGAAACCGTCCCCCTGTCCATTGACTAGCACTGTAATCTGCCCCTCTGCTCGGCACGACAGGATTAGCCGCCGCAAACGTTCTGGCACCCCTAAAGCATCCATCGCTCTTTCTATGAAACCCCATTCAACTGAATCAAAAGCCTTGTTAATATCAGCCTTCAAAGCGAAAGATTTCTTCGAGTAGGTTGGAAGATTAAACGTGTGTATAATCTCTCGCATCAGGATTGAGTTTTCAGCTATGCATCGCCCTTTTACAAACGCTGTTTGATTCTTTGATATGATGCGATCTATGAAAGGTTGTAGCCTGTTGGTTATAAGTTCCGCCATCAATCTGTAGACGACATTACCAATACCTCCTCGAGCCATCCAATCTGTGGGAGCTTGGCCCGTCAGAATAGCCTGCTGGATTATATTGAGCACAGCCGGCCCCATGGAAACCCAGTTATTTCTCAAAAAACGGCCCGTAATGCCATGCGAGCCAGGGGCCTTGTCAGGGCCCATCTGACTCAAAGTCTCCTCTAACTCCTTCATAGTGGGAGGTCGTAGCAGGCTTTCTTCGGCCCACTCTGGAATACGCATTTCAGGGATTTCTTCTAGTGGCCCGAAAAAGCACTCAATGCTCACCTCTGTTGTAATTGTACTGGAAGTATACAGGAGTCTGAAATGGGAGATGAATACCTGCGCCACTGCTTTCTCGTTGGAGACCTGGTTGCCATCCTCCGCCGTGACTGCTGTGATATTATTTCGGCGTCTCCGCTGAGTAGCCATGGCGTGGTAAAATGCAGTGTTGCGGTCCCCCTCCTGTGTCCATTGTACGCGAGATCTCTGCCTCCAATACAGGTCCAGCTCCTCCTCAGCCTTATCATACTGTGCCATTAAGCTTTCTTCAATTGCTGGGTCTTGTTGAGATGGGTGTCGGGTTTGGAAATCTAGTATCGCCTGCTGTAAGCGTGCCACCTCTTTTTGAGGCGTGCTGACAGTGCCGCTCCAAGACAGGATGGCACCCTTCAAGTGCTGATAGCGCTCCGACCATGGTAAACCCTCTGTTTTCGACCATTCTTCCTCACAGAGCGTTGGGAATTCTGCTCTGCCGAGCCACCAATTTTCAACCCGGAACTTACACTGTCGTGGCTGGTGCCCCTTTGTTCGGAGAAGAATTGGGGCGTGATCACTGTGAAGTCGGTGAAAGTGATTCACGTACGAGTCCGGGTATCTGTTGCACCAAGCAGTAGTGGCTAAGGCACGATCTAGCCTCACGTGGACCCCATCTGAGGTATGTGGCTTATTTGTCCACGTAAAGGCCGGACCGTTGTAACCCATATCCACTAGGCCGGTGTCGAAGATGAAACCTCTAAATAACCGACTATTCTGATTTAAGCTCGAGGACCCGCCGTATTTTTCTCCAACCTCACTGATAGCGTTAAAATCTCCAATGCAACATACTACCTGATAGCTTTCCACGATGGCGGTAATGTCCCGCCAAATTCCCGGGTTATCCCGGTACGACGCAACTCCATACACACACACCAATACCCACGGCTGCCCTTCCGATGGCTCAATGCGGGCAACAATGTAGTATCTAGAATCTGCTAGAACTGTGAGCCGAATATCGGTCCCCCCAAAACAACCACAATCCGCCTGATCGCCCCCTTGACAGGACGATGTACGAATTTGGTAAAACAACTTGTTGAACGTACCACAGTGACTTTTGTGGCGAACTTTTGGTCTCAGAGATGAACGCCACATCAGTCCTAGTTGAGAGGAGTAGCTGGTTAAGGAATTGTCTCTTCTCGTGGCCCCCTACCTCCACGGCAATTCCATGACAAAATACTCATCTTGTCGGCGGGGGCGGACTCCCTGTCCCCCCTTTGGCCTTCTTCTTGAGTGGGTTTTGTTCGAGGTCCTCCTCATCCTCTCTTTGCCCATAGGTGATCTGGTATTTGGTGGGCTCATCTTTCTGCCTTTTGGATTGCACTGTGGGGGGAGCCACGTTTAGGTCAACCCTCGTCCCCATACCCCCGAGAGGCTCCTTCCCTAGGATACCGGCTTTCGCCTGTACCGATCCATCCCGAGGAATTAGTGCTTGAGAACACATCCAGGCACCAAACTTCGGCTCTAGGATGCCTTGCATTTCTGGGCGATCCATGAAAGCCTCGTCATTCTGTAGTCTAGCTAGCCGAAGTCGGTCAGAGCATTCGTGCAGTTCATGCCCCGGCCTAGCACAAAACCGGCAAAGTCCTTGAATCCGCTCATACACAAAGTACATTGGAAATTTACCGATGGCTTCGTGCCGGGCCACCACCTTATCTTTGAGGCCCGAATCAATCGGTACAGCCACACGTACCTTTTTAAAGCGGACTCCATTTGCATAGACCTCTCGGATATCCGACATGGGGCGCCCCATGTGCTTAACTATCGCTAGTGTCCCTTCGTCCGTCATCACACTCGGCGGTATCCCATGGAGCTGGAGCCAGAGCTCCATTTCCGGGATGACTGGGGTCTTCAAATCAGCCGGGCCTTGGAGCGCTCTAACAGCGACTACATCGCCTCGGTACAGCCAGATGCCCTTATCTTCGCCATCTCCTCTCCAGAGGTGAACTCCATGAGGTACATGTTTCGGTCCACTGGGCTGACCACCACTTTTGGATGCACGTTCCATACGCGCCTCATAGTTGTGCTGAAGTGGGCATCAATAGCTATACGATTAGACACTACTCGAGCCAGGGCACAGAGATTCCAATTCCTCACAGGCGCGGCTTGTTCAGGCAAGGCCAGTTCATCTCCGCCCTCATTCTGCAATGCTTGAAGTGCAGCAAATCGAGCGATGAGTTCCTCATTTGAGAGCGCCATGACAGCCGAGGTAAGATTCTCTTTTAGCTCACTTGGGAGTCTTGCACTTATACCCTCAACTGTTGCATATTCTGTCTCATTCTTTTTGTGCATTAAATTACCCATTTCCAAATTGATGCAAGCAGGTAGCCTTTTGCTATGTGTTTGGTTCACCTTACTCGACTGATCTTCCAGATTTTCTTCGTGAATCAGAGTTTGTAGCAGGCCTATAGCATCCATATTAAAAGGCTCACCTTCATTCAATGCCTCTTTCCCTTTGAGTGCTACTGAAAAAATAGGCCCGCCGATGCCAGATTTAATATGGGCCTCTTTTGGATATGGGTCCAATTCTGACCAGCCCAAAACTTCAAAATGCTCCTTATTGTCATTAATGCCCCGAACCCCTACCAGTCTGGATCCATCTTTAATGAATAGGGTAGCAATTTCGGCCTGGGAAGAGGCGGGAAACGGAAAAAGATGCTGGGCCAGGTGTGCAGTAGATATTAAAGGTTGTGAACCCACACATAGAAAGTTTTCAGCTCTACTCCCCCCATCGCAGGTCTCTGTATTACCCATTTTGTGAAAAGAGCCTGGCACCACGCTGGTCAAGGCATTGTTGCTGTCACACGGCATTAATGCATGTGATTTTTCCTTGTCCGCATTCGCATTCAACTTGAGGTCAAACTCTCCAACCGTTAGGACCCTAGGCTGATTCTCGCTACTGAAGGCTAGTCTGCGCCTTACTGTAGCACCTCCTGTTTGGACTTCCGGATCCGGTGTGATCATCCCCCGTGAGCTCCTGGTATCATGTGGGGTTTGTTCACCCCCCGGTGTAGAGGAGGTGACTGGATTAGTACCCCCAGAGTTATCTACCCGGCCCTCCACCGGAGTTCTCGCCTCTGCAAATTCTCCCCGATCAACAGATACACCCACTTTTCTTGAGCGACTCATTCCAGATCCATCAACACCACCAGATTGAATACCCACCGCCATGCACCAGTTACTTGCCGCAATATCCAGCGAATCACGTGCCCTCTGTTCGTCATCAAAACCCCCCTGCACATTTCTGTTGATGTGGTAATCATGGATAAGATCTCCCGGCGGCGTGCTTTCGAATCTCCATGTGATCACCTCAATTTTAACTTCTGCCCAGATGTCGGGGGCGTGCAGAATGACGTACCAAGGTATCTTATTCGGATCGTGGCAAGTGAAATTACCCAGAAGGTACTCTTTGGCATCACCATTGATAGATGTCTCATCAACATATCGTGGATCACCAAACAATGCCATGATCCTTCTGGCAACCCGCTCCGACCACAGCCTCAATGGCAGGTCATGGATCTTAACCGTCACCCGGAAGTTGATGGCGGGTCGCTGGTGCTCGTTATCTACATCAGTCGAGTACACCTGTATATCTTGCCCGGAAGCCCATATCCGAGTCGCCACTACAGCTCGATCCCTGCACACCCAAGAAGGAAGTCTGACCTGAAATATTCTGTCGGTGAGTCGGATGACGGGGTACTGATCTTCTATCCCACCATTTTCTACCATTATAGCAGTAATAACGCCAATTATCATCCATTGCCTGACCCTGCGGCGTGCTCGCACAGTAAGAGAGCTGGGGAACTCCTCTCTTGAGTCAGTGACATAGTCTCCCGAGAGAAAAAGATTTGCCTCGACCGTCTTCACTTCCTGAAAGGGGTAATTCCTCTGATCTGCCATACTATCACAGTGAATGCAACCGAGAGCTTCGTGGTTTGAAAGTGTTACGTGTAGGAAAAAAAGGGTGGAGAGAGGAGATTTTTTGGATAAGAGTAAGGAGAGAGGAGGAAATAGTTAAGGTAGCATTAATGTCTTCAGAATGATTGCTGAAAGATTGCTGTTTCTATGTGCTAGAACTCAGAATCTATGGGTAGTTGGCATTCGATACGCCATGGAAATCGCCTAGCACGGGAACAGAGGAAGTCCCCCTACTGGAGCCGCTCCTCAGCACTCAGCCGACAGCGGAACTTGTCACCGAAATAGATGATTTCGCACAGAAGCCAAGATAAATTTCAAATCAACCGACGAATAATACCCAATCATTCACGTTATATTCGCAATATTCGTTATTATTCGCGAATAATTCGCGTATTTTCCGAATAATACGGGAATAGTCGTATTATTCGTTGTTATGTTCGATTGGAGGTAAAAAACGAATAATTCGCGAATTATTCGCGAGTCTTGTTACTATGGGGTGTGTTTGGATGAATTGATGATGGGTTAGTAAAAATAGCTACTAACCTAAGATTCAAAGGAATAGCTAAACCAACTTTTTGTTGGGTTAATAAAATAGCTACTAACCCCTACTAACTCTATTATTTTGAAACACTATTTTTTCATCCAAACATGAAATAGTAAATAAAATAGTTACTAACTCAAAAGGTTGATATTTTTTATTCATCCAGACATACCCATATATGATTGCCTTACTCATTACATATATATCCTAATTCCTAAATCCATTCTTACTTAATTGAGATAGTACACTTGTAGGCTCCGCTACTAATATGAGGTTATCGTGCTTTACAAAATACGGTGGTGGTGATTGATATGTCCTATGTTAAGTATGTGTGTTCACTCGAAAGTGCACTATTTTTAAATCTTGATGCACCGCATTCATATCTGCATTTTACCAGACTTGTACCTCATTTTTGGCCTAAAATTTCTAAGTTCATGTTCATTTTAGTGTTAGGATGTTTAGATTCTAGTTACTTGTTTAATTTTATCCATATTTCAGGTAAATCAGACTTCTGGAGCCATTTGAACGCGATTCGGAGCATTAAAGAACAAGTTGGCGCTGGAACGAACTTCCTGTGGGCCGCAAGCCCGTGACTGCGCAGTTTCCTCTTTCTGCCGCCTTTTTGCCTATTTAAACCGTTCTTTTGGACGTTTTTGGTATCTGACCTTCTGCCTTTTCACCCTAGCCGCCAGAGAAGAGACTGCTCTTACTTTGTTCATCATCTTTCGAGGAGATTTTGCGAGGATTCCTTGGAGGAGTTAAAGATTGAGTCGATTCTAGTTTCTTCTTCGGTTCCTTTTATCACTCTTTTATTTCTTTATTTTCTTTATTTTCTCTCGCCATGAGCGAGTAGATCTTTAGTTTATAGGGTTTAGGATGAAACTTGTTGTTATGAATTGATCGTAAACATGTTTTACTTGAGTTGCTTTTAGTTTGCTTGTGTTTTCATTATATCGTGCTTGTGTTTCTGCTTGTTCGTCCGGTAAACCTACGGATTAGGCCAAATCCGGGGTGGTTATCAATATCGTTTGACCAAGAACTGTCATTTGCACTATTTGGATTGCTTGCCGTCCAAGAGTATCCGAAAGGAGAAATTGCGGTTCGATGAGAGTCGAACCGAGTCCTCATATAAAAAGTAAACTAGACGTAGGTTTAGAAATAAATCTTTGAATTTCTATTGAATTGGAATTGTTAGAAGTACCAACATATGAAAATTGAGGAACTTGTATCATGACTGGTTTGAACAGGAATTGGTAACTCGAGTCAGAACACAGAACCAGAACTTCACTGCTTTCTGTCAGTTGCCTGCGGACCACAAGAGAAATCCTGCGGCCCGCAAGCATCAGTAGAAAGTGAAAGACAGAGTTATTGACACGGCCTGCAATCTGCAGGAGACATTCTGCAGCCAGCAGACAGTGTTGAAATCTCTAACCTACTTCCTGCGACCCGCAAGAGAAATCCTGCGAGTCGCAGACAACTGATCCAAACAACATTTTGATTCTGAAAACCCTAGGAACGTTTGTTTAGCACTTGTTTACCCTCATTATTTACTGTTTAAGAGTTGTTATTGTTTAGGAACCAAATCTTGACAACCCCCCCTATTACAAAAAGACCAAAAACATTTCTGTTAGTACTTAGAATTGCATTTAGAGTTAGTTTAGAATTAATTCCGTCCTTGTGGTTCGACCCCGACTGTACTACACAAGATCGTACGCTTGCGATCGAGTGTTTGCTTAGGGTAATTAAACTGTACCTGTCACGTACAATCCACACGACTACTGAACCGCGCTCTCGCGTCTGTCAGATAGAAGTGTACTAGCCGTCGCTCTCGCGTATGACTGGTGCGCAACACAAGTAAACTGATATTTATGAATTCTTGGTATTAACCCGTTTAGTTCTGGTATCAAACAGTATCAAGGACCAAACCTCAGCTCTCGCTTGTTGACTTAATTCCTAACACAAACCAAAGGTACAGACCGCAGCTCTCGCTTGTAAGCCCAACCTAAGTCCCGGTACCGGTGCCCCAAAGTTTACCTCCCTCTCGGGTAGCTAAGACTCAGCTCTCGCGTTTTGTCTGGTTGCACTCTCGGACCTCTAACCCACTCTGGATACAAACTAATACCGATCACATGCGTACTAAGACTTAAAACCTAGGGTATGGCCAATACCTACTGGTTACCTGTTCGAGCACACAACCCAAGCATAGAATGTAGTTTCAATCATACACAATACACAGAGAACTAAAATAACATATGACCAAGTAATCACATAAATACCAAAAACCAAGTTCAGAATATTATCCTAATCCTAAAAACTACGAGTTTAGCCGGACATGGCGGCAACAACAACAAGTAAGCAAGTACAACAAACAGAACAAGTCATCATGCAATACAGAGACACGAATCAATCACGAAAGAGTAAGTAAAGAGATAAAACAACTGTGAAGATCGGCTCCCAACGGTGCACGTGCGTGCCCTCACTCGTCGGCTCGCCGGCTCATTCTTGTCACCTCCCGACCAACTCGGCTTGCTTCTCCTCCAAGAAAAGCTTCTCTTCCTCTCTAAGTAATCCTCACAAACCTCTCAAAGGCGGCTCTAATATGTGGAAAATTGCTTGCCAAAATCACCGCTCCCAGCTGCAACCCTTATGGACCGTAAAGGTGGACCTTTACGAACCAAGGGGTAGTTTCAGGTGTGTGTGTGTGAGAGAGAGAGAGAGAGCCCTAACAGGGAAATCTGATCACCCATTGGGAAATTGATCCCATTTGATGATGGTAGCACAAAAATATTTTCCATTTGTGTTTCTTGAGAATCCTGTGATCACGTACTAGAGGTGGGTGAATAGTACAATCTTGTGGAAGATAATCACAGATTCAAGATTTTACAATTCAACTCAAGTCGGAATGGCTTGATCTCACGTTTACACACAAATAACAATTCAACCGTTCAATTTCAAGATTTTACGTGAGATCACAATTAACAATTCTACTCTAAGCAAGATTCACAAAAGTAAAGTAGAGAGTAGAGAGAGAGAAAAGAACACGCCGATTTTTACGTGGTTCACTCCATAGGACTCGTAGCCAAATGAATGACTACGCCGCAATCACTACAACACAAAATCTTTACAATGTTTGAACGAGAGCTCCGACACAACACAAACGTTGAAGTCAAATCGCCAATTGGTGCTCCACACACCCAATGTACTGACTCAGGCTTTCGCCGCACTATCCTATCCTATCCTCCTCTACGGGCATGGATTCTGGACGGCTCTTGGCTTGGGCCGTGCTAGTGGTTGTAAGAAACAATTCACAAGAGAATGTTGAAAGGTTGAGGGATTGAGAGTTGAAAGGTTGCAAGAGCTCAAAGATTGAAAATGGATTAAGCTATATAAATTTCGATACTGGTTTCAGTGACGATTGAGCTCTTTTTATAGATGTGGATTAGTACCAGTCGTCATCACGCTCAAATTGGCGTTGCAACTGGTGGTAGGTGACCAAAGAATGGGTTTGACTTGGTTTCGGCCTAGCCCACACGCCAGTGAGTCGGCATCCCGACTCATGAGTCGTTATGCCGACTCATAGTGTTGTGGCAATCGTTTCACCACGATTCCCTCGGGTTTTGGGGGTTTGGATGGTTGGTTTCGGCCTTAGAAGACGTTGTGACGTTTCCAAAACGTTTAGGGTGTATCTTTGGAGTTTATGGAAGGCTTTGGAGGTTTTATAGGTCATCCATCATCCATATACCTTGCCACGCATGCACCTATACTATAAACTATGAAAATAAGAAAATAAAACATGACTACAACCCTAGCTAGGTCCTGATCTTCTTCAACAATGATTGACGCGGGCTTGTCCATGCATCTTCCCGATGATTGACGTTCCTATAAGCACTCCAATGCATGCTTGTTGAATTGATCTTCACCAAATTTATCAATATAGCTTCGAGTTGTACCTACATCTTAAACGTGTTAAATGCAAGATCGATTTGCAAATTATCAAACAAGTAAGAGATTATTAATGCAATTAAATGTACAACATTCCTTTCCTCTACCGAATCTCCCAGGTAATACTCATTCCTATAGGCACACGAAAATTCACTCGGGCCGTGTTCGGCTTCGGCTGCTAAATTTTTTAAGCAAAGAAATTGGAATGGGAATGAGATTTAACTTTTCTAATGATAGGGTTCTCAATGGAGTTAAGAAAATGAAGGCCATGTTTGGCACTTGGGAATATCGGTTCACCAAATGAATGATTTTCAAGACTTGTCGGAAAACTTAACCATTCCCAAACCCAAACCCAGACAATCAAATTGCTTGTCGAACGGTGATTAGAAAAGTAACCTTATTGGACTAAAATTCCTTTAAATTCCCACACAATCCCAAGCAGCCGAACAAGCCCGAAATTGTGTTGGACTCAATTTTTTCTTAACCAAACTTTTACGTTTTTGTGGTGAGAATTGTTGGGTACATGAGTCCAATCCCAAACCAAGGAATATTTTACCGTTGAGATGACACCTTTTTACCATATTCATGTGATGTCTACCCAGACACACCGAACATGCCCTCCATGATTTTATTTCTCCCAGACGATGATCTTTGCTAAATGTACTTTGCTCTTCGTGTTTATATTGATGTATTAGATATTGTTCGAACTTGGAACCTTTAAATTAAAATAAGGTGAGCAATGAAGGAACGTGTTAAGTGCCAAAATATTTGTACCAAGTTTGATTAGAATGTAAATCATGACACTTGTTGATTTTAAAGTAGTGAAGATACTGTTGCTGTTTGTTTGATTTAGTGAGGCTATTGTGCTTTGCAAAGCGTAGTGAGGTAGCGCGCTTTGCAAAGCGCAGTGAGGTAGCGCGCTTTGCAAAGCGCAATGAGGTAGCGCGTTTCGGCCCGATACGTCAAAACCGTAATTCAAATGGTCGTTCCAAGTTGTTTAACACAATCTACATATTGAAAACTTATAAATTACAATTTTTTCTATTTTTAGGATCTTTTAACTATTTTTTTGGATTTTCAAAAGTTGTATAAAAAATACACTAAAATTTGTACATAAAAAAGGCCATCCAGAGTCTAGACCCCCTTCCAAATTCCAATAGACTTGGTACAAGTGATATAGGGGTTGAGATTGGATTTTTGTGGGTTTGTAAGTGAATATCTATTTTTTTTTTTTTTGGGGGGGGGGGGGGGGGGGGGGGAGGGTGTGATAGTATGTATTATTGAATGAATGAATTATCATAATGATAGGTTATTCATAGTTAGTAATAGCAGTAGTATAATTAGAAAGGGAAGAAAATAGGAATAGGGAATAATGAATAATAATAGAGTAATTCATACTCTAGAAAGAGGGGTAAACTTCCAAGCTTTTTAGCCATGCCACATCATTATTCATCTCAACCATTGATTTTGTTTCTCTCTCTTCATTTATCTTAATATAATGACTCAATTTAATTTTTTTATTAAAGAGATAATATCATAGTGTACCTAAAAATTAATTTAAGACTCAAAATATTTGCAACTCTTTATATTCTTTTATATAAATTGAGACGTAGCAAAAAATATATTAAGTCTAATATTATCTAATAAAATATATTTATGAAAAATATGTATTTATATTTTTAATATTTGTTAGTTTATGTAATATTATTTTTTCGGGGCGAAGCCCGATTCACAGCTCTAGTAATCGAGAAAGATGAGTGGATTTCAAAGCTTCTAAGGCATACCACATCATCAATATTCTTGACCATTGGATCTACTATTAACTATCAATCTAATAGCTAAATTTTATTTACTCATTTCACTAGAATTCCAAAAGGTATAGAGACGTTAAGTGTAATTAAGTATTGTTACTAAATAATTGGTGATATATTGTAGAGAACTTACATAATTATACGTGTAACAAACTTTTTCTTTCTAGCACCAAAACTTAATTTGTCACATTAATGATTATAACTAATTTATAAACATATTTTATACTACGAGGATTTAAAAAAAGTGGTCACTTATGTATATTTTAATTATTTTCTTATTAATTTACTAGTTACACTGAAATAATAGCTATAAAATTAATTAATCCCGTCACATACAATACAAGTTAACAACATCACATTGTTTTATATATCGATTTTTTATTTTAAAGATTTATGAAGCGTTTATGCTTACAAAAATTTTATAAGACCATAACAAACATATTTAATTGTCTATAAAAATAGCAAAAAATATTTTTTTAATATCTTATTTAGCAATTGACCTATTTATTTCATATATTACTACTTGTCCGGTTCCAGCGCTAGTATACTATAGGAATTAGTAAAGAAAAGTCTTAAGGAGAGGAGTGGTGTGTGGAATGGCGTAGAGAGTTCTGGTTCTAGCTAGTTGTAGTGAATAGACGGACTGGAGAGGAGAGGAGAGGAGAGGAGAGGACTGGAGGGATGGAAGCGGGGGGAAGAGTCGTCACTCGTCAGAGGGCACGCATGGCAAGTAGCGATTGGAGGTAACAGCAAGCGCGGTCCTTGCGATTGGGCCACGGCAGCAGCAATGACATGTCTAGTGTCCATACTCCATAATGTTTTGTTGGACTCGGAAAACTCGCTGCTTATAAATTTTCCATATTAAAAGTAACCCAGCGCCACGCAGTAATCCCATACATAATATTGATTGAAACACAACCTCCTCTTAACTCCCTCCCTCCCTCGATAGCTCAGAAGCACAAGAAGCACCAGATCTGATCAGACCACACGCATACTGCATCCGGCGATCCACCATGAGGAGCCTCCTCCCTGCGCTCTTCTCCTTCCTCTTCCTCTTCCTCTTTCTAGCTGGTATGTTTTTCTTATCTATTTCATCTTCATTTCCTTCCTCAATACCCATCAGATCCGATCCGATCCGATCTCATCTCATCTCACTTTTCTTATTTCAATATTAATAATACTAATAATAATCATACCCTTTCAGCCTCCTCCGCCTCCGCCAAGGAGGAAGCCGCCTCCAAGCTCGGCACTGTCATCGGCATCGATCTTGGTACCACCTACTCCTGTGTCGGCGTCTACAAGAACGGCCATGTCGAGATCATCGCCAATGACCAGGGCAACCGCATCACCCCCTCCTGGGTTGCCTTCACCGACACCGAGAGACTCATCGGTGAGGCCGCCAAGAACCAGGCCGCTGTCAATGCCGAGAGGACCATCTTCGATGTCAAGCGTCTCATCGGCAGGAAGTTTGAGGACAAGGAGGTCCAACGTGACATGAAGTTGGTCCCCTACAAGATCGTCAACAAGGATGGCAAACCCTACATCCAGGTCAAAATCAGAGACGGCGAGCTCAAGGTCTTCAGCCCTGAGGAGATCAGCGCCATGATTCTCACCAAGATGAAGGAGACTGCTGAGGCCTACCTTGGCAAGAAAATCAAGGATGCCGTTGTCACTGTCCCAGGTATCTCTACTTTCCTTTCTTTCTTTTTCTATTACTGTATTCATAGCTGCTACCCATTGAATTGATTCACTCACTCACCTTCTCTTCTTCAACAATGCATTGCAGCCTACTTCAATGACGCCCAGAGGCAGGCAACCAAGGATGCTGGTGTCATTGCCGGCTTGAATGTTGCCAGGATTATCAATGAGCCAACCGCTGCTGCCATCGCCTATGGTTTGGACAAGAAGGGTGGTGAGAAGAACATCCTTGTCTTTGACCTTGGTGGTGGTACTTTTGATGTCAGCATATTGACCATTGACAATGGTGTTTTTGAGGTCTTGGCCACTAATGGTGATACCCATCTTGGAGGTAATTTCTTTTTTTCTTCCCTATTGTCATTGCTGTACGTAGTATCATCATAGTTTTGTGCAGTCTCTGCCTGTCCAGAAATACGGTCAATAAGCAAGGTTTTGGGCAGCAAAATTTGATTGTCAAATATGCCTACACCTCTATTACTGTAATTATTGCAAATGACATCAGTATAATAACCATGTGACACTTCATTGGAATCACTGTGATTAAGTTGTCATGAAGTCAGATTTATAGACAAATCTTTGGCTTAAACAAAACCAAATGGTGATCCCATTATGCTATTCACTTTCAGGTGAGGACTTTGATCAGAGAATTATGGAGTATTTCATCAAGTTGATCAAGAAGAAGCATGGTAAGGACATCAGTAAGGACAACCGTGCTCTTGGAAAGCTCAGAAGAGAAGCTGAGCGTGCCAAGCGTGCTCTCAGTAACCAGCACCAGGTCCGTGTTGAGATTGAGTCCCTCTTTGATGGCGTGGACTTCTCTGAACCGCTTACCCGGGCACGTTTTGAGGAGCTCAACAATGACCTCTTCAGGAAGACCATGGGTCCTGTGAAGAAGGCAATGGACGATGCTGGCCTTGAGAAGAGCCAGATTGACGAGATTGTACTTGTTGGTGGAAGCACCAGGATTCCCAAGGTGCAACAGTTGTTGAGGGACTTCTTTGATGGCAAGGAGCCCAGCAAGGGTGTCAACCCTGATGAGGCTGTTGCTTATGGTGCTGCTGTGCAGGGTGGTATACTTAGTGGCGAGGGAGGTGATGAGACCAAAGGTAAATTTCTTCAATTTTTAAACACTAAACTGTAATTCATTTAGGGTCCTGATTTGTACCTCAGCACACATCTAAGCTGCTGCTGTTTATTAAAGGTTTTCTTATTGACTAATGCTTGAAAAATTTTGAGTACAGAATATTATCAAGTTCTTCAAAAACCTAAAATTATGTGTCAAAATAAACTTTGTTTTAAGTCATAATTTCTGATTACAATGATGAGCACAGATATCCTTCTTTTGGATGTTGCCCCTCTCACCTTGGGTATTGAGACTGTTGGAGGAGTGATGACCAAGCTTATCCCGAGAAACACCGTGATCCCAACCAAGAAGTCTCAGGTCTTCACCACTTACCAGGATCAACAGACCACTGTCACCATTCAGGTATAAGGTCTTTAATATCAATTTAACTCTTTGATTAGTAGGTGCATGAACCTGAACACAACCTAACCCCAAGAGGATTTATTCTGTCTATATAGGTCTTTGAGGGTGAGAGAAGTATGACCAAGGACAACAGACTTCTCGGAAAGTTTGATCTGTCTGGCATTCCACCTGCACCAAGGTTGGTGTTGATTCCCATAATCTTTATTTTTCCTTGATATTTTATTGCCTGAAAAAAACAGGGAAAAATTATTAGTCTTGAATCTTAACTAACAAATTAATCATTTTTTACTCAGGGGTACCCCTCAAATTGAAGTCACTTTTGAAGTTGATGCCAACGGTATTCTAAATGTGAAGGCTGAGGACAAAGGAACTGGCAAGTCGGAGAAAATCACAATCACAAATGAGAAGGGACGTCTCAGCCAAGAAGAAATCGAACGTATGGTTCGTGAAGCTGAGGAGTTTGCTGAAGAGGACAAGAAAATCAAGGAAAAGATTGACGCAAGGAATTCCCTTGAGACCTACATATACAACATGAAGAATACAATTGGTGACAAGGACAAGCTGGCGGACAAGTTGGAGAGCGAAGAGAAGGAGAAAATTGAGGAGGCCGTAAAGGAGGCCTTGGAGTGGTTGGATGACAACCAAAGTGCTGAGAAGGAAGACTATGAAGAGAAGTTGAAGGAGGTGGAAGCTGTATGTAACCCAATTATCACTGCAGTTTATCAGAGATCAGGTGGTGCACCAGGTGGTGGTGATGCTGAGGGCAGTGAGGATGATCATGATGAACTGTAGGCAGTTTGTTATTAGGTTCTATTCGTTTTTGTTTTTGTTTACTCATCTTAATTGAATCCCCTTCCCAATGTGATTAGTTGTTCTGTTAGTGGGAACAAATGAGCTTGGTCTGGGATACCTTTTCTTTTGTTTTTTTTTTTTTTGAAAGCAAGGATTGTACTCTAATGGTCCCGATTTTGTTAAGATACTTGAAAACTATATGTTGAACTTGAAATTAGAAACAAGGACAGACTTGTGGTGCTTCGTTAATCACTTTGCTTGCGTGAAAGAGTGAGTTGTAAAAAGGGAGGGTGCTACTGCTGTGTTAACTCTCGAATGTTGTATACCGTTTAGTGGTGTGCATCCTGATTGCTTATGTCGGTAGCGGACGCAAATTGACGATTACTTGGCTAACAGCTTAATTGATGTTTGAAGTTAATTTATGTCTATTATTTATATGAGAAATTATTATAATCCCCCATTACCTATCTCCCATATAAAATCTCCCATGGAATTATAAGAAAATATTTTATCTCCTAATAACTACTCTCTTAACTATCCCTCATATCTATCCTCCAAGAATATTCTTAATATTATTCCATCTCCATCTTTGTTCTCTCCAAACTTGGATGGGAGATAAACTCACTTCATGTATTATGTATAATCATTTTTTTGTATCTCAATTTAAATTTGGTATAATGAATCATAAAATCTGTATAAACATTTCTATTTTTTTTTTAGTATAATCACTTCGCTTACAACATTTTGGGTTTTTTACTTGTTGGTATAACCACTTTGTTAAGTTTTGTATAGTCACTTTTTGTGTGCATTTTGTACAAATATTTTCTAGTATAATCAATTGAATATAAATATTTAGTATAACCACTTCCGATTTTTAGTATGACCAACACAAATCTTTAGTATAAACACTTTTTAGCATATAAATAGTTCATTTTCTATCATTAGAATCAAATGTTTTTCTTAATTTAAGCTTTAAAAAGTTGAAATCGTAAAATACATTGAACGCGCTTTGTATAATCATCCCGTATACTAAGTATAATCACTCCGTATACTGAGTATAATCACCTTTCGAAGTGTGAGAAAGCGCGTTAAATTGGGAAGATGCGTTAGAAAACACGTTAGAAAACGCGTCAAAAAATGCGTTAATTTAAGCTTTAAAATGTTGAAATCGGAAAACACATTGAACGCGTTTTGTATAATTACTTTGTATACAAAGTATAATCACTTCGTATACAAAGTATAATCACTTCGTATACTAATTATAATCACTTTTTGACGCTTAAGCGCGCAGCGCTTGAACGCGCTTTGCACGTCATAAAGCGCGTTAAATTGGGAAAACGTGTGAATCATTGGTTAGTTATAATAAATAGTGATGGGGAATATTATTAGCACCCTAATAAAATGAAGGTAATTAAATCTTAAGATGTTGGACTTTGTAGAAGCCAGAAATAGAACCTCATCTGCTAACTAAAAATAAATATAGGTAAAATTAGGCCTAGCTTTTGTTTAGGAGGGTTAATATAGAAAAGTGGAGGTAATAATGAGTGTTATGTTAGTAGAGTGGGCCGGTTCCTTGCTTTGGGTTAAAAGGGAAGGCCAGTATATAGTATAGTATAGTATAGTATAGGGCCAGATATATTGGAGTGGTGGAGCATAACTAACTAAATATAGGCCAGGCCAGGCCAGGCCCGGCCAGCATAAATAATTATGATGATGTGCTTAGCTTATCTTAGCTTAGTTGAGTTGAGGTTATGAGGTTGGGTTGAGTCGAGTACTCGAGAGTTCAAGTGATCCATCCCTATATTTACTATCATGGCTTCCGCCGTGGCCAGACGAGACCGAGACCGGGACCGGGACCGGGAGGGAGAGCGTGAGCGAGACCGGCATCGGCAGCGGCGCTCCTCACCTGCTGCTGGTGGTGGTGCGAGAGATGGCCACTCTTCCCGCAGAGGAACCTCCCCCCTAGCGAAGAAGAGAGAAAGGGAGGAGGAGGAGGAGGAGGAGAGGGGCAGCAGGCATCGGGAGCGAGAGCGAGAGCGCGATGAGGAGGGCAAGAAGCGCGATCACCGCCACAGCAGGCACAGGTCCCGCTCCCCCAGAGACAGAGACAGAGACAGAGACAGCGACCGGGAGTTGAGACGCCACCAGGTCTCCTCTTCTCTTCTCTGCCCCCTAAATCCCTAAATCCCTAAATCCCTAAATCCCTAATGCTCTTTTACTTCCTTCCTTCCTTCTTTATTATCAACTATTAATTATTAATAATAATAGTAATCCTGCTGCAGCCAAGAGAAAGAGACGCACCCCCGTCTCCTTCTTCTCCCCGGCAACACACCACCCCCCTTCCTCATGACCCCGTCGCCCAAATGAATGAAGCTGCTCAGGCTCTTGAAGCCAAACAAAAGCAACACCCCTCCTTTGAGCTCTCCGGCAAGCTTGCTGAGGAGACCAATAAAGTTCGAGGTCCCTCTCCCTCTCCTCTTCTCTTTACTCCTACACCCCCCCTTTACTTACTTACTTACTTACAACTTACTAATTCTAATTCTGTCTTCAGGGGTAGCTCTCATCTTTACGGAGCCACCCGAGGCCCGTAAGCCTGATATCAGATGGCGTCTTTATGTTTTCAAGGGCGGTGACGTCCTTAATGGTCCGTCCGTCACTCTTTTTCTCCCCTTTACCACCCAATGCAATGCTTCTTTCTTAATATATTAACCCCTCTTTTTCTCTTTTTAAATTATATTATTAGAGCCACTGTATGTGCACCGCCAGAGCTGCTACCTCTTTGGTAGAGAGAGAAGGGTTGCTGACATACCAACTGACCATCCCTCTTGCAGTAAGCAGCATGCTGTTCTTCAATATAGGTACGACCATTTTAACCTTTCAAATCCTTTGCATCTGGCACATTACTCCCGAAACTTGGATCCATCACCCATGCCAGTATATGTCAACTGCTTGTGGATCTAATTTGACTCTACTTTTCTTCTTCTTCTTCTTCTTCTTCTTGCTTTTTCTAGGCAAGTAGAAAAGGAGCAGCCAGATGGAATGATGGAGAAGCAAGTAAGGTACTGACAACCTCTTATTTCCACCATCATATTGTTATCATGTTATTTTCTTTGACTTTGGTTTAGTCCTTTATTTTTCTATATCCAATTTGACAAGAACTACTCCTCTTTTTTTTTTTTTTTTAATTTTAATTTTAGGCCTTATCTGATGGATCTAGAGAGTACAAATGGAACATTTATCAATGTAAGTTCTCATAGTCAAATCTTACTTCTCTATCATCTGTTGCAATACTACCACAGTTCTGTCATATACCTGTATATATGACCCTAACCCCTGCAAACCTGTGCTGTCGATCTCAAGCTTTTATTTTGTTTATTGTACTTTTTTTGTGGTTGAGCAGTTTTTGCTCTATCATATTGTTTCATGGAAGGGTGTCATAACTAAATTTCTTCTTAGTTTCTCCTTATAGTCACAATAAGGATGAAAAAGTTCTTGATCTTTTATAGTTTCGACTTGAAGGATAATCGCTTGGAACCACGCCGTTACTACGAGCTTTTCGAGAAAGATACCATTCGTTTTGGCAATAGCAGGTATGAAGTTATTTGTAAATACATATTTACTATCGTGCTCTTGTACTTGGTATAAAACCAGAAAATCGTAATTGTTGATTTTACTGGAATTATGTTTATGTACTTTTGACAGTCGGGAGTATGTCTTGCTACACGAGAATTCAGCCTGATAAACAAGGTTTCAGTAAGTCGGTTATTATATTGGTGTTCAAATAGAGATTCTATTGCAATGGTAGGTGGAAGTTTGGATGTTAAATTGTAAGTGGCCTTGAGCTAGTTTCTTTTTTTTTTTTTTATCTCAGTTTCAGTTGGAACCGGGAACTTGTCAGTTTTGTTAAATATGTCCTTGACATTATTTGAAACAAGGATTTATTTAAGTTGGCAGATTGGTTGTATTTGTACTACTATGTTTCAACTGAACTTGTTTTCTTTTGATTACTTGGAGTTATACTAAAAAACAGTGTGCTTGTATTTAATATATACTAGGATCGTGGTAAGGGTTTTAGAAATATATAAGTTTGAAGTTTAGAAAATGTTGAAAAGAAATGGAAGCAAAAGAGAGTTGGAGGTGAATTAAATGAGAGGATCCATGGATGAATAGTAATGAAGATGAGAGGTGGGAGGGCCCAGTAAAGTTTTTGGGAAATTTAATTTGTGAAAGGGGAGGGGAGCATAAAATAATTAAGATGTGTGAAGTGAAGTGAAGCGATTGAAGGCCCATGGAGTGGAGTTGAGTTGGGCTATGAAATTTGTCAGCTTCATTATATTTATGGATTTGAATCTGCTGCTTTTCTTTCTAGGAAGAAAAGCAGGGTGTGTTTTTCCGATCGGATGGTCGGAATTAGTTGCTAGCGAGTGCTGCAACCCCTCCAAAATCATTGAGACGACTGGCGAGGCCCATGTTCAATTCACCTGTCCTAACACATCATAATAATCATATCATATCATATGCTAGGATTCTCCACGCCAACCCCACCCCATGTGCAAGGAAATTCAATCATACCAGCCATATGAAAACATGCTTCCCCCCCTTCTAAATTCTAATGGTCCCACGCCATTTGTATTAAACTAATTATATTTCTAACTAAACCTCGACAGACTCAGTCACAATAATATTTATATGTTTAGTTAATGTTTCACTATCAAATGATATACTTAAGCATACAAAAACAAAGACCTACGAGTCTACCACAATCTAACAAGCAACAATTTTTATATATGCTGAATTAATGTAAAGACCATTTCATATATCCTTGCCTTTTCTTTTTCTTTATATATATATATATATATATATATATATATATATATATATATATAAATAAAGGATATATAACAAGTCGTGCAAACATATATGTCAACATTTTCAGAAATCCAAGGAGAAATTAAATCCAGTCCTGCTTTCGTCTTACTGCACTAATTTTTTTTTCTCTTGCATATGCATATCCAACTGAATTGAATTTGAACTGTTCTTCCCTAGCTTAAGCTTGTTTTCTGTCTCCTCATTGTTCATTGTCCCCCACTTCTTTCGTATTTTATCTCATTACATTACATTCTCATTCTCATTCTAGCTGTATAATTTGCTCCATTGCACACTGCCAATTACCTCTATTAATAATAATATTTTGTAAAGGTATATATCTAAATGTTGAATGAATATCATACAACTAGTTAATGGAATAAATTTAAAAATACATAAGAGATGGAGTTAAACTTAAAAACCTTTCTTTTTAATTTGTTTTTTGGTATTATAATTTGCATATATAGTTGATATGATGATGATTATTATTAAGACTTTCATGGATCATGGCTAGGCTTCATGGCATTGACCGATGGAGATGACCAATTAAATGGCAGCTCATTCCAAGCTAGCTAGCTAGCGTGCTCAGTTGTCACCAATATTCCCAGTTAATTTGTCTCTCGTCTCATTGTCTGAAATCTGAATGGCAATTAAGTTTAATGATCTTTTTGATATCCTGTTTAACATTCATGAAGCCAGATGTATTTCGATCGAGCTGTCAATATTAATGGTAGCTCGATCATTAAACAATATCATATAATTAGGGGCGTAATTGTTAATTAAGCGCCATCAAAACAAGATCAACGAGGCATGCACATATATAATATCATATCAATTTGCATCGGTTGATCCAATGACAATGGCAATTGCAAATTGGTAAGTATTAAATAACTTAATTTCCAAGAGAAAATTAATTCCTCTCTCTACTCTCTAGAGAATATATATATTGAATTATTATTATTATATATATATACATGAGTGATGACAGCTCGATCAATGGCCGATGGGTGAGCTAGCGCAGACCAAACCTCATATGCATAATATATGCATATGCTAATGCCATATACAATTAATTTATATAATTAATCCTAATTAATCCTAATTCTAATTAATTAAGTCAGAAGAAGACTAAATATATAAAGAGCAGGAAAAGAAAGAGAGAGGCAGTCAGCTAAGATCTCCGCTAGCAGATCGATCGAGCTACCATTCATCCATCCATATATACATACATACCAGCTTAATTCTCCTCTCCACATTTTGAGCCAAAATTAAGAAGAATCAGAAGCACAAGCACAAGCACAAGCATGGTGCAGGGAACTCTTCATGTGCTCCTTGTTAGCGCCAAAAAACTCAACAACGCTGAATTCTTCGGTACCAAACCTCTTCACTTCGTTCTCCTTTCTTTCTCTTTTATAATTTATATATGGAATTAGCATAGTTGTTATTATTTATTAATACTTGGATCATATAGCTAGCTAGATTTATCATCGAAATACACAGCTGTACGTATACGTAGGCACAGAAAATAAAATTTAAGACATATGAATGAATTATTGAAGGGGGAATAACAACTAAATTTTTATTTTGGGCATCGATGTGCATGCTTTAATTTCCTGAACAATCCGATATATATGCACATATGTATATGTCGAACGTCTAATTACTTCTCGTGTGAAAAGTAAATCTCTTTGCTTGTTAACTTAAAATTTAATTTCGATTCTCCCAATTATTTTTACCACAACTCCCTCCACTCCAGATTCCAGAAATATCCTTTGTCACTTGTCAGGAATTCTCTCGATCCGACACTTCGAACTTATAGTGATCTTCAGATTTATTGGAAGCATGCAATTCTCTGTTACCATCAACACAGGTTTAATTACCATATTTAAGTTTCCTATTTTTGTTGGTGTTTTCCTCAAATTTTCTATAAAAAGCTTATCTATTTTATTACTACTATACTGCCTCTCAACATATATATTATTTCCTCCAAAGTGAAAGTATAGGCCTATTTTTTTTTTTTTTTTTAATTTGTACTCAGTATTCCTTCGATTTATCACTTCCTTCAACTCTCAAAGTTACTATATATCCACTTTTATTTTTTTAATAGACCAATGTTCATACGTTGGAAATCTCCCTGAAATCAAATTTAATTTTCCTTCTCTCTTTGATAATTTGATATGTCATGCATATAAACATGAACTATATATATATAAAAATAAAAAATTGAGAAAGAGACCAGTTTTCCTTAGAGAGAGATTAAAAAAGTTGCATCTGAACTGTATTATGCCTATGAGTTCCTCAGCTTCGTGGCATGTACAAAATAAAATAGTAAATGGCACAATAATATCCAGATATTTCATTAGCATGCATGCAGTTTTCCAACTCAGCACCCATCGTCAGCAATTCTTACTTCCGGTACTTGTAATTAACATTAGAGATTATTCTATCTATTCCGTATCTGCAAATGTTAGTGTGCTCGATCATTTTGCTTTGACACATGAATTGGAATCAAAGTTGGAACATAAGATCACTGGCTACGGTCTAGTGGCTAATTAGGGCAATGTTCTCCGCGTGGGATGACGTGAATTCAAAATCCGGATAGAGACCCTCTCATTTTATCACTCTGTCAACACAAATGTTGTCATAATTTTAAATAATTGGGTGTTGATGAGCTTGCCAACAGGTACCAATGAAGATGCAAGGTTCTTGTCTTCTTGATCTAAATTTTAAGAGACGAAACACAAATGAAAAAGAAAAGTAAAACAAGGGGAAATTAAGGATATATATAAATCTTAAGCATGTCAGTCTAATTAATAAGCTGTAATTAACTATGAACCAGGCAGCATGGATCCTTATGCTATCCTCAAATGCCGTTCTCATGAGCAAAAGAGCAGCGTAGCAACTGGTACGTAATTCTCAATACTTTATATATATTTACTAGACAAAATAGTGCCACTTAATATCAAAGATATAAAGGACATTATATATATAAACCAGATATATATATCTGACTCAAATGATAATATATATGATATATATAGATGCTGGAAGCGAGCCTGAATGGAATGAGAGCTTTATCTTTACTGTGACTGATGATACATCAGAGCTCTTTATAAAATTAATGGACAAAGACCATTTCACAGCAGATGACTTCATAGGAGAAGCAAGGTTAGTTAGTTGTGCATAATTGTCAAATTAATTCTCAGTATCCCCTTCTCTGTTCTTGTTCTTTCGATTGCTCTATATATATCATATGCAATTGACATATCCGTGTGTTTTTACACAATTCAGAATTCCATTAGGGCCAGTATTTCAGGAAGGCAACCATCCCCCAACTGCTTACAGGGTGGTGAAAGATGAGGAATATTGTGGAGAAATAAAAGTCGCACTTACCTTCACTCCCTCTGTAAGTAATCTAGCTCTCAGCTTTTACTCTACACCAGTGTACACATCAAAAGGTACAGTAAAATTACAGAGCTTACATACGATCATCTAATCGGTTCATCAAATAATCTGCCTGGCTCAGTACCCATTTTGGAAACAATAATTAAAAAACTGTACCTGTATGGCACATAAGTACTTCTGGCAGTTAGTTTTGGCACTTATTTTCTGCCAATTTCATGCAGACAAGCTCTGACATAAAGCAAGAACAGCTTGGTGGCTGGAAACAGTCTACTTTGGATTAGTTGTTTTATTTTAGTACATGCGACCATGAAATGAACTTATTGTATTTTATTTTAGTGAAATATTATGAAGCAGAAATCATGTAAAATGTTGTTGGTATTTTGTCCCTGAATTTGCTTGATGATTGAGTTTTGTTTTGTTTTATATCCTTCTTTTCCACTGTATGGGAAAATTTTTGTTGTTATCGAAATATCTCCGTCTAAAGACTCTGAATATTACTTTCAATTCTCCTGCTTCCAAGTTCCAACCACAATTTTGGTACTAATTGGTACCTATTTTCTGTCACTTGATACAGAAAAGCCGTGACATGGAGCATCAACAGTTTGGTGGTTGGAAGCAGTCTACTATGGATTAATTATCTTATTATTCTACTGCAAATCTTGCGAGTACGCATGTCTAATTCTACTAATTTTCTGTCAATTTATACAGAAAAGCAGTTGAAAATGTAGAATTTGGTTCGTAAATTGTCACAAAATTTGTTTGATGATTTTGCTTGTTTCAGTTCTCATCTTGTCCTTCTTTGTGTGCATGTATTTGTTGTTGTTAAAAGGTTCCATCAGTCCAGACTTAAAGATTTCTTAGAATGCTTCCATCAGTCAGCTGCTGAGAATTAAGTTGTTGTTCCTGTTTAGTTTGAAATTGAATTAATTGGTTTTCTCAAATCGAGATAATTCCGGGCACCATCACAAGAGTGCTCTGTCGTTCCCAGGCTAACCCGAGTATGACACAGCACCAGACTAGTGCAACACCAACGTGATTGATTGTATCTGAACTATTCACTTGATTGTGTCAGCGTTAAAAAGTTCAGGGGCCTGTCTGATTGCACAACATCAAGTTCTCACTGATAAAATTACTGCTCATAACACATTAATAGAAACTTCTTTTGATAAAATCAAATGGAATCAAATCCCATTATTTATAGAATTAAGGAGAAACATTGAAATTAATTCAACCTCCTATGCCTCAATCCAAATAGAGGATGCAAGCTGGTAATGCAAACAAAATTTGAGATTTTAAGTTCCAAATGATAAAAATCTAAATGCGCTGAAAATTAAAAAATGAAAATGAAAAGAAAATGAATCCGTTTCAAAATATATAAAAAAAGAAAGAAAGCATGGAGAAGAGAATATTCATGAAAAGTTGAATTCCAGATTCATCACAATTCATTCGGCCTACGAGGGTATGAGCCCAGCATATATAGTCGGGACAATTAAGAGAACGACTGGATGATCTCCTCTTTCACATGGTGGTGGTCTATAGATATGTTTCTTAATTTTACCAGCAATCACAAAGAAATAAGACACAAACAAGAAAATTTAACGAGGTTCGGTACCGACTTAGTACCTACTTCCTCAACACCAGACCCTCTCTTCTTTCTTATTGATACACAATACAATTGTTACAATCTACTTGATTCTTTTTTACAGGAGACTATAGAGAGTTAAATAGAAGAAGGATATAATCACAATATATTAACTTTCCTAATTCTATTTCTATTTTTTGGAAACAAATCAGAGAGAATTCTCTGGAGACTACACGCCTAGCACCAGGCAGTCTTTTGTTCACCTCTCAATCCCTTGTTTGCTGTGTATATTCTTCTATATCTTCAGGTCTCAAGTTGCCTTTATTACACCGGTATCACTGCATCAGATTTAAGGCAATATCTTCTGCAGCACATGCCAATACTCCCCCTCAAGTTGGCACGTAAAGATCTGTCATGCCTAACTTGTCTAATGTGCTGTTGAACACTTTACCTGTCACACCTTTAGTCAAAATATCAGCTAGTTGGTTCTCAGATCTTACAAAAATTATCTGAACCGACTTTGATTCGATATTCTGCTTGATGAAGTGTCTGCTTACACCAATATGCTTGGTCCTATCATGTTGTACCGGGTTGTGTGACATGTCAATTGCCGCCTTATTGTCAACATACAATGTCATAGTCTTTTCCTGAGCTAAACCAAGTTCTGATAACAATTTTCTTATCCAGAGTAGTTCACACAAGCCTTTAACTACTCCAATAAGTTCAGCTTCTGCACTTGAGAGAGCAACTACTCCCTGCTTCTTGCTTCTCCAGGTCACAAGGTTCCCGCCAACAAACGTAAAATACCCCGATGTTGACCTACGATCAGTCACACTACCTGCCCAATCTGCATCAGTATAGCCCATTACCTCCAGATGTCCATTCTTCTTAAACCATATCCCTCTTCCAGGAGCTCCCTTTAAATATTTAACAATTCGCAAAGCTGCTTCCATATGATCCTCACTGGGGTTATGCATAAATTGACTTACCAAACTTACTGCATATGCAATGTCTGGTCTGGTATGAGACAAATAGATCAACTTCCCAACTAGCCGCTGGTACCTTTCTTTGTTGGTAGGCACTTGATCAGGGAACTCTCCCAATCTCAAATTCAAAGCTATAGGGGTATCCACCGGTTTACAATCGAGCATTCCCACCTCAGTCAACAAATCAAGAACGTATTTTCTTTGAGATAGAACAATTCCTTGGTTAGAACGGGCCACCTCAATCCCAAGAAAATATTTTAAACCCCCCAAATTCTTCATTTCAAATTCTCTTGAAAGTTTTTCTTCAAGAACTTGAATCTCCTCTGTATCATCTCCTGTGATAATCATGTCATCTACATAGATTATCAAAATAGTCACTTTCTCATTTCTCTTCTTGAAAAATAGTGTATGATCTGATTCTCCTTGGTTGAACCCATACTTCTTCATTGCATGACTGAATCGACCAAACCACGCTCGAGGAGATTGTTTTAGTCCATACAACGCCTTGTTTAACTTGCACACTGCATGCTTTGAACCTAGGCTCTCATACCCAGGAGGAAGGTCCATGTATATTTCTTCTTCTAAATCTCCATGAAGGAAAGCATTCTTTACATCAAACTGGTGTAAAGGCCAATCTAAATTAGCTGCAAGAGATAACAAAACTCGAATTGTGTTTAGTTTAGCAACTGGAGAAAATGTTTCCTGATAATCAATTCCATATGTTTGAGTATACCCTTTTGCTACCAACCTAGCTTTGTATCTCTCAACACTACCATCTGAACCATATTTGACAGAAAACACCCACTTACATCCTACTGGTATCTTTCCCTCTGGAATTTCAACTAGAGACCATGTATTATTTTTATACAATGCATCCATTTCTACATCCATTGCTCTTGTCCAGTTTTTATCCTCAACTTTTGAGCACCCATTTGCCAAATTGGTTCTTCCCACTTTCAAGTCTTCCAAGTGATACAAGCGACCTCTTTTAGAACCACGCCCAATGATCTCCTTCGTGAGGATATCCTGGAAAATACAAAAATCAGGAAACATTAGAACTGCACAATTCAATTCTTCAGTGATTTGCCCAACAGAGACTAGCCGTGTTGTTAATGAGGGTACAAAGAGTGTATTATTCAGTATTAATGATTGAGTGACCTTCACATTCCCAGCTCCTTGTACTGGATATCCAATGCCATTTGCATTTAGGATTTTGTCAATTCTTGGTTTCTTTAATTCAGTAAGGTCCTTTTCAGAAAATGTCATGTGATCGGTAGCACCCGAATCTATCACCCAACCGTCTAAATTAGGTTGATTTAGAGACAACATACCTTCATCAATTTGTGTACTTGTACCTTTCACATGAGATGCAATACCTACAGTTTGGCATGAGCTGTTTGGTTGGTTGGATGCATCTACTGAAGACTTGCGGACCAAATTGTGCTCAGCTGGCTCAGTTTCACTCATAGCTTGTGTAACAAGTTGACCTGATGCATCTCCTCCAATAGCAGCAGCAAAGGCCTGGTTCTGCCCTCTTTCACCTTGTTGTTTTCCCTTTTTTCCTTTGTACCAGTCAGGATAGCCAACTATATCAAAACATTTTTCTCTAACGTGTCCAACTTTGCCACAATGAGAACACTTCTGCTTTGACTTTTCCTGACTAGTGTAACTTTTATTGAAGTTTGAGTTAACCTGATGATATGGCTTGTAGCTTCTTGAGACCATTGCCATCGAATTTTGAACCACTTCTTCTTCTCCTTTCAGCATGATGCTTTGTCGCACTGCCTCTCTTCTAACTACCCCGTAGGCTTGCTCAACAGTAGGAAAGGGAGATGTATGCAGCACACTAGCCCGTATGCTGTCAAGACGGTCATCAAGACCATCTAAGAAGGTATAGACTCTAGTTTTCTCAATATACGCCCTGAACTTCTCGATATCTACAGCACTTGTCATAGGATTCGGGCGACGGAAGTCAATTTCACGCCATAGACCTTGCAAAGCATTGTAGTAATCTTCAATTGGTTTACCCGACTGCTTGAGCCGAGTCACTTTTCTATTCAGATCGAATACAAAAGCTTCATCATTGCCATCATAAAAAGTTGTCTCAAGAGACTTCCACATCTCCAAGGCAGTTTCATAGTGGATATAATTCACCATGAGTTTTGCCTCGAGTGAGTTAAGTAACCAACCTTTAACCACTGAATCTTCAATACTCCATTTCTGATACGACGGATCAGTTGGTAGCGGTGGAGAAGGATTACCAGTGATATGCCTCATCTTGTCACGCCCTTTGAGATACATCCTCACAACCTGAGACCAGATGGAGTAGTTGGAGCCCTCCAATTTCACAGATATTGGAGATGAAGGACCCTCTGTTATCACAGAAGAATTAGGTGGTGTTGTATGTTGAGAAGATTGATGAAGAGACATGAGTTGCGTCATTTGATTTTGTTGCAGGGTTACTATCTGAGTTAACTGCTCCAACAGGGCAGCGGTATTGCCAGTTGACAGTGCAGCGGTATTGTCAGTTGACCGGGCAGCGGTATTGTCAGTTGACATGATGCCTGGCTAGAGATGTGCAGAGAGGTTTCGGTTTTGATCAGGTTTCTGCACGCTGCACCAAAACAGTGCAACGAGTTACAGGATCGCTATTGTCAATCTTCAAGCACACACTGGGTTGACAAAGGATGAACCACGCTCTGATACCATCTTAATTTTACCAGCAATCACAAAGAAATAAGACACAAACAAGAAAATTTAACGAGGTTCGGTACCGACTTAGTACCTACTTCCTCAACACCAGACCCTCTCTTCTTTCTTATTGATACACAATACAATTGTTACAATCTACTTGATTCTTTTTTACAGGAGACTATAGAGAGTTAAATAGAAGAAGGATATAATCACAATATATTAACTTTCCTAATTCTATTTCTATTTTTTGGAAACAAATCAGAGAGAATTCTCTGGAGACTACACGCCTAGCACCAGGCAGTCTTTTGTTCACCTCTCAATCCCTTGTTTGCTGTGTATATTCTTCTATATCTTCAGGTCTCAAGTTGCCTTTATTACACCGGTATCACTGCATCAGATTTAAGGCAATATCTTCTGCAGCACATGCCAATAATGTTCATGGTACAGAGCATCATACCAATATTGCTATGCATGATGCAACCATGCTTGTTGCAAGTCAAAATCAATGGATTAGAGGGAACATTGGGAAAGAAACATGGGTGTGTAGGGGTGTAAACGGAACCGGAATTTGCGTTATTCCGTTTCGTACGGACGGAACGAATAATGCAACACATTTTCCTTGCGTTGACAAAACGCAACAGTCAGATGAAACAGACATCAGTTTCGTTACCCAAACGAAACGAGTAATGAAATAAGGTGTTCCGTTGCGTTATCTGCCGTTATTTCGTCCGCATGTTTACCAAATCTATGCTCAAACTGTCAGCTGCCTCTTTCCCCTCTTGTTCCTCTCTTGCTTTGGACGTAGCAGTAACACGCCTCAGGTTTCCAGTGGTATTGAGAAGCGCGCGGTTGATGGGATCGGTCATCAGTCATTTTTGCCATCTCTTCCACGTGTGTACCAGCTAGTATAGGTAATCATGACCCTTGTTGTAGCCTTTGTATTTTTCTGTGGGCTATATATGTTACCCGGTACTTCTTAATACTGGTGTACTTCTTGATACTGGGTTATATATGTTTTGTTCTGTGTTTGCAACTTGTATTTATCATTTTTTTGAATCAGCTGAAAAATCGACCTGTTTTCAACGTGACAACCGTTTTGATCGTTGTTACCTAACGAAACGAACAACGGAAACAAAATCCCTTCCGTTCAGTAAATGCAACAGTTAACGACACAGAGATTATTTGCGTTCCCACAATGAAATGAATAACGGTTAAGGGGTGTTTCGTGATCGTCTGCAACGTTAGACACCCCTATGGGTGTGTATACTCCAAGAAGACAATGTACAGTTAATGTTAGAGATGTGCAGAGTGATCAAATGTACGGTACGGTTAACCAGTGTGTCCGGTTTGGTGCTGCCTTATGATTCATGACTACAAGAGACGCCTATATATAATAGGTGAGATTTTGTACTAGTCATGTCCTGACACCGATCAGATCTACATTAAGATTTTTTTTTTTTTTTGAAAAGGAAAGCCATACAAAACAAAAAGTTTGTAACACAAGAGTTTTTTTTTTTTTTTTTGATTCACAACGGCCCTTAGGCATAACACAAGAGTTATGAGTTACAGCTATGTCAGAGAATCTAAACCAAAGAAGCATAGTACAAAATGCCAAGAGTCACATATGCTCACACAAAACCAACATAACGAAAAAAAAAAGACTACTAAAAAGCAAGATCTAGTCATCTAATAAGCCTTCATCAGTGAATTCTAACTCAGGCCAGTGCAGCATTGACAATGTTATCATCTTCACTCCCATCATGATCATCATCACCTAGCTAGCAAATCAACTTCCAATGCTCCTTGCAAATCATCCTGCAATGGTGGAGCCATTTCTTCATCTATGGCAGGTGCAACATCAGCTCCAGATACAACATCAACCCCATTTCCATCTATGTAACCCAAAATACCAGTAGGTACAGAAGCGGCCATACCAGTATTGCTAGAAGAAGATTGAGTGAGGTCAATAATAGTTCTATGGAGCAACGAGCTCCATTGAATATAAAAGTAGTATGTTATTAGTATTAACAGTCCCATGGTTGTGGAAAATAATCTTATTCCTTAACTCCCACATAACCCTTATATATACAGGCAGCCAAAACTGTCCCTATAAACAGAAAATCACTATGGGGTAAAGCTAATAATGATTGCCATAGATCAGACAGGGAGTGTAAAACCAATAAGGAACCTCGTCGGTGAAGTGTACAAAATTTATTTCAAAAAAGTAATAACTATGCAATGCAAAAATGATAAGCTGTTTCTATTTGATGACAGAATTCACATTGAATATATATGTCCAGGCCAACCTCTTCTTTGTAAATTGGTCTTAGACAATTTTATTATGAATTGACAACCAAATAAATAATTTAAATTTGAGAGGTTCTTTTAAAGCACACACTGATTTCATGATTGGACAAATCTCCTCCATAATATAGAAACTTGTACATAGAATTAACAAAAAATAAACCATTATTTGTAAGTTGCCAAATAGCAGAATCATCATCAGATCTACATTAAGATAGAAAACATGATGTAGCTACCAGCCACTTCTTTCTATATGCCTTGAAAAAAAAAAATTGCCCATCGGACTAACGCCCTTGATCTTGCGATGGTTTTTTGGCAGATGTTGCAATGTGAGCTAACGTGAACTTTTAAGAATCTTGCAATCCGAGCTAATGTGGTGAACACTAGACAGAGGGGTGAGCTAGACTAACGCTGCTGGAAAATGAGAGGCTGCTGAAATTTCTATCAATTAATATGTTGCGTTGAAATTGTATCCCTCAATTTTTTTTAATAAGCTCCTGAAATTATCAAATCACGAGAAGCAGCTCTTTAACATACAATTTTGAACTTTAGAATGGACGCTGTGAAACAATAACGTCCTCACCTATAGCAGAAACTAATCCTACGTTGAGGACACCGTCAATTTAGAGCGTCCTGAGGATGGTTAATATGGAGGCTACAAATCCTATCTGCAGCGTCCTCCTGCTTTATTTTGTTTTCCTTCGATAGAAAATGGAAGTTATCATTTTCATCTTTACAACTTACACTAGCACGTGATGGCTGCCAGCTTGGTCTTATCAATGTAAGGCCCTCAATTTTTTTATTTAAGCACCAAAAAATATAAATTCACCAATTTAAGCCCATAACACATAATTTTCACATTTAAGCCGAACGCTGACGTCCAATCGAAACGCTACGGTACTGTAACGTCCCACGTCTGATCTGTCCTAGACTTGGACGCTTTACTACCGAAGCGTCCCACTTACATCTCTCTCCTCCCTTTGCTGTCTTCCCCTAGTGAGACGTCTAGGTACCGCAGCGGCCAGACCTAGGGTAAAAAAATTGAGGACAAAATCATGTTCTAGGTAGACAACGTCCCTTTTTACAAGAGGACGCTAAAGTATCTGTTATGGGCTGCTTCTTGTGATTTGATGTTTTTTGACGCTTATAAAAAATAAAATGAGGAATTGCATCATGTATATGATATGATCTAAGACGGATGGTCAAATTTGTGTGAGATTGTTCGGTGAGTTTTATAATTCCTATTATCGGACTAGAACTGAACTGAAAGCTAAAAGCTGTTTATTGCATCCACTTGGCCTTGATAATATTGTCATTAAAATTAAAAATTAAAAATTAAAAAAATATTGTCATTAAAATATATAAATAAATAATTTAACATCAAGTAGTTACCCTCTAGCTAATACCAACAAACACGAAAAGCAACTGCAAATCAGGTTGTATATAACAGACTGCATGCTCTCAAAAAAAAAAAAAAAAAAAAAAAAGGCTGCAGTGCATCTCCAATCATGGATCATACATTGGTTCAAAAACAAAACGGCGCATATAATTTACTGCCGAAACCAGTTTAATCAGAAAATATTTCCCACGAGTCCAATTTGTTAAATTTTTAGGTAATTTTCGAAAGGGTGAAGTTTCAAGCCTCCAACAGCACTTGCCTACCTCTAAAAAATTAGTAAATGGCTCCCTTGTGACCTGACAATCCCAGAAGCTTTCGAGCTCATATATACACAAACAGGAGCAAAAAGCCACTGAGATAACGGGTCTCAATATGTGCTTATTTAAAGAAATCCAAAAACCATACAAAGTACAAACGTTGCATCCTATGCAAATTGGATCAAATCTAGAATTTCAGAACTATAATGTTCCTCGAAAAAGCTTTCAAGTTTCTGACACAAACAAAATCGCCAAAAGTCGCTCCTATCAGAGAAAAATGGAAAGAGCTCTTTTGCCAAACAAAATGCCAATCATCAGAGAGGCTTTATGGTAACTAACTCCTATTATTATCATCATCATTATTATTTCTGTTGCTACTAATACTACTACTAAACCCCCTATACATTTAACATTATGTACCCTTCCCCTCATACTGCAGCCAGTGTACCATCTAAAGTACCATTTTCCTCAGAATCTGGAGCAGGAGCTTTTGACAACTTTGACATGATCCGTGAAAATCCATAACCAAGAGAACTCCCGCTTGTTGCACACAGCTACATAATGAGGCCAAGAAAAAAGATTAAACAGACATTTAAATATGTAAAGTTAATGCCTAACAGGAAAGTCTGTAATGGTGCTTTTGAATTACTGTGTTTAAAATTTTCAATATACCATCAAGGTTGCATTATTTGACTATTAGTATATATAAAGAGTCTTTTCACAACCACTTTTCTATTTTTATTGATGTTTAAGGTATCTACTCCAACAGATTTTGTGATCATTCTGTCTTGCACCAGCCCCCATACCTTTATGGAACCAGTGATCACCAATTATAGTAAACCAACTCCCATATACATTAGAGTGGGGAAAACAAAGAAGCTTTTCTAAGCCTAAATGAAGTCGTGAATTCAATAGAACATCAATTAAACAGCAACTGAAGGACAGTGAACGGAGGTCACAGATATGAATAAAAGAGACTATGTTTTCAAATAATTACAGAAAGAGCCCCCCTTTGTAAATTATTGTCAAAAAGATAATAGAAACAACAAAGATGACCAAGTCCACTAGTTATTACGGCATCACATCAGATCAATAAAGGATGGAAAATATTTCAGGCACTAGATTCACATGATTCTTACTTTACATAATGTGTATTCTACTTATTCATTGTATTCTCTATGAGTCGAAAGCATAATAGAAAAGGAGATCCAAAATGCTAAAAAGCTCATGATCTTTCTTCTCTCGATAAAGTAGAAATTATTTCTTTGTAAAGAATGCAAAGGAGGCTTTAGGAAATATCAGAAGAATGCAAAGCATCTTATGGATGTTCCAGAAAAATTTTTTAAACAGAAAGGTGAATGCTTCTTGACATAGGGCCTATGATATAACTGTACTTCAAAACCATATCAAAGTCACCATATGTGCAGCAATAATTTGAAAATAGAGCATCAGGAGCAAGGTACAGAAAATGATACCTTGATAAATTTTCTCGAAGAACATCTATGTTTGATTAAATTTATAGCATTAGGAACATCTACTGGGAAAGTAATTTTCTCAAGAAAAATATATGTTTGATCAAACTTAAAGACTTGAAAATGGTAAAATCAGAGTGAGAGAAAAAACAAAAAAATTTTAGTACAAAAATTTTAAAGTAAATTATGCCAATGGTCTCTTAAGTATCATCATTTTACCAAATTGATCCTTAAAGTTTCAAAAGTATCAATTTGGTCCTTAAAGTATTGATTTACTACCAACTTGGTCCCTAAGGCTGTGCTCCCGAGTTTGGGGAGGAAGGGAAGGGAAGGGAAGGGAATGAATGGTAGGTTACTCTTGTTACACTCCAAATTTGGGGGTTACAATTTTGGAGCAAATATATAGAAGAGTTAACCCCCATTACCATCCATTCACCTCCATTCACCCCTTCAAAAATAACTTGGGAGCAAGTGACAAAATAGTTCTCCCCTCCCCTCCCCTCCCCTCCCCTCCACCCCATTAACCCCCATTGGAGCACAGCCTAAAGGATGTACCACTTTGGGACCAATGTGATAAATATTTAGAACTTTAGGGACCAAAACGATATATTAGTGAAACTTTCAGGACCAAAATGGTACTTTTCAAACTTTAGAGACCAAGTTGATAGCAGATCAAGGACCAAATTGGTACTTTTGAAACTTCAAAGGCCAATTTTGTAAAAGAGTGATGATGCACAAACGGTGGAGAAAAGTAATGGAAGAGTACAAAAAAAGAGATATTTTTGAGAACTCACAGATTCTCGTTTTCTAGATAACTGATACAAAAGCAACTGTTCTTGCCAAAGAACATGACAACTACTTAAATAGAAGAAACAAAAACAAAACCCTAAAAAACAACATAATGCAACAAGTACGAAAATACCCCTAAAAATGTAAAGAAAAACCCAATACGCACATCTGACCAGATAAGGGGCGGACCGCCGAGCATCAAGGGCGGACCACCCTTCTACCCTCGCACTTTTGTGCGTTTCTGGGGCGGACCGCCGGGCATAGAGGGCGGGCCGCCAGTTGGGACCACATTGCATCAAGTGATACTTTAGGGACCATTGGTGTAATTTACTCAAAATTTTATATCTTATACAAGTTCAGAAAGAAATCTTGGCAAGGTGATTGACCTGGTGAGACACCAACAAAAAGAGAAACCGTTTGGAAATGCTACGGTCTGAAGTAAACACAATGAAACTCAAACCATAGCAGTTGCAAAATATATAAAAAAAGAATGATAATAATGAAACAGCCCAAGACTTCATATATAGTTGTTATTCAAAAAGTGACCTACAATCCTACATCAGAAATACTGGCCAGTTCTAGAACAGGCTTTCATTATTTGCAATGTTATTAATTCCTTTTAAATGTCCACTTCAAAAGTTAAACACAGTTTTACCAGGAACAAAATGTAAAAGGAAAATGTTAAGTGACAGGTGGAACCCTTAATCAGAAGCTAGACCATAGAGTATACAGCCTGGCAGATACCAGTACACTTGGGAGAGGAGAAGTCAGAATCCGAAGCAACAGATTGCTAATTCAGACGATACATTCAAGCTATAATACAGACAAAGCAAAACAAAAAAGAAATTACTGAAACAAACAAAATAAATTGATCCTTAACCAACCTCAGTGAGCTCCGAGAGATGGCGACTCCTAAATTCATTGATTGTTGCTGCTATCTCTGATGTTGGCATCTTAGCCTGATGGATCATGAAATAAAATAACATTTACTTCAACAAAGAGAAAAGGTGCAGCAATAGTAAAAAAAACACAAGCACATTTATGACCATTAAAAGTCTGATAATTAGTCCTCTGGATGTAAATGTTTTCTTTTTCTTTTTTTTTAAACCTATTCACAAAATATATGAAGGATTTTGGATTTTTTGAAGACTTTCACAAGTTAATAGGAGTAAATTTAAACCTCCTTTCATGCCAAAACATTCAACAAGTTCTACTTTTTTTTTTTTTCTCCCTTTAAAATGAGCATCATATATATTTCACATTACCTGTGCAAGAACAGCAGCTGCCAGTTGCAGACTTGGTTCCAAGGTTTCAGGAACAACCTTCAAAAAAGAAAAATATTCCAATTTTTGATAGTTTGTTTCTAGGAAGTAGAAATTATATCTCAACAAACTATAGGTATGTCAAAACGAAAGAAGTATAAAAATTTTCCAGGTCTACTTTTATTTTGTATAACACAAGTTGGCAAAAAATTAACCAATTATATCAAGCTATCTTACAGCAGATGCGCCAGCTTTTTCCAAATTAATGCCATGGTCAACATCATGAGCTCGAACAAATGTCTTCACATTGGGGTAATATTTGCTCAGTGCCCACACTGCTCGGTAATTTGCACCAGGTGTATCTAAAGCTATGGCAGCAGCACAGGCCCTCTCTGCACCAACTTTGTGCAAAACCTGGTTACAGATTCAATCAAAAGTTGCATGATAAGCAGAAGATGATATAAAACATGATAAATGTCATATTATATCTGAAGAAATCATTTATTGTAACAGAGACCGACAACAATCCATTCACTAAACAGATAGCAAATCAGATGTATCACTTTATAACAAATTATTTGAACCATGTTTTTTGCATGTCATTAATTAGAATGGAATACCTCCCTGCTTCCAGCATCTCCGAAATACACCGGGAGGTCAAGAGAACGACCAAATGCCACCCGTTCACTGACAATAAAAATTACAGCAAATTAATTGAATCTTGCTTCATACAAAATAAAATCATGCTTAATTGTTACATAACAGGGATAAACACCATTAAGTTCAACACAGAGAAAATACAAAACGTTAAAAAAGGAACAGCATGTAATACCAAAATTACATTTAACAGCATGAACAATTACCTGCTAACATCAAGAGCAACAAATGGGATCAACCGCTCTGAAAGAAGCTGAGCAATAATCTAAAATAGTTGTCAGAAATCAAATTAATCGTCAGCACAAAAGTAATTTGTACTAGAAAATAATATATGAGGTCGCAGGATGAAAAGCACCTGACCAACACGTCCAAACCCACAAATGATTATGTGGTCTTGCAAGTCATCTGTCTGTAGACATAAAACTTAAACATATTATAATGACACCACAAAAATATCAACTTGCAGACTGTGGTCTGCAGTTTCCAGATTTCAATGCAAGCTAATACCGAGTCCTCGTGTAATATGAGGGTTATCTGGTACTGTTTGAAAGACAAAACTCCTTAGCGGTTGGATGGACCAGTAATATAAGCTCAAAGCTTCAAATCCTATGTTGCATGAGTGCAGGTGCCAGTATCGTAACCGATACAATGCGGGTGCGGCGATACGGAAAATTCAAAGAATCACGGATATGGAAGTGGAAATATATATATATAAATAAAATATAAAAATATAATTATATTAAAAAAATAAAAATAATTGTTGACTACAATTAACCCACGAACATGTTGCAATTCACATATATTCCATAAATCATTTACTATATCTCATAGCTATAATATATTAAGAAAAGCCGGTATAGTCACAAATGCATAACTGCTTCGGTGGTCTTATGCTTGGATGTTAAGCTACCATACTCGAGAGTTCAAGTTCCTGTGTCACATGTTTTAATGCACTTTCTTATAAGCGAAGCTTCGGAATCTGCTGTGGCTCATGGCAGTGTCGCTCAGCGTGTTACCGCAGTCCATGTGAATCTCAGATGTATCAGGAACCTAAATTCAACCGTATTGGAACGTATCTGGACTGTATCGGGGCCGTATCCAGCCATATCAGAGACCAAATCGACCAGTCAAACCTATTAAAATAATTGTGCGCCACATGGCACACCAGATGCACACCAGTGCTTAATTGGACGCGCACCCGCACCTAATACATGTTTGGCTGGGTATATGGAGTATCGAGGTAGCATAGCTCAAACATAATCTAAAAATTCTAGTATAATAACAACAAAAGGACTATATCTTTGCTGGTATATTGGTACTAATTGGATGACATATTTCCGTAGTTAAATCTACTCAGGGCTTAAGGAGCCAGCTATCAATTAAACCAATTTTGCAAGAAAACGTAACTATCAATCTGTTTAGAACTAGAATTATAACTTATAAGAACTTGGAGAAGATTTAACAGCTCCTCTAGCAATTTCATAGCAAGAGGTGAAGTGGGGGTTCAAAATAACTACATATCAAAAGTTCATCATCAAACACAAATATCTAGTTAAGGGTTACATTGTATAAAGAGGAGGGATCCATTGACAATGGATAACTTGACAATCTTAACAATACATCTTTTCAAAAAATTATAAAAAATCATAAAAAATCTTAAAAATGAAAAATCATTTATGGATGTATTACTTGACTTATAGATTGATAGTGTTTCAGATTTCAATCAATTTGAACATCGTTTAATGACTTATCAAAATTTTGTACACTTTTCAACGGTTATAATTTAACGGATCTTTAAAGAGCTATCAAATGTCGCTTAAATTGAATATAATCAGAAACATAATCAATCTATATGTTAAGAAATACTTCAGTACACTTTTTTTTCTATTTTTAGAATTTATATGATTTTTTATAAATTTTTGAAATTTCAAATTGTCAAGATTGTCAAAATGGGAATTGTCAATGGATCCCTCCTCTTGTATAAAACTAGCACCATACGGAACATACTCAAGAATCCATAAGATTCTGGATTCAACGGTCTAGTAAGGTCACACTAAGTACAAAAAACATTCTGCAGAAATCAGATGGCAGGGTAATTCGTGCAATGCATATACTTAACCTACAACATACCTCACTTTCTGCTGGTACTAAGCTTCTAACATCATGCTGCTCGAACTTTGATGCAAGCATCTGACCTCCGGCAGCAAGATAAGGAGTGAGAGCCATTGAGATACCAACAACGAGAAACAACAAAGATGTAAGCTGTGCTGACAGGAGGCCCTGTGATTTTACCGGTCTTTTCGTCAACAGCAGGAAATATATATTTCACATAACAAACATGGGATTGCTACATCAGTGATTGTTTGGCCCATGCCAGTTGATCCAATCTACATTCCTTGGTTGTATCATATGAATGATCAATTAAAGCTTAAGCAAAGCAAATAATTGGTCTATTTTTGGAAGCAGAACTAAAGTTTTAAGTAAAAGCCCACACCTAAAATCTGCACAAAACAAAGAAAGAGAAACCTGGTTAACAGCTTCTCCAAATGCAACAAAAGCAAATTCCCCTCCAGGAGCAAGCATCAAACCGACCCGTATGGCAGCAATGGGGGAAATCCCAAATAACTTGCCAACAATGAGAACCAAAATAGTCTTTCCAGCTATTAAAAGACCCAGTGTTCCTAATATAACTGGGAAATTTGAAAAGAGAAGCTTTGGATTAATAGACATGCCAACCTGAAAAAGCAAAACAAAAGGAAGAGTTACTCATGCATATATACACAATACAGGTTAAACAAAATTATTTCAAGTCTGTACTAAAATCTATAAAGCAATCTCCACAACAAATCAGAAGGAAGACGATACTGAGCTTTTGTATTGAATAAACCAATACACTAATAGTAAGTTCACAGATCAGGATTATCAACTCTCTATTGCAAACCAGTAAATATCAGTACAATATGCAATAAGCCTTTCAAATAATGAAACATGAATGACTGCCCAACCAAGTTTCAAGAAAAGCAAGACATTGTTATCATCAATCACTTACCGTCATGAAAAACAAACCTAAAAGGAGACCACGATATGGGGCAATGTCGGACTCCACCTGAAGAGAGAATTCAGTCTCAGCTAAAAGCAGTCCAGCCAAAAATGCTCCCAAGGCCATAGAAAGACCCGCCTATGCAAGATGCTTTTATTATAAGCAATTTAAGCCATTAAAAGTTCAAAACAGGACAAACAGGTATTATATTGCTGCATACCCGAGCTGTAAGAAGGCTTGTGCCAAGAATGACGAGGAGGGTATTTGCAGAAAATATCTCTGCATTTTGGTTATCAGCAATTTGTCTATAGATAGGCCTCAAGAGCTGCCAGATTAAAGGAACAATAGGTATATTACCATGATGAATAGATTAAAATTTTTCAACACTTAAAAAAAAAAAAAAAATGAAAGTGTAGAAGTGGCTCTACTAGCATGGAAGGATGCTGCTCATGTAATATATATTCATATATCATAGGACTTAAAAAACTTCATATAGTAATTACCAAACGCCCCCCCGCAATAATGGCCGTTATCGCAACTATTGCCTTCACTGCTGCTTTTCCAAGAGCTTGTGCTATGGCTTCGAAACCAACCTAAAAAGAAGTGTATATTGATATAGTTAAACAGACAAGGTAGGGAAAGACAAAATATTTAGAAATAACTCTACAGGGATAAAAAGAGAAGATTACCCCTCCTTTGGAAGAATTGGGTGAAATAAGCGGTATGAGAATAAGTAAAACCACCACGGCCAAATCCTAGGAGACAACAATGACAATGAAATCAGAAACATAGCCAGGAAAAAAAATGATGGATATGCTCCCCAAAATTACATATACAATATCAAAATATCCAGTAAAACAGCTGTACCAAACAACGTATACAATGAAGACAATAAGTTAGGAAGTTATCATTCATGGAAAAAGGATACCTGAAAAAGCAAAACAGAAAAGGTGGCACGTCCATAACGTGACGTACTTTCACCTCTCTCCTGAAGAACCTGTGAACAAAAACATATAACAATAACACTCTGAGATATCCAGGATTGAGAGGTAACTAAGGAACTATTGTGACGATGAGCAGTACCTGCAATACAACAGCAGTAGATGACAGTGCAAGACCACTGCCAATTACAACAGCAGCTGGGCCAGGTTGACCACAGAAGAAGTGAGAGATCAATCCAACAGCTATTGCGGTTGCCAAGACCTAGTAATATTGTGGAGATCTTTAATATGAAAACTGATCATACTTGTAATATGATACATGTTCTGAAAGTTGAGTGGAACATCTAATCACCTGAGCAGAGCCTAATCCGAAGACATATTTCTTCATGGAGCTGAGTCTTTCAACTGAGAGCTGTGAAATGTAAAGTTTTAGACCATTATGTCAAGACAAACTGCCTTCTTTGGATTACGAACTCAACATGAAATTAATTGTATGGGTCGTTGATGCCACCAACAAAAAAAAAAAAAATTGCTTGTGGGCCTGTGGCTTTTAACAAGTTGAAGAAAGGGCAGTGAACATCTCTTAAATAGATATTTTCTCATGGCTTTTAGAGACTACCTAAATTGAGTACCCAAGATCGTCAATGGCAACACTGATTTCATTAGATTTATCAAAGAAGATGCAAAAGGTACCTCCAGCCCAATATTAAAGAGAAGGAAGACAACTCCAAATTCAGCAATCTCCTTTGTTACGTGAACATGATGAATAAAGGAGAACCCATATGGACCAATAAGAACACCTGCAGCAAGATAACCCAGCACAGGACTCCCTAAAGGAGAAAAGCACATCAGCACATAAAATAACCAAACAAAACTTAACTTTTCTGCCTGCAGTTCTATAACTGCAGAAATTGCAAGCAAATGGTCAAGAACAAATAGACAGATTCCAAGAAACTAAAGAATGAAAGATACAAAACATAGAACACATATATCTCATTAACATAGAAGGAATACCTCCAGGTATTCTCTGGAAAATAGGCACAAAAATTACACTAGCAAGGAGCAAGGATAAAACATCCAGTAGGGAAGCTTCTCCTTCTTTCAACTGCAAAACAATATAATGAAGTCAGTGTCACACAAAGTAAATTGTGCCCAAATATACAGAAGAAAATATCTATGACCTTCATTCCTCAAAAATTCATTTTTTGTTCTGCATAAATTATTCACAGAATAATATCCCATTAAGACTTAATGCTAACATTTAAGATGCTGCAATTAGTTAAATTCTATCATGGTCTATAAAGACGCTTCATATATATTATAAATTTTAAGAATTAAAAAAAAAAGAAACTATTCATTTGAAGCTTTTGAAAGAAAAAGACAAAAACCTCTTGATGAGGAATTCTATCCATGAGTTTCTTTATCCTTTTTGGAAATTTTCTTATTGCCCTAAAAGCAGGCCCAGTAGTTGAGGTTACTTCTTCAATGCCTGTAACTACATCGGGCTGGGAAAGAAACTGACTATTCTTCTCTGCTCGAATAATTATGAAAAACACACTGCAAGAAATATAATATTGGAATATAAGATGACCTGTTATACATTATATATAATAAATTATTACACTAATTACAGAGAAGCAAAAAAATGAAAGCCATATGTCATCTCCAGAACTGAAATGAGTTTATGCCAGGTAGAGAAACAAAACCGAAAATACATTCAATAAGAAATGAGAAAAGAACCTGTGACCGAAGTTTTCAATTAAGGTGTAATTCAATCTAATAAGACTTGTACCGGTACTGAACAAGCTTGTCACAAGAGAACAAGTATTAAGTTACCGCCACTCACCATGCGACAATAAAAACTACAGTAAACTGGGAAGACCTAAATGAGCCTTTATTCTTGACAAGAGTCATTAGCTAAACAAAGACTGCACTTTCAAAATTTGGATAGTAATTGGGTAACACACAGAAATAGGTAAGAAACAAATTAATTAAGGATAAAAGGCTTATTTGTTTTGCCATGCAACTCACCCAATGCCAAGCAAGAGTATCCCAAAAACAACCTTAGGAGCATGCACCCTCAAAAACTTGGCCAACCCACAGAAAACTGAGCTTAGTGTAAACCCTGTGCCATCCTTATCAGAAGAGAAGAATGAAGCTGAGAAAAAACGGGATGATTTTTTGACCATTTCGTGTTTGGGGGCACTAGTGGTGGAGGTACCATCCTTTGTCAAATCTTTTTGCTGTGTCTCCTGTTTTTTCATTCCGTCCTTGGGTTTCTCTGAGTCAATCTCAGTTCCCTTTTCCGGTTCTATGGTTGAGGTATCAGCATGATCCTGGATACGTTCATGTGAAGGTTCTATCTCTTCAACAGATGGGTCAACAGGTGCCAAGACCTCTGTGTTCAATATCTCATCTATTTCAGAGACAGCATCATCTTTTTTTATCGGCACTTCAGCGACGGTTGGCTCTTCAATGCTTGTACCCTGCACACACAAACCCCCCTGATGAGTAAAGTAATTAACGTGAAATTCTGGTAACATGACCTGGTCATCACGCCTGATCTTAAGATTGTTGGTATTATTATGACATTAGTAAGCGTTTGGTTGCATAAGATGAATATAGTACAAGTAGATAGTCGTAGTTGCTAGCATGAAGTACCTGACTGTCAGCACTCGACACTTGTGGTTCTGCAACATCAAGCAAAGAAATAGCCTTCTCAGCCTTGTGCAATGCGACCTCAGCATCACTGACACGCTGTGCTGCCTCGAGCTCGAGCTTGACAGCTTGTTCAGCAAGAAGCATAATGTTTGCGACATCTTCTTCAGCCTTGGAGGCATCCATTTGAGCCTGTTCAGCAATCTCGTTGAACATGTCAACCTCCTTCTGCAGTTCCGTCCTCTTCTGTTGCAAGTGTTTGAGCTGCTCTTCGCAAAGTGCAAGACTAGACTGGCAATCAGTGATTTCCTTCTGACAAGCGGAGACAGCCTGCTCTTGCTCGGAGAGGTCAGCGGAAGGGTCAGCCTTGCTCTGAGCTAGGGCATCCATGGCGACCTGGAGGCGTGCTTCGGCCATGGAGAAGGACATGGTGGCCTTGCGGACAGCTTCCTTGGCGAGGTCCTCTTCCTTGATGATGTCTTGGATCTTGGAGACGGCGGCGGTGACATCCTTGAGGGCGTTGTCGGCCTTGTCCTTCAAGGCAATGGCAGTTTCAGAGATCCTCTGGGCGCGGTCATCGAACATGGAGCTGTTGCGCTGGGCGACCTCGAGCTCGCGGAGAGCACTCTGGAGAAGGTCGCGCAGGGCTTGGAGGTCGATGGAAGTGCTGCTGGCTTCCTCTTGATCGGGGCTGGGGGGGTGAGGAGGAAGATCTGATTTAGGAATTTCTTGATCGGGGGTAGTGGTGGTGGTGGTGGTGGTGTCGGGGGAGTCATGGGGAATGGCGTCGGGGGTGGTGGTGGCGTCGGGGGAGTCATGGGGAATGCATTTGCAACGGTAAGAGGGTCTTATTAGCTTAAAGGCGGTGGTGGATTGGGAGGCATGGCGGGGTCTAGTGGTGCTTAGGGATAGGATGGATGGGCGCCGCAGCAGCAGCAGGCGGCGGCTGACAGTGAGAGCAGTAGAAGGATGATGAGAAGTGGAAGGCGTAGGTGCGGGGAGAAGAGAGCGGGGGCGGCACACCACTGCCCAATCCATTGTCCAGCCTTAATTTCTCTTCTCTTCTCTTCTCTGTCAAAAGTTTTAGCTAGTTAGTTCCTTGCCTTCTTGCTTGGAAATCTATTAACTCAGCATGGCGGAGGAGGGAAGCTTTCTTTACTTTCATTCACCAGTGCCAGCGCCAGCGCCAGCGCCACGAGGAGGAGGAGACCGATGACAATGAGATGGGATATTGATTACCTATTATGAATTAATTAATTAATTGGGATGCTATGAATGAATGACACCAGCGCTCCGCTCCGCAGGCTCCGCCCGTAGAGGCGTAGACCCACTCAAAACCCAAACGAACCCTCCCAACCTCAGTATCAGTCTCAGTAACAGAATCAATCGAATCGACTGCCCTGGCAGGCTGGCACTGCACATCTGCTCCAAGTCCTACGCACGGCACCTCATCCTCATTTTTGCATCACACGCACGCACCTTTATTTATTGTTATTGTTATTGTTATTCTTAACAACACTCCATAACATCTCTTTGCTAATCATCATCATCATCATCATCATCATAAGATAAAGCCGCTTTCAATTTTGGCCTCATCTTTCTTTTCTTTTCTTTTCTTTCTGTCACTATGAAATACAAGAGATATATGGATCCACCCTGTGCTTTCTCAATCATCCAATCTACATCCAACGCCACTTATCCTCCGTCATATCAAATCATAACCCCAGCTGCTTTGCCCATTTTCTTTCTACTCTCGGCGCATACTTCACTCATCTCAACTCTCAAGCAATCAAGTTACTACTCAACCCAACCCAACCCAACCCAACCTTCTCTTAATTCGGTGTGGTCTCGTCAGGTCAGTGCCTCAGTGGTCACCGGGTCAATTTCCAAATATACGTTACTTTTATTTAATCAGTGTCCTGTCCATTTTTCTTTCGTTCGTTCATTTCATAGTGAGGCACTAAGGCGGACTCTGGCTACATGCCTTCCGATTCTTCCAAAGGTCATTTCTTCCAAAACGTTGCCTACTTTTATTTTAGGTTACATTAAAATCATGATTCGGAACTCCATATGTTACGTTACAAAAGATAATGCGCTTTTCTTTAAAAAATAATATATGGCATATTCTTCACATATCCTGATATCCCCGGAATCTCACTTTTTAACGCCTCTTACAAAGTATTTTGGCGTCTTTTTCTTTCTTATATTACTATGCGAGAAGAGTAATGTTCCAATGCCACAAGTTTTTTGTGCCACATGGTGCCACAAACTCACTTTTTCATTTATATTTCAAAATTTTGGATTCAAATTTCAAATCAAAACCGTTGATATTATTTATGTTCATGAGAGATGTATGCATGTAAAATTTTATGAATTTTGGAATTCATTTTGTACTAGATTAATAAAATCAAGCAATCACAGTTAATTAGATCCATTCATTTTTAAGCCACTTAATCTAGTACAAAATGAACTCCAAAATTCATGAAATTTTATATGCATAAATCTCTCATGAACATAAATAATATTAACGGTTTTGATTTGAAATTTGAATACAAAATTTTGAAATATAAATGAAAAAGTGAGTTTGTGGCACAAAAAACTTGTGGCATAGGAATCCTCCTCATGCGAGAAACTATTGTTATGGATAGTTTGACCAATAGGGGTGAAAACGGATCGGATACCGACGGATAGTAGTTAAAATTGTATCCGTATCCGCTTTAGTTTTTCGAATACGAATACGGATAGGATATCAAACGAATACGAATGCGGATCGGATATTTAACGAATACGAATGCGAATACGAATATACTTCAGATATTAAACTTATTATTAAAAAAATATACTGTACATAATTTTTTCATGATAAATCACTAACTAAAATAGTTAAATTACTATAAAAATTAATCACTGATCATAAATATGGTATTAGTTCATCGCTGATCATTATTATCGAACATAATCACATACCAGTTAACAAAAATCCATTATTATTATATTATTAATTAAAAGTATAAAAAATTAGAAAAAAAAGAGATAAAGTGTGAAGCCTAATTAGATATAAACTTCATTAAATTTGAAATCTACATCAAAAATTCAATTGAAAGACATATAATAAGCCTTTCAAACGGATATCCGGATTTGGATAATTATCCGTATCCGTATTCGTTTTCATATCGAAAACCGTATCCGTATCCGCATAAATTTTATCCGTATCTGTATCCGTATTCACAAATATCCGTATCCGCAAAAATTCGAATACGAATCCGGATACGGACGGATAAAATCCGATCCGTTTTCACCCCTATTGACCAATCAAATCTGCTTCGCACTTCTAAATTAACATATAAATTTATTTATTATGCATGTAAAACCAACTCACCGAACTATAAAACATTAAACAAATTGCATACTAGACATTTTTGTTTGCATAAAATAACATATGATAACATGTATTCTACAATAAATACATTGCATACTAAGTAAATTTGTGTGCATAATAAATATTTTTTACTTGCATATAACATTTGTAACATACATTCTACAACAAATACTCTGCAGACTAATTGAATCAATGTGCATAATAAACAAATTTACATGTATAATAAAAATGCATCTATTAATATGCAGCCTAAAACCTTAACAAATTGCATAGTAAATAAGCTGCATAATAAATGTGCGCATTGGTTGCATGGTAAGCTATATAATATGTATATAAGCTATATAATGTGCATAGCAAAACGTGACAGTAAAAGAAAAAGAGAAAGATGGAGATGCTATTGATATCACCAAAACATGTATACATTTTATCTAGTTTTGGACTTCCAAAATGACCAAAATCATGTGCATGCATTGCATTAATTTTAAGTAGGTTTTTGTTTGTTTTCATTTTACTTTGTGTTTTGTTGATGTTTTAGGTGCTTCAGAGCAAAATGAAGTATTTGGAGCGCAAAATGGAGCATCTGGAGCCCTAAATCACCTATACTCGCATTGGATAAGCTTTCACGTTCTGTTGAATGATACTGTTAGGACTAGTCCAAGATTTCACGTTCCGGTGAATGACCGTCCGCCCTAACTTAAGACTGTGCTCCACAAGAGGGGAGAGGAGGGTAAAATGAACCATGCTACTTGCTCCACAAAACTATATTGAATGGAAAGGTATGGGAGAGGGAGTAACTTTCAATTCTCATATGACTCAAATTTGTCCCTCCCAAATTGGGGTGTAGAGGAGGGTACAAGACTCATAAAATCAAACCCTTCCCTCCTTTTCCCTCCTATTGTGGAGCAAGTAACAACATATAATTTTTTCCATACCCTTCCATTCCATCCCCTACCATTCCATTCCCTCCCCTCCTAACCTATTTTGTGAAGCACAATGTAAGTGTCCATACAATGTATCGTCGGGTATTCATATCTATTATATTGGAAGGTTCATACCTTATGTACAAGATGGTGTACTGACGAGGGACATTTAATTAAGAGGGATTTTTTCTTAGGGACAGTTAGCATACCTCTTTACTAAAACGCTAAGCTTAATATCAATTTCCTTGAGAAATTTTAGTTGCCTTATGGATAAAGCTGGTGTCTGCATAGGCTACCTTATCAAGATTCGTTTGACTATATACTTTTTTTTGAGCAGGATGTTAATTCTAATGAGAAGGAGAGGAAATATAAATTATCATATATGCTAGTTAATTAACTTTAATAATTACAAAGGTTATATGAAAAATTAAACAAAGGGTATTATGAATTTCAACCAAAGATGGTAAATTATCATATATGCTAGTTAATTAACTTTAATAATATCAAAGGTTATATGAAAAATTAAACAAAGGCTATTATGAATTTCAACCAAAGATGGTAAAAGCAAGAAACATGGATTGTGTTCATCACCAAAAAAAAAAAAAAAAATCCTTAATCCAAGCAGAAATTAAGAGGCAATATTACAAGTTTACAACGGCAATAAAAAGTGCAATGTACAGATAGTAACAAATTAAATAGAACAAACATAAAAATTCAATTTTTTTTTTTTGATTTAAAATTCAATTGTTGATAGACACAAGACCATCAAGCTGAAAACAAACTTACCACCGAGAAAACACTTGATCCGACCCTTCCTCTACACAGCATTGTAGCTTGTAGCTTCTTGTGAAATTGCTACCAATTTCTGCTCAACATAGTACAGGCGGTAGTTAAAGACCACAACAATTACAACAAAAAGATTGAGCAGAAAATCTACTAACAGCTAGTATGCAAATACATATGCTGGTAATTAACCAGACAGTATATATAGGCAGCACAAAAAGAAGGAATAATTTGAAATTAGTAATCTTACAATTAAAGACACATGCGGTCTCACCTTGGATTAGGGTTCTAAAAAATGGCACGGCGTAGCCAATTCCGACACGGAACGGCACGGGCACGGGTGGTAACGGCACGGGTAAGGCACGGGCACAAATACGGCACGGGTCATTAACCGTGTCGTGTCTTAACCGTGCCGTGTCTGAGTTTTGAAGATTTTGGAACGGCACGGAACGACACGCATAGTGTTCCAGAAACGGCACGGAACGACACGAAAAAACGGCACGACACGGAACGGTTGTCAGACACGGCACGGTAACGGAATGGGACACGACAGACATGGTATAAATAACATAGGTGGCACGGGTAGGAAATGATAGGACACGGGTAGATATGGATAGGTTACGGGTAGGACATGTAATAATTCCGCCTATATTTCAAACATAACCGGTCCCAAAGCCCGAAAAAAAAAGAAGGGTAATTTATAAAACATTATGTTTATTAATTAAGACAATTTTCATAGTATATTGATACTTTTTAATATTTTTTATGTATTTTAAATTTTGAAAAAAAATAATTTAATGATTTTTTTGGGTAAATTTTAATTTTTTAATTTTTTTAATGTTTTTTGGAATATTTAAATTTTTATGTTCGAAACGAGTGGACACGTTTAGCACGGTTAAGACACGTAGATACGACACGGTAGGTCACGTATCCGATTGGACACGACACGAATAAGTCACGGCACGAATAAGTCACGGCACGATAGACACGGTGTATGTTATCGGTGCCGTGCCTCCTCCTTCCAATTTTTGGCACGGCACGGCACGGTACGAAAAAAATATTAATTAAAAAAAAGACACGGCACGGCATGAAGGCACGACATTTCTGGACACGGTACGGCATGGAACGGCACGATTTTAGAACTCTACCTTGGATTCAAAATACGGACTGATGGGATATGCTCAATTTTGTACCGGTCCTCTGATTGCAGCCTTGTGTTTAGGGTTTAGGGTTTAGGGTTAGGGTTTAGGGTTAGGGTTTAGGGTTTAGGGTTAAGGTTTAAGGTTTTAGGGTTTTAGGGTTTAGGGTTTAGGGTTTGATGCACCACATTCATATCTGCATTTTACCAGACTTACACCTAGTTTCTGACCTAGAATTCCCAAGTTTATATGCATTTTAGTGTTAGAATGCCTAGATTCCAGTTACTTGTTTACTTTTGTCCTAATTTCAGGTAGATTGGGCTTTTAGAGCCATTTGGACGCGATTCGGAGCAAATCAGTGCTGGAACTGGATCCTGCGACCCGCAGGACTTTTCTGCGGGGTCGCAGGGCGGTGCGGAGCAGTTTCTGCTTTAACCGCCCTAGGCTATTTAAATTCGGTTTTGAGTCAGTTTAGGCATCTTACTTCATATCTTTTCACCCTCTTTCACCCTAGCCGCCTTGGAGAGGAAGGAAGTTCGGTTTTCATTGTGTTCATCGATTTCTTCGACGGATTCGCGAGACTTCCTTGGAGAAACCGAAGATTGAAGCGCTTCTTGCTCTTCTCCTTCTCTTTAGTATCATGAACTCTCTCTTCTATTTGTTTTGTTTGTTTTCCCTCGCCATGAGCGAGTAGACTTGTAGTTTCTAGGATTGATGACGATGTTTATGCTTATGGATTGATTGTACTATGTTTTGATTCGCATTGTTTTCATAGTTACTTGTGCTTTAAGTATTATATGTTCTTGACTTGATTTGTTTGTGTGGTAAACCCGCGGATTAGGCCAAGTCCGGTGTGGTTAATAGAATATCTCATGACCAAAACTTGTTATTTCCATTATTTGGGTTGATTGCTTGCTTTCCAAGAAATACCGAAAGGTTGATTGCGGTTTCGACGAAAGTTGAACCGAACCCGTGAATAAAAATAACTTGAACATAGGTTTAGACATAGATCTATGGATTTCTATTGAACTTGAATTGCTAGAAGGACCAAAATACGACAGTTGCGGAACTTGTATTAAATCTGATTCGAATAGAAATTGATAACGTGAGTCGAAATTTGAACCAGAACTGAATCTGCTTTCTGCCTGTCTGCGACCCGCAGAGACATCTTGCGAGGCCACAGAAAATTACAGAAAGTTTAAGACAGAGTTTTCGACACTGGTTGCCAACACATGAGACATTCTGAGGTTAGCAGACAGTGTCAGTTTCTCTAACTACCCCCCTGCGACCCGCAGAGACATCCTGCGGGGCGCAGACAATTAATCCAGATGCTAAACTGAATCTGAAAATCCTAGGAATGCCCTTTTATTATCTGTTTTCTAGTCTTTACTTGTTGTTGTTTACTGTTTACTTGTTTTATTGTTCTTGCAACCAACCTTTGACAAACCCCCCCCCCCCCACTTTTGTGCCAAAAGACCAAAAATAATTCTCTTAGGACTTGGAATAGCATTTAAGGTTTAGTTTAGAATTAACACCGTCCCTGTGGTTTGACCTCGACTGTACTACACGAGATCGTACGCTTGCAATCGAGTGTTTGCATTGGGTTATAAATTTAAAAGCCTATACCTTTTTGGACATCAAGCTTTTTGGCGCCGTTGCCGGGGACGACGATATTAGTTCTAGACCTTACTTTATTTTCTTTTCGAATTCTAACCTTTCTTTTTCCTTTTCTCTTTTTTCTGTTTCAGGTGACAGGAACTGGCACAATATGATGCACCGCATTCATATCTGCATTTTACCAGACCTGCACCTTGTTTTTGACCTAAAATTCCTAAGTTCATATGCATTTAGGTGTTAGTATGTTTAGATTCTAGTTCCTTGTTCACTTTTGTCCATATTTCAGGTAAATTGGGCTTTTGGAGCCATTTGGACGTCATTTGGCCCTGGAACGCACTGTCTGCTGGCAGCAGACGAGGCCCTGCGGGCCGCAGGACACCTCTTGCGGGCCGCAAGCCCGTAACTGCACAGACAGCTTTCTGTTTTGACGCCCTAGCCTATATAAGGCAGTCTTTTTGAGCGGTTTTAATATCTTTTCGACCTGGGGGCGCCGCCCTAGCCGCCAGGGACCAGAGGAAGGCGTTTTTGGAGTCGATCTTCACCATCTTTCGAGGAGATTTCGAGAGGACTTCTTGGAGACGTTGAAGATTGAAGCCACGCTAGTTCTTCTTCGGTTCTTTAGTATCATGAACTTCTTCTTTGTTTTGCTTTCTTTGTTTTCCCTCGCCATGAGCGAGTAGTCCTTTAGTTCTTAGGGTAGATGATGAAGTTTGTGTTAATGGATTGACTTCTTATTGTGAGACTTACGTTATTTTCATGTTACTTGTGATTTTCATGTTTATGTGTGTTTGACTTGACTTGTTGATGTGATAGACCTGTAGATTGCGAGCAAAATCTAGTTGGTTAATAGAATATCATGCTTGTTGTATGGTAAACCTGTAGATTAGGCACAAGGTTTAGTTGGTCAATAGAGTGTCATATTTGCAAGAATTGTTATTTACACTGTTTGGATTGATAACTTGTTGTCCAAGAGTAACCGAATGGTAAAATTGCGGTTCTACGAAAGTGGAACCGAATCCTAGATATAAAAGTGACTTGAACGTAGATTTAGAAATAGATCCGCGAATTTCTGTTGAACCGGTATTGTTAGAAGAACCAAAATACGAAAGTTGAGGACTTGTACTGTTGCTGGTTTGATTCAGAATTGATAACGTGAGTCGAACATTGAACCAGAACTGAACTGCTCTCTGTCAGATTTCCTGCGGACCGCAAGAGATATCCTGCGGGCCGCAAGAATCTGCAGAAAGTGTAAGACAGAGATTACAAAACTGTTTGTGATTCATGGGAGTTATTCTGTGGGTAACAGGTAGTTTTGGAATCTCTAACCAATCCCTGCGACCCGCAAGAGACCTTCCTGCGGGCCGCAAGAAGTTAATCCAGAGACCAAACGGATTCAGAAAACCCTGAGGACGCCTTTTTAATTAGTTGTTTTCCAGTATTTACTTGTTGCTTACTTTTTGCATCTGCTACTGTTTAAACCAACCTTTCAAAAACCCCCACTTTATTTAGGATTTGAATTGCGATTGAAGTCTGGTTTAGAATTAATTCCCGTCCTTGTGGTTCGACCTCGATTGTACTACACGAGATCGTACGCTTGCGATCGAGTGTTCTGCTTCGAGTAACAAATTTAAAAGCCTATACATTTTAGGACCATCAAGCTTTTTGGCGCCGTTGCCGGGGACGGCGACATTAATTCTAAACTTTGCTTTAATTTCTTTTCTAAGTTCTAACTTTTTCTTTTAGCTTTTTTCTCTTTCTTTCAGGTCAACGCTTCTTCCGATCCGACATGGCCGACTACTCTCAATCATCCAGACCGTGCACTTTCGGAGATTACCACAGATTGGCTCAACAGCAACAATGGTCAAACCGCGAGTATTGCAGAGGCTCCCGAGGGCGCTACGAGGAGGATCAACTCGCCTTGCTGCAAGCTAAGATAGATGCTTTGCAATTTCAAATGGACATGCAGGAGGCGACCTCCAAGGTGGTGCAAGTTCACGTTTGTGATCTTTGCGGGGAGGACTTTCATGATTACGACCACTGCCCCTGGCGTCAACCCGAGGAGGAGGAATGCCCAGTGAATTCCATCAACAACGGGCCTCTGTTCTCGCAGCCGTACAATGCTTACCGCCAATCATACGTGCCTCCTCATCAAGAGCTCGAGCCCGCCATACCTGCCGAGTTCAACAACTTCATGCTCGAGCAAATAAAGATGAATCAAATGATATTCGAGCAGATGCAAGCCATGGATGAGAAGTTGGCGAGGCTTGCGGGAGGAGACGTGGGTGCGGTGCCAGAAGAAACAGACCTGACTGCAGCAGACCCAACAGACGCCGAATCAGCCGAGAAAGCAGCGAAAATTGCTACTGGCGTAGGGTCTTGCGGCCCAAAACCCTTACCTTGCAACCCGCAAGACAACCAGCAGGCTGACAGACAGGCTGGCCCAGTGACTCTTGCGGCCCAGCAAACATCAGAATCAGCGGCGCAAACAGGCCAGCCCTGCACTCCTTGCGACCCCGCAAGCCACTCTTTCGACCCGCAAGGAGTTGACGTAGAGGGGCAGACATATCAGAATTCCGAGCCTGTTGCGCACACCTCTTGCTGCCCGCAGGACTCTGCTCGCGGCCCGCAAGCTGTTTCGCAAGATGCCCAGAATGCACATATAGACCCACAACTGCCTGCCTGCGGCCCGCAGAATACCTCTCGCGACCCGCAGGAGGTGGTGACTGAAGGGCAGACCGAGCAGAACTCCGTGCTTGTTTCGCACACCGCACCAGCAGAGAACAAGGGTGCAGAGTCTTTAGAGCCAAAACCCCACCAGCTGCCAGCACCATTCTCAGAAAAAGTGGGTAAGAACAACTTGGATAAGTGGCCTAAGATGATTGGAGAGTGCAACAGACCGCAAGGGAAAGAGAATTTGTTGTTGCTCGACGGGAAGCTCGGCTCACTCCCGAGTAAGCGTGAATTGGGGCGGTCAGGCCTATTAGTCGCAAGGAAGAACAGGCGCCCGTCTGGACAAGGGCGTGCTTGGAAGAGCAAGAGGAGCAAGTTCGGGAGAGACAACCATGGTCCCCAAGCCAAAGGGACTCACGACAAAAAAGTGGCCAAATAAGGTCAGGCTCGGGACCTAAAACAAGCACTTCTTGGGAGGCAACCCAAGATTTTGGTTTCTTTTCTTTTCTTTTGTCTTTTCTTTTCTTTTCTTTTGCCTTTTCTTTTATTTCTTTTGCATCATTTATTTTGCATGATAGCTCATCCTCATTTTGCATAAGGTATTTTTAGTTATGTCTGTGCAGTCTCAGGAGTCAAACTTGAAGATGGAATGCAAAAGCGAGAAGAAACAAGGTTCTGACAGCTGCTTGCGACCTGCAAGGCAATTAGTGCGGCCCGCAAGGCATGCAACATCACCAGCAGCTGCAGCTCTCTCGCCACCCCGCACCCCTGCTGCCTCCACTCCGCTGCCGGCATAGCAGCAGCCAGCTTGGGGAGATTCTGACGATTCTGCATAGTCATTCCCTCAGGTTGTATTCTTTCTCTCTCTCATTTATTCTCACATCTATGTTTTATGCACTGAGGACAGTGCATGGATTAGCTTGGGGAGGGAGGATAGAGTAAATCTGAGTTTTAGGGTTTTTATTTTCATTTTCTGTTTCTTCTTTTTCATTTTCATGTTTGCATTTTTGAAAAATTTTGGGAAAATGTTGAATTCAAGGGCGTATGGGAATTTTTGACGTTTGAATTGTGAAAAATTGTGCTTGATAACTTCATGAGACTTGTGTTAAGGTCAGAGAATCTTGTTCTGTAGCGTCTAGTTCCATGAATAAAGTAGGTACTAATTGGAAAAAGTCGCAAACCGAAAATCTGATTGAGAGCGAAGAGTAACTTCTCAGTTTGTGGTACCTACGTGAATTTGGTTTGGAAATGTGGAAAGTCATGGCCTAGAGTGCATTAAAATTTTAAAATGACGTTTCAAGGTTGCAGTCAGGAAGGACGAGTGCACCCCTTCTTTTATTTTTGTCATCCGACTGGCTTGGGTCTTGAACGTCTGAATTTCAAAAAGGAATGAAATGTTTTAAAAACCAAATCAATGAGCATCTCGGGGACGCGGTCAGGTAGGACGAGTGCACCATTTACTTTTCTTTCATCCGACTGACCGGTCCTTGAATGACTAAAAAGAGGGGTGGAGTCGCGATCAGGCAGGACGTATGCACTTTTATTTTCTTTATCCGACTGATTCGGGCTCCATTTCTTCATAATCGAATTAAAGCATTTCAAGGTCCATGGAATTGAAAGGATGAGAAAGATGTTCACTGTGGGTTTTAAACACAACTGAGATACCAACTTTGTAGTTTGATTGAAAGATCTAGGGTCCGACAAGTACGATAGTCCTACTTGCAATTCAGGTTGCGTTTCATGGAACAAGAGTCGCTCGTCTTGATTTTCTGTGCCTTAGCCCATGTTTTGTGGAATTATCATGCATAATTATTTACAATTCAAAATTCAAACTTGCCCATGCATTCTCGGTTTAGCATTCTCCCAAAGTTTTTCTTTGCATTTAGGTCTACTTGGGGATTTAGGTCTAGGTACAGTTTATCTCTTAGGTTCTAGGTTTTGCTTGAGGACAAGCAAGACTTTAAGCTTGGGGAGATTTGATGCACCGCATTCATATCTGCATTTTACCAGACCTGCACCTTGTTTTTGACCTAAAATTCCTAAGTTCATATGCATTTAGGTGTTAGTATGTTTAGATTCTAGTTACTTGTTCACTTTTGTCCATATTTCAGGTAAATTGGGCTTTTGGAGCCATTTGGACGTCATTTGGCCCTGGAACGCACTGTCTGCTGGCAGCAGACGAGGCCCTGCGGGCCGCAGGACACCTCTTGCGGGCCGCAAGCCCGTAACTGCGCAGACAGCTTTCTGTTTTGACGCCCTAGCCTATATAAGGCAGTCTTTTTGAGCGGTTTTAATATCTTTTCGACCTGGGGGCGCCGCCCTAGCCGCCAGGGACCAGAGGAAGGCGTTTTTGGAGTCGATCTTCACCATCTTTCGAGGAGATTTCGAGAGGACTTCTTGGAGACGTTGAAGATTGAAGCCACGCTAGTTCTTCTTCGGTTCTTTAGTATCATGAACTTCTTCTTTGTTTTGCTTTCTTTGTTTTCCCTCGCCATGAGCGAGTAGTCCTTTAGTTCTTAGGGTAGATGATGAAGTTTGTGTTAATGGATTGACTTCTTATTGTGAGACTTACGTTATTTTCATGTTACTTGTGATTTTCATGTTTATGTGTGTTTGACTTGACTTGTTGATGTGATAGACCTGTAGATTGCGAGCAAACTCTAGTTGGTTAATAGAATATCATGCTTGTTGTATGGTAAACCTGTAGATTAGGCACAAGGTTTAGTTGGTCAATAGAGTGTCATATTTGCAAGAATTGTTATTTACACTGTTTGGATTGATAACTTGTTGTCCAAGAGTAACCGAATGGTAAAATTGCGGTTCTACGAAAGTGGAACCGAATCCTAGATATAAAAGTGACTTGAACGTAGATTTAGAAATAGATCCGCGAATTTCTGTTGAACCGGTATTGTTAGAAGAACCAAAATACGAAAGTTGAGGACTTGTACTGTTGCTGGTTTGATTCAGAATTGATAACGTGAGTCGAACATTGAACCAGAACTGAACTGCTCTCTGTCAGATTTCCTGCGGACCGCAAGAGATATCCTGCGGGCCGCAAGAATCTGCAGAAAGTGTAAGACAGAGATTACAAAACTGTTTGTGATTCATGGGAGTTATTCTGTGGGTAACAGGTAGTTTTGGAATCTCTAACCAATCCCTGCGACCCGCAAGAGACCTTCCTGCGGGCCGCAAGAAGTTAATCCAGAGACCAAACGGATTCAGAAAACCCTGAGGACGCCTTTTTAATTAGTTGTTTTCCAGTATTTACTTGTTGCTTACTTTTTGCATCTGCTACTGTTTAAACCAACCTTTCAAAAACCCCCACTTTATTTAGGATTTGAATTGCGATTGAAGTCTGGTTTAGAATTAATTCCCGTCCTTGTGGTTCGACCTCGATTGTACTACACGAGATCGTACGCTTGCGATCGAGTGTTCTGCTTCGAGTAACAAATTTAAAAGCCTATACGTTTTAGGACCATCACAATACCCTCCATTTGGTGACTACTTTCTACGGAGTGGGTGCAGGAGCCCGAAATTCTTGTTGCCGCCAGCGAGGGTCAGCCCAGATTCATCTGACTCAGAACCCTCTTGTCTGTCATCTGACATGGGTGACAACGTCTTGGAGCGGGAGCAGCTCAGGCTGCAGGCCGCAGAAGCCGAACTGCAGAGGCAGGCTGCTGAGGCAGCTCGGTAGGCGCTGGAAGAAGAAGTCCGTCAACTCCGGCGGGAGGCAGAGGCCGAACGGCAGCGGAGAGAAGCAGGGCCGCAGACACTCAGGGATTATCACAACCCCAGAGTTGATGACACAGAAGGGCCCATCGTGCTCCCGGAGTTGCAAGGAGACCCTCCTAACTTCGGGTCGGGTGTCGTAAATCTCGTCCAGCAGAACTGCTTTCACGGGTTGGAATCCGAGAACCCGCACGACCATCTGAATAACTTTCTCCAGTGCTGCCGGACAGTGAAGAACCTCGCCGCGATGCCGGACTATGTCAAGCTAGCTTTGTTCCCCTTCTCTCTCCAAGACAAAGCGAAATTCTGGTTCAATTCTCTCCCTAAAGGCTTAATTAGTACCTGGGCCGAAATGTCTACTCAATTCTTAGAAAAGTTTTACCCTGTTAGGAGAACCGCTAAGGTTCGTGCTGAAATTTCCTCATTTAATCAAGGGTATGATGAGTCTCTGAGTGAGGTGTGGGAAAGATTCAACCGACTCTGTCTGTCTTGTCCCCACCATAATTTTTCTCATTGGATGCTAGTAGATGCTTTTTATGAGGGACTAACCGCGCAGAGTCGCATTTTGGTGGATTATAGTGCAGGTGGATCAATTGTTGACTCGCGGCCGCAAGCAATCCTAGAGCTATTTGAGAAAGTAGCACATCAGCAGCAGTGGTCCAGCCGGGAGTCCAGCAGAGGCTCAAAAGGGCGGTACGAGGTGGACCAACTCGCCCTTATGCAAGCCAAGATAGAGGCCCTGCAGTTGCAGATGGACAAGTAGAAGGCGACTCCTAAGGTGGTGCAAGTTCAAGCTTGTACCCTTTGTGGAGAGGACTCCCACGACTACTACCTCTGTCCCCTGCGCCAGCCTAAGAAGGAAAGGCACGTTAACTCCATCAACAACGAGCCCTCCTTTTTCCCGAAACCTCCATTCTCGCAGTCATATTCCAGCGACCCAGCAGACCGCCAAAGCTGGAGAGAGAAACCGGGCCGTCCCAACCGGGACCAACAATTACAACCCCCCTCAAAGGTTTCAGAATCAGGGGCAAGTAAGTGGAAATCGCAACTCCTATAGCAACACTTCCTTCCAAAACCAGAACAACACTGCCCAGCTGAACAACACCTATCGCCAACAGTACGCACTTCCTCACCAAGAGCCCAAACTTGCCGTACTTGCCGCGCCTGCCGTGATTGACAACTTCATGCACGAGCAGGGCAAGATGAACCAGATGATATTCGAGCAGATGCAAGCCATAAACGAGAAGTTAGCGAAGATAGCAGGAGGTAACGTGGGCGCAACATCAAGCTCGGGAGCCGTAAGCATACTACCGAGTCAGCCGGTAAATCCCAATGCCAAGGTGAAAGCTATTCACATTTTGAGGAGCGGGACACAGTACTCTGGCCCTCCTATGCCAGAGGAGGACCCAACAACGGCGACCCCAGCAAATGCCGAATCAGCGCGCAAAGCAGCAGAAGCAGCCGCTAGGGCAACACCTTGCGGTCCGCAACCAACCGCTTGTGGCTCGCAGGGCACACAGCAGGGCGACGCAGAGCAGGGTACAATCTCGCAGGGCACACAGCAGGGCGACGCAGAGCAGGGTACAATCCCGCAGGGCATTTCTAGTAGCCCAAAAGATCTCCAGCATGCGCAAGCAGACCCCCAACCGCCTACTTGCGACCCGCAGGACACATCTCGCGGCCCGTAGAAGGTGGTAACCAAAGGGCAGACTAGTCAGAACTCTAAGCCTGCTGAGCACGCTGAGCGGGTGAAGGACAAGGGCAAAGCAACAGCAGTCCCGCATCCCTACCAACCGCCAGTCCCATTCCCGCAAAGGCTCGCCAAGCACCGTCTAGACGAGCAATTTTCTAAATTCATGGAGGTTCTCAAACAGCTCACTATCTCCATCCCTTTCACTGACGCGTTAGCACAAATGCCTTCCTACGCCAAATTCTTGAAGGACATCCTGTCCAACAAGAGGAGCTTGAAGGATTGTAGGAGTGTGCAGCTTAATCACGAATGCATCGCGGTGGTGAGTCGTGAGCTTCCTCCTAAGATTGGGGGCCCGGGAAAGTTTACCATTCCATGCACCATCGGCAAGGCCGCCATTAAGAAGACGTTATGCGACTTGGGCGCGAGCGTGAGTCTCATGCCCCACACAGTCTTTCAGAGGATGGGTGTGGGAGAGCTCAAGCCCACCCGCATGACTCTGCAGCTCGGCGATGCTTCTACACGTTTGCCGCTGGGAATAGTTGAGGATGTGCCTGTGCAGGTGGGCAAGTTCTTTGTGCCCGGAGATTTCGTGGTGGTAGATATGAAGGAAGACAAGGATGTACCAATCATCCTAGGCCGACTCTTCCTCAGGACAGCCCGGACCGTTTTCGACACCTATGAGGGCACTCTCACCATGAATATCGGGGGTGAAAAGGTACAGTTTCAAGTTGCGAATGCAATGAAGTACCCTGATTTCTCCGAGGACTGCAACCGAGTGGACCTAACCGATGAGCTGGTTCGCAAGGAGCAAGAAGAACCGCTTAGGGAGCGTCCGAATTCACTCAGGTATCATTTCGACCATCTATCTTCTTTGCAGGATGAGTTCAGATAAACGGTACAGCTGACGGCAATGATGTAGCATCTGGAGCTACTGCTTGCGGCCCGCAAGGCAAGCCCTGCGGCCCCGCAAGTTATCTCTTAGGTACTGATCCGCCAGACGGCCCACTGCTTACCATGGCGCATCCAGTGTTTTCAGCACCACAAGCAGCCGCTGACGCCACACTGTTGGACACCTGCGGGCCCACAAGACCTTCTTGCAGCCCGCCGGAAGGCAATTCCAGACCCCCTGACCAAGAGGTAGTACAAGGAGTTGGTGTTTGTAACTCGGGAGGATGCCCGTCTGGACAAGGGCATACATGGAAGAATGAGAAGAGCAAGTTTTGGGGACATCGCAAATGTGCCAACGACAACGTGAAGAACTCGCCCCCATCTGGAGAAAGGGAGATGAAGGACAAGAAGGATGTTGCATCTAGAGTTCGCGAGAAGTGCTTCAAGTTCCACAATATTATTCGGCTCAGCGAAGGAGACCGTTGGGTCCCAAAGCGAGGGGGACCCACAGCAAAAACTTAGCCTAATAGGGTCAGGCTTGGGACCTAAAACAAGCGCTTCTTGGGAGGCAACCCAAGATTTCGGTCTTTTTTCTTTTCTTTTGCCTTTTCTTTTATTTCTTTTGCATCGTTTATTTTGCATGATAGTTCATCCTCATTTTGCATAAGGTATTTTTAGTTATGTTTGTGCAGTCTCAGGAGTCAAACTTGAAGACGGAATGCAAAAGCGAGAAGAAACGAGGTTCTTAAAGCAGCTTGCGACCCGCAAGGCATGCAACATCACCAGCAGCTGCAGCTCTCTCGCCACCCCGCACCCCTGCTGCCTCCACTCCACTGCCGGCACAGCGGCAGCCAGCTTGGGGAGATTCCGACGATTCTGCATAGTCATTCCCTCAGGTTGTATTCTTTCTCTCTCTCATTTATTCTCACATCTATGTTTTATGCACTGAGGATAGTGCATGGATTAGCTTGGGGAGGGAGGATAGAGTAAATTTGAGTTTTAGGGTTTTCATTTTCATTTTCTGTTTCTTCTTTTTCATTTTCATGTTTGCATTTTTGAAAAATTTTGGGAAAATGTTGAATTCAAGGGCGTATGGGAATTTTTGACGTTTGAATTGTGAAAAATTGTGCTTGATAACTTCATGAGATTTGTGTTAGGGAAGAAATCTTGTTCTGTAGCGTCTAGTTCCATGAATAAAGTAGGTACTAATTGGAAAAAGTAGCAAACCGAAAATCTGATTGAGGACGAAGAGTAACTTTTCAGTTTGTGGTACCCATGTGAATATGGTTTGGGAAATGTGGAAAGTCATAGCCTGAAATGTCTTAAAAACCAAATCTACAGGCATTTCGAGGATGCGGTCAGGTAGGACGAGTGTACCCCTTTATTTTTCTTCCATCCGACTGACTGGTCCTTGAATGTCTGAATTTTTAAGGGGGGTGGAATCGTAGTCAGACAGGACGTATGCACTTTTATTTTTCCTTATCCGTCTGATTCAGGTTTCATTCCTTCACATTCTAAACCCATCATAAAAAAAAGAAACAAAAAAAAAGAAAAAAATATAATAAATGAATTTTAAAAAGCGTTTCAAGGTCTATGGAAGTGAAAGGTTGAGAAAGTTGTTCACTGTAGGTTTAACGCAACTGAGATACCAACTTTGTAGTTTGATTGAAAGATCTAGGGTCCGACAAGTACGATGGTCCTACTTGCAATTCAGGTTGCGTTTCATGGAACAAGAGTCACTCGTCTTGATTTTCTGTGCCTTAGCCCATGTTTTGTGGAATTATCATGCATAATTATTTACAATTCAAAATTCAAACTTGCCCATGCATTCTCGGTTTAGCATTATCCCAAAGTTTTTCTTTGCATTTAGGTCTACTTGGGGGATTTAGGTCTAGGTATGGTTTGTTCCTTAGGTTCTAGATTTTGCTTGAGGACAAGCAAGACTTTAAGCTTGGGGAGATTTGATGCACCGCATTCATATCTGCATTTTACCAGACTTACACCTAGTTTCTGACCTAGAATTCCCAAGTTTATATGCATTTTAGTGTTAGAATGCCTAGATTCCAGTTACTTGTTTACTTTTGTCCTAATTTCAGGTAGATTGGGCTTTTGGAGCCATTTGGATGCGATTCGGAGCAAATCAGCGCTGGAACTGGATCCTGTGACCCGCAGGACTTTTCTGCGGGGTCGCAGGGCGGTGCGGAGCAGTTTCTGCTTTAACCGCTCTAGGCTATTTAAATTCGGTTTTGAGTCAGTTTAGGCATCTTACTTCATATCTTTTCACCCTCTTTCACCCTAGCCGCCTTGGAGAGGAAGGAAGTTCGGTTTTCATTGTGTTCATCGATTTCTTCGACGGATTCGCGAGACTTCCTTGGAGAAACCGAAGATTGAAGCCCTTCTTGCTCTTCTCCTTCTCTTTAGTATCATGAACTCTCTCTTTTATTTATTTTGTTTGTTTTCCCTCGCCATGAGCGAGTAGACTTGTAGTTTCTAGGGTTGATGACGATGTTTATGCTTATGGATTGATTGTACTATGTTTTGATTGGCGTTGTTTTCATAGTTACTTGTGCTTTAAGTATTATATGTTCTTGACTTGATTTGTTTGTGTGGTAAACCCGCGGATTAGGCCAAGTCCGGTGTGGTTAATAGAATATCTAATGACCAAAACTTGTTATCTCCATTATTTGGGTTGATTGCTTGCTTTCCAAGAAATACCGAAAGGTTGATTGCGGTTTCGACGAAAGTTGAACCGAACCCGTGAATAAAAATAACTTGAACATAGGTTTAGACATAGATCTATGAATTTCTATTGAACAAGAATTGCTAGAAGGACCAAAATGCGACAGTTGCGGAACTTGTATTAAATCTGATTCGAATAGAAATTGATAACGTGAGTCGAAATTTGAACCAGAACTGAATCTGCTTTCTGCCGACTGTCTGCGACCCGCAGAGACATCTTGCGAGGCCGCAGAAAGTTACAGAAAGTTTAAGACAGAGTTTTCGACACTGGTTGCCAACACAGGAGACATTCTGAGGTTAGCAGACAGTGTCGGTTTCTCTAACTACCCCCCTGCGACCCGCAGAGACATCCTGCGGGGCGCAGACAATTAATCCAGATGCTAAACTGAATCTGAAAATCCTAGGAATGCCCTTTTATTATCTGTTTTCTAGTCTTTACTTGTTGTTGTTTACTGTTTACTTGTTTTATTGTTCTTGCAACCAACCTTTGACAAACCCCCCCCCCCCCCCCCCCCCACTTTTGTGCCAAAAGACCAAAAATAATTCTCTTAGGACTTGGAATAGCATTTAAGGTTTAGTTTAGAATTAACACCGTCCCTGTGGTTAGACCCCGACTGTACTACACGAGATCTTACGCTTGCATTCGAGTGTTTGCATTGGGTTATAAATTTAAAAGCCTATACCTTTTTGGACATCAGGGTTTAGGGTTTGGGGTTTGGGGTTTGGGGTTCGGGGTTCGGGGTTCTGGGTTCGGGGTTTCGGGGTTGGGGTTTCGGGGTTCTGGGTTTTTGGGGCTTAGGGCTTGGGGCTTGGGGCTTGGGGCTGGGGGCTTGGGGCTTGGGGCTGGGGGCTGGGGCTTGGGGTCTCGGGGCTCGGGGCTGGGGGCTGGGGGTTGGGGGCTCGGGGCTAGGGGCTCGGGTCTCGGGTGTCGGGTCTCGGGTCTCGGGTGTCGGGTCTCGGGTCTCGATTGTCGGGTCTCGGGTCTCGGGTCTTGGGGCTGGGGGCTTGGGGCTTGGGGCTTGGGGCTTGGCGATTGGGGCTTGGGGTCTAGGGGCTTGGGGGTTGGGGCTTGGGGTCTAGGGGGTTGGGGCTTGGGGCTCGGGGCTTAGGTCTTGGGGCTTGGGGTCTAGGGGGTTGGGGCTTGGGGTCTAGGGGCTCGGGTCTAGGGGCTCGGGTCTAGGGGCTCGGGTCTAGGGTCTAGGGGCTCGGGTCTCGGGGTTTGGGGTTTGGGGTTTCGGGTCTCGGGGTTTGGGGTTGGGGTTTCGGGTCTCGGGTCTCGGGTTTGGGGTTTCGGGTCTCGGGGTCTCGGGTTTCGGGTTCGGGTTTCGGGTCTCGGGGTTTCGGGTATCGGGGTTCGGGTCTCGGGGTTCGGGTCTCGGGGTTTCGGGTCTCGGGTTCGGGTCTCGGGGTTCGGGTTTCGGGGGTTCGGGGTTCGGGGTTCGTGGTTCGGGGTTCGGGGTTTGGGGTTCGGGTTCAGGGTTCAGGGTTCAGGGTTCAGGGTTCAGGGTTCAGGGTTTAGGGGATTGGGGATTGGGGCTTGGGGTCTAGGGGCTTGGGGGTTAGGGCTTGGGGTCTAGGGGGTTGGGGCTTGGGGCTCGGGGCTTGGGTCTTGGGGCTTGGGGTCTAGGGGCTTGGGTCTTGGGGCTCGGGTCTTGGGGCTCGGGTCTAGGGGCTCGGGTTTGGGGTTTGGGGTTTCGGGTCTCGGGGTCTCGGGTCTGGGGTTTCGGGTCTCGGGGTTTCGGGTCTGGGGTTCGGGTTTCGGGTTTCGGGTCTCGGGGTTTCGGGTTTGGGGGTTCGGGTCTCGGGGTTTCGGGTCTCGGGTTCGGGTTTCGGGGTTCGGGTTTCGGGGTTTCGGGGTTTCGGGTTTCGGGTCTCGGGTTTGGGGTTCGGGTTTCGGGGTTTCGGGGTTCGGGGTTCGGGGTTCGGGGTTCAGGGTTCGGGTTCCGGGTTCGGGGTTCGGGGTTCGGGGTTCGGGGTTCGGGGTTCGGGGTTCGGGGTTCAGGGTTCGGGGTTCAGGGTTCGGGGTTCAGGGTTCGGGGTTCAGGGTTCGGGGGGTTTGGGGTTCGGGGGGTTCGGGGTTCGGGGGGTTCGGGGTTCGGGGGGTTCGGGGTTCGGGGGGTTTCGGGTCTCGGTTTCGGGTCTCGGGTTTCGGGTCTCGGGTTCGGGTCTCGGGTTCGGGGTTCGGGGTTCGGGGTTCGGGGTTCGGGGTTCGGGGTTCTGGGTTCGGGGTTCTGGGTTCGGGGTTTGGGGTTCGGGGTTCAGGGTTCCGGGTTGGGGTTCCGGGTTGGGGTTCCGGGTTCGGGTTCAGGGTTCGGGGTTCGGGGTTCGGGGGGTTCGGGGGGTTCAGGGTTCCGGGGGTTCAGGGTTCCGGGGGTTCGGGGTTCGGGGTTCGGGGTTCGGGGTTCGGGGTTCGGGGTTCGGGGTTCGGGGTTCGGGTTTCGGGTTTCGGGGTTCGGGGTTCGGGGTTCGGGGTTCGGGGTTCGGGGTTCGGGGTTCGGGGTTCGGGGGTTCGGGGTTCGGGGTTCGGGGTTCGGGGTTCGGGGTTCGGGGTTCGGGGTTCGGGGTTCGGGGTTCGGGTTCGGGGTTTCGGGTTCGGGGTTCGGGGTTCGGGGTTCGGGGTTCGGGGTTCGGGGTTCGGGGTTCGGGTTTCGGGGTTCGGGTTTCGGGGTTCGGGTTTAAGGTTTAGGGTTTAGGGTTTAGGGCTTAGGGTTTAGGGTTTTTGGGTTTAGGGTTTTAGGGTTTTAGGGTTTTTGGGTTTTAGGGTTTTAGGGTTTGGGGTCTCGGGTCTCGGGGTTTGGGGTTTGGGGTCTCGGGTCTCGGGGTCTCGGGTTGGGGTTTCGGGTCTCGGGGTCTCGGGTCTCGGGTTCGGGTTTCGGGTTTCGGGTCTCGGGGTTTCGGGTTTCGGGGTTCGGGTTTCGGGGTTTCGGGTTTGGGGGTTCGGGTCTCAGGGTTTCGGGTCTCGGGTTTGGGGGTTCGGGTTTCGGGGTTTCGGGGTTGGGGGTTTCGGGTTTCGGGGTTTCGGGGTTTCGGGTTCGGGGTCTCGGGTTTGGGGTTCGGGTTCGGGGTTTCGGGGTTCGGGGTTCGGGTTTGGGGTTCGGGTTCGGGGGTTCGGGTTCGGGGTTCGGGGTTCGGGGTTCGGGGTTCAGGGTTCGGGGTTCAGGGTTCGGGGTTCAGGGTTCGGGGTTCAGGGTTCGGGGTTCAGGGTTCCGGGTTCAGGGTTAGGGGTTCGGGGGGTTCGGGGTTCGGGGGGTTCGGGGTTCGGGGGGTTCGGGGTTTGGGGGGTTCGGGGTTTAGGGGTTTAGGGTCTCGGTTTCGGGTCTCGGTTTCGGGTCTCGGGTTCGGGTCTCGGGTTCGGGTCTCGGGTTTCGGGTCTCGGGTTTCGGGTCTCGGGTTCGGGGTTCGGGGTTCGGGGTTCGGGGTTCGGGGTTCGGGGTTCGGGGTTCGGGGTTCGGGGTTCGGGGTTCGGGGTTCGGGGTTCGGTAGGGTTTAGGGTTCAGGGTTCAGGGTTCAGGGTTCAGGGTTCAGGGTTCAGGGTTCAGGGCTCAGGGTTCAGGGCTCAGGGTTCAGGGTTCGGGGTTCAGGGTTCAGGGTTCGGGGTTCAGGGTTCAGGGTTCAGGGTTCGGGGTTCAGGGTTCAGGGTTCAGGGTTCAGGGTTCAGGGCTCAGGGTT